>OZ030392.1:68736455-70090672 GCA_964023965.1 Melinopterus prodromus
CTTTGAAAAATATTTAGCGAGGTGTTTTTCGACTGTCAAATTGAAGGAAAATAAATTAAGTTTGTTTTGTGTAGTTTTTGAGAAAAACTAGACTATTTATAATTTAAAACATTTTTTTTTTTGGACTGATCGCTAATCTAAAAGAACTGCTTGAAATAAACGAACATAACTCTATATTGCGAAGTAGATAACCTCTTCTCCTCTTCGTGGTATTTTCCGTGGTTGTCATGCTTAGGCGCAATTGTATACGCTTATTGTATGTAACTTGTTTATAAAAAGAGACACTGAAGTAAATTATTAAAATAAAAAGTTGGGAAAATATCCGAAACTATAATTCATGCAAATCTGTATAGACTTCTTAAGAATTAAAAAAATACTCACTCCAATTCTATCGACTCTCCAGTCAGATTCTTAAGATTTTTGGTGATTGCTTTCCAGTCTATTTGCAACCAAACTCTCCTCTGAAAAACTTTATAAAACAATTCTGTTACCTTGTTTCTTACGCTAACCGTTTCAAGATCAAAATTGATAAATTGTACCAAACATTATAATCATAACAATAGCTCCAGATTCACTTCCCATTCACCAATGAATTAGATATCTCATAACACCCCCGTATTGTTACAAGCACCCTCCCCATATTCGCAATTCCCTTCATTACCCCAAGGCGAAATCCTGTCTTCTAGTTCCTCGTATCGCCGCTAACTACTAGCGACATGCACACGTCTGCTCCGATGTTTCGTTTATGTTTCATTTCCGGTAAACTGCCTCTGATCGTTTCGGACCGAAAACTGCATACTTAAGGGTTATTAATATGCATCCCGGTTACGGCGATTCTACCCCTTTCGTACACTTCCAATCTAGAGGGCGCTTTAAATTAAGGTCGCACACAGCCTCTTAAATGCTAACGACTTCATCGCCATGGCAAGACCACCATATTGCCGGCGTTAGATTAGAATAGTAGGTTTATAATAGCATTGCTGAGAGGCGATTGATAGTTTGAAATGGTCTCAAGCTGTTAGCGATGTTTAGCAATGGGTTTGAAACTCTATAAACAGACAAGAAATCAAATCAAAATATCAATAATATTGGATTTACATTACATTTTAATTTTTACAACACTTTCAAGCGCTGTAACTCGTAAATTATTAGTCATACAAAAAAATATTTCAAACAAAAGTTGTAGACAATTTTATCGTGTACAAACTTTATAATAACCATTTTGGTCATACAACTCTCTAGTAACTTGATATTATTTAAAAACTGATTTCGTGCGCCTCATATCCCGGCACCTCCACCATATTGCTAAATCGAAAACCCACATCGCCACGTCCAAAACAGCACACAAAAACCAATCCAGGCGGTTTGTTTTCGTTTAATTCCTCCCCCGGGGGTGCCTTCCACCGATCGCAGCGCCACCCTTCCCACTTTCAGCTACCGTCGCGACCCATAACGCGCCCTTTTGTATTCCGCGAATAGGTTGAACGTGTCAAAGAAAAGGTGTAGTGCAAAAGCTTTGAGAGAGACTAGCGACAACACACAAAAATGTAAAATATCCTTCGGCCTTTGTTCCACGCTCGGTAGCAACTTTTCTCCACTTTTTTCTTCTCCTCTCATGGCAACGCCGACGCGTCAGGCCTTCGTACTTATTTAAAAAGCTGTCATCGGCACATAGTGTGCCTTTCCTATAGGCCACCCCTTTTACCGTCAAAGAATGAGACCGTGTTGCAGGAAGGGACAGGCAATTTTGGAGCAGGACGCCTCTGACCCTTTTATTAATAATTTCTGGGGGCGGCGGTCGTTGCGACGGCCGTAATAAATGCTCGGTCGAGTTTGAACTTGTCAGTGTCCACTCGCGACGGACGTAGAGGGCGCCACTTGAAAAATGAGCCTACGTTTACTATATATATATATACGTATGGTATATGAATTATTCGAAGGGGCGACGAACGTGAGATATGTTGGGGAATGTGGGCATTTCTGACGCGCTCAACACTTCCTCGGCACGCCCTAGGGGTGATTAATTGCGAGAAGTGCCCAAGGGGATGCTTTGGTACGAAAGGGAGAAATAAATAAATAATTTTTCTCTTTAGTTTCTGTTTCTCGTTTAGTGATGAATTCTGTATGGCGAACGAAAATGGCAATTAATAAAGAAACGGGCTAAAGTAGTGCGTTAAGGCGAGTTCTGGACCCCACCTAGTCCACGTCTTACGGATTTTTATTTTTGGAGACGTTTGAAACAAAATTTCTTCCAAAGTTTTGTCTATTTAACCTATATTTTGCTCTGACTAAATAACAATAATGTTTTCAGGCAACTCATAGCACCGAACATCATGCAGAAACATTTTTTAGCGAACGGCGCCGAGCAGGTTTCAAAACAGGTGAGTAAAATAAATTTTATATTCTTTGTCTTTATTTTCTTGACTTTATGTTTCCATTTTATATGTTTAGCCACTTATTTTTCTGTAACACGCTTTATCAAAGTAACTTACAGTCAAGTAAAAACTAAAATTATCAAAAGTAAAATTTAGGACTGTTCTTTAATCTGAAACGTTCTTGAAACGAAATGAGTATCATTGCAGTAGCGGCACCTGGCCTTTCCTGGTCCCTCCCCTCTCAGAACTCATATAAAACTTAATTAAGGGGTAGGGAACGCGGTGCTGCGAGCTGAGCTGAGTGGAGAAACCTGTGTTCGCCTAACTAACTTCATCCCACCATAAATTGGGGGTCTAATACGTTTATTCTTAGGGCCATTTCGGAGAAGTGCTCCCTCGGTCCCACCTCTGATCTAATCATAGCAATGTTTTGCTCGTTTGAATCCTCCACCACGGACAAGAATCTCCGATTTATCCTAAGGGTGGTGGAAGTCAAAACCTTACCTGTGTGGAAGCCTATCGAAAACAGTTTTAAGCAATTCAACAATAACTTTTTATTATTACTACAACAGCTAAAAATTCATTTCCGTTGCCTTGTCGATGGCTTGCAGGGCAAAAATTGTACAAACCACCTTGTAACATTAAATTCTGTAGTGCCTAATTTTAAATAGGTGATAAGTTTGACACTAAGAAAACCAAATTTATTGCAATTATTAGTTTCTTTTAACAATATAAACTTCATTATTATAACTTATTCTAAATACAATATCATAAACAATAGTTTCAGGAACAGTCAATCAAATGTACGGACGTGTACTCAAGTTTATTACCCCTGTATCAGGTATTGAATGCTAAACTATAACTCAGAAGTTCGGGATGTTGTTTCCACTAAGTCCTCTGGTACCGTTACTGTAGAAACGTATGTTCGAATATACATTTTAGCTTAAGCACAATACGTAGTTCAAACGTCGGAAACCAGGCGGCGCTTTCCAGATCAAAGCGACGCGGTGGTCCCATCTGTTAATTGAATCTTCGTATTACCATAAGGGGGTTAGTTTCCCTTGTTTGAATCGGCAACGCTTCTCGCTTCACACCCCCATCCCTTGTGTCCCATACACCAATTTACAGGTGTCGATTAAGGGAGGAATTTAACACAATTATACAAAATCTTGACCATATTCTATAAGTCCTTAAAATTGTTTGGAATTTACGTTTTTTCTTTTCTTTAGTTAATCTTTACTTTATCTTTACTTTATCTTTACTTTATCGTTACTATATCTTTACTTGATCTTTACTTTATCTTTACTTTATCTTTACTTCATCTTTACTTTATTTTTACTTTATCTTTACTTTATCTTTACTTTATCTTTACTTTATCTTTACTTTATCTTTACTTTATCTTTACTTTATCTTTACTTTATCTTTACTTTATCTTTACTTTATCTTTACTTTATCTTTACTTTATCTTTACTTTATCTTTACTTTATCTTTACTTTATCTTTACTTTATCTTTACTTTATCTTTACTTTATCTTTACTTTATCTTTACTTTATCTTTACTTTATCTTTACTGTATCTTTACTTTATCTTTACTTTATCTTTACTTTATCTTTACTTTATCTTACCTTTATTTTTACTTCATCTTTATTACTTTAAATTCCATTATCTTTAAATTTACGTTATCTTTAGTTTATCTTCACTTTATCTATCAGATCAAAATAACCAATTATATTTTGTTTGCTTTCAGGAAATCGAACATTGTTACTACCACGGTACAGTCCAGGATTACGCTGGAGCAACTGCGGCTTTTCACACGTGTAACGGTGTGAGTGGCGTGATACACGTTGGGAATGAGACGTTTGTCATTCACCCGTTCTATGGTGGGGATCTTTCGGTCAGTATTTCACTGCACTGGCGGCGTTTCAAAGGGCTTCTGCACAGTTCGACAGTGCGATAGAGAAAGTCATATAGATAGGAGTGAGAAGCCCGTTGAAAAGTTGTAATGCAAATACTAAGCTCCCACATGACCTGAGCTGAGCCCTCTCCATGTGTTTGTGTGTATGTTTGTCCGCTGTGGCTGTCCTGTTTGGTCGTAGGTACGCAATCCCAGACAAAGTTTGTTGCTACGGTAACTTTATCTGTACTGGTGGGTCAATTTAATTATGTGTGAGTCTGGTCAAAGCTCGACTATTCGTTTAAGCTGTTGTGGATTCTGTGAAAAACAACATGCAAGAGAAAACAGACAAAATTCTGTTTGTAAATTTATAAAGTCGACGGTTGCCAATGAATTAAATATTGGGAATTTTTAAAACGTCCCGAAAAAACTGTATATTTCCAATTTTATTGGGGTGCTTTTTAATCATTTATGGACTGCCCAATAACTTATTTACATGTTTTATATCAAGTGAAATTAATAACTGTGTCGGACACATCAACATTTTTTTATTGCGATATATTTTGTTTGTTTGTTGGTTTATTCATCGGATCTATTATTTGTTGATTTTTTGCCGTTTGATGAATATTTTAATTACTTCTCTAGTGCTTGGGGCTGCTGTTATTTCAGTTATTTATCAAATGAAAAATATCGAAATTGGAAATTAGTTATTTTAGTATATTACAAAAAAAAAGTTTCTGCGTATGTCGCGTTCAGTAATATTGACTTTATTTTGATTAAAAACTAAATTAATCACATATATTGAAAATTATCTTTACTTTATGTCTACATTACCTTTATTCTTATTTTATTTTACTTTTTTACTTTAACGTTAGTTTATCTTTAGCTTCTCTTTACTTTATCCTTAGTTTATCTTTACAATATCTTTACTTTGTTTAAATTATCTTTACTTTATCTTTATATTAGCTGTACTTTATCCTTACATCATCTTTACTTTGTTTACATCTTTACTTTATCTTTAGTTTATCTTTACTTTATCTGTATATTAGCTGTACTTTATCTTTACTTTATCTTTAGTCTATCTTTAGTTTATCTTTAGTTTATATTTACTTTATCTTTACTTTATCTTTACTGTATCTTTACTTTATCTTTACTTTATCTTTACTTTATCTTTACTTTATCTTTACTTTATCTTTACTTTATCTTTACTTTATCTTTACTTTATCTTTACTTTATCTTTACTTTATCTTTACTTTATCTTTACTTTATCTTTACTTTATCTTTACTTTATCTTTACTTTATCTTTACTTTATCTTTACTTTATCTTTACTTTATCTTTACTTTATCTTTACTTTATCTTTACATTCTCGTTAGTTTCTCTTTAGTTTAACTATATTTTTATTACGATATAATAGCACTAAAACAGCCGAAGACGAAACAAACTAGCTCCCAGCCCCATCTAAACGAGATAGTGAGAAATTGAATAAGTTTTCGCAAACTTTCGTAATCGCAAGTAATTGCCTTCACTTTGTTTCGTCCTATACTACCTTCTAGTAGTCTAGAAAAAAGTTCGCGATAAATCAGACATGCGAAATCTAGCGAAAATTCAACAGTTAAAGTACAGGGATGCAGCGGCGTCCACAATTAATCTTGACTTCCCTGCTTTTCTTCGTGAATTTAAAGGGCTGGATAGTGGTGGAAGGGGTAGGGGTAGGTTTCGGGGTCAAAGTTCTGTACGAAGTCTTACGTCAGAGCAGACACCTCGTAGCCTGGTTTATCTAAATAATTAATCGAAAACTCTGCTCTCTGTACTGCTAGACGTCTTTATAGGAAGACGGATTTTGCATTCCGTTTGCGAGGGGTTGATTTTGATTGGAGGTTTGTGTGGGGCGTGAGGGTGGGTTTTAGTATGGTGATGTCTTAATTCTGTGGTAGGGTAGATGGAAAATATCATGATCGAAATGATGATATGGTGTGGTTAACACGCTAATTGAAAAACGACAAATACTTTTTCTCGAAAAAGACAAATTTCAATAAAAAAATCTCTCTTTCGTAAGACATTCTGTGCAATAATCCATGATACATTTATTCAAAACCTGTACTTCAAAAAATTTAGGGAATATTAGTAAATTAAGTAAATATTAACAAAATCTCAGGACTTCGACAACAAAAATGAAAAATTTTAAACTATTTTTTAAAATGTTCTCCAAAATATCTTTGGCTTTTCAGGGTAATCTACAAATAGGTTTTTAATATCTAATAAAACAATTAAAGATAATACTTACTTAAAATTAGAGATGTTTTGTTTTTAATTTATTTTTTTACGTTGATATAAATTATAAACTATACAGGGTGAGTCATAACATGCTGAATATCATCGAAACGAGAGATGGTAGGTACATGTATTAATTAACATTCTTTATAAACTATGCCAATAAGATACCTGATTTTTATTTAATACAATGTGCAATTTAAAATGAACGAAAATTTATAAACATAAAACTTACAGTTATTTGTTTGAATTTTAAACTAATTCGACTTTACTGTTATTGACCTCTAGTTAAAAATGTTATTATAAAAATATTTTATAGTTGCCACCTCTAGCTACCCCCACAATCTCCTCTGTACGTTATGACTTCCTCTATATAAATTAAAAACTTTTTACAAATGTCAAACAAGAATGTTCATGACAAGGCCAAATCAAAATATGTAATATATATATATATATATATACAGTGCTTCCCAAAAGTAACGGATAAATTCTATAAAGTCTTAAATAAAAATATTTCAGGAAAATGCTCCGACACGTCGATTTTTATTTTTCAATTACTATCCTGACATACACTTTTCAATACCCCACGCATTCATCCCTAAGGGGTAGTAACCCCAACTTTAAAAATTCAAATAGCAAAGTACCCCTTGCGATACCTCAATTGATAGATTCTTTTATTCTGAATATAACAAAAAAAAATCGGTTGATAAATAACGGCGATATTTAGCAAGATTTATTTATACACGAAATTGAGGGAATAACAAAATTTACTGAATTAATCCTTAATTAATTGTTCAAAGTGCTGCCCGTTAACGACGAGACAATGCCCTAGTCTATCCCCAAAAGCTTGTTGAACATTGTCTAACATTTCTGGAGTGATTAAGTGAATTTCTGCACGAATTCTTTCCTTTAACGCATCAATATTTGCAGGTCTATTCAAATAGACTTTACTTTTTAAATACCCCCAAAGAAAATAATCTAGTGGGGGTTAAATCTGGCGATTTTGCTGGCCATTCAATATGTCATCGTCTACCAATCCACCGATTAGGAAATACTTGATTGAGGTATTCTCGAACTGGTCGCGCATAATGTGGAGGCGCACCGTCTTGCTGTAACCAAATTCTGTCACTGTGTCTACCAGGACCTTCTGCGATGGGAAACAATACCGCTAAAGTAGGTAGTAGTTCATTTCGGAGAAAGTTCAGGTAACGTTCACCATTCAGTGTTCCGTCGAAAAAATATGGTGCAATAATTCTTGAACCCACCACACCAGCCCACACATTAAGTTTTTGAGGATATTGTGTGTTCGCTTCCATCATCCAATGCGGATTTTGACGGGCCCAGTAACGGCAATTTTGTTTATTGACGGTGCCATTCAGACAAAACGTTGCCTCATCAGAAAAAACGATGTTTCTAATTAAGCCAGGATTTGCATGAGAGAGTTCCATCATTGTCTCACTAAACTGCACTCGTCTATCAAAGTCATCATCGGACAATTCTTGTACCAAGTGCACTTTATACGGGTGAAATTTCTGTTTTCGAAATAATCTGGATACTGTACTTTTTGACACACTAACTTCTGAAGCGACCTCTGCAAGGGTTGAATGTGGATTTTCTTGCACCATTAGAATAGCATCCAATTGTTGGTTTTCATTTAAGGCCAATGGACGTCCTGCCTTAGGTTTATCCCGTACATGACCGAGATCGCGAAATTTGTTTTCGATTCGACTTACTGTCGATTGCGATATTGGCGGACGGTCCGGGTGCGCTTCATTGAACAAACCACGAACTTCTTCATGCGTCCGGCATCTATCTCCAAAACCAATCATCATTAAAACTTGGATTCTTTCGGTTTCAGTAAGTCTCATTTTGCTGCTATTTCCTTAATCACGAAAAACTCGGAATTGTGTTTGACATAAGTAAAAACAAGTTGCAATTGTTTGAACGGTATTGCTATGCCCGCTTCAATAGCGCTTTCTCGAATATTGACGCTCTTCTTTGAATACATTTTGGTAAATATCGTCGTTATTTATCAACCGATCTTGATATTTTTTTTTTCGTTGTTTTCAGAATAAAAGAATCTATCAATTGAGGTGTCGCAAGGGGTACTTTGGTATTTGACATATTAAAGTTGGGGTTACCACCCCTTAGGGATGAATGCGCGGGGGATTGAAAAGTGTATGTCAGGATAGTAATTTAAAAATAAAAATCGACGTGTCAGAGAATTTTTCTGAAATATTTTTATTTAAGGTTTTATAGAATTTATCCGTTTCTTTTGGGAAGCACTGTATATATATATATATATATATATATATATATGAGAAAAATTTTTGCTACCTTGTGATGTCCATTATAAAAAAGCATCTCCGAAAAAAAGTTCTTGCATATAAAAAGCCTTGATTATAAATCATTGTCAATTTCCGGTCAAAAAATAAAACGGGTTATGTGTATTTGAGCTAAAAATTTAATTAATGGCCTTTTATTTTTACTTTATCATACGCAGTATGCTAAAGTATTGTAATCATGCCGAAAAAAAAAATTGAGATTTTAGCGGAAATAGGTCTTTTTGGGTCCCCTGAACATTTTTGACCAAGGTACAAAAAAATGTCTGTGTGTGTGTGTGTGTGTGTGTGTGTGCGTGCGTGCGTGCGTGCGTGCGTGTGTGTGTAAACGATTTTTGTGGCGATGATTCCGGAAAAACTACTAAAGGTATCGGGACGAAAGTTCATAATTAGAAGTTTCATGACCGAACTTAGAGCTGAAAAGCTTTTGGTTAAAAAGGGTCCAAAGGAACTGGTAGTTTATTCTAAGCCTTTTTCAAGGATTTTGCAAATGAGTCGCTATTTCTCTAATTTCGTCAAAATAGTTAAATAATAAATTAAAGTAGAGGAAATTCTGAATAATTTATGCCTATGTAATATTTTGGTAAAATTAATAGTTTAGCTTTTTAGGTTATTCTAAGCCTTTTTGAAGGATTTTGGAAATGAGCCGCCATTTCTGTAATTTCGACAAAATAGTGCATTAATAAATTAAAGTAGAGGAAATTTCGAATAATTTATGCCTTTGAAATTTTTTGGTAAAATTAATAGTTTAGCTTCAAGAGCTAATTCTATTTGATCGAGATCGGTCGCATCTGCATTGATATGAAATTACATAGTAGCCAGGATTTTGACAAATATTTTTTTGTGTTGTCACATTCGAAAACAGCTGATCTCATCAGAGGTTGGAGAACCACTATGGAACGTTGCCGCTGTAGTGCGGCAAATTTTAAAATAGAAATTTCAAATAAAGTAAGATCACCAATTTGATTATTTGTTGATAAGAAATATCAACCCGTCTTTATATCTAATTCCAAAAACGATACATTGAGAAAATTATAAATAAAGTATAGCGATGAGTGTAGTTTTATTTTAGTATTTTGGTAGGGATGTGTCATGAACAAATATAAATCTGTCAGAATTTTAATTACCTTTTTAAGGTGCGTTTTCATTAGTGATAATGGCAGTGGTAGCAGACGCCGTTATAGTATTTCCAATAGAAAATTGATAGTGACTCATGTTTATGCACATGCAAACTAATATGTGTCATTATCACGACATGTAAGAAACACTATAATTTCGTATTCTACCACCGCCATTAGCTACCATTACCTACTAATCGGAACGCACCTTTAAACTTGACGTTTCGTCAAAGTGGTACCAACCTAGCATTTACTATACAGAAATCATTTATTTTTTTTTTAATACATATTTCTTAAAAAGCAACACAATAAACGTTGATGTCGCTCCTGCCAAAAACTAGATAGCCGACTCGCTCATATGCGACGGCGACACTCCGCCTTCGGTGACGCGCCGCATCACCGCTCGTCGCGCTATTCCGTACTTTCGGCATTTGTGACATAAATAACTATTATTCTAATGACGTAGTGTAGGTAGTGTCAAAAGCTGATGATTTGACAATACGTACGATTTATCTCAATAGAATAGATTCTCATGCAGCTAAACTATTAATTTTATATATTGTATGATAAAGTCATGTGCCTGGCCACATCAGATTTTTTCAATTAACAATGAAATACTGTGATGGGCGAAAAATATGATCTGTATTAATTAAAATTTAAACCCTTTGTTATTTTAATAAATCCACGGGCACGTCGAATGTATATGATCGAAATACCCATTATTTTAGCTACTTTAAATTCCAACTTTTAATTGTTTTTTAAACTTATTACGATGTTAATATCTTTAAAATAATTTCTATTTTACTAACTAATTTGGTTGATCTTTTAGTTGATTTAATGATAGCATACAAATTGTATAGCCTTGGATCAGAAAATGTTTCGAGATAGGTAGTTGGGAAAGAAACAAAAACTAATAATAATCCCCATCATGATACATGTCAATGATTATAATGGCACTAGCGATGTATAATTATGACAGTTCGTTCAAATAATGACTTCATTTTTTGAACGAACTGTCAACATTATACAACGCTAGTGTCAAAATCTGTCAAAACCTACGTGGATGACAGTTATGTGACAGTTCAACTCGCCATCATTGACAAATACATTAAAAATAATTGATATAAAATGGAATTTATGAGTCGTAGATAAAACGTCGTATTCGACTCGCACATAACGGATATAAATCGCTCAGATGTTTACATGCCCGCGATTTATATCCATAGTTAAGTGCTCGTCAAATAATATACTATTTCATCAGCTATGAATTTCATATAAAATCATAGGAGATAACTCCAACAAATACTGAGAGAATAAACAGCAATAGCATCAGAATAACCCCCGTGTACTACATCAATTTAGTACTATGTACCAAGGGTTTAATTATTGAACAGTACACCATGTGACACTTGCATAGGGTTCGTGTCATACCTAACCGCAAACTAACCCCGTCTGGAGCAACGCTGCTACAACCGGGGTCCAGATTTTCCTCCTGCCACCCCCTTGGGGGTGGTTATAGGCGTCACCTCAGTGCGCTTCCCTCGAACCGATAATTTGGCGCGATTCGATGAACGTAGGCGATAGGGTGGGGGGGTCAATCGATGGCGGGGGTGTCGGACGGATGGCATTAATTAAAATTAATTGGACCAAGTTTTAATAAACACGTTCTATCGTGCTCGTCTGCGGGGCAGCTATGACAACTGACAGCCAATTACCAACGCGTTCTTCAGCACACCCCCCCCCCCCCTACCCTCTATCCCCCCCCCCCTATCCTCTTCAGCTCTTTGCCGAACGTCAACCCTTTTTGCTGTCGATAACACGTTCTGTGCTGTTGAGGGTGCTGTTAACACGAAATAGCCCGCCATAGGAGTTGTTGGTGGTTTTCGAGTTTTTTTTAAAATTTATTTCTCACTTTTCGGTAATTTTTACGTACTTTTGGCTAGTATGTTGGACTTGATAGATCTTTTTCTACTCCGTATTACTGATCTGATAATTAATTAATCATTGAATTAAGTAATCTTATCTAGATTGTAGAGTTATGAAGTCTTATTCGTTGGACATGTGACAAAATAAAAAAAATACCACCATTGCATGTTCCAGCATTTAACACTTGCTCAAAACGAAAAACATTACACTTTTGGCGCTTTGGGTTGCAGGAAAATGACATGTGGAGGTGGTGTAATAAAATCAGGTTGCTAGCGGCTGTCAAAGTAAAGAAAAAATGATTTAAATTGTCTTCTAAAAGAAAATTAACCATATTATTATCTAAAATCACTCACAAATAAATAAGACGTTTTTGAAGGTCACCATCGCACTCTTCATTATATGTATTGCTGTCGTTGTAGTTTAATAATTATATTCGTTATCATCATCATCTTTTATGTTCATGCATGTTGAGTATAATAGATTCTACAATTTTCCATTTTTTTGCAATGTGCCGCAGAATTTGTCAAATCTCTTTTGAACCGAAGCAATACTTCGTTACACTAATTCAACGCATCTTTAATATTAAAATTATTATTTTTTTGCAACTTTATTTTTTCACGTAAATTTTACTTAATTGCCTCTGATTAGGTGTGCAAAAGAATCAAATAGAAGTATTGTATGAAGTTCCTTCTCATGATAGTCAAGTTTTGACAAGTGCCACAGCTGTGCTTTAGTTATTTGAGAAAAAGATATTTTCTCTTGAAGTTGAACGATTCCTTTCAACAACCACTGGATTATGCCAGACTTTTTCCAAGGTGTAGTTGGATTTCTGTAAACAGGACCTAACATAGTATAGTATGCTACTTTATCAATTACAATTATGGACCTTAAAAGTAAGTCTTCTCCTTGAAAGAACTTACTCATATTGATGATTATTATTTGTTTTACTTCTTTAGAATAATACTTTGTACGTCAAATAAAGGATTAAAGAAAATTGGACTTTTATTTGATTCACAAATACTTCGGCATTTTTGCTACATAAGTAATTGCAACGTCTGCCTATTATTGTGGGCTGAGAGCAAATATTTTATATGAGATAGAAAATTATATGTGAGTCGTGGATAAAAGTATTAATTTTTGCACAATACGCAAATGTCAGAGGTTAAAGTCAATTCGGGTCAAACTTGAAAAACGATGAATCACAATCGATTACACGGGATTTTAAAAAAAAAATTATGGGACTTGTTTGGCTTGACAATGTTGTAACTGACGAAATATATCGCAAACTTAAATAAATTTGGATTCTATGAACAGTAAATAACACCTGATTTTCGTTTATTTGCTTGCTTCTGATTGAAAATAAGTTAAAAAAGCATGGTCACAATAATAATAATAGCCTTTGTTACACAAAAAGCTTCAGCGCTGCTTAAATCAACAAAGCGTTGTTAGTGTTGATCTGTTAATTCTAGTACGGGTCATGAGCCGGATGCTCCAATCTCGTTCAAATGTATGAAAGCAAATTTACAGACAAAAACAAAAGCCAAGCTTTAGACGAGACTTTTAATTATACTTGATGTAGATTTGTTTTCGCTAAGCATTTCTTTTCACTTCTCTCGCTCTATCCAAATCTAGAGACAGAAAATTTTGAAAATAAAGTTTTTTATTTAGTAACGTTTCAGGAGAATAATACTCGTAATATAATTTCTTTTTCTATAGTCGTTGCAGAGTTATGAGCCTTCAAACACACGGCTTAATTCTTTTCTAACCGACAGTTATGCCGATATTTCTTTCTACAGATGGTAGTGGCCCGCAATATGCAATATTGCAGTGCTTGTTTACGTAACCTGAACTATATATTTTGGTACTTTGGAATGATATTCTAATAAAATCTAATATATCAAATGATAACTTCTGCAACCTAGTGGACAGCAAAAAGATTGCAGTCATAAAAAAGCGATAAAACCTTCTTTTTTATTTATAAACCATTATAAATTTAAAGTCCCAGATCTGGACTCACAAATCAGTATCCTCAAGACTGTTTACGAATAATTAATTCTTTCTCTGTTAACGAAATATCATCGTTCACTCTGAATTAATTAAATGTATATATAATTGTAAATGCATGTCACCGAAGAAACGTATGGGGGTACACGCTAGCGACCCAGAGTGGGGTACGCGTCGCTGCACCACGCGGAGATCAGTGCCAGTCGGGTGGATGGTCTCCAATGTGAAGTGAGTGACCGTTCCGCGATCCGCTCTGTTTTGTTAGTTACTCCAGTTATTGCATATTTCTATTCGGTTTCACTATATTGGTTGAAACAGGTGTGCATCGTTATTACAATTGTGTGTGTTTTATCATACATATATACATTATACATAATAAATAATAATGCTCAATTGTACATCCAGTTGCACATTATAAAAAGGTTGACGCACACACAAATGTATGTTCACTGCATGCGAAAGAAAGCCTGTCAGAGAATGCGGGTTGAAAATATATTTCAGCTGAACTTTTATACTGAAGGGATTGCGTACTGCACCAAATTTCTTTGCAAACGTTTATGAATGAAAACCAATTTAACAATTATGTACTTCTTTATCCCACCATACAATTTATCCACACAATTTATCCCAAGCACCGCCACAACCAAACCAAATAAATCCACAAATTTCTGTTTGTCCACACCTGAACAGCAAGTGACTGCACAGCTCTCTCGTATTTTTCAGCAGAAACATCCACACGTAATATTTGAGGCGCGCACCAAAGCGAACAAAGGCTGCGCGAACTCAGGCTCCATGGAATGGCGCATGAAACCGATCTCAGGCTTCCTCCCGGAGAACCACGACCGAATAAGAAGAGACGTCCGCGAAGCCACAAAATACATCGAGACGGCTCTGGTCATCGACAAAGCCATGTTCGAGAAACGCAACGGAAGCACACGAGCGGAGGTTGTCCACGACTCGATCCAAGTTGCCAACATAGCGGACCTGTATTTCAGAACGCTGAACACCAGGGTATCCGTGGTGTACATCGAGACATGGCAGGGTGGCAACCAGGCGCAGATCGACAAAAGCCAGGATATTAGCATAGCTTTAAATAATTTTAACTCGTACCTATTGCGTAGATTGTTTAAAATTGAGAAGGATACCACGCAGTTGTTGACTGGCGAGATGTTTGTTGGCGGGGAGGCTGGAATGGCGGTTCCTGCGACGGTTTGTGGGCCGAAAGCTGTTGGGATAAGCGTGGATATCAATACGTATGAGCCTCATCTGTTGGCTGGGACCATGGCGCATATGATTGGGCATAATATTGGTATGGGGCATGACGATGGAAGGGAGGAATGTATATGCAGGGATTGGCATGGGTGTATAATGGCGCAAGCGATTGTGGGATTAGATAATGTCCAGCCTTATAAGTTTAGCGAGTGCAGCAAGTCTGATTATGTGGATAGACTGCGGACTGGGAATGGGATTTGCCTTATGAATAAACCTAATGAATTGGAGGTAAGGATGAGACTTATTGTTATATTGTTGTTATTAGTGTTTTAAACAAGTCAGTTTTAGTATTAAGCATTTTCAAAAGTGTTGTTTCCTTCACTTGATATAGTCACGACTCGATGCTGTAGTTATTTATTATCTCTTGATGATGATTTCAAAGTTTTAGCCATTGTACACCTCCCTCATGAGCGCCATTGTGGGCTTAGATCAGATAAGATAGAAGAGATAAATTCAAATCATTTTGGTTGCAAAAAGATAAAATGGCAACAGTAGGTATATAGCAGGATTGTAATGTTTAAACCAGTTTGTTTTAAAACAGTGTTCTATTTTCAAAAGTTTTATTTTAAACATTTAAAGCGTTTTAAACGTGCCTTTTAGTTTCCTTTTTTAGAATTTTTTTTCTTTTCGGACTGTTCCATTAAAAAATAGCATTTTTATCACAAAAGGCCTGTTATAAAATAGCTGTTACACGTTTAAAAGATTTTTTAAACGTACCTAAATTATTCAAATTTTAAGAATTGTTTTTCGTTAAGGACTGTTCCTTAAAAAACTTTATAGCACGTATAATACTTTTTCTAAAAGACCTTTTAAACGTTATGGTATTTTTGTTCCATTTTTATTACAAAAGACCTTTTATAAGAGACCTTTTAAATGTTCTTTTAAACGTTTAAATGGTTTTTTAAACGTGTAAAAGGCGTTTTAAATATTTAAAAGGTCTTTTCAACGTTCCTAAACTATTTCAATTTTACGAACTGATGTTCCATAAAAAAACTTTTAAAGATTTTATGAAAAAGACTTTTAAATTTTGAAGGTCTTTTAAACGTGTCAAAAGTATTCCAATTTTAATAACTGGGTGTTTGGAATTGAGTCTTTAAAACTGTTGTTTCATGAAAAATACTTGTTTGTATACCAAAATCCCTCTTAGAAAACATTTTTTAAACATTTAAAATGTCTTTTAAACGTATAAGCGGTTAAACGTCTAAAAGGCATTTTAAACGTTCTAAACTATTCGATTTTTGAATCGTTTGTCTTTTGGAATAGTGGTTCCATTAAAAGCACACAAGACCTTTTATAAAAGACCATTTACAGATATAAAGGCTGTTTTAAACGTGTAAGAGGCGTTTTAAATATTTAAAAAGTCTTTTAAACGTACCTAAACTATTTTAAAACTTGTTTTATTGTAACATAAAAAAAAAACGATTTCATATAGCAAGAACCCTTTAAACGTTTAAAGGTCTTTTAAACGTGCCAAAGCTATTTCAATTTTAATAATTGGGTGTTGGGAATTGAGTCTTTGAAACTGTGAAAATGTCTTTTAAACGTCGCGGTGTTTTGGATGTTTAAAAGGGGTATTTTAGGTTTTAAACGTGCTTAAAACTATTCCAATTAAGAATCGTTTTTCTTTAACAGTTGTTTTTAACAGTTGTCCCATTAAAAGCGCCTTTTTATAACACAAGACCTTGTAAAGATTTAAGTGGTCTTTTAAACGTATAAGAGGCGTTTTAAATATTTAAAAGGTGTTATAACGTACCTAAACTATTTAAATTTTAAGAATTGTTTTCCTTTTGGAACTTTTGTTCCATAAAAAACAAAAAAAAAATATAGAGGAAACGACCTTTTAAATGTATAAAGGTCTTTTAAACGTGACAAAACTATTCCAATTTTAATAGTTGAGTGTTGGGAATTAAGTGTTTGAAACTTTTGTTCCATTAAAAATACGTTTCTATAACAAAGCCTCTTTTATAAAAAATAAACGTTTAAAATATCTTTTAAACGTATAAGAGGTCTTTTAAACGTTTAAAAGCTAGTTTATATTTCTTTTGAAACAGTTTTTCTATTAAAAGCGTTTCTTATAACAAAATACCTTTTATAAAATACCTTTTACAAAATACCTTTTATAAAAAACCTTTTAAAAAAGACCTTTTAAACGTTTAAATGGTCTTTTAAACATAGGTATTACATTAAGAGGTACGGTATTCCAACGTTAAGAATTCGGATTTTTATATCTGGCCCATTCGATGTTCGTAATGTAACGTCCCCAACATAAATTCTATAATAAATTTATTAATTTGTTTTTCTATAATTGCTTGGATATCAAAAGAATTTATGTACATGGCACAATCTGGTATACTTTCTTCTGTTCATAAATTAATGTTTTAATAACATTTATTAAATAAAAACCTTTACTTTTTGTTCTGAAACTTTAAAGTACTATTTCTTTCACAGTTCCGAGCGATTTTTAGGTTTTTTAATTTGTAGTTTTTTGGATGTAAACAAATATATAGTACATCATCATACGATTGCCTGTCTACGTTATATCACTTTTTGCCAAATTCACATCTTTTCGCTAATTATTACCAGTATCCAACGTTCATCCCACAACCTACATTAAGCACAATTCTCCATAACGACACCACATAAACGCCATTCTTCCTTTTCAAGGTCCACAGATCGTGCGGTAACCGCGTAGTCGAAGAAGGCGAAGAATGCGACTGCGGTACCATAGAGGAATGCCCGAGCATCGACGCGTGCTGTGATCCCATAACCTGCAAACTCAAGAAGGAAGCCGAATGCGCCAAGGGGCCTTGCTGCGAGAACTGCAAGCTGAAACAGCGCGGCATGGTCTGTCGTGACCCAGCGAACGACTGCGACCTCACGGAGCATTGCACTGGCGACAGTGGTGAATGCCCAACCGACCTCTACAAGAAAAATGGATCACCATGTAACGGAAAAACTGGGTTCTGCTTTAATGGCAACTGCCCATCGCTGCAAAACCAGTGCGAGCACATCTGGGGTTACGGTGGCCTTGGAGCTGACGACAATTGCTTCCATCAGTTCAATTCTAGGGGTGCCATCAATGGGAATTGTGGAATTGATACCAATGGGCGGTACATCAAGTGCGCGCCTGAGAATATCAAGTGTGGGACGCTTCAGTGTCAGAAAGGTACGTAGGCTATCCACTGATGTTCTATAGTTAATTTGTGGTAAACAAGCAGCACTAACACTTCACTCACTGAGCTTTTTGCACATTTTACTGAACTAATTAAAAGGGTTTATTTAGTTCTTTTCTCTAGTCTTCTCACTAGATTCTGGTTGTCCAATAGTTGCAGGACCTCTGGCTTTTTTGACGTGATGGCTTAGGCGAGATTCATGCTTAACAGTCAAACTTTTTCAAGCATATTCCATGACAATGGTCATCATGGTTCAGTGGTCAGCACTATCTCTTCTGTGAGATGTTCATTCTGTGAAAGGTCACTCGTATACAGTAGATAGAGAATTGGTCCCAATCCACTACCCTGGGGTACCGTTGATTTTATTTATTTTAGGTACTTGGACCTTCACCTATCTGTTTTATTCTGCGCAGTCTCTCTGTTATATAGGATGTTTTTACTTGTATCTAAAACTAAATTGGTGATTTGATATGATATGATCCATTAACATTTATTTTAGTTTCCAAGTACATCCAAACACATCTGCAACAATATCAACAACAACTGTTATACACCAATTCTAAAAACATCATTCGTAAAATTGCAGGTAACAGGTCACCGTTGGTTGACGGTCTGCCAGATCACTCGAAGACGATAATATCGACAAGGGGTGTTGAGTATGAGTGCAAGTAAGTACAACCTTCCTGACCAGACGTCTTGGTTTATGTTGATTGTACCATGGAGATCTGTTCGCAGGACGACTGGACCGCCAAGTCAGATACCAAGCCTGGAGCCGAACGCCGCACCGTTAACCTATACAGGATTGGTGCAGGATGGAACACCGTGCGGTGATAATTTGATATGCATCAATCAAACATGCTCAGCCACATTTCCGTACATTGATCAGACGAAATGTCCTAGCAGTAATGAGTTGGAGTGTTCAGGAAAAGGTGTAAGTATTATTGGTGGAGCTCTGGCTTCGCTGTGGACCCTGTATAAAGACGCCAGAGTACTTAAAGTTGAAGATGGAGGTTGAAGGACTTCGAGGATAACAATGTTTTATAAGATGAGCTAATTTTTAAGGACGCAGCTTAGTGTATATTATATCTAATTCATCTCTCTTTGACTTCCATATTGAAGTTCGATTTCATCTAGCTTAGTTTAGATCATCATAGCCACATCATCAAATTGTTAGACCAAAATCTTTCTTTTTTTATGTCCAAAATCCAGCAGGGTTCACCCTATGAACTATAACTCTGTATACTTCTAGAATTTTATAGGCAAAACTGTATGCCTTCTTCTTCCATGGTCCATCATCCACAATTCCTACAGAGGCTAGCTTAGTATACACTAAATCCTTTTGATGCTTTCTTCCTGTCCCAATACAAGGTTTTTCAAAATTCTTCTTGGTTTAGGCCATCATAGCCACATCAACAAATTGTTACACCAAAATCTATCTTTTTTATGTCCGACATCTAACGTCTTCACCCTAAAGAGTACAACTCTTTATACTTCTAGAATTTTATAGGCAAACGTTTTGTGCCTTCTCCTTTCATGGTCCATCATCCACAATTCCTACAGATGCTAGCTTTGTATACACTAAATCCTTTTGTTGCTCTCTTATTCTTCCACTATAAAGTTTATCAAAATTCTTTTCGGTTTGAGCCATCATAGCCACATCATCAAATTGTTAGACATAAATCTATCTTTCTTTTTATGTCCAACATCCAACAGGCTTCACCCTATGGACTATAACCCTGTATACTTCTTGAATTTAATAGACAAAACTTTAAACCTTCTCCTTCCATAGCCCATCATCCACGATTCCTACAGACTAGCGCTTAGTATACACTAAATCCTTTTGATGCTTTCTTGCTGTCCCAATATAAAGTTTGTAAAAATTCTTCTTGGGTTATGCCATCATAGCCACATCATCAAATTGTTAGACCAAAACATATCTTTTTTATGTCCAACATCTAAGGTCTTCGCCCTATGGACTACAACTCTTTATACCTCTAGAAATTTATAGGCAAACTTTGTGCCTTCTCCTTCCATGGTCCATCATCCACGATTCCAACAGATGCTACCTTTGTATATACTAAATCCTATTGTTGCTCTCTTATTTTTTCAATATAAAGTTTGTCAAATTTTTTTTTAGTTTAGGCCATCATAACCACATCATCAAATTGTTAGACCTAAATCTATCTTTCTTTTTATGTCCAACATCCAACAGGCTTCACCCTATGGACTATAACCCTGTATACTTCTTGAATTTTATAGACAAAACTTTAAGCCTTCTCCTTCCATAGTCCATCATCCACGATTCCTACAGAGACTAGCTTTATATACACAAAATCCTTTTGATGGTCTCTTATTTTTCCAATATAAAGTTTATCAAAATTTTTCTTGCTCTAGGCCATCATAGCCACATCATCAAATTGTTAGACCTAAATCTATCTTTCTTTTTATGTCCAACATCTAACAGGCTTCACCCTATGGACTATAACCCTGTATACTTCTTGAATTTTATAGACAAAACTTTAAGCCTTCTCCTTCCATAGTCCATCATCCACGATTCGTACAGAGACTAGTTTGTATACACTAAATCCTTTTGATGCTCTCTTCCTTTTCCAATATAGAGTTTGTCAAAATTCTTCTTAGTTTAGGCCATCATAGCCACATCATCAAATTGTTAAACCTAAAACTATCTTTCTTTTTTTGTCCAACATCCAACAGGCTTCACCCTATGGACTATAACCCTGTATACTTCTTGAATTTTATAGACAAAACTTTAAGCCTTCTCCTTCCATAGTCCATCATCCACGATTCCTACAGAGACTAGCTTTATATACACTAAATCCTTTTGATGGTCTCTTATTTTTCCAATATAAAGTTTGTCAAAATTTTTCTTGCTCTAGGCCATCATAGCCACATCATCAAATTGTTAGACCTAAATCTATCTTTCTTTTTATGTCCAACATCCAACAGGCTTCACCCTATGGACTATAACCCTGTATACTTCCTGAATTTTATATACAAAACTTTAAGCCTTCTCCTTCCATAGTCCATCATCCACGATTCGTACAGAGACTAGTTTGTATACACTAAATCCTTTTGATGCTCTCTTCCTTTTCCAATATAGAGTTTGTCAAAATTCTTCTTAGTTTAGGCCATCATAGCCACATCATCAAATTGTTAAACCTAAAACTATCTTTCTTTTTTTGTCCAACATCCAACAGGCTTCACCCTATGGACTATAACCCTGTATACTTCTTGAATTTTATAGACAAAACTTTAAGCCTTCTCCTTCCATAGTCCATCATCCACGATTCCTACAGAGACTAGCTTTATATACACTAAATCGTTTTGATGGTCTCTTATTTTTCCAATATAAAGTTTGTCAAAATTTTTCTTGCTCTAGGCCATCATAGCCACATCATCAAATTGTTAGACCTAAATCTATCTTTCTTTTTATGTCCAACATCCAACAGGCTTCACCCTATGGACTATAACCCTGTATACTTCCTGAATTTTATATACAAAACTTTAAGCCTTCTCCTTCCATAGTCCATCATCCACGATTCGTACAGAGACTAGTTTGTATACACTAAATCCTTTTGATGCTCTCTTCCTTTTCCAATATAGAGTTTGTCAAAATTCTTCTTAGTTTAGGCCATCATAGCCACATCATCAAATTGTTAAACCTAAAACTGTCTTTCTTTTTTTGTCCAACATCCAACAGGCTTCACCCTATGGACTATAACCCTGTATACTTCTTGAATTTTATAGACAAAACTTTAAGTTTTCTCCTTCCATAGTCCATCATCCACGATTCCTAGAAAGGCTACCTTTCTATACACTAAATCCTTTTTATATTCTCTTCATTTTCCAATATAAAGTTTGTCAAAAATCCTCTTGGTTTATGCCATCATAGCCACATCATCAAAATTGTTAGAGCAAAATCTATCTATCTTTTTAAGCCTAACATCCAACAGGCGTTACCATAGGTCCATCATCCACAATTCCTACAGTGGCTAGCTTTCTATAAACTACATCCTTTTGAAGCTCTCTTCCTCTTCCAATATAAAATCTATCAAAATTCTTACTGGTTTAGGCCATCATAACCACATCATCAACCATAAAAACAAAACTTTAACCAAAAATCCTCCGGATTCAACGTAGGAAGTTACTCAGTTCTTTGTCCAAACTGTTCCAGTTCTGCACCAACACGAACACGTGCCATTGCGAATATGGCTGGGGCGGATCCGATTGCTCGATCGTCGACGAGAACCCACCCCCTATCGCAACGCCACCACCCGACACCGGAATCGGCATGGGCAACCTTTCGACGATCATGCAGAAGAAAGAAACCCCCTACGGTACGTGAAACTAATACCAACTTTGCACCAGCCGAAAAAAAAATAATGAACCTGCACAAGATTACCTACCACTCACTAAAACCTATTACTCAATACCACAGATAACATCTCTCACCCTTATAGAAGTTTTTTTTAGTATAGTTGGTTGCATACTTAAATCTGTAGAAATATAAAGTATTTATTAGAAAAATTGTTGGGGATAACATTGTTTACAAGATTTCATGGAATAAGTAATTGTTGTTAAGGCCAATAGTTTTGGAGTGAAGTCTTCCGACAGCTTGCAAAATGCTCTATGAAGCCTGTTTCAAAAGTCCAAGATATTTACGACTATGTTTTGACCATGTTTTCGGTTTTTTTTTTTAAATATGCGTCGTGTTCCAAGTTTCAACCACTGCACAGTGGGGTATTTGACCTGAAAACCTGGCCAACATTATTTTTTCACCTAAAAAGGCTTTAGATGTGTTGTTTTATTTATGTATAACATTTTAACCTCCATACTAAGAATTTGAAGGTTAATAACTTAATAAACACAATAAAACAGTACAAAATAGGAAAAAGCAAACTGTATTAAAAATTGTTCTTTACTGCACTACACTTATTGTAAATTAATTACTGCTACAACATTTGTCATCAATATTTTTTTATTTTGATTCTATTATGTTTTACCGTGTCAAATTCATAAAATAATATATGGCATGTCCAGTTCAAATACGCAGCATATACGGATTTAAAATTGAACAATACATGTCGTTTTTGAGTTATATGAGATAACATGTTTGGGACTATTAAATTGTAAGAAAATCCTGAAAAAAGTTTTATTTTTAAAGACCAGTGGTGAGGAAGAAAATGAAAGTTTACACCAGTCGATATTGTGTATTGAAACGGTACATATGCTATTCATGCTGCTTTCCGTTCGATACATTCCTTTTAAGACGTGATAGTAGAGGCAATTAAGAACCTATTTTACCAGTTTTATCACTATAAAATCTATTATTTTTAGTATTATTTCAAAATTGTCTAATAGTTATACTTATTGTTTCCATGAAAACTTTCGAAATTTGATCATACTTCAAGCTGAAACGGTCGTTTTTAGTGGTATGACCCTAATACACATGTTTTGAACCCGCATTGGCATTCCGCATAAACACATTTATCGAAAACGCCTAACCAGTTTCTATTCACAAACTTACTATTGTCTCTCCTCGACAAGAATCCAATTTAAACCAGTGAACTGTGTATGCGAGTAGGTGCTTTCGAAGTATTTTCTTGCCTTGAATATGAATCCGATTGGCTTCAAGCAACCAATTTCGAAGAAATGCATATACAAGTACAAAGTTTAAGGTTTTTTTCGGATGATGTTTAAGAGTCTAGGTCATCGGGGTTGTTTGCTATACATGATCCAAAACGGAAAAATATACGTACATAACGGCATTTACAACATACAAGATGCATTGAACATAAAGTTGTCAATATCTCGATAACCGTAACCATTTGTATATAGCTAAATATGGTTAAATATGTTCTAAATTACCTCTACTATCACGGTATCAAGAAATTGCACCAAATTACATATAACCCGGTACATCAATTTTTGGATTTTCCTTTACAACGTATTAGAAATAAAATCACAAAAACCGCATCCGCACCTATCCGCAGCAGACTTTCCAGTACTTGTAATGTCAAATATGTATACTATAATTTGAACCAGTTTCAAAAGCTTAACAAAGCTAAACACTAAAATGAAACACTCAAGTTCTGCATAAAACTGTTTTTTTTTATAACAGCGAATGTTCTCGGCCCTGCAATAAACAAAATTGTGGGTAATTTTTAATAAAAATAATGTCGAATGAATGTTCATACTTGGTTCTAAAGAATGTATAACAAAAAAGTCACATTTATCGTTAAAATACAAAATTGCAACCGTTTTTAAGAGCGTCAACTTATGTGCATCTATGTTCAGCCATAGTAAAATATAACTTTTGGCTGACAAGGACACGTGGCTCAGGGCTCAGGTGAAAAAATATTGCCGCCTTTTAATACATCGGTCTTTTACCTATCCCAGAAACTGGTTTACTTTTTGGAATTTAACAATTTAGAAATTTGATTTATGGTTTTTTGGGTCAAATACCCCAATGTGCACTGTTAGATGGTCTGACAAAAAATATATTCTAGGAAGGACAATCAATATCAAATTAACATTAAAAATTATCAAAACTAAGCCACAGGAAACACTTCTACAAGTCAAATTAACACAGATTTCAGTATGCAACCAATCTTTCACCGTATTTTTTTTTTCTCTCTCTTTTTGAGAGTATAGTATTAGTATAATATTTCTCAGGAAACGCCAACTCGGACAACGTGAGCACTTTCACTCTAGTGATGATGATGATGGCGGTGATGGCTGGCGTCTTCATGTGTTTTGCCTTTGTGGCAGTTTGCTACAGGTACCTAATGGTGTTCGTGCTGGATGCGGGTCGATGGGAATTGCATTTGATGATGATGATTATTGATGATGATGATGATGTTGTTGATGATGATGATGATAATGGTGATGATGACGTGACGATGTTGTCCTGTACATAGGCTTCTTGAGTACTGATTAATCGTTGTTGCCTTGTATATATTAACGATGTATTTACTTTTGTATTACAGTGGAAGTATTATTGTTTTCTGTATGAGCGAGGTTAAGGTTTTGCCTTCAAATTTGGTTTAGCCAATGAATAGTTGTGTGGATTTTGTGTTTCTTCCATCTCGAATTGTTGGATTGATGGAGTTGATGTATTGGGGTTTGTTAGATGTAGAAATTGTTGAGAATTTAAGAGAAAAGGTGCTGTCTTTGAGAAGTTATTTGGTATCTCGTCAATTTTGCTAGTGATGCTGCAAATTGGAATAGCATAAACTTCAAATATCTTTGGTACAGCCATTCTACATTTTCATCTTCTAGTTTTGCGCTTTTTTTTCAAGAAAAACTTATAATATTTGAGAATTTGGGCAACCTATAAAACAAGAATCAATGTACACAAATTCAGAAGTCTACTTTGATATTTTATAACATGGTAACTTTTTCTATTTTGAGATTGTCCTGTTTTTTCAAACTGACTTTTTATCCTTGCTTTTTTGACTAAAACATAAATAATTTACTTAATGGTATTTTGTATGAAATGTCACTAAAATACTGTTCATATACAGAACAAAAACTTTGGTAAAATTCAACCATGACAAAATTTGAACTCTTGCCTTAACCTATTTTATAGACCATAAATTAAGCCAAAGGGACATCATATTTTTTTGACAGGCGACTCAGAAACTTTGAAATTGTCTCAAGATAAACACTAAACTTTTACGTAATACAGTGAAAATATAGTAAGGGCATTAATATTACCCTCTATAATATAACAAAAAAAAATTGTTGCTTGAAATTTTCGAAAATCCTACGTGGTAGGAGTCTGGAGTGAGTCGGGATTCGTATTCCTACTTTATAATACCTATTTTATAGTACCTATTTTTCCTATTTCTCGAAAATGTTCTTTTGTAAGACTATTTGAACATCATTTAATTCAGAAAAATATCTATTTGAACAAAAAAAATGCGTCTGTAAAAATATATGCTTGCTCTGGCCATTTTTGATTTGATACAGACTTATATGAACAGTGTTTTTGTGGCTACAGCACATTCCTTGTCAGTTTGCTTACATTGTTATCGAAATACATTATTTTACATCATATTTAAGATCAGATGAGTTATTTTTAATTAATAACGTCATCGCTGCTTTTTTACTTAACTTTAATTGGTGCTGTTCAATGATTTTTATAGATTGTTTAATTGCCTTTGATCGCATAAAAAGCATTTTAGTATATAAAAACATTTTAAACACGTATAAAACAGATAATTGAAAACTGGGGCCCTTTTGGGCTTAATGCTACCCTGGGTCCAATAGTAGGGCAACATTATTATTTTTAAAACCAAGACATCGCATAGGTTTTCAAAATATTGACGTGTAATAATTGGCAATAATTTTTGTTTGTGGGATCAACATTACCGCGCGTTGGTCTGTGAGAGACATTCAACACAAGCATTCTTATCGCATATCGTTGAAATTTTTTAATGGTGTTCATTCCCATGCATTTAAGGGCTTTCTTTGGTAATGGATTTATGAGATTTATGTATCCTTGAAGCACCGACAGCGTTTCTTTCTAGTTGCACCCACAAGCAAAGTAATGCACAATCAAATAACAAAAAGGCAAATTTTAAACAGTATTTGTAGGTATCGCAAAAAATGATTTACCAAATGGCATTGAGTTGGTTCTATTATCAATATTGACCTAATTTTCGTCTTTTTCTAGAAAATTGTCTGGTATACTAAGATGTTGCTATTAAAATTTCAAAAGCCAATTAGAGAATCTATGGAAATAAATATAAATATTCTTATATTTCCTATAAAGAGAAGTCTACAGGAAAGGTCAGAATTTTGATTCAATTTACTTAATGATCGAAAAACATTAAATTTGGTCAAGAGTAAAGCATTTTGTTTACATTTATTAGTTGAAATAGTTGTTTTAAATGTTGGAGGCAGTAGTTGATCAAACTACTATAAGACTGTCCTAACAATCATGTTTTCATTGACATTTTGCATGTGACGTCAAAAGCTATCAAGTATATATAGGATATATTAGTCCAGAATTTGAAAAATAGAATATCGATACTGAAACTATATCTAAATAACATCAATTCTTGTAAAAATTCAGCACATCCAATTGAAACCAAAAAAATACCGACTTGAAGAGGAGCAAATTCTCCATAACTTTGAGACGGAATGGTCTTGTGTTCCTCTGAGGACGCACTGTATTAGACTATATGGAAGCTTCTGCAATTTCCAAATCATCATCAACTTAAGTTATCTCCAAAAACTTTTTAATGATTGACAAAACAGGCAAAACCTTAGCACCGCCTCACGTATAGCATTCATGTACACACACGCATACACTCGCACACGCACACGCACACACACACATCCACCTCACCTACACACGTCCAGTGATCACTACCCGCCAACTCAGCGACACAAACACCCCAGTCACTCCACACCACGCCAACTCAGTGTGTGACCAAGCGCCTCCAAAAAAAACGTAATACAACTCTGAAGGCGAGGCGGGCCCCGTCCGAAACATGCGTTTGTTGATCTTTTGATTTCTGTGTATCTCTGTATATTTACTGTGTGCTTCCTTCTTTCTATTTTTTGTGTGTGATGCATGGCGCGCCACACATGCCGTTGTTATGGTCTGATCAACCCCCCCGCCCGTTCGTCTGCATCCCGCCGCGCGCTGCGCCCTCCGCCCCCGGAAACACACGAAACTGCAGAAGATTATCACGGCTCGAACACGATATTTCTAGTGGCTACACTCATGTCGGTTGTAGGGGGTGTGTTCATTGTGTTTGCAACTATGGCTCTATGCTACAGGTCAGTCGTAGTACACAAAAACTTCTCGCTCTGCCTCAGGTTAGTGAGCAAACCATCCAGGTAGCGATCCACGTTCTCAGCATCTGCTCGCTTCTGTCCGTATTTTGTTTATATATATATCTCTCTCTCTATCTCTTTTTTTAATGTTGTTTTTTTTTCGTTATCTTTTGTTGTTTTTTTTTGTTGATTTTGTTTTGTCATCGTGTTAAATGTTGTTTTGTTTATCAGCAAACTTCGAGCGGACGCACAAAAACATATTTAAGGTGTTCCAGAAATAATCCGCCAAGGGCAGAGACAAAATTTAGGTCAAATAACGTATAGTGTACATCATAATTTTAAGACTAATAAAATTGTGTTAAAGAATTTGTCTATTTACCAGGGCAGGCCCTGATACAAAAAAAGGCAACGCACCCACATTAAGTTTCCACAATCCAAATTATTCTTATTGTAGATAGACCAACGAACAGCTGACCACGGTGATATGAACTAATGTGGGTCAATGGTACTAAAAGCGAAAAACGCCTGGCTGGAGGCAGACCGATATCTCGAAAGCGACGTTGCTTTCTTACCAGTTGCAGCACAACTGCGGTAGGATGTTGACGACTTTCTTGCACAGAACAGGGTCGAACTCTGTTCTTCTTTATTATATTTAACCATACGTTATTTGACCAAACGTGTTTATAACGTCCTTCGGCGTATGCGCCTTTAAGGTTAGCAGTTTTTTTCTGAAACACCTAGATACAAAAAGTAAAACATCCTGTGAGAATAATCGAGTAATCGAGATTAATAACTTTTTTTGCGGGAGTTGCGCAAAAAATCATATCTTATAAAATAGATAGATACAATTAGCAAAAGTTCTAATAGTATATTATTTGACGAGAACATAACTAAGGATATAAATCGCGAGCATACAGTTTATACGCGAGCTGTAGGCGAGCGTGTAATCATGCGAGCGATTTATATCCGTTATATGCGAGTTATCTACGACTCATAAATTCCATTCAATGCAAAATATTTTAAATGTATTTGTCAATGATGGCGAAGCGAACTGTCACATAACTGTCATCCACGTCGGTTTTGCCTCTCTTTGACACTAGCGTTGTATAATGATGACAGTTCGTTCAAATAATGAGGTCATTATTTGAACGAACTGTCATTATTATACAACGCTAGTGTCATTATAATCATTGGCGCGTATAATGATGGGGATTATATAGTCATAGATACGTATGCAATGAACTTATTATATGTGAGTCGTAGATAAAATCACTTATCAATCGATTATCTGAAAATATTCATTATGCTTATTAGTTTTTCAAAACAGGTAAAATCCTGTTAACAATTACTTAATATCGTTGTTATTTTAGATAGAACTATTTAAATTGATAAATAGGGAAACTTGATTTTACTGTTCTCACAGCCTTTGAGAACAGGAGTTCTTTGGTCTTTCATACGTTGTCTCTAATACTGAAATTTCAGCTATCGGTATCTAGCTTCTAATAATATATGAATTTACTTTTCCATTTTTCCACAGGAGAGACGCTTGAAAGTAATATTTTCAAAGTGTTGTGATCAGAAACACAGTTACTTTAGTTTTTTTTTTTTAATAATAAAAATTGATGTACAGGTTTCTACCGGCTGTTGTTCCTGTT
Source organism: Melinopterus prodromus (assembly GCA_964023965.1). Classification (NCBI taxonomy): domain Eukaryota; kingdom Metazoa; phylum Arthropoda; class Insecta; order Coleoptera; family Scarabaeidae; genus Melinopterus; species Melinopterus prodromus. Next base: position 68,766,299 of record OZ030392.1, read on the forward strand.
AAAAAACATAAATAATCGATAAATATCGAACATATAACATCATATTTTGTCTGATATGGTTTCTTCATTATACTCTGAATCAGAAGGCAGAAATTGTAAATTTAGTCAGGTAAAGTGCGTTTTCTTTGTTGCTTTTCTCAAAAAGTTTACCGAATCACAATTTTTTGGCTTAAAAAACACAGTTTAAACTCTACGGAGATAAAATACACATCAGAATCATCGGTTTCTTTTTTCGTTGATGGCAAATTCTAATTAAATAGTTCCTAAATAGTCTAAATAGTTCCTGACAATAAAAAAGAAACATACAAATGTTTTCGTTTTTATTTCCAATACAGAGTTAGGACATCGTTTTTACTTTGACAGCCGGTATATTTTATTTGTGTTTCTGATATTATAACATTTTGAAAACGTGCCTTACAAAGTATTTTCTTGAAAATAAGATATCTTCCATAAATAACAAAACACATAATCCAGGGTAGAATGTATTATAAAACTGTCTATGAAGGGAATAATATTGAAACAAAATAAAATATTGAAAATATTGATATTGTAACACAAAAGAAGATAACGAATTTAAAACCAAACCTTGTAGTTTCATCTTCTCTTCCTTTTTTAAATTTAACGCCACTGTAGATAGGTTTTTTTAGGACATATTGTTAGGACATATTGATACGAACTTTTGCTCGTATTAATATTTTAGTTATTCGTATATATTTTAATAACACTCTGTACCATCCTTTTGTATTTAGTCTTTTTCATATATCACATAAAATATTACTAATAACAACATTAAGACAATAACTTTTAAAACAAAGATGTGCCCTTACATCATAGACATACATTCGTTAAAACAACAAAAATAAAAATTTTCCACAGTGCGTCCGCTCGAAGATTATAGCCAAGACACGTTAAATGTACCCTCCGATTTAGTTATTGCGTGTACAGAGATGTTCTGCGCACCGAAACCCCGGTATTTATGTTTAAACGTATAAGAACCTTATTCGTACCGATATATCTGCAATTTTAATGTTCAGTTGCTCCGCTAGATGTCTGTAGTGTGTAGTGACCGCCGTCGGTGCGTCAGTGTGACCACCCATGACGCACCGGCGACCCTCTCAGCCTCACGCCTAGTTGCAGCGCACGACCCTCCGGCGTCATGTGACCAAACAAACACCCTAAACCCACAAAAATCGCTTTTTATCAAAAAAAAAAAAAAAAAAAAAAAAAAAAAAAAAAAAAAAAAAAAAAAAAAAAAAAAAAACGGTAGGTACGTAATATGCCAAAAGTCAACGATTTTTTTGGGTTTTTGATGTCCTAGGTCATATCCCAGGGATTAGATTTACAATTTCACAGCCTAACAGCCCCCCCTACCCCCGAAAAGAAAAGACGAAAGAGAGCCATGTAAATCCCCCCCCCCCTTAGACCCTGCAAACTACAAACCCCTGAACCGCAGGTAGCAACCCTTCTGCACCACATATAGGAGCTGTTGAGGACAGACTTGACAAAATATTTCAGCCAATTGTGTTTGGTTAGGATTTAAACAAGACCAGATCCAATTGGTTAATGAATTCGTTCTGTCTTGTCTGTCTTGTCTGTCTTGAACAGCGCCACCTATATGTGGAGTCTGCAACAGCGACGAAAAAGGCCAAATACCGCCGTCTGGTAAAATTGTAAATCTTGTGAATGTATCGGTGTGGGTAGTAGACGCCCTGTATAGTAGATGCTGCATGAACCCAGACGAGTGTAGCACATGTGGTCTTTGGTTTACAAAATTCTAATTCTTAGCTTAATTGGAATGTTATATAACGCACTGCTCAAAATAATTAGAGGAAGAGGTAAATAGTGCCTGTCTATTATTATGAAAAAATAAAATTATAAACCCCTAACCACAACAAGTATTTTAGAAACCTAAATACGTATTTCAGCAACTATGTTGCCATCTTCAGTAGAAACAAAAAAAAAAGAAAAGAGAGATTAGCACTTCATAGTATCTTTACTGGATATTGTCCAAGCAAATCACTAGTGGAAGTGGCGTCCATGTTAAAAATTACCCTATATATACCCATTTGTTCGTCACACCTCAGTGAATTTTGCTCATTGAAGCGTAAAAAACATGTTTTAATTAAAGCAGGTCAAACAATGGCGAACTAGGTATAGGACCCCTGTCTGAATTTATTAATTTATCTCTATTCAAGTGAATAAAGATACTTTCCAAGCTGTTTAGTTCCCTATTATTTGACACAGCTTTTACAAGTTTTAAGTCATCTACAACTACTTTATGACCTGTGTCTAAAATATGTTGAGCCACAATAGATTTTTCAAAACGATTATATTTAAAATGAGCTAAGCTTTTGACACCAAGAAGTGCAGTATTCAAGATTTTCTTCTCGTTTTGAATTCTAAATTCAACACCATTAACTTTACTGTAGAACAAGAAGTTAACGGCCAACTTCCATTTTTAGATACTCTGGTAGTCAGGAATAGCAAAAATATAATAGAAATTGACGTGTATCGGAAAGATACTAACACAATCAGGTTTATCCCTAATGATTCGCAGCATCCTTTTCAACAAAAATTGTCTTTTATTAGTTGTTTAGTAAATAGGTTATTGAAATTTCCATTGTCCGCAGATAGATATCAGCAAGAATTATTGTTTATTAAGAATGCTGCCATACATAATGGGTACCCTGAGAAAATAGTTGATAGAATGATTAAGAAGCAGAATCAAAAAATGTATGTAAATCAAATATCTACTTTAAATACTTTGTCTGTAGAAAAGTAGAAATATGTTAAAATACCGTTCGATTGTGCATATACAAGGGGTTTGAGAAGTATTTTTACATCACAAAATCTCTGTATAGCATATTCGACTCATAATAGCATAAAAAACCTTCTTGGAAACCCAAAGGATAAGGTAGATGTACTTGATAAATCTGGTATATATTGTATCAAATGTCATGACTGTGAAAAAGAATACGTAGGCCAGACTAGAATAACAATTTTAACTAGGTTCAAAGAACATGTAGCTCATTTTAAATATAATCGTTTTGAAAAATCTAGTGTGGCTCAACATATTTTAGACACAGGTCATAAAGTAGTTGTAGATGACTTAAAACTTGTAAAAGCTGTGTCAAATAATAGGGAACTAAACAGCTTGGAAAGTATCTTTATTCACTTGAATAGAGATAAATTAATAAATTCAGACAGGGGTCCTATACCTAGTTCGCCATTGTTTGACCTGCTTTAATTAAAACATGTTTTTTACGTTTACGTTTTTTCAAAATTCACTGAGGTGTGACGAACAAATGGGTATATATAGGGTAATTTTTAACATGGACGTCACTTCCACTAGTGATTTGCTTGGACAATATCCAGTAAAGATACTATGAAGTGCTAATCTCTCTTTTCTTTTTTTTAGTTTCTACTGAAGATGGCAACATAGTTGCTGAAATACGTATTTAGGTTTCTAAAATACTTGTTGTGGTTAGGGGTTTATAATTTTATTATTAAGTTCGCCACAGTGTCCAAAATATTGTTATATTATTATGAACCTCAGTCGTTGTATAATTCGTGGCCAAAATAAGTTTGATGACGTTCGGTAAGGAAGATTGAAAAATATATCAAATGTTCTTTAAAAAAAGTGGTATAATTAATTATTTTGAGTAAGTTATGTATCCTAGAAGGAAAAAAAGTGGTTAGTCATAATCAGGATTAAGATATCTTTTTTGGTTACTAACCAGATTTCTTTATTCCTGGTCAATTATATAGCACACTGAGAATTATGGGTAGTACATAATTTGTGACCCCACACGAGAGAATCGCTCTAACTACCATCTCACGGTTCGATAATATTGACTCATAAACGAAATGCGAGCATGGAACCCAACGCGCATGCGCTACTGCGTATTGTATCTGCTTATTGTGGTGTTTACATTGTGATGTCCACGCTGTGACGTCAGCGAGCTAGCGGTGCGGATTTGAGTTGTGATTGGTCCCTGTCGACGTGATGGTCATGTGTTTTCAAATATGTACAGTTGGTAGTGACTAACGAGAGTTTTTTTAATAAGACCACTAAAATCCATTGATATTTTTTGCCCACCTAAAGCAAATGTGCAGGAGCCGCCACTGGAAGAGACTATATGCGAACTGAACAAAAACTGAAATTTTTGTGGTATCTAGATTAAAAGAAAAAAGTCGAAAAGACGAGCGTTAATTTAAAACTGAAAAAATCGTGTACTTTTTCACTTCACTCGCGGCAAAAATTTTTGTCTTATGTAGAATTGGTTCAGGAGTATTATATACTTTTTTTCCATTTTTTTCTGTTCGGTAGTTTTGGAGCTATGGGCCTTCAAACACAGGTGTCAATACTATCGAAACGAGAGGTGGTACTTAGGACGATTCTCTCCTGCGGGGTCACAACCTGTTCGATTATTGTTACATCAACAAATAATTAAAAGCATTGCTGTAAAAAGTAATTACTTCAACAACAAAAAATAAAAACACGAAAATGGAAGACAAATTACTAGAACTGACCAACAACAAATATAATGGATTAAATTTCAACTGATTCTGGTATTTTGTTTAAGTTTCAGCCAATGTCAATAAAGAATAAGCATTTTCTATTCGAAATGGGAACTCACACTATCCTGATCTGTGATTTTGTGATTGTGGACTGGCTGACATTCTTTTGAATTTGTTCTTTCGGATCAAATCATATTTCTTTGGTGGTTTCTTTTGTTTAAAGTAACTGACTGTATTGCTAGATGGCGCTGTAATATCTCTACTTACACAACAGCTTACTTATCAGTATATAATAAGTTTGCTAAACCTCATCACGGAATATAATGTAGAATAGTTCCTTGAAATAAAAATAAAATAATGTTTTTTCTATGTTTCTAGTAAAACTAACAAATAATAACCTACCCAAACTTTCTCAGTGTAGTACCCTCTATAATAACAACCAAATTCCCACGACAAAACATTTATTTTCAACAAAAAAAAATAAATTACCCGCAAGGTGGTGTCTTGGGACCGCTACCATTCACGCGTGTGCTACACTCGCTTAGTGTGATCTCGCGGATAGGTGCTGCACGAAACCGGCCATAGAGTAATGAAAGGAACCAGCATGTAAAGGTCCCCCCACTACTACTAAAAAAAAAACTAAAAGCATCCCCTTAGTGCCTGAACTGCGTACGTGTTGCCTTTTTTTGCGTACACGTGACGTGTGTGTGTGAATATCCATATTTCCCGATCCCCGCGACCCCCCCCCCCCCCCCGCCCCCCATTACACGACACACTTTATCTTATCTGTCACCGCGCAACATCTGGACGACAAAAAGAACAAAAGACGAACGCGATGTAATATATTGGAATCCGCGCGCCCTCTCACGGGGTTAGATGGTACTCCCCACGTACCGGTAAAACGTTTTGAAATAGGGTTGGAAAGGACCGTAGGGTGTGCGGGGGTGCCATCTAAAAGCGATTCTAGTCACATTTATATATATCTATACAGAATACCACTTGAGAAGTGTACATAAACACAAGCACTTGTACAGTTTGGTTTTGTTTTTGGTTTCTCTGTCTGTCTATTTGTTCTCTTCTTTATATTGAATCTATATGTTGATGAGCATGAGTATTGTACGTCGGTGTCGTAAGTATAGGCAGATTGATGAGGGTTTAAAGTATTCGCTGTAATTCGTACAGGTTTTTTTTGTTGTTGTTGTTGAGGGTTGGTAATATTAACTAAAGAAGGGAATGATAATTGGTTGGTAATATTGTATGTTCTGATTTCCAAGTGATTGTAGAGTTTGGTTTCGAACAAATGCTCTCGAAGAATTAAAAATTAATAAAAGACCATAATTTTTTAATGTATCACATAAGACCCCACTTAGAAAGCCCACCCAGAAAGTGGTAAGAAAGTAAACATCAATCGTTCTACGTTCATGAAGTGAACCACTAGTAGGCCTTGTTACTGGTTTGGTTCTAGATAGTAGATAACAAAATCTACTTTATTTTTCGCACGGAGTGTCTGTGTATCTTTGAATTATTTGCAAAATTGAAGTGCATATGTTACAGTAAAAGCATCAACTTCGTAAATGTATACACTTACTAGTCAGTGCATACATTTACTGATGACAAACACTGCAGGTCAAGAGTTGTCTCCAGAACAACCAGTGAACATAATGTTTTGCAAAATACCAAAGCAGAATAGTAATGCTTAATGAAATGTTTATGTAATTCAAACTACCCACCATGTTATATTGGTAATCATGTATTGTAATATATAAATTCATGGACAAGAAAATCCAGACATGTACCGGTTTTTTATAATTTTTCTGAAGTCCATGAATGAACTGCCACAAGCTGTTCTAATGTTGGACAAACGATTACCCCTTATTATACAGGGAGAACCGGATTCGCGTTATATCAAATGTATACACAATAGAGTCAATTTGTTTATAATAATTCGTTGTTCCTACAGGATCAATTGTTTACGATACAGGACAACTGGTAATTTGAAATTTGTTTAAACATCTGATAAGAGAGGTAATAATTTTAACCACAATGCATTTTTTGTAACTCAAAAGTGTTGACAACATACTAATTTTTAGTTTTTTGAAGAAAAATTACCTATCAACATATCTTTAACATTTCTCGTCTTAAAACCACGTATTTGTATAAAAAACAACATTTTAAGATGTAACTCAATAATACAAAAAGGAATAATATAAAAAAACAATCATCAATTTATTTGGTTTTGCTACAATAATACATAAACAATTTACATACCAACTCAATAGATAAAAATAATAATTTTTTCAGTGTAGATATCAGAGAATTTCACGTTTTTTTTTAAATGCATACTAAATATTGACAAAAATACAATAATCTAAGCTATCCTGACCAACAATGAACAACATCTAACAAGTGATAACTATTTCTAGTAAGTTTTTTTTTGTATAATCTGATTCCAAACACAAAACTTTTACTTAAACCTAAATTTTTGCTAAGAAGATACGGAAAATCCAAAAGTGAGTATTTTCAGATTCAGATTGTACGGCTGTAACAAAAGCATACCAGAAACAGAGTCCTACATAAGAAATTAAAATTAGAAAAAGTTATATTTTTTTGTATACAGGATGTCCCACTTTTTCCCCGCAATAATATTTTTGTAACGTAAATATCATTTTGAGTAAATTTTTTTATATGGACCTAATTGTTTTTGTTTTAATTCTTGAAAAGCCTGTTGAAATGTTAACAAAATAAACAATAAATGCATATCAAACAATGCAAAAACGAAGCAAGAACACATCAATACCGACAACAACATTAAAAGTAAATAATTTTCAGTCAAAATTCAAAGTATTAAAAACAAATCAATTAAACAAATAAAGGCATAAACTAAAAATACATTTGAAACTGTTTAGAAATTTATTTCTCTATGAAATGTTGGTCTGAATAAAATGTTTTATGTCGACACATTGAGTGTCTTGGTTCATTGGGTCCACAATAAATGTATTGCTTTCTGTTTGCACAAATATTCAAACTGAGCTGTGTTTGAGTTTTCTAGTCGATGATATAGTAGTTTCACAATCGTCGCTATTGTAAACATGGTTGCTAACTTATTACAACCACGCACTACAATACTCCAGAGTGCAAGTCTAGAGAAGTTCAGAAGAAAGTAACTTGTGCTCTTATAGCTAACATTTAATTAAATTTTATAATGTATTACTACAGACAATAATCAGACGCACCTGCCATAACAAAATACGTTTATAATAAAATCTATCGCCATACTTAAATTTTAACTAACCTTCAAAGTAACATTATATATTCCTCCAGACTTTTGAAAGCAAAACAAGGTACCCTTTCCTTTATTAATTCACCCCTCAAACTATAAAAACCTTAAAAACCTTACGAATCACAGCCACAATAGTCAATTTTCTAAACTTTCACTTATCAACCTAGTAGAACATCAAAGCAATTCTGATTCCCAAAAAAAACTCAACAGCTTGTAGATCAGAGGTGCTCTGATGCTCTGAAAACAATCGAATTTCGCAACAGTACGGAGTATTAATACCATGTTTTCTCTTTTCGTTTCGTTAACCCTCAATTTACCCACAAACTGACAAACTTGCACACCGGAAGGAAGTCAACTGTTCCTAACTACGAAAAGCCTTATAGTAAAAATCAGAAACGGTATAGTGTCGTGAGTCGGAACCATTCAGAAGAGGGGACAAACCAGATGACGTTCGACACGTCTATGGGGTAAGTTTATCCCTCAGAAACAACCCTTGCAAACACACTTAGAAACAGAGAAGACGAACCACGTAATATTTCAGTCCAGTCAAATGGTGTTTTGGCCAGGAAAAAAAAACTATAGAAGTATTTATTCTTTCATTCTATACGTGTTTTGGGGTGTTGAATCCGAGTTTCAACTTTGCTACTTCCCACGGATAGGGCTTCACAACGAAAATCGGAAAAAACCTCAAAATTTTCGACTCATCTTCAGTTTTTTGTGAACAATCATAGACCTATGCACTTTTCGACATAGACCACTATATATACAAATAAAGTGCACTAAATTTCTTATAAAAGGCACCCTCAAGTGTATTTCTTGGTTGGATGGTTTGGCCGCTTGAGCGCGCGAAAGGAAAATGTGGCTTTCATTAGCGGCCAAACCATTCAACCAAAAACTACAGTTGATGGTGCCTTTTATAGGAAATTTAGTGTACTTTATTTGTGTATATAGTGGTCTACGTCGAAAAGAGCATAGGTCTATGATTGTTAGCAAAAAAACTTAAGATGAGTCAAAAATTTTGAGGATTTTTGCAATTTTCGTTGTGAAGCCATATCCGTGGGAAGAAGCAAAGTTGAAATTCGGGTTCAGCACCCCAAAAAACATATAGAATGAAAGAAACAAATACTTCTATATTTTTGTCCTGGAACAGGCACCCTCGGAAACGATTTGACTGGACTATTTGGTTAAACTTTGATCATTTTGGTGATATTATGTGGCTAGTTTTCTGCGCACTTTTTTTTCTTGGCCAAAAAAGACATACCCAAAAAAGAAACGGTGACATACTCCTTGCAAGTATTCCTCATTTGGACGAGTGAAAAACGAATGTCTGTTGTCTCATTCCATCTTCTATGTACATACATACCGTATACCTTTTGTTTTTTCGTTTGCATCCCCTTATCAGCTTTGTATTTGCAAAACAACTATCCAGGTATCATAAACTCTATTCAGATATGCTCGAGTTTTAAGTTGCGAATTTTTACATCTATAGAGCGATCGTAGTGCCGCTTCTTCTTATTAAGAAACCAAACGAGACTTCAGCATCTCTTCAAGTTTAACATGACCAGTGCTTTTTAAAACTGTTTGAGAATCAGAATATCGCATTGGTTGTGTTACATATTGAGTTTTTAGAACAAACAAATACTTGTTTGTTGTAAAAGATGCCTGAAACTCTTGTGTCCAAACTGAACCAGTTAAAACAGTGTCTGACTCGGTTAATTCTCTGTTTCAACAGCCGTGCAGATTCTCAACGTGTTCTCTACAGGCCATCGAACCACATGGCTGCCGGATCCACGCCGCATTTTCAGTGAGTACCCTGTAAATTGTATTATTCCGCAACTTGAAAATATGGCGAAGGCGCCGGGGGTTTTCTAATTCCTGCTGTTTTCTCTACTTCATTCGATAGAATTTCTATTAAAATCATGCTAAATGTTGGTTTAATTGACGAATAAGTGTTTTGTGTGCTCTAAACAATCTATAGGGCAAGGCATCTATTCTGTATATATCTGAAAACTATAACAGAATTAAACTACATCACAATTGAACTCAAAAACACAGGAAGTAAAAACGATACAGATCTGAAATTTTGGTGTTTGATATTAGTCAACTAACTAAATAAAACTGAAAATCTTGTGCTTAAAATATAAACCCAAAAAGCATCGGAATAAAAATCACTCAATCTTTTTACTTGGTGTTAGTGTTAGTTCCCTTAGATGTTTTATTGTCTATGATTTTTCTCTCAAAGTACAAAAATTATTTCAATTAGGACAAAAGTTTATATATAAGATGTAAAATACTTACATCATACATATTTTAGGAAAATTATTATTTTTCTACTGCATCGATTTATTCTTGTCAATAGAAAATCAGCATATGGCTCCACCTAGTTAACTTAGATTATAACTAGTTTGGCATCATCCCAAAGACATATTAATTCAAATTAATCACCTGTAATTAATTAACTCTAACCTAATTTTCACCACTAACCTTAAATACAAAGATTCGCCAAATTGGCGGATGCGCCGGTTGATTAAGCAATTATTAATTAATCAATTAACATTATCATTCTCGACAGAGATCACAAGATGACACAGCTCAAGAGGCTTGGAGGAACCGCCGACGAGGACGTCACACATTCAGGTATTCTAACCTCAAACTCAACTAACCAAAAAAAAACACACAAAAACACCACTACTACTAACCTAGGAGTGACAAAATCGGTACTAGAGCCGCTCACAAATACTCCCCTCTAAATCTAATCGAACACATTTCAGTTGAAGACGAATCTGTATCATTTATAGACCTACCACACAATAGCCTTAAACTGCCATCGGAAAAGAAGGGTATCCTGAAGAAACACGACTATGGCATGATGATCACAGCAGACGGCAAAGAAGACTGGACCTCTGGCTCGCAAGGAGACCTCAGCCAAGCAGAAACCACTCTCACGCAACTTCTGAGTGGTGGCAGCATATCCGAGGTTGAGAGGACTCTGATTTCTCTCAATGGTTACCACGATGACATCAGGAAGGCCTTGAGAACAGCTGCTACGCATCGAGGAGTTTCAACGCCATCTGGGTCGACTACAGCGTTGAGTGAAGAGGTCTTGAGGAGGAGTCTACAAGCTGCCGGTGCCATGGACTATCCTGACTACAAGCGTTCCAGTAGTCAGGAGAAGATCTGCGAGACTCAAGTAAGTTGTTCATGTTGAGAAATGTGGCCAACTTTCTGTCTACTCAGGCTTAATCGGGAGATTCTCCCGAACTTCGAGTTTGAATGCATTCAGTCTGTTTTGAAGCTATGATATGTTTTTTTGTGACATTACTAGAACAGTAAATGGAATAGAGATGATTATCATGCAGGTGTTGGTCATAGAGAAATTAGGTAATTAACCCTGAAAATTACAACCCTCTGCCAACTCAGGCTTAATCAGGAGATTCTCCCAAACTTCGAGTTTGAATGCATTCAGTCTGATTTGAAGCTATGATTTGGTTTTTTGTGACATTACTAGAAAAGTAAATGGAATAGAGATGATTATCATGCAGGTGTTGGTCATAGAGAACTTAGGTAATTAACCCTGAAAATTACAACCTTCTGCCAAGTCAGGCTTAATCAGGAGATTCTCCCAAACTTCGAGTTTGAATGCATTCAGTCTGTTTTGAAGCTATGATTTGGTTTTTTGTGACACTACTAGAAAAGTAAGTGGAATAGAGATGATTATCATGCAGGTGTTAGTCATAGAGAAATTAGGTAATTAACCCTGAAAATTACAACCTTCTGCCAACTCAGGCTTAATCAGGAGATTCTCCCAAACTTCGAGTTTGAATGCATTCAGTCTGATTTGAAGCTATGATTTGGTTTTTTGTGACATTACTAGAAAAGTAAATGGAATAGAGATGATTATCATGCAGGTGTTGGTCATAGAGAACTTAGGTAATTAACCCTGAAAATTACAACCTTCTGCCAAGTCAGGCTTAATCAGGAGATTCTCCCAAACTTCGAGTTTGAATGCATTCAGTCTGTTTTGAAGCTATGATTTGGTTTTTTGTGACACTACTAGAAAAGTAAGTGGAATAGAGATGATTATCATGCAGGTGTTAGTCATAGAGAAATTAGGTAATTAACCCTGAAAATTTCAACCTTCTGCCAACTCAGGCTTAATCAGGAGATTCTCCCAAACTTCGAGTTTGAATGCATTCAGTCTGTTTTGAAGCTATGATTTGGTTTCTGTGACATTACTAGAAAAGTAAATGGAATAGAGATGATTATCATGCAGGTGTTGGTCATAGAGAAATTAGGTAATTAACCCTGAAAATTACAACCTTCTGCCAACTCAGGCCTAATCAGGAGATTCTCCCAAACTTTGAGTTTGAATGCATTCAGTCTGTTTTGAAGCTATGATTTGTTTTTTGTGACATTACTAGAAAAGTAAATGGAATAGAGATGATTATCATGCAGGTGTTGGTCATAGAGAAATTAGGTAATTAACCCTGAAAATTACAACCTTCTGCCAACTCAGGCTTAATCAGGAGATTCTCCCAAACTTCGAGTTTGAATGCATTCAGTCTGTTTTGAAGCTATGATTTGGTTTTTTGTGACAATACTAGAAAAGAAAATGGAATAGAGATGATTTTCATGCAGGTGTTGGTCATAGAGAAATTAGGTAATTAACCCTGAAAATTACAACCTTCTGCCAACTCAGGCTTAATCAGGAGATTCTCCCAAACTTCGAGTTTGAATGCATTCAGTCTGTTTTGATGCTATGATTTGGTTTTTGTGACATTACTAGAAAAGTAAATGGAATAAAGATGATTGTCATGCAGGTGTTGGTCATAGAGAAATTAGGTAATTAACCCAGAAAATTACAACCTTCTGCCAACTCAGGCTTAATCAGGAGATTCTCCCAAACTTCGAGTTTGAATGCATTCAGTCTGTTTTGAAGCTATGATTTGTTTTTCTGGGTCATTACTAGAAAAGTAAATGGAATAGAGATGATTATCATGCAGGTGTTGGTCATAGAGAAATTAGGTAATTAACCCAGAAAATTACAACCTTCTGCCAACTCAGGCTTAATCAGGAGATTCTCCCAAACTTCGAGTTTGAATGCATTCAGTCTGTTTTGAAGCTATGATTTGTTTTTCTGGGTCATTACTAGAAAAGTAAATGGAATAGAGATGATTATCATGCAGGTGTTGGTCATAGAGAAATTAGGTAATTAACCCTGAAAATTGCAACCTTCTGCCAACTCAGGCTTAATCAGGAGATTCCCAAACTTCGAGTTTGAATGTATTCAGGCTGTTTGAATGGTATGACTTGGGTTTTTGTGACATTACGTGAAAACCTACATCATCACCCATCATCCAACAGGTGGTGGTCGAAGCTGAGGACGAGGAGGAACCTCCGCCTTGCGGTCCTCTTCGGATACGTAACCTGGAGGACCTCATCAGGCAGCTGGAGCACCACTCGAGGCACATGAGTCCCAGCGGTTCAGAGGACATTCGCATGTCTGAGACGGAAGCGGATCGGCATTACAGGCAGGAGTCGTCGTCAGCTTGCAGCGAGAGTTCGCATCAGTCGCACAGGGATTCGCGGTTCATGTATGGTAGGTACAGGCAACCACCCGGAAGGCTGCCATATCCCCATCCGCACCATCAGGCTGACGAGGAGAGCATCTACGAGAGCGCGGATCACGATCGAGGTGTACCGATGGGCGATACTCCTGATAGCGAAAGGTGAGGCATGATGACCCAGACTTAGTTTCGTCTTGTCGAATCCTTCGGTCAAGGTGACATTGTTGGTTATGGACTGATTTTTTGTTGATGATTGGATGGTAGAGGTGATGAATTTATCATTTTTGGTAATTTGTTTGAAGACGATTGATTGTCCTACAGGTTTTTTCATGAGCCTTATTTTTTGGAAGGAATGCTAATTTGCTCAAAGTGAATAACAGTGTTACCTTGGCTTCAATGTAGTTTATAGGATTGAGAGAATGTTTCTTGGTGCGTTTTGATGTGCCTTGTGTTGTACACAACACATAAGTGAGTTTTGCGACAATATAGGTGACCTGGGATGATTCCTTGCTTGACCTTGAAATGTTCCATCAGCGGTTCTTGGCCAAATCGACCTCGTACCTACTCACACCAATGACACAAATAAATTGCAAATGGTAAAAGAAGTATTTTCGTCTCCTTCTAGCACATATTAAGGCAAACTATAGAAAACTATTTTCTACAGGGTATATCAGAAATACCGGCTAACCTTCAAGGTTCATATCCACCCAGGAATTAGAGGCAATTTGCTCTTTGTGTAGTAACACAAACGCCACCCACGTTAAGATTCCACAATCCAAAAGATTCTCATTCTGGACAAAGCAACGAACAGCTGACTACGATATGCTCAGACTAATGTAGGTGTAAGTTGGAGCATATGTTATTCAGCAAAACATGTTTATTACGTCCTTGGGCATATGCTCCTTCAAGATTAACCGTTTATTCTGAAACCCCTGCATATAATTCTCGTAATATCATCAAACCAGAAACATTCTCTCAAGTTTTAGCTGTAGAAGTCCACCTCGATGTCCACTACCAACAACACTTTTGGTAGTGTTGCTATACTTCTTGTTTTCTAGTGATGAATTTATTCAAGCTCAACAACAGCTAGCCCGGTGGGCAAGTGAGGACACCGTAGGGCAGGCAGGGCAAGGCACCAGCAACACAGGCGCCGTTCCTCGCGAGTATTTTCCATCGCCGAGCAGTTCGACCAGCGAAGAGCCGACGAGCATCGTAAGGGCTCCGGCGCCGGCCCCGCCCATGCCGCCCGCAGCCGCCCATCCGGAGCACGCCACCATACACCGCCCCAAACGATACCCGGAATATAAACACTGATGATGGTGAGCGACCCCTAGTGAGGCCGCACAAAAATACAACAAAAATTCCCGAGAAACGTAAAAATTTAAACGAACTTTTGAAGATGAAACCTCCCCCTTCGGCACCGGAAATAATAATTAACTAGTAACTGAATACTCGACGTACCCCATAACCTCTAAACCAAAAAAAAATCACCCCTAACCTAAAAGAAAAGTGTTAAGTGTTATTATTATTATTATCTATTATTAATTATTATTATTTAGCAAAGTCAAATCAGGGTTTCACTTCGGGAAGTTTGCAACCCAGCTGGATGTTCGTGTGCACCTTTTCGGTTTGGCATTGCAAGTAACGAGTAAAAGTCACAATTATTATATATTAGATATTAGGAAACATCTAAATATTTTAATACTCCGCAGAAAAATCGTACAGCTAATTATTACAGCATGTGTTTCCGGCTTGTTTTTATTTGTAAACTTGACAGTTGATGAAAAGTCAGAATGACAGCGTAGAGGTTAGGAGCGTCTTATTTACGTGTTATGTGTGTCTGCTTTTGACGTTTCAAATACACATAACCATAACCTTGATTATTGCGCTTAGTTGGTCTGTTTGATATCCCCGCGTTTTTACGTGTCAACTGTGACAGTTTAACCAAATCTGGGTATCTATCTGGGTCTATATTTGTAATCCACACAAAAATTTGCATAAATATTGAAATTCCTTTCTCATGGCAGCTGCGATTTCAACGTCGGAGACGGGAGCTTTAATTATCAAATAACCGCATAAAATACACACAATAGAGATAAAATAGATACAAAAACCACCATGTCCTTCTGTACTTCATAAACGCTGCTGTCACATCTCCACCGCTTGGTTTACACCGTTTGGTCCAGCACCCGCGAATATAATCTACTCAGACGGTATATAGTATATACAACCACATTAAAATAAATTATAATAACGCGTGTTTTACATTAACCACTTAGCTAATGTGCTATAATCGTGCTTGTTGACACTTGGGGCCATCTCGTGGTGCAAATTGTCACTATGAATTAGTTCTGTAACTGCAGTTTAGATTTGCTCTATCTGCTGTGATATTTGTTTGTTTTTGTTTTATTACGTGAATTCGAACGATTTATAAATAAACAATTACAATAAAAGATTAAAAGTAGAGTAAAATCTATTCAATGTCACCATCGATTGTTCAGTTGGTAGTATACTACCAACTTGTCAAAAACTAAATTCGACCATCTTTGACTTTTTACACGTTATTTGTAAGGACCAACTCAAACGTGTATAAAAGAGAAGCTGGGTTTGCAAATTTTCCGAATTTTGCCGCGTTTTTCGTCTAATTTGACTTTGCTAATAGTTATTATTGTGCGGATTTTTGATTGTATCGTATAAACGAATTATGAAGACATGGATAATTGATATATAGTTGTTGATGTTTTGCGTTCTCTATATAATATAAATATATACCGAGGAGACTAAACAATTTAAAAATTATAAAAAGGGGGAGGCGTGGTTTTAATTCTAAATGAAAATTCGCGAAGTGTGATCGAAACATTCTTCGTCGTCGGATGATTTTCGTTTTTCTTTTCCTTTTGTATCCTAGTAGATAAGGTAGCCTCCTGATGATAAATAAGTGTTTTATCCTTTGTTTTTGACGTCTTGATTCAAAATACCTATAAGTTTAAATTATACAATGTTCACGAATTGTCTAAAGTATTTTAGACTAGTCTTTAATTCTGAATCGGTTTCAAATTAAGCGCACCACACACAAATTTAAGCAAACTAAAATTATGGCAAAGTAACATTTTTGCAAACTAAAATTATTCAATAATTAGAATGGGTATACAGTGTGAGACATTAGAGTTGCATTAATCGATATTTCCGTTATCTTAAGAAATAGAAAAAAATATTTTGTGCAACTGTTTTCTCCAATACAAAATTATTTTTATTTATACAGCATGTTGCTTTTAGACGTATAGGATAATATTGATAAATGTCTTTACAATGTCCAGAAAAAATTTTGACTTTAACATCTATTTATTGTTTTTCGTTATTATTCGACAACATTAGTAGGACTGATACAATCTGATACAGGAAATACAACTTGTTTACAACATCTGGTATAAATGAAAATAATTTTGCATTCTCCAAATACCAAATACCTTTGAGATAAAATATTTTCTTCCTATCACTTACAATAAATTGCAATATTGACCACTGTGACTCAATGAATCACCCTGTATACAAGGAGACATTAACAACAGGCTCTTCTAGGTACAGAAACAGCTTACCAGCGAGGTTTATAGCCAAAAATCTTATTATAAAATTTGTACAAAATCAAATTGTCTACAACTTTTGTTTGATACATTTTTTCTATGACTAATAATTTTAATATTCTACTTCAAACACAACTTTAATTTGTTAAATTTCATTTAGCCAGTCAAAAATTACAGCACCTTCTTTATGGGTCTGTCCGATAACTACATTACTTTATTCACTTTGATGCGCTGTATCTCCTGAATTATTAGTCATAGGAAAAAATGTTTCCAACAAAAGTTTTAGACAATATTATCTACTACAAACTTTATAATGACTATTTTTGTCATAAAACGCACTGGTATCCAGATATTTTGTGATGTTCAAAGATCATTGAAAGCGTTGAAACTTAAATACTAAATAAATCACAGTAAAAGTAGTTTTTTTACTTCTTTAACAACACCATGAGCAATAATCAACATATAATCAACGTCTTAAAAACCTCTAAATAACCTAAAAATGTCAAACTAAAAAAGTCCAGATGGTATTTCGAATCAAGACGTCAAACGTCGTATAGAAACGGCAACACCGCTTACGTTGCCAAGTCGCAGCGTCGAGCGACCAATGAGAAACGACGAAAACGAGCTTCTCGTATGGGCGTGGCCTAACAAAACTAAAATTATTATTATGATTATTATTATTATCATGGATAATTATGATCTATATTTAACGTTACTGTCATGTTGTACCACTGAGGTGTTCGTGTTCGCCGCTCTGCACGAATCCGCCGGTAATATAGATTCCTGCAGGGTTCGCGAGACGACTAACCGAAAAAAATGTTTGTTATATTTAATATTTTAAGGTGTCCATCCACTCTTCGATTATTTGTATAAGTCGAATTGTACAGTACCTTCTATTGAACGGTACTCGGACCATAGCAGGCCTTGAATCGAAGCGATTTTTAAATTTGGTATTGTTTTGTTTCAGGGTGGTTTTAAGTCAAGGTTAAATGATGGTTAAACTCAAGTTAAACTAGTAAAAATGTGGCCTGGAACAGAATAGTACCGATTTTAGCCACCGATGAGTTGGTGCGCTGTAATAACATTCATATCAAAGTATATAACCTACAAATTACGAAGTTCTGTATGACCGAGGGTGTTATTTCTGTATATATGTTCGATATTTGTTAGCCCTTGGTCGACAATGATCTTAGGCTTCGATTGCAAAGCCTGCTGTTTTCACGACACCGGACAAAAAATAATTCTAAAAGCTCACTAGTTAGTGTTGACTGCGAAGTTATACTATGGTTTTTTTTTTTTAGTCCAAGAGAGGAGAAATGTAGAGTTCGCAAAAAAAAACTAGTATGACAGCGAAAACTGTGTTGTATATATTATTATAAATGAAACAAAAACGAGTATGTATGTACCTATGTGGTGTTTGTACTACAGGGTGCTAAATGGTTAACAAAAAAACAGAACAAACTCGGTCGATATAGCTAGTAAAACAAGAGAAAACTGATGATAACCTAAAGTTTACTCACCAAAAGTTTATATACGTACCTTTTATATACCTTTGTTCGTATACTGTTTTTGGTTCGTTGTTGTTGTTCATGTTGTTAAAAAAAGATGAAATTGTGGCCGGGAACAGTCGAAAGTTAAATTATGTACAGTGGGTCCGCACAATCTCAAAAATTAGACGACTATTCGAAAAGATAGAAGACAATTTATAACTATTTAACACACAGCTAAAGCCACTTTACTGTGATATTGTTTTATCCACAAGTTTAGGGGAATATGTATTGTTAAATTATGTAATTTTACTCCGTTTTATGTAAAATCGCATGGCTCGGCGATTGAAACGAAGTATAATTATAAGAATACATTGCTGTAGTTGGTTCTAATATCATAAAAATGAGGTCAATGTATACTTTTTTAATGGAATACTCTATATGTCTGTATATTTTTGAGTTCTTTACGACATTTTAGTGCAAAAAGTACCAAGTTTGAAGGGCTTTATGACAAAATTCTATTTAAACAAACTATCACGACGAACATAACCTACAAAAATACGCGTTGTTTACATACTGACAGTACTATCCACTATACCGGTCTGCTTATTGGCAATACCTTATTATTATTTAATCAAAGCGACATCTATGGAAGCAATAGGAAACTACTACCGTTTTTTCAAGGCTTGTTTATAGTTTAAGAACTGGTCACAGTTTTTAGTCAAAAATAATAGTACTCTCATTCAAGCTTTTGTAACGCGCGGTATACTAACTATCTGTTTTATGTCTTGAAATTGATTGCGCCATCTATTGCTAAATAGAATTTAATTAAAAATCACTTCATTATTTTAGCAATTTGGTTCTCAAAATGTTGTTGTTTTAGACAAATGCAACTCAAAAACTGTATGAATAGGGTAGAACTATATTAGTTTTCCATGAACTAAAATTTTGCAAAGAATTCAAACATATATACATATAAATGTAAGCCAAGTTGTTCAATAAGTTACGATTTTCTTTTAGAACACCTATAGTTACATGATGAATTTTTTAAAACTACATATTTTCTTTTATATGGTTTATTTTATAAAGTATAAAAGTAAAAAATAAGATACTCAAAACATTTTCGTGAAAATACGGCCAATATTTACTTGTAAGCCGTATAACTTAAAAACGACACATCGCACGAAAAAATGTATATAACCTTCTTTGTAGGGAATTATCTAATCTACAATTTTGATGTAACCATTTTAACGACCGACCTATAGAAAACGAGATATTTGCAAAAAACCTTAAACCTACAACACATTTATGTACAGTCGCGGAAAAAAATATGTACACATCCAAAATTGTTTGTTTCGATATAACTCGGAAACTACTCAACGGATTTTGATCGGACATTCACCGAGGCATTCTTTGCATTTTAGGGAATATACAAGAAAAACAAAAGATCAAAATTTGTCGGTTATTTCTGAATTTTTGAGACTTATTACTTCATTTATAACGACAAAATATGCATGAATATATCATGAGGTCAAATGAAGGACAATTAAGAACAATACTAAGTATTCCTTTGTATTCTATTGAGTTTACATATTATAAATTCTCTTCTATTTTTCGAATAGTGAAAATAAATTGTGGGACCCAGAGTAGAGACGTTGTAAAGTAAACAAAAATAAATCGTTTCTAGTTACAAATCACAAGAATGTTAAATAATACAGGGTTTTTATTAGGTATATAGTGTCTGTATAATAATAAAATAACTAAAACACCGTTCGCTAGGCGTACTACTTAGGCCGTAGACTATGTAACACCTTGTATATAATATGTAAAGAGCGAGAAACTTGTTGATAATAGTTTCAAATTGTAATCGGAATAATTTCTAATTAGTTTCGCACTGACTAAACGACACGTTCTTATTATTATTATTATTACTACTAACTAAACTACATTTGTTGTGATGGTGCGTGATACTTAAGAAAAAACAAACAAAACAACAAAAAAGAAGACAAAGAGAATATTAATAAATATAGCAATACAATTTCGACTGGTCCTGGGCGACGTTTTTTGTAGCAAGCTATCTAAGGGATTTGATTTTGGAAATAATTAAATGTCAATTACAGTCGTTCCCCCTCTAATTTCAACACCCTTTATACATAAAAAAGAATAATAACAAACAGTGTTTCCGTTTATCCCGACAAACGAACAAAACAAAACAAAAATCGAGTGCTAGTTTTAAAAACAAAAAGACTAAAACAAAAGTATGCGCTGACTTCATCATCGGACGAATACGGACGCCCGAAACAGATGAAGACGAGGATGAAGCGGGAGAGTGACAGACGCTCTCAACATACCCCCAAATTGCTCACTGTTATTTATTTGTTGAATACAGAAAAGTTAATACCAATAAAGATCGATGTCGTCAAAGTAGTGCCCTGGGGAACCCCACCGCAGAAACCCGAACTTCCGCGCGTTTCTTATGAAATCAAAACAAAAAATGTCGTAATTATTATTATATACAGGGAGGTCGGGCGATGCGGTGTCCCCCTGGCGGGCACTTCTCGAACGCCGACGTTCGCACCTTTGTGCGCGCGAGTTTTTTCTAAAAAATATTGAAAACAAAATGAATAAATCTGATGAAAACAGAAGTTAATTGTACATATAGTGTTTATGATATACACTGCCTAAATAAATACCTATTATTACCTAAACATTACAATTATTATTTGAACAATTGGAAGAAAATAAATGTAAATACAAACCGTAGTTTTTGGTGTGTTTTATCTCAAGATCAATTCGTAATCCATACTTAGATAAAGTGACCCAAAGTATCAGGTAAGTGATAAAACGAATTAAGAATTTGATTTTGTTTGTACTATTATAGCCTTCAATATATTATTAATTATTATTATAGCGCGTCGTGCCCAAAAACATGCGCCAATTTTTGTCTTATAAAACTTATATTTTTTACTTTTATTTTTCTAATTTGCGTTCGTTAAACTCATAATGAAACCGCTTTCGGTGTCGTTATAAAAACACTAGAGCACATCAAACTGTTAGTAAGTTTTAGTTTTCCAAGATTGATGTTATTGACGTCAACTGTCAAATAAGGCTAACATCTCAATCACTATTGGCTCGTCTCAATCGTATTTGTGAACTTTACAACAACTGTTGCAGATAAAACTACTCTAGATTGTAAGTTAATAACCGCAATTTTCGAAATTTATGTAAATTTAATATCCCAAAGTAGAAAAAATAGTTTATAATTTTAGAAAAAATCAGTAATAAACATTCAATAAACAAAATTTGCGCCATCTATTAACGAATAGCAGAACTACAAACGACATGCCGCCAAAATCGATAAGCATTTCTAAAGCGGTGGCGCCATCTGTCATCGAACAGTTCAACCACGAACCATTCGCTGTATTTCTATAAAATTACAACTAAAACAACATTTTACTCGTAAATCTTTATTCCATACAAACAATCAATACAATTAGTTTAATATAAATTTAAAGTGCTTGCTCATAGTTGGATTAAACTCAATCTCCTTCCATGTCAAACTCTGAATTCTATCCGAAATTTCCTTCTTATTTCCCTCCAAATCTTCGTCTCGGTAATTCAGAGCAAACAATTGATTCTCGATGTACAGTAACGAGTTTTCATTGGTAATCTTATCTATGACGTTAGCTTCAAAGTGCTTCATGTAATTCCCGTTGAAGTAAACAAAATCAAAGAAGGTGCTGTATTGTTCTTTGTGTCGCATGGCGCTTAGTGTCGACAAAGACAAAAATGTTATGGTAAAATCTTCGATTGGAATACATTTCTTAACTTTCTTCTTCGCTATTTTCCCTTCAGCTTTTGTATCAGTAACTTTCAAATCGTTCAATTGTGTGACACAATAACCCAGGTTAACATCGCTCGTCTTCTGATGGGTGTAAGCATTTTTATTCAAAATTTCGTGGAAGATCTCGCGTAGGTTTCGTTCGGTGACATCAGTAGATCTTTGCGAGTACATGTTATTAGTTTGCTTCATAAATTCCTCATCTGGACAATCTATACCATAAGCAACAAAAGGTCCAGTGACAATATCGCCAAGATAACCATAATGGACCATATTCTTACCGTTGGGTATCAAACCAGAAACCATGGAACGATTCGGCTTCGAGACCTCCGATTCTAACCAAGCAAAAGCAACGCCAGTACCTCGAAAATTTTGATATTCTTGATTCCCAACGTATCTACCACCAATGCAATGAAATCTCATGTGT
Organism: Melinopterus prodromus; assembly: GCA_964023965.1. Taxonomy (NCBI): domain Eukaryota; kingdom Metazoa; phylum Arthropoda; class Insecta; order Coleoptera; family Scarabaeidae; genus Melinopterus; species Melinopterus prodromus. The sequence continues at coordinate 68,789,003 of OZ030392.1, forward strand.
AGGTCCCAGTCAAAAGCACCCTTCTTATTATCATACCGTATGCCCAAGTGTTTCCTCACTCTTTTATCCCAATAATCACAAATATCAAAATCATCACTTCCACTCCAAAACGTGAAAACATTCTCCAGGTAATCTCGTTCTTTATATTTAATATCCAAACTCAAAAAGGGCATTATTTCTTTTAAATACTGGTAGTTAGTTACCATTTCAACGAAGTCTAGGGATCTTGAGTTTAGGTAGTTGGCCACAGCTGGTCTGAGCATTGTGTTTCCGTATAACTCCATGAAATATCTGGCCTTTTGGACAACTCCTAGTTCTTCTTCCGGTCTTAGGGCTATATATAAGAGTAGCATTTGTTTGGCTATCGTTTCCGGGCATGCTTCTATGAGGAAGAAGTTGAATTTTGCTTGTTGTCGAGTGTAGCGTTTGGCTAAAGTCTTCAGGATGTGTCTTGCGTCAGCACCGCCAACAAGTAGGATGTTCACTTCCGGTTTTAGTGTGACGTGTCGGTTTAGTTCGCTACCGATGTCCAAGGCTGGTGTTAAACCCCAAAACATTTTTTCTGTTGTGATAAACTGACAAGCCTGACTGATGTTTATTTACATTTCTGTTTGTTGCTCTTGACAACGATATCGATCAAACATCAAACTGCGATTCCAGCTCCATCTAATGTGCATAGAGTGTAATCCCGTGTCAAATAAAAACAGTAGTTTTTAAACCTCACAAACGCATGAAATATTGCGCTATGATTGGTCTGTTTAAAATCCCCGCGCTTTTATGTGTCAAGTGTGACAGTTATCTAGAATTATCACGCTCTGGAATTCAAAATGGTTGAGATAAGATATGACTTTCACATGAAATATTTTGACAACTGTCAGTATAGTGACAATGGCGTCAAAATCCACACAAAATTCCCCATTTTTAAAGAACAAATGTAAATATAACCTAATTGATTGTTTTGATATGTACAGTAAAACATGTAAATTGATGTTGACATTTCTTCTTCTTTAAAAATAGGGAATTTGTTCCCCATTTTTAAAGAAGAAGAAAAGTAAATATAACCTAATTGTTTCTTTTAAAATACAGTAAAACCTGTTAGGTGATGTATACATTTCTTATTCTTCAAAAACAGGGAGTTTGATGTTGCTTTAGCAGTAACGTCAACAATTTTGTTAGGAACATTTATTTTATTAGATACCGACCTGCATACCTAACTTCTCTTGAGCAGAGGTCCTAAAACTATTGAGAATTTATTTGATGGCAACACAGCAAGAAAAAAACACATTACAATCTCTTAAACCTATTTATTACCAATAGTCATGATAATTAATATATAAGATTAGGTTACATCGATAACAATAATTAAAACAAAAACCTCTGCAACTTGTCAACTACTTCTCCGTCTTTTGTTTTTTCTTGGGTTGTTTCGAATGTTCGGAATTCTGCCTCTTTTTTTCTTGATTTTGTTCACCCGCAGGTCCACTACTGGCATCTTTATTACCCTTATTCTTCTTACGATTCCGTTTCTTCTTCTGTTTATTCGTCAAATCTGTCTTTTTTGGAACAACTTTTGGACTACCAGTGCTCGGTCCATTCGTAACACCCTTATTACCTAACTCCTTATTCTTCTTACGTTTCAACTTGGTCTTCTGATTATACGTCAAAACTTTTTCGTCCGATTTCTCTGGGACAACTTTTGGACTACCAGAATTTGTTACGTTACTTTCCGTCTTGGCCTGCTTATTCTTCTTCCTTTTCTGCTTCCTTGACAGAGGATTCGTCAAATCGCTTTGTTCCGGTTTTTCTGGAACCACTTTAGGACTATCTGCCTTTTGGACAATCTTCGCCTTCTTTGGCGGTGTTTCTTTTGTTTTCTGTGGTGGGGATTGCTGGTTATGTGGAGATTTCTTCCACTTCGGATTGTTTACTTTATTCTGCGTTATAACCTTTTTGTTGTCTTTCGAGTGTGGAGATTTCTCTTCGATTACCTCTAGAGAAGTATCCATTTCTTCACCTGCTGAACCATTTTCTATGGTTTCTTCACCTTCGTCTTCTTGAACATCATCATCGGCAGCTTTCGGAATATTATTTGAGAATTTCTTCAATTTTGCGACAAAGAAACCGTCCATGTTATGCGCGTGCGGGTAGAAACGTTTGGTCAGCTTCAAAGACGGATGGAACCTGTAATTATTGGTATTATTTCGGCTGTTAATCTTTCGTAATTCGATATTTTTTGTGTAGCCGTTGGTCTTTGAAAAACTGTTTAATGAAGTTGAAGTTGTTTAATGAAAGTTTTGATTATTTCTTTAATAAAATCAAACTTTAATTATTAATTATTATTTTTTATTATTTAATTATATTCCATCAAATCCTTTAGTAATTTGGTTATTTTTGTTGTATTTTGTTTAATTTGAAAAGCTGTTATTTTAATATGTAGACTGTAAACCCTAGCAAACTAATCGGATTTTGCAGGTAGCTGTTGCATTTTCTGATAGGTTCAAATAGTTAAAATAATATTTTATAGGGAAATTAATAAATAAATGAAATCAAAGTGTGCTAACAGTACAATACAGTAGAAGTTCTGTTGAATGTCTAAAAAATGACTACAAAATTTAGGCAAAAGATGATATGAATAAAAAATTAGTAATTGTTTAAACTGATGAGCATACACATGCTCAATATAGACGTTAATGTCCCTAATTTATAGGAATAAAAATCTATAGGAGTGTTCAGCAATATCAGTGTCAATAAATTGATCATAAAGTACACGGTGTTTCTTAATACATGTTAATATTTAAGGGTTTTTGCATAAAATACAACTTTAAACAATAATTTATTCAAGAGAATAATTTTTAAACGGTGAAATTATAAAATTAAAGGTATCTATACACATTTTGGAACGACAACTTTCTTTTTCTCAAAACTTTAGCACCCTGTAGTTCAAAAGTTTAAGACCTTTAGGATATATCTTCAAATGAATATTTTCCTCAAAATGTACCCAAGAATTACCTCCTTCATGTCACAGTGTTTCTTTGTTTATTATTACTAAAATTTTAAATTAAGTAACATATCCAATAAACAAATTTATAATTATCAACTTGCAAAAAAACATTCATCATCACATTATTTTAAAAAATACTCGAAAATTTTTTTTATTCAAATACTAGTTTTACACCAAATTAATTTTTCCCCCTAAAAAACACCATTGAAACCTATTTGAGACAAAGTCAATTAAAAGCTAGAATAATATCGACAGAGAACGTGAATTTTAGGAATAGAAAGTGAATACGTGTTTTTATTATCTTTGTGCTGAATAAAAATCAGAAGTAAATTAATACCTTCATGTTGGCGTGCAATACCTACTACAACACCTACTATATACTAGAAAACATACGCATACGCACAAACAAAGAGAAGTATCCACGATCTACAGGTACCCTTTGGAAGACTTTACCAGAGAGGATGATGTGACGCTCTACAATCTCCTCCCAGACCATTGGAAGCATCTTACCAACAGAGCATTTACCACAAAACTAACTAAAGTCCCACCATACTCAGTAGGGGAATTCATCGAGTGATTACAAGTGTAGAAGAGTGTCCTTATTATTAATGTACATATTTACCATATATTTTCTGACTTATTGGCAACAATCAACAAATATCTATCTATCTATTAGGCAATCAAGGCTTTGAAAAAAAAATAATGAATCTGGACCACAAAAATTGCTTTTCATTGTGGCAACACGCATTAATAAATTCAAAACGATGTCAAGAAGTTGACATATAAAGACATAAAGATGTTCAATCCAAGTTAAATCAACCTATCTACAAAATTATCACATTTTTCGGCATGTTATGTACGTATATTTGTGTAACTTTTGTATTTTGTAAAATAAAGATTTATTATAATTGTTATTACATACCTGTGGTGTCTGTAGTTCGTGAAGCCCTCAGCTCCAAACTCCAACCCAGTTTCGACCAACTTCACGTTACGCTTCTTCAGGGCAAAGTCCACCACTGCTTCATTCTCTTCCGGCAAAATAGAGCAAGTCGAGTAGACAATATACCCTCCTGTTCCAGATTTTGCATTTACACAATCAATAGCGGCCAGCAACAGCTCCCTCTGGAGGGTGAAGCACCTTTGGATATCCAATTCGTCTTTATTAGTCTTCACGCTCTGGTCTTTTGCAATTACCCCAGTTCCAGTGCAAGGAGCGTCTAAGAGCACCCTATCGAAACCTTTGAGGTATTTCGGGAACTTTCGACCATCCATAGTCGAAGTTATCGAGTTTACGACCCCTAAACGATGGAAGTTTCCAACAACGGCTTTTATACGGTCTGAATTTGCGTCGTTCGCTATTAAAACCCCAGTGTTTTTCATAATTGCCGCGATGTGTGAGGCTTTGCCTCCCGGGGCTGCACACATGTCCAAAATTCTTTCTTGCTCCTGTGGGGCTAAAGCCATGACCGGGAGTAAACTAGAAGCTCCTTGGATAATGTAATGCCCGGCTAAGTACTCAGGAGTTGCTCCCATGGGCACTTGACTCGAATAAACGACCAAACCAACTTTAGACCATTTTCCGACTGGATCCAAGTTAACCCCACGGTTGATCAACGCTTGGGCTAAATCACGTCTTCTCGCTTTCAAACTGTTCGTACGAATGGTCAACGGCCGTTGGACTTCACTAGCTTCTAAAAACTCCATCAGCTCGGAAAGCGGGAATAACTGCATAAGGCGTTCCATCAGAAACTCGTTATAGCTGTAGTACGAGCATAAATCTTTTCGAAGTAATTCTACGTATTCTGTCCTCGAACGTGCAGGGTCTCGTAATTTCGCAAAATCTGATAAAACGTGCATGATATCCCGTATACGTTGTTGCACGTCTTGTAGATTCTTCATTTCTGCCTCTTCTTCCGCAGTTGGGAATTGAAACGCTTCTTGGTTGCCAATGTTTAGTTGCAATTCGTCCTCGGCCATTTGGTCTTGTTGCTTTTTCTTCTTCTCGAGGGCTTTACTCTTCTTTTCGATTGGAAGGAGGTCATCATCATCGTCACTGTCTTTTGCGTAGTCATCATCGTCTTCGGAATCATCATCAGAAACATCATTCAATAATCCAACCTTTAATTTTCCTCCAGTTTCGTTTGTTCCTTCTTCTTCTTCCGCCTCGTCTTCTTCTTCTTCCTCGCTACCTTCTTCTTCCTCAACATCTTCACCATCCATACTTTCATCATCATCATCGACACTTTCTTCTTCATCATCTTCATCACTCACATCATCATCGTCAGAATCCTCCTCTTCAATCTTCCGTTTCTTCCCACCTTTCGGCTTAAGCCAATCGCTGTTATCATCAGAAAACCCCTTCTTCGTCTTAACAACTCCATTCTCAACCTTCTTAACGGCAGCCTCTTTCTTCTCCGTTCGTTTCTTCTGGATAACCTCTTGTTTCTTCACTCGTTTCTTCATGCGCGCTATCTGGTGGCGGCTCAGCTTCTTCTTCTCTTCATTTTCAACTGTTAAAACGAAACAATTGAAAAACATGCGTCGGAGAATATGTGTGCGTACATTTGCGAAAATGACTTACCCAACGCTGTTTTATTGAATACTGGCGCTTTCTGTTTCTTAGATTTTCGGCCCGGACCTTTTTTGACGACGGCTCCTTCTTCAAACGTTGCTTTTCTACCCATTTTGATAAACTATTGTGTGTACTGAGAAGCGTTGTCGGTGAGGTTATGTTAAAAAATGTGGCGTTTCTGTCCCACGTGAAGTTCAAAACTCCTCGGAAGTTGGAGCGACACGGTTGCCAATGCCGAATGCAACATAAATAACCAGAAGTTGGAAATTTTAACTTATGTATATATTTTTCCTCCTTTGTAAGTGGGGTAGTATTAAAACAAGGGGTGAAAACAAGTTTAAAATAATATCGTAAATAACTAAGAAATTAGTATATTTATAACAATTTTTAGTGCGTTAGCCCAGGCGCCATCTGTGTCTACTCGAGAGAGTTATTTGATATCATATTAAGTCAGCTATTTTAGAATAGATGGCGCAACCGGTATATCCAAATCCACAGTAATTTAATATTTTGAAAATTGCAGCTCTACAGCCCATTGTAAAAAAATGGAGATAATAAATACACGATCAAAGTTCACAAACATTTATTTACTTATATCAGGACCAATAGGGTTCTACAAAACATACAATATATTATAAAAATATTCTTACACTAAATATTTATTTGTGTTATTATGTGAGATCCATCGAATATAAAAACATTGAGATCAACAAAACGGTACACAGTCACTTGGCCTTAACTAACAAAAACATTCACAGCTTGCAAATATTGCAATATAAAATAAAAAGTGAAGTTACAAGTAATCACAACCACCGTTCTTTTCGATTCTAAGCAACCTTTTTTAATTTTGCCACAAAACTTCCATCCATAAAATCGGTATGGGGGTAAAAACGTCTCGTTAGAGACATTTGGGGGTTGAAATAACGCCCCATATACTCAGTCAATCCTTCGGAACCAATCGGTAAATTAGTTTCGACTAATTTAACCTTACGTTTTGTTAAGATAGACTCAATTATGCATTCATTTTCTTCGGGAAGAATTGAGTTAGTCGAATAAACAATTATTCCGTCAATCTTAACGCAATCTACCGCGGCTAATAGCAATTCTTTTTGCAAATTTGCTAGTCGTTCAATTTCGCGTTCGTCAAGCTTGATACGAAACACCGGCTCTTTAGAAATAATCCCAGATCCTGACGAAGGAGCGTCTACTAAAACTCTATCGAAATCTGTGATGTACAACGGGAATTTTCGACCATCTAAATTGGTAATTATGGAATTTCGAACACCCAAACGGCAGAAATTTATTCGTAAAGACCGAATACGAAAACCGTTAAACTCATTGGCAAAAACAGTTCCGGTGTTTCGCATCATATCGGAAATATGGCTCGCCTTTCTTCCGATACCTGCGCACAAATCCAAAATTTTCTCTGTGGTTTGCGGAGATAGAGCCATGACGGGTAAAAATCCCGATAAATCTTGAACTAAGTAATGCCCGTGTAAAAATTCCGGAGTGGCCCCCTTGCGTAAATTTTTGGAATGAACTACGAAAGAATCACGGCTCCATTGCACGTTTGCGTCAACACGAATTTTTCTTTTGGTTAAGTCTCGGTTAAGTAAATAGGGGTTAGATTTTAAATTATTTACTCGGATTGTCATAGGGCCGCGTGTCTGTGTCGATTGTAAGAATTCGTAGAGGTTCGATAATGGAAATATTTGAGGCAATCGCTGCATTAAGAATTCCTCATGCATACAGTAATAAAATGGGACATACGTCAGGGCCCCAGAGTTTGCCTTTGGGCTAGTTTTGTTTTGAAGGCAGCCAAATCTTTTAGCAAGAAGGCAACGTCTATCATTATTTTCGTTTATCCCTTCGATTTTGTTAAATCTCGAATTGTTGTTGTGGTCCACCTTATCTCCATTCTTTTGTTCACGTTCTATCACTTGTTTTTCTTCAACTGTTGTTCTCTCCTCATTTGTTTTCGATCCATTGTTCCCTTCATTATCAACTGTAACAATGAAAACAACAGAATGAAAATAAAGTAAACAAAAATATGAGAAAAACTTACTTATTTGTTTGTTTTCACTAACCCCTAATCTATTTTCAGATGCCATGTTGATAATTTATTAGTTATTATTAAACTAAACTAAACTAACGCATATAAAAAACAACAATACTAGACATGGCGACGCATCCATCATAAAAGATAGGTTGGAAAACGTGCCAAACTTAAATCTGGGGGTAATTTTTCTAGGGTGGGGTAGAAATTCACCAATAAGAAAAAGGTGCCTGTATTTGCACCCCCTGTAAGCACAACGTTACAGTAAATGTACTGAGTTAAAGTTTCATCACTGTTGTCTAAGATAACAAGAAATTCATTATGAAATTTAAATATTATACAACAAACATGTAAAACGTGTTTTCTGATTCTTATCAAATTTTAAATTTTGATACTTGTGCGACATCTGTGAAGCGCTCTTCAAACTATTGAACGAATGTTTACATATTTATTTGTAGTAATAATTACTGAACTTTATTAGTTATACGTTGTTTAGTCTTATGTTACATTGCGGACCCCTGATTTCCTATTTCGTTAATAATTGTAGTTTATTCGCAAAAGTAAGGCGTAGTCATTCACATTGGATTTTTATTCGTTTTTCAATTGAGGTGAAATAAGAAAATCGGGGTCTGCATTGATTATCTCGACGACTTCATGTGCAAACATGCAATATTCTAAAATAAAGTTGAAAATAAATCAATGGAGTATCTGAACGGATCCTAATTACCAGTAGCGTCACCTGTAATCCTAACCCCAAAACGTACGTCCTATTTGTCGTAGTTTCTGTCAAATTGTTTAGATATTCGACTTTTTGTGTGTTTTTAGCATGTTTTTAGTTTGTTTTTGTTGTGTATTTGTTGTGCAATGTTTATGTTTAGCTAGCTATTTGTGATTACTTTCCTGATAGTTACTGGTGTAGTTAATTAATAACAATTTATATAAATTTAATGCAATTTAATTGCAATATTCACAACTTGACGTAGAAAACAAGTTTTAAGAATGAACGATACCGGAAACTTTAAACAGTTTGATGTATCCGTCAATGTTTTGTCTCGATGTGCGAGGATAATTCTCTCGCAACTGCTAAATCCTGTTAAATACATTCCAACGAAGGAAAATCTCTCCAGGTATGTAATAAGACATGTTGTGATTTGGTATACAAAAATTTATATTTTTAGAGACTGGACAGGGTTAGCGGATCTTTTACAGTTCAGCTGCGAAGATGTTGCATTTTTTCGTTCAACGGGTGACCCAACAAACACCGTTCTTCAGAAATGGTCAACCTTCGAGGACAGTACGATATCAAAGTTGTTATGCTGCTTGCAAAAGATGGATAGGTTTGACATTATTGAGGATATTTTTGATATTTTATGTGAGTTTGTTGTACGTTTGTTGTCTAACACGTAGAAATAAATCTATTTTTTTGTTTTAGTTACCGATATTAGTGTTCACAAAGAAGATGTCAATACCTGTAACGTCGACACCTCATTATTTATTACGAATAAAGACTATGATCGTTATAGAGTTGGCTTGCCGCCAATGCAATATCACGCGTCTATTTTATACGCGAACGAAGATATTGATTTCGCAGGGATGTTGGTTCGAAAATTAGAAACCGAAGGCAAGTTTCATATATTCGTACCGGAACGTGATCTCTTAGCTGGGATTATAGAGCATAACGCGACAATGCAAATAATGGCAAGTCGATGTAATAAATTGATTACGATTTTGTCGCCAGAATTTTTAAAGAGTTCCGTGAACCATTATTTCCTAAGTTTTGCTCAATCGATCGGAATTGGTAAGTTTGATTTTTCTTTTTAGGATTTTTATTTAAACTATTATTATTTTTAGACCAACGTGTGAGAAAAATACTTCCGATGGTGTATAAAGATTGCGAAATTCCTCCTGAATTGAGACCGTTACACAAATTAGTCTACAAGAATTACGTGGAAGGCGATTTATATAATTATTTTCAAAAATTGGTAGACGCTCTGCAAAGACCAGTGCGGATGAGGTAATTTTCTTTTAATTATGAAAATTTTATGTATACAGGAATCTAATTTACCGACATATTCGTTTAGTTAATCTAGTGATCGATATATGGCGCTTTTTTCAATATTTTCTATGTTATTTTTTAGTTCTTCATCATCACTGCCGGAGATTCCAGAATCTCTTCTGTCGAATCCAAACTTTGTCAATGGGGATGTTTCAAGATCGATGCTAGAACTAGGTATGCCGTCCATGATGAAGCCTTACAAGAAAAAGAAGAAGCAACATTTGTTGAAGGGTTTGAATAAACTTTTTCGGAAGAAGAAAGATCTTGCTATGTCGTAGTTTGTAGATAATCCTGTAACTATGTGTTCTTGCACGTAAATACTTATATTATATTTTGATAATAATTCTGAGTTGTAAATAAATATTCTTATATTTAAGTTTAGAATAAGGAGTTATTGTTCTTTGAAAGAATGTGTATTGTTGACTGTTTATATTTTTATTAATAAATACTTTTTTCGTATGAAAGTATTTTTGTAACCCCATTTTTATAAACGCTAAAATTGGAGATAATTAACTTTTTGGCTATTATCCCGGATTTTCTCAAAAAAATACGGTTATCAAAATTATAAAAAAAGAAAGGGTGATTTTATCAAGTTCTGGAGATTCTTCAACTTTTTTCTGCTACCATTCTGAATTTTAAAACATTTTTAGACGTTTGAAGATTGAATTTTGTCCCCAATCCTAAAACCTATTCCACCTATGAAAATAATATCAGTAAATTCAGTCAAATGTCCTCAACATCCTATCAATATGTTTACTGAATCTTTGACGATAATATGATTGAAATTAATTAAAAACTGTCAAAGATTAACAAATTCGTCATGAAATGTTTGCATCAGTATATCAGGACTTATATACCCCCAAGAGCTAAAAAATCCCCATTTTGAATGGAAAATCACCAAATCTGTAAACACTGTAAGGAAAACTCAAGAAATAGGGACATTTAAAATCAGAATTTAAAAAATTATGAAATACAATTATTTCTAAACAAAATTTTCTTTTTCTTGCATGAAAAGTAGTTATTATTGTAAAAAAATCTGCAAATTGCTATAAGCGTATTTTAGAGTATAACACTACTTTCGTCTTTTTCTAAACTTCTTTTTAGTAACTAGAAGTTCAAAATAATAGTATATTTCCAATGCTGTCCTGTTATATTTCTTAACTTTTTACGGCAACACTGGGGAACTAATTTTTTCATTACAAGTAATTATTACTCCGCACATAGAGTGGCCACTCTTAAGACTATGTAATATGTAGTTGGCTGTACTATTTATTCTGTGTGTTCCCATGGGAACGTAGAGTATAAGCAAACAGTCCCTAGTATAGTAATTTCTATGCAAATCCGCTGAAACTTTCCAAAATTATTAATTGGAAGCAAACTCAAAGCGCCATGCTGAAATCTGACCACCCATATTACGGTATATATTTAATTTATGGATAGTTGGGGGTTATTTATTTAGCATATTATTATTTTTTATATGTTTTGTTACTGGAGTTGTACATTTACAACACGTGGTATATGGTATAATTATGAATGAAACACCATTCTGTTTCGTTATGTTAAAAGTATCAACTGTTTGTATTAATAATGCAGAGAAAACGGATAGAAATAAAGTAAGAACAGCAAAACAAATCCATGATAAAGAAACAAAAAAATACGCCCGGCATTATCCAGTATTGCTTTTTGTTTCTAATTTAAATAACGGTGACCTTTGGAACATGCGCGGCCATTTATTTAATCTTGCAGGGCTCGAGGGCGAAACGCTCGCTCGTCGTCGTACCTAAACATTCATCCAAATTTGTTTTAGGGGCGTACCGGATTGGCCCTGCTTTGCCAGGGCAGTACTGGGACACCTACGCGTAACATTTGCCGCGTAATGTCAAAGTTTAAGCCGCCTACGATCTACCAAGTCCGCGCCTACAACATTTCCCCCACCTTTTGCAGTTTAGTCGACCTTTACGAAATTACAGATCCACAAAATATTTAGTGAGTTTGACGTTACGAATAATTTACTAACAGGAGAGTCTCTTTTTACACATAACATTTAGTTGGCCAATATTTTCGAGTTCATCTATATATCATATAGTTTTTTGAGTTTGCTACTACGTAATAAGATGAATTGTGAAAAGTTTCACCGGCGCCTTCACCAATTTTGTAAATTAAACAATTTTGTCGTTTCTGGTATTTTATATAATAATAATAATCTTATTGGTGTTATATACATATAAATGTTTACACAAGTCAAAGAAAGAAACACAAAACAATGTAAATTAGTTAAACTAAATTTAGATCTGCAAAATTACTATTTAGGAATTCATCAAAATGATACACACATTTCTGTAATAAATACTTTTTCATGACTGACTTAAAAACTTTTGGAGAGTAAGCCCTAGTTTCAGCAGGATGAACATTGAAAAATTTCAAAGCCCAATAATTGGCTCCATTACGAGATTTCTGCAGTCTCAGAAAAGGCTGGCGATACTGGTGATTTGTCCGTGTGGAGTAGGAGTGAAATGAGTCAACTGGAGCAAAGGTTGCTGAATTTATCTTCGCATACATCAAGCACTCCAATATAATGACCGATGGCAAAGTTGGAATATTAACATCCCTGAAGTGATCCCGACAATCATCTCTATAACTTATACAGCGTATTACTCTTATACAGCGGCGTTGTAATGAAAAAATGTTGTTGGAGTGGCTACTGTGTCCCCAATTAAATATTGCATACCTATGTCATAATAGAATCAAAACAATGCAAAGTATGCAACCACTAGATATTCTTGTGAAACTGTTTCTCTCAGTATTCTAAAGAAATATATTACCTTTGCAAGTTTCTTTGAGACAGAATCAACGTGAATGTCCCATTTTAGTTTAGAATCTATGAAGATTCCCAGAAAGCTGACACACTCACCGTCATCACAGTTCTCAAGATGCCGCAGAGTAAATAGTAAGGACATACACTTGTCGAGATTGATGTGCAGTTTGTTTGAGGAGAACCATTCCTTCATGTTATTGTCGGTTTCATCTAACGCTCGGAGAAGCTGTTCGTAGTTATCTCCTCCATTGACTACTGTTGTGTCATCAGCAAATAGAACAATTTTTGAAAGAGCGCTTGCATTCTGAATGTCGTTTATGAAAATTAGAAACAAAATCGGGCCTAGAACAGAACCCTGTGGGACTCCATATATACATTATTGTTTTGTTGACATGTTATTTCCAATTTTAACATATTGATTCCGGTCGCTAAGATATGATTTTATTAACTGGATGCTGGAGTTATTAATATTGTAGTATTTAAGCCTTTGTGAGGTCGTAAAAAGAAGCTACTGCATGATGACCACTCTCAAAATTTTCAAAAATTTTATTTATTAGTGCCTCTATCGCCATGCTAGTCGATTTGCCGTTCCGAAATCCATATTGAGAGTCAGTAAAAAGATCATTATTTTCAAAGTGTAGGTATAACTGGTTCTTTAGTATTTTTTCAAAGAGTTTTGATAGTATGGGTGTTAAGAGATTTATTGAAGATGTGTTATTATAGTGAGTGTATATTTAATATATAATAATAATTTTATTAGTTACAAGAACCTAATAACCAATACTTTTTGTTTTTCGTACTTAATAAACTTTTCAACTACTTAAAATTGTCAAAAGGCGAGGGCCTATTTGGCTAATTTTCCATTGAGGAAGTGTTAAGAACGCAAACTGTCGCATAACACGCCGACCTTTGTCTACGCCTGCTATTCCAAGGCTGTATAATCACGATCGGACTTTTTGACATTCCTATAGTTCAAAAGACCGGAATCGAATGGCCTAAATTTAAAAATTGTCCAGGACACGTTTCAATAAATTTTGCCTACTGTAAAATTCTTGTAGAATTAAAAGTCGCTCTTGATGGTACTCAATTCTTAGTTATGGTGTTCTCTCAATTTGTTTTTACTGGTTTTTTGTTTTGTAATCCCACATGAAAGCGAAAGGGCAGATTACCACAACTGGATAAAATCGTTCTAGTATAAAATGAAGGCGGTTTGTTCATATCGTCGAGTACGGTGGTAAATTCAGCAAGCCGCCTACGCAAACTGTGGTGAACCCCGCCCGTTACGTGACACCCACGCACATCCCGTTCGAATCCCGGGGATCTTTCCGCCAATACTACAAACCGGTCCGCCCAATGCTTTCCTACATAAGATGTTAACTTCCTTACCTTTAGTTATACGGTCTATATACTTTAGTTTGTTCAGGCGGATTTTTGAAACTTAGATTTTACGTTGTTTTAGGTGGTATGTTATGATTTCGCTTCATGTGCGATTACGAGCAAAGTGGTTTGGATAAAAATTATTATTATACACGTTTATGGATCAGATACATTGCGTAATTAATTCTAAAAACTACAGCCCTCTATCTATTTTAGTTTGTTCAGGAGGATTTTTGAAACTTAGATTTAACGTTGTTTTTTAGGTGGTTGAATATTATGATTTCGGTTCATGTGCGATTACGAGCAAAGTAGTTGGGATACAAATTATTATTATACACGTTTATGGATCAGATACATTTGGTAATTAATTCTAAAAAGTACAGCCCTCTATCTATTTTAGTTTGTTCAGGAGGATTTTTGAAACTTAGATTTAACGTTGTTTTTTAGGTGGTTGAATGTTATGTTTTCGCTTCATGTGCGATTACGAGCAAAGTAGTTGGGATACAAATAATTATTATACACGTTTAGGGATCAGATACATTGGGTAATTAATTTTAAAAAGTACAGCCCTCTATCTATTTTAGTTTGTTCAGGAGGATTTTTGAAACTTAGATTTTACGTTGTTTTTAGGTGGTTGAATGTTATGATTTCGGTTCATGTGCGATTACGAGCAAAGTAGTTGGGATACAAATTATTATTATACACGTTTATGGATCAGATACATTTGGTAATTAATTCTAAAAAGTACAGCCCTCTATCTATTTTAGTTTGTTCAGGAAGATTTTTGAAACTTAGATTGTTGTTTATAGGTGGTTGAATGTTATGATTTCGCTTCATGTGCGATTACGCGCAAAGTAGTTGGGATACAAATTATTATTATACACGTTTATGGATCAGATGTATTGGGTAATTAATTCTAAAAAGTACAGCCCTCTACCTATTTTAGTTTGTTCAGGAGGATTTTTGAAACTTAGATTTTACGTTGTTTTTAGGTGGTTGAATGTTATGATTTCGGTTCATGTGCGATTACGAGCAAAGTAGTTGGGATACAAATTATTATTATACACGTTTATGGATCAGGTACATTGGGTAATTAATTTTAAAAAGTACAGCCCTCTATCTATTTTAGTTTGTTCAGGAGGATTTTTGAAACTTAGATTTAACGTTGTTTTTTAGGTGGTTGAATGTTATGTTTTCGCTTCATGTGCGATTACGAGCAAAGTAGTTGGGATACAAATTATTATTATACACATTTATGGATCAGATACATTGGGTAATTAATTCTAAAAAGTACAGCCCTCTATCTATTTTAGTTTGTTCAGGAAGATTTTTGAAACTTAGATTGTTGTTTATAGGTGGTTGAATGTTATGATTTCGCTTCATGTGCGATTACGCGCAAAGTAGTTGGGATACAAATTATTATTATACACGTTTATGGATCAGATATATTGGGTAATTAATTCTAAAAAGTACAGCCCTCTACCTATTTTAGTTTGTTCAGGAGGATTTTTAAAACTTAGATTTTACGTTGTTTATCGGTGGTTGAAGGTTATTATTCCGCTTCATGTGCGATTACGCGCAAAGTAGTTGGGATACAAATTATTAATTTACACGTTTATGGGTCAGATACATTGGGTAATTAATTCTAAAAAGTACAGCCCTCTATCTATTTTAGTTTCTTCAGGAGGATTTTTGAAACTTAGATTTTACGTTGTTTTTAGGTGGTTGAATGTTATGATTTCGCTTCATGTGCGATTTTCTTTCGTGACGAGCTGCTGCCATCAGAACTATATGGAGAATCAAATGAAATCTGGGATTGATCTTTGCAAATAAATTAGTTTCAGGTTTAGCTTACTTCCGGTTACACAGGAAATGGTGTCTACCTTCATATTTCAAATGGAACATTCTATGTTTTATTGCTTGTTTGGGTTATAGCATTTAGATCTTATTCTTTTGGAATGATTTTCTTTTGTAGTCCCTTCTCTTTTATTAGCAAATACTCTCTCGAAGCATCAGAAATAGTTACAGAAGAACAGTTTCTTTTTTTTTTGTTTTTCTGTTGAGTGTATCAGGCCAGAATATACATCTTCTTTTTCAGTTTCCAGACAGCAACTAATCAATATTATCTTGCGACACACAGTGGTAGGAAATCAGAAATGGAGAATGAAAGGTGAATAAAATTTGTTGACTTTACGAAATTTATTATTTTAAAAAGAAATGTAATTCCCTTATTTCCCGGAAAAAAAGGATTTCAAATCATTTCAATCTTTTGTATATCAGTTGGCTTGGCCATACCGATCTAAAAAAATTAATTTAATTTATTATATATCTGGAACCATCCAGAATCTTTTAGGGATGTTCCTGAAAAGTTTCCTCCAGACACAGTATGAGTAAATGGGAAGGGAAATAAAATTTTTGCGATTACCTCGTAAACTATAACTTAGCAGAAAAACTGTTGCAGTTGGCCAATTTCCTGTGACGTGTGCACTAGCACATTTTAATGAATCTGCTCTTCAAAAACGGAAAAACACCAAGACAATCTCGCTATTTCAATTTCATTACACAATTTTTCACTGACATTCGATATATCACAGATAACTCCAAAATTGTCGCTGACACATTATCCAGATTAGAAGTAGATGCAGTGACTGCGTACTACCCTAGTCTGGAAGATTTACATACAGCACAAAACAACGATACACAAATTTTTTTTCTTTTACTAAAACAATCCACTGAAGCTACCAAATTTAAACTTGCTCAAAGACAATTTCCATTTTCAAAATTACAGTTATGATGTGAAATTAATTCTTCGCTTCCACGCATTTAAGTTCCGAGTTCTTTACGCTTAGTCATATTTTCACATTTGCACAACATTGCTCATCCGGGAATCAGAATTACTCAAAATTTAATTAAAACTAGGTTTTTCTAGCCCAAAATGAATTCACACATTTATCATTTCACTAACGGTTGTTTAAATTCTCAAACCTCTAAAGTATACAAACACGCAAAAGCTCCATTGCAAACATTGCACACACCTAAAGGACGTTTTGAAATTATTCATATTGACATTATTGGTCCTTTAACTCCTTCAGATGGTTCATCTTCGGCATTCCTCATACTATTACTAATGACCAATTATTTGAGTCGCAACTTTTTTCTAAATTTAATCAATTTTTCGGATCAAAACGAATTCATTCTTCCGTCTTACCACCCGCAGAGGAACGGAATTTTTGAAAGATATCATAGGACACTGAAATCTATTTTTATTGCTAGTCGTAATTCAACTCAATGGAGAAATGATCTACCAATTATTCTCCTAGGTTTAAGATCTCCTCTTAAAGAAGACTTTCTCTTAAAGAAGCTGTTCTTCAGGTGATTTGGTATATGGTCAACCTTTACGTCTTCCTGGAGAATTTTTGTATTAACCTCGAACGATTTAGATGCTGTTCCTTTATTAATCATTTTACGCTACATTATTTATCATTTCGGACGTTATTTCTCAACGAAAATACAAAACAATTACTTTCAATTTCACCTAAATTATCATTTTGTTTTTCCTCTATGTTTGATATGTCTATTTTTTTTTTTTCGGGAGGGGAGTAATCTGTCGCGTACTTCATGTTGCAGTTGGCCAATTTCCTGTGATGTGTGCACTAGCAAATTTCAAGGAAATCAACTGACCAGACAGTTTCTAGGAAACGAAGATTATTTGTTTTGTTACATATTCATTCCCTCTCGACAACTCTTACAGAACACATTGTTTCAACCTTTGTTACATAAACTTATAAAATATACTAATTTTGTTAACAATATCTTATTATTTTAAGTGGGAAAACTTCGACCTATAGTTTGTAAACACAATGGTCCCAAAACAGAACCTTGTGGTACTCACGAATTGTCCTTTCGAGTTTGCCGAAACTAAATTGAGCTAATCAAGTATTCGAAATTACCAATTTCATTCCCTATTACTTTAATCTATAGAATTTTTTTTTTAAATATGTCCTAACACGCTCAAATACTACTACTTACTATTACTATTACTACGAAAATTACTACGGATGTAGTGACAGCGCGCTTGTTATATATATATGTATACCAATATACATGTATATAGATTGTACTACATAAGTAATTGACTCACCCTCTGCAGTAGGGATGGTTTAGCCCGAGAATCTGGGGTAGTGGGCCATCAGGGGAGAGGTCATATGCCCCCACCCTTGCAAAGTCAATGGCCTCACCGTGTTCGGTTTAACGGGGCGGCCGGAACTTATCCCCCCCCCCCGTTTTGCAGTTTATTGAAAATTCAACGTGGAGTGGAATCGTCTGCCTCCCGCTTTTAATTGACTAAAATCACGAAGACATTCTTAGGATTTTTCCAGTGTGATTTACGAACATTTTTATTAGATAAAGTAAACGCCCTAAATTCACTGTCCTAAATTCCTAAATTCCGACATATTTCTGTTAAGTTGGGTAAAATAGATAATCTACGCCATTGAACTTTATTTTAGGACATCCGGTTTGTTGATTTTCTACATACTTATCAACACACAACATTAAAAACCCATTATTCTGGCCTGAAACACCCAAATAAAGTAAAAAGAAACTGTTCTTTTGAAACATTATTATCTAATGCTTGGAGATAATATTTGTTAATAAAATAACAACAATAAAATAAGAATTTGGGGCGTTTACCTTATATGCGGGTATGTTGGAGTTGATTTAGATTAGTTTTTGAGATAGGAATGTCGTTTCAAAACATGTTTGGACTTTGACTAGTTGCTGGTATTTAGTTGTTAGTTAGTTATTTTATTCTCAATTAGTCAATTATGATTTGCGATAATATTAAGATCATGTTTTACAGGAGATATAGAATTGGTCCAAAAACAGTACCTTGTGGTACTCTATTTTTTGTGTTAGATCTATCTAGAGAATCTTTTTACGCTAACCTTAATTTTGAAAGACATTTTTTTTCATTGGAGACTTTTTTTTTGTTATGGAATTTAATTTTGCAAAGATAAATGCGTGAAAAAAGGCGTCTATCCAATAATTTCCCAAACTGCATAGTGCAGTAACGGTTTTAAAATATGCATTCATACATTGTTTAAGTCATATTCAAAAACATTTAGTTAATTTTTTGTTTGTAAACGTTTCAGAGGGCGAGTTATTGACACGATTATCCTAAAAAAAAATTGAATTGTTTTCTTTTACAGTTGAATCGCCTTGCAACATTTAAACGACGGACCTTACAGAGTATCAAAACAAAACAATATACAGAATGCTTTAGTTAGAAAAAATTGAATTTGATCTGCTTCTTACAAATGCATTGCTCTGTATATTCAAAAGTTTATCAAGTGTGTAGCTTAAGTCATTTCCTACTATGTACTTTTATTTGATTTCCTTCTTGTAAACTTTTAAGACGACCAGATATTGACACTTACTTCTTTCCGGTCAAAAATTATTTTTAGAAAGTAAGTATCATTCTGAATAAAACTTTGCATAATTAACAATAAAATGCATACCAAACAATACGAAAACGAAAAAAGGGCACAAGCAATGCCAAAAACATAAACATAATCAAATGAAGGAAAAGCAAAATACTTATGAAACTTATTAAATTTTAGTTGCACTACAAGGAAATGTAATTCTGAGTAAAAAGTTTCAAGTATTATCAAGACATCAGAGTTTGACACAGTTCGACACTGCTATATGATAGTATGATAAAGTCAGGTGTCTGGCCAAATCAGATTTTTTATTGTTAAGTTATTTATTTGTTATTTTGTACTTTTATGAATATTTATCCCATATAATTTATTGCATACGTATCTATGACTATAATCCCCGTCATGATACACGCCAATGATTATAATGACACTAGCGTTGTATAATAATGACCTCATTATTTGAACGAACTGTCATTATTATACAACGCTAGTGGCATTATAATCCATGGCGCGTATAATGATGGGATTATATAGTCATAGATACGTATGGAATGAATTTTTATATGTGAGTCGTAGATAAAAGTAATTTTTCTTAATTCAACATTGTATATGGGAGCCCCTGTTACTAAATCTTTTATGTAATCTTATTTTTTTTTCTTTTCGACATATTTATAAAAAGTTACTTTGATGAGATATAATTTTCACCATGTCTATTACTTTAATCATTATTTGTTTGTTAGCTATAATTAAATAATAACTTGCAGACACTTACCTTTCTGTAGATCTTCCACGCAGATTTGTGTAGCACTGTCAAAACTTCAAGAATTTGTATGTTGATACACTATGGAAAAGTGTATGCTGTTTCTTTTTTTTTTGTGAATTTATTTACACTAAAAATCTTGTAAACGATTTGGTTCTCGAGGTCGTGCAAGGTCAACACAAGGTCAAATACGTAAACGAACAAAAAATAACAAAATTGGCTTCATAAACACTGAACCAAAAGAAAGAAAAACACCGTTAAAAGTCATTAATTGTTTATTTCTTAACAAATATCAATCAAAAAATGATAACATATCGATTCTTCATCATATAAAACACCAATGTAATAGTAAAAAATTTCTTCACCTAACAAACGAAATCGATCAATAAGTAGCGTTCGATCGAGTTGAACATCCGTCGAATCCGCGGTCCAGTTTTCCGCCGCAGCTTTGGCGAAAATCCTCAACTAATTTCCTAAAAATCATCTGCGGCGGAAAACGCGGCGAAAAAATGTCACGGATTCGAAAATAAAACTCCAAACGTAAACGAAATCAAAACCAAAAAACGGTTTATTTTCGAATATTAACCAACGCGGCGCGCAGGAAAAACGACGAGTACGCCATCTTTCGTCATCGACGACAATAAATACTGTTTTGTTTTCTTTTTATTTATTATATATACGGCACGAATATTTGACGTTCGTATAAAAATGATTGCGACGAAAATTCAAAACGACTAACTTTTTTTCTGCACTTCCATGCAAACATGAACATGAAAATTGTAATTAAAATATATACTATACCCACGTGACATTTCTCTCCTCTCATATGTTTCGAACTGAGACCTAGTCAACGATTTACTCTTCCCACTTTACACCGCATCAAATTTTGCACAAATACACCTTGTATCTGTTCAAACTATTTGTGTTTGAAGGCCCAAAACTCTAAAACAACTGAACAGAAAAAATTGAAAAAAAGTATGCGTTTTTCCCCCTTTTCAACGATATATAACATGCCGGTCCAAAATATTCCAAAAGTAATGTTTTATTGAAATTAGTAAATATCAGAGAAATTATAATTATTGTCTTCGAGATTTCTCCGACTAGGCGTATGTCACCAGTGGTTTGACACTACTAATCAGTCACTTAAGTATTGAATTAGCATTCTTTTGAATATTCATTTCAATTAAAAGTTACGAAATGCCGTATGAATCATATGAAAAATACGCAATGATCGAATGCTTTATTCAAAGTAATAACACTGCTGAAATTGCATCCGAAACATACTTCAATCGTTATCCAGAAAGAACACAACCTCACAAATCTATTTTTGAGAGATTAAAAGAAAATCTCATGAATCACGGGTCATTTAGTATGCCAAGACCCAAACATTACCATATTGAAAATGCCGAAGAAGCTGCTACCAACACAGGTGCAGCCGCAGTTGCAAATCCCTCAACTTCAAGTCGTGAAATAGAAACTGAATCTGGGGTATCAAGACGTCGAGCTTCGAGAATCCTCAAGAAGCATAAATTTTGGCTAAATGCTTTAAGAAAACAACATCATTTGCAACCAACAGACCCTCAGTAGTTTTGCCAGTGGTACCGTGAAAATCTTCAGCAGAATCCATTATTTTATTAAAAACTTATTTGGACTGATGAAGCCTACATCAACAGTGCCGGAACTTTTAGTAGGCTAAATGAGCACTATTAGTCAATCCTCACCGTACCGTCAACGTGCAAAACCAAGGACGTTTTGGTTTTAGTGTTTGGCGTGCCGTGCTTGGCGAGCGTATTTTAGCATACCATATTTACGAGGAACATCTTAATGGCGACCGGTAGCACGATATTGTAAACCATCATATTGTGTATGAATTTTTGGACAATTTGCCACTAATGGAGAGGGGAACTATATACTTCCAGCACGACGGTACACCACCTCACAAAACAAGAAGGGTAAGGGAATTATTGAATATAAATTTTGAAAACCGTTGGATTGGAAACAACGGACCAGTGAGGTGGCCACCACGATCACCGGATCTTACACCTTTGGATTTTTCGTCTTTGGGGGTACATTAAAAACAAATTATATAAAAGATCACATAACGACATTCAGGACCTAAGGCAGCATTTTGAAGAATGTATCAATGCCGTTCCAAATATTTTTATAAACAACGCTCTTCGAAGTATTGCAACGAGATATAGTTTATGCATCATATGTAATCGTATTTTTAATTTTTTTATTGAGGTAATTATCTAACTATTTTACTTCAAATAAAACAATATATCCTGCGATGTTTAACCTTTCAGTTATACCCTCGACATGCCGATATAAAGTGAAGATTGACGACTGGAAATTGTAGGATCACGGCTACATACTTTCATGACAGTTTCTTCAGCACTTCCACTTCCATATCACAATGTTTGGCTTTTGGCATATTAATCAACCCGTAATTGATGAGATGTTCTTTTAATCCCAAAAGGAATTTTATGCTGTCCTGCACTACCTGGATAACGATTGAATTATGTTTCGGATGTTATATCACAATTATTGTTATTACTTTGAATAAACCATTCGATTATTACGCATTCATACTATTCAAACGAGAATCCGTAATTTTCAATTAAAATAAAAGAATGAAATTCTATTAATTTCACTGATTAGTAGTGTCAAACTACTAGTGACATACGCCTACTCAAAGAAATCTCGAAGACAATAACCATAATGCCTCTGATATATACTAATTTCATGTTATTCAATAAAACATTACCTTCGGAATATTTTGGACCAGCATGTTATATATTGTTGAAAAGAGGAAAAAAGGCTTTATTTATTTCAGTCATAGCCAGCTATGGTTTCTATTTAAAAAAAAACAAAACTTTATGTTATATCTACAAAACTATTAGAAATATTTAAAATCTGTTAATTCCACTGAACTATTAATTTTGTATAGGTGTCAAAATTTCTAAATAGTGCTTGTTTTGTGACAAAACGCAAAAATTTGAACCGGTATAATGTAGGATGACGATCACTATCGTTCACTAGTTCTTAGTCTATTCTCTTTTTTATTCTTTTTTATCTTCTTGTTTTGTTTTACATTGCCTTCGATTAATTATTTTTCTACGCGTTTTTTTTTCTCCAACGTGGAGAAACGAGTTGCCGCATTATCGCACGACAAAAAATCACGAGAATCGATCGCAATTAGTCGCGTTTCGTGATGATATTGTTTTGTGAACGTGAAAAATGCTTTTTTTTCTGCCATTACGACGGTACTTTCTGAATGGTTGTGTGTCTGTGTGCGTATTTGTGATTACGAAAGGTGATTAGTTTTGGTTTTACTGGTAATTTGTGATTGGATAACGTCTAGTTTCCCTTCAAACGCATTTTTCAAGTGAACTGAAAAAATTTGAAATAGAAAAATATTCGTTTTTGATAATAGTTTAAAGAATATTGCTTCTAAAAATTCGGAAACACGTCTCAGGAGATTTGTGTTTATTTTTCTATTGAGTTAGGAACTGTGGTATGCAAATTTATTGCAAAAAATCCAAATAAAAAAAACAGTTCTTCAAATTTGCAAATTGTAATAAAAGCCCAAATACAAAGTTTCTCAACGTTTTGTTATTTTAATATCAAGGGCAAGGGAGCGATTTATTTGGTTTTATTTTCAAATATGATGTTCTTAAATCGCTCACTTCTTATTAAAATAACAACTATATTTTATTTTTATTTTAATCATAGTTTTCCAGACTTTTGCTTCAAAAGTACTGTAATGCAAAATTTCAAAACGATGTTATCCATGCTTTTCTTAAATTTTGTTTTCAGAGAAAATATACTTTCTTAGTTGGGAACTAATACGAGAATTCTCATTTTTAAACAAACAATTATTGGATGTTTTGATGCTACAAAATTAGCTTTTATCCAATCACACTGTATAGACAAAACCGATCAAAAGTCTTTTTTTCCATAATATTAGGCGAGACTGAAATGCAAAATGTCAAAATTGCGCCTCAACTTTGACATACTGCATTGCCCCTAACCATAGACTTTTTATCAGTTTTATTTTCAGCCAAAATATCACCTTACTATCACCTGTGTGAATGATGGAATGTACCTATGTGTCTGAGTGTTTTTCATGTATGTATGTATATACAGCGTGTTCATTATAAAACCTTCCACCTAGAATAACTTCATTATTATTATTGAGTATTATTAATTATTATTTGCTTACCAAATGGTTGTTAAACAATTAATAAGGCCGAGTTTCAAGTATAATAACAACGATATTTTGAAAAAATTTGAGTATGAAAGAAATACCCTGAACAGCATATTAAACGTCCTGAAAACTTCTATGTCTGTCACCCGTTTTTGGAGTATTCTACCCTAAACTACCTTCACTTGTCTGAAATTGCACATAAATCAACATGGCATTTGGGTGTTTCGAATGACGCGGTTTTGAACATTTGCTGTTATAAAAAAAACAGTTTTATGCAGAATTTGATTGTTTTAGTTTACAGTTTAACTTAATTGAGCTCTTGAACTGCAAAATCTGCTGCGGATAGGTGCGGATGCGGTTTTTGTGATTTTATTTCTATCACGTTGTACAGGAAAATCCAAGAATTGATGTACAGGCTTATATATGTAATTTGATGATTTGGATCATGTATAGCAAACAATCCCGATGTCCTAGACTCTTAAAAATCACCCGAAAAAAACCTTAAACTTTGTACGTGTATGTGAATTTCTTGGAAATTTGTTGCTTGAAGCGAATCGGATTCATATTCAGGGCAAGAAAATACATCAAAAGCACCTATTCGCATCCACAGTTCACTGCTTTAAAATGGATTATTGTTGAGGAGAGGCAATAGTAAGCTTGTGAATAGAAACTGGTTAGGCGTTTTAGATAAATGTGTTTATGCGAAATGCGAATCCGGGTTCAAAACAACCATTTCAGCTTGAACTACCGTTTCAGCTTGATGGCTGATCAAATTTCGAAAGTTTTCATGGAAACAATAAGTATAAGTAGTAGACAATTTTGAAATAATACTAAAAATAAGTGTTTTTATAGTAATACGTATGTAGTGTATGTTCATAGCGCATGTACCGTTTCAATACACAAAATCGAATAGTGTAAACTTACATTTTGTTCCTCTACCACTGGTCTTACAAAATAAAATTTTTTTCAGGATTTTCTTACAACATAACAGACCCTAAAATATTATAGCACAATTTTTAATACAGTTAGCTTTTTTTACCTATTTTGTACTGTTTTATAGTGTTTATTCTTATGAACCGTCAAATACTTAGTATGAAGGTTAAAATGCACTAAAATGCCAAGTTTGAAGGAGTTATAAGCGATTTCAGACATGGCAGACTTCAGACATACGACTTTTTAGGACTGTTATTTTTCAGGATTTTGATAGAATTCACTCTAAAATGACTGGGCTATTATTTTTGGTAAACATTTATAGCTTATCACCCCCTTTAAAATAATAAAACTCAACAACCCTAAACAATAAATAAGGGTGTTTTTTTTCCCTGAAGATCCCGAAAGTTGAAATGAACGCACTGTATATATAGAGTGTAAAGTGGTGAACGTCTGAAAATTCGAAATGGGGTTACGACAGTAGCTGGTCGATAGTCTGCTGAAGGGTGCGTCTCCGCACACCAGCGGGGTGCATCGCACCCCGTTACACCCTTCCGTTGTACGAACGTTACCTTAACTATCTATATACGTATATCTATATGTTAGTATTATATACATGTATATGTTACGTACGTTATATGAGTCGGGGGTGAATTTTAGGGGATGAGGGTTGAAGTGGAGGGGGTCGAACTACGAGGGTGGGGGGTGTGGCCGCCGTGTCTTCGAACCCTCGGATGTGGGTCAGTAGGTCAGTGGCCCACACCCTTACCAGACCCACCCCTCTATCCAGCTGATGAACACAACACATAAACGGATTGGATACTTCCTTTATTCGCTATATAGTATGTTTTTTGTTAGTCATTATATTTTTGTTTTTGGTTTCTACATGCTGGCAGTGAAATGTTTTTTAGAACTTTATTTTTTTAGGATGGAGCGTTTCTCTGCTTGTGTGTGTGTTTTTTTTTTCGAGATTTGTTTAAGTTGCAGCTCCGGCCTCCTGGTTTGAGCCCTTTTGTCACCTTCTCGGTGCAAGCCGAGTGCATCCAGATACAGAATCGATAAGGTCTTCGCCAAATCTAGAGGGCTTTGCCCTTAGGTCTATGAACTACTTCCGGAGGTCAATGTATACGCCCAAAATCTATCATATCAGTTCGTGGTAAAACTTAACAAATTTTCGTAGCATTTTCGTAGGAAATTTAGTGTACATTATTGTTGTATATAGTGGTTTTTGGCAAAAAAACTGAAGAAAAGTCAATCCGTGAGAACTAGCAAAAGTTGAAATTCGGATTCAACACCCCAAAAAACATATAGAATGAAAGAAAAAAATGGCCAAAACACCATTTGAGTGGATTATATTACGACTTTGATGATTCTTTTTCTTCAGTTATAGCTTGAGTTGTGTATCTCATTTACAGTAGCTCATAGACTAAAGGTTCTTAAATATATAATAAAGATAATTAAATTCTCTATAAATTTTCTCTTAAATATTTTTTGACCACGTGAACAGCCTTTGAGTTATTCTCAAAAGTCTGTTTTGAAGCTGAAATTATTTCTGGTTGAAATAAAAATTACTCAAAAACTGTTAATCTGATAAAAAATCGTTTCAAATAAAATTTGTAGATATATCAAATCCCTACAATTTTTATTTGAGAATTTTTTAGCTAAAATGTGCCATAAATGAGAGAGTGTAAGAAACGTAAAATAGAAAAGATTACTGTACCTGGAGCAGAGTAGATTGTCGCATTCGGAAACAGTGTTTGTGTTTTTCGGGCACTTTTGGCGTTGCTAGGAGACCGGAGTGAGTCGCAACGCAACCGTCAACGATATCTAATGTAGACCTACTGGCGATCTTCTCAAAGATGTCGTTTGAAAAGTTGTCCATCCTCAAGATCTCACGAATTATATTTGCTGCGTTTCCTCGGAATATATATATAATATATATCATCGTCAATAGTGTTAATTAGTTAGTTAATTATACAACGAAAGAAACGATCGAAATCAAACATTCGAAACTAGTAATCAAAAGGGACAATTGAGCAATGTACATATTTCATCCATTTATAAATATCTCATATCTCAAATATCCTAAACAACTCGGTTTTTTATAAATATATCCTATACTTCGACTATTTCATAATTTCTCCATCGGTGTGTGTGTGAGTGTGTGTGTGTGTTTAGTTTCTCTTAAAAATAAGTCAACTCTTCGACTAATTTATACCATCGGGTTATACACATAATTTATAAAAAGTACAAAGCAATTATGATCTATCTCGTTCCAATATCGATTACTCCCTCTTCGAAAAATTGTCTCTTGTTTCTTTGCGTTTATTATTACAACGAAGATTTCTGCCTATTTTGCTGCTGCTGTTTTATGTAGACTTATTAACACACCCCTATATCCGATCCACCTACATTTTTTAATATTTTACGAGAACACAGGGTTACGGCACACACGCATTTACGCCGCAATTATTCACGCACCAGGCATGCACGCACCACGCACGCACGCAACACGGTTATTTATTTACTCTCCAACCGATTGTCCGCTCTACAATCATCGAGACATAAACCCGTTTATTATTATAATACTTTTTAAAATTTTCCTAACGTACGATTCCAGTCCTCGTCTCCGGGTATCATCAGTCTGAGTTTTCGCGCGTTTCCGATATGTGAACGCGTCTTCAGAGAAACCCCCCGCCTTCTTCTTCTTCTTCTTCTTCTTCTTCTTCCGCAAATCAGCCATCTTTGTGCTTTTTAGACTGGTTTACTGATTATTATTGGTTTGTTTGGCAGTCGTTTAATTTATTTTCTTCACAGCCGATCTTCCTCCTCTTCCTCCTCTTCTACTTCCTCAACACCGCCTTCGTTCTCTTCTTTATACCCAGGATGCTCAGAGATCGCGTAGTAGTTACCATTGTAGATAACACCTAATTCTCTTAAGACATCACCTCGTATGGTTGCCTTTATAGTCCAGTTGTAACAATCATCGCTCTCGCTCTCCCTGTCCAAGCGTTCGACGTCCAGGATCTTCGAACTGAGCCTCTCCAGGATAATCCCGATATCCTTGATGCTCAGGTGCCGTTTTTGATCGACGCTCAGCTGGTCGATCAACAGAAGAAACTTCTCCGACGTTATCGCCTCATCTTCCATCACTGTGTTCTCGGTTTCGCTTTCGGAGCTCTCGTGGTCATTCTGAGAGTGTCGGTTACTCCCCCCGCCACCCTCAATGTCGAGAAATCGCACGTGTCGACTCGGAGGTTGAGGACTCGTCTGCTGTTGAGCATCCTGTATCGGCGACGTCGCCACACTCTTGTGAACAGCAATCTTCCTCCCCTCCTCGTGCAACGCGCAGCAATGGAAGTCACATTCGATCCCTCCATTGCTCTGAGGGCTTCCAGCTCGCGGTTGATGGGCGTGGTGCGCGCACTCTGGCGTGTGGATGTGGATGGTGGCGCTCTCGAGACTCGAGCCTTGCTTGAGGAGTCGATGTGGCGGTTTGATGTCGTCGTGGTTTATCACAGTGATCTGGGGGCTCGAGTATCGCGGCTGTTGAGACGGCTGGTAGACGTCGTTGATGATGGTCTCTTTCTTCGGGCCGCCGAGGGAGGTCTGGATGACAAGGGATGGACGCTTGCTCGGGGAGAACTTGCCCGGGGCTGGAGAGGTTGTCTCCGACGACGATGACGTCCTCGAAGGCCCCGGCCGCTGGTCCCAGTGCAACACGACCGTGACGCGGCCCTTGTTGTCCATGATCTTCCACGATGGCGTCTCATCTTGCAACTCCAGAGCGTGTATCGTCTCGCAAACGATCTTTGGAATCGCTGAGATTGCTACTAAAGCAGATTGAGGTGTGTTAGTATGTTTCTGGCAGAGAGAGAGAGAGGGGGTTATGGCAAAGATTAAAGAATATAAGATGCGATGGTTGACAAGAAAACGCGAGTTTGAGAGTCAGATTTGGTCAAAGAATTAAGTAGCTTTGAAAAGACATGGTTGAGATGGATATCAACAGCCATAGGCGTATCCAGGGGCTTTAGCTGCCCCCCTTGCCCCCCCCCCTTACCATATTTGGTTCCCCCATAGATAAGGTGACCAGACATCCAGACAATTTATTGACTGATAAATTGTTATCTGTCATGTGTAGAAGTTTGTTTTTTCTGTTTTTTTTTGTAGAAGTTTTGATGTTTTTATCTTCTTTTGTTTTTAATCTATACTGGAATGTGACAAAATGATTTGCTGTTTTTAGGCCGTACGTCTTAACTTGGCATATTTGGGTGTATTATTCAAAGCCAGCGAATTATTTGTTTACCATCTCCTTGGAACTTAAAATGCTTATTAGTCTTTCATCATACCTCCATCAAACATTTTGCATTTAAGTGTTCCCTTAATAGACAATCTTACACTGGGGGCGACTGTAACTAAAATAAATAAGTTACTTCATTAGAGGCAACAATATATTTATTTCTGGATAAAAATGTATTTACATATTCAGTAAATCTAGATTGATGAAAGCTCATTAAGCATACAAATAAGGCATAGACAATTTATAAGGCATAGACCCTTTACCACAAAAAAATTCTGGTCACCTTACCCACACAGCAAGTTAAATTTATAAAACTGCCCCCCCCCCCCTCTTCCGTTTTAAGCTGGATACGCCCATGCCAAGAGTTGATTCTATATAGGAATGCGTAGCACAACCAAACATAACCTCACAAACGTACGAATCTTTTGCCGCCCATGTTTGGTCAACGATTTAAAACCCTCAAGTGTTCAAGGTCACCAAATGTGTATTCTTTTATCTTTGGTTATAGCACATATACAAGTCTACCATACGCAATTGTTAAGAAGGCAGAATAGAGACGTTTGCACAGTATTTACTGTGAAAAAAAAAAATAAACAAACATTCGGTTGAAAAGGTAATTGTTTCTAGTATACTTTAGGCTAAAGGTCAGATTAGCTTTTGAAACGAGAGATATAAATCTTAAATAATAATGACTTGAAAGTAACAGATATGTAAACCTGTATGTGAAACTTGTGATAAATCTACTGGGGTTCCGTCATACTGACCTAAGTTTGCAAATGCCATGCTTAAAAAGTACTTAAAAACTACTGGTCCTCAGCCTTATAACTGTTTTCACAATTCTTCTTTACCAGATTCTATTTTGAAATAGTACGACTCTCTCGAATATAAAATTAAACATAAATATCTAATTCCCTCCGTTCGACAACCTTCAGACCAGTTTAGACTCACATCGTACCATCTTAAGCAAAACACCACAACAAAAATTAACCGAACGACAACAAGAGAAATCTCATCAAAGAATTACCTGCACGGATGACATCGGCGCCAGCCGGAAACCATCGCTCATTGGGCCTGAGAAGTAATAGGATGGTGTTCGCAGGCAAGGTCCGGAAGTACTCCGAGTCCTCGACCTGGGTGCCGTCGCTCTCGAGCACCAACCGCACCGGCTCCCCAACCGACACGCCGAGCTTATCCCGACCTCTCTGCACCAGCTCCTCGAGGCTGCCGACGACCAGCCCTTTCCTTACGCTACGTCTTCCGTCCCATAGCTTAAAGGGCCTCTTTCCGCGCGACTCCTGCAAAAGGACACACATGTGATCCACAAATCGTCTTCAACAGTCAACAACAATCACTAATAGTCCTCAATCGTCTTTAAATTTGTTTAAAATCGTTTAATTTTAAGGGATTTTAAGGTTTTTGTCACATCAAATCCCACCGCTGCCACCGAAAAGAGTAATCCCACCGCTGCCACCGAAATAAAAAGCCCACCGCTGGCACCAGAAACGAACAGTCACTAATAGTTGTTAATCGTCCTTAAGCTTCTACAAAACCGTTAAATTTTAAGAGATTTTAAGTCTTTTTCACATCAAATCCCTCCGCTGCCACCGAAAAAAGCAATGCCACCGAAACTGAAGTCCCACCGTTGGCACTAGAAACCAACAGCAATGATTAATAGTCGTCAAACGTCCTTAATCTTCTACAAAGCCGTTTAATATAAGAGATTTTAAGGTTTTTTTTTCACATCAAATCCCACCGCTGCCACCGAAAAAAGCAATGCCACCGAAACTAAAGTCCCACCGTTGGCACCAGAAACCGACAGCAATCACTAATAGTCGTCAAACGTCCTTAATCTTCTACAAAACCGTTTAATACAAGAGATTTTAAGGTTTTTTTCACATCAAATCCCACCGCTGCCACCGAAAAAAGCAATGCCACCGAAACTGAAGTCCCACCGTTGGCACCAGAAACAAACAGCAATCACTAATAGTCGTCAAACGTCCTTAATCTTCTACAAAACCGTTTAATATAAGAGATTTTAAGGTTTTTTTCACATCAAATCCCACCGCTGCCACCGGAAAAAGCAATGCCACCGAAACTGAAGTCCCACCGTTGGCACCAGGAACCAACAACAGTCACTAATAGTCGTCAATCGTCCTTAATCTTCTACAAAACCGTTTAATTTAAGTGATTTTAAAGTTTTCTTGACATTAAATCCCACCGCCGCCACCGAAAAAAGCATTGTAACAGCTGCCACCGAAACAAAATCCTACTGCTGACACCAAAACCCAAACAACATTCACTAATAGTCACCAATCGTCCTCAAAAGCCTCTTAATTCTGCAAGATTTTATGGTTTTTATCACATCAAATCCCACCGCTGCCACCGAAAAAAGCAATCCCACCACTGCCACCGAAACGAAAATCGCACTGCTGGCACCGAAGACCAACAACAATCACTATTAGTCTTCAATCGTCTTAATTTTGAGAGATTTTAAGTTTTTTCCACATTATATCCCACTGCTGCCACCGAAAAAAGCGGACACAGATACAACAATCCCACCACTTGCACGAATGACCGACAACAATCACTAATAGTCCTCAATCGTCTCAACAACTGCTTAATTTCCAGCGATTTTCAGGTGTTTTTCACATTAAATCCCACCGCTGCCACCGTAAAACTAAAAGAATCCCACCGCTGGCACCAAAAACTGTAACGGCAACAACCTGCAATCCCTGACCTGACCTACTGACTGGTAGGACGTTGTGCCCGCGCCCCGATTTTGGATGACTCTGGCGAGTTACTGGGAGGTTTGGTTCTTCGGGGCGCGCTATGCGCACCACCTAGTGCAAGCGGGGTGCTGGCGATGCTGCCGCTGCACCGCGTTTGGATGCAAGCGCTGGTTGTACGTCGCCTTCGTCCCGGTTTTGTTAGTGGAACACGTTTCGACGTTAGAGCGCAGGGCTGGGGTAGGTGTGTGGGTCCTGCACGCGGAACGTTCATCGCCCTCTAGGTGGGGTTGGTAGGGGCGCGGGTGACTGCGAATCGTGCTGCTGTGAAAAGGGAAATTTTCGCGAAAAATTGTTGTGTGTATGTGTGAGATTATTGAAAAGTTTAAAAGATGAGACGATCTGATTGTTAAATAATGTTATCAATCTGTAAATTTGTGTTAAGTTGTTGAAGCAACTTTGTTGATTACCCTAAACAGCACAAATTGTCAGAATTTTGTAAGTAAATTGCAATGGAAGTCCAAACTTTGGTTTTTTAAACTATGAAGAGATAAAGTTGGTTAAGCATTGCATCTCGCAATGTAGTGATTTTAGTTACCAGTGTACTATCGTGGCCATATATTATGTCCCTTCTTATGACGTCGATTTTCTCGCAGAACTAGGGGCGAAAAATTTTAAAAAATTTTGATGCTGTCCTTGATTAATATACTACAACTTATAAAAATTAGAAAGCTGTATATGTTGGCGTTTTCCCGATTTTTCCAAATTAAGAAGAATTTGCGCTGTTTTTGCCCCGTAAATTTTATTCGTTTAACTTTAGCAATTAATTACTCCAGAAATAATCTATAGATTTCATCGAATTAAAAAGTAAAATCACCTGCGGAATGCTAGTTTTCAATGTGCATTTTTGTAAAATCATTGGATTAGTGGTTGACCCACAAAAAGCTATCTTATGCAATGCCAGCAATTCCGTTATTAGAAGAGCTAGAATAATGAAATATAGACTATAGGCTACCCAATAATTCATCGGTTTAAAGTTTATTACATAATCATTGTATATCTTGCATTTTTTATACAAAAGATCGTGCAGGCATTTGGAAGTCCCTTCTTGGCAATTTAAATCGGGTTTCGGGATTAGCATTTAAAATTAATGAACGATCTGAAAAATATCTACAAATTTACGATGGTAACATAGTAAAAGTTTTTTGATATTTCTATATTTTATACGCTCAGAGCTGACGTTTGTAATATATGTAATATATCAAGAGTTGCATTTATTTTATATTGTTTGTATTTAAATATGATTAATAAATAAACTGTTGAAACTGTTATAATAGTTTGAATATTTATATAACAAAATCGGACATACTTTTTAAATATTTTTTTGGGTCTATCAAGCAAATTTAATTTAGTATTCACCACTAATCGGAAAATCTGCTAACTCCATATTATTAGATCTATCCGCTTCCATCAAAATCTTGTTTACAACCTTATTGTATAAAACTGAAGAAAACATAAGAGATTTCTCTCGTACCGGGTCACATATTATAATCAAAATTCGCAACAGCCAGAAAATCGACGTTAAAAGAAAGGGGAAAGCACAATCAGCAGTAATTTTCTTCTAAAACTAAATATTATTGGGTTTTCTGAAGACTACACAAAAACAAATAAGTAGCCTACTGAATATGCCAAACAGCCATAATATTTATTTTATTTTATTTTTATCTTTATTTTTATTTTATATTATATTATGTATTATTAATAGTTTTGCAAGTAAATACAAGAAAACAGTAAGAGAAACCAAAACAAAACAAATATTTAACCGACGTTTTAACAATCTCATCCTCGAATCTCTCTGCGCCCGATCCTGTAACCTCGCGGTTCGCCCGCTGCGATCGGACGTTGCATGTTACGTAACGTCGCCGCCCACCCGTTAATAGTAAAGTCTTGGTCGTAGTTGGCGCGTTACGTAGGCCAGTGCTCGACCCGTGCAGGTACATAGACCTCTCCCCTGAGAGTGCGATGAACTGCAGGGGCGCGCGCGATGCGCTATCGCAAATTCGCGCTCTCGCGAATTGATTGCGTTACGTCGCAGTCGTCGCCGATGACGGCATGTGACGGAGACCGCGCGCGACGCAAACCGGACAGTAACCGTAACCGTTGACAGCTGATTTTCGGGCACATCCAAGACTGGGGTGGCTCAAAATTGCATCGCAAACATTTTTGTGATGATAGAAAGCAACGATACCCCCAAATCGTTTCTTAATCCAAAAAAAGTGGACACGTATTTTTTTTTTCGAAAGTTTGATTTTTATTGGTGCGTATCGATGCATGGGAAAAAGACATATTTTGGTATTTTTCAAATATTTGTTTGGGGTTTGGGAAAACTTAAGATTAAAGTTATAGGACTTGTAGAGGACTTTCCAAGGAAGAATTTAACCTATTATCCATATGGATTTGATGCAACAAATTCCATTTGTTTAAATAATTCGCTTTTCTAGAAACTCAGTTGGACTTCTGTTTTCTGAATTTAATATGGCAGTTTATTAGCTTAGAGTGACATTATTCATAAATCAAATTCTTCCTACTGTTTAAACAATCAATGATTATTAATTTTCAACTGTTGTTCTAATTATGGTAGAAGTCAGCTTTTTTTTGTGAAATTAACATAAATTTCATGTTCGAGGTATCTTCCCTAGGTTTTTAGATCATAAACCAATATTTGTTTAAACAAATTCCATTTGCATTTTTTGCAATTCTCCTATTATTCATTTTTTTAGATCGGTCTGGTTAACTGTTATTGTCAAGTGACATCATCTATATTTTGGGATAATTTCCATTGTTTAAATAATAAAATATTATTCAAATGCATAATGGTGATATACAGGTGGTACCTATGTAAATTTTAAAATAAATTAAAAATTACAGCCTCAACCTGGATTTGAACCAGAGACCTGGGACCTGGTTCAAATCATTATTAAGTAAAATATTATTCGTTTTCAATATCATTTACTCGAAAACATTGAAATGATTTATTATTTTAAATCCTTTTGTCTGGAAATTTCTTTTAAAAATATTAAATTTCCTAAGTCAACCAATTTTATTAATCATATTTCTTTCTACATATCTTATTCTTATTTACTACCACTGTGTGTCGCAAGATAATGTTGATTTGTTGCTATCTGGAAACTGGAAATCATCCTAAAATATAAATGATATCACTTGAGAACAACGTTGGCCAGAATAACGGCCTAAATTTTTTTTAAACGAATGTGGTTTTGTTAGGTATTATAGGCAAGATATATCGAACAAAAAATTTATAAGTTAGTTTCTCAAGAAAGCTGAATTTTCTACCACAATTAGAAAAAAGTTGAAAATGAATAATAATTTATTTTTTAGGCAATAGGATGATTTTATAATGAACAATGTCACTCTAAGATAATAAACTGCCAGTTCGAAGTCAGAAAACAGAAATCAGACGGATTTTCGAGTAAAACGAATTATTTAAACAAATAAAATTTGCTTGAACAAATGGAAATTAACTGACAAATGTTTATAAACATCCCACTAGACTTATAATAATGATTTCTATGAGAAAAAAAGAGAATGAAATAACTAGAAGGGTCAATTTTCTGAATTATCTACGTTTTTTCATTTAAGGTAGTTTTCAGGGCACTGTAGGGGTGGGTTGGGGGCATCAAATCCATATGTATGATAGGTCAAATTGTTCCTTGGAAAGTCCTCTCCAAGTCCTAGAACTTTAGTCTTACGTTTTCCCAACCCCCGAACAAGTATTCGAAAAATACCAAAAAATGTCTTTAAAAAATAGCACCATTAAGAATACATATTTCGAAAAACAATACCTGTCCACTTTTTTGGATTTGGAAACGATTTGGCTATATCTAAAAAATAGCCATGTTGAACCACCCTATCCAACATCTTGGGTTTTTTATTGAACATTGTATGAAATATTTACGAATAAAATAATTATTTTTTTATAAAGTTGGCGCACTCAGCCAGCCAATCAAACTATGCACGTCAGAACATACCTGATGTTTTTAAGATCTTTCTTGCCGTACTTTCTGTGTTGATTCATTTAATGAACTAAAATGAAACTAAATAAAGTTTTTGACAATCCAACTTAAAATAATATTCAGCGGTTGCTACTAACTGTCAATCGTAATTAGTCGATTTTTCGACTAACAAATCAACGTTCATTTGTCTATAAAAATCGTAATTGTTTATCCAACTAAAAAATCGTGTGTACTTCTAATCTATAAGACGGTACAGCCAAAATTTCATGTTAATCGGATAAGAACTACTCGAGTTATACAGCTAGTGGTTTTTGAAAACATAGTTTCGAGAAAACTGACCACACAACGCTTGCGACACGCTATGCCAACTGCTAAAATGACTACACAAGCAACATTATATTAAATATTTGCTTCAAACTACCAACTAATGCCACTTCTACCTAATTTATATAGTGTACCTTCGAACAGCCACGAGCACTTAAGGTTTTTGTTTAACAATGGATTATGACAGACATTATTCTTAACATGTTTTTTTGCCATTTAGCAAATTAAAAAATCTGACTCGATATTATCCTCTCAATTTGAAATTTACTTTCTTTCGATCCTGGTCCGATTTTGTTATTCAGTTGTACGCTGATTGGTAAAGTGGCTGTGAAAAAGAATTTGTCAGTAAGAAGGTTTTGTTTCAAGTTTCACATAAGACACCTACAGTGCTCTATGAAGAGCATCAACGACAAAAAAACTCCACGCCATGCCTTGAAGGGCTTATAGGCCAACTCATCACTGCCATACCTAAAAAATATTTTTGCCCAATTCAGGAGATATTTTCTCTTTTTGCCTATATTCGACTCATATGTAAAACAGAAATACTATAGGCTAACCATGCAATCATTTTAAAAAATGTTTATTTAGTGGAGAAATGGTATAACATCTGCTGTCTTCTAAATATTGTATTATTATATAATAAAACTACGGCTTTGTTTGCAAATTTTAATGAAAAAATCAAGCGATCGATTTCGATTTTTTGCATCATCATCAGGCTATCTGAAAAGGACGTGGTGTTAATTACATATGTTAAAAAATATACGCCAGGTACTCACTTGTCAAAGGATTTCAAAAGCATGCCTCAGTTAGCCTTGTGACTCTTTGGCGTTATGTTGTGTTCGTTGTTTTGTTGTTTTTGAAATCTTTTGTCAGGTGGGTACCTGGCGTATATTTTTAACATATGTAATTACCACCAAGTCCTCTTCAGATAGCCTGATGATGATGTAAAAAATCGAAATCATACGCTTGATTTTTTTATCAAAATTTGCAAAAAAACGTAGTTTTATGATATGAATATATAGTTTGCAAGATCCTTATGCAACTGCCATCGGAAAGGAATTTCAATTCTTACAAAAATTATTTATGCAAATCTTGGGTGTGGACTACAAGTATCGAAATGTTTTCCGATGGCACTTGCGTTTGATTATTGTCTGCTGTAATACAATATAAAATATAATTAAATGTTAACTGTAAGAGCACAAGTTATTTTCTTCTGAACTTCTCTAGACTTGCACTGTGGAGTATTGTAGTGCGTGTTTGTAATAAGTTGGCAACCATGTTTACAATAGCGACAATTCTGAAAGTACTATATCATCGATCAGAAAACTCAAACACAGTCCACTTTGAATTTTTGTACAAATAGATAGCAATACATTAATTTTTTTAGGTTATATCGTGACATCAAAAATTACCTTGGTCAAGGGTGGTCAAGGATTTTAAAATGACTGTCGCAGCTCCCATCATTCATTTATGTCAATCATTTTTTGAATGTCGAAATTTGTCAAGTCATTGTGTTGAATACATTTGTAAGTCATTGATGTTGTCAGTGTAGCTCGACAATGACAGAATTATTTCCAAAGGATAAACACACCTTAACAGAAAATTGTATTCTTCATAAAAACTATTGAAATAATATATAAAAGCTCTTCTAAAATCCTATAGATCAGCTTGCATGTACCGGGTGTTACGATAACTATAAAAATTGGTTCAACTCTTTGGGAAACTCAGTGCTAAAAATCAGCAGAACGCATTTTGACGTTTGGTTTCTTTAAAAACTGATCCAAGTCAAATGATAATTTCTGTCTATTAATAAAATTCAGATACTGAAAAACGCATATCAGATATTATCATATTTTCATTGTAAAATCTGAAAGGAAGTAACTATTCTCACTCTAGTTTTCACTTAGTTTTTGATGGATGAAGTAGAATGAAACAGAATTTAAGGTTCTTTAGTACTGCCACAATTTTGGTTAAACGAAATTAACAAATTCCTAGATATTTTTTTTTGTAGTAAAGTTAAGGTTTCTGATCAAATCCAGACCTGCCCTCGTCTGATTTTACGTTTTCATTTTCTTGAGAAACTCCGTTTTTCACTCTTTTTGAAAATCAAGTTTGAAATCTTAAATGTCAACACGTTAATTTTGCTACATTATCTAGATAATTATAAGCATCATGGTGATTTTCATAATGTCGTCAGTTAACATTTAAATTGTAGAACACATGTCCAACTTTCCAAAATAAACTATAAAAAATCAGATAATTATTCATGATCACCACGAAAAATAATAATCAAGACTGCTCTTTAGCAAATTGACAACGAGACTAAATCTAAACATGAACCAAACTACAATTAATGAAAAATAAGTAATCGACCATTACATAGTGTAAGCAGAATACATTGTGATTTATAACTTGTGAAAATAAAAACTAGTTAAGCATCACAAACAGATTTTTCCATCTTAAGATAAAATAAACGAATGATTTATCTGAGGGAGGTAAGGTAAACGTCCCAAATGCAGGCACTGTCCTAAATTCCGACATATTTCTGTTTAGTTGGATATAATAAGAAATCTACAACATTGAACTTTATTTTAGGACATCCGGTTTGTTGATTTGACATTACACTTATCAACCCACAATCGTTTCTTATTCCACCAATGTGCTAACGGTCAGAATATAATCTAAAAGTTTGACTGATCTTGATAATTGAGTGTCATGCTAAACGTTGATTTTTTCCATATAAGGTAACTGCAATTCAACTTCCTTTTACATCGCTACAGGATAAGAGTAATTAAGAAAATTTGCATAATTATATTATATATTTAGGCTGACTAAAACTGCTTTATATTTTCATAATAATACGGTGTACTCCTCTTTTAACAACAATTATTTACAAATTTAGGGGTGTCGGAATTAGGTACATGTAAATATAGCACGTCCTGAAATCAGACATGTGTGTCGGAATTTGGTTAGTCTTTGCGGTTTTTGTCTAAAACAGAACAATAATAATAAAGAAATAATAGAAAACGGTTAATAATTACGACAACAAAACGAGAAAACAGACATCAGAAGTGGGAGAGCACCTATCGAAAATAACATTTTAACCATTCTGTTTACACTGACAGACATTCAAAACAGACTTACACCCAGCATATTTTCAACAGGCCAAATGACCACTTTTTGATCCCTGCCTATCATAAACCACCTTATCTCAAAGAAAGCATATGTTTATTGACCAGGGAAGAGTTTTATTCGTTGAGGAGGAATCTTGTATAGAAAGGTGGAGAACGTTTCAGTATTTACGGTGAATTTGATGAAATCATGATGATTGTTGTTGTTATGAGTCAGTTAGATGTATTTTATAGATATTTTTCGATTGGTGTTGCTCTTTTTTAAGTTCGTGAAGAGTTTTCCCAAGATTCTTATGGGTATATAGTTGTGTGTCAACTCGGTTTTGAGTTTGGTAGTTTTTGGGCGTTTTATCCCGTTTTGGTACCAGTTTTGGGCAACTACAGCGATGCTTCGGTGGGATCTGACGTTAAATTCAATCCTAAACGATCAAACAGTAATTTAAAAGGATCTTTACCTCTCTTGCCATCACGGCATTGCTCGGCAGGGCGGCTCTGCTCCGCCTGTCCACCTCCGTCCTTCTTGCTCCTAATCCTGCTACGTGGACACCTCTGGCACTACACAAGGACACGGCATGATCCCGACGGCACCTGCATCATCCTTCGTGCCGGTTTTTGACGTTGGGAGCAACCGTCAAGTGACCCACGGCTAGCCAGCAACCCAGCGAACTGGTGCGCCCTCTACTTTCGACGATCGATTCTCTTCGGCGAAGGCGCGGCGCGCCGGACGCGCATTCGGCTCGCGCACCTCCACAGCGCGAGCGGTCGCGCCATCTGTCGGATCGTCCGGCGCATCCGCCATTTGTGTGGGTGCGAGGTTGCGCGCGCACGCCGGCGAAAGATGAATGAACGTAGTACGGTGGAGGCGCCACTGTAGGTGCGGGGGAGGTGGTCGGTGTGTAGGAGGGTTGCGGTGGGGTGGGGCGAGCGGCGGTGTAAGGGAAACTTTGCTGCTATGGGGTTGATAGGGTGTAAGTTTTTGTGCGCTAGAGAGAAATTAGGAACGAGAATGCTTATTTTGCGATTACAAGTAAAGTAGTTGCGATAGGAATTATAAAGATACGCCCCTGTATCACAAATGAATTGCTTAATTAATTGTGAAAATTACAGCACTCTATCAATGCTAGTTTGTTCAGGAGGATTTTTGAAACTTAGATTTTACGTTGTTTATCGGTGGTTGAATGTTATGATTTCGCTTCATGTGCGATTACGAGCAAAGTAGTTGGGATACAAATTATTATTATTAAACGTTTATGGATCAGATACATTGGGTAATTAATTCTAAAAAGTACAGCCCTCTATCTATTTTAGTTTGTTCAGGAGGATTTTTGAAACTTAGATTTTACGTTGTTTATCGGTGGTTGAATGTTATTATTTCGCTTCATGTGCGATTACGAGCAAAGTAGTTGGGATACAAATTATTATTATACACGTTTATGGATCAGATACATTGGGTAATTAATTCTAAAAAGTAGAGCCCTCTATCTATTTTAGTTTGTTCAGGAGGATTTTTGAAACTTAGATTTTACGTTGTTTTTAGGTGGTTGAA
Organism: Melinopterus prodromus; assembly: GCA_964023965.1. NCBI lineage: Eukaryota > Metazoa > Arthropoda > Insecta > Coleoptera > Scarabaeidae > Melinopterus > Melinopterus prodromus. The sequence goes on from OZ030392.1 coordinate 68,830,282, forward strand.
TGTTATAATTTCGCTTCATGTGTGATTACGAGCAAAGTAGTTGGGATACAAATTATTATTATACACGTTTATGGATCAGATACATTGGGTAATTCATTCTAAAAGCTACAGCCCTCTATCTATTTTAGTTTGTTCAGGAGGATTTTTGAAACTTAGATTTTACGTTTCTTATCGGTGGTTGAATGTTATTATTTCGCTTCATGTGCGATTACGAGCAAAGTAGTTGGGATACAAATTATTATTATACACGTTTATGGATCAGATACATTGGGTAATTAATTCTAAAAAGTACAGCCCTCTATCTATTTTAGTTTGTTCAGGAGGATTTTTGAAACTTAGATTTTACGTTGTTTGTAGGTGGTTGAATATTATTATTTCGCTTCATGTGCGATTACGAGCAAAGTAGTTGAGATACAAATTATTATTATACACGTTTATAGATCAGATACATTGGGTAATTAATTCTAAAAAGTACAGCCCTCTATCTATTTTAGTTTGTTCAGGAGGATTTTTGAAACTTAGATTTTACGTTGTTTATCGGTGGTTGAATGTTATGATTTCGCTTCATGTGCGATTACGAGCAAAGTAGTTGGGATACAAATTATTATTATACGCGTTTATAGATCAGATACATTGGGTAATTAATTCTAAAAAGTACAGCCCTCTATCTATTTTAGTTTGTTCAGGAGGATTTTTGAAACTTAGATTTTACGTTGTTTATCGGTGGTAGAATGTTATGATTTCGCTTCATGTGCGATTACGAGCAAAGTAGTTGGGATACAAATTATTATTATACACGTTTATGGATCAGATACATTGGGTAATTAATTCTAAAAAGTACAGCCCTCTATCTATTTTAGTTTGTTCAGGAGGATTTTTGAAACTTAGATTTTACGTTGTTTATCGGTGGTTGAATGTTATTATTTCGCTTCATGTGCGATTACGAGCAAAGTAGTTGGGATACAAATTATTATTATACACGTTTATGGATCAGATACATTGGGTAATTAATTCTAAAAAATACAGCCCTCTATCTATTTTAGTTTGTTCAGGAGGATTTTTGACACTTAGATTTTACGTTGTTTATCGGTGGTTGAATGTTATTATTTCGCTTCATGAGCGATTACGAGCAAAGTAGTCTGGATACAAATTATTATTATACACGTTTATGGATCAGATACATTGGGTAATTAATTCTAAAAAGTACAGCCCTCTACCTATTTTAGTTTGTTCAGGAGGATTTTTGAAACTTAGATTTTACGTTGTTTATCGGTGGTTGAATGTTATTATTTCGCTTCATGTGCGATTACGAGCAAAGTAGTTGAGATACAAATTATTATTATACACGTTTATAGATCAGATACATTGGGTAATTAATTCTAAAAAGTACAGCCCTCTATCTATTTTAGTTTGTTCAGGAGGATTTTTGAAACTTAGATTTTACGTTGTTTATCGGTGGTTGAATGTTATTATTTCGCTTCATGTGCGATTACGAGCAAAGTAGTTGGGATACAAATTATTATTATACACGTTTATGGATCAGATACATTGGGTAATTAATTCTAAAAAATACAGCCCTCTATCTATTTTAGTTTGTTCAGGAGGATTTTTGACACTTAAATTTTACGTTGTTTATCGGTGGTTGAATGTTATCATTTCGCTTCATGTGCGATTACGAGCAAAGTAGTTTGGATACAAATTATTATTATACACGTTTATGGATCAGATACATTGGGTAATTAATTCTAAAAAGTACAGCCCTCTATCTATTTTAGTTTGTTCAGGAGGATTTTTGAAACTTAGATTTTACGTTGTTTATCGGTGGTTGAATGTTATGATTTCGCTTCATGTGCGATTACGAGCAAAGTAGTTGGGATACAAATTATTATTATACGCGTTTATAGATCAGATACATTGGGTAATTAATTCTAAAAAGTACAGCCCTCTATCTATTTTAGTTTGTTCAGGAGGATTTTTGAAACTTAGATTTTACGTTGTTTATCGGTGGTAGAATGTTATGATTTCGCATCATGTGCGATTACGAGCAAAGTAGTTGGGATACAAATTATTATTATACACGTTTATGGATCAGATACATTGGGTAATTAATTCTAAAAAGTACAGCCCTCTATCTATTTTAGTTTGTTCAGGAGGATTTTTGAAACTTAGATTTTACGTTGTTTATCGGTGGTTGAATGTTATTATTTCGCTTCATGTGCGATTACGAGCAAAGTAGTTGGGATACAAATTATTATTATACACGTTTATGGATCAGATACATTGGGTAATTAATTCTAAAAAGTACAGCCCTCTATCTATTTTAGTTTGTTCAGGAGGATTTTTGAAACTTAGATTTTACGTTGTTTATCGGTGGTTGAATGTTATTATTTCGCTTCATGTGCTATTACGAGCAAAGTAGTTGGGATACAAATTATTATTATACACGTTTATGGATCAGATACATTGGGTAATTAATTCTAAAAAGTACAGCCCTCTACCTATTTTAGTTTGTTCAGGAGGATTTTTGAAACTTAGATTTTACGTTGTTTATCGGTGGTTGAATGTTATTATTTCGCCTCATGTGCGATTACGAGCAAAGTAGTTGGGATACAAATTATTATTATACACGTTTATGGATCAGATACATTGAGTAATTAATTCTAAAAATTACAGCCCTCTATTTATTTTAGTTTGTTCAGGAGGATTTTTGAAACTTAGATATTACGTTGTTTATAGGTGGTTGAATGTTATGATTTCGCTTCATGTGCGATTACGAGCAAAGTAGTTGGGATACAAATTATTATTATACACGTTTATGGATCAGATACATTGGGTAATTAATTCTAAAAAGTACAGTCCTCTATCTATTGTAGTTTGTTCAGGAGGATTTTTGAAACTTAGATTTTACGTTGTTTATCGGTGGTTGAATGTTATTATTTCGCTTCGTGTGCGATTACGAGCAAAGTAGTTGGGATACAAATTAATATTATACACGTTTATGGATCAGATACATTGGGTAATTAATTCTAAAAAGTACAGCCCTCTATCTATTTTAGTTTGTTCAGGAGGATTTTTGAAACTTAGATTTTACGTTGTTTATCGGTGGTTGAATGTTATTATTTCGCTTCATGTGCTATTACGAGCAAAGTAGTTGGGATACAAATTATTATTATACACGTTTATGGATCAGATACATTGGCTAATTAATTCTAAAACGTACAGCCCTCTATCTATTTTAGTTTGTTCAGGAGGATTTTTGAAACTTAGATTTACGTTGTTTTTAGGTGGTTGAATGTTATGATTTCGCTTCATGTGCGATTACGAGCAAAGCAGTTGGGATACAAATTATTATTATACACATTTATGGATCAGATACATTGGGTAATTAGTTCTAAAAATTACAGCCCTCTATCAATTTTAGTTTGTTCAGGAGGATTTTTGAAACTTAGATTTTACGTTGTTTTTAGGTGGTTGAATGTTATGATTTCGCTTCATGTGCGATTACGAGCAAAGTAGTTGGGATACAAATTATTATTATACACGTTTATGGATCAGATACATTGGGTAATTAATTCTAAAAATTACAGCCCTCTATCTATTTTAGTTTGTTCAGGAGGATTTTTGAAACTTAGATTTTACGTTGCTTTTAGGTGGTTGAATGTTATGATTTCGCTTCATGTGCGATTACGAGCAAAGTAGTTGGGATACAAATTATTATTATACACATTTATGGATCAGATAGATTGGGTAATTAAGTCTAAAAATTACAGCCCTCTATCTATTTTAGTTTGTTCAGGAGGATTTTTGAAACTTAGATTTTACGTTGTTTATCGGTGGTTGAATGTTATTATTTCGCTTCGTGTGCGATTACGAGCAAAGTAGTTGGGATACAAATTAATATTATACACGTTTATGGATCAGATACATTGGGTAATTAATTCTAAAAAGTACAGCCCTCTATCTATTTTAGTTTGTTCAGGAGGATTTTTGAAACTTAGATTTTACGTTGTTTATCGGTGGTTGAATGTTATTATTTCGCATCACTTGCGATTACGAGCAAAGTAGTTGGGATACAAATTATTATTATACACGTTTATAGATAAGATACATTGGGTAATTAATTGTAAAAAGTGCAGCCCTCTATCTATTTTAGTTTGTTCAGGAGGATTTTTGAAACTTAGATTTTACATTGTTTATAGGTGGTCGAATGTTATGATTTCGCTTCATGTGCGATTACGAGCAAAGTAGTTGGGATACAAATTATTATTATACACGTTTATGGATCAGATACATTGAGTAATTAATTCTAAAAATTACAGCCCTCCATTTATTTTAGTTTGTTCAGGAGGATTTTTGAAACTTAGATATTACGTTGTTTATAGGTGGTTGAATGTTATGATTTCGCTTCATGTGCGATTACGAGCAAAGTAGTTGGGATACAAATTATTATTATACACGTTTATGGATCAGATACATTGGGTAATTAATTCTAAAAAGTACAGCCCTCTATCTATTGTAGTTTGTTCAGGAGGATTTTTGAAACTTAGATTTTACGTTGTTTATCGGTGGTTGAATGTTATTATTTCGCTTCGTGTGCGATTACGAGCAAAGTAGTTGGGATACAAATTAATATTATACACGTTTATGGATCAGATACATTGGGTAATTAATTCTAAAAAGTACAGCCCTCTATCTATTTTAGTTTGTTCAGGAGGATTTTTGAAACTTAGATTTTACGTTGTTTATCGGTGGTTGAATGTTATTATTTCGCTTCATGTGCGATTACGAGCAAAGTAGTTGGGATACAAATTATTATTATACACGTTTATGAATCAGATACATTGGCTAATTAATTCTAAAACGTACAGCCCTCTATCTATTTTAGTTTGTTCAGGAGAATTTTTGAAACTTAGATTTACGTTGTTTTTAGGTGGTTGAATGTTATGATTTCGCTTCATGTGCGATTACGAGCAAAGTTGTTGGGATACGAATTATTATTATACACGCTTATGGATCAGATACATTACATTGGGTAATTAATTCTAAAAATTACAGCCCTCTATCTATTTTAATTTGTTCAGGAGGATTTTTTAAAATTAGATTTTACGTTGTTTTTAGGTGGTTGAATGTTATGATTTCGCTTCATGTGGGATTACGAGCAAAGTAGTTGGGATACAAATTATTATTATACACGTTTATGGATCAGATACATTGGGTAATTAATTCTAAAAAGTACAGCCCTCTATCTATTTTAGTTTGTTCAGGAGGATTTTTGAAACTTAGATTTTACGTTGTTTATCGGTGGTTGAATGTTATTATTTCGCTTCATGTGCGATTACGAGCAAAGTAGTTGGGATACAAATTATTATTATACACGTTTATGGATCAGATACATTGGCTAATTAATTCTAAAACGTACAGCCCTCTATCTATTTTAGTATGTTCAGGAGGATTTTTGAAACTTAGATTTTACGTGTTTATCGGTGGTTGAATGTTATTATTTCGCTTCATGTGCGATTACGAGCAAAGTAGTTGGGATACAAATTATTATTATACACGTTTGTGGATCAGATACATTGGGTAATTAATTCTAAAAATTACAGCCCTCTATCTATTTTAGTTTGTTCAGGAGGATTTTTGAAACTTAGATTTACGTTGTTTTTAGGTGGTTGAATGTTATGATTTCGCTTCATGTGCGATTACGAGCAAAGCAGTTGGGATACAAATTATTATTATACACATTTATGGATCAGATACATTGGGTAATTAATTCTAAAAATTACAGCCCTCTATCTATTTTAGTTTGTTCAGGAGGATTTTTGAAACTTAGATTTTACGTTGTTTTTAGGTGGTTGAATGTTATGATTTCGCTTCATGTGCGATTACGAGCAAAGTAGTTGGGATACAAATTATTATTATACACGCTTATGGATCAGATACATTGGGTAATTAATTCTAAAAATTACAGCCCTCTATCTATTTTAATTTGTTCAGGAGGATTTTTGAAACTTAGATTTTACGTTGTTTTTAGGTGGTTGAATGTTATGATTTCGCTTCATGTGGGATTACGAGCAAAGTAGTTGGGATACAAATTATTATTATACACATTTATGGATCAGATACATTGGGTAATTAATTCTAAAAAGTACAGCCCTCAATCTATTTTAGTTTGTTCAGGAGGATTTTTGAAACTTAGATTTTACGTTGCTTTTAGGTGGTTGAATGTTATGATTTCGCTTCATGTGCGATTACGAGCAAAGTAGTTGGGATACAAATTATTATTATACACGTTTATAGATCAGATACATTGGGTAATTAATTCTAAAAATTACAGCCCTCTATCTATTTTAGTTTGTTCAGGAGGATTTTTGAAACTTAGATTTTACGTTGTTTTTAGGTGGTTGAATGTTATGATTTCGCTTCATGTGCGATTACGAGCAAAGCAGTTGGGATACAAATTATTATTATACACATTTATGGATCAGATACATTGGGTAATTAATTCTAAAAATTACAGCCCTCTATCTATTTTAGTTTGTTCAGGAGGATTTTGGAAACTTAGATTTTACGTTGTTTTTAGGTGGTTGAATGTTATGATTTCGCTTCATGTGCGATTACGAGCAAAGTAGTTGGGATACAAATTATTATTATACACGTTTATGGATCAGATACATTGGGTAATTAGTTCTAAAAATTACAGCCCTCTATCAATTTTAGTTTGTTCAGGAGGATTTTTGAAACTTAGATTTTACGTTGTTTTTAGGTGGTTGAATGTTATGATTTCGCTTCATGTGCGATTACGAGCAAAGTAGTTGGGATACAAATTATTATTATACACATTTATGGATCAGATACATTGGGTAATTAAGTCTAAAAATTACAGCCCTCTATCTATTTTAGTTTGCTCAGGAGGATTTTTGAAACTTAGATTTTACGTTGTTTTTAGGTGGTTGAATGTTATGATTTCGCTTCATGTGCGATTACGAGCAAAGTAGTTGGGATACAAATTATTATTATAGACGCTTATGGATCAGATACATTGGGTAATTAATTCTAAAAATTACAGCCCTTTATCTATTTTAGTTTGTTCAGGATGATTTTTGAAACTTAGATTTTACGTTGTTTTTAGGTGGTTGAGTGTTATGATTTCGCTTCATGTGCGATTTTACGTTGTTTTTAGGTGGTTGAATGTTGTGATTTCGCTTCATGTGGGATTACGAGCAAAGTAGTTGGGATACAAATTATTATTATACACATTTATGGATCAGATACATTGGGTAATTAATTCTAAAAAGTACAGCCCTCAATCTATTTTAGTTTGTTCATGAGGATTTTTTAAACTTAGATTTTAAGTTGTTTTTAGGTGGTTTAATGTTATGATTTCGCTTCATGTGCGATTACGAGCAAAGTAGTTGGGATACAAATTATTATTATACACATTTATGGATCAGATACATTGGGTAATTAATTCTAAAAATTACAACCCTCTATCTATTTTAGTTTGGTCAGGAGGATTTTTGAAACTTAGATTTTACGTTGTTTTTAGGTGGTTGAATGTTATGATTTCGCTTCATGTGCGATTACGAGCAAAGCAGTTGGGATACAAATTATTATTATACACATTTATGGATCAGATACATTGGGTAATTAATTCTAAAAATTACAGCCCTCTATCTATTTTAGTTTGTTCAGGAGGATTTTTGAAACTTAGATTTTACGTTGTTTTTAGGTGGTTGAATGTTATGATTTCGCTTCATGTGCGATTACGAGCAAAGTAGTTGGGATACAAATTATTATTATACACGTTTATGGATCAGATACATTGGGTAATTAATTCTAAAAATTACAGCCCTCTATCTATTTTAGTTTGTTCAGGAGAATTTTTGAAACTTAGATTTTACGTTGTTTTTAGGTGGTTGAATGTTATGATTTCGCTTCATGTGCGATTACGAGCAAAGTAGGTGGGATACAAATTATTATTATACACATTTATGGATCAGATACATTGGGTAATTAATTCTAAAAATTACAGCCCTCTATCTATTTTTGTTTGTTCAGGAGGATTTTTGAAACTTAGATTTTACGTTGTTTTTAGGTGGTTGAGTGTTATGATTTCGCTTCATGTGCGATTTTACGTTGTTTTTAGGTGGTTGAATGTTGTGATTTCGCTTCATGTGGGATTACGAGCAAAGTAGTTGGGATACAAATTATTATTATACACATTTATGGATCAGATACATTGGGTAATTAATTCTAAAAAGTACAGCCCTCAATCTATTTTAGTTTGTTCATGAGGATTTTTTAAACTTAGATTTTAAGTTGTTTTTAGGTGGTTTAATGTTATGATTTCGCTTCATGTGCGATTACGAGCAAAGTAGTTGGGATACAAATTATTATTATACACATTTATGGATCAGATACATTGGGTAATTAATTCTAAAAATTTCAACCCTCTATCTATTTTAGTTTGGTCAGGAGGATTTTTGAAACTTAGATTTTACGTTGTTTTTAGGTGGTTGAATGTTATGATTTCGCTTCATGTGCGATTACGAGCAAAGTAGTCGGGATACAAATTATTATTATACACGTTTATGGATCAGATACATTGGGTAATTAATTCTAAAAAGTACAGCCCTCTATCTATTTTAGTTTGTTCAGGAGGATTTTTGAAACTTAGATTTTACGTTGTTTTTAACTGGTTGAATGTTATGATTTCGCTTCATGTGCGATTACGAGGAAAGTAGTTGGGATACAAATTATTATTATACACATTTATGGATCAGATTCATTGGGTAATTAATTCTAAAAAGTACAGCCCTCAATCTATTTTAGTTTGTTCAGGAGGATTTTTGAAACTTAGATTTTACGTTGTTTAAAGGTGGTTGAATGTTATGATTTCGCTTCATGAGCGATTACGAGAAAAATAGTTGGGATACAAATTATTATTATACACGTTTATCGATCAGATACATTGGGTAATTAATTCTAAGAAGTACAGCCCTCTATCTATTTTAGTATGTTCAGGAGGATTTTTGAAACTTAGATTTTGCGTTGTTTATAGGAGGTTGAATGTTATGATTTTGCTTCATGTTCGATTATGAGAAAATCAGTTGGGATACAAAATATTACCATACACGCCGCGGTCACAGATAAGTTGGGTAATTAATTCTGAAAATTGCAGCCCTCTACCTACCCTAGCTTGTTCAGGAGGGTTTTTGAAACATTGAGTATACTTTGTTTTTATGTGGTAAAATGTTATGATTTTGTTTCATGTGCGATTACGATCAAAGTAGTTGTGATACAAAATATTATCATACTCGCTTTAGTCAAAGATAAATTGGGTAATTAATTCGGAAAACTACAGCACTCTGCCAATTCTATTTTTTTCAGGAGAATTCCTGAAACATGGTGTTTACCTTGCTTTGAGATGGTTGATTTTTTGCTTCAAGATCTATTACAAGTCATATTATTACTAAATCTATTTTAACTATTTACCAAATTGAAGTCAAAGGTTAACTCTAGTGATAGTAGCCAAAAGTTAATCATATCATAGTAATATTATAAAGCATAAATTTATAAACATGGAACATCTCGACTTCTAATTTTGTCCCCAATTATTGCTAGGTCAATGCTAAATTGTTGATCTTAGCCGCTATTTCCATGAATCATTACAATACCAAACACAATTTCATTGTAAACAGTTTAGTCTGAGGAGATTTTAGCGACAGACGCAAGTATATAAGACTGACGCCACAGGAGAAAGATTTTGTAAGAGTAATCATATTAGACTTCTTGGTAAGTAATCTTAGTGCTCGAGTAATCTCTAATAGGAAAAACCGCGATATATTTTAGCATTTCCTGGTTGAGTTGAGACGTTACCGTTCATATAACCAAGTAAATTTACTCGTCAGGTAAATTAATGATAATATTTATTGATATAGAATGGATTGTGTGTACATATTAGATAGTCATGTTTAATCTATACTATTTTATAGTTTTGTGTACCATATCTTGAAGAACATACGAGGAAATTAAAATGGTCAGTCTTTAACTATTCTTAAGTAAGTATAAATCATATTTTTATGATAACTTTTGTATTTCGTATTTCTCATACATTTCAAATTTTGGGGTCAGTTAGTATTGTGGCGCAATCTGGCGGCGTATCGCGTAACCACCACGTTCAGCTGTTTGGCAAACTAAACAACTGAATTTGGTAGTTGGGGAGTGTTGCAATTGTTTCACCGCAAAAATGTCAAATCGCGAGTTGGTCGTTTCGTTTGTTTCTCGGTGGTAATAATGGCGATAGGCATGCATCACGGCCCACTATGTAACAATTTAACGTTACACGGGCAGCTAGATTTCGTGAAAGATGTTGAAGATATGAAAAATTTCGATGAATAACCAGGGCAGTACCGGTATTTCTTACCCCAGGCCGGTGGTAAATCGAAAAACCTACCACAGCAAGGTTATTTTCCATCATTTGTTATAGGTTTCGGGAAACCTAGGTTTCTAACCTAACTTTTTTCAGTTGTTTATTTTGTTTTCTTTTCTAGGGTCCCCCATTGTTTTTTATAATGATGCGATTGAACTACAAGGTCTTACTACTAGTATTAGTATTTGCAGTTATTATAATAACGTCAACTTTTTGGAATAACTGCGTTAACAAGGAGTGGAATACCTGGAATGTTCGGAACGATGGTTCCGATAAAACCGACGGGCATTCCGAGGATATCGATTGCGTTATAAACGGGGACTACGTTGTTGATTGTCGTCGCGAGAGCAATGAAGTTTACCTCCCGTTTTCGTTCATACATAAATACTTTGAGGTTTATGGAAAACTAACCTCATATGACGACAAAGAACGTTTTGAATGGGCTCATAGTTACTCCAGAGTTTATCAACCCAAAGGACGTTATGACCCTAGAGGGGTTTTCATGCATTTCGAGAATTATAACGTTGAAGTTCGAGATAGAGTTAAATGCGTTAGCGCCATAGAAGGAGTGCCGATGTCGACGCAATGGGAGAGTTTAGGTTATTATTATCCTACGCAGATAGCGCAGTTTGGTTTATCGCATTATAGTAAGAATTTAACTGAGCCTGAACCGAGAAGGAAATATGTCGAAAATGGTGAAAGAGAAATGGCCAAATGGAGCGTGCCTTTAGGCGCTGGTTTGTCCAGGAGCTTCTCGAGTTTTCATAATTCGAATGTTTTGAATTTTACGACTGATATGTATACGAATGGGATAAAATTGAGGATGGATCATGTCTTGGATTTCGTGATGAGTTTGAATATCGTTCTGCAAGCGAACAGTAGTCTTTCTGTTGTTCTTCAGAATAGAGAGAACAAAGAAATGTTTAATCTGCATTATATTTCGTCGGATGTCAATATTAGCACGCAGGTAAATGCTTGTAAATGGTTTTTGTTAATATCCTTAGCTTCATAAACTTTGCTCTTGGTTGTTCTCCAAACACTACTGCTGCCTTTTGTATAGTATTTATTAGTATCTCAGGATAATCTGTTTGTAGTTTAATAAGCAATAACTTATTAATTTTTTTTTCTTCATCAGAACAACAACGTGTACCACGGCATAGGAACCACCGAAAAATGGAAACGTATCACCAGAGACCTGATAATAGACCTCCAGAAAGGTCTCAGTTTCGTCGACAGGGACAAATCCAAGAGCAGAGTATCCCGTTCGAAACTTAAAATCACCACGATCATCTTACGGGGACGCGGAGCCATCGACAATTTAACCCTATCATCTTCCGAGCACATCTTACAATTCTACGATTCTGCAGAATGGTTCGTGAAGAACCAAGACCAGAAAACCGGAGGCTGGCCCATTCCGGTAAAACGTCGTTTAGCTTCGGGATTTCAGGACTTAAAACCAGGTTGGTATTCCGCGATGGGCCAAGGCCAAGCTATGTCCGTCTTAGCAAGGGCTTATTACCACTCGGGTGGCGATACGAGGTATCTAAAAGCGGGGTTATCGGCGTTAAAACCGTTTAAAATCCCCAGCGAACAGGGCGGGGTATTAGCAATTTTTTTAAATAAATTCCCTTGGTACGAAGAATATCCTACGACACCTTCGTCGTTCGTGCTCAACGGATTCATATACTCTCTCTTAGGGCTTTACGATCTTATGACAATCTCGCCACCTAACCTAACTCAAGAGGCCGAGCTTCTATTTAACGACGGAATGACCTCGTTAAAGAATTTATTAATGCTTTTCGATATGGGAAGTACGACGTCCTATGATTTAAGACATTTTACTTTGGGGATCGCCCCGAATCTAGCTAGGTGGGATTATCATTCGACGCATATAAATCAATTGTTATTGTTGAGTACGATCGATAACGACCCGCTGTTCGCACAAACCGCGGAACGTTGGAGAGGTTATATGAGCGGCAAACGGGCCGCTCATAATTAGGGAAATTGTTTTTTTGTTCGTTTATTGACGAGTAATCGGACCAATCGATTCTACCGTAACATCGGGAGCTTGCGAATTTTGGTAAAAGTTAGGTTATGTTGTTTCTGACAGTTTGACAGTTTTATTTGGGTTCTGTATTTGTGATATTTAATAAAGTTTGGTTAGGATTTACTAGAACAGTTTAAATTTTGACTGAATATACAGATAATACAGATATCTGCACTTTAAAAGTTAGGTTCTATGTTTTCCTGACATTCAAAAAGTTGGGTTATGTTGCAAAAAGCATGCATTTCTGACAGTTAAAAAGTTGGGTTATGTTGCGTTCCGCTAAGGCCTAAATGATCGATACATTCAATTTGTAAGCTCCCGAAATATTTTTGTAAGTGATAATAAGTTTATAACAAAAGGTCTTATGTACTTAGATGCTTATTTAATTAGCAAACCTAACAGTGAACTAGCAGTCACCATATTTCGTCCATTTTTATTTATGTTGTGCAACCATCCTGTATATGTAATATATTATAATATGTATATTTTGTATAGTGTTATTGTTAGTTTTTATTATTATTACGAAACGAATTATTGTTAATTTTTGTAATTGTTACGAAATCAGTTGTTTGAGTTTTGTTGAAGAAAAATTGATTAATTGGTTGTCCTGTAGAAACAAAAACATTCCATAAAATGTGGTACATAGAGAATTATTATTATTATATATTTTTACGTTTGCGTGTTTTGTATATAGATTTTTTATTTAGATCTGAAATTCTGCAAAAATTTAGTCGAGGAATCTACACTTGCCACTATAAAACCATTCGTTATTATTATTATTATTTTAATTATTATTACATTTATTTTGTTTAATATTACTTACTACTACTACTAACGTTATTGCTTCTTTTGCTGCATTTGTACTTACCATAACAATAGTTATTCCATATTGTTTAGCAGTCATTTCATAAAATTCAATAATTTAGTATACAGTATGTTCCATAAGTAATAATTATTTTTTATGCGTATTCGGTCATACAATGTACAGTATTTTTGTTGTTCCTTTGGATGATTTCCTAAAGCTGTTGTATATAATTATAAACGAAGACAATTTCTTGATATGTGACATCGCAATCATGTGTATTTCTACGCGGTAGCTGTATATAGTTTCTACTAAAATGTACTGCGAAATATAATCTGTAAAGAGCTTACTAGATTCTTAAACGAAACAAAAAACTATATAAAAAGTACCTAATACACTTTTTGATTTGTTCTTTCGACTTGTCAATTATAAATTCCCTAAAAAGAAACGAATCAAATATAACTAACGTCTGTTGGTTTTCTTCTTGGAAATTTGACGTACCTATAACCTTGAACATGTTGTTCCTGTAGTTCTTTTGTTTTGATTGTTTTGTGAATTGGACCAGTGACGAAAAAGAATACTATATATTTAACTGTTAAAATTGTTATATTCCCTTCCTTCCAGTCGTGTCTACCGGCAGGATCTTGCCTTTTGTTTTTTTAAAGGACAATAGTTTGACGCGTACTTAATTTTGCAGGTGATTGTTTTTCACGATGACTCTGCGAATTTGTATTCTATGTTTACTATTCAGTCCGTTTCGAGCTTTTTGCTCGACTACAAGATGTATAACTGTTTTTCCTTTGTTTGGGGGAAAATTCCTTAGAGAAATCACGAACTAATGTGTATGACATACATATTGTATTGTATTGGATATTACATTTGTGACTGTGACAATAATATTAGGGAAATATATTTAGAGAAATGATACTACTACACAACTGTTTTATTTTAACCCCACTTTTAGTTTTATTGGTTATGTTCACTTTAAAGACTTTGAATGAGGAACGAAAGTTTTCGAAGTATTAAAAACTTATATCTAAGATTATATTTCCTATTTTTTCTATGTGTCATACAATTGCCCTATATATACCTACACGAGAAACACTGAAATTTCACATGTTACAGACAGATTGCAAGAATAAAATTGTCGTAGGCAAATGATTATTTTACGCAAAAAGCTATTTGCTTGAGCAAATAGATATGAAACCTTTACTTATATTTTTAAAGCTATTTGCCTAGGCAAATGTATTTGCCAAGACCATTGTTAGGCAAATAGCATTTAGTTTTCAATCAAGTTTGTTCTAATCGATCATGGTTCTAATGAAGTTACGCCTGATTTGTTCTGAGAAGCATCAACACTCATGAGTACAGAGATATGATTTCATATGGATTTTATTCCACTAAAACAAGACTTTTAGGTTAGGAACGTTTAGTTACCCTTTCACAAGGAAAAAAGTTATACTAGATGTGGCCAGGCACATGACTTTATCATACTATGTACAAAATTAATAGTTTAGCTGCATTAGGTTCCATTAACCATTAACATAAATATATTAATTAAAGAAAAGACACATTATGAATTAATATAATTTCAAATGCTATAAAAATGGTGCCTTGCGCCATGGGCGCTGATCCAAAATTGTATTTACAAATTTGAAATCTTTACGATTTACCCGCCAGTGAGTGAACAGCTTGCCGGGTAAATTTTTAAAACCAAACGACGATAAAATGATAAAAAATGCTTTACAAAAATATTTAAAGGAACGTAAAACGTTTTGATCTAAAAATTATTGAATAAAACACAGCACGCACACGCAGCTACCGCCACCGCCTTCGCCGTGGGCTGATCTTGCGAATATTTTTTGACAGTAGGCATTGTCAAAACATCACCCTTTGAAACTACCTACTGTTATTAGAATACATCCGTCATATCTGTCATAACATTTGTCAAATCTTCGCTTACTAGTTTCATATTAATGCAGACACGACCGATCTCGATCAAATAGAATTTGCTCATGCAGCGGCTAAACTATTAATTTTACCAAAAAGTATCGTAGACATAAATTATTCAGAATTTCCTCTACTTTAATTTATTATTTAACTATTTTCACGAAGTTACAGAAATGGCAGCTCATTTGCAAAATCCTTGAAAAATGCTTAGAGGAAACGTCCAGTTCCTTTGGACTCTTTTGAACCAAAAGCTTTTCAGCTCTAAGTTTGGTCATAAAACTTCTAAATACGAACTTTCGTCCCGATACCTTTAGTAGTTTCTCCGGAATCGTCGTCACAAAAATCTGGTACACACATACACATTACACACACACATACGCACACAGACACACACACACAGACATTTTTTTGTACATGGTCAAAAATGTTCAGGGGGCCCATAAATACCTATTTCCGCTAAAATCTCAAGTTTTTTTTCGACACGATTACAACACTTCATACTGCGTATGATCAAGTAAAAAACAGTAATTTCTGAATTCTTATCGACTGATGATATCAACTAACAAGTGAGATGGTGATATCACCATACAATGGAATGTAATTTAGCATAGCGAAACGTGACTGATTTCTATGCAAAATGCTATTTGCCTAACAACGGGTTAGGCAAATACCTTTAAACATATAAACGAAGAATCAATATCTACTTGCCATGGCATGCTTTTGCCGGAAATAACCATTTGTCTACGATATATATAACAACAGAAATAAAAAGCGAAATCCTATATATATATAATGATATATTTAACAAAATACATTTCCTGACACAACAAAAACAAATAAAAAATAAAACAAAATATGGTTTGAAAACTCACGTACAGCAACCACTACAAAATATGAACCGACATAACCTCACAAGACAACAGCGCCGTTTAGGTTTAGGTTTGGGTTTCTGCCTCTGTCGAAGCTCGTCGTTAATATCCGCTTTAGAGCTAAGCATGGGATCTGTCAGCGGTGTCTGACTACTTACTGTAGTCCTCGACGTCGACGACGACTTCTTCTTCTTCCTACAGCATCGCTTCTTCCTTTTCTTCTTCTTCTTTTTCTTTTTCTTCCTGCAGCACTTCTTCTTCGGGGTGGTTTGAGATGATGACGTGCGGAGTGGCGGTTTAGGTGGGGACGCTGGCGGCAGCGTGGTCATGGTTTGAACGCTGGAGCTTTTGGTGTTTTGTTTGCTGGTATTCGTGGCCATATTGTATCGCTTTATGTCCATCGATGATGACCGCCTCGGTTCGCAACAAGAGCTGTAAGGACTGCATGGACTGCACCCACGTCCTCTTCGACGGCGTCTACGTCTGCGTCCACACGAGCAACTGATGGATATTGAAGATAGAGTTAGTTAATGCCTTATGCAAACAGACCATTAAAAAAACTTGTCAAAGTTTTCACACTAGAAGCTAGTTTACAAATGGGACCGAACCTATAGTTTCTCCCCCAAGTTTCATATTTGATTTGCGCATTGACGCAGTACCAACTGCTTCCCAACAAAGTGCCACGACGAACATAACCTACAAATATACGTGTAGTGACATTTTTACCAAAACACTACTGAAATGTGAATTAAATTAACGTATAGTTGGCAGTACATAGTTATTATTATTTAATTTGTTCAAAATGACAGCTAGGGAAGCTATTTTTAGTTTTGTTTCTAGTTTACAAACTTGCCACGTTTTGTCAGAAATATACAGCGTATTAAATTGCTTGAATCAAGGTAGACGCTTTCATGTCAGCATACTTAAAGAAATCTATCCCAGTTTTTGACTTCAAATAGATGTGATATGATTCTCTGATTGGCTGAAGTGACATGAAATGCGTTTTCATTATAGACGCTTCTACTTCTGACCCAAAACGCTAATCAGCATGCGCAGAACAGTCGCCGCCGCCGCCGCTGTCAAGTCAATCTGGTAACATAATATAGCTTAAAATCCCCAGAAAACACGCGTTCCAAGTAAAACTACCAATTTCGACTCTAATCATGAAGTGATTATGTACCTACGTGTCCCAAATCAAGGAAGTTTGCCGCGAGTGTACCTGTTTTTATGTACTTTCGAAAATTTGCTGAACTGTCCTAACCTAAAAACACAGTAGGTATTTTGGTTTTCATGTTCACTTGCATAGAATTATTCAGTTTTCAATGAATGCATACCATTCTCACACCTATCATTTATCAATTACATTTCATTTGAAACTAATTGTACGTTTTACAAAGCAGTTGCCAACTTAATTTCGTCCTGGGGGGAAATGCGCGCGCACATCGTGGCTATCAAAAACCAGAAGTAGAAGCGTCTATTGTCAAAGTTTTTCAGCAAAGCGCCTAGGGGCGGATTTTATATAGAAAACAAGAGTTTTCTTTGCGTTGCATACGAACCATGACTCAAAAATTTGCTATCTTGTACAGTTTTTGCGTTTTTATTTGGGTTATACTTAATTTTTGGGCCACGTTTTCTACATTTCATCTTTTTCAAAACCCTCTAAAGAAGTCCGAATTCGTATTCAGCGTATCCAAATGTCTAATTTGTCTAATTTTTGAGTTAACATAGGCCTAAAATGTTTAAAACCTTGAACTTTTGTAGCCTTTTTTTCTAAAACGAGAATCGAATACATCGCCCAATAGCGCTAACGTCAACTTTGAGTAAAATCATCAAATCAAATCAAATCAAATCAAACTTTATTAAAATCAAAAAGATTCAGGTCCAAATAAAAAAAAAATACAATAGCAAATGTATAATGCAAGAACTTAATTAAAAATAAAGCAAACTAAATGACATAGGTGACTCAATTGAAAACTATTGGTGATTTGTGTCTATCATGTATTCCTCCACGGAGTAGTATGCTTTGGCCATCATGTTCTTCCTGAGTGTTTTCTCAAATTCTCTTGAGTTAAGAGCTTTCCATCGTGCCGGCAGTCTATTGTAGAGGGTGAGGCCACAGCTTAGGGAATTTGTTGTTTTTAGTCTGTTGTATGGAACGGTGAGATTGTCTCTTGTACGCAGATCGTGAACTTGTGCATCTTGTCGTGTTTTGTGAGACGATATGTTTTCTTTAACATACAGTAATTGGTAAAAAATGTATGCAGATGGAAGTGTCATTATTTTGTGTTTTATAAATAACATTTTGGCATGAGTTTGGGGAGGGAGATGTTCAATTGCTCGTATAGCTCTCTTTTGTAATGTAAATATTTTTTTACTGTGTGGTGAGCCACCCCAGATTGTTAAACCATAGATCATCCTTGAATGGAATATACCGTAGTATGCTGTCAGAGCGGCGGCTGAGTTTATTAGCTTCTCGATTTTTCTAACTGCATATATGGCTCTTGAGAGGCTCTTTTCCAGTTCTTCGACTTGCGGCAACCATGTTAGTCTGGTGTCCAGGTATATTCCCAAGAATTTGGCTGCTGAGGTCAATCCTTGTTCCAGTCGCCTTGATGCAGTAAAGCATACCCTGATGGTCTTTTCATGGTTCAGCTTCAACTCATTAGCTGTAAACCAATTTTTTGCCATTTCTAAGCTCTGCTGTGTTAATGTATCCAGCTCCAACATATTTTTGCTTCTGTTTATAATGGTTGTATCGTCTGCGTATAATGTGGTCGACGATTCCATAAAAGTCGGTAAATCATTTATAAACAAGATAAAGAAAAGAGCTCCCAGAATGGATCCCTGGGCAACTCCTCTACTTATGGTATCTACCCCGCTTCTATCCTCCTCCTGTTCAACATATTGGCGTCTATTTTCCAGATAAGATCTTATCAGACTAAGGCACGTTCCCCTGAAGCCATAGTGCTCCATTTTGTCGACAAACAGTTGGTGCGGCATGCAGTCAAAAGCCTTTGTAAGATCTATAAAAAGGCATTCACTGTGATCATGTTGCTCCATCCCTTCTTGTATTTCATTTGCCACCTTTCGCAGCGCATCCACCGTACTCAAGCCCTTCCTAAAACCAAACTGGTTTATGCTCAAATACTTTTGCTTGTCAACAAAATTCACTATTCTCACCGCCATAGCTTCCTCAAAAATTTTTGACAGCGAAGGCAGTATAGATATTGGCCGATAGTTTCCTGGGTCATTCGGATCTCCTTTCTTGTAGATGGGTATGACTCTTCCAATCTTCAGGCTTTCTGGAAACACTCCGTATTTGAAGCAAGCATTGATCATGTCAGATATTGGTTGTGAAATTTCCTCTGCTATTTCTTTGATAAGTGTCATATTTAGGCCATAGCAATCAAGTGAGTGTTTTGGTTTTAGTCTTTTTATGATCAGCTCAACTTCCCTTGATGTAGTTGGCCAAAAGTATGCAGAATTTCCATTTACACGTATCCTTTTGTAACCTTCTTCTGGCGTCATAGCTTTTGGCGGTAGATTTTTTGAGATGTTTTCTGCAATTGTTGTAAAGTACTTGTTGAAGTCTTTACTGAGTATTTTTGGTTTTGCCTCCTTGTTCAAGCATTTACCTGTTTCCCTATTTATCAGATTCCATAGAGCTCTCTGTTTGTTTGTGGCAGATTCAATATGGATGATATTTTGTGTCTTTTTGATTTCTTCCCTTTTCCGAATGTACACTTTCTTGAATTTGGTATATATATTTAAAAAGTCTTCATCGTTCGTACATTTGTATGCATCATACATAAAATGAAGAGTTTCTCTCATTTGCAACATTTCTGGATTATTAAAAGTATGTTGATTTTTTGGTTTATTTTGTTTCATTGGAAAGGCAGTTTCAAAGTGGCTCAACAGGGTATTTAGAAAACAGGTGAATGATGCATTTGGGTCAGAATTATCCGATATCTCTCTCCATGGTTCCCTTTTAAGCATATTTTTAAAGTGTTGTCGGTTTACTTGGCTAAGATTTCTACGGTACGTCTTGGTGGATTTGGGACGAGGCTCACAATTGATCTCCAATACTTGACCTTCATGGTCAGATAACGCAACGGATAGATTGTATGCTTTAATGTGTGAAATATTTGTGAAAATGTTATCTATGCATGTTCTTGATGCACTAGTAATGTGGGTATTCCCAAATATTGTTTGTTTGAGCATAAAACTGTCAGCGAGTCTAAGCATCTGTCTCACTTTGGGTTCTTTGCTTGCAAAATTTAGATTAAAGTCTCCTGCTATGACGATTTTAATTTTTATGTCAAACATGTCGCAAACCTTGACAAGCGCCTTTTCAAGTGTTTCGAAAAAGATATGTACGTCACCATCTGGTGATCGGTAAACGGTGATAATCACCATATTTTGATCTGGGAAGAAGGCTAATGCGAGTTCACAGTGCTTTTCAATTGAATACGCGTTTATATTTTCTAGTGCTGTTGCCTGAACGCCAATCCTTGTGTATATGCAGGCACCGCCGTGAATGTATTCTTTACGATAAAATATACTTGTGAGGCGGTAGCCTTCCAGGTTGTACAATTGATAATTTTGACCATGCAACCAGTGCTCAGACAGGCACAAAACGTCTACATTGGCATCATGGGCTGTGTCTGAGAGACATTGACTTTTATTTGTTATTGACTGGATATTTATATGCATTACTTTAAATGTCAGTAAAGATTCGTCAAATTCTATCTCTCCGTCTTTTTCTGGGGAGGTTTGTGAAAAAAACGATTTACTCGTGACCCACTTGGCCAAAAACAAGGATTTGTTAGTGTGTTCAGTTCGCTTATATCAAATCCAATCTTAAAAGAAGAGTATTCCTCTGGATATCTTGATTTTAGTGCGGAGCACGTTACGTTTTTTATGTTCTTACATTTCAAGTAGGAAGTTACATCTTCTACAGATGTTTCTGGGAGCAGACGATAAACATGTAGATATCCACATCTTGGAACGGCCTTCAGTGAATGCCCCCCCTCAACTGCAGTACCACGTATTGTGTCGATAGACCTCCTTTTCCTTCGCTGTACAATTTGAAATCCATCCTGTGTCGCTTCGTTTGCATTTGCAGCATGTTCGGAATCCACCGAGGCGACCCCCATGTGCGCCACCCGTTCCTCGTTATCCCCCTTTGCATCCAGATCTATAACTTTTTGCATTATTTGTTGTTGCATAGTTTGCATTTTTCGCAGTTTATTGGTATTTTTTTGAATAACGTCACTATAGCTTTGCTTGGTTGGGAGGCCACTGGTTGAAGTCTCTGCTGGTATTTCAGATAGATTACTACAGGTGGTGTTGGTTTGTTTCTGTTTATTCAGGATCTGTACAGGTTTTTTATAGATTACACGAGGTTCTTCTAGTGGCATGTAGATGGCCTTACCTTCCGTGTTCTTATTTTCTAAATAATTAATTTTTTCTCTCAGCAAAATGTTATTTTCCTTAAGGATATTGTTTTTATCTACTTGCTCCTTAGTTAATTGTCGGAGAAGGATTACCTCCATTCTTAGCAGCTCCAGCTCTTGATCTGCACTTCTGATCTTAACCTCACTTTCAGTAGGCTCTTGGTCTTGCTCTTGCTTACATTCACTTTGATGTCTTTTCAGGCAACTTGGATGGAATGGTGCAGTGCAGTTGTTGCATCTTGCCTCCTGTACCACATTTTTGTCGCAGTAACCACAAATTTTTAACTTTTGTTTCACATCACAACTAAGGACTTCTTTCGCCGCCATCTTAGATTATACATCGAAAAAGCAATACAAAGAAGACTAGACCATCACATCGCTAAGAATAAAATAATACATACAAAACGATATGCATTTCAAAAGAATTCAGGAACAACATCAGCAGCTATTGATCTAATAAATGATATAAAACAAAGACTAGACAAACAAGAAATATCTGCATGCATCTTTGTCGATTTGAAAAAGGCGTTCGACACTATATCGAAAGACATACTGATAAGTAAGCTCAGAACAATTGGTGTGGAAGGCCACTTTCTAAACATAATAAAGACATACTTACAAAATCGACCACAAACAACAAAAATAAACCAAACTTCCAGCCAAACGACATATGCGGAGTATGGAATACCACAAGGAGGAATAATACCACCCACCTTATATATTCTGTACACGAACGATTTCTTTGAGCTCCCACTAAAAGGAACGGTGTACATGTATGCGGACGATACCAGTATTCTATACTCCGCAAAAATTAAAGAACAATTACAACAAGACATTGACAACGACATAAAAATTATGGAGAGGTGGTTTCTGGAAAATTTGCTTACCGTCAATGAGCGCAAGACAGAATACATGATATTATCAACAAAAAGACAGAACATCGAATTGAATATAACATTCAACAAAACACAAATTACACAAACTAGAAGGGTAAAATACCTAGGACTAACGATAACAGATAATCTCAAATGGGAAGCACACATAGAGACAATCAAGATCAAAAATGCAAAGACCATAGCCGCACTACATAAAATCAGTCATCTACTACCAGAATTCATCAAAAAAACAATCTACAACTGTCTATACATATCCAACATGAACTACATGATAAGTATCTGGAGTGATACCAAACAAGACAACATCAATAAATTACAAAGACAACAAAACAAGATTTTGAAAGCCCTATACTGCCTTGACCGAACAACACCCACACACGACGTCCACAACACCACAAAGGTGCTCACAGTAAGACAGAGAATAATGTTTAACAGAATATTACTAATACATAAGATCAATAGGAACATGATAAAATCTGAAATAAAATTAAAGAAATCCGGCGAAATCCATGAGTACACAACAAGAAGTAGGCCACACATAAGATCAGAAAGATCTAGAACGTATCGTTACGCTCCCTTTATACAAGGGAACGCTCTAGATACATACAACAATCTAGAAACAGACACAAAAAACCTAAAATATGAAAGTTTCAAACTAAAAATAAAGTCACTGATTCTACACGGAAAAGTCAAAGCTTAAACAACCAGCTCGACCAATCAAGAAAACGGCACCCTCGATACCATTAGCCCGAGATCGGATATTTCGTCCTTATCCCGAGGTGCAGATGAAGGGAGAAAACATTACAGTTAACTGTTTTATAAAAATTTATTGTAATACATTCATTTATATTTTTGTATGTAGATATATTGAATAAATCTATTTAACTTTGAATAAGTTCGAATATTGCTTTGGAATATTGTGGGTATTTTGCATACCTAGTTTCCGTTTAGAACGATTCTGGAAGACTTCAACTTGTCCGGCATTTTTCAACTCGACGCCATTCGATTCCACCAAAAATAAATTTAAAAAAATAGCCTCGACCTGGATTCGAACCTTGGACCTTTGTATTTCCGGCCCACCTATATTATATATCCAGTATCCAAAACCCTATACAAACACCCGGCAGGAAACAAACTTTATTTCGAAAACACTACATAAAACTACACACAAAAGTACATTACGTTAAACAAACACTTACAAAAAAATATGTATATATCTATATAATCACTAACACGGGCAACAGCATATGAACTTGCACAGTCTGATCAAACAATTCCGTCTGCGCCTCTTCGTCGTCTTATCGTCAAAACTCACGTCACTATGGCGTCTCCCCTTCCGTTTTCCCCTTCTTATCTTCATCCTACCTTTGACGCACCTATTACACGTACACAACTCACCCCTATCTGGTCCACAGATATCACACTGCGGATTATTTTTTGGAGTCCCGCCAAATTTCGAATACTGCGTACCAGTACTGGCAATAGAAACTGGGTCGGGACAGGGTAGAGCGCAAAAAGACTCAGTAGATAACAAATTGGAGGAAGGAACACGATTAGTGGTACTTGGGCTTCCAGGATGCTTGGATGCGCAAGTATCTGGATAGCAGATGGTTCTGATGACCATCTCGTCACTGGATTTCACCGGTTCGATCCTCTCCAGCCTCTCCGAAGATATTGTCGCCCTGTCCAAACATCTGCTCGCGTTTGAATTGGTTCTGGCTTTCTTATACTTGCGTTGTCTGATATTTGGCCTATCGTGAAGAAACACACTGGAGCTGCTGCGTGAGCCATAATGTGGGCAACGGCAGTCTGAAGAGAGTGTGGACTCGGATCTCTTAGGGCGCTTCTTCTTCTGACGGCAACAGCCGCTACATACCTTCTTCTTTTTCTGCCTTTTCGGTTTTTTCTTCTTCCGTCTTGGTTTTGATGAACAGGTACTGGATGAACAGCAGGTAGTGCTACTGGTCTCACTGCTATCAGATAGTATTTCGCGAAACTGACAGGAGTCAGAACAGGTGCCGCCATTACCTCGTTTTGACTTCTTCTTCTTCTTGCAAGGGCAGCTGAGAAATTAGGCATTGTTAAGTTGTTTTTACTAACTGCGTGATATATAAACGCATCGAACGCAAGAAGGGTGTGTTGAGCGCAAACAGATTTATGGTATATTATCTAAAAAGTTGCTAAAAGGTTATTAGAAAGGTATATTCCACTTGTTTTTAAATACAATGGTTCCCACAGCGGGGTAGTACAAATGCGTGAGCTGATTTGCTACAGCACTCTGTTGGAAACTCTGTATTCTATGGATTGTGGGCTAGTTTTAATTTGCTGCCGGTAGTGTGCGCTCGTTATTGAGCTTGGCGGCCGTTTGACAACATTCTAACCTATAAATTTTCGGTTAAAGGATGTTCTCTTTAGTGTTATAGGGGTGTCCTACTTCTGACCCAAAACGCTAGACAGCATGCGCAGAAGACTTGCCGCTGCTGTCAAATCTGGTACCATAATATTGCTTAAAATCCCCAGAAAACACGCGTTCCGCGTTAAATTACTAATTTCGGCTTTAATCAAACTGCCCTAACCTAAAAACACAGTACGTATTTTGGTTTTCATGTTCATTTGCATATAATTATTCACTTTTCAATGAGAGCATATCATTCTCACACCTATCTTTTACTAATTACATTTTCTTTTGATACTAATTAGGCGTTTTACACAGCAGTTGCCAACTTAATTTCGTTCTGGGGGGGGGGGAATGCGCGCGCGCACAGCGTGACCATCAAAAACCAGAAGTAGAAACGTCTATGGCTAGTATTTCATTATGGTATTTCAGATAAAAAGTGCTAGTGGCTCATTTTGTAGTTTAAGTACTATATGCGCGTCAAATAAAAGTCGTACAGCTAATTTTTACATGATGTAATTCTGACTTCTTTGTATTTGTATTTGATTACTTGACAGTTGGTGCATGTTTCATACTTACTATTAATGTCAGAATGACAGCGTATAGGTTACCTATAAAAGAACCACTTACAAAGCTATACAAAATATTTTCAGTATATTTGGTTGCATATGTTATGGTCAAACTACCGCCAAGCCTTCAGTAGCAAATGAAAACTAGCTCACAGAATAGCTTTCGTTCACTAGCACTTCAAGTTTATAACTCATTTAACAGCGCTTTTTCTAACAACATTTTGACCAAACTCGGTACAAATTTTTCCACACTTTCTTGGTTATGCGTTTTATTACATCACGCAATATATTTCACATTCTTTTACATCCCTAAGCGCACGCGCAAATTTCTGCAAAAGAATGTGAAACTCAACTATCTGATCGATTAACTTACCGTTGTAAGAACTCACAACAACACTGTCAATCAACACTATCAATATCAAATTCACCGCGACACCCAATTTAAAGTAAAGTAAAAGAATGTGAAATACGAACAAACTACAGCATAAACCAACAACCAAAAACTCACCAGCCCCTTCTTCTTCTCCTTCTAAACGAATCCGTGCTGGAACCCTTATTCCTGTACCTTGCAGGACGTCTTATCGAACTATCAGAAGGACGAACCACCCGCTCGTCAGACCGACGAGACACTATCCTGTCATCAGAACGACGAGCCTTCCTATCACCAAAGGGACCCTTGGTCGAACTAACCGCGTATACTTGTGGACTAACACCATATGTATACCTCTTCTTCCGTTTGATGGCAGGCGGTTTAACATTGTACTCTTGCAGAATGGACAAGCACTGCTGGAGGTGCGAGTTTATCAGCTTTATCTCCGATTGCTGCTTGACAAACTCGTCCTGCAACCTGACCAGATGCTGGTGGCAAGAGCAAGTCTTCGGACCCATGCCTAGGAACGGTTGGTACGTTGTGGTTGTCGTGTAAATTGTTGGATTTGTGATGTACGTTATCTTCGCTTTGTCGCCCTGCTGTTTGAAATCGTCAAACTGCTTGTGGATCGTGCCTAAGAAGGCTTTCGTGGTGCAAACAACCTTTTTATCTGGGTCGTCTTTAAAGACGGTACTGGCGACAGCCCGACTGGTTACAGTGTAGGAACTCGTGAATGATTTCGATCGCTTGAATAGGGCTTTAACTTTCTTGAAGACAACCTTGTACTTCTTCGGTTGAGCCGGAGGGTTTATAGTGTTGACAGAGCTCGACTTCCTAGCTAGGATGCTTCGGTTTTGACGCTCGTCGACATATTGTTGTCGTTTTGGTACATCTGTCAAGATGCCGTTTAATATTTCCCCGAGCACTCGGTCTATGTGGTGGTTGTCGTCTTCGTGCAGCTGGTTATCCTGGATGATGCTCAATGCTCTGATGATGTCTTCGTCCTTGATGTTTCTCGTGAAGCGTGACGAATAGCGCTTGCAGAGTTTCTTCCTGCAGAGTCTTAGGATGTCTTGTTGCTGAGTGTGGATGGCCCTGTATGCTTCTATGCTCTTCGAATGGTCTAAGACGTACTTGCCCAAGATCGGTGTTAGGTCGAACGGATCCTGCTCGTCGCAGAGGTCAAAATCTCCAAGAGCTTTGCTAAATCAGTTTTTTTTTATTACAAATATTACTATTGCTGGACTAAACGAACTCACCCGTCTACTATATTGCTTAGACAAGATTTGCAGTTGGTGAGTGATGCATGGTTGCCGGTATGGAATGATGTGGATGGGGTGAAGGTGAAGTTTTCGTTAAAATAGAGCCGCAGTGGACATTTGGACATTGTACGGTTTCTTGAGAATAAGGAGTAAATTTCTAGGCAGCCTTTTTGTCGAGCGTTTTTACGTTATCGAGCACATTGTTAATTTTGAGAGACCCGAGAATGACGGCCGTCTTTGGCGACCTCTTTGACTTTTTCACTTGACGGTTGAAGGCGCGTCAACGTTATTTTTTGACAGGCAAGTTGGCCTTGATGCTGTTTGAGCCATCCGAGCTTGCAAATTCTGCCAATGCGGTTCATAACTGAAGTAGTTTCAGAAGTATTGACTTTTATTTATTCAAATTTCGTGATATTTGATCACCCCTAAATGGTTTAGCTCACATGCTGTCGATAACGAGTTTTGACACATAATTTATAATGACGATTAAAAGAGGAGGAAATTTGATAAAAAAATATGTATTCATGATTTGACTCAAGATTTTTTATAACGTACTTTTAAAACTTTTGACAGCTTTATGACAAATCTATCAGCTCAATTTTCAATTATAAGCGAGACACCCTTAAACAAAGTGCAATTACTTTGTTTGGTTACATGAAATCAAAAATCTGATGTGGCCAGGCACGTGACTTTATCATACTATGTATATATAAAATTAATAGTTTAGCCGCATTAAATTCTATTTGATCGAGATTGGTTGTGTTTGCACTAAAATAAAACGAGTTAGCCAGGATTTGACAGATATTTTGATACTATTGACATTAGGTATTGCCAAAACATCCAGCGTTTGACACGTACCAACTGTCAGAATGAAAATATGTCTCAAATCCTGGCTAACTAGTTTCATATTCATGCAGCCACGACTGAACTCGATCAAATAGAATTTCCTCATGCAGCTACTCCTCTACTACTTCCTCTACTTTAATGTGGTAATGAACTATTTTGACGAAATGACAGAAATAAAAAATTCTCCAAATTTTTTAAATTAATGATTTTGAAATTACAAAGTACAGCTTTGAATGTTAAAAACTTTCTTATTGCACACGTGTGATTTTGAAAACATGAATGTTTTTTTCTAATTACAGATTAAAAGTTTTTCTTTGCAAAAAATCGTTAAAAAAGTTATTATACTGATGAAACTCTGTTTGGGTCGCTGATTTCCAATCCAAAATAAAAACAACTTTTATTGTTTTTACCCATTTTTATGTGGTTGCATTATCACTAAAGTTTGTTAAAAATATTTTATTTTTAGCTAAAATTTAGTAATTGGGCCCTACCAGTGCAAAACATCTTAGCGGTGTTCCTGTGATGTTGTAGTCACAAATTGAACATCCTGAAATAGATCCAAAACAATCGCCAGGATCTCACATAACATCCTGTAACATTACATGAATGTTCACAATGCAATATTGCATTTATAACATTAATGAGACCAAAATGAACAATTGACTCTACATTGTACCTGTATACGACATCACATGACATAAAATATTTAACGTTCATCATGCAACAAAAGTCAACATTCTTGCGATATTAAATGTCCCATTGTGCTAACTGGGTCTTCAATATATAAATTCATTATAATTGGAACCGTTTGTTATTTTCAAAAATCTTCGAACACGTCAATTTTCAATCATAAAAATACACGTTTGTATATGAAATTAATAGCAGACGTTAATTATTTTGCTTTTGACTTTACCGACATTTTAGTGGTAGGATAATGCCCTATTTTTTCTTACTGATTTTGATACAGGTTTGATTACGTTTATGGTAGCATAAAATGGCTTACGCAGATTTTTTTAAACGGTATTTAGAAACTGTAGAAGAAATAAGACACAAAAAGAAATTAAATAAAATAAAAAGCAGTAACTACTTTGTAAAAATTTATTAAAAACAATCGAAGACATTTTGTAAAATCGAACATTTTCGAATAACTTCAAAACAATAAACAACAAACTTACGAAATAACCAACAAAAACTTGTATATTGCACAATACTCAAAATCTATGTATAAACAATGGAAGACTACAACGAGCCCTTTTCACTACAAACTTCTTCAACTATTTTCAACCTAATGTATACTTTTTGTTTGCTTCTTTCTCTCTATTCAAATACTTGCAATCATCGATTGCAAAACTGAAAAACAAAATAAATAAATAAATACACAAATAAAACATAAATTTCTATCAAATTTGTATTAGTTATTACCTGTAACCAATAAAAGCAACTGGAAAAGTGGCTAAATGCCAAAGGGAATGATAATCGAAGACCCAGAAGTACGGAGGAGCGTCAACCAACTCCAAAAGTGTCGTAATTGAGATAAGCGTAACGTAAACTGCTATTTTCCAGGCGTGTGGAAGTTTTCTCATGTTCAACGCTGCAAAAATGAACCAACCAATAACAGCTAGGGCTCCTGAAAAAATTAGACAAATTTATTATACCCTTTACAGAAATAAAACAAAGAAGAAATTACCTGTTACGATGTTAACTTTCATATTATAACTATAATCAAAACGACCGATGAATAAATAGGCAGTGTGGCTTATGAAGAATGAAAGACATAATACCGAGAGTATGAGTAAGATAATTTTTGATACGCCATTTAAAATTCTACAAGAAATATACAAAATTATAGTAAGAAGTTTTTCTTCGTATTCAATTATTTTTTCTTACCGCATGAGCATGGTGTAAAAAGCAAATAAGACCATGGAATACGCGCAGGAATAATCCATAAACTCTGTTAATTCCGTGTCCCTTGTATGGAAAA
This sequence comes from Melinopterus prodromus, assembly GCA_964023965.1. Lineage (NCBI taxonomy): Eukaryota > Metazoa > Arthropoda > Insecta > Coleoptera > Scarabaeidae > Melinopterus > Melinopterus prodromus. The sequence continues at coordinate 68,860,157 of OZ030392.1, forward strand.
CTGCGGACCATATCCACGCATGTACACAAACCTAACAAACGAAACATATATAAGTATAAAATTGATCTCTTCATGTTTTTCTGAACTAAAAGGTGTAAAATCTTAGATATTATTATGAGAAAATGACAAAGGGGGTTGATTTGATAATTATAAACATATTTTGCGGCATGTATGCTTTATATTTTACTTTCTATAATTTTTTTAATTCCGACGGTATGTCGTTTGATCGGAAAACAGACACTTGTACAGTATTCTGACAAATAAAAACATTCAAGTAAATGGTAAGTGTTTGGGAAAACGGCTAGATATAACTATTATTAGGTCAGATGAAAATATTTTGCTTTTAGATTGGTTCGAAAAGTTACAAACTTGGGTAGATATATTAATTTTATCTCATATTATTTCTTTAATCAACAGTTTTTGCACTAAAAAATGAATAGAAAAAAAATGCAATTCTAAATTCAGACACAAAAATTTAAAATTATGCCAACATGCTTTTCAGGAAAACCACAGCTTTGATTGTGATAATGTTAAAATTTTGGATGTTTGTAAAAATCAACCAAATAGAAATTTTATGGAAATGTTGTTTATTAATGAATTAAATACTTGTAATTTTAAAACTTATGTAGTAAATGTGAGCATAATTTATAAAAATTTATTAATGTTATTGAAATCTTGTAAGGATCGACATGTTTGCTAAACTGTCATATTCTTTTACGTTGTTATTTTGTTAAGTTTTATTGTTACCGTTTTCCCAAATAATTGAATAAAACTCTTATAATAACACGGCAATTACAAATTTAATAATAGAGATGATTATAAACAAATTTAATTTTACACTAAAAATTGAATTCTATGTAAGCCGTTTTCATGTGAGAATAGTTTAGTTACCTGTTAGTGATGACCAAATATTTACCCACCAGATAGTTAAATATCAAGTATTTACCCAAAGTTTATTTACCTTTTCGGGTATTTATTCAATACAAAAAACTGTCTTATCATTTTCTCTTATTTGCTCGTATTTATATTGGCTAAATAAGTACTTCTTCGTATATTTTAAAGTTGATTTTGCTTTACTAGAATGTTGATTTTTGTTTACCGAAACGTATTTATTTATTATACAGTCTGTTCTCAAATTGACATAAATTTTAATTTTTCGAGTAAAACTTAATATCAAGTAAGTAAAAATTACACAAAAAAATAACAAAGTTACTTAGTACATAATCTCATCAAATTCAATCATATCACATCGTAAAGATTACGGAATTCAGATTCAACAGATAACATATCAAAACTCCACGTTTTCTCCTAAATAAAAAAACTTACAAACACATGCAAATACCACATCCACAGGTACGGGCTTCCCGATCTCACGTCCCTTCGCATCCTTTTGAACATTTTAACGTGTGCGTACAAATTCAGCAACGAAAATATAACGGACGCAGGTTCTTGCATCGTCAAGAATTTAATAAACGGCCACTAAAATCAAACTTTCGTTCAAACAGTGCTTGTTAAATTAACAAAATTATCAACCTTTCCGAAGAATTGCGGTACCCTATCGTTCTGCTCCTCAAATAAATCAACGGTGGTCCACATACATCGATACAAGCACTCCGAATCGCATTGCCAAAGGGTAATCGTATAAAAAAAATTGACCACCGAGCGTGTTTTGTATCCTTTCCCATCTAAAAGATACAAAATTATAGTCAAAATATAGTCACAATGAGAAGAGATATTTAGGTTATTATTATTACCATTACTGCAATGATCATCCAAACATTTGTAGACACATTTCCTAAAATACGGTGAATTATCGCCCACGGAAGCGAAACAGACGCTAATCACAGCTGCAAAAACCACCACATTCCTCATTGTTTCCCTTAAAAACCACCCTCATTTGAAAATTTTGCTCGTATCGCTGGGACGTCAGTTTGACACCTAACCTAACTTCGGCCGCGCACCGTGAACCTTGTGAACAGCGCGCGGTTCGCGGCGTTCGCTTCAGATGGCGCTCGCGTTCGATTTTTAAACAGTATACCGTTTCTTGTGTTTAGTCGCCATGTTCGCGTTCGCTCATGCCAATCAGTGACACGGCCGCGTATCGAGCGAGATGGGAACAGTGTATATTTAGCATGTATTTGCAAGTATGTGTTTGTTATTTAAGGTGCTATTCTGTGCGTTCAGTTCAAATGTGATTTTTCCGACTGTTATTGACGAGAAATGATACCGGTACGAAGCGAGGAACATCTGTAAAGTTGACGTTTTCTGGTGTAAGTTGTGTTATTTTGTTTTAAAATTGTTGCAATTCACAGACCGTGTACAGATGAGTAATTAGAGGTACCCCTAAGGACCCGTATACGTGAAATATTGTTGGGATTATTGTTTTGAAAGAATTGGTAACGGTGTTATTATTGTCACCCCGCGCTTCGTTTGTTTCGTTTGTATAGGTTATGTTGACCCTTGGCTACAAAAGAACTTTTCTCGGTGAAATTTCTCACATTATCGGTGCGAATGATCAAAATTCGGAGCAAGGTTAGTGAAAATCTCACCCAATTAAACAGTTTTATGCTAATAATTTGGGATTTTATGCGAAACGAAAGTCTTGAGTTGAATGTGTCTGGTGGAAGATGTTATTATCATATCAAAGAGACTGACTGCAGCACATATAAATAAAATCGAATCATTAAATTGAATTAATTGACCAGCAGATAAGACTTTCTCTCTCCTGTGACATATATTATAGGTCGTTACTGATAATTTATGCGTTTAGATAAGGTTTTAATAATTTGTTTGTTTCGAATATATACTTGGTTGCTATAATAATAATAATAATAAATACGGTTTTCAATTATTGCGGTTTAGAAAGTGAATTATGTCATATTAGACGACATACTGTAGAAATCTTGATAGGAAACACTTGATTACGGAATTTTGTTGGTTAGGGTTGTGTACCCTACAGGTACCATAGCAGGTGGTCTAACCGTTATTGGGGTAATACACCATCATTAGGGGGTTTCATATAGGGTGCTAATACTCAACACTCTTATCTTAGATCTATTTTTTGCTCCAAGAGTTGTCAAATGTTTTTAAACCTAATAACCTCACTTTTTATTATTATTTATTTGGAAATGTCATATATAGCGTAGATTTAGCGCAATTTCAGATTATATCTAGAAGAACATAACCTATCGTTCGATTTATGAGTCATAAGTATAGGAAATGGCTTTTAGGTTATTTTGGTTCATATATAAGCCTAATTGGGTTTTATTAATTTGAATGATGGAAGGGTTATGTGCACTGGATTGCATTCACGGTTTTGCATAACTAGCCTGTTAGTGTTGCCTATACAGGAGGCAGGACGTAACGGAATACCGTCGTTTCCCGTACGTGATAAAAAAATATGAAGCCGATACACATAAAGTCTGAAAGAGGCTGTATAAAATTCGTTATAGTTATTGGCTGGATGTAGATAATTGGCGGATACGGTACTGTTATGTTAATCCTGTTTATTTAAATAGAAACGTAATGCGGTTTTCTTGTTTGCTATAGGAACGACGAAAGTAATAACGTAAAATTGAATGGAAATTAGATAATAAACGACAGAAGTGTACAAATGAAAGCTATTCCTGGTTTATCTTAAACTTTTTGTTTATAAGTTTAAAATACGCAAATCAGTAATGAATAAGAGATTTTGCTGCAGTATAGAATTACACAAAACCACATTTTTCCATCAGGGTTGAATTTTATTGCCAAAAAAAACTATCAAAATCTTTAATTATTTAATAATGATAAGATTTTATGTTTTTTGAAATGGAACAACCTATATTTCGGCACAATTTCGAATTCCTCGCAAAATTTTACGACAATGAAAAATAACATTACCTACCCTCAACTTTATACTTTTTGATTTATTGGCATTTTAAAGTTTGAGATTTTCGCAGAAATATGACCTTTTGGCCCCTGAACATTTTTGTCCAAAGTACATAAAAATCTGATGTGGCCAGGCACATGACTTTATCATACCATATATTAATAGTTTAGCTGCATGAGATTCTATTTGATCGAGATCGGCCACGTCTGCATTAAAATAAAACTACTAGAACTAGATTATATTTTGATTATATTTACAGTATGTAATGTCAAAACATCAGCATTTGACACTACCTTTACCGTTAGAATCACAATATCTGACAAATCCTGATCACAAAACCTATTTGTTGATATGTAGGCACTCAGTTTGCCACTGAACTGGTGGCTGATATTTAACCACTGGTAATGTACAATATACCAATTTAAATATTTAACAACGTCGCAAAGAAATTTAACCGCTTTTCCAAGTGGTTAATCAACAACTTGCAGCACACAATCGGCCTGATTGTGGTATTTTTATTTATTTATAAATAATCGATAAAAAAGCAACAGTATGTTCATTGTGATTTATTCTAGAATAGTAAGAATATCCAGCAAATCTTTGTACTGTTCGTTATTCCTGGCCCTGTGTTATCAAATTTTGTCTTAATCGTAGGTCGTTTTTTGTAGCCTTTCAAAACACATAATGTGACTTAAAACCTTTAGTTCTGAGACACAAATGCAACAAAGAAAATATCTATCCCTCTAAACACTAACTTCATAATAATTTCAATACGTTTGAATTGCGTAGCCAGGCTGTTTCTTTTTTTCTATTCCAAGCGGCTTGCAACTTAATTACCCACTAAACAAGAGTAAGAAAAATAACATACAGAGCGAACAGCATACTTCTTACAGATTACGCAATGGACAACTTACTATACCTAACAAAAGAATCGCTATAACGCGGCACACACACACACTCATGGTACAATTCTGTCTGGTATTTTACGCAGGTTACACAACGCGAACAACCACTTGTTCGGGAAATGGGAAAATGTGGACAATGTCCTCTAAGCTGAAGTATGTTGTGTTGCCATTGTTGACAGCACGAGGAATGCGCGTTCTTGTAATAGCAATTATTGCAATTAGAGTTTCCTTGTAACAGAGTTCATTGTGTCGAGGGAATGCCGATGTGTTGTTCCGCGTTATAAAATGTGTTTCAAGACTCCAAAAATTATACTGTACGACCTGAGTTACAAAAGTCATAATAAATACCTAACGATATGGTCAAAGACTTAACAGTCAACTGAAAAATGTAAACAAATTGCTCAAATAAGTTTCTGTACGGCCTTTTTGCCCACATTCTCCGTAAATGAACATCATGTGTGCCCACTACTTGGTATCGGGAAGAAACTTCATATTTATAAGTTTCATGATAAAACTTAGAGCTGAAAAGCTTTTTGTGGAAAAGGGTCCAAAGGGACTGGACTTTACTCTTAGCATTTTTAACGACTTTACAAATGAGCTGCCATTTCTGTAATTTCGTTTAAATAGTTAAATAATAAATGAAACGACGAAGAATAATACAAGCGAGCAACATAAAAAAAAATCAAACAAAAGCACAGGAAACAGAAGAAATAAATTTAATAAATTAACTTGCTCCTAATAGGATCTGTTTCTCTTATACATATAGCTTGTGTCATATCATCCAGTTACTCACAAAACAATGCTGAACCCATAAGAAAAACACAGAAGTTACCATCAAATTTCTTGGCAAACAAAATTTAAACTGACACAACATAATTGTGAATTAAAAACGACCTATTGATCGAACCACAAATAAAAAAGTTATAATTATATTTAATAAACTGGATCTGTTTCCAATGAATGTATTGTTGAAATGTGTATATGTATCTTATGTATTTTTATACCAGTGGTGAGGGTACACAGATAGAAAAGATTTCTTGTTTCAAAGAAATGTATTTGTTTGAATTTACTCTTTTGGGTCAAAACATATTTCTTTGACGCCAACAATATTTACTTCATTGAATACTCTAGTTTATTTGCTTGCAGAGATTAATTTATTTGAAATATTTATTTAAGTGGAATAAATATATATGGATACAAACAAAAATTACTTTCCTTTAAAGTAATATTTTAGTTTTGATTTTTAAAAAACGTTTCTTTACACCAATAAAATATAATTTTGATTCTAGCATATAAATTTCTATATAAGGAGAGATTTATTTCGCTTAAAGTAATATTTTGTCTTTGGCTTAAAAATAGGTTTACTTCCGCCAAAGAAATCATATTTTGATTAAAATAAATATATTTGGACACAAGAAGAGATTTATTTCCTTTAAAGTAATATTTTTGTTTTGGCTTTAAAATAGGTTTACTTCCACCAAAGAAATCATATTTTGATTCAAATAAATATATTTTTAATGTCATCCAACTGTATTGTTAGATGGCGCTGTAAACTCTCTCCTCGCACTTCATACATATCGAGAGTATAAAGCCGCGTGATCGACAGTATAGAACTTATAGAGTACAGTGCCTGCAGGTTCAAGTTGCGATTCCAAATCAGAGAACACTTTACTAACTTAACCTTGACAATATGTTGGGTTGGGAAGACCAAGCACTGGTCGAGGATGTGCGACATCCCAAAAAGGAGGTGACACATGGCGAGTCTTCCGAAAAATTCTTGTCTATTAATTCCTTCAATAAATTAATAATTTTAAGCATTTTAACTCGACCAACAATTTTGTTAATTAAAAAAAATTTAATTCTTTCACTCAACACAATCATAATTATTTGAAGTAAATAAATCTCATTTCTTATAATACACAAATTGCAAACTTTTTAACTGGAAACATAAGTTGTTTGACACAAATCAACGTTCTTTCTACCAAACAAATATTTCAAATAAATGCGTTTTTATCCGCAAATAAATATTTCTTTGCCTCTATTGAAACAACAAATTTATTTGAGTCAATGCATATTTATTTGAATCAAACAAAAATTTCTCTCTGTGTATATTGAGTCTGCCACAACATTTGAAACACCCTTAAAGAGGCGTGGCAGATATAAACTTATATACATGTATTTGATCAGCATTGAAAGAAAACTGAATCGACTTGGCTCTGTCCGTCTGTATGTCCGTCTGTGTAGACGATAACTGCCGTAATATTGAAGTAATTGATCTGATGCTTGGTATACAAGCTTATCTCTTAAAAAGTAAGGAGAAGTTCGTTTTTTTTTTATATTTTGATTGTTTTTAAATATTTAGGTTGAGAGAATAAATTTCAATATTATTATTATTATAAACGGATATTGCTACATTTAGCTTTACACAAGCGGTCCTAATTGTCAATCACACTAAATTGTTTTAAAATTATCTTTTTCAAATGTCTGCCGGACCACTTTTGTTAATCGTCTTCCCTTCAGTTTGAAAAGATCTAGTTTGTCTAAGTAGGCCGTGGAGTCTGATTTTTTATTTGTAGAACTCAATTCCGAGTTGTCATGATTAGCGCGTTATGGTTGGTTTGTTTTATGTTAGAATTAACCTGTATAGTCAAGTAGGTAATTAGTAAAAGACATAATAGAATGTTTACTGTCTACTGAGGCTGTGCCCATCTCGCATGTTTTGATAGAATCTCATAAAGCTAAACTATTACTTTTATACATAGTATGATAAAGTCATGTGCCTGGCCACGTCAGATTTTGAATAGACTTTAATATACCATAGTAAAATGGTTATGGAAATTTGGTAACTTTTCTTTTTCTTAAATATACCTTGTTATATTTTGATTAAATTTTGAAATTATTAAAAAAAAGATTATTTCTCAGAATTTTTCCTTTTTCATCATTTTTGAATTATAAGCTATTTACCAAAAATAGTCAAAATTACCGGAATACCTATATAATTCAACTACAACCAACAAAAAATTCAAATATATAAAAGGGTTTTTGGTTTAAACAAACTTTTCCTTTTTGTAACAGAACTGCTGTATAATTATATACATTTTTTAATTCTATAATTAATTCTTATAATTTAGAATTTCATGTAGGACATTATTTCTTTATAAAATGCGTTACTTTTGAATTATAAGCGCTACATTAAAATAACTATGTATGTATGTGGAAAAATATTCTTAATTTGAAGTTCAGGAGTTTTGATTAATTGCTCACAACTAAAAATAATGCATTTAAAAAAATTATTTCTATAAAAAGTTTTTAGAATTAACCTACGAATTTATTTATTACTGTATTAAACGTCTTATTCCTAAAATAAAAATTCTATTATGGTTATATTGTAATAATAGTAATATTTTTAGAATAAAACAACACTCGAAATAATCAATTAAAGAACAAATTTCATCGACGCAACTTGTTGATCAACCCACGTACAAACACATTACATAACTATCCACAAATTCTAACAGATGTTGTGCAGACGGTGTCAGAATGAAGGCATTCCTAAAGTAGGTAAGCAAAGAGAATAGCAAACACTTCGGGTATAAATAACCCCTTGAACGTGGTATACTGAATGACGAGACAATAGATCCCACTGTATAGTGCCTGCCTTGGAAGTGACCAGACCGACATAAAGCAAGTTCCGATGTCCCACATTCCAAGTTCGCCTTGTACGTCAAATGCGAGAAAATACACTAAACTATAGAAAGGGGGGATGTGTCATCGCCTACTCCGATTACAAAGTTTCGTGTGTTTGAAATAATATATGTATTCTGTCAGCACCGACGCACCAAGCATGATAGATAAAGCAGCTGCAGTTAACTTTAACAAGTTTGTTGATCAAATGTTTGAATGCGATATGTGTGTATATATTGAGGAAGTTTGTTACTGTTAATTCGGTTTGTGTTATTTGTTGATACGATTTCGGGATTTTGCTACAAACAAAAGTTAGTTTTGTCTTTAAAGTAATATTTTTGTTTTGATTTAAAACACGCATCGTGTCCTCAACAATTTTTTTTTTGGTTCAATCAAATGTATTTTTATGCATGAAGAGGTTTATTTCCTTTAAGGCTTCCGTATCCCAGGACAGCAGCTCTATTCACTTTAGTCTGGATACACGATATGTCATTAACGGCAGAACCAGAAAATAAAAATATTTATATTTGAGAAAATAGTGACTTGTCAAAGTCGAAAAAGAAAGAGATGTTTACTTAACATCCCAGTTAAAGTTTGAAGTCAATCGGCCAAATAATTTTTGAAATATCATGCCAACTGTTCGCGAAAAAACGGTTTCGAGAAAAACACGTTTAAAGTTTCAAGTACAGTTTATAACGTGACATCGAGTACTTACAGTATCTTTCTGCTAATATGTTATACCAGGGTCATACTTTATTCGTTCCTCCACTTCGTAGAATATATTTTGACATATTTGCTCATTTCTACGCCTTGTTTAAGCTTATTTTGCAGCCTCGAGTGCACGTCTCGACGACCTCACCAGACGCTGTTTTCGCGCAGATTTGCAAATATCTTCGTTTCCGTGCCAATAACGATTCCTATTGTTGTCATAGTTTTAAGGACGGCAGAAGAGCCTTTTTTTATAAATTCCTGCTGCTGCATAGGCCGCAATTTTGATAGGTTTTGAGCCACGGTAAAGATGTTTGGGTGCGAGGCACCAGACAATAGAATTGAAGCTTTAGGTTCTTGTTTTGAGTTTCTCCTTCCCAAACACCGTTCGAGCAACTCTCTCGACGACAAGTTGTTGTAAATCGGCTTGGTGGCATTATCGACATTTTTATCAAGTGTTATTGAATTCATCTAGAGTTTTCTCGGCTTCGGTTTTTCGCATTTGTATCAACACTGTAATCCCGCAGGGCAGTACATGTGCTGGGGATTTTCATTCGTCCAGATCTTATGATGGAATTTGGTCCACACAGCATTGTACATATTATCAATAGTCTGGGTGTCTTCTGATTGGTAAAACATCGAAAGTTGTCTATTCTTTTCAATGCACAAGCCGCATCGGACCCAGTGCTCCAACCCACAGCCCCGCGGAATATGTCTTTGGTGGAATTCACTATTTCTCCCGCTGACCCATCATGTTCGCAGTACAGTCGTCTGTATGTACTTCGATACAATTGTCATGTTTCCAGATTCTGATTCCCAAAACTCGCAGACACGACAAGAGGCAAATTTCACGGCAAACTCAACCACTTTGTTAGTATTTTTCTTCATGAGTATGCGTTTCTTTCACGAGTGTGAATTCCCAGAAAATTTTCTTTTTTGTTGTCTATCAGCACGTGAAGGAGTTTTTTCTTGAGTGTTTCTTATCCATGACTCTTCACGAGAGAATTTCACATAATAATAAATAAACAACACACTGCAAGATCGCTTAACTTGAAATTTTTTTAACTCTAGCGGAAAAATTGTTGATATTGTTATACTTATAACTATACCTACTAACTTATAACTATACTTTGTCTGTAGAAAAGAAGAAATATGTTAAAATACCGTTCGATTGTGCATATACAAGGGGTTTGAGAAGTATTTTTACATCACAAAATCTCTGTATAGCATATTCCACTCATAATAGCATAAAAAACCTTCTTGGAAACCCAAAGGATAAGGTAGATGTACTTGATAAATCTGATATATATTGTATCAAATGTCATGACTGTGAAAAAGAATACGTTGGCCAGACTAGAAGAACAATTTTAACTAGGTTCAAAGAACATGTAGCTCATTTTAAATATAATCGTTTTGAAAAATCTAGTGTGGCTCAACATATTTTAGACACAGGTCATAAAATGACTTAAAACTTGTAAAAGCTGTGTCAAATAATAGGGAACTAAATAGCTTGGAAAGTATCTTTATTCACTTGAATAGAGATAAATTAATAAATTCAGACAGGGGTCCTATACCTAATTCGCCATTGTTTGACCTGCTTTAATTAAAACTTATTTTTTACGCTTCAATGATCAAAATTCACTGAGGTGTGAACAACAAATGGGTATATATAGGGTAATTTTTAACATGGACGTCACTTCCACTAGTGATTTGCTTGGACAATATCCAGTAAAGATACTATGTAGTGCTAATATCTCTTTTCCTCTTTTTAGGTTCTACTGAAGATAGCAACATAGTTGCTGAAATACGTATTTAGGTTCTAAAATACTTGTTGTGGTTAGGGGTTTATAATTTTATTATAACTGGGCTAATTTTGCAAATATTGCCTTGAAACTTTGTACACTCATTCTTAATCAAATAACATAACAGGTATAGAAGAAAATCACAAGTTCACTGTATATTTCGAAGTATGCATTCACACAGATATTTTTACCTAAAAACCTCAAACATTAGTGAAGCTCTCTTGTCAGCAATTTGTTAATATTCTCGTCGGCATTACTCAACAGTTGGAAGCATTGTAAAATCCATTGGCACGGATTCAATCCGTGACTCAGGTAGTAAAAGAGAATCGGTACCCAAACAACCTTATTTCTGGTTCCTCTCTGTATAAACACGCACGCACACATATAAAACAGACGATGTCTAAGTGGCACACACACACCTTGAAATTCATTATCTATCTTTCCTCGATTGCTACCGTGTACGCCACAAGCTATTTTATACAAATCCAGGGATAATAAAACACACCTCTCCTACACCAGTGGGCTAGTGTTGGAATTGACGTCCATCCCAACACTGTAAGCCCACACGAGCCGCGCGTTAAGGTTAGAAAAGTAGTAAAACCCACAATTGGCTTCTTCAGTTGCGTTCTGTATATTTGTTGAAGGCACACAAAGTCTTCTTATCTGGCCTGTTTACGGTCAATCCTACACAGAGAGAAAAGATTTCTTGTTTCAAAGAAATGTATTTGTTTGAATTTATTCTTTTGGGTCAAATACATATTTCTTTGACGCCAACAATATTTACTTCATTGAATACTCTAGTTTATTTGCTTGCAGAGATTAATTTATTTGAAATATTTATTTAAGTGGAATAAATATATATGGATACAAACAAAAATTACTTTCCTTTAAAGTAATATTTTAGTTTTGATTTTAAAAAAACGTTTCTTTACACCAATGAAATATAATTTTGATTCTAACATATAAATTTGTATATAAGGAGAGATTTATTTCGCTTAAAGTAATATTTTATCTTTGGCTTAAAAATAGGTTTACTTCCGCCAAAGAAATCATATTTTGATTAAAATAAATATATTTTTACACAAGAAGATATTTATTTCCTTCAAAGTAATATTTTTGTTTTGGCTTTAAAATAGGTTTCCTTCCACCAAAGAAATCATATTTTGATTCAAATAAATATATTTTTAATGTCATCCAACTGTATTGTTAGATGGCGCTGTAAACTCTCTCCTCGCACTTCGTACATATCGAGAGTATAAAGCCGCGTGATCGACAGTATAGAACTTATAGAGTACAGTGCCTGCAGGTTCAAGTTGCGATTACAAATCAGAGTACACTTTACTAACTTAACCTTGACTATATGTTGGGTTGGGAAGACCAAGCACTGGTCGAGGATGTGCGACATCCCAAAAAAGAGGTGACACATGGCGAGTCTTCCGAAGAATTCTTGTCTATTAATTCCTTCAACAAAATAATAATTTTAAGCATTTTAACTCGACCAACAATTTTGTTAATTTAAAAAAATTTAATTCTTTCACTCAACACAATCATAATTATTTGAAGTAAATAAATCTCATTTCTTATAATACACAAATTGCAAACTTTTTAACTGGAAACATAAGTTGTTTGACGCAAATCAATGTTCTTTCTACCAAACAAATATTTCAAATAAATGCGTTTTTACCCGCAAATAAATATTTCTTTGCCTCTATTGAAACAACAAATTTATTTGAGTCAATGCATATTTATTTGAATCAAACAAAAATTTCTCTCTGTGTAAACCTACGCTTTTCTCGGTATTTGTATGTAATTTTTTCTTTAAACAATCTATAGGTAATTAGTTGGCTAACTTGACGAACCAGAATAAAAAAAAAAAAAATAAAAAAAAAATAAAAAAAAAATAATATAAAAGCAGGCTAGTTCTTAAAAGTTTATAAATGTTCACACTTTGTTCCTTTTAGTTTTGGCCATTTTCAAAAATAACCATTGCCAAAATTAGTTTGTATGATTCTTGAGGGCCCTACTGGAGAATCTATAAACAATAAAAAGTATTTAAAAACCTTATAAACGATATGCTGTATTTTTTATAGTTATTACAAGTGAAAATTGTTTCTGAAAATAGTTACAAAGGAGTTTAAAGTGCATTTGTGTTTCAAGATTTTTTTTATAGTGTACATTTTGATTTAAAAACGTAATTTATTATTGATTATTCCAGTCATAAGTAGTCTAAAACAAATATTTCCTTGTGGTCAGGGTTGCCAGATTAGTCTATATAATAAAAAAATTGGTTAAAACAATATTTATTTTTAAACTTAACATATTAAAATAATTAATGTAGGGTCAACTTGATTATGTGATTAAAAAGGTCAGGCCGTTTCACCTCGCATGTGCCAAACCCAAACAGGTCTAAAAAGTCAACTTTGCGATTTTGGGAAAGAATAGATCATAATCGCCTATGCAGTTTTCATTTCCAAAAGCCACGTTCTACAGGATTGCAGATCTTTTGCGCTTTCTAAGTTTGTTTCTTTTTCAATTTTCTTATACGGCTAAGAAAAATGTCTTTGCATACGTCGATTTTTTACAATAAAAATACACATTTTGATGTAATGGCAATCCCATATTTGAAAGTTATTTTAATATAACATTTAATTGTCTTAATGGTAGCGGAAGAAAATTTAAGGCTTAAAGACCATAATTGAAATTGCAAATATTGATAACTTTGAGTAGCATGGAGGTTGTAACTGGAATATAAAATGTACTCTCGAACTTTATTTGGCCTGAATACGAATGCGAACTCAAAATGACGTAAGACATCCGGAAAAGTCAGGTCGAATGTCAAAACTGTAATTTCAGCAACATTAGTAAATGTATGCCATTTGAATTCCATCTCCCAGAAACCTCAAAATCTATATAAAAAACACAATGTAACACTAATTTTCAAGTATCTTTTTCTAGAAAATTTTCCCATGTACAGCCATCATAGTATTATATGCTGTTATTAAGGCAATTGTGTCATTTAAAAAATATGACAATTCCGACGAAAAAAAAACATTGGAGGTCGAAAATTTAGTTTACGATAAATATGTGTACATATTTTGCAATTCAAAACCGAGTTTTTTTTTAAAATAACAGACCGATTTGGAGATTTTGTCATGTTTCAATACTTTGTGTTCTCACTTTATAATAGCGGTTTTACAGTATTGTTAATGGCACTATACGCAATTTTTTATTGCTTAAAAAGTTGTAGAGCATTTTTTCTTTTTTCACTTGTTTCGGAATTTGAACAAAATGCGCTGTATTACAATTACTTGTAATACAGCAAACGATGTAAAATACGTTACTTTCTTGTGTAAAGACAGTAATAGAGCCATTTGTATTACTTCTAACCATGTAGACAATTCCGACACACATGTCTGATTTAAGGACGTGCTATATTTACATGTTCCTAATCCCGACAGCCCTAAATTTGTAAATATTAGTGGTACTGCGTTTCGCAAACTTGAAACACATTTTTCTCGAATATAATGTTTTCAACTCTAGATCTGGAAACGATGAACGCAAACAGTACCCCTTACAATACTAATATCTAAAAAATATCAATAATAAACCTGAAATTAATAAAAATATTAAGAAACATTCACCCTGTGTCAAAAGTTTTTTATGAATCCTTTGTGTTCCTTGAGACTACAATATTCTGTATTCTCTACAGCTGTATTTTTTTCACGGGATTGAAATAAAGAAATAAAACTAAGTTCCATTACTCAGAAAAACATAGTGGACAATGTACATTTACATAAAAAACTAATTTACAAATTTTGATTATAATAAATCAACAGTCTCTCTTTATTATTATCTACTACATATAAGTAAATCAACCTCATTAACAGCATACAGCCGTATTTGCAACGCATGAATCATAGCCAGCCTGTTGGTGAACCAAATTTTTACGACCATACACTTTCTTCAACTGGCAAACTTCTCTATACATATATCCATACATAATAATAATATATAAACTTTCGCTTGGGGCAATTTCAGATCTGGCTTAACGTGTGTTTTATGACATCGAAATGATTCACTAATGGGCTTGAGGTCTAGCGATCAAACTGATATGTCACGGGAACATGGAGTATAAATCCCACCAGACCTACAATAGAGAGAGTGCTATAAACTCAGAAGAGGTCAGTGAAAATTTAATTGACAAGACGGCGAAGACGTCGTATTCAATCCAGCACATCGCAAATATGACATGAAGTATGTAAGAGTTAAAGAAAAAAAGACGAAAGGAAAAACAAAAAAGAACCTCAAGGGAGCATCTTTGGACCACTTCTATTATACTATAAGGATACTGAGTGGTAGTGTTCGAGAAGAATTATGGATCTAGGTGATTTAGTATCCAAATATACAACACATGTGCGTACATCATCACAGCATAAATCAAAACACGCTTATGATATCTCAGTGTTAAAACACTGGTAGTTTAGGAATGTTTTATCTCGTGGCCAACGACAAAAATGTGAAACCAGCAGAACACGAGTTGGTTTAATTGGTACAGCGACGAGCAGGCTTTGAAAGATTGTTTCGAACAGTTTTTTTTTCTGTGTGGGTGCTTGAAAAATCCATTCACTAATCCGTGAAAGGATACCACATCCATTTGAATCCATTTGTCTTCTTTAGAATTTAGCAGCGTTAGGTTCCAATTTATATTTTGACTCTCTTTGATTAATTAGAACTTAATTCGTTTCCCTCTTTTTTTGCAGGTTTCTACAAATGGCTGAAGATGGCGAATCCATGGCTAAGCAACATAAAAAGACACAGGTTAGTTGTGAGTCACTCAGACATTTTTTCGGACTCGTGGTTATTATCTTTGGTTTCCAAGTTGAGGTGTACGTTAAGATATATGAATTATGACTGTCTAGTAATGGTAGTGCCCCACGTGATACTTTAAATAAAGGTTTAGGCCGTCTTTTGTTGTGTGATGATTTCATGCAGTAAAGCTGGAATATTTTTTTCTTGCAAAATTGCATTGTTTGTAAATTGTTCACAAAAGTATATATAAAAATGGCAAATCTTGGGTGGATATCTTCATTTAAGGATACATTATTGAGGAGAAACTGTTGCTAATTGATAATAATTTTTCTAAAGATTCCTGAAGTAATCGAATACTTTGGTTGCACTGATAGTGCAACCCAAATATGGTTATATTTCGCTAAACAAACTAGAGATTGGAAAACTAATGGAAAAGACAATTTTTGATGTAGGAATTATTTTTTATAAAATACATTAATTTTTTGTTATAAGCTATTAATCAAAACTCATAAACTTTTACTTTATCCAAACGGGTAAAAAACAAAAAATTCAAGACAAGATAACACAATTAAATAGAATTAAATTAAATGTTCAAACTGCACCTTTAAAATAAATGTGAATGTATGTGGGAAAATACTCCAAGCCAGGAATTTTGATTAATTGCCTAACACTCAAAAATAATACATTTAAAAAATAATGATTTCTACAAAAAGTTCTTAGAATTAATCTTAGAACGGTGTGTGTATGTGTGTACTCGATTTTTGTGGAGACGATTCCGGAGAAACTACTGAATGTATCGGGACGAAACTACATATTTAGAAGTTTCATGACTAAACTTAGAGCTGAAAAGCTTTTGGTTCAAAAGGGCCCAAAGGAACTGGACGTTTCCTCTAAGCATTTTTCAAGGATTGTGCAAATGATCCGCCATTACTGTAATTTTCTCAAAATAGTTAAATAATTAAAGTAGAGGAAATTCTGAATAATTTATGTCTGCGACATTTTTTGGTAAAATTAATAGTTTAGCTGCAAGAGCAAATTCTATTTGATCGAGATCGGTCGCATCTGCATTGATATAATACTATATAGTGACCCAGGATATTCCAAATATTTTCAGTATAATGACAGTACCGGTAGTGTCAAATGCTGATGTTTTGACAACATCTCACTATATATACTGTCAATAGTAAAAAGATCTCATATTGTGATACCGTGTACGGTCCTTGCCTGACGGCGTCGGATAGGCAGCGTGTTCAGCGTGTCCAAAATGCGTGTGTTCTGTTTGTTTTTGGTTTGAGGAAGTATGATCATGTATCGAATGGGCTGGGCGACTTGAGGTGGTTGAACATGGGTAACACTAGGGTGTTGCATGCAGCAATATTATATCATAAGTTGCTATCAAAGAGGATCCCACAATACCTCATGCGGAAGATACGCTGTAGAACGGATGTCCATAACCTTAATTTAAGATTCACGGGTTTGTTTCCTCCACCTGCCCATCGCGCTGAGCTGTATAAACGGTCATTCTCTTACCAGGTCAGTCACATACACACTGGTCTCAGGGAAGATATGAAAATATTATCGTTAACAGTTTTCGGGGAAAGGTGAAGTGTTGTCTGTTTGCTCAACAGGGGGGACTTTAGGCATTGAGCACACATCGGAGGCTGTTTTAATTTTTTGTTTGTAAAAACTCCTGATACTATCTCCGACACAACATTGGTATAGAGAAAGTGAACCGCGAACGCGTGTTATTCGTCAATCAGGGTCTCAAAAATCGAGGTAATAGAATATCGAAAACAATTGATAATCGCCAAACGTCAGCCAGCTGCGAACAATAGCGAACGCGGGAGCCCGAATATCAACCTTGTCCATTCATGCAAAGATATTTCGGATAACGGTTGCTATTAACGCAAACAATTAAAGCTATATAGCCCTGCTCCGAATTAAACCTATCAAAATCGGTTGCGCAAGTTTAATACCAAGTTTATTTAGCCTTAAGGCTCAAAATTGACGTTATGTTGCGCCATCTCTCGCGGTGTTTAGGAACCAATCGAAAGTAACCCAAATTTGTGAATCTTTAATTGTGAGTAATTAATTAAAAAAAAAAAAACGTGCAGACTGTTGAAAGTAACTGTGTTGTCTTCTATTGTGTATGTCTTGGATTATTTATTAGTGATAGTTATTTTGTGATGTTATTTTATGGGGTTTTGACGTAACAGGATGTCTCGGTTGTGCCACTATAAATAAACAAACGGGTTCAATGCATTAAGCCTTAACGACTGTGCTACCGTTCACTAGTTTAATTGTAATGCATATAGCGGTTGTGTCTAATGACTTTAGGTGAATTGTTAGATGCATAAAAATGTTTGTTACCGTAATAGTGTACACAGAGAGAAATTTTTGTTTGATTCAAATAAATATGCATTAACTCAAAGAAATTTGTTGTTTCAATAGAGACAAAGAAATATTTATTTGCTGATAAAAACGCATTTATTTGAAATATTTGTTTGGTAGAAAGAACGTGTCAAACAACTTATGTTTCCAGTTAAAAAGTTTGCAATTTGTGTATTATAAGAAATGAGATTTATTTACTTCAAATAATTATGATTGTGTTGAGTGAAAGAATTAAATTTTTTTAAATTAACAAAATTGTTGGCCGAGTTAAAATGCTTAAAATTATTAATTTGTTGAAGGAATTAATAGACAAGAATTTTTCGGAAGACTCGCCATGATGTGTCACCTCCTTTTTGGGATGTCGCACATCCTCGACCAGTGCTTGGTCTTCCCAATCCAACATATAGTCAAGGTTAAGTTAGTAAAGTGTACTCTGATTTGGAATCGCAACTTGAACCTGCAGGCACTGTACTCTATAAGTTCTATACTGTCGATCACGCGGCTTTATACTCTCGAAATGTACGAAGTGCGAGGAGAGAGTTTACAGCGCCATCTAACAATACAGTTGGATGACATTAAAAATATATTTATTTGAATCAAAATATGATTTCTTTGGTGGAAGTAAACCTATTTTAAAGCCAAAACAAAAATATTACTTTAAAGGAAATAAATCTCTTCTTGTGTACAAATATATTTATTTTAATCAAAATATGATTTCTTTGGCGGAAGTAAACCTATTTTTAAGCCAAAGACAAAATATTACTTTAAGGGAAATAAATCTCTCATTATATACAAATTTATATGTTAGAATCAAAATTATATTTCATTGGTGTAAAGAAACGTTTTTTTAAAATCAAAACTAAAATATTACTTTAAAGGAAAGTAATTTTTGTTTGTATCCATATATATTTATTCCAGTTAAATAAATATTTCAAATAAATTAATCTCTGCAAGCACATAAACTAGAGTATTCAATGAAGTAAATATTGTTGGCGTCAAAGAAACATGTTTTGACCCAAAAGAATAAATTCAAACAAATACATTTCTTTGAAACAAGAAATCTTTTCTATCTGTGTATAGAGGTAAGAAATCTCAAGTTAAATTCGGAGTATTTTAATACGTTACTGTGTGACAAACAAGTCCAACAAACTACTAAAACGTTTAATTAGCACTTCAACTCAACTTAAAAATAAGTCTTAAGAATATAACGCAAATAACAAGTCAATTGTGACATACGGTGTAAATGACCCTTGTAAAAAGAAACCTTGAACCCAAATAATAAGCATTTTTATAATAACTTTTTTAACCAAAAATTAATAACAAGAAAGTTGGGATAAAATCATGACAAAATCTTATTGTGTATAACTTTACTCTACTTTAGCCTACAAGTTTTAATAAATAACACTAGCCAACAGTCGAAATGAACACTTGAATCAAACCTAAAAATCGCATTAAATTTTTTTTTGCTAGAGTGTACACTTTTGCAAAGACAACAATGAATTTCCGATAAAAATCTATGCAAAAATATCGAAGTTCTGAGCAATTATGATTGATAGGTAACAAACTACCAAAAACCAACTTTTTCTCTATTTATCATTATGATGAATTTCGTTTATTACTTTATCATACGCAGTATGATGACATAAAATTTTTTTTTAACAGACGATTGAAAATTGTTAAATATTTATAACCGTAGCAAAAATAGCTTTTGTAAATTGGAAAGCCAATTTCCACAAACGAACAAAAGTTATCAATATTGCCCTAATTTCAAACTGTCTCTTTCTCGAAAATTTTCTCATGTAGGGCGATAAATTTTGTGAATTACCTTCAAGATAATTAACAGATATATTGATATCAGTACAAAAAATATGGGTTTGCCATTTAAAAAAGTGTCTAGGACGTCATAACTAAAAAACAATTGAAGGTCGGATATTAAATTTGATGTAAATATGTATATATGCTCACTGTATAGAGATGAAATTTATAAGAAAACCAACTGGAAAGCAACAAAAAATAAATCCCTTTGTTTTAACCATAAGAAATTACATTATTTTCGCGTGACAAATTGGTAATTTCACATCGCCTGTTTGAAAAACGGCGGCACACGCAATTAATTCAATTTATATTCACAACCTTGAATTAAATCTCGTATTCTCTTTTTATCCATACCAACTGTAATACTTTTAGCGTATTACAGAAAATTGCGAAACTACCTGCCGCAACCTTGACATTTATTTTCGCTTAATTCACTGAATCGATTGACAAATTTAATATTGACATAGTTTCGACCATACCTGATACAAATCAAAACACAGGAAGCACATTCCAACGTTATTCTAAAAGGCGCATTAATAATAACAATACATTCCTTAGATTCCTACGATACTCGCTTATATAAATTATTTATTAGGCATACCAGAAACAAACAATAATATCCGGTAAAACAAACTAAAAAAATCTGATGTGGCCAGGCACATGACTTTATCATACAATATATAAAATTAATAGTTTAGCTGCATGAGCATCTATTTGATTGAGATCAGTCGTGTCTGCATTAAAACAAAACTAGTTAGCCAGGATTTGACAGATAAATAAATAATTCCTTTATTAACATAAAACAATATTAAATACAACAAAATAATATTTATATTTAGGGCGGAGATCAGCACACTTGTTTCCAAATTGCCTTGGTCTTCCACTCAACCCAAAACAAAAACAAACAAAAAAATTACTCTAGAGTCTAATTACACGTAATTGCAGCAAATCCAACTCAACAAAACATCGCACATGCCCATAAAAAATAAAAATTAGAACAGCCTCCGATGTGCGCTCAATGCCTAAAGTCCCCTCTGTTGAGCAAACAGACAACACTTCACCTTTCCCCCAAAACTGTTTAACGATAACTTTTTCATATCTTCCCTGAGACCATTGTCTATGTGACTGACCTGGTAAGAGAATGACCGTTTATACAGCTCAGCGCGATGGGCAGGTGGAGCAAACAAACCCCTGAATCTTAAATTAAGGTTATGGACATCCGTTCTACAGCGTATCTTCCGCATGAAGTATTGTGGGATCCTCTTGGATAGCAACTGATGATATAATATTGCTGCATGCAACACCCTAGTGTTATCCATGTTCAACCACCCCAAGTCGCCCAGCCCATTCGATACATGATCATACTTCCTCAAACCAAAAACAAACAGAACGCATGCATTTTGGACACGCTGAACACGCTGCCTATCCGACGCCGTCAGGCAAGGACCGTACACGGTATCACAATATCAGATATTTTTACTATTGACAGTAGATATAGTGAGATATTGTCAAAACATCAGCATTTGACACTACCGGTACTGTCATTAGACTGAAAATATTTGGAAAATCCTGGCTCACTAAACTAATAATTTCACCAAAAAATGTCGCAGACATAAATTATTCGGAATTTATCATACTGCGTATGATAAAGTAAAAGAAAATCGAAAACATTTCAATGTAAGGGCAATAATAACTGTTTCAAATGGGACAGATAGTAGGCACGTAATGTTTTGGTCTAGTTTTGAACAATAGAGAATCAAGGAAACCGCACGCATTTCTAAATACAAAAGGCAATTGTGCAAACTGAGGCGAAAGAAAAAAAAAATGGGATAAACTATTACTTTCCCCTATATTTATTTACCATAAATGTCGCTGTGTGTCTCTCACAATGCAGGCTAGGAAAACGGTTATTTCACGACTTAATGTGTGTACGCCAGAGAACAACTGGGTAATGTCGTATTATGTAACTAGCATGTTACATGCTACAGTACGTTACATGTCACATTTGCAGAACGTGAGGTAATAGAGCAGCTAGCTAGATCTTTTTCTGGCGTGTGTACTTTGCATGATAACAATGTGTCTTGTTGGTCTGTTTCAAAAGTTTCGTGATACTTTATATTATTGCATAAATGTAAGTTACAGTGGTTCTAGATTTTTATCTTAAGAGTTTAAATTCTTTAATTTCTCCATTGCTGTGGTATGAAGATTGAAAAGTTATGTTCACAAATTCACGATTCTTAGGTAAACGACTTTAAAGTTTAGCTACTCTTCAAATTGTGTTATCATTTGTTTAATCACAATTATCAAATGGTATAGTAAGCATCGATAAACCATTTTAAGGATAATTGTATTAATGACGCAAAAAATGTTCTTGAAAAAAATGACGTGAAAATTTAATGTTTGAAAATATACCTTGGTTTAAATTAAATGTGTTAAATGACGTAAAAATAAAATTAAGACCAAATTCTGTCAACATTTTTAATTATAAGCAATAAATCGAAAAAATAAAAAGAATAAGAAAAAATAACAAAACTATTAAATAGTATTAAATTAAACGTTCAAACTGCTAAATTAAAATAAATTTTTAAAAATAAAATGGAGCATTTTTGAGTTTAAGCAATAAATCAAAACTCATGAACTTAACGAAAATAACAAAACAATTAAATAGAATTAAAATAGATATAAAATAAAAAATATAAAATAAAATCAAATACATATGTAAGGTAACAATTTATAATTTTGCAAATGGGCTCTCAAAAATATCTAAAAACATTTTTTTGTATATAGCAATCTTCCAATGTCAATCGCGTGGCTGCATAAATAAGCATAAAGTATATTATTTACTAATTTTGATTCATATCACCAATTGTCTTGATAGAATTGTTGATTTCCCTGTAAATTAAGCACTTTTTTGAAGATGTGTACTTGTTCTATAAATAAAATCTTTTCACAGAATTGACTTAAATTGCGTACTATTGGGCATCTAGATACCTGAAGGGCAATAGGGTATTTGACTGTATTAAAAATATAGCTAGTATTATAGTCATCTTAATAGATTACAGTTTAAGAAAACTATTTTTTATTGCTTTTCAAAAAAACTATGATCTTATCACGTGATTGAAAACGCTCTGTAATTGGCTCAGTCTCCAGTGACGTCATTCGTTAGTACGCTTATGAATCTCCTGTTTGAATTTACTACGTTAATTTACAAACAATACACAGAGAGAAAAGATTTCTTGTTTCAAAGAAATGTATTTGTTTGAATTTATTCTTTTGGGTCAAAACATATTTCTTTGACGCCAACAATATTTACTTCATTGAATACTCTAGTTTATTTGCTTGCAGAGATTAATTTATTTGAAATATTTATTTAAGTGGAATAAATATACATATATGGATACAAACAAAAATTACTTTCCTTTAAAGTAATATTTTAGTTTTGATTTAAAAAAAAAACGTTTCTTTACACTAATGAAATATAATTTTGATTCTAACATATAAATTTGTATATAAGGAGAGATTTATTTCGCTTAAAGTAATATTTTGTCTTTGGCTTAAAAATAGGTTTACTTCCGCCAAAGAAATCATATTTTGATTAAAATAAATATATTTGTACACAAGAAGATATCTATTTCCTTCAAAGTAATATTTTTGTTTTGGCTTTATAACAGGTTTACTTCCACCAAAGAAATCATATTTTGATTCAAATAAATATATTTTTAATGTCATCCAACTGTATTGTTAGATGGCGCTGTAAACTCTCTCCTCGCACTTCGTACATATCGAGAGTATAAAGTCGCGTGATCGACAGTATAGAACTTATAGAGTACAGTGCCTGCAGGTTAAAGTTGCGATTACAAATCAGTGTACACTTTACTAATTTAACCTTGACTATATGTTGGGTTGGGAAGACCAAGCACTGGTCGAGGATGTGCGACATCCCAAAAAGGAGGTGACACATGGCGAGTCTTCCGAAAAATTCTTGTCTATTAATTCCTTCAACAAATTAATAATTTTAAGCATTTTAACACGACCAACAATTTTGTTAATTTAAAAAAATGTAATTCTTTCACTCAACACAATCATAATTATATTATAAGTAAATAAATCTCATTTCTTATAATACACAAATTGCAAACTTTTTAACTGGAAACATAAGTTGTTTGACGCAAATCAATGTTCTTTCTACCAAACAAATATTTCAAATAAATGCGTTTTTATCTGCAAATAAATATTTCTTTGCCTCTATTGAAACAACAAATTTCTTTGAGTCAATGCATATTTATTTGAGTCAAACAAAAATTTCTCTCTGTGTAGAAAACAACTTTGTTAAAGCGGTTAGTTGTAATTTGTCGAAAGTAACTTTAACTGTCAGATTATACCTGGATCAAAAATACGATAGATAACTTATTCTAGTCAGTTTTACTTATGTCGAAGTAATTTTCACAACAAAAAACACTTGTATTGGCCGCTATTTATTTCATTTGGATTTCTACGAGCCAGTCTCAACCACTTTCTTCGCAGTTTCAAATCTCGCGGAACAGCTACACATAGTTTATCCGGAGTTTTTATTGACCTATTTCGTCATTGTGGATTTATACACCATTTATAACCGTTTTTTTATGTAGAAATTGTCAAAACAACACATTATACAACACAATTACCAAACGGCGACGATTACGAAAAATTTTCAAAATAGAGTGAAGGCATAAACACACTACGATGGTTTTCCAATAATTGTCAAATACCCTATTCCATAGAGACAGAGATGGGACAGATGGGTTGAATTTAGTTCGCTTGACGCGACGTCCAATTAAAATGATGGAGTGGTGACATCGAAATTCCACGCAAATGAAAATTTTCGGTTGGCTGCGCTCGGACAATGCACATGGGACTCGAATGCGTGTAAAGATAGCAGCACCTGCATTCGACCGAAATAATTACTGACGCGTTCGCATGCGGTTTTATAGTAGACATACGCCACTTCAGGTGTCGATAGACATTTTTAATTACGCCGTTATGTTTACCTTAAAACACTCGGTGGGTATTTAAAAAACAGAAAACAATGATCGATGTATAAATAATAGATATCGCACAATTTTTTATATTTTAAGCCATGCATTGCTATCTAGTAGTTAAAAAACGCGGGTTCTGAACCCTGTTCTGAGCCCAAACTTCTGGATCTCCGCTCAAAAAAAAAAAAAAAAAAAACCTCAGTACATTCGGCAACGGTTTTTGTTATTATTTCAAATCATTTTGCAGCAGAAAAGTAAAACTCAATCACCTGTTGCTGGCATCTCGTATGAAAATGCAATTTCGCCGACATTCGTTTTGTTCGCTTTGGCACGCGATGGCCCTAAAAATTAATGCTCCAATGCCGTCGGGGTATTTATAAAACAAGAAAGGAGTAAATAAAACAATTGTCGGCGGATTGAAATAGCCGCCGCTGCTGCGGCCTGCCCGTAGCAATAATAATCGTTGCCGGTAAACAGGCACGACAACGGTAAAACGGCAGATTTAAGCGTCATTAGAACGGCCATAATGCGATACAATCGCTACCAGAATTATTATCGCAGGTACCCGGTTTTCTATAGGGTCGGTGCGCATTTGGAAGAAACGAAATGACGCGAAAGGAAATATAAATTCCCAAATTAATATTCCAAGTAATAAAATAATCAGTATAAGTAAATAATAATAATTATAGCGTTTTGCAGTGCTAACAGATTATGTAAAACGATTCATTGTAATAAATAAAAGGTTTTGAAAGAAATAGAAAGCAAAATTAAAATTTGACTCCTGAACCTGTATCTCTGAGATATATCATAAACCTGCTCTTGTACTACGTCTTATATCTGTTTTTGATCAATTCATTATTTCTTATATTTTCATAATAATACGGTGTACTACTCTTTTAACCACTATTATTCACAAATTTAGGGTTGCGGAAATTAGGCATATGTAAGTAATTAGTAGAGTAATTAGAGAATTAGTAGAGTAGGTAAAGGACCGGCCCTAAAACACTACCTTGCGGCACTCCTGGATGTATTTCCTTATGGACTGAGCATGCATCACCTTGTTTGACTCTAAAGTATCGGTCAGCCAGGTAAGATTTTAATAGTTGTGCAAACTGTTTTGGGAGAATACTTCCTAATTTATTGTTCAGTCCTTCATGCAGCAGTAGGTTTATTTAAGCAGTAGGTTTATAAGACGTTGTTTCATGTGGAGCTTTCACTATCATGATTACCTCGGCTACCTTCCGCAGTTTGGGAACATACCTTAGTCTGAAGGCAGCGTTGAGAAGACCTGTAAGCTTATCTGAATTATTGGCCTTTTGAGCTTTTGACATTATTATCTAATGCTTGTATTATACACATCAAGTTAAAATTTCTATTATATTATATCATCATTGTAATCACCGTTTTAAAATAATACCTCTTCGTATATAAAAATAAATTATCTTTGAACTGCTCTATGGCATTATGGCCCATCCTGCATCGGTGTGGACGCGCCTTAATGTTTCCGGTGAAAGTTCGCGAATTTGCAGTTCGGTCTTGTTATCGAAGAGTCGTATCGATGTAATTGTCCGATTTTTGGGGCCGTGACGAACTTTACCGGAATCTGGAAGCATGCAGGCGGTTGTCTTGTTCCGTTCTTGGCCGTTCTTTTGTCGGTCGATTCGCAAATCTAGGGCAGCCGGCGCTGCGTTTTCGTTTTTTACCGCGATTCCATCGATGACAGTTATTTGGGCCATTATTTATGCGCGACTTGCGACCTAAAGTGCGTCGTACTGCGAACACTATCCGAAAAACGCGGAGAATTTTAGTCGAATGCGTGACTCAGTTTCATTTCGTTTTTACTGTCGCTCGTTTGCTATCAAAGGAGGCTATGAAAGCATTTTTTTAAAAATTTTGTTCCGTATCTCCTCGGGTATTTGGGTTGAGCAATACTTTGTGAATATGACTATAACTTTTACGTTTTTTTTAGCGATTTTGTCTAAATTGCAACGAAACGTAATATTTTGAAGTTCCAATTTCACCATAGAATTTCTTAATTTTTAGTGTTTTTTTATAACTTCTAGTTCTATTGAGATTTAGAAACTAATACAAATTCAAAATTTTGTTGATATCTGTAAAAAGGGAAAAGGGTTCAATTTCAATAAACAGGCAATAAGCAATTTATTTATATCACGTAAGGTTTTTGAAAAAGTAGATGTTAGAATTGTAATTTTGGAAAATATGTGGATTTTTAGCTGTTATAATCAATGCCCTAATAAGAAAACTTTTAATGTATCAGATAAAAGTACATAAAAAGTTCAACGTATTGTTTTTTTTTTTAAATTACGAATTCAGCGCAATATAATCTATTGAAAACCTATGCACTTTCCATTTACCGTTGTTTGGCATATGCTTTATTTTATGTCGGTCTTCGCAATTTAAACATTTAAACAATGAATTCAGAAAGGCATCTTCTACTATATTACGAAATTTTTCGAACAAAAAAAGAGCAGTTTTGAAACACAAAACTGAACATACAACATACATTCTACTTCCAACAACCATATTGTGGTTTGATCCGCTTTTAATGCACTCTGTACGATTAGAAGATCTAAAATTACAGTACATATTTATAGTTACATATAATTTAAAAACAATATATTTTTGATCGCCTGTCATGTTACGAAAATACGAACATTTGTATATATATGATATGGCCAGGCACATGACTTTATCATACAATATATAGTTTAGCTGCATGAGATTCTATCGAGATCGATCGTGTTTGCATGAAAATAAAACGAATTGCCAGGATTTGACAGATATTGACAGTAGGTATTGTCAGAAAATCAGCCTTTAACACTACCTACTGTCATTAGAATAAAAATATCTGGCAAATCCTATATTAATGCAGACACGATCTCGATCAAATAGAATGTGCTCCTACAGCTAAACTATTAATTTTACCAAAAAATGTCAGACATAAATTATACAAAATTTCCTTTACATTAATTTATTATTTAACTATTTTGACGAAATTACAGAAATGGCGGCTCATTTGCAAAATCCTTGTAAAATGCATAACAATATTGCTATCCGCAATCCGCACTTGAAATACACATTGACTTTGTAAACACCATGGAAACACCAAGCTGTTTCAATATTGTTTCACATAGCGTACGTGAGCGCGTGTTTCTCCTCCTGATCACATTCTCCATGCATTTGCGTGTTGAATTGACGTTTCGCAACCGCTAACGTTCTGAATACTGTCAAAAGTTTCAAAATTTCCTGGCTACCTACTATTAATGTAGACACGATTTCGATAAAATAGAATTTTCTCCTGCAGCTAAACTATCAATTTTACCAAAAAATGTTATAGACATAAATTATACAAAATTTCCTCTACGTTAATTTATTATTTAACTATTTTAACGAAATTACAGAAATGACTGCTCATTTGCAAAATCGTTGAAAAATACTAAGAGTAAATAGCCAGTTCCTTTGGACCCTTTTGAACCAAAAGCTTTTCAGCTCTAAGATTGGCCATCAAACTTCTAAATATGAACTTTCGTCCCGATGCCTTTAGTAGTTTCTCCGGAATCGTCGCCATAAAAATCGTTTACACACACACACATTCACACACACAGACATTTTTTTATATCTTGGTCAAAAATGTTCAGGGGAGCCATAAAGACCTATTTCCGCTAAAAAAATTTTTTCGGTACGATTACAATAGTTCAAGTTCTTAGTTTATGTAGCATATTGTTTTCTTATTATATTATTTTTTATACGTCGTAGATATTGTCATGATTTTAGCCTAACTTTACGAAGTTGACAAATTACTACTTTGCTATTACCAATACTACAACATGGTACCCGCAAAATACCCTAGATTAACTCTTATAAGACATCTTGGCGCATTCGTTCATTTCGTTCAAACAACTCATGCGCCAAATAGACGTTTTATAAAACATGTATAATAATATACTAATTTGTTTAAACATTTCGCCCTGAAATAATTTCTTATCTGTATGGTATAAGTCTAAATATGCTGGACATCCTGTATATTTCCTAACACAAAACACTGCATTCCGCCGGCAAAATACATTCAATAGAAACGACCAAACCACAAATACATAATGCATGCAACAAAAAGAAAATTCGTATGTATACTGGTATATTCTAGGCACCACAATATTGCGCAATAATGCAACGCACCACACTGCTGCGCCCAGTCAAAATAACAGTCGATTTCTTCCATACCAATCACCGAAGAAAACCGACCATAAATATTGAAGCCAACAAACGACACTTTCTAGCTGCATTTACATGATTGACAATCCGGCGCACTTGTCTCCTTATCGTCCATCTAGCCACCCATGCATCACGTCACTTAAATCATTTAAATTCGTCCGCGTATGTCTCGCACACGTGCGAGTATATCGTACGTCGTTTTTTTTTCCTCCACAATACCTTCCATTTACCAATTCTGACAAAGTTTGGACTCGATTTATTTCACAACGCTTTGCGATGGCTAGCTAATGATCAGAGATGCCGTGCTTGGTTCATGGATTGCTTCGATACTATTTCTTAGGTGGTAGGTGTGTTTAATGTATGTATGTACAGTTTATCATCTGCTTAGGGCACGCCCTATATCTCATTGTTGACAGCGAGATTTGAACGTCAGCGTTTCTAAAAGATTTGCCTCTTAAGTGAGGTATATTTCTAGTTTTGTTGTTGTTTTAATGTTGGTTTTTTCGTTGGGATTCATCTTTGAAGAGACAGTACACATCTTTGAATGACAGTTTGATATTCTGTGACAATCCGACCTCAGTTGTTTTTCACGTAAAAAAGTTTTTTTTAAATAAGTTATAGGTAATAACGTTTGTGTTGTTAGGTTGCTTGTAGGTTTGTTAGTTTTTCATTATTTTTTTGTTGTTATGTTTGTCATTGTATTGTAATTTAAAGAACCTTGAAGAGTAAGCTGTATTTAACAAAATACATTTTCAATAGTTTATTCATTCTAATAAATTTACAAACTACAATTTATACTATCTATTTTAGGGTGGTTCTAATTGGCTATTTTTATTTAGAAAGCAACCATCCTCACAAATCTTTTCCAAATCCAAAAATAGTGGATTCTTAATAGTGCCTGTCGAGGCCTCAAATTTATAAACATTTATCAGTTAATTTCCATTTGTTTAAACAAATTTTAATTGTTTAAGGAATTCGTTTTTCTCGAAAATCCGTCTGAATCCTGTTTTCTGAGTTCGAAATGGCAGTTTATTATCTTACAGTGACATTATTCATTAACCAAAATCCCCCTATTGTTTAAACGATAAATTTAAAAAAAAATCAGTTTTTTTGAGAAATTAACTTATAATATGAAATAAAAACTTAAACTGGGCAAATTTGGTACGAATAATAGAGTCTATCGAGTATAATTAATCCCAAGGAGTAGGAGTTGTTTAAAAACAAAACAGGTGGAGTGTCTCCTTAAGTTGGCTTTAATGTTGGTAAGTAGTTTCGTTCTTAGTTTAACTTAACTTAACTTAAACTTAACTTTTAAACTTAAAAATTAACTTAAATTTCATGTTCGAGATATCTTGCCTATATTATCTAATAAAACCACATTTGTTTAAACATTTTTTTGCAGGTTAATAATATGGTGACATACAAAGTATGTCGTTAAACATTTTAATTGTTTTTTGCAATTCACCAAAACTTTGTTTTTTAGACCGTTATTCTGGCCAACGTTGTTGTCAAGTGACATCATTTATATTTTGGGATGAATTCTATTGTTTAAATCATAAAATATTATTCGGCTGTTCGAGTTGTTAATTTCAAGTCTCGAATTTGGAGCCGAGGATAGCTCGTTTCTTTCCTAATGGAACCGACCACTCGATTTTTTGCGTTGGCACGTTCCCAAGTGCCTGGTTCAAATCCAGGTTGTGGCTATAATTTTTTATTTATTTTAAAATTTACGTACTACCTTTATATCACCGTTATGCATTTGAATAATATTAATATTTTATTATTTAAACAATGGAAATTATCCCAAAATATAAATGATGTCACTTGACAATAACAGTTGACCAGACCGATCTAAAAAAGTGAATATTAGGAGCATTGCAAAAAATTTTTTTAAACAAATGGAATTTGTTTAAATAAACCTGGTCTTATTAGTTAGAACATGAAATTTATAAGTTAGTTTCACAAAAAAGCTGACTTCTACCATAATTAGAACGACAGTTGAAAATGAATAATCATTGATTGTTTAAACAATAGGAAGAATTTGTTTAATGAATAATGTCACTCTAAGATAATAAACTGCCCTTTCGAACCAAGCACACAGCTGTCCGAGCGAGTTTCGAGAAAAGCGAATTATTTAAACAAATTGAATTTCTTTAAACAAATGGAACAATCGAAAAATACCACAAAAAGAGTTTTTCCCTTGCATTTTTTTATGTAAATTTGATGCATCTATAGGCAACATTAAAATTCAAAATTTCGAAGAAAAAAAACGTGTCTACTTTATTTGGATTTGGAAACGATTTGGGGGGACCGTTGCTTTCTATCATCACAAAAATGTTTGCAATGCATTTTTGAACCACCCTAATTTATACTATATTTTTTATTCAAAGTGATTAATGTGTTAACTAATAATACCATGATAAAAAATAGTATTATTTAAAAAAATAAATATAAAATAATGGAAAGAGTATGACATGAATAAACAATGGTTATGGAAGAAATACAAATTCTTTTTTTCCATACTTGGTGCAACGAT
Organism: Melinopterus prodromus; assembly: GCA_964023965.1. Taxonomy (NCBI): domain Eukaryota; kingdom Metazoa; phylum Arthropoda; class Insecta; order Coleoptera; family Scarabaeidae; genus Melinopterus; species Melinopterus prodromus. Next base: position 68,891,926 of record OZ030392.1, read on the forward strand.
CATTAGATCTAGAATTAACTACATCGTAAATATGTTTCCAAAATAAGCCCTTGCATATCTCTCTGGCAAAAAAGTGCACCTACCAAATTTAAAGACATTTTTTCATCTTAGAAGACCATTCTAATTGGTAAAAGGAGGAACTCCTATGGACTTCTAATCACACCACATACACTTTCTACCTTCTAACACATACTCATACACACACGTTACATCCATAAGATTTAATTACTCCACCATACGACAACGCACACTTCTAATATTCCTCATATCCAATTTACACAAACTCATTCCGATTGAGCGTACATCTCAAACGACTTACGGCCCAGCTGGAGTCCAGGTGGAGATCTCATCCTACTTCCGCTCCCAACGACCACTAGAGGGCGCGATTTATCGCGCCATTTGCATGGGATAAACGACACTTTCCACATAGCAATTATTGTAGTAGAAAGTACGTAATAACCCGGCAAACGTAATAAAATGTTGATAAATAAATTTTACTATGGTGATAATGAGTTTGTCATGCTAATTTCAATATTAATTTCAATGTTTTATGTATAAAATTTTGGATACAAAGTGGTAAATAACAAAATGAAAGTTGACGTAAATTTTGAACTTTGACGGAATTTTTAAAAAGATGTAGAGACGTGGAGAGAGATGTAACGCTCCAGTGTGACTTTTGTTGGCCAAGTTTTGCCTGTTTAACCCAGAAAATCCCACGTGTCGGGTCGAAAACAAAGGCGGCTTCAAGACTTAAATTAGCATCTAATTAGTGTGAGGTTTAAAACATAAGAGGGCGTTGTTTTGCTTTTTAATGCTCCTTAAATATGTATTGACGTTTTAACCAATGTATATGGGCAGATTCATTTAATTATTAGTCGGTAATATGTCAATCATGTTTATGATAAATTTTGAATTAATTTTTATCTCAAGCATTTTGTCAATCTTTTTTTTTTAGGTAAGATTGTTCTTACGTACACACATATCTAGTGATTTTTGCAGTTCTACAGTGTACACAGAGACAAATTTTTGTTTGAATCAAATAAATATGCATTGTCTCAAAGAAATTTGTTGTTTCAATAGAGGCAAAGAAATATTTATTTGCGGATAAAAACGCATTTATTTGAAATATTCGTTTGGTAGAAAGAACGTTGATTTGTGTGAAATAACTTATGTTCCCAGTTAAAAAGTTTGCAATTTGTGTATTATAAGAAATGACATTTATTTACTTCAAATAATTATGATTGTGTTGAGTGAAAGAATTACATTTTTTTAAATTAACAAAATTGTTGGTCGAGTTAAAATGCTTGAATTTATTAATTTGTTGAAGGAATTAATAGACAAGAATTTTTCGGAAGACTCGCCATGTGTCACCTCCTTTTTGGGATGTCGCACATCCTCGACCAGTGCTTGGTCTTCCCAACCCAACATATAGTCAAGGTTAAGTTAGTAAAGTGTACTCTGATTTGGAATCGCAACTTGAACCTGCAGGCACTGTACTCTATAAGTTCTATACTGTCGATCACGCGGCTTTATACTCTCGATATGTACGAAGTGCGAGGAGAGAGTTTACAGCGCCATCTAACAATACAGTTGAATGACATTAAAAATATATTTATTTGAATCAAAATATGATTTCTTTGGTGGAAGGAAACCTATTTTAAAGCCAAAACAAAAAATATTACTTTAAAGGAAATAAATCTCTTCTTGTGTACAAATATATTTATTTTAATCAAAATATGATTTCTTTGGCGGAAGTAAACCTATTTTTAAGCCAAAGACAAAATAAATCTCTCCTTATATACAAATTTATATGTTAGAATCAAAATTATATTTCATTGGTGTAAAGAAACGTTTTTTTAAAACCAAAACTAAAATATTACTTTAAAGGAAAGTAATTTTTGTTTGTATACATATATATTTATTCCACTTAAATAAATATTTCAAATAAATTAATCTCTGCAAGCAAATAAACTAGAGTATTCAATGAAGTAAATATTGTTGGCGTCAAAGAAATATGTTTTGACCCAAAAGAATAAATTCAAACAAATACCTTTCTTTAAAGCAAGAAATCTTTTGTATCTGTGTAGATCAGCATACAAAAAAACTGTAATAACTCATTATTTCGACTGAACATTCTTACGTTTATTTTGTGTATGGATTTCTTTAAATTTAATTGAATTTAGTTAGTTTGAAAGTTTTGGCATCTAACATTTACGACGTGATAAAGACCCTGGTCACTGTAAATCTTAAATATTTTTGTTGGTTTTTATAAAATTTGATCTGACAGAAACGCATTTTTCAACAACTGAACAATTTGGAATAAACAGAACTTTATAAAACAAGTTTTTTATGTCATTTTTTATTATAATTAATTTAGTATTTAGAAAATTATAAGCCTACAATAAAACACTAATACAAAACAACAAAACAAACAATACTTGGGTGGTTTCAAATGGACGGTGCTCCAGCGCACATAACTGTAGCAGTAAGAGGCTTGCTTAACGAGATGTTCGAGGATCGGTGTTTTATTTTTAATATTGTGTTTTATTGTAACCTTATAAATTTATAAATACTAAATTAATTATAATGAAAATTGACCTAAAAAACTTAAAAAACTAATAAAGTACCCAAATACAGGATGTTCCATTTGAAATATAAAAGTTGACATCAGTTCCGGTATAACCGGAAGTAACCGAAAACTTCGAAAACTACGAAAAAAAAAACGTTAGAAAATTGAAGAGTTATCTAATAAATAATTCTTTTGTTGCAAACGCTTTGAATGTGCTGGTCTCTTAAAAAAAACAACGCCCTATAAAATGTATGTCTACCATCTATAAATACATCTTAAACATCGTATCTAGCAATTAAGCCAACCAAAGAATAATTGAATTATTCACAAGGTCATAAAACAGAGTATTATAGTGACAGTACTAGTACGATCAACCGAATACAATAACACGGCTAGAGCTCGGAGACACAGAACAAACAATGGTGGGAATTGGTTAGGAATGAGTACAAGCCGAGCACGTTGGACTGATTCACCAGAGGGATTAGATTACACTCATAAACAATTATTAGACCTTGATGGACTTGATTGGAACAATCATGAACTGGAGGGAATGCTCTTTTGTTTGTTTGTCTTGTATTTGTCCTCTCTCATTGAATATTGATGATATTGAGTCCGGTGACTTTTTAAGATTAAAAGCATTGTTGATATTTACATAATTAATAATTACTTTTTTTAAGCTGTTTGCGAAAAGTATTGGTTATATTGGTTTGATTTATGAGTTTTAATGATTTAATTTTGATGATTTTTTTGCTTAAATGATGTCTTGAGATCTTAGAAATAAAGTACAATACGTTTTATCTTTGAAAAACAATTTTAAATGTTTATTTAATAAATATACGGCCAAGTCTCTAGCTAAGCGTATACATGCAAAAAGTTTAGCCTGAGCGTTTACAGCCTAGAGACCTATACGTTCTTATCTTATTTGGAGGAATTACATCCATGGTGTGAAATATAACATAAAATATCATAAAACACAAAGATTTTGTGGAAATATCCTTGGTACGTTCGTTGAACTGACGCTAACCGCACAATGTTATAGCTGTCTGATGTAACGTGTGTTGTTCTTGATTAGTTGGTAAAAAATACCAGAAATAATTAGTGACATTCCCGGAGTATATCGCGATCGAAAGGAGTCGAAAGGAAGCAGCAGATTTACTAATAGAATTAATATGACAAGCATTGAATCGTTTGGAACTAGAGTCGTCTCTGCCTGATCATATCCACAGTCCACACCTGCAAAAATGTAATGTCGGTTAAAGATTTTTACAACGTTGAAGTGGATGACGTTTAATTATCATCTTTTGAACTTTGTTGCTGTGTTTTCACTATTTCACAAGTTGTAGTGTGTGAAGAAAATAGATCTGGGCGACACTGCTCAATACATTCTGACCGATGAAACGACGCAGCACGAGAATTGTCCACCTGGTGATTTAATTTTCACTTTTAAGTGGCAAAGTAATTGTGCATATTGCAGCAAGTATAGCCATATGTGTTGTCAATGATGCATTATCCAGCCTTACGAAGATTATGGAGGTATTATGTATGAGCATCGGGCCAAACTGCAATAATTTCTGCGCGAAGGCTGACGCACGGCGCATCATGTTTTCAGACCCATCGCTGACTGATGCTGCAAAACTGTCCCGCCTGTCGTCAAAATCAAACAGAAAGAAACAAGAGGAGGAAAATATTAATTTCAAAAGATGATTATGTGGTCTAGACATTGCCGACTATAGTAAAATATAACAATTCCATACATAAAAGTTACACAACACTTCAAACCGTGAAAGTGAAAGATAACTTCAACTGATCTCCGTCAATTCACTTGAAATTTTATATGCAGCTTCAGAACAAGATTATCTAGAGAGATACGTACGGATTTTACGATAAGTTCAAAACTTTTTTTGTTATAAACATTTTTTAACCTAATTTTGTACCCAAAAGTGGTACTATAAACGTTTTTTATTTTTTGTCAAAAATATCATATCCACCAAACAAGCAATTGTCTACAACTGTTCGATTTCTAGTTGTATTTTGTTGTCCGTATTATCTCTAATTCAAATCATAAATAATTTATAATTATAACTTACCTGAAGACTGACTGAACAAAAATTATACACAGAATAATTTTCAATTATCCCCAACGCCCTTCTGCAAACTTAAAAATAAATTACACACAACCACACTTTTAACGGTAGCACACCGTATGAGTATGGAAGAAGTTTTGTACGGCTAGCCTAGTGGAGCTGCTTGCCAAACTGCTGTCATTTGTGGTGTTTGGTGTTAAATCACATAGGTTGCTGATTTTACCGCTTAAATACAGATATTTACATCGTTAATTTACATTTTTTTGTCGTTAAAACACATATTTTATCGTTCAAATGTATATTTTGTCGTTAAGGTACCGAAATTTGTAAATAACGATGTGTTCAAAGACTTAAAGAGTCAACAAAATAACAAAATCCAGTGTGTACAATATAAATATCTTTCGCGTTAAAAATACAGTTTGTAACGTTAATAATCGCGAAATTTCATATCGACACTTTACTAAATTGAACTGCTGCAGTCACGTAGAAAGTTTTGTGTGCACTGGCACACGAACAAATGAATTTACATTGGTGGTATTGCTAGACGGTCGCGCACGTGTCATTCTGTAAACTATGGGACATTGAGAATTATTGCTATGAATCATAGCACGTAGGTGATAGCACACACACTGTCCAACGGCTTTGATATTCCAGCCCCTTTATCTTTTACGGCGAACGAAATATACTGTATACCATGGTGGCGTATATAATATACAATATATACTGACATAACCAATTGGACACTTCGACCTACAACCAAATAAAGAGATCGATACCCCCAAAAGGTATACATGGTGTATTGATCATGTTCATTTTTGTTCTATTTATTTGTAATAGTATACAAAACGTTTTATGATACACCGCAAAAATATTTTAAAGATTTTTTACTTTATCATACGCAGTATGTAAAGTATTGTAATCGTGCCGAAAAAAAAAATTGAGATTTTTGCGGAAATAGGTCTTTTTGGGTCCCCTGAACATTTTTGACCAAGGTACAAAAAAATGTCTGTGTGTGTGTGTGTGTGTGTGTGTGTGTGTGTGTGTGTGTGTGTGTGTGTGTGTGTGTGTGTGTGTGTGTGTGTGTGTGTGTGTGTGTGTGTGTGTGTGTGTGTGTGTGTGTGTGTGTGTGTGTGTATGTGTGTGTGTGTGTATGTGTGTGTGTACCCGTTTTTTGTGGAGACGGTTCCGGGGAAACTACTAAAGGTATCGGGTCGAAAGTTCATATTTAGAAGTTACATGACTAAACTTAGAGCTGAAAAGCTTTTGGTTCAAAAGGGTCCAAAGGAACGGGCTATTTACTCCTAGCATTTTTCAACGATTTTGCAATTGAACCGCTATTTCTGTAATTTCGTCAAAATAGTTAAATAATAAATTAAAGCAGAGGAAATTTTGAATAATTTATGCCTATGACATTTTTTGGTAAAATTAATAGTTTAGCTGCAAGAGCAAATTCTATTTGATCGAGATCGGTCGCATCTGCATTGATATTAAACTACATAGTAGCCAGGATTTTGACAAATATTTTTTTGTGCTGTCACCACAGAAATGTCTATGGCTGTCACACTCGAAAACAGCTGATTCCATCAGAGGTTGGGGAGCCGCTATGGAACGTTGCCGCTCTAGTGCGGAAGTACAAAATTCAAATAAAATAAGATCACAAATTTGATTGTTTGTTAATAAGAAATATCAACCCGTTGTTATATCTAATTGTAAAAACGATAAGTTGAGAAAATTGTAAATAAAGTATAGCGATGAAGTATAACGACAAATCTGTCAGAATTTGAATTAGTTTTTTAAGGTGCGTTTTCATTAGTGCTAATGGCAGTGGTAGCAGACGCCATTATAGTATTTCTAATAGAAAATTGCTAGTGACTCCTGTTTATGTGCAGGCAAACTAATATGTGTCACTATCACGAATGTAAGAAATGCTATAATTTCGTATTCTACCACCGCCATTACCTACCATTACGACCAATCAGAACGTACCTTTAAACTTGACGTTTCGTCAAAGTGATACCAACCTAACATTTTCTATACAGAAATTTAACATTTCTTATTTATGTTTTTAAATACTTATTTCTCAAAAAGCAACACAATAAACGTTGATGTCACTCCTGCCAAAAACTAGATAGCACGACTCGCTCACATGCGACGGCGACACTCCGCCTTCGGTGACGCGCCGCATCACCGCTCGTCGCGCTATTCCGTACTTTCGGCACTTGTGACATAAATAACTATTATTGTAATGATGTAGTGTTGGTAGTGTCAAATGCTGATGATTTGACAATACCTACGATTTATCTCAATAAAATAGATTCTCATGCAGCTAAACTATTAATTTTATATATTGTATGATAAAGTCATGTGCCTGGCCACATCAGATTTTTTATAGTTGTCAATAGTGTTTATCTATCACTTCTGGTCGAAAAAAACAGAATTTTAAATTAAATCCCTGCCTTTTTTTGTGGGAAAATGTTGTTTTTAATTAGTTTCTGTTGTGACTTTAACGTAGTATAGGGTCCTATTATAAGTTTCAAAGGTGATGTTATTTCCGGAATAACAGGAAGTCATACTAACATCCAAAATAGTCTATTAATATTCTACCAAATTTCATTCGTGTATATTTTGAAACGTTTGACAGTATTCAGAACGTCAGCGGTTGCGAAACGTCAATTCAACACGAAAATGCATGCAGAATGCGATGAGGAGGAGAAACACGCGCGCACGCACGCTATGTGAAACAAATATTGAAACAGCCTGGTGTTTCCATGGTGTTTACAAAGTCAATGTGTATTTCGAGTGCGGATAGCAATGTTGTTATACATTTTTCAAGGATTTTGCAAATGAGCCGCCATTTCTGTAATTTCGTCAAATTAGTTAAATAATAAATTAACGTCGAGGAAATTTTGTATAATTTATGTCTATGACATTTTTTGGTACAATTAATAGTTTAGCTGTAGGAGCAAATTATATTTGATCGAGATCGTGTCTGCATTAATATAGGATTTGCCAGATATTTTTATTCTAATGACAGTAGGTAGTGTCAAAGATTGATTTTTTGACAATACGTACTGTCAATATCTGTCAAATCCTGGCTAAGTCGTTTTATTTTAATCAAACACGATCAATCTCGATAGTATCTCATGCAGCTAAACTATTAATTTTATATATTGTATGATAAAGTCATGTGCCTGGCCACATCAACTTTTTTTTTATTAAACTATACTCAAAAGTATTCTTCCTGATAAAAAATTCTTGATAAAACGACAATTGAACATTGCCATTTACATAAATTTTGCCATGATATCGTAAGACAAAAGCAATTGAATTTGATGTAATGTGTTTTAGTTTACTGTTTTTTCAATAATTCAAAATTGAAGAATTTATTAAAATAACTAACAGTTACACAACGTTATACCTAGTGTCATTTTTTGCGAGCGTAAATTAATATTTTGCAACACTATTGTTTATTTCTTAATCAAATTTGGCATTCTTTGCTTTGTTACCAGCTTCCTTTGAATCTAATCTAAAATAAAAAAGTGAAAGTCGCTATTCTCATGTCAACATATTGACGTACACTAAACATATCACTATCAATAACAACACCATTATTATCCGAATTATTTTCGTATGTGCTCTCGAGTCTTTCGCATTGTTAAATTAGAAGTTTGCCAATTTCATTGTCGAAAGATGAAAGTTATATCTACAAGAATAAATTATTATATGGTCGCCGAGAGCGATACCAATCTACAACATCCGCCTTGTTAAAAATCTAATTTGCACTTGGATATGTTACCATCGCGAAAGAAAAAAAAATCAATCTCCAATATTAGTTTTCTAATCTTAATATTTTACTTTCAAATCGTATTTGCACATTTCGCCAATTAATTATGAAATTAAAAAATAAATTTGAAACGATATGACAGCTCAGTGGCACATTGATCTCCGTTATAAAGCAGGTAATGTCAACCTCCTTCCATGGCTAACAAGATATCAAAGACGAGATAGAGATAGGGGTATTAAGAGATACAGAGATACTAATTAGAGATAGAGATACACATTAGAGATACAAATTAGGGATATAGATACACATTAGAGATACAAATTAGAGATAGAGATACAGATTAGAGATACAAATTAGAGATACAAATTAGAGATACAAATTAGAGATACAATTTAGAGATACAAATTAGAGATACAAATTAGAGATACAAATTAGAGATACAGATTAGAGATACTGATAAATATGTGCAACTTTCTGTATCACTCAATATATAACGTTTCGAATGCTTCTCGAGTATTCGAACACTGTTAAGCTCTGTTAGGAACAAAAGCGTGGTGCGGTGCTTTTCTATGGTTTATTGTGTCGCGAAGAGCTACACAGCTGTTAAACGCTTAGGATTACTGGTTCCATTCATTCGTCTGGTAACTGTTCGGACTCCCGGTGTTCATTGTATCGTCGATAATGAAGACATACGGTGCGGAATGAAGTGTTCCACATTACTCATAATGGACCGCGGCTTGTTTTATGGCGTATCAGTTCTGTTGCGGCGTAAATATGCGCGTCGCTCGCTTGTTGTGGATCCGAGCGACGGATTCGTTATGGTAATGGTGGGCACTGGAGTCTCTTGGAAGATGAATAGGAAAAAACGGTTAAAATTGCGTCTTCGTAATTTATTTTGTAATTTCTGTACGTAATTTCTTCGCGTATTGCTGTTGGTAGAAGATTGCGAATTGAAATTGCTCGTGTGGTGGTATGGTGTTGTGTATGGTGTGCCACTTTCCAGTCATTAATGGTTAATATAGACACTTTTTTTCCGGTGTCTAAAGTTCTAAAGGTCTTCAGCGTGGTGCAATTTGTAAGGATCGGGTTTGTCATCACTTTTGCTCAGACAAAGCGCATTGTGGGTTAGATTGTGGCTTGGAGTGTGTAAGAAATAAGATGGGAATAATTTTCCAAACTGACGGCTACACACCCACTATGCGAAATATTCCACAACGCACAAAAGTAATTTTGGTCAATAATGCATGGGTTACGTTTTTATTCTTACATTATATTTACATATGTACATTGCCAGCAATTCCGTTATTGGAAGAGCTAGAATAATGAAATATAGACTATAGGCTACCCAATAATTCATAGGTTTAAAGTTTATTACATAATCATTGTTTATCTTGCATTTTTCATACAAAAGATCGTGCTGAAACTCCGCGTGAATTCCGACGCTCTACGGTCTTTGGTGTGCTGCGGGGAAGGGAGGCGTTAGTGGTGCTGTCATATCGGAGAGAACCGACACAGCTGAGAGAACCGGGGCAGCTTATTATCAATACAAAAAAAGAACGATAACTTGTCAAGGTAGTAAATTTAACTAACAATTAAATTCTTAATTTTTGCGTAATTTTGATTATAATATGTGACCCGGTACGAGAGAAATCACTTCTATCGATTGGCGTTTATGTTTTCTTCAGGTTTTATATAATAAGGTTGTAAACAAGATTTTGATGGAAGCGGATAGATTTAATAATATGGAGTTAGCAGATTTTCCAATTAGTGGTGAATACTAAATTAAGTTTGCTTGATAAACCCAAAAAATATTTAAAAAGTATGCTCGGTTTTGTTATATAACTATTCAAACTATTATAACAGTTTCAACAGTTTATTTATTAATAATATTTAAATACATGCACAAACAATATAAAATAAATACAACTCTTGATATATTACATATATGACAAACGTCAGCTCTGAGCGTATAAAACTTAAAAATATGAAAAAACTTTTACTAATTTAGCATCGTAAATTTGTAGACACATATTATTTTGTAGATTATTAATTAATTTTAAATGCTAATCCCGAAACTCGATTTAAATTGCCAAGAATTCCCATGGGACTTCCAAATGCCTGTTCGTGGTTCTGTTATCTTATTGACTTTTTTTTGCCATTATTTTTTAATTCGGTAATCAGCCACGATATTACGTATGGATCGCACGCCACTGCTAAGGAGGCATTCAAAAAATAAACGTGAATTAAATTAGATTAACAAAATAACAGATTACAGACTGAGAAAATAATTTTAAGAAAGTACTAGGAACGTCAGTAATTATGAAGTTGAGGTCATTGTGAAAGACCAATAATATTTATAATTTCGAAAACTCTTCACTCGCCAAACTACTAATACAATTTTATATCCACTGTCTGAGTTCCACAAGATAAACATGTGAGTAACGAGCAAAGCATGCTACGACAGCAAAACAAAATCAAATCCATTGCTTCGGTCGTAGAGATACAGAAAAACATCTGGACGTTATTGCCAGCCAGCTCATTTGTTTCACTACAGTGCAACTTATGTTTTCACATATAATGCAATAGTGACATTTAAACTTGTTGTGTTTAAACTTATCTGGAAGTAATTAACAAATAAAATACACAAAATAAATATTTAAAAATGCATCTTAAGAGGGATGTGTGCGCGTGTTTCTCCTCCTCATCGCATTTGCGTGTTTTTACCAAGGTATAATATGACTATCATTCTGTTTGAGTGATGTGTCGTCAGCAAACTGAGATCATATCTCCTCAACTGGTTTATTGCCGACGTTTGCTCTGAACGCTGCCAGGCGCCACACATTAAAAATAATTAATCCCGGATGAATTAGTGCCAGTATCGCTCGCTAGAGGTCACTCTCTGCCCTCAGATATTTCCGATAGCGTAAATGAGTGCAGTTGCTATCGCGAGGTCAAATATTTACTCTTTCACGAAGTGATGATGATTAGGTCTTCTAAAAGGGTTTTCAATAACGAAAATGGAAAGCAATGAAGCATCAAAATGAAACGGCCAATTTGCAGTCAAGCAGCAGTTCCTTTCTTATGTCTCTAGAATGATTTTCATTTGTGCTTTCTTCTTTTTTATTAACGAATATTTTCTCCAAGCATTAGATAATAATGTTACAAAAGAACAGTTTTTTTTAAACTTTATTTTGGTGCTTTTTTTTCACGAAATTTGGTGAAAACTTACCATTTTATAAATTAAATTTATACTTTAATTACTCGAAAAACATAAGATTTCATGTTACATTGATAAACAACAAAATTACAAATCTATAAAACATGAAGATTGCAAAAAATATGCGAAAATAGTTGTTCTAAATATAATTAAAGGTAGGATTTAAAGGGCATTTCATCTAAAAAACAGTGACTGCTGCTATTTTTTCCAGTAAAAAAGTTGATGTATTAAATTCTATTTACATTTGTTACTATCTATTAGTTTTTGTCTCTTTGATGGCATTTCTTCATCGTCAGATTCGACAAACCTTCGCGATTTTAGTAGATCTTGGAAATCTTCAAGACCATCACCGTCTTCGTCTCCAATATTATTTCCAGTCTGCATTGGTTCTTCATCCACAATTTCATCTGAATCACTAACTTCCACGTAGCTTTTTTCTTCCACATTGGAGCATTTTTCAGAACAATGACAATTTGAGCATAAATTTGTGCATTTGAAACCATGTTTTCAGCAGCCACATTTTAAACTGTTACATCCAGTTTCACAGCTTTAGCAAATAGTTTTGAGCAATATTTCCGGAATTGTACATAATATAAATTCGGATTCGAGTTTTTTTTTCGTTTCTTTGCATTTTTATTTTTTTTGAGAAGATTTACCATAGTAATGTATATTTTCTTTACACCATCAGAAAGTAGAGATTCCAACGAACAAAAAGCTTACTGACTTTTTAAAAAAGCAGATATTTTGACGTGAGAATTTTCGATTGAAAATTGGGATGTTTTTTTTTTTGATATTAAGTTAAAACAAGGCGAAGCAATAGATATTTTAAATCAAAAAAAATGTAGTGTGTTTGGGACATAAAAATGTAATTTTTCACCAAATTTCGTTAATAACATTTTTTTTGCAAAAGATAGAAATAAAAACAAAAAGTCCGTTATTGAATTTTTCACATAAATGTTGAGGTTATGTGAAAAAAGTGCAAATACAGAAGTTGTAGATCTTTTTATTACCTACAAGTTTCTCTTCCTTTCCCAGTGGATTTCATTCTACTATTATTTCTTTTCACTTTTTACCATTTTCAAAAGCTTCAGTACTTGTCTATGACGTTACTTAAGCTAAATTAGTCTAGCGTATTTAAAACAGGTGAGATCTGTAATGATCAGTTTAATTAATAAATTCCTTTTAAACTTTCAATATTTATCCAACTATAATGGTAGGCAATTTGCGGTTGAATGCCTTATAATAAATTCGAGCACTTGCGAAACCTGTTAAGAATAACATTACATCTTACAGTCCAATTAATTGCGGTTAAACTGTATAAAATAAACTTTCCAATAAACGATTAGTTAGCATGTTTAAATTATAAGAAAATTTATAATGAAATTATCTACAGATGTGTAGGTAGATCAGTTGTAAATTTTCTTATAGACGAAAAATAAAATAAAGATGTTTAAAAAATCTGTCGACAAAAGACATCGACGAAAAAATCTCTCTTTCAAGTATAGAAGACAAATGACTACAAGTTTATTTCTATTCATACTAATTTGTGTGGGAATTGTAGAATGATGTTTTGCTTAGTTACGCTGTTGACTTGCCAGGTACAAAATTCCTATAGAGTTTTTTCACATACATTTTTTTTTAAATTTTGTAAGCAAGCATACTTTAGGTTACTATTATTTATTAATTGCCATAATTTGTGATTTGTTTTATTTGCTAGACTACGTGTTTCATGACGTATTGTTCTGTAATTAATTCTTAGTTACGTGTATAAAGAGCGAAGCGTGCGACCTTGTAGCAGGTGCAATAGAACATAAACCGTACTATTGAAAGAGTGGCGTATTTATTATGTTATTCGAGGAGATTGATTTGAACGTAATTCTCTGTTTAAAGGTTCCGCTTTATTTCGCAATTTCGCTATAAAATATCGACGGCAACAATAAGCTTTATTACTGCTACTTTTCCCGAGATCTAATATAGAGGATTTAATGAGAAAACGGCCGTTGTTAAATTAAAACCGTTAAAGGAATTGATTAGATAGAATCCAGTATTAGAGAAAGTTTGCTAGTTTTATTATTTATTTCTTTTGGGATTTTACAGAGAAGTAGATTGGTTTTAGTGCAAAAATACGGTATAATTATTGTGTTGTAATTACGGTTTTGTTTGTTTCTTTGTTTGTAGTGAATGGAATTTAATGGTAGCACTTTTTATTGTAGAACACATCTATACAAGTGCTTTTTAGAATTATAATTACAGACCTGTATGCGGCGTTAATTCCTGCGTAATTTGATATGTCACATGACATAGGTGACCCGGAATGAAGAAACCGACCTAAGTGCCTTAGTGAGTTAGGTCGGTTTCTATATTCCAGGTCACATATCTGAAATAAAATAAGATGATTAATGTGTGTCGTGTCTAAGTAAACACCTAACTAATTTATAGTCGTGAAAAAATATAAAAACAAAGAAATAAATAACAAATAATAATAAAACTTTGCTAGTTTTATTATTTATTTCTTTTGGGATTTTACAGAGAAGTAGATTGGTTTCAGTGCAAAAAATACGGTATAATTATTGTGTTGTAATTACGGTTTTGTTTGTTTCTTTTTTTGTAGTGAATGGAATTTAATGGTAGCATTTTTTATTGTAGAACACATCTATACAAGCGCTTTTTAGAATTATAATTACAGACCTGTATGCGGCGTTAATTTCTGCGTAATTTGATATGTCACATGACATAGGTGACCCGGAATAAACAAACCGACCTAAGTGCCTTAGTGATTAAGGTCGGTTTCTATATTCCAGGTCACATACCTGAAATAAAATAAGACGATTAATGTGTGTCGTGTCTAAATAAACACCTAACTAATTTATAGTCGTGAAAAAATATAAAAACAAAGAAATAAATAACAAATAATAATAAAACTTTGCTAGTTTTATTATTTATTTCTTTTGGGATTTTACAGAGAAGTAGATTGGTTTCAGTGCAAAAAATACGGTATAATTATTGTGTTGTAATTACGGTTTTGTTTGTTTCTTTTTTTGTAGCGAATGGAATTTAATGGTAGCATTTTTTATTGTAGAACACATCTATACAAGTGCTTTTTAGAATTATAATTACAGATCTGTATGCAGCGTTAATTTCTGCGTAATTTGATATGTCACATGACATAGGTGACCCGGAATAAAGACACCGACCTAAGTGCCTTAGTGACTAAGGTCGGTTTCTATATTCCAGGTCACATATCTGAAATAAAATAAGACGATTAATGTGTGTCGTGTCTAACTAAACACCTAACTAATTTATAGTCGTGAAAAAATATAAAAACAAAGAAATAAATAACAAATAATAATAAAACTTTGCTAGTTTTATTATTTATTTCTTTTGGGATTTTACAGAGAAGTAGATCGGTTTTAGTGCAAAAAATACGGTATAATTATTGTGTTGTAATTACGGTTTTGTTTGTTTCTTTTTTTTGTAGTGAATGGAATTTAATGGTAGCACCTTTTATTGTAGAACACATCTATACAAGTGCTTTTTAGAATTATAATTACAGACCTGTATGCAGCGTTAATTTCTGCGTAATTTGATATGTCACATGACATAGGTGACCCGGAATAAAGAAACCGACCTAAGTGCCTTAGTGAGTTAGGTCGGTTTCTATATTCCAGGTCACATATCTGAAATAAAATAAGACGATTAATATGTGTCGTGTCTAAATAAACACCTAACTAATTTATAGTCGTGAGAAAATATAAAAACAAAGAAATAAATAACAAATAATAATAAAACTTTGCTAGTTTTATTATTTATTTCTTTTGGGATTTTACAGAGAAGTAGATTGGTTTTATTGAAAAAAATACGGTATAATTATTGTGTTGTAATTACGGTTTTGTTTGTTTCTTTTTTTGTAGTGAATGGAATTTAATTGTAGCACTTTTTATTGTAGAACACATCTATACAAGTGCTTTTTAGAATTATAATTACAGACCTGTATGCAGCGTTAATTTCTGCGTAATTTGATATGTCACATGACATAGGTGACCCGGAATGAAGAAACCGACCTAAGTGCCTTAGTGAGTTAGGTCGGTTTCTATATTCCAGGTCACATATCTGAAATAAAATAAGACGATTAATATGTGTCGTGTCTAAATAAACACCTAACTAATTTATAGTCGTGAAAAGATATAAAAACAAAGAAATAAATAACAAATAATAATAAAACTTTGCTAGTTTTATTATTTATTTCTTTTGGGATTTTACAGAGAAGTAGATCGGTTTTAGTGCAAAAAATACGGTATAATTATTTTGTTGTAATTACGGTTTTGTTTGTTTCTTTTTTTGTAGTGAATGGAATTTAATGGTAGCACTTTTTATTGTAGAACACATCTATACAAGTGCTTTTTCGAATTATAATTACAGACCTGTATGCAGCGTTAATTTCTGCGTAATTTGATATGTCACATGACATAGGTGACCCGGAATAAAGAAACCGACCTAAGTGCCTGAGTGAGTAAGGTCGGTTTCTATATTCTAGGTCCCATATCTGAAATAAAATATGTCGATTAATGTGTGTCGTGTCTAAGTAGACACCTAACTAATTTATAGTCGTTAAAAGATATAAAAACGGCAGAAAAACATTAACAAACATCCTCTCTATTGTATGAAAGCAAAATTACCCTTTTTTTTAAGGAGAATTGAATGATCTTTATTATTACTTATTACACACCACAAACACCTCGTGTTTCGAAAAAAAAAATCATTGAAGAGAAATTTCAAACACATCTCAATATCAGCGCACCTCTTCCTCAAAGTGTGTTACCACGACCACTACTGAATACATTTAACGTCACCGTAGGTGATCGCGACAGCAATTACGGCACCCCGCGTTCACTTGCCGTTTCGCGCAACGTTAATAATAATGTTAATAAATAATTGCCTTTAATTATATGAGTCACGGAGCAACTAGGTAGCTCTCCAAGATTGGGATCGCCTCGGAACTCGAAGAGAGTTAAAGTCGGTCTCTTTCGGTTGCGCTAACTGCGAAACGGCACGAATCTTGCACGGCACGAATGCAGGCGAGCCTACAGCAGAGCCATCTGATGCACGCATCGGTAATTCAATCGTAAATCACTCTACGAGTTTCTCTCGCTACGAGAAATGATGGCGCTGTTCGCTGTTGTCAGTCTTCACTGCCGAAATTAGCGCTTACGTCAATGTTTTTTTTTTTGTCAAGGTGGTCCTTTTTTGGAATGAATGACTAAAGTTAACCGTGAATTTAGTATCAATTCGTGGTGGTTTTGTCATCAATAAAGTTTCGCTAAAGGTTCATATTGACTTATTGGTTTTCTCAATTCCTTAAGAAGTTGTACCCGTTTAAAATACGGTTTTATTGATATTTTGATCAGCTCTAACTTATTACCGAATTGAAAAAAATGAATACTCGTTGAAGTTTATTTGCGGCGAAAATCATTAGTCTGATACAGAAAAGAAAAAGATATATTTCTGTATAAATTTAGAACATAACGGGAATTTTGGAATTTATTTCTACAAACCAACTCTTGAATGTTTGAGGGAAAAAGCACTCTCGATGTACCGAATTGCTTCCGAAGTTTTCTTTTTGCCCGTATTCACATAATTCCACATTTTGTGTGTGTGTGTATGTTTTGATTTTCAGGCCCCACAAAATTTTGTTCGTGAACTATCACCTGGTGGTTATAAATACCGCCACCTATTTGGTATATAGTTCCTCCAAGCATCTGACATGTTCGCGGTAATATAAATTTAAATATAATAAAACTTTCAAAACCTTCTTAGTTTGTCAAATATTTAGGTAATTTGGCTGGATTCTTTATATTAGCTGTTACGTACCACCTACTCAAGTAGTTTTGATAAGCTCATTTTTGCTACAACTTTATACTAATCTAAGGCTTAATAAATCCGCACATAGCATGTGGATGATATGTAGATGACGGCAAAAATATATATTATCAAAACATCATATTTATTATCTTTATTCTAGGAAATATATTTAAAAATGTTTACATATTTTCAGAACTTTTTATGTGGCTTGTGTAGCAGAGCTATACCCATTTTTATTTTAATCGTATTATGTTCTAAATTCTTTGTTTATTTTATTCATATTTATTACTATTTGAAAATTGTAACTGTTTTTTTCGTCTTTTCGTTCCTTATAAACTCATAACGAAACCGCTTTCGGTGTCGTTATGAAAACACTAGATCACAAACTTTTAGTAACTTTTGGTTTTCCAAGATTTATGATATTGACGTCAACTGTCAAATAAGGCTTACATCTCAATCGCTATGGGTTCGCGTCAGTCGTAGTTGTGAATTTTACACTAACTACTAACTGTTGAATATAAAATTACTTTAAATTGTAAGATAACAACCGCATTTTTCGAAATGTATGTAAAATTAATTTAGCAAGGTAGAAAAAAATGGCATATAACAAAACAGCGCCAATTTTTGTCTTCTAAAACTTGTATTATAGTAGTAGTAATAATCTTTATTCTAACATCCAGCTTTGTACAGGTTTATTACACAATTAGTTTCATTTAATAAATTGCATTTGGTGTTCGAACGGGCTATTGACCTAGGCCTTTCTGCCCTGCTCCATCTCTTATTTTGGGCGTCTTCTTGTATTGTAATATACTATAATTGCTAGTTTTGTTGAAGTTAGAATGTTTTGTACTTTAATAATTAATATTATAGTGTATAACTTTAATCTTCAAATACAGAATCTAGGAAGTCTCTATAAAATCCCATCTACTAAATCGTTCGTTCACTTCCGTAAACGAAGTTTAGAGCACGTGTTGCCAAATTGAGTTCGTGACCAGAAGATAAACAGTGTATAAAGGAAACGTTCCGGTAAACGTAAACTTGTTTTGAAAACTTACATCATCAACTAATGCCGAACAATGGAAACCGCACAAATATCCGCGCCGCCACTGGACTGCCTAGTTCTGTGCACCACCAGCATATTTCCTTTTTCCTGTTCTATGCCGCTATATCTTGTAGAAAGTGAGGAAACTCACAACAAAGCTCGTTGTTATTTTTTCTTCTATTGGATGACCGCTTTGTTCCTTTTACTGCACAGGTAACAAAAACTTCGTCATAAAACCCTACTACAAACAATTTACGTATGATATAAAATATTATGAACAAAAAAATGCTGATGGCATTTTAGTTAGTTAAACAATACTCAAAGGATGTTTAATTAGTCTAATTGGTGTCTAAAATTATGTTTTTCAGCACCCTGACAACAAATCTGAATAATTTATTTCCTCAATTATAGAAGGCAATACGTGCTTTCGCAATAACTTGGTGTGTGTTGGTAATTTCCATAACACGCTGTCACAATCCAATCGGAACACTGTACAGACGACCACAAACTGCACAAACAACCATTACAAGATAAGCGCTGGGTCAGATGAGTCTGCAGGTTTATTTGAAGTGATCGAAACATTTTGGTGGTATCCTACGTATATTCCAAGTTTCTACAAAATTTAGATATTGAGATGATACAAAAGCAAAATGATGTACCAGTGTAGTTAGCCATTTCTTACTTCTCATTATTTTACATCTCAAATAAAAATTTCGACTTCAAACCACTATAATTTTCACAAACTAAGTATACAATTAGCAATCCCTTTCAAGGCAACTGCACAAGACCACGCGACCAGATGTTCTTCGTACGAAAGTATACACATTATCGAGGCAAAATCGACCATTTTTTCCATCTCTACTCCCATGCCTCCCTGTAATTACGTACTACCTTCTCCGCTTATGAGGCTAAATTATTACTTTGGCCATTGTTTGCCAAGTCAGTCAAGGTTTTTAATCCACGACAACCAGCTCGATTTTCCAACCGATAAAACACCGGCCCGAACGGAAAAACCCTAACAGATCTTTAACTTCATCTCCTACGCTCGAAATGCATGCATATCGACCACGTAAGGAAGGCAATTGTTCGCCGAACGTAGCCGTCTAGCTAAGGACTACAATGCCAGCCGAATCGCCCACTAAAGCGCTGGCATACGTTCACGTATTTCCTTCCTCGATTGGAGAGTACACCTAGATAGTAGTGATGGATATTTTCGCAAATCCGAATCTGACGAATTGTCGTCTAACATAGGTAAACGCTTAATCTCCGTAATTTTTTTTTTAGTTCTTTTGAATCTCCGTAAATGAGCAGCATATTTGCTTACACTACTTGTAAAACTATTCATTTTGATCCATCAAAATAACTAAATTCTACACGGAACGACGCAAGCTGATCGCGGAGTAAGTAGGTCAACTGCTACTAGTCTTCTTAAAAACGCAAAGAGTCAAATTATCCAAAACGGGTGCCTAATAGAAAAAAAGGCATTGGAATTTTTAATCCAATTTATAAAGATCTATACTACAAATCTTCAAAAATAATTAATGATATACAAAGTTTCTAAAACATTTTTGAACAAACTTTAGCCTTTCGCAGATTTTGTCGTAAATTCCCATCACTAGTAAGTATATTGTATACTGTGACCCCATTAACTGGGTTAAACGTTTCTTGATCATTGTGAATCTGTTGGTATCAGGCGCTTATATATAGCTGTATGGTCTTGTATGTCTTCTCATCCAGGTGTTCACTTGAGTTAAAACGAACAAAAAAAGAATGGAGGCAGGGAAATGGCTCTTAAAATGACTGTATGTGAAATAAATAATCACAAGAATAATTAATTGTGTTAGGTGGTTAGTATTGTTGGTTATAAGGCATAAGAATTCCTTGAAACACATCGGAAAAAAACTCGGAACGTCATGCAAACATTTTTGCAGAAGTTATAAACAGTTTTCTGTGAAAACTGATTGAACTACATCATCTACAGGAACGAACATTATCGTAATTTAGGAGGGGGGGGGGGGCAAAACTCTGAACGTCATAGGGATATTAGGTCTCTTAATTACCTGCACTTTGAGGTATGATAGAAATTTATGCAAACATTTTTGCAGAAGTTTTAAACATTTTTCTGTGGAAACTGATTGAAATACGCTATCTATATGAACGAACTTTATCGCGATTTATGGGGGGCAAAACTCTGAACGTCATAGGGATATTAGGTCTGTTAATTACCTACAATTTGAGGTATGATAGAAATTTATGCAAACGTTTTTGCGGAAGTTATAAACATTTTTTCTGTGGAAACTGATTGAAATACGTTAGCTATAGGAACGAACACTATCGCGATTTAGGGGGGCAAAACTCTGAACGTCATAGGGATATTAGGTCTCGTAATTACCTACAATTTGAGGTATGATAAATGCATGCAAACATTTTTTGAGAAGGAATCACATTTTTCTGTGGAAACTGATTGTAATACGTTAGCTATAGGAACGAACACTATCGCGATTTAGTGGGGCAAAGCTCTGAACATCATAGGGATATTAGGTCTCTTAATTACCTACAATGTGAGGTATGACAGAAATTTACGCAAAAATTTTCGCAGAAGTTACAAAAAGATTTCTGTGGAAACCGATTGAAATACGTTAGCTATAGGAACGAACGCTATCGCGATTTAGGGGGGCAAAACTCTGAACGTCATAGGGATATCAGGTCTCTTAATTACCTACAATTTGAGGTATGATAGAAATTTATGCAAACATTTTTGCAGAAGGTATAAACATTTTTCTGTGGAAACTGATTGAAATACGTTAGCTACAGGATTGAACATTATCGCGATTTAGGGGGCAAAACTCTGAACGTCATAGGGATATTAGGTCTTTTAATTACCTACAATTTGAGGTATGATAGAAATTTATGCAAACATTTTTGCAGAAGTTATAAAGATTTTTCTGTGGAAACTGATTGAAATACGTTAGCTACAGGATTGAACATTATCGCGATTTAGGGGGCAAAACTCTGAACGTCATAGGGATATTAGGTCTTTTAATTACCTACAATTTGAGGTATGATAGAAATTTATGCAAACATTTTTGCAGAAGTTATAAACATTTTTCTGTGGAAACTGATTGAAATACGTTAGCTATAGGAACGACCATAATCGCGATTTAGGGGGGAAAAACTCTGAACGTCATAGGGATATATTTAACTTGGTGAGATAAAAATAACCATTACTTTACTATTTAAGCATTTATTGTTTCATCTTGTTTACCAATACCGAGGATGAGTTGTTTTATTTTCAATGTCATCCAGGTGACTGCAATAAAGGAACTCTAAACACAATATAAACAGAATGACACGTGCTTTTCTAGACAATTACCATGACGTATGCCTACGTATAACCTACATATACCCATGTTTGTTACTGTCTGTCTCCAAATATACACTCTTTCTTTTTCCATAACATTTACGTACGCAAAAATCGCTGATGCTACGTTCTGTGTCATACGTATCAAGTTCAACAATTACTCATTGTTACAATTAAACAATTGCGAGGTCATCTATTAGGTTATCTATTTTTAATTCGCTTCGGTATTTGATGCATGTATTAACGAAATACCGAAATAAGTACATATTTATATTAGACGTTGTAGTAAATTATGCAATATTTCCAAAAAAATAAAAAAATAAATCTTTGTGGGCTTATCTGGTAGTATATTTATTTATCTGCTACATATATCGAGCCCTGCTTAAAAAAAGGTTGCTATTTACGATACGATGTTGTTAATGAGCAATAAACAGATTCGCGCTGACTGTAAATTTGTTAATTTCATCGTTAAGGCCAATTATAAACATCGTTAGAGTGCGTTTTTATTACTCTCGATGACTTGCCTAAGTAAAACACGGCACACCGTCGTTTATGTATTTATAACGCTAGATTTTATGTTGTTATTCCACTGCAACAGTGGCTATTAGTTATTAATAACTCGGCACTGCATCTGATTTATGTAGGTAACGAGGCGCCATCTACAATATATTCGCTCGCTATTAATTAAATACAAAAGTTTTATTCATAATTTCTTTGTTTTTCTCAGTCATGATGTTTCCTAGATCTACAGTGTGTCCCTGCATTGAATTACAAAGGGGTTATTAAATATTTTATGTACAATTTTGAGCTATTTATTAAAATTTATACATTAATTACTCGAAAAACTTAAGATTCCATGTTACATTGATAAACAAAAAATTGCAAGTCGAAATATACTACTATAGTTAACAACCAAATAAGTTAATAAAGTTAATATTTAATAAGACATCTACAATATTTTGAGAATCTTGTAGAATCTTCTTTAAATTATATGCGTAGATGCCTATTTATTGCCAGAGATACTAATAAAACTGTCGTTGTTGTGGGTCAAGATATTGATCTTTTGGTTCTTTTGAATCAATTAAATTCAAATAATTATGACATTTATTTTCTCAAGCCAGATTCTAGAAAAGTAAGAGATCTATTTTTCACGTCTAATAGTTTCAAATATGAATCCTTCAAAAACATCGTTGCATTTCTGCATTGTTTTTCTGGTTGCGATACAACATCTATATTTGCCGGAAAAGGATATAACACTGATTGAATTAACATTTCGAAAATATCAATTGACAAAAATTAAATCATCTTTCATATTGGCAAATCTCCCACCCACAGAAGGTGCACCAGAACAACATTGTTACAGGGCATATTATCAGCTTCAAACTTGGCTGGGTAACGAACTGACAGCAACAGATTGGGGCTGGAAGCAACATCAACGTGGCATTATGCCCAAATTTACAGAAAAGGAATTAATTCCGGAAATATTGCTCAAAACTATTTGCCGCAGCTGTGAAACTGGATGTAACAGTTTAAAATGTGGCTGCCGAAAACATGGTTTCAAATGCACAAATTTATGCTCAAATTGTCATTGTTCTGAAAAATGGTCCAATGCGGAAGAAAAAAGCTACGAGGGAGTTAGTGATTCAGATGCAATTGTGGATGAAGAACCAATGCAGACCGGAAATAATATTGGAGACGAAGACGGTGATGGTCTTGAAGATTTCGAAGATCTACTAGAATCGGGAAGGTTTGTCGAATCTAACGATGAGGAAATGCCATCAAAGAGACAAAATTAATGGATAGTAACAAATGTAAATAGAATTTAATAAATCAACTTTTAATAAAGCAACTATTTTCGCATATTTTTTGCAATCTTCATGTTTTATGGATTTGTGTTTTTTTTTTTTTATCAATGTAACATGGAATCTTACGTTTTTCGAGTAATTAAAGTATAAATTCTGATAAATAGCTCAAAATCTAGTAATAATGATATTGTTTCTCTATTATGTACATGTAAATATTTATTTTCTTAGAAGTGTGTTCAAGAGCAAATTTGTTCTCGTGTGTTATCTCTAGATTATTATACGGTCTTCCGCGTTCCGTTGTGCGCGCTCGCGGTCGAGCGATTATGACAGTTCTGATGAGGTACGGTACTCGTGGCGACACCTAGCGGACCGCGGGCGAACTACTGATAATCGCCGGCGCAGAGCTCTTGATTTCATAATTAATGACTTCACCGCCTATGCTGTATGTGTGTTACATATAAGGAGTCGCGTTATTTTGTGTGTATTGTAAATAATGCTTAATCAGTTTGGTGTTTAGTTTTTTTTTTATTTAATGAAATATTGGTTGCATAACTTTGCCTTTGATTATTGTACAGAATAAAATGGTTGTGTTAATGTTTTATTTTCTTTTGTTTGCAGGTGAGGTGTGAGCTTCATTTTAGTAGTATGGCGTAACTTCCCAGTAAGTTTTTTTCTTATTTATTTACATAATTTGTGTTATCGATTGAAACTGAAATTTTCCATTTTCCTTTTGTAAAATTATCAAAATTTTGCCACCTAATGCATACTTAATCCAAATTTTCTCGTAACTGTATTGTTTCCTAAGCGTCTTGTCGAGTTCCTTGTTACAGTTTCGTGTTTAAACTTTTCGGCCGTATATCCGGTTGTTCTGAACGAAACTTCTGAACGATCGAGCGTGAGTCAGTTGTTTGTACGAACCAACACGCTGAGAGTTTAAATTAAAAGAAACACTTTCACCGGATCCACGGCGGTTCATCCGGTGATTTTATACAAGCGCGATATTGTAGGTACTTAATTACCGCCTATGTAGTTGCATGTGACACGGAACATGCTAAGCACAACAACCTTCGATGAAATCACAACTGCGTTTGAGTCACTCGAATTTTTGCAGTTGTTTATTTGTCTACTGCAGGGGTTCTCAACCTTTTAAGTTCCGTGTACAACATAGAAAATATTCAAATTTCTCCGTACCACCAACCTTTATACAAAAATGCATATTAATAAAATAATAAAAAAGTTCTAAAAAGACAATATGAACAATTATATAACAAAACTTCATTTGGTATACAAAGGCAAAGTAAAAACATCACTTACATTGAAGTAATATAAAATACACAGATAGAAAAGATTTCTTGTTTCAAAGAAATGTATTTGTTTGAATTTATTCTTTTGGGTCAAAACATATTTCTTTGACGCCAAAAATATTTACTTCATTGAATACTCTAGTTTATTTGCTTGCAGAGATATATTTATTTAAGTGGAATAAATATATATGGATACAAACAAAAACTACTTTCCTTTAAAGTAATATTTTAGTTTTGATTTTAAAAAACGTTTCTTTACACCAATGAAATATAATTTTGATTCTAACATATAAATTTGTATATAAGGAGAGGTTTATTTCCCTCAAAGTAATATTTTGTCTTTGGCTTAAAAATAGGTTTACTTTCGCCAAAGAAATCATATTTTGATTAAAATAAATATATTTGTACACAAGAAGAGATTTATTTCCTTTAAGCTAATATTCTTGTTTTGGCTTTAAAATAGGTTTACTTCCACCAAAGAAATCATATTTTGATTCAAATAAATATATGTTTAATGTCATCCAACTGTATTGTTAGATGGCGCTGTAAACTCTCTCCTCGCACTTCGTACATATCGAGAGTATAAAGCCGCGTGATCGACAGTATAGAACTTATAGAGTACAGTGCCTGCAGGTTCAAGTTGCGATTCCAAATCAGAGTACACTTTACTAACTTAACCTTGACTATATGTTGGGTTGGGAAGACCAAGCACTGGTCGAGGATGTGCGACATCCCAAAAAAGAGGTGACACATGGCGACTCTTCCTAAATATTCTTGTCTATTAATTCCTTCAACAAATTAATAATTTTAAGCATTTTAACTCGACCAACAATTTTGTTAATTAAAAAATGGAATTCTTTCACTCAACATAATCATAATTATTTGAAGTAAATAAATCTCATTTCTTATATTACACAAATTGGAAACTTTTTAACTGGAAACATAAGTTGTTTGACACAAATCAACGTTCTTTCTACCAAACAAATATTTCAAATAAATGCGTTTTTATCCGCAAATAAATATTTCTTTGCCTCTATTGAAACAACAAATTTCTTTGAGTCAATGCATATTTATTTGAACAAAAATTTCTCTCTGTGTAATTTAAATATTGATGCGACTGGGATTGTTTTGCTAAACCCACTTTTTAAATTTCATGCTCAGTGAATGTTACTTTCAAGCTCAAATTTGCCTCAATAATTAATTTAGTCCTATGTTTGTCCTTTAAAATAATATTGATGACAACTATATTTGACATAGATTGGTGGTGCAAAAAGGAATTAAAAATCTAATTTCGTTAAAATAATTCTTCCTCTGGATTTAAACATTGGTGTGCATTAATCTTAAATATTTCTATCAGTCTGAGGAAGTTTCTATCAATTGTTGTTTCTCTTTGGCAGTGAAGTTATCTGGTATACTCATAGTTTTTTCCAGAGTTCTGATCCAATTTTCATTGTCATAGTTTTCTGGAAAATAACTGTTAAACTTGGTTATTATGTTTTTTTCAAGAAAACCTTCTAATGCCGACAATAAACTACATTTAGTTTTATAAACTTCCTTTTATTATTACGTTAATTTTGCAGTAATAAAATAATAATATAAACAATAACAATAAACGACCATTTCTCCCTGCAAAACTAAATTTATGTTATTCAACTTTCCAAAAATATCAGCTAAATATGCTAACCGGACTATCCACAATTCATCAAAGAAACAATATTTGAAGTCGAAATTAGCTTCTGCATGGAAAACTTGAACTTCTGATTTAAGTACGAAGAGACAATGTTATCTTTTTACTGCTTGATCCAAAACTGTTTTTAGTCTGTCTGGTATAGATTTTGCTACTAGAAAATCCCGATGGATTTTGCAGTGAGTGAATTGAGCTTCTGAAGCTACTGTGATAATAATTTTTATGAGGGCCAGATTCTTTTCTGTTAAAGCCCGAGCTCCATCAGTGCAGACACCAATAAATTTCTTCCATGGAATGGAATTGTTAAACATACAATTATTAAAATTTATCACCAGATCTTCTTTCGGACGGAGGTTTCTAAAATAAATATTCCTCTTCAATTTCCTCTTCAACCTCAAATCTGTTAAACACTAATAATTGATCAAAATAATTTATGTCGGTACTTTCATCTAACTGTTCCGTAAAATATTTACTCTGTTTTGCCTTTTTAACTACACTTTCTTTTACACTATCTGCCATTTTAGAAATACGTCTGTAAACAAAAATATTAGTCAATGCCAAATGGGCTACGTTCATTTAAAACCATAGCTAAAATAACAATGGAGAAATTCATTAAAACACACAAATATTATATTTTATAAGCAACGGCTAATTCAATGCACATACAGAATAAATAACCATAAAACTATAACGCCAATAATATATACACCAATTAATAAAATAACGCAATTAATTCACGCCTAGATTCACGTTATATTACAACGCGCTAATATGCACGCACTCCCCACCATTCCACCTCTATGTGTATGAGCGAGCGCGCGTCGTCATTTGTTTTACGCCCGTGGTAACCTGTTTGCAGACCCGGTCGACTGTGAAAAATGCAGCGTCATTTTTACGCGTGTCTCGATGTTTGCTATCAAAATTGGTGTATCTCGGTGTATAAATTAGATAAATGTGTGACGATTGGTGTTTGCTTATCTTAGTGATGTGCCCGTTGACTTTTAGATCAGTTTTCGTCGGATTTGTACAGAGAAATTGGCGGAATGAGGTAGGATGTTTTGTTATTACGCAACAGCTGTTGATTTGGCTGGCATGTTTGTGTTCTAAAGTTGTTATGGGCTTGATATTCTTTGATCTAGTATAGGTACTAATAGCAATTTGTTGGATATAAAGTGTTCAGCATGTGAAAATATTTCTATTGTGTCTGAATTATGTTGGAGGCTATTATGCAGGATGAGTCATTACAGACGCGGTGGTGAATATTTACGTTATGTAGAGATAGAAGATAGTTATTTATTTATTTAAGGGTGACATTTTTTCAGTACGACGAATTTTGGTTTTCTCACGACAATTATACATACAGTGTGTCCAGGAGAGCCGGCATCATATGGATTTTTTTATTATCCATTTCACAGAAAATTTTATTCTTTATAAAAGTTGGCGGCTTGTATCAAACCAAAACGGCAATAGTCAAATATGTAAATTTCGATGCCATATACCGAACGATTCAGATATATTAGTTTGTGATATGAATAAAGTACCTTTATTTTCATTATTATCGACAAACTTTAGTTGGAAACGTTGTTTAGAAGTAAAAATTATATTTAAATATAGTCACAGCCACCTATCTAGAAGTTTTTCTTTGTTTAATTCTTACTTTTATGACAAAAATATTCCCAATGCGATACTAAAAGGTTCGTTTTAATCTACTTTTTTTTATAAACTTGTATACATTTTTTATTATTAACTAGCAATTAACTAGCGCAAACTTACTCGTTTTCTTGATGCAAAGTTGATATTTCATTACAACAGTAAAAACTAAATAAATTTAAGTAACAAAATAAAATCCACATAAAACTTATTACAGATTTTCTTCTAATAACTAAATGTCATTCCGAGTAAAAAGGTTCATATTGACTTATTGATTTTCTCAGTTCCTTAAGAAGTTGTAGCCGTTTAAAATACGGTTTTATTGATATTTTTATCAGCTCTAACTTTTTACCGAATTGAAAAAATGAATAGGTACTCGAATGAAGTTTATTTGCGGCGAAAATCAATAGTCTGATACAGAAAAGAAAAAGATATATTTCTGTATAAATTTAGAACATAACGGGAATTTTGGAATTTATTTCTACAAATCAACTCTTGAATGTTTGAGGGAAAAGGCACTCTCGATGTACCGAATTGCTTCCAGTTTTCTTTTTGCCCGTATTCACATAATTCCACAAGATTTTGTTCGTGAACTGTCACCTGGTGGTTATAAATGCCGCACCCATTTGGTATATTGTGATAGTTCCTCCAAGCATCTGACATGTTCGCGGTAATATAAATTTAAATATAATTAAACTTTCAAAACCTTCTTAGTTTGTCAAATATTTCGGTAATTTGGCTAGATTCTTTATATTAGCAGTTACGTACCACCTACTCAAGTAGTTTTGATAAGCTCATTTTTAATACAACTTTATACTAATCTAAGGCTTAATAAATCCGCACATAACATGTGGATGATATGTAGATGAGGGCAAAAATATATATTATCGAAACATCATATTCATTATCTTTATTTTAGGAAATATATTTCAAAATGTTTACATATTTTCAGAATTTTTTATGTGGCATGTGTTGCAGAGCTATACCCATTTTTATATTAATTGTATTATGTTCTAAATTCTTTATTTATTTTATTCGTATTTATTACTATTTGAAAATTCTAAATGTTTTTTCTACTTTGCGTTCGTTTTAAACTCATAACGAAACCGCTTTCGGCGTCATTATGAAAACACTAGATCACAAACTTTTAATAACTTTTGGTTTTCCAAGATTTATGATATTGACGTCAAGTGTCAAATAATAATTACACTAATTTCATATTTTAATATAATTTTTACATTGAACAAAATTTCTAAATTTATCGATAATAATGGAAATAAAGGACTCTCCTGGATACGCTGTATATAAATATCAAAAACATATCTAAAAGATAGTTACCTAACCACGTTATCCAGTGCCATTTATAATTAAAAACAAAGTTATTTACTTAGGGTATTATTTTTGCTTCCAAGTACTTTTTAGCGTGCCTGTAGGTACACAATATCCAAGCAGTAACTTCCTTTTATGTGCTGTGAATTGAATTTTGCGAATGCCGCTTTTTTCGGCGGAGTTAATTGAAAGTGATGATTTAATGTGTTGGTTGGTGTGACCGCAGAACAGTTTATAATGATTGACTGATGATATTTCATCCCATTATTACTGCAACTTTCTTGTAATTCGACTTTCTACACGCGGCAAACACACTGACGCCTGCTACTGTTGGGTAATTATGAAATAATAACCATCTTTCGTTACCATCTTTGTAAGCAACAGATGGATAACCAATAAGCTAGCAAGAAATATTAATTAAAACAATTTTTATTCTGTCTATTCATAAACAAATTTGTTAGAGCTCAAGTTTAAATTGTTGTCTACTTTTATTTATATTGCACCATTATTTGTTTCATAATCGAAAAAAAAAAAATATATAAATTTTAAATTTAGAAAAAATGCCACGACCTAGATTTGAACTGTGGACCGTGCATTTCCGATCCAATATACTATCTATTATTATACTAATTTTTCGTAAGGAAACTGTCCTGTTCTACTCTAGCAGTACATTCTAGTAGCTTCCTACACAAATATGAGCATGATCGTCGATATTATTTAATATCAGCCTTATAAATACGACAGGGACAAGTAGGTAGGTCTTCCAAGTGTTGAGATTGATGGCGATCGTCTTGGGGAAAGTTTTAATTCGATGTAATAGCCAGTTACTTGCTACCACCGGGATCGCGGTATCACTCCAAAATTGGGACTCTCAGATGATTTATTAACACCGATTGATTTATAGCTTTATTCATATTCCGGCATGAGGAAACTGAAAGCCGACAATTTCAGCCGGCGCAAAATTATACACCAATCATCAGTTCAGTGTCAACGAAAATAAAATAAAATATTTATCGAGTCAGTTTTCAGTGGGGTCATGTTAACGGTTGAGAGTTTTTTTTCAACACATTTCCTTTTTCTAATAGAACATACTGCGTATTTAATTTTTTTAAATTCTGAAATTATTTTTACGAATTTACTGTGCGAACCATTTTAATAAAAGGCATCACTTTTTTAGGTATCAGCAATTAATTAAAACTCCTGTACTTTGATTTAATTTGCTGTTTGAACATTTAATTTAATTCTATTCAATTGCTCTGTTATTTTTTATCCGTTTAGTTAAAATAAAAGTTTATGAGTTTTGATTAATTGCTTATAACTCAAAAATGATGCATTGAATAAAAAAATATTCCTACAAGAAGTCCTTGGAATTAATCTTAGAATTAAAAATATAACAATATTTGTTCCATTAGAAAAAGAAAAGGTTGCCAGTTTCTATAATAAAATAAGCACTCTGTATATTATAAATATATTTAGACGATAGATAAAAATCAAACAACTTTTGTTTGATTTTTTTTAATATTTACGGTTGGAAAATTATTTAGGTAATAAAATTATAAACTCCTAACCACAACAAGTATTTTAGAAACCTAAATACGTATTTCAGCAACTATGTTGCCATCTTCAGTAGAAACTAAAAAAAAGAAAAGAGAGATTAGCACTTTATAGTATCTTTACTGGATATTGTCCAAGCAAATCACTAGTGGAAGTGACGTCCATGTTAAAAATTACCCTATATATACCCATTTGTTGGTCACACCTCAGTGAATTTTGATCATTGAAGCGTAAAAAAACATGTTTTAATTAAAGCAGGTCAAACAATGGCGAACTAGGTATAGGACCCCTGTCTGAATTTATTAATTTTTCTCTATTCAAGTGAATAAAGATACTTTCCAAGCTGTTTAGTTCCCTATTATTTGATACAGCTTTTACAAGTTTTAAGTCATCTACAACTAGTTTATGACCTGTGTCTAAAATATGTTGAGCCACACTAGATTTTTCGAAACGATTATATTTAAAATGAGCTACATGTTCTTTGAACCTAGTTAAAATTGTTCTTCTAGTCTGGCCTACGTATTCTTTTTCACAGTCATGACATTTGATACAATATATACCAGATTTATCAAGTACATCTACCTTATCCTTTGGGTTTCCAAGAAGGTTTTTTATGTTATTATGAGTCGAATATGCTATACAGAGATTTTGTGATGTAAAAATATTTCTCAAACCGCTTGTATATGCACAATCGAACGGTATTTTAACATATTTCTTCTTTTCTACATAGACAAAGTATTTAAAGTAGATATTTGATTTACATACATTTTTTGATTCTGCTTCTTAATCATTCTATCAACTATTTTCTCAGGGTACCCATTATGTATGACAACATTCTTAATAAACAATAATTCTTGCTGATATCTATCTGCGGACAATGGAAATTTCAATAACCTATTTACTAAACAACTAATAAAAGACAATTTTTGTTGAAAAGGATGCTGCGAATCATTAGGGATAAACCTGATTGTGTTAGTATCTTTCCGATACACGTCAATTTCTATTATATTTTTGCTATTCCTGACTACCAGAGTATCTAAAAATGGAAGTTGGCCGTTAACTTCTTGTTCAACAGTAAAGTTAATGGTGTTGAATTTAGAATTCAAAACGAGAAGAAAATCTTGAATACTGCACTTCTTGGTGTCAAAAATGGCAAAAATATCGTCGACATACCTAACCCAAGTCTTAGGGAAATATGGTGCTATAGACTTTACATTGGTTTCAAATCTGCTCATAAACAAGTTGGCAATAAAAGGTGAGAGGCAGTTACCCATTGCAGTTCCCTCAAGTTGTTCAAAAAACTTTCTGTTTATTTGAAAACAATTTTGAGACATACAAAGGGCAGTCAATCTTACATATTGTCATTAATTATTTAGGTGCTGTGGTTATTTTGACCAACCCTGTATACTGGTATGTAACAACGATATTATCAATCAATAACTTAGTAATTGCCCTATGTAGATCGCAGTCGTAATTTGCGATGGTCGGGAGAGATAAAACAAGAATGACTGTTGAAAATGTCTGTCGATAGTGAATACATATTTCTTTTCGCCAATGTACGAGAAGCACCTATGCGATATTCCCCATTAATGAGGGTAAAATAATACCAACTTACCAAGTAGTCAGCCGGCCCAAGTAATCAAAGAACTGCACCAAAACGATACAATACATTCAGAAATTATAGAAAAATAAGACTGGTATCACGGGGAACTAATTTGATTTATTTGAAAGACTTAAATAAGTAATTCTTTAATTATAATTAATTAATTATTGATTTAATAATAAAATTATAAACCCCTAACCACAACAAGTATTTTAGAAACCTAAATACGTATTTCAGCAACTATGTTGCCATCTTCAGTAGAAACTAACTAAACCAGTTAGCGAAATGGTTATCGAATGAGTTCAACAATTTACCTGTTCCTCAACCAAGCTTCTCTGTTAATAACTCATTGGAGTTTATCAATAAGGTTAACAATGTAAAATTAGAGGATGGCGAATTGTTGATTTCATTTGATGTTGCTTCACTGTTTCCTAGTGTGCCTATTCCGGAAACTTTGGAGTTTCTTAGGGAATTATTGAGCAATAACAACTTTGACCCGTCAGAAATAGATGAATATGTAAGATTGACTGCCCTTTGTATGTCTCAAAATTGTTTTCAAATAAACGGAAAGTTTTTTTGAACAACTTGAGGGAACTGCAATGGGTAACTGTCTCTCACCTTTTATTGCCAACTTGTTTATGAGCAGATTTGAAACCAATGTAAAGTCTATAGCACCATATTTCCCTAAGACTTGGGTTAGGTATGTCGACGATATTTTTGCCGTTTTTGACACCAAGAAGTGCAGTATTCAAGATTTTCTTCTCGTTTTGAATTCTAAATTCAACACCATTAACTTTACTGTAGAACAAGAAGTTAACGGCCAACTTCCATTTTTAGATACTCTTGTAGTCAGGAATAGCAAAAATATAATAGAAATTGACGTGTATCGGAAAGATACTAACACAATCAGGTTTATCCCTAATGATTCGCAGCATCCTTTTCAACAAAAATTGTCTTTTATTAGTTGTTTAAATCATTTGTTTTAAATCAGCAAGAATTATTGTTTATTAAGAATGTTGTCATACATAATGGGTACCCTGAGAAAATAGTTGATAGAATGATTAAGAAGCAGAATCAAAAAATGTATGTAAATCAAATATCTACTTTAAATACTTTGTCTGTAGAAAAGAAGAAATATGTTAAAATACCGTTCGATTGTGCATATACAAGGGGTTTGAGAAGTATTTTTACATCACAAAATCTCTGTATAGCATATTCGACTCATAATAGCATAAAAAACCTTCTTGGACACCCAAAGGATAAGGTAGATATACTTGATAAATCTGGTATATATTGTATCAATTGTCATGACTGTGAAAAAGAATCCGTAGGCCAGACTAGAAGAACAATTTTAACTAGGTTCAAAGAACATATAGCTCATTTTAAATATAATCGTTTTGAAAAATCTAGTGTGGCTCAACATATTTTAGACACAGGTCATAAAGTAGTTGTAGATGACTTAAAACTTGTAAAAGCTGTGTCAAATAATAGGGAACTAAACAGCTTGGAAAGTATCTTTATTCACTTGAATAGAGATAAATTAATAAATTCAGACAGGGGTCCTATACCTAGTTCGCCATTGTTTGACCTGCTTTAATTAAATCTTGTTTTTTACGCTTCAATGATCAAAATTCACTGAGGTGTGACCAACAAATGGGTATATATAGGGTAATTTTTAACATGGACGTCACTTCCACTAGTGATTTCCTTGGACAATATCCAGTAAAGGATACTATGAAGTGCTAATCTCTCTTTTCCTCTTTTTAGGTTCTACTGAAGATAGTTAGGCTACATAGTTGCTGAAATACGTATTTAGGTTTCTAAAATACTTGTTGTGGTTAGGGGGTTTATAATTTTATTATAAATTTATTGTGTTCAATATTTTGTAATCTTTTTATTTCAATGCTAAATAATTTATTCCATTGGTTACCTACGTTTCGGGTTGCATTGATGCACCGCACGTGTTTGATGTCATAAATCAGACCCCTGTAGTAAATAATACCTTCGGGTACACACAAAAAAGCCTTTGAGTCGCGTCGTTAGACCGACATTGAATGGATCGACGCGAACGCGAACAAATAAAGCGGTTTATAAGCGAGACACTCGCCGAACGCGTGATTTTTATCCAACTATTCCACTTCTAGAAGATGTGGAAAATTTAAACATTCACATACGATATTTATATCAATTGGCGATTTGTGATGAATCAACTAATATTTTCTCTTATTTCTTTGTACTCTCCCCTTTTCTTTATCTTCGGGTCATTCGTAGAAATTTTCACGTCGTATCCAGAAGCGAAGGTGAACAATACGGATAGGTAAAAGCATGGCTAAACGATTCACAACAGAAAGAAATCGTGCAGATTGCTGTCGGTAAAACGGTGACCATTGCGTGCTGGCGGGCATTGTCCGTTTACGCGGACGCTTTGCACTTTTTGCGGTTGAATTTCTTTTGTTTCGCGTTCTCGTCCGCGGACACAAAGCAAAGAAAGCTCATGCATAGCAAACGAGATCGATTCGGAGAAATAAAAACGGTGATATAGTCAACCCACTGATACAGGTTTCCCTATCTGTATGCATTGGTACTTTATTATTTATGTTTTTTTTTTGTATGGCATGTTTGGGAATCTTTCTTTATTGTAAACATGCGAATCGAGTTTGATTTTGAATACAATACAAAGTTAAAGTGAGGTAATTGCTTTGATATAAAAAAAATTGTTGTTAAATTAATTTTGTAATCTTTAAAGGTACAAAGTATATGAAATGAATGATATCTACTATCGCTTGCAAAAGTATTACCTATCTATATGTATTAACTTGCTTTAAACATGTTTTATAACCCATTTTGAATCAACAGCAGCAATAAAATTTAATATTATCAGGTAACAGCAAGCAAATTATATAACAAGACAAATTATTTTTTCTCAGACCCCAATAATATGCACAAAAGGTTTTTTGGGTAAAATTGAAATAGTAGAAATACATAAATATTCCATTGATTACTAATTTCTTGAGTAACTGCGTTGCATGCGTACGTATTTTCTAAGTCTTCAGCAAAAATGCTGAAGTATTATTCCAAGGAAGTAAAAATTAATTATCAATGTCATACTTGCTTTCTGAATTAACTATAGCACAGCTGTTGTATCTGTCAAAAATCACCATCAAGAGAAGGTACTTCTATTAGATTTTATAGCAAAAAAAAATCAGATTCAGTGAAGTAAAATTAGTGCGGTTACCTGTAGCCCATTGCGAGTTTAATGCAGTTGATTTAATTTGGCCATACGTCAAAAATAAAGTTGCAAGAAGCCACAATAAATTTAAAATTAAAGATATGTTAAATTTATGCAACGAAGCACTATATCAAAATAAATCACAAAACAGAATATGTGTACAACTCCACAAATAAAGGAAAAAGATCACGTTTGCTAAAAATAAAACCGAACGAGAAAATGACAAAAAAAATTGAATCCGGTCCTGAGAATCGCCGCTTCAAGCCTCGCATCGCTTCCCGCGCGTAATCCCCTTTCCCCGAGGGTAACCATCCTGCGCACAGGATGGTTCACTCTTAAAGATTTCCAAATAACTTTAATGTTATTAACTATTATACATTATTGGATGAGTATCACAATAAATGAGGATTGTTTCCTTGTGTTGTCAAATCAGTGACGTTAAATACCCGGATATATATTATCAAGGGTAAATACCCTGGTAAATATACCCAAAGTGGGAATTTATAGGGGTATTTAACAACATAATATTTTTATTAAAAATAGCAGTAAAAGGAAATATTTAACTACTAAATAAAGGTTTTTCTTTTATCATAAAATCAAAGGATCATAAAAAAATTCTCGTATCACAAAATAGAGGTTATTCTTATAGGAAACTTGTTTAATCGGTTTAAATATATAGTATATAAGGAATATGACGTAAATAGAATCCAGGAGAGAAGTAACTTTAAAATTACTTCTCTCCTGGATTCTATTTACGTCATATTCCTTATATACTGTATATTTAAACCGATTAAACAAGTTTCCCACTTTCCAATAGCAAGATTTGCGGTAAACTTGACATACCATGAACCAATTTCCACCAGTGTCCAATAGATATCATGATAATATTA
The DNA here is from genome assembly GCA_964023965.1 of Melinopterus prodromus. NCBI lineage: Eukaryota > Metazoa > Arthropoda > Insecta > Coleoptera > Scarabaeidae > Melinopterus > Melinopterus prodromus. The sequence goes on from OZ030392.1 coordinate 68,928,893, forward strand.
GTTAGACAGCAATCCTTACTGTTATTATCGTTTGAAATGACGAATTAAATCTATTCCTTACCACGGGGCTCAGTAGTTCAGGGGTAGAGCAATGCCCCGGCAAGGCAGAAGACCCCGGTTCGAATCCGGGCTGAGACCGTATCCTTTTAATTAATTTTAAAATTACTTCTCTCCTGGATTCTATTTACGTTATTCTTATGAACAGCAGACATTTTTTTTTGTCTTCATAGTCCATTCAATCGTGTGAATCTTCCATATTTTCTGATTCTTTTATCGAAGAGGATTTAGCAGAAACTTATGATTATATGTTGAGTATTTCAACTTAGCGGCTTTTGTCGTTATTTTGCTATGAATCCAACTAAATGGAGCGAATGTTCTCATATAACTCATAGTTACTTATGTTAAGTGCCGAAAGTACGGAATAGCGCGACGAGCGGTAATGTGAGCAGTGTGACAGCACAATAAATATTGTCCATTATTTGTAATCAAGAGTACACATTTACAGAGTGTCCCATTTTTCCCCGCAAAACTTTTATCCGGATAGTAAATGCCACACTGAGTAAAAAGTGTCATATGGACCTATTTGTTTTGTTTATTCCTTAAAAATTTACAACCGTTTGAAATAATTGCGAGACTGTATTTTAAATGATTTAACTTCTTTATTTTTTTTTTCTCTTTTTTTTTCTTTAGGAATTGATAAAACCAATATATCGGCATGAAAGAAACTTTGTACTCAGAATGACAATTACTTGTAGAGAAACAAATGTCTAAGAAATTTAATATGTATTTTGTTTTTGGTCATTTTGTTTATTTAGTTTATTTACATTTTGAATTTTGTAGTTAAATTTATTTATTTTAATTTTGTTATAAGTATTGATTGTGCTCTTTCTTCGTTTTAACATTGTTTAATATGTAGTTTAATGTTTACCTTTCTTTATTTAGTAAATATTTCAAGCCGTTGTAACTTGTAGTTGAGAGAACAATTAGGTCCATATAAAAGTTTACACAGAGAGAAAAGATTTCTTGTTTCAAAGAAATGTATTTGTTTGAATTTATTCTTTTGGGTCAAAACATATTTCTTTGACGCCAACAATATTTACTTCATTGAATACTCTAGTTTATTTGCTTGCAGAGATTAATTTATTTGAAATATTTATTTAAGTGGAATAAATATATATGGATACAAACAAAAATTACTTTCCTTTAAAGTAATATTTTAGTTTTGATTTTAAAAAAACGTTTCTTTACACCAATGAAATATAATTTTGATTCTAACATATAAATTTGTATATAAGGAGAGATTTATTTCGCTTAAAGTAATATTTTGTCTTTGGCTTAAAAATAGGTTTACTTCCGCCAAAGAAATCATATTTTGATTAAAATAAATGTATTTTTACACAAGAAGATATTTATTTCCTTCAAAGTAATATTTTTGTTTTGGCTTTAAAATAGGTTTCCTTCCACCAAAGAAATCATATTTTGATTCAAATAAATATTTTTTTAATGTCATCCAACTGTATTGTTAGATGGCGCTGTAAACTCTCTCCTCGCACTTCGTACATATCGAGAGTATAAAGCCGCGTGATCGACAGTATAGAACTAATAGAGTACAGTGCCTGCAGGTTCAAGTTGCGATCACAAATCAGAGTACACTTTATTAACTTAACCTTGACTATATGTTGGGTTGGGAAGACCAAGCACTGGTCGAGGATGTGCGACATCCCAAAAAGGAGGTGACACATGGCGAGTCTTCCGAAAAATTCTTGTCTATTAATTCCTTCAACAAATTAATAATTTTAAGCATTTTAACTCGACCAACAATTTTGTTAATTTAAAAAAATGTAATTCTTTCACTCAACACAATCATAATTATTTGAAGTAAATAAATCTCATTTCTTATAATAACAAATTGCAAACTTTTTAACTGGAAACATAAGTTGTTTGACGCGAATCAATGTTCTTTCTACCAAACAAATATTTCAAATAAATGTGTTTTTACCCGCAAATAAATATTTCTTTGCCTCTATTGAAACAACAAATTTCTTTGAGTCAATGCATATTTATTTGAATCAAACAAAAATTTCTCTCTGTGTACGCATACAGACTTTATTACGTAAGAAATCAAGAAAATAAAAACACCAATCTATAGAAGAGGTTCAAACTGTATCCTGAACAAAAGTTTAATTTTTTTTTGTATTTGGTTTAGGAGAAAAAAAAATCAAGAATTATTTTAAAATCGCAAATATCGGGTATTTTTTTTTACTTCCCTCACGCTCATGGCTAAACAGATCGGCAGAAAATTTTGATAGTCACTCCTGTTAGAAATGTAGAAATGATTCAGGAGTATAACGCACTTTATTGAAATTTCTTCTCTTACACTTACCAGCCTTCAAACACAGGGCTTAATACTTTTGCAACCGATAGTAGATATATTTTTTCAAGTCAAAATCTAATTTTGCTGGATTATTCATGTAAGAAAGTCGTATGAATAAATATTTTCTTTTCGATGATTGTCTTCACGACTCGTCATCTTGACATAAGTAGGTTTCCCGCAGTTGTAACCGTCGGCGGATAAAATCTGAAATAGACAAGCGGTCGGATGGATTATCTAACATGATTTACCGGGAAAGTTGGCAAAAGTGGCTAAACCGAACGCAAAAAATCCGCGGATATGATACGTGACACACACACGACTATGTCTCAGCGCGCGAAACTCGCGATTTTTACCGATGATCCAAGAACGTAGCGGAAAACAGTTGGCAATGTCTCGGCGTAGAAAGGTGAAAGTCGGATGTTTTGCAGTATCGGCGACACGTGTGGGATGACAAACATGCGGGACTTTTTCGACCCGGACCGCGACACACAAATTTATGCCGGCTTTAATAAGGCTCCGGCCGTTATTAATATCGAGTATTATTTTGAAAAACGAACTCGCCAGAACGCGTGGGAAATTCGTTAACACTTCTTCCTCGAAGGTATTCCTCTTCTTCTTCTTCCTCGATGTTCTTCTTCGTGGCAATGGGGAGTGGATTGCTTCGTTCGTTGTCCTTATTTATGGTAATGCAAAAGTGTCGGCATTAAAAATGACGGAATCTCGGTTATAATTAATAATTTAAGACGTGTGTGACTATGTACGTACAGAGTGGGTGAAAAGTTATTATTTCCACAAATATAAATATTCAAGTAAATATTAAGCGTTTTAAATATTTTTAAATAAGATTTGGTATTAAGAAATATTAAAGATTTATGTTTTACCAGTTTTAATGAAACACAGTATGGAATCAGTCCTTAGTCTTCTTCAGTCTGCCCTCACAAACATTTTTTTTTGTATTTTTCGAATAATTGTTCAGGGTTAGCAACAAAATTAATAGTGTAGCTGCATGAGATTCTATTTGGTCGAGATCGGCCAGAATGCATTAAAATAAAACTACTAGAACTAGACTAGAGATATTTTGATTATATTTACAGTAGGTAATGTCAAAACGTCAGCATTTGACACTACCTACTGTCATTAGAATCACTGTCATCAAAATATCATAGTCATAAATTATTCAGATTTCCTCTACTTTAATTTATTATTTAACTATTTCGACGAAATTCCAGAAATAGCGGCTTATTTGCAATATCTTTCAAAAATGCTGAACCTCCAGTTCCTTTGGACTCTTTTCAACAGAAAGCTGTTCAGCTCTTTCAGCTCAAGTTTCGTCATGAAACTTCTAAATATGAAGTGTTGTCATACTACGGATGATAACGTAAAAAGGTTCTGGTTCTGATGATTAATATATTATATTGGCTTCTAGCATACTATATTTTCGAGTTTTACCCCGTCTTCAGAGCTAACAAACTTCAGAGCTTACGAAAGATCAAAAAGAATTATGCTCAATATTCCAAATAAGTTTTAAGGTTAACATACCGTCTTACAATCTTTCTTGTATTTATTCGCGAAAACATAACATTGCTATCCGCACGCGAAATATTGTTTTCAATATTGTTTCAATATTGTTTCACCTAGCTCCTCATGGCAATTCTCCATGCATTTGCGTGTTGAATTCACGTTTCGCAAATGCTGACGTTATGTACTGTCAAAACTTTCAAAATATCCTGGCTACCTAGTATTAATGCAGACACGATTTCGATCAAATAGAATTTGCTCCTGCAGCTAAACTATTAATTTTTCCAAAAAATGTTATAGACATAAGTTATACAAAATTTCCTCTACTTTAATTTATTATTTATCTCTTTTGATGAAATTACAGAAATGACGGCTCATTTGCAAAATCGTTGAAAAATGCTAAGAGTAAATAGTAATAAGTAAATATTAAACAGTAAAAATCAAATGTGGGTTTAGTAGATAATATAGATAATAGGTTTGTTGGATATCAAGAACGTGAAGTTTATTAGTTAATTTCACAAAAAAACTGAATTTTCTAGCATAATTAGAAAAAAATGTTGAAAATATTATTTTATTGTCCTAGAATAAAACACTTCAACTATTTTCTTGACAAATATTAAGGTTTCAAATACTTTTTTGGCACCATTTTTTTTTTCAATCTATAGATTGTATTCCGAATGCTATCTGACCTAAAATTTTCTACAACTTTAGCCATTTTTACACCTCATTCTACTACATACTACAAGCGAAATACACAAATTTAATCATCCGGATCATTACCCAACAAACCTCAAACTCCCGTTCGTTTTTTTGACATCCGAAGGTCACCTCGTAATTCATACCCATCACCAACTCCATAAATCATTACAGACCTTCCCGTTCCACCACCTAATTGCCACGACAACCCCGCCAGAACATCCGCAAACCATTTTTTTCCACTTCACAGCCTCTCCACACTTATTTCTCTCGTTTTAGTCCAGTCCTCGTACCAGTTTTCGATCTTACCACATATTCAGACATCCTCAACCATCTTCTTGGTCGATTTTTCTTGCCAAATGCACGCGTTATTGTATTGTTTATCCTTATGGGGTCGCGCAGTGGACCCATTGATTTATGTTTCGCTGCTCTTAAAGTGGAGGCCGAGTTTTAATTGACGATTCGAACTCGCCAAATCAATTACGGCCGATTCTTTAAATGGTCCTTTTTTGTTTTCGTTTTGGTTTTAATGGTGAATTTATTTTATTTTTTGTTGTCTTTTTCTGGTGCTGGGTTGTTCGTAGTATGCTTAATGGTACTCCTTGTGTGGATGTGGCCCTCAAAGCGTGAGTACGCGTGTTCTTGCGCTGTTGGTAATGTTGGTGTGGAAGGTAGTAGGTCTGGGTGTGTGGAGCGCTGCTCTCTTGTTTCCCAGTGATGTCTTCTTTCAGCGGATTCGGCGTGTGGTTGGTTTCTTGTGTCGGTTTGAGTTGGAGTCTGTAGCGGTTTTTTGTGGATGTGTCTGTATGCTAGAAGGGTGAGTACAGTGCAAGAATTGTCATTCTGTTCTATTTTCGCTTCCGTTCTTATTTTTTTAGAATGAGAACTTTTGTACTTTCTTCTTTTTTATTAACAAATATTCTGCCAAAATCTCTACTCTCTGCTGCTAGTCTAAAAATTAGGGATTATTGATGTCCGTAATTCCGACACTCGTGTCGGAATTTGGACAAAATGCGTACAATTAATTGTAATATAGCAAACTATGTACAATTTATTATTTTCTTGTGCAAAGACAGCAATAGAGCCATATGTATTACTTCGAACCATGTACACAATTCCGACACACTTGTCTGATTTAAGGATGTGCTATATTTACATGTACCTAATACCGACAACCCTAAATTTTTTAAAATGAACGATAACTGGTCAAGGTAGTAATTTTAACTAACAATTAAATTCTTAATTTTTGCATAATTTTGATTATAATATGTGACCCCGTACGAGAGAAATCTCTTCTAACGATTGGCGTTTATGTTTTCCTCAGTTTTTATACAATAAGGTTATAAACAAGATTTTGATGAAAGTGGATAGATCTAATAAAATGGAGTTAGCAGGTTTTCCGATTAGGGGTCAATACTAAATTAAGTTTGCTTGATAAACCCAAAAAATATTTAAAAAGTATGCCAGATTTTGTTATATAAATATTACAACTATTATAACACTTTCAACAGTTTATTTATTAATAATATTTAAATACATGCACAAACAATATAAAATAAATACAACTCTTGATATATTACGTATATTACAAACGTCAGCTCTAAGCGTATAAAACTTAGAATATCAAAAAACTTTTACAAATTTAGCATCGTAAATTTGTAGACACATAGATTATTTTGGAGATCGTTCATTAATTTTAAATGCTAATCCCGAAACCCGATTTAAATTGCCAAAAATTTCCATGGGACTTCCAAATGCCTGTTCGTGGTTCTGTTATCTTATTGCCTCATTTTGCCATTATTTTTTAATTCGGTAATCTGTCGCCGGATATCCAAATTTCTATGGGGAGGCATAATCGCCGTGTCGTTATAGGTATAGTGTCCGTAAACACTGTTCTCCTAGTAACTAATGCACGTGCGATCCGCCACTACTTGCAGCGTCGCTGTCGATCCCTTCCCCCGCTCGCCCAAAAGACCGAAGAGCGCCGCGTCAATTGCAGCAAGCATGAGATGCTTCAACTCGATCTTTTGTAGGGAAAAAGCAAGATAAGCAATGATTATGTAATAAGCTTTAAACCTATTAGTGGGTAGCCTATAGTCTATATTTCATTATTCTAGCTCTTCTAATAAAGGAATTGCTGGCATTGCATAACATAGCTTTTTGTGGGTCAAGCACTAATCCAATGATTTTACAAAAATGCACATTGAAAGCTAGCATTCCGCAGGTGATTTTACTTTTTAATTCGTTGAAATCTATATATTATTTCCGGAGTAATTAATTGCTAAAGTTAAACGAATAAAATTTACGGGGCAAAAACAGCGCCAATTCGTCTTAATTTGGAAAAATCGGGGAAACGCCATGAGTTGTAGCATATTAATCAAGGGTAGCATCAGAATTTTTACAAATTTTTTCGCCCCTAGATTTGCGAGAAACAGGACTTCAAAAGAGGGGACATAATATATGGCCACCTAATTCCGACACCCCTAAATTTGTAAATAATTGTGGTTAAAGGAGTAGTGCACCGTATTATCATGAAAATATCAAGCATTTTTAGTCAGCCTGAATAGATATTATTATAATTTGCTTTCGAAGCATACTTGACATTTTTTCAATTTTGTTTTGCGTTGATAATTTACATTTTGAAGTGTATCTAGTTATGATACTGAACATAAATAAGCATTTATACAAACAATGTTTGCCTCATTTTTCGGTCTTCTGGCCCATAGTGCGTTGTTCTAAATGTAGCTTCAGTGGCATCATTTCTTCTAATTTGGTCGAAAATTACACTCGCCCACTTATCAGCGAAGATGATGAGAATTTAAATGCTTCCTCGAGAACTGCGGCGACCAATTACATCCCATTTACGAAGATTTGCTGTCAGTAACCCACTTCTTCTTCTTCTGGAGACGGTCTCTAAAAGAAGGCGGTCATTGTCACGATTTTTTTTTTCTTCGTAGTCTTCTTTCTTAATTTTTTCAGACAAAGAAACAGTCGATGGCTGGCTAGGCACGCTTTGGCGCGCCAAAATTAATTAAACTACGTACCCGAGGCGACAAATAATTTCGAATTATTGATGTTTTCTCGTCTGGAAATTGACAGATAATGGATTCTTGTTTGCCCATTATATTTACTAATGAAACTCTGCCTTCTTTCCTTCTAGCAAAATTTTCCCATATACTCAGAAGACATTCTAAATTAAGTTTAAATTGGTATTCTGGATGGAGTTAAAAAAAACAAAGATTCTATTCGTGTTCTTATAACTGAAATGTCATTTTAAATGGCAAAAATTGTCTGTTGGAAACCAACACACAAGTGCAAACAACCATTTGACAAATGAGACGCGCATCTCCGTAAATATCCTCGGAGAAAACATTTGAAACTCGGCCAAAATGTACCTACGGTATGGTACAATTTCCGACCGAAATAACATTGCGTTAAATATGTGCTAGGATAACACGAAAATACGGAAATGCACATACTTTGGTGGAAAACGACTGTAATCCCAGCTATTTCGAAGAACTTCTTTAGTTTAACTATATTAATTTAAAGTATTGTAGTTCTCTTTTCTACTGTTTCTTATTCTTACATTGTTAAGAGTATTATAAAAAAACGAAAGAACTTGATTTGATAAAAATTGAGAGAGATATCAAACTTTACAATGATGCCATAAATTTACGGTTCTGGGAAAATTACTTCGTTTAACAAAGTAATTGATTTTATCGGTCAGAAGTGGTGCGCAAATTACTGAATAACAAACCTAGTTTTATTGTTGTTTATACCCTCAAAATTATATTAATATCTGATGTATCGAGGCCTGCTGTTACCAACATTCTTTATATCACTTAATTTAAGGTCTGAAGATGTTCGAAAATACGAACGAAAGTGCTAACCGACATTAAAATGCCAACTTAAGGAGATACACCTGTTTTTTTTCTTTTAAAACAACTCCTACTCCTTTGGGATTAATTATACCCGATAGACTCTATCTTTCATACCAAATTTGCCCAGTTTAAGTTTTTATTTCATTCTTTATATCATTTTGTATTTATATGATATTATCAAAATATCTGTCAAATCTTTGCTAACTTGTTTTATTTTAATGCAGACACGATCGATCTCAATCAAATAGAATCTCATGCAGCTAAATTATTAATTTTATATATTGTATGATAAACTCATGTGCCTGGCCACATCAGATTTTTTTAGTACAATGGCATAAGTTTAGTATATTTTTGAATATTTGCAAAATTTTAGTGCATGCAGTATTAACATAGTTCTACCCTATTTCTAACCGTTTTTGAGTTGTTGATTTATTCGTCTAAAAATCAAAATATGAATAGTAGGTACAGTGCAATTAGACACAAAAATGAGCTATTCTGAGAAATAATTCCAGTATTGACAATAAATTATTTTTCATACAAAATAACATATAGAAATATAAAATTTTTATTTTTTCGATATTACTAAACTCCATAATATGTCATTAGCCGCCATTTAAAGGCGCCAACATCAACGGTGGCGGCCGCTTTATTTTGTTACACGGAAATATTTTTAGTAATTATTAAGATTTTACATTAAAAAAATAGTGTTGCTTGAAATATATTTTTTGCAGTGTTTGTATCGACAGAATACAATTGATGTAAAAATGCATTTTTTCCTGACAACATAATAAATATTTTGTCCATTTTGGCATGACGTCACATGTATTCCTCTAGCAAAACATGATGTTTTTCGACACCTACAATGTTCCGTAAGACACCTGGTATAAAAAGATCCAGAAATTAGAATTAGAAATAATTTTAGTTTGCACGTCAACAGTCAAAATATGTAAAGCATTACTCAGAATTTTTCATTTATCTCAATGACAGCAAATTCCCAGAAAACCGCAAACGCCAACTAACTGTAAGTACATACAACAACTACACCATTGTTCTAACTATGGACGACGGCAGCCAAAAATTTCCTGGGCCCACCTGGTCACCTAGATGTTACACAACCGATAAACTTTTTTTATTTTATTTTCGTTGAAAGTCTCTTTTGACTATTCCCCGAACTACTTATATTGTTACTAAAGCTCTTACGACCAAACCAGCCATTCTGGAGAACCAGTTAAAGAGCAAAGTAAAAAAGCAAACAGAGACAAATACGCAAATATGCAATTCCAAGTAGCCTTAAGACCAAACCGAAACATTAAATCTTTTAACGGCTTACAAGAGTATTATTATGTTTCACAGTACTGAAACGTCGCGTCGTTAATTTTCTATTTCGAATAATCAGAACACTACAGGGGCATCATTGTGCGTTCCCAAAAACTCCAAAACGCGTCGGTAAATATAGGAGATATTGTTGCTCGGTTGTAAAACTTGTAGATGATCTTAGAGATAGATAAATAATTCAACAGGAGGAAAATTCGCGCCAAGCCTCGGGTGAGATACGAACGGTTGAACAGATTTTTCGACGGATAATCAATTAGGCAGCTATAGGTTGCCTAACGCCGCCGCAACAGCGACATCTATATTTATCATCGAGATTAATAGAGACGTGAGACGATAGGATCTAGGCGTTGTTATGAACGATTACGTTTTTAATGCTGTTCTAATTGATTAGTAGCGAAGGCTATTAATTAAAAAAATATTATTTTGTGGGATTTATTGCATGTCGAAGCTGTTTTTTGGCTAAATTTACGGCGATGTAATTTATTTTGTGGAATAACAAGATAAAACTAGAACAATTTTGCTTGGCATTACTTTTTCTAAGCCAATAGTTTTGGCTCACAGTTTTGGGCAATATTGAGATTTTTTTCTGAAACGCTTTTACCAAATTACAGTGGAAAACTCATGGAATAATTATAATTAAAGAAATAATTAAAATTGAAAGTGTTCGTTACTTTTACTTCGCACACGTTATGTTTTTCTTATCGAAATATCTTTTATATCTGAGTGAAATATTAGCAAATCAAAGAAATAAGCAATTCCGAATTATTTGACGTTTTACTGGTCTAGTCTATATTAATGTAAACTGTGTTCGACGATTTTGAGTCCTGACCTGGATCCTATTGAACACGTGTGGGATCAGCTTGACCGACGTGTTCACAAGCTGGCTAATAATATTACCTCAACAAAAATACAGGCTTCATTTAAAACAGAACTAAAAACATGAACGTAAAAATTAGTGGCGGATTTCTTTACCTGTTTTCAGTGATGTACTACAGAATATAAAATTTATAAATAGGTAAATAGGTCAGCGAAAAAAATATCGAAACTATGTAAAAAATAAATATATATATATTAATTCCGATATATTTAACTGTAAAATGAAACCCAAATTGTACCAAAAATGATTTGTTATTAATCGTTGTTATTAATCTTTTGATGGTTCACTCCAATCGAACAACCGATATCATTTCTTGTTCCAATTTTCAAGTTTCTTCCAGTTTAAGAAATTTACCTTAAACTAACGAAATATTTAGGTACGATGTTTTTCCATCATGGAGTGCATGTACGCCATAGATTGCGTCTCGGTTAAAACATCTCGAGTTTGTATTGACCTGTGACAGCGGTAATTTGGTCAGTTTTTACATTTTTTCATGGCACAATTATCGCTTTTTTGCTTTTTTAGTGGAATAGTTGTGTCAAAGGGTGCACTGTAAAAATGTTATTTTATAATATGGGTGGGGCTATGTGAACTATATTTGACATAACCGAAAGACGTACAAGTAATATATTCGTTTTGTTCATGACAAGAAACTGAATATTTAATATTCTAAGAAGTTTCACGGAATATTTTATCAATTTTGAACAATAAATAACGGTTTACTTGAAGACGCATTTAGAACTGGGTATACAAGTCATTATATTTTGTCTATTTGAATAATAAACATCCATGACGTATGAATTCTAAAGTTGTCCAATTTTATCTTAAGTAAGAAAAGAAAAATCATCAAAATATTTATTGGCATTAATATAAAAAATGGAAATGTGGCTCGATCAAATAATTTCTTTTGCCGTTCACCATTCTTGAAACATTCTACAAGAACGAAAATTTAAGGAAGAGCAAGTTATTATCTTAATGGAGTTTCAATTTTGTTTATTATTGATAAATTTTTGTTTTCTACTTGTAAGGTAAAATTTGAAAACGTCGATCAAGTTTCAGGGTAAAAAATATTGTCCAATCAAGTTTATTTTAGGCGTTTCTTCTTGCGTGTCTTACTGACTAGATATGGTAACTTTTGGCATCCCAGGCGTTTCAATCCGGCAATTTGTGGGTTCTTTCATGAATCCCGGGGTTACAAAATCTTTAATCCCGGGATCAGTATTCTGTCCGGGATTGGAAGCCCTGGTATATGCCGTTGAAGTATACAAAATTTGATTTGCCTTACCTAACTATTATTTAACAAGTTTTTGAGCTGTGTAGTTAAAATTCATACTCCAGCACAAAAGTATATCTTGTATGCTACTATTCCAGTAACTAACTTCAGTTGTATCCTAATTATGACACGGAAGTCTACAGAATAGTTTCTTGTCACCGTTCCAAATATTTCATCTCTAGACGGCTGGCGTTTCGACCTATATTTAGCGCAGATCTCAGTCCAGCAAATAGGAAATTTTGCGTTCTAGCCTTGCTCGCTACAACAGCACGAATAAATCTCGACAGAACCACAAGCTTTGGTCTCAGAGGCGGATTCTATCCCTATATGGGCTGTTCGCTTGCACGTTTCGCGTGCGACAACTTTTTTCCGCCGTTGCTATTTAACGCAAAACGCACACGCATGCGTGTCTTCCTTGAATCACGTCAGGGAAATGTTGAGAACGCGAGATATGTGATATATGTGTCCTCATTGGACTTCCACCACAGTATCTTGTCCGTTGCCATTTAGTTGCGAGATAAAAATGGACGCATTTGCGGGTGTTGGGCAATACTAGGTAGTTCAGCCGATAGGTAGCGTTGTAGTTCTTCATTCCTCCTTTCATTTCCTATACAAGACCGCGTGCCGTACGCATATATCTAATTGCTAATTTCAACATTTTGCTGTTGAGGATATTGTATGTCATTCAATAGTTTTGCTACCGCGTTTCCTACTTCTTGCGATTGGTTACTGTGTTGGGAATTGGAACAGAGACATTTATTGATTGACTACGTAATATGTAGTGATAATATGTATAATAAAATTAAGAATCGAGATATGTATAAACTAAATCGAAAAGAAAAAAAAAACTATTTTACATAGAGTATAATTCAAAACCTTCTCTCCAGATTGGCTTGAGTTTCTCTAAATTTCTTTGCAGTAAAGGCTATAAACACGATTTTTATACACAGATAGAAAAGATTTCTTGTTTCAAAGAAATGTATTTGTTTGAATTTATTCTTTTGGGTCAAAACATATTTCTTTGACGCCAACAATATTTACTTCATTGAATACTCTAGTTTATTTGCTTGCAGAGATTAATTTATTTGAAATATTTATTTAAGTGGAATAAATATATATGGATACAAACAAAAATTACTTTCCTTTAAAGTAATATTTTAGTTTTGATTTTAAAAAAACGTTTCTTTACACCAATGAAATATAATTTTGATTCTAACATATAAATTTGTATATAAGGAGAGATTTATTTCGCTTAAAGTAATATTTTGTCTTTGGCTTAAAAATAGGTTTACTTCCGCCAAAGAAATCATACTTTGATTAAAATAAATATATTTGTACACAAGAAGAGATTTATTTCCTTTAAAGTAATATTTTTGTTTTGGCTTTAAAATAAGTTTACTTCCACCAAAGAAATCATATTTTGATTCAAATAAATATTTTTTATTTTTAATGTCATCCAACTGTATTGTTAGATGGCGCTGTAAACTCTCTCCTCGCACTTCGTACATATCGAGAGTATAAAGCCGCGTGATCGACAGTATAGAACTTATAGAGTACAGTGCCTGAAGGTTCAAGTTGGGATTCCAAATCAGAGTACACTTTACTAACTTAACCTTGACTATATGTTGGGTTGAGAAGACCAAGCACTGGTCGAGGATGTGCGGCATCTCAAAAGGGAGGTGACACATGGCGAGTCTTCCGAAAAATTCTTTGTATTAATTCCTTCAACAAATTAATAATTTTAAGCATTTCAACACGACCAACAATTTTGTTAATTTAAAAAAATGTAATTCTTTCACTCAACACAATCATAATTATTTGAAGTAAATAAATCTCATTTCTTATAATACATCAAATTGCAAACTTTTTAACTGGAAACATAAGTTGTTTGACACAAATCAACGTTCTTTCTACCAAACAAATATTTCAAATAAATGCGTTTTTATCCGCAAATAAATATTTCTTTGCCTCTATTGAAACAACAAATTTATTTGAGTCAATGCATATTTATTTGAATCAAACAAAAATTTCTCTCTGTGTAGATATCCGAATACTCTAGAATTTTTGTTTCATGAGACTATCGAAACAAAGTCGGTATAGCTTGAAAAAATCGTCGTTCTTACAACATAAATATATTAATTAAAGAAAATACACATTATGAATTAACATAATTTCAAATTCTTCAAATGGTGCCCTGCGCCATGGGCGCTTATCCAAAATTGTATTTACAAATTTGAAATCTTTACGATTTACCCGCCAGTGAGTGAACAGCTTGGCGGGTAAATTTTTAAAACCAAACGACGATAAAATGATAAAAAAAATGCTTTACAAAAATATTTAAAGGAACGTAAAACGTTTTGATCTAAAAATTATTGAATAAAACACAGCACGCACACGCAGCTACCGCCACCGCCTTCGCCGTCTCCTTCGTTGATCAGGATCAACGTCATCTTCATCGCTGACGTCCCGCTCGGCATCTAGTTGCAGAGGTCCTGCATCCGCATTGTCTTCGTGCTCGTCCCCAGGCTGATCTTGCGAATATTTTTTGACAGTAGGCATTGTCAAAACATCACCCTTTGAAACTACCTACTGTCATTAGAATACGTTAGAATACATCCGTCATATCTGTCATAGCATTTGTCAAATCCTCGCTTACTAGTTTCATATTAATGCAGACACGACCGATCTCGATCAAATAGAATTTGCTCATGCAGCGGCTAAACTATTAATTTTACCAAAAAGTATCGTAGACATAAATTATTCAGAATTTCCTCTAATTTAATTTATTATTTGGTATTTGGTAATAAGTAAATCAAACAGTTTTCTAACAAAAATCAAATTCACACATTTTAAAGAATGTGTATCAGTTTATTTCCTGGAAAACTGTTTCTCGATCAATTCAGAAAACTGGTAATATACAAGGTTTCATAAAAAAAGCTATAGCTAGGACAAATTTAGAGATAATATATATATACCATTACTTGATTAACACACAGGGTGCCAAAAAATGAGGTAAAAAAGGTTCCAGTTTCTTCACTACTATCAGATACACTGAAAAAACTTCTTTTGAATTTAAAAATGTAGAGCTTGGTGTTCTTTTTCTGAATATCCTGAATACCAATTACCGACCACTCTGATTTTTTTCCACCACATTTCCTGTACTACACGCTTTGAAAACAACAAATGGGCAATTTTTTTGCTTATCATCAAAATCGGCCAATTACAATCTAATCTAAAATCTATCTCAGCACACACACAAAAAAACAACAGCACTAAAGGAAGGAAGAAAGAAAGAAAGCTCCGACGACAAATTAACCATTAAAACTGTTAACTATCGTTTAGGTTTCTTAATTAAAAATGCTTCAGAGTCATGCAGAATCATCGCCTCGGCGGTAAAAGTAGGGCGAATGTTTTAACCGACGAAAGATATTGGCGGCGTTTGTGGATGTTGCACCTTCGCGAAAAACACTTATCGATCACGGTATCGATGTTTAGGCGTATGTAGAAACCAGTAGAAACCAGAGGAAGTGCTGAAATGTGCATGTGCAATGTGCAGGCTATCGGCCGCAGCGTGCTAATATCGTTAAATCGTGACATTCTATCCTGGAGGTAAATTGTACGATTTCCCAGGGTATATTTCTTCTAGCGTGGTGGGGAAATTTTTGATGCTATCTAATAGAAAGAAGGATTTAAATGCCAATGAGGGAATCGTGCCACCGTATTTCAGGAGACGGAGTGACAGTAAAAGTGATACATAGTTCTTTTAAGTTACAGTTAAAAATGTAAATTAATAACGCTACACAAAATTGAAATGATTGTCATAGTATCGATAACAGTCGGGCTTTCTGTGGATTGGTGAGGTTTAATTCAGTTAATTCGCACTAGCCTGCGAAGAGATTTTTGGTTTCGCATTCCTCAGTGATGGCTTGTGTCAGTTCCTGTATGGTTTGTTTTGGATTAGGGCGCTTGCGAACACGTCGGTCAAGCTGATCCCACACGTGTTCAATGCGGTTCAGGTCAGGACTTAACGCCGACCATTCCATGACCTGAACTCCACGTTCTTGTAAAAAGTTTCTGGTGATGCCGGCGGTATGTGGCTTTGCATTGTCCTGCGTGAGGATGATATTTTGACCGACGCCATATGCAGCAGGCACCACATTGTCCTCCAAGATGTTTTCGATGTAATTCATGGCGTTTAGTCTACCAGGAACCACAACAAGATCAGTTCTGTTGTCTTCCAGCCCAAACCATCACATATCCACGACCAAAACTATCCTAATTTGTATAGTAGCTGTAGAACTACTACTTACGAATATTTCGTAGTTTCCTCTAGATTTCATTGAGACAATATGAAGTAGAAGGAAAAAGAAGGGTGAAGAACGCCAGAGAATGAAGGAGAACTACTTACGAATATTTCGTAGTTTCCTCTAGATTTCATCGAGAAAATATGAAGAAGAAGGGGAAGAAGGCCATAGAATGAAGGCGAAGGAAGAAGGATTCTAGACGAAGGAAGAAAGCTTCTAGAAGAAAGAGGAAGAAGGGAGAATACTTCTAGACGAAGGAAGAAGAAGGATTTTAGAAGAAGGCTGAAGAAAAAGGCAGAAGAAGGAAGAAGAAAGCTGAAGAAGGTAGACGAAGACTTCTAGAAGAAGGAAGAAGAACTATTCAAGAAAATGAAAGAAGAGGGAAAAAGAAGACTGAAGAAGGACGAAAACGGAAGAGGGAAGAAAATGGAAGAATATGGCATCTAGAAAAACAAAGAAGAGGGCTTCTAAAAAGGTAGAAGAAAAAGAAGAAGGAAGAAGACAGCTTCTAGAAGAATGAAAAAGGCTTCTAGAAGAAGGAAAAAGGCTTCTCGAAAATGGAAGAAGAAGGCATCTAGATAAAGAACGAAGACGGCTTATAAAAGAACACTGGAGAAAAGGGCTGAGGAAGGAAAAAGAAGGCTGAAGAAGGAAGACGAAGACTTCTAGAAGAAGGAAGAAAAAGGATTCTAGACAAAGAAAGAAGAAGGAAGAAGAAGACTGAACAAGGAAGAAGACGGACGAATGAAGAAGGAAGAAAATGGAAGAATAAGGCTACTAGAAAAACAAAGAAGACGGCTTCTACAGGGAAGAAGAAGGAAGACAAAGACAGCTTCTAGAAGAAGGAACAAGGCTTCAAGAAAAGGGAAGAAGAAGGCATCTAGATGAAGAAAGAAGAGGGCTCTAAAAGAATATTGGAGAAAATGGCAGACGAAGGAAAAAGAAGGCTGAAGAAGGAAGACGAAGAAGGAAGCAGAAGACTGAATATGGAAGAAGCCGGAAGAAGGAAGAAAACGGAAGAAGGAAGAACATAAAGGAATAAGGCATCCATAAAAACAAAAAAAGAGGGCTTCTAAAAAGGAAGAAGACAGCTTCTAGAAGAACGGAGAAGGCTTCTAGAAAAAGGAAGAAGAAGGCATCTAGATAAAGAAAGAAGACTTGAAGGAATAAGGCATCCATAAAAACAAAAAAAGAGGGCTTCTAAAAGAAGACTGGAGAACAAGGTAGAGGAAGGAAAAAGATGGCTGAAGAGGGAAAACGAAGACTTCTAGAAGAAGGAAGAAAAATGAATCTAGAAAAATAAGGAAGAAGAAGACTGAAGAAGGAAGAAGACGGAAGAAGGAAGAAAACGGGAGAAGGAAGAAAATGGAAGAATAATGCATCTAGAAAAACAAAGAAGAGGGATTTTACAAACGTAGAAGAAAAAGAAGAAGGAAGAAGACAGCTTCTAGAAGAAGGAAAATGGCTTCTAAAAAAGGGAAGAAGAAGGCATCTAGATAAAGAAAGAAGACGGCGTCTAAAAGAAGACTGGAGAAAAGGGCTGACGAAGGAAGACGAAAACTTCTAGAAGAAGGAAGAAAAATGATTCTAGACAAATAAAGAAGAAGGAAGAAGAAGACAAGAAGGAAAAAGACGAAAGATGGAGGAAAACGGAAGAAGGAAGAAAATGGAAGAAGAAGGCATCTAGAATAAGAAAGAAGAGGGCTTCTATAAAGGAAGAAGAAAGAAGAAGGCAGCTTCTAGAAGAAGTAAAAAGACTTCTAGAATAAGGAAGAGGAAGGCATCTACATGAAGAAAATGGAGGAGGGAGGCTTTTAGAAGAAGGAAGAATGAAGACGAAGGGAGAAGGAAGAAGAACAACGAAGAAGAAGAGGAAAAAGGAAGAGGAAGGAAGAAGAAGAAGGAAGAAGAAGGAAGAAAAAAGAAGAAGAAGGAAGAAAAAGGAAGAAGAAGGAAGAAAGGACATGAAGGGAAAAGCAGGAAGTAGCAAGAATACGGAAGAATAAGGAATAAGAAGGAACAAGGAACAAGATGCAATAAGAAGGAACAAGGAACAAGATGCAATAAGAAGGAACAATACAGAAGAAGAAGGTAGAACATGGAATAAGAAAGAAGAAAAATTAAGAACGAAGAGACTATGTGTTGCAATTGGTGTAAAATAAGAAGCACATCGTTCCCTGAGCAAACCTCATTCGCGCTGCTTTGT
This sequence comes from Melinopterus prodromus, assembly GCA_964023965.1. Classification (NCBI taxonomy): domain Eukaryota; kingdom Metazoa; phylum Arthropoda; class Insecta; order Coleoptera; family Scarabaeidae; genus Melinopterus; species Melinopterus prodromus. The sequence continues at coordinate 68,947,357 of OZ030392.1, forward strand.
GATGCAGCGTAAAGCGTGGTGCGCGGACAGGTCTTCTTGGTTTCGAATTCGCATCTTTTAATCTGTTTCTAACCGTTTGATCAGAAATTTCTATTCCATGTGCTCGTCTTAGGTCGTTTAGGAGGTCTCGTGCTGCGGCAGTGCGCTGACGTAGCGAGGAAAGGACAAGAAATCAGTCTTGATTTTCAGTTATTTTTGCGATTGCCTTGTCCAGAAGTTCTAACAGATTGCCCAGTCTGCCGAAACCGATTCCATAAACGCATAATTCCATTGTTTTTGAAATTTTCTTTAGTTGAAAATATCCCCTTAAACTCTTGAAGCATAAGTCTAAATTTTTCGCCAAATATCTATGTACATTCCAGAACAAAATAGATAGAGATCCGACAGGTACAGCGAAAACAATAAATAAATCTGAACGACTCGAGTCATTCTCTACGAATCTTTACAGCATCCGAAAACTATTAAGTCGGCCGATAGATGTCAGGCCACCCGGAGTTCCCACCCAACTTTTACTCGACGTTATTTGTCGCCTGAGTTAGTGCTATAATGAGAATTGATTGGCTGGCAAAATTACCTATTAGACAACGTGTCGTACTTTCCATTGCTCGGAGAAAAAGCAAAAAAAAATCCTTCAGCTTTCTTCTACACATGTAACTAACTGTATAGTACTGTTGTGCGTACTGTTCTTTCCTACATACTTTTGGCAGTTGTCGGGATGTTGCTTGTCAATCTGAACGGTTAGATCCGTATGATAAATAAGGCTTTTGCTGGTTGGACATTGCGAATGGCACAGCGTGCGACTACCTATGCGATTAGCAACGTCTGTACACGTCTTTTCACCTATACGTCATAAGTCCGTTGTTCGATTGATTGTTATTCATTAATCTTGAGTTAGAATCTTGTGGACGTGGGACATTTACTATGTTTTTTTTTTTATGTAATTCAAGTTTGTAATTTTCCGCCCATCGTTTTAGCCACGTGCGCCAGAGAAGTAAAAACAAAACCATTGACCATAAAATAATTTTTTTTTTGTTCAGGTTACAGTTAGAATCTCTGCTATAGATTAGTGTTTTTATTTTCTTGATTTATTATGTAATGAAGTCTGTAAGCGAGCTTTTTATGGACGCAGCGGAAGGGGATTACGCGCGGGAAACGATGCGAGGCTTCGCGCGACGATTTCAACCGATCAGGACCGTATTCAATATTTTTGTCATTTTCTCGTCGGTTTTTCTTTTGAAAATAGCAGACGTGATTTTTTTATTTGTGGAATTGCATACATATTCTGTTTTGTGATTTATTATAATTTCACAACATTATTTCGGCCAAAAGTCAGTAGTTGTTGATGATTTTCGGCAAATACATCAATTGCGACAAGTAATTGTCCTAAACTTTGAACGAATTGTGCTGTTCCAGAACCACAACATTGGAACCAACATTGGAACTATCGAGGCAACTTATCATTATCATTATCTAAAGTCCACTCTTCATTATTTGTACTGTTGTCGTTGTTGTCTAATAATTCGTCATCATCATCATCTTTATGCAAGTGATTATAATTGTGCCTACATTTGAGTCAAGAATATGATCTTTATCAAGGTATTGATTTTGATTTTCAAAGCCAAAAATTGTGTTGCAAAATTGCAACACAACACAACCTCGAGCTAAAATCTAATACTTTTTTCCCTTGTATATTAAATAACTATTTTTCTGTGACGGGAATAAAGTTTGACATTTTATCTGTGTTGACAAGTAATAAAATGTCACTTTTTATGAAATTACTTTATTGTATAGGAAATAACTATTTTTCTGTATTCATTTTTGTGCATTAATGCGTTAAGTTAGTCAATACGTTATTAGACAAAAAAATATCTGAATCTTTTTCAACCTACAAATACCTATCGCCTAATTTATAATTTCAAAAAGCAGAATTGAATTTATGTGATTGCCTAAAAAAAGTTCTTTATATAAGACAAAAAAAATCGCCACACGATCATAGAGAACGGCCCACGACTTGGATCGGTAAATTAATCCCATAATTGAAAAGAAAGTACCTACCTACTCGCTCGCTAGCGAAAGTGTTAGGTACCTAGCTAGTTATTACCTTATACGATCCAAATCTAAATTCATTACATCTCTACGCTCCTAACCAACTCCGCTAAGAAAAAGTGAAGCGATCGCTAGCGCACTCTATATACAAAAAGTCGCGCGCGCCATCTGTCGACCATATATGAAGACGTACGCGCGCCAGCGCTAATAGGGCCTTAAATGTCCGACGTGCATTTGTCAAAATATCAGCGCGGTTTCCCATATTAGACGTGTTCATTTGTTTGCAGCCGTGTGCAAACATAAGGCGATCTGTTACGTAATGAATAACAAGCTGGCTATGACTGTGTGTGTATATATGTGTGTGTGTGTGTGTGTGTGTGTGTGTGTGTGTGTGTGTGTGTGTGTGTGTGTGTGTGAGCACGGCTGGTTAGATTTGCTCGGCCGTCGAAGTAGTGAAAAATTGTAATTCGCAGTACCCAATAAATTACAGCTTATTACAAGTTATTAAATTCGCTAGGAGTGTTGTAATTACATGCTGCGGTGCTGTGCGAATGTGATTGTATTTGGGAAAGTCGTGGCGTTCTTACGAGCGGTAATTTACGCGTTAAATGCAGGATTATCCATAAATTATGATCAGTTTAAACGCGAAGCTTTATTACACGAGTTTGTTGCTAATTTGCAGTTATTTGCGATGCAAATCAAAACCATCTAAATATATCTTTTCGTTATATGACGTCATAGAGATTCGGGAAGCAACTAACAGAAAATAAAACCTAGGTCGTATGTGGTATCATTAGATAGATATTAGTTTACAAAATAAACAAATTGTTAACACTACAGAATATGTATTCAGCAAGTGCATTTCTCCAGCCCCGCCATGGGCGGATTTTGAAATATCGCAATATACCAAAGTTTTGTGTGAGTTTTGTGTCGAATTGTTCCGTATAGAAAAAGTTTTGTTCCGCTTCCGTTCGCGAGATATAGCGATTTTTTTGAGGAGGGTCTTGGGAAATGCCAGCCCCGCCACATTGGAATTTAGAATTTTTTTCGATGCCAAAGTTTTGTGTTAGTTTTGTATCGTTTTGTCCCGTTGAGAAAAAGTTTTGTTCCGATCAATTTTCGAAGTTATAAGCGATTTTCCGAGTAGGGGCCAGAACACTTTTTTTTGGAATTTTGGAATTTTATCGGTGCCAGTCCATTGAATTACTTTTGTGCCGAATTGTTCCGCAGAGAAAAAGTATCGAAATTTTCCGTTGAGAAAAAATTATTCCGCACCGATTTTCGGACGTATAAGCAATTTTCCGGATAGTGCTGGGAAACCCCGGTTTATTGGTTGGAAAATCCGTTTATTTTAGATGCCAATTTATTGTGGTAGTTTAATAATTGATTGTTCTGTAGAGATAAAGTTTTGTTTCGGTTCCATTTGTAAGATGTAGGCAATTTTTGCTGACAACGGGCACGACAAATTGCAACTGGCTACATTGTAAATTTTAAATTTTCTTGATGCCAAAGTTTTTTGTTAGTCATCTGTCGTTTTGTTCCGTTGAGAAAAAGTTTTGTTCCGACCTATTTTTGGAGATACAAGCAATTTTCCGAGGAGGGGGGGGGGCGAACAGCATTTTGGACTTTTGAAATTTTATCGATGCCAAAGTTTTGTGTTAGCTTTGTATCGTTTTGTTCCGCAGATAAAAAGCCGGACCTATTTTCCGAGATATATGCTATTTTCCGAGGAGGGGCCAGAAAAGCTTTTTGAAAATATTTGATATTTGAAAAAAAATTTTAAATTTTCTCGATGCCAATGTTTTGTGTTAGGTTTGTATCGTTTAGTTCCGTTAAGAAAAACTTTTGTTCCGACCTATTTTCGGAGATATATGCTATTTTCCTAGGAGGGGCCAGAAACGCTTTTTGGAAATTTGAAATTTTCTCGATGCCAAAGTTTTGTGTTAGCTTTATATCGTTTTGTTCCGTTGATAAAAGTTTTGTTCGGACTTATTCTCCGAGATATAAGCTATTTTCCGCGGAGGGCCAGAAAACCTTCTTGGAAATTTGAAATTTTCTCGATGCACAGAGGAAATTTTTGTTTGATTCAAATAAATATGCATTGACTCAAAGCAATTTGTTGTTTCAATAGAGGCAAAGAAATATTTATTTGCGGGTAAAAACGCATTTATTTGAAATATTTGTTTGGTAGAAAGAACATTGATTTGCGTCAAACCACTTATGTTTCCAGTTAAAAAGTTTGCAATTTGTGTATTATAAGAAATGAGATTTATTTACTTCAAATAATTATGATTGTGTTGAGTGAAAGAATTACATTTTTGTTAAATTAACAAAATTGTTGGTCGAGTTAAAATGTTTAAAATTATTAATTTGTTGAAGGAATTAATAGACAAGAATTTTTCGGAAGACTCGCCATGTGTCACCTCCTTTTTGGGATGTCGCACATCCTCGACCAGTGCTTGGTCTTCCCAACCCAACATATAGTCAAGGTTAAGTTAGTAAAGTGTACTCTGATTTGTAATCGCAACTTGAACCTGCAGGCACTGTACTCTATAAGTTCTATACTGTCGATCACGCGGCTTTATACTCTCGATATGTACGAAGTGCGAGGAGAGAGTTTACAGCGCCATCTACCAATACAGTTGGATGACATTAAAAATATATTTATTTGAATCAAAATATGATTTCTTTGCTGGAAGGAAACCTATTTTAAAGCCAAAACAAAAATATTACTTTGAAGGAAATAAATATCTTCTTGTGTAAAAATATATTTATTTTAATCAAAATATGATTTCTTTGGTGGAAGTAACCCTATTTTTAAGCCAAAGACAAAATATTACTTTAAGCGAAATAAATCTCTCCTTATATACAAATTTATATGTTAAAATCAAAATTATATTTCATTGGTGTAAAGAAACGTTTTTTTAAAATCAAAACTAAAATATTACTTTAAAGGAAAGTAATTTTTGTTTGTATCCATATATATTTATTCCACTTAAATAAATATTTCAAATAAATTAATCTCTGCAAGCAAATAAACTAGAGTATTCAATGAAGTAAATATTGTTGGCGTCAAAGAAATATGTTTTGACCCAAAAGAATAAATTCAAACAAATACATTTCTTTGAAACAAGAAATCTTTTCTCTCTGTGTGCCAAAGTTGTGTGTTAGCTTTGTATCGTTTTGTTACGTTGAGAAAATGTTTTGTTTTGACCTATTTTCCGAGATTTAAGCTATTTTCCTGGGAGCGGCCAGAAGAGTTTTTTGGAAATTTGAAATTTTCTCGATGCCAAAAAAATTAAACGTATACTAGATTTTGTGCCTTGGGATATGGGGTAATGTACTGTATCGATCGATCGATCTCAAATTTCATAGCAATTACTCATCATAGCTAATTACAGTATTGATATAAATGAACAAATTTAGAGAGTCCTGGATAAAAAAATAACAAAAAATAATTACAAAAGGCGCAAAACATCACCGAATATGTCATGCTGGCGTATTTTCATGAACAGAGCAAAACTAACAAAGCCCCAACCGTTTGGCCATACTATAGCATGCTACACGCATGTTTAAATATTATTTGTTGTGCCTTCGATCGTGTATTAACGAACAACAAAAGTGGAACTGATCAGACATGTATGAAATTGAACAAACCGCATTGTAACGGGCAGTTATTAGGTTATTATGATATCGCGCAATATTATATTAACTTTCTAATGCATATTGAGTTGCGATTTTTACACGGCCAAGATATTACACGCCACGAGGAGTGTATGTGTACCTCTGAGACCTGTCTAGTTAAATTTCAATCAGGTGCCCAATTATTACTACGCAAAATAAAGGTTGCAGCCACCCAATTTCCAATTTGCCGCGCGGCGCGTTCGAAATGACGAAATCATTGCTTACGATTTTCTTTTGTTTCAGGTAAGAGGGCCTTCTCGAGTACTAGTATATGCGCTGACTTTTTTCAAATGGTGAGATATGCTTTTCCAGGTTAGTAAGATAAGAAAATAATAATAATAATAATCTTTATTGGTGTTATTACAAAGAAAATTGTTTACACAAGTCAGAACAGAAAAAGAAAAACACTATGCACTACATATTTCTACGAAATTACAGTTAAAGTATTCATCGTAATTGAAAATACATTTTTCAACCAAGAATTGTTTCATTACTGTCTTAAATCTGTTATTGGAGTAACACTTAATTGCTGGCGGCAGAACATTAAAAAATTTTAGAGCCCAGTAATTTGATGCGTTGCGCGACTTCTGCAATCTCAGAAAAGGTCGGCGATACTGCTGATTCTCACGAGTGTTGTACGAGTGAACTGCATTCGATGTCACAAACGTACTGGCATTGACCTTAGCGTACATTAAACATTCCAATATGTAGGCGGATGGAAGTGTCAGAACATTGCGATTTCGGAAGTGTTCACGGCAATCTTCCCTCCAACCGACTCCGAGTACTACTCTTATGCATCGGCGTTGTAGAGAAAACAATTTATTGCTGTGACCTGAATGGCCCCAGTTAAATATTGCATATGTCATCAAGGAGTGAAAAAAGGCAAAGTACGCAACCCTAAGACATTGACAGATTGATTCGCTCAAGATTCTCAAATAATGAATCACCCTCGCAAGTTTTCCTGAAACATGTCCTACATGACTTTCCCACTTTAATTTGGAGTCAAGAATAACACCCAAGAATTTTACACTCTCATTATCGTCCGTACTGGAACGCGCTTCATGTCGCAATGTAAACAATACCGATAAGCACTTATCCTGATTGATGCAAAGCGCATTTGAAGAAAACCATTCTTTAATATCTCTGTCACATAGGTCAACTGTATTAAGAAGCTGTTCATAATCATCACCTCCCTTAATTACCGTTGTGTCATCCGCAAATAGAATAAGATCAGTTGCTTCAGTAGCACAATTAATGTCGTTGATATAAATTAAAAAGAGAATGGGGCCCAAAACTGATCCTTGGAGTACCCCGTAACTGCAAAGTCTGTTCGATGAAATTGAATTGTTCACTTTTACGTGTTGGTAACGATTACTCAGATATGACTCCATTAACCCAATGCTCGATTTCGAAAAGTTATATTTCTTAAGTTTTTCTAATAGAACACGATGTGTGACACAAAATAGGTGATGCTTTCTTTTTAAGGGTTTATTTATATTGTATTATTGTATTATTATTGCGTTATTGAAAGAGCCTGAATGAGTAAACTGGTTAAGATACGAAAAGAAAACAATAATACGAGTAGTAGATGGTTTTGTGCGAAGATTGTAGCTATGGGATATTGAGAAAAATGAGTTTTTAATCTACCGTGTAACAAGCATAAAGAATTGAGCTGGTGCAAAAAGCAAAAGCGTTTAAGCGTCGCTGATGAGCGCTAAGTTAACGCGAAGTCACATTAGTTATTGATTGTAAAACTGATAGAGTTACAAGTAATCGACAAGAATATATACTTTTTGCTTTATTCGTTTTTTCCATAGTTGTTTTTTTTCTTAATTTGATTTATCATGGTGACTATGTAATCTGGTTATATCGTCAGTTTTATTCAAGACAACTACAATATAATTTTGTGGTGCATAACAGGTTTCTAATAGAAGATATAACAATAATAATATAATAATTATAAAAGATAGTTTTGTATGTCATAAGTCTCTTTGCATTACAGACGAAAGTGCATCACAAAACAGACAAAATGAACTAAAAAATCTAGAAGCCGCAATGATTATTGTTATTATTTTGAGTCACTTAACAGTAGCAATGTCCTATTATCAAATTAAATTATCCAATACTGGCTAGTCATAAACGTTGACGTTTAAAGGAAATACGATTAGATAAAATATTAATATTGAGATACAATATGCAAGTTTGATTACATTCATGACAACTTTTTTCTATGACATTTTAAATTTAACTGTGAAACAATGATATTGTTATTATTATTATTTATGGGAAATCTCTGATACATCTCATTAAATATATGAAACCTAGGTAATATAATTTGGATACAACATATAAATACTAAAATTACACAAATTTGCGGGTATCACTGCAGCTCATCCCAATTTGGAAAAAAACAAGGCCATTTATGCTTTGCAAAGAAAAATTTCATTTTTCTTTGCAAAGCAAAGGAAGCTTAGCAGTGTACTATGAACCAAAATTAGAACTAATATATGTAAGATAAAATCGAATTGATATAGATACAGATCTTCCAATTTATATATAAATTATACCCCATTAAGGCCCAATCTCACATTACAATGATGCATGCACTCAATAAGTCAAAATTACCTTCCATTATTCTGAATATTTACCTATACAAAACTAACTCAATACATATATAATTCCTGGAACAACTCGCATTACCCGCATTACATACGATCGATTCTAGCATAGATAAGGCCAAAATATAAACTAACCAAACCGTAAGTACGTTCGAACATTTTGAATTCAATCTAGTTTTTCTACGTCTAGTACCTTAGTAATCAATTCTTGATAGGACAGACATACGATCGTCGTGTTCGTATATTACATTACATTACGTTAAGCCATTCATCTAATGCAGGGGTTCTCAACCTTTTAGGTTCCGTGTACCACATATAAAGTATTAAAATTTCTCCGTACCACCAACCTTTATACTAAAATGCATATTAATACGTACATAAATGAAAAAAGTTTATATCAGATTTTAAATATACATACTTACGTATTATTTTGTACCAAAATAATAACTTTTTAACAATAGTTTACTTGAGAAAAAAATAAAAAAAGCTCAAAAAGACATTTGGTATACGAAAGCAAAGTAGAAACATCACTTACATTGAAGTAATATAAACTAATTTTAATATTGATGCGACTGGGATTGTTTTGCTAAACCCATTGTTTTTTTTTTAAATTTCATGCTGAGTGAAAGTTAGTTTCAACCTCAATTTTGCCTCAATAATTACGTTTGTCCTATGTTTGTCCTTTAAATTAATATTGATGACAACTATATTTGTCATAAATTGGTGGTGCAAAAAGGCATTAAAAATCTAATATCTAATAGTTTGGACAATGTACCCTCGGCTGAAAATTTTAACGACTTTTTTATAAACATACCCCATGATATTGTTACAAAACTAAACAAACCTGATATGAATCCACTGCAATACATAAAAAATATAACATCTGACACCTTTAATTTTAACCATGTTTCATTTAATGACATGAGAGACACAATAAACTCATTGAAGAACTCAGCAAGTGCGGACTGCTATGGTATCAGTGTAAGAATAATCAAAACATTAAGAAATATCATTATATATCCACTTGCACACCTTTTCAATGACTGCATTGAACAAGGTTGTTTCCCGAAATGTTTAAAAATTGCGACAGTGATACCGATACATAAGAAAAATGACACGGGCAGCTGTAACAACTACAGGCCCATATCATTAACACCGATCGTATCAAAAATATTCGAAAAAATACTAAAAAAACAAATATACATACATTTTGAAGGGAACAACTTGTTTAGTGAATCTCAGTTTGGATTTAGGCATGGCAAATCTACCAGTCTAGCTATCAATGCACTTATAAATAAAATCTTAAACAACTTTGAGCGCGGATACCATTCAGTTGCCACGTTTTATGACCTCTCGAAAGCTTTCGATTGTGTCACACATCATGTTCATTAGAAAAACTTAAGAAATATAACTTTTCGAGATCGAGCATTGGGTTAATGGAGTCATATCTGAGTAATCGTTACCAACACGTAAAAGTGAACAATTCAATTTCATCGAACAGACTTTGCAGTTACGGGGTACCCCAAGGATCGGTTTTGGGCCCCATTATCTTTTTAATTTATATCAACGACATTAATTGTGCTACTGAAGCAACAGATCTTATTCTATTTGCGGATGACACAACGGTAATTGAGGCAGGTGACGATTATGAACAGCTTCTTAATACAGTTGACCTATGTGACAGAGATATTAAAGAATGGTTTTCTTCAAATGCGCTTTGCATCAATCAGGATAAGTGCTTATCGGTATTGTTTACATTGCGACATGAAGCGCGTTCCAGTACGGACGATAATGAGAGTGTAAAATTCTTGGGTGTTATTCTTGACTCCAAATTAAAGTGGGAAAGTCATGTCAGACATGTTTCAGGAAAACTTGCGAGGGTGATTCATTATTTGATGATCTTGAGAGAATCAATCTCTATAAAATGTCTTAGGGTTGCATACTTTGCCTTTTTTCACTCCTTGATGACATATGCAATATTTAACTGGGGCCATTCAGGTCACAGCAATAAATTGTTTTCTCTACAACGCCGATGCATAAGAGTAGTACTCGGAGTCGGTTGGAGGGAAGATTGGCCGTGAACACTTCCGAAATCTCAATGTTCTGACACTTCCATCCGCCTACATATTGGAATGTTTAATGTACGCTAAGGTCAATGCCAGTACGTTTGTGACATCAAATGCAATTCACTCGTACAACACTCGTGAGAATCAGCAGTATCGCCGACGTTTTCTGAGATTGCAGAAGTCGCGCAACGCATCAAATTACTGGGCTTTAAAATTTTTTAATGTTCTGCCGCCAGCAATTAAGTGTTACTCCAATAACAGATTTAAGACAGTAATGAAACAATTCTTGGTTGAAAAATGTATATTCAATTACGATGAATACTGTAACTGTAATTTCGTAGAAATATGTAGTGCATAGTGTTTTTCTTTTTCTGTTCTGACTTGTGTAAACAATTTTCTTTGTAATAACACCAATAAAGATTATTATTATTATTATTATTATTATAGATATTTTAAACCAACTTTACTGTAATTTTTCAAGATTTCACCATTTGATATCCTCGCATCCGCTCATCATGTCACGTTTTGCTCTGCCAAGTCATCGGTTACCGTTTTTTACCGTTAAGCGGCGGTAGTGCGGTCGCGTGAGTGTTTTGTTTGGAAAAAGTGAAAGCAGCGATCACTAGATTCAGCATTCAGCGACCGTGAACTTTTTTTAGTATTATTATTATTATTATTACGCTGTATTATAAAGCGCGTATACTGCTTTATTTATTATAATAACAGTATATATTCGGATAGGAAACTAACAAACATTAGACTACGAATTATAATTTCGAACGAAAATTGGTCAACCTTTGGGCAATTAAATCGGTTGGCCGTGTGTGCGTGCGTGTATCGATATTGCCGCCAGGTGTCGCTGTCGTAGCTATTATAAAGACAGCGGTCGTTAAATTGTTTGTAGTTGCGACTTTTACTTTTATGTTTTTTAATGTGCGTACCTGTGTATATATGAAAGTAATTAATGATTAGTGTGGTGTTGTTTCGTTTTTAATGATCGGATATGCATGAGTTTTTAATGGGCTTTGGTGTATAAAGTTGTTTATAATAGTACTTTATTTGTATTGATAATGAAGTCATTAAATTAAAAGTCTTTCTTCATTGTAAAACTCTCTAACAATTTAACTTATTGCCCTTTTTTGGACCACAATTACAAAGCTTGAAGTTTAAAGAGTTACTTTGGCAGAACTCTAGTTATTACTCAAGGATAAAAAACTAAATTGCTGTTCAAAGTTTCTATTTTAAGATCATCTAATCATCTGACATGGAATGGGCGAATCACCTGTAGTAGAACTCTGAGAATATAATTTAGAAATCCACGTAAACAAGAATTGTATATTGTTGTGTCAAAAATATGTATTGGACTCAAAATACTTCCCTTTTATTTTTCAAAATTCCTTATATAACGGGTTTAACATCTAGTTTGACTAGTTTGGTTTTAAATTCTGGGGTTGTTTATTCTATTGTGTGTTCTTGTTGTCACTTATTGAATGTTGTTCAGACTGGTAACTATTTAAAAACTAGAATTTCGTTACACAAATCAGGCATAAAAAGTAGTAAATTAAGGTGTGCTTTAGCTCAACATGCTTTTGAGGCAAACGGCAAATTTGAATTTGATTTTGTCATTACATTAGTAATAAAATTATAAACCCCTAACCACAACAAGTATTTTAGAACCTAAATACGTATTTCAGCAACTATGTTGCCTCAAAATTTGTATGTCTCAAAATTGTTTTCAAATAAACGGAAAGTTTTTTGAACAACTTGAGGGAACTGCAATGGGTAACTGTCGCTCACCTTTTATTGCCAACTTGTTTATGAGCAGATTTGAAACCAATGTAAAGTCTATAGCACCATATTTCCCTAAGACTTGGGTTAGGTATGTCGACGATATTTTTGCCATTTTTGACACCAAGAAGTGCAGTATTCAAGATTTTCTTCTCGTTTTGAATTCTAAATTCAACACCATTAACTTTACTGTAGAACAAGAAGTAAACGGCCAACTTCCATTTTTAGATACTCTGGTAGTCAGGAATAGCAAAAATATAATAGAAATTGACGTGTATCGGAAAGATGCTAACACAATCAGGTTTATGCCTAATGATTCGCAGCATCCTTTTCAACAAAAATTGTCTTTTATTAGTTGTTTAGTAAATAGGTTATTGAAATTTCCATTGTCCGCAGATAGATATCAGCAAGAATTATTGTTTATTAAGAATGTTGTCATACATAATGGGTACCCTGACAAAATAGTTGATAGAATGATTAAGAAGCAGAATCAAAAAATGTATGTAAATCAAATATCTACTTTAAATACTTTGTCTGTAGAAAAGAAGAAATATGTTAAAATACCGTTCGATTGTGCATATACAAGGGGTTTGAGAAGTATTTTTACATCACAAAATCTCTGTATAGCATATTCGACTCATAATAAAAAAACCTTCTTGGAAACCCAAAGGATAAGGTAGATGTACTTGATAAATCTGGTATATATTATATCAAATGTCATGACTGTGAAAAAGAATACGTAGGCCAGACTAGAAGAACAATTTTAACTAGGTTCAAAGAACATGTAGCTCATTTTAAATATAATCGTTTTGAAAAATCTAGTGTGGCTCAACATATTTTAGACACAGGTCATAAAGTATTTGTAGATGACTTAAAACTTGTAAAAGCTGTGTCAAATAATAGGGAACTAAACAGCTTGGAAAGTATCTTTATTCCCTTGAATAGAGATAAATTAATAAATTCAGACAGGGGTCCCATACCTACTTCGCCATTGTTTGACCTGCTTTAATTAAAACTTGTTTTTTACGCTTCAATGATCAAAATTCACTGAGGTGTGAACAACAAATCGGTATATATAGGGTAATGTTTAACATGGACGTCACTTCCACTAGTGATTTGCTTGGACAATATCCAGTAAAGATACTATGAAGTGCTAATCTCTCTTTTCCTCTTTTTAGGTTCTACTGAAGATGGCAACATAGTTGCTGAAATACGTATTTAGGTTCTAAAATACTTGTTGTGGTTAGGGGTTTATAATTTTATTATTAAGTTCGCCACAGTCTCCAAAATATTGTCATTACATTAGTAAAAAAGAATTTTGGTCTCTACGTTTTTATGAAATATTTTGTTTAACATTTTGTCAAAAGTTTATAAAAAATTCATGTGTTCAAGAAGTTTAAGAACTTATTTAGCAAATATTTATAAATTTGTTACAATATTTATATAAGAAATTACTTTCTTTATATATTTTTCCTCATGAAAACTTTGAATAAGGGAAAACATTGATAATAAAAAAATCTGATGTGGCCAGGCTCATGGCTTTATCATACAATATATAAAATTAATAGTTTAGCTGCATGAGATTCTATTTGATAGACATCGATCCTGTCTGCATTAAAATAAAACAAGTTAGCCAGGATTTGACAGATATTTTGATAAATAGCCTTTGACACTACCTAGTGTCAGAATGAAACTAATTGTGAAATCCTCACTAAGTTTTAATGCAGACACGATCTCGATCAAAAAGAATTTGCTCATACAGCTAAACTATTAATTTTACCAAAAAGTGTCATAGACATAATTTATACAAAATTTCCTCGTCTTTAATTTATTATTTAACTATTTTGTCGCAATTACACAAATGGCAGCTCATTTGCAAAATCCTTGAAAAATGCTTAGAGGAAACATTCAGTTCTTTTGGACCCTTTTGAACCAAAAGTTTTTCAGCTCTAAGTTTGGTCATAAAACTTCTAAATATGAACTTCCGGCCCGATACCTTTAGTAGTTTCTCCGGAATCGTCGCCACAAAAATTGAGTACACACAAGCACACATAAAAAGACCTATTTCCGCTAAAACCTCATTTTTTTCGGCACGATTACAATACTTTATTATACTGCGTATGATAAAGTAAAAACATATCGGAATCACTTATTAGATAATGAAAGAATTCGGTAAAATTAATAACGATACATTATTAATCACTCTTATATCATACGTGTAGCGTGTCTATAGAGGTTTTATAACACCTTAGAATACAGCAAAAATATCCAAAGTCCGTGTTTTCAGCAAACAAATTTAACTTCTCTAACTTAATATAAGATACGTTAATAGCATTTATATACAAAATTATACAGATATAATAGATAAAACAAATATGAGAATTCCTGGTCAAAACAAGATATTGAACGTGTCAACTTTTGCAGATTAATATTCACTTTCATGACATTAATCATCAATGCATGAAAGGCAGTGATTGTACAAAGAAAGTTCACACTTTTTTTAACACATACATATATACATTATACATACACACCAATTTTAATATTTATAAGATAAGATTTACTATTTACCTAAATTATCATGTTGAAATGAGTTTATTTATTAACATGATATGCGAATACGACTGTCTCATTTATTCAAGAGTTAAGACACAACTCTGTTCTAATTTTTTTTGAAGAGTCGTGAACGATTCAGGCGTGTAATTGGTCAACTGTCAACGCGATATGAAAATTACAGGTAACGCGTAGTACGTAGGTTGCTCCGATAGAGGGAGTGCTTGATGCCGTCAGCCTTTTTTTCTTGTTGTCGAAATGTTAAACGATACCGTTGTACAATTTGGAGTCATGGGTGAGCCTAGAAATCATAAATACCCGTCATATTTCGGACCTACCTGCGTGCAGGTGGCAGCCCTGAGGGTTTGAAAAGATGAATTATGTCAATCAGATTTTATGGTGCGTGTATATGCGAGAATTTTGTCAAGGGAAATCGTTAGTTTTGTGTTGGTAATGTACCCTTATAATGAAGAATGAATATAGAAATAATATAATATATATGGTTTTAATAGAATAAAGATAGTTAGTTTTTCAAAGGAAGACATATATTATATCTAAATTGAGATGCATTTCATCACCTTGGAACACCTAATATTAATGATATCAACTCAATTCAAAACAATTCTTTATTTTTAAAAATTGTTTTAAGGAAAGTGGGATTTTTTAAGCCAAAAATGAGGATGCCCTTGGTATTGTTCAACTAATAGAATATGTTGCTTGAAAAGAGAAAACGAAGAATCTTTTTCGGTACTAGATATATCTCTCGGACCCCATTCATTTGAATGGTTATTTTTTTGTATTTTTGTTTGTTTGTATTTTTCAAATAATTGTTCGGGGTTTGGGAAAATCAGTTTGTTTTCTGAGTTAGAAATGGCAAATGATTATCTTACAATGATATTATTCATTAAACAATTTCTTTCTATTGTTTAAAGAATGAAATTTTGTTCACTTTCAGCATTTTTTCTAATTATGGTAGACAGCTTTTTTGTTAAATTAATTTAGAAATTTCATGTTCTAGATATCTAACAAACTTATTACGTATATTATCTAATAAACCTATATTTGATTAAACAAATGCCATTTGTTTAAAGAATTTTTGTTTGCAATTCACTTAAAATTATTTTTTTTAGATCGTTCTGGCCAATTGTTATGCTCAAGTAACAGCATTTATATTTCGGGATGATTTCCATTGCTTAAATAATAAAATATTAGTCGTTTCCAATATCATTCATTTGAAAAAATTAAAATAATTTGAAATCCTTATTTTTAAATTAGGGAGTTACATTGCTTTTTTAAAATATTAAATTTCCTAAAGTCGTAGTAGATATCTCGATCATGAAATTTATAAGTTAATTTCACAAATAACTGACTTTTCTACCATAATTACAAAAAAGTTGAAAATGAATTATAATTGATTGGAATAGGAAGAATTTTCTTATTGAATAATGTCCTTTAATTGTCCTTGACAATATTTTGGAGACTGTGGCGAACTTAAAAATAAAATTATAAACCCCTAACCACAACAAGTATTTTAGAAACCTAAATACGTATTTCAGCAACTATGTTGCCATCTTCAGTAGAAACTAAAAAAAGAAGAAAAGAGAGATTAGCACTTCATAGTATCTTTACTGGATATTGTCCAAGCAAATCACTAGTGGAAGTGACGTCCATGTTAAAAATTTACCTATATATACCCATTTGTTGGTCACACCTCAGTGAATTTTGATCATTGAAGCGTAAAAAACATGTCTTAATTAAAGCAGGTCAAACAATGGCGAACTCGGTATAGGACCCCTGTCTGAATTTATTAATTTTTCTCTATTCAAGTGAATAAAGATACTTTCCAAGCTGTTTAGTTCCCTATTATTTGACACAGCTTTTACAAGTTTTAAGTCATCTACAACTACTTTATGACCTGTGTCTAAAATATGTTGAGCCACACTAGATTTTTCAAAACGATTATATTTAAAATGAGCTACATGTTCTTTGAACCTAGTTAAAATTGTTCTTCTAGTCTGGCCTACGTATTCTTTTTCACAGTCATGACATTTGATACAATATATACCAGATTTATCAAGTACATCTACCTTATCCTTTGGATTTCCAAGAAGGTTTTTTATGTTGTTATGAGTCGAATATGCTATACAGAGATTTTGTGATGTAAAAATACTTCTCAAACCCCTTGTATATGCACAATCGAACGGTATTTTAACATATTTCTTCTTTTCTACAGAGAAAGTATTTAAAGTAGATATTTGATTTACATACATTTTTTGATTCTGCTTCTTAATCATTCTATCAACTATTTTCTCAGGGTACCCATTATGTATGAAAACATTCTTAATAAACAATAATTCTTGCTGATATCTATCTGCGGACAATGGAAATTTCAATAACCTATTTACTAAACAACTAGGAATCATTAGGGATAAACCTGATTGTGTTGGTATCTTTCCGATACACGTCAATTTCTATTATATTTTTGCTATTCCTGACTACCAGAGTACCTAAAAATGGAAGTTGGCCGTTAACTTCTTGTTCTACAGTAAAGTTAATGGTGTTGAATTTAGAATTCAAAACGAGAAGAAAATCTTGAAAACTGCACTTCTTGGTGTCAAAAATGGCAAAAATATCGTCGACATACCTGATGACTTAAAACTTGTAAAAGCTGTGTATATAGGTTAATTTTTAACATGGACGTCACTTCCACTAGTGATTTGCTTCGACAATATCCAGTAAAGATACTATGAAGTGCTAATCTCTCTTTTCTTTTTTTTTAGTTTCTACTGAAGATGGCAACATAGTTGCTGAAATACGTATTTAGGTTTCTAAAATACTTGTTCTGGTTAGGGGTTTATAATTTTATTATGAATAATGTCCCTTTATATCTCCCTCTAAAAAACTGCCAATTCGAACTCAGAATACAGTATTCAGACAGAATTTCAAAAAAAAACAAATTATTTAAACAAATGGAATTTGTTTAGACAAATGGAAATTAACTGGAAAATGTTTATTAACATTTCACAAGACTTATTTATACAAATGATTTCTATGAGAAAGAAGATAATGAAATGATTAGACGACCAATTTTCTGAAAAATGTAGATTGTTTGATTTGGGTAGTGTTCATGGCACTCTGGGGTGGATTGTCAAATCTATATTATGTATAATATGTCAAATTCTTCCTTGGAAAGGCCTCTACAAGTTCTGTAACTTTAACATAGGTTTTCCAGATTCAGAATTTTAAAACAGATTTATTAAGAACGAAGCAAAAATATCAAAAACCTAGTACAATATTACACTCCACAGTTTAATATAAATACTATTATTTATAATTAATTTTGAAAAAAAATTATTTTAGGGAGTATTTCATATATCCTTTAGATTTAATTTTCTAAAAACTAAAAATGACCTAAGACACAAGATATCTAATACCCATAATTTTTATTTAACAAATTCACGCATACAAAACCACATTCTTCAACCAACAAATCAAAAACCGAAAAAATCCAGCATTTTCCATCTATAAACCGACGAAACTAGCAAAAAAACCACACACCGGCATTGTACGCCGGCTTACCGCCAGGTTGGAGGGGGAAACTCACAGCACGCAGCACGCTTTGCTTTCAGCGCTTCAAACCACAGTCTTCAGTACGGTGCGCGAGACCGCGTTTCGCTATTTTTCATATCGCAACGTTTTATCGCGCGTCTTACGAACAAATCGTCAGCCAGGCTGATGCGAGTTTTTCCTACTATTGGATAATTGGACTATTGGACCCAAAACAAAACAGTGACAGTGAAATTTCGCGCTGGACGCTTTATTTTTCCATCGAAACAGTGACTTTCCTAGCAGTTTTCAAGGATAAAGGTACGTCCTGACAAATTTTGAACTCGGTTTTTCGGATATTTTGATGGAAAGGCGTAGTAAATGTTTGTTTGACATGATACAGTTTCTTGGTTGGGAGATACACGATAAGTTTGATGGTGTTTTTTGTTTGTTGGTTGGTTGAATGTTGGATGTTTTGAGAGAGACTGCAATACGTTAGGAACATGAGCAGGCTATGAATGAAGAATCATTCATGGCCTACCGCGTTTTTGCTCTGAAAATAGCCGGTTTCTGTCTGTTGCTGGCATCAAAGGTGGTTTGAAATAAATCGTTTTCAAGACCTTGTGCTGAAATAGGTCTTTCCCGAATAAGCTAGTTGTTGATACGACTAATAGGCTTTATTGGTGTGATTTAATAAGTGATTTTTGTCTATATTTATTAGCAATGGAAAATTGTGTAGGTTATTGTTAATTTCCCTGCGTTGTTTTGTCTTTTTTTTTAATACTTCGCCACCCGCCAACTATAGGGCTTCAAGCACATTTTAGACAATTTTCAAACAGCTAGTTTCAGTTTAAATATGGTACTTTTTATTTATTTTTACAATGAGTTGAATTATACAGGGTGAGTTATTAGTATCCATTTTTATTTATACAGGGTGTTGCGTTTAGGTGTGGCGGATTCGTTTCCAAATCCAAAAAAAGTGGACATGTATTTTTGTTGTTGAAATTTTGACTTTTTTGGTATTTTTCAAATAATTGGTCGGGGTTTGGGAAAACTTAAGATTAATGTTAAGGACTTGTAGAGGATTTTCCATGGAAGAATTTGACCTATTATACATATGGATTTGACGCTCCCAACCCATCCCCATAGTGCCCTGAAAGATACCCTTAAATGAAAAAAATTACATTCTTGAGATAATTGATGTTTCTAATCATTTCAATCTATTTTTCGTCATAGAAATTATTACTATAAGTCTAGTGGAATGTTGATAAACATTTTTCAGTTAATTTACTTTTGTTTACAGTAATTCTATTTATTTAAACAATTCTTTTTTCTTGAAAATCAATACGAATTCTGTTTTCTAAGTTCGAAATGGCAAATTATTATCTTACATTATTAAAAAATTTAATTAAAAAATGTCTTCCTGTTGTTTAAAGAATCAATCCTTTTATCTGTATTATCTAATAATCCCAGTTTTGATTAAACAAATTCTATTTGTCTAAACTATTTTTGTTTGCAATTCACTTAAAATTAATTTTTTAGATCGGTCTGTTATTATTAAGTGACAGCATTTATATTTTGGGGTGATTTTAATTGATTAAATAATAAAATATTATTCGTTTTAAATTTCAACATTTGTTCCATAAAATTCAAATGATTTCAACATAATTTATATGGCAATTTCACAAATGACCTGATTATTATACCATAATTAGAAAAAAAGTAGAAAATGAATTATAATTGATTGTTTAAATAATAGGAAGAAATTTTTAAATGAATAATGTCCCTCAACTACGGTAATAAACTGCCATTTCGAACTCAGAAAACAGAATTCAGACGAACTTTCGAGAATAACGAATTATTTAAACAAATAAAATTTGTTTAAACAAATGGAAGTTAACTGGCCAAATGTTAAATAAATATTCCACAAGATATGTAGTACCTATCGTAATGATTTCTATGAGAAAAAAGATAATGAAATGATTGGAACGGCCAATTTTCTGAAAAATGTAAATTTTGCTACTACTCTTTAAATTGCAAATATCACAAAAACTAGTAACAATAGATATACGATATAGTGAATCTAAATTACAAGGAACTTAAAAGACATTTCAGTTAGCAAATAATATACAGGCTGATACATTTAAAAATCTCAAGAAAAAGGCGATTTAAAAATGTTTAAAAACAAGCGCACGCTACGATCACCCTGTATAGCGCATCTAATTTTGCATGACATCAGCATCTAGCTATAGGTTTAGTTATTATGTGACAAAATTTTTAAGACAATATCTGCAAAAATGTAGTATTAACGTAGTTTTTAAGAATAGCCTGCAATTGCTAATTTTTTGACAAACACTTGAATATCTCAGAAACTATTTACTTTATACAGGTACAACATACACAGTTGGAAAGACAACTTCCTTCGTATTATATTTATAATAAAATTATATTATACTTAAAATAAATGTAAAACAAAATTTCAAAAGAACTGAAGACACACGTAAGCAATCAGAAAGTTTATTTTTGACTTGGTCAAGGCAAACCATCAAGTTTCATTTGTTCAAACAGTCTACTAGGAAAGAAAGTGATAGAAAAGCCTGGGTTGACGTTTCCGGTCAACTATTTTCACTCACTACGAATCCACAGACATGAATATGCAAATAAACCTACAATATATTAACATTTTCTTTGCCCAACAAAAATTCTTTATATCTCCAAATCCAGTAAAAATAAAACCACAAAAGAATCTCGTATGATATAAGACGCGATATGGTACACATCGACTTAATGAACACGTTGCTAAATCAATGAGAAAACCCTGCTCGATAAATAATTTAATAAGAACTGGTTTAAGAACGGTTTAAGCGAGACTATAGAGGTCGCTGTTTTGTCTTATTGTCTGCCGCACGTTGCTGCTTGTCTCTTGGTAACCAATTGCTTCAATGTATGTACGGCGAGAGACAAAAATCTTCCAATTATCCGATTAAAATTGTTCCCATGCCTAGCGTACTTGTTCCACGCGTGTTGTTGGTTATGTTAAACATGCGACGGACGCGACCTCTGGTGCTAACGCGCGCCTTTACTCGTTGCGATTTTCTGTCGCGTGATTTTGCGAAAAGACGCATTCTCCAGATCTGTTTTGGTGATGTTGCAATGCCAATTAAAAGAACAAATGCGAAGAGAGATTGTGTCGAATGTCATTTGTTCGTTTCGGTTTTGTTTTATTTGTTGGGTGTCGTATGGTAAATAATGTCTTCTGGACAAGTTATTATGGTGTTTATACACCCTGTATATATATATATATATATATATATATATATATATATATATATATAGTGTATCCAGGAAAGTCCGGATCATATGGAAATTTTTTTTATTATCCTTTACTCAGAAAATTTTGTTCTTTATAAAAGTTGGCGGCTTGTATGAAACCAACACGGCAACAGTCAAATATGTAGAAATTTGAATACATTTTTTACATTTCTGATTATTTTGATATGATAACTAATGTTTATTCAAACTAGCGCAAAATTACTCATTTTCTTGATGCAAAGTTGATATGTCACCCTGGTATTATACCAAAATAACAAAAAATGTAAACAATGTATTCCAGTTTATAAAAAATAGATTAAAACGAACTTTTTAGTATCATGGTATTGACTAATATTTGTCATAAAAGTAAGAATTAAAAAAAAAAAACGAAAAGAGGAAAATTTCATGGTAGGTGGCTGTGACTTTATATTTAAATATAATTTTTTACTTCTAAACAACATTTCCAAATAAAGCATTTATATGGGATTAAATAAGTTTTGCTTTGTTTCACTAAAAATATGTTAATGACATTTGTGCAAAGTTTTGAGACTTACCTCGAACGTAGATTTAATATTTTATCAATTCCCGTTTTTTTTTCGTTTGTAGAACAATGGTTTTACGACTTATTGTGTTAGTAAAAGCGATAAATCAGGAATAACTTGCGGTAATTCAATAAAATTTTAATTTGTGTTAGTATTTTTCGTTTGCTAAGCACCAACTTTTATGAGGAATAAATTGTAATGATACTACATTAATTGTACAAACATTAATTGAAATTAGCACAAATTAGGGAAATAAATCACAATTTTTATAATGTAAAATGATTCATGTGTTTAAAATCAATATAATTTAATAAATTTAATTCCAAAACCCAAAAGATATAGGTAGTATCGCTCAATATCGTTTTAATTACTGGGTGTTTTCAAACCAATTTTTAGCTACCTAGATTAATAAAAAACTGACTGTTTCGTTTTCTTCTTATTTTTTGAAATTATCACATAAATCAATTGAGCTGCTATTTTTTAAGTATGAACATCAACCTATAACAGCGCCATTTCTGATTAAATTAAGTATCAAGGATAAAATGTTCGTTTATACCAACATGTTGTTATAATAGGAGGAACAGATTTTGCAATAAGTAGATATAATTCAATATGGAGGCAAACATCATTTTCAGCTTGTTTGCGTCTTTTTATTTACCCCAACAAAAAATTCAGGCTTTATTTAAAACGGAAACAAAAACATAACCGTAAAAATTAGTGGCGGATTTCTTTACCTGTATTCTATGATGTACAACAGAATATAAAATTTGTAAATAGGTATAAAATACAGCGAAAAAAATATTGATAATAACTAGAATATAAAGATACAAATTAATCCCGATATATTTAAGTGTAAAATGAAACCCAAATTGTACCAAAAATGATTTCTTATTAACCGTTGTTATTAATCTTTCGATGGTTCACTCCAATCGAACGAACGATGTCATTTCTTGTTCCGATTTTCAAGTTTCTTCCAGTTTCAGAAATTTACCTTAAACTAACGAAATATTTAGGTACGATGTTGTTCCATCATGAAGTGCATGTACGCCATAGATTGCGTCTCGGGTAAAACATCTCGAGTTTGTATTGAGCTGTGACAGCGGTAATATGGTCGTTTTTGCCATTTTTTCATGGCACAATTATCGCTTTTTTGCTTTTTTAGTGGAAAAGTTGTGTCAAAAAGTGCACTGTAGAAAATGTATTTTATAATATGGGTTGGGCTATGTGAACTATATTTGACATAACCGAAAGACGTACAAGTAATATTCATTTTGTTTATGACAAGAAATTGAATATTTAATATTCTAAGAAGTTTCACTGAATATATCATCAATTTTCAACAATAAATAACGGTTTACTTGAAGACGCATTTAGAACTGGGTATACAAGTAATTATATTTTGTAAACAATCATCGTTTTATTTAAAATGCAAACAGTTAGTCTATTTGAATAATAAACATCTACGACGTATGAATTCTAAAGTTATCCAATTTATCTTAAAGAAGAAAACAAAAAAATCATCAAAATATTTATTGGCGTTAATATAAAAAATGGAAAATTTGGCTTCTTTTGCCGTGATTATTATTGAAACATTCTACAAGAACGTTGAGTAAATTGAAGATGGAAGAGCAAGTTATTATCTTAATGGAGATAATAGGCAAAAAATAAAAATGCCACCGAACTTGCCGTGTTTAATACATGTAACCTTGAATAAATAACTTTATAACAAGTTCTATTCACACAATTTGAACCGTGAAAATTCTACGTCTGCTACAGCAGCAATTGTTTGACAATTGTTTAGTGCGATATCTCTTATTTACACAGCACATGCGATGTAGTTGTAAATTAGCTGGATTTGCAATGCCGTGCGCAACTGAATACCTATGCCCAGATTATATAAATATTTCTATTGAAAACATTACAGCAAGAATTATTTCACTACAGCCCCACTCGCTTTTCTTAGATCTTTTCAGTAAACGAGAAGAAATAATAAAGCACCAAAATCAAACAGACAAAAAAACATAAGAAGAAAATAAAAGACATAACTTTTAT
The DNA here is from genome assembly GCA_964023965.1 of Melinopterus prodromus. Taxonomy (NCBI): domain Eukaryota; kingdom Metazoa; phylum Arthropoda; class Insecta; order Coleoptera; family Scarabaeidae; genus Melinopterus; species Melinopterus prodromus. The sequence goes on from OZ030392.1 coordinate 68,971,564, forward strand.
TAAAAGTTAAACTGATTATTACATAACAGTTAAAAATAACAATAATTAAAAAAAAGTAAGGATAAAATACATACCAAACAATACGAAAACGATTAAATGTGTTATTTTTACACCCAGAATTATTTCTTTATTATTAAACACCAGATTTGTTTGAGTCAATGCATATTTACTCGAATTAAACAAAAATTTCTAGATGTGTAGCACCAAACATTGAAATATAAACAAATTGAAATATATTACAGATTAATTGAGTATTTATTTTTCATGTAATCTCTACTTATTTATCATTAATCCAAATTAGAAATTGCGTATAAAACCGCATGTCAAACCGCGACAAACAAAAGAACCGCAAGACAGCTAATAATAAACAATAAGAGTGACTCATATCCTATGTGAAGATAGTGGCGATATTGCTTGGCTAAGCTGAGTATTGGGTACGCTTATGTGGTTATTTTGGGGTCGTAGGTTATGTCGACGTAACATAAATCATAATGCAACTATGAGACAGGCCATAAACATTGGCTTTATCGCCCGTGCTTAACCCAGTTTAGCTGAATGCAAATCTCTCGACTAATGGCGCTCAATACATCCTAACTGGACAGTATATTAATGTGCGATAAGAAGACCAATTTGTTCTGTTTCTAATCTGGGAAATTTTGCGATTTGGTTGATAACGCTGGAGACAATAAATTTTGTGACTATGTATTTTGATGGAGTTTGGCGTCAGATTATGTTTTTGAGAAGAAATGAGGTCAAATGTCTAAGAATCGAAGAATTTTATGATTTTCTGTATATCAATCGTTTGGGCATATATAGGATGTGGTTGGGATAGATTAATTTCGTTTTGGAGAAGATGCTATAACATATATAAGAAAAAAAAAATTATTTTCCGATTTAAAATAGGTACATTGAAATGAAATATAATAACAAAAATATATCACAACACCCACATATTTTTCTAATTTTGCAGAAATTATTAGATTATTAGCATTTTTGTCATTTGTTAACTAATTTGCAATTGTTTAAATAAATACCATTCGTTTAAACAAATATATACTTACATTGTAATAGACATAATTTTTTGCATACATTTTTATTAGATCATTGACATTTTTTGGTCATTTACTAACGAATTTGCAATTGTTTAAACAAATACTATTCGTTTCATCAAATACATACACTGTTACGGACATATTTTTCTTTTTTGCGGAAACTATTATTAGATTATAGGCGTTTTTTGTCACTAATTAACAAATTTGCAATTTTAGTACCTGTTGAAACGGAAATGTACAGTGTTTTTCTATTTTTTCTTTTTGTAGAAATTATTATTGTTACATTGTGTGCATGGTTTTGGTAATTTGTCACTTAATGTGCTCTTGTTTGAACAAATAAATTTGTTTAAACAATAATATACAATGTTTGCATATACGTATTTCTACACAGATAGAAAAGATTTCTTGTTTTAAAGAAATGTATTTGTTTGAATTTATTCTTTTGGGTCAAAACCATATTTCTTTGACGCCAATAATATTTACTTCATTGAATACTCTAGTTTATTTGCTTGCAGAGATTAATTTATTTCAAATATTTATTTAAGTGGAATAAATATATATGGATACAACAAAAATTACTTTCCTTTAAAGTAATATTTTTGTTTTGATATAAAAAAAAACGTTTCTTTACACCAATGAAATATAATTTTGATTCAAACATATAAATTTGTATATAAGGAGAGATTTATTTCGTTTAAAGTAATATTTTGTCATTGGCTTAAAAATAGGTCTACTTCCGCCAAAGAAATCATATTTTGATTAAAATAAATGTTTGTACACAAGAAGAGATTTATTTCCTTTACAGTAATATTTTTGTTTTGGCTTTAAAATAAATTTACTTCCACCAAAGAAATCTTATTTTGATTCAAATAAATATATTGTTAATGTCGTCCAACTGTATTGTTAGATGGCGCTGTAAACTCGTTCCTCGCACTTCGTACATATCGAGAGTATAAAGCCGCGTGATCGACAGTGTAGAACTTATAGAGTACAGTGCCTGCAGGTTCAAGTTGCGGTTCCAAATCAGAGTACACTTTACTAACTTAACCTTGACTATATGGTGGGTTGGAAAGACCAAGCACTGGTCGAGGATGTGCGACATCCCAAAAAGGAGGTGACACATAGCGAGTCTTCCAAAAAATTCTTGTCTATTAATTCCTTCAACAAAATAATAATTTTAAGCATTTTAACTCGACCAACAATTTTGTTAATTTAAAAAAATGTAATTCTTTCACTCAACACAATCATAATTATTTGAAGTAAATAAATCTCATTTCTCATAATACACAAATTGCAAACTTTAACTCGAAACATAAGTTGTTTGACACAAATCAACGTTCTTTCTACCAAACAAATATTTCATATTTCATATTCATATATTTCATATTTGGCGAACAAAAATAGTGGTTGTCGATTTGTTCTTTGGGGAGTTCTGAACAATTTCTGATAATCTATCGCAACTTTTTTTAAATCCGAATCCTGAGAAAAAAGGGAAAAAAATATGCATTGAACACGTGGCTCGGTGGCACGTGTTAACATTACCCGATTTTCTCCAATTTGGAGAGAATTTTTAAACATAATATTTAGAAGGAGAAGTCAACTATAACATATTGTATTGAAACTGATCAGTTATTTATAGTCTAATAGTGATTAACCATGATTTAAAATTAATAATGGTACTTTTTTTTTACTAAAGTAAGTTATAGTGTTGCGTTCACTTGGTTGGAATATCATTTTCAGTAATTTTTCAATTATACGTTTGTAGACATTTACTTTTTTAAGACATGAACTCATTTCCGTTCCACTTTCATACTTTGGGAATTAACTAAAAACAGTGATTTTTTAAATTTTGCAACCCATAATTCGAAAACGGGATGACATATTATCATAAAATTTTGTATTTTTCTATAACTAGACGAAGACAACAATTGTACAAAATTTCATCAAAATCGACAACATATTTGCTAGTGATTTACACTTTTTTACAACTTTATACTTTAATTTACACTTTATACTTTTTAAGTAACTTTTTAGTTGTTTCATGAAGCTTCGACAAAATGTTTGTCAGTTGTCTTTTTCTCTAAAATACTTTATTGTAAGAGAATACAGTTTGTGTGTAAAAATAACCTCTATCGAAAACTTACAGTCACTTCCTAGTCACATACAAAAGAAGTCTAAAAATGTTGCCCAGTATAATCAGTTCACAGACAAAACTTCCTCTCACAGATAAAACAACATTCAGTGTAATTGCCGAATACTGTAGGCACTTCAAACTTCCCAAATTTCCGATTTAATCACAGCACTTTTTGAATCTCTTTGAACTTACGTATTCATTATGGCTTTACTACCAAATGATACGGAAAGAGGGCGCCAGCAGTGATATCGCAAATGTAAGTCTCGCCTGCTAGTCTACGGCTTATTCGCCGTCAATAGTTGCTGACTCTAATTTTAACATGAGACGGATTTACTGAAAATGTTGACCGAGTAGACACACGCAGGTATATACTTAGAATGGATACCAGCTTTTCTGTCATTACTGTAACGAATAGAAAATCTGTGAGAAGATGGACTGAAGATGTGAAACAGTTTTTGCTGGTGTAATTATTGTAGACACACTTGTTTCGTTTGTTTGTACCTACGTTTAAAGTTCCATTTGTGAAAAGTCTACATCGAGTAATAGTTTTATTTTCATTTATTATTTAAAAAAATGTTCTGGTTAATTTAAGAAAATAGAAGGAAACTAAAAATATAGCATACATACATCCTTCATGTTATACGAAGTTAGTAATTCCAAAACTCTGATGTCATCCTTTTTAAAATCACCATCGTTAACAGTACATCACACCGTGCCAACTCGATGGAAGAAGAATCAATCAGACTGGCGCAAAAAATATCATACGTTTGTACTGTTTGACTCTATGTAGGTAACGAGTGCAAAGAAACTTGTCTAGGCCTGACCTCACGACTCATCCATTATACAATATTCACTCAGGCGCCTTTATCTGACGTCTAAATAGGCAACTAACTGCTCTAGAGATAGATAGATGTCCATGCCTTCAGCCTACCAAGCGGTTGACTACCTTTATGTGCAATTACTTTTTTTGTTGTTCAGATCGTATATTCACAATGAAACTATGATTTTATATCAAAAACTTAACTCCCATCTTGCTTCAAGTAAATTATTTCTCTGCTTTAAAAAGAGGGATACTCAATGTAACCGTTTGATGGTATTCGTATTAATTAAATTGAAGATGTGGTTGACCCACAAAAGGCTATATTATGCAATACCAGCAATTCTGTTATTAGAAGAGCTAGAATAATGAAATATAGACTATAGGCTACCCAGTAATTCATAGGTTTAAAGCTTATTACATAATCATTGTTTATCTTGCATTTTCCCTACAAAAGATCGAGTTGAAGCATCTCATGATTGCTGCAATTGACGCGGCGCTCTTCGGTCTTTCGGGAGAGCGGGGTAAGGGATCGACAGCGACGCTGCAAGTAGTGGCGGATCGTACGTGCATTAGTTACTGGGAGAACAGTGTTTACGGACACAATACATAACACGACACGGCGATTATGCCTCGCCAAAGAAATTTGGATATCCGGCGACAGATTACCGAATTAAAAATTAATGGCAAAATGAGTCAATAAGATAACAGAACCACGAACAGGCATTTGGAAGTCCCATGGAAATTCTTGGCAATTTAAATCGGGTTTCGGGATTAGCATCTGAAATTAATGAACGATCTGCAAAATAATCTAAGTGTCTTCAAATTTACGAAGCTAAATTTTGTAAAAGTTTTTTGATATTTCTAAGTTTTATACGCTCAGAGCTGACGTTTGTAATATATGTAATATATCAAGAGTTGTATTTATTTTATATTGTTTGTGCATGTATTTAAATATTATTAATAAATAAACTGTTGAAACCGTTATAATAGGTTGAATATTTATACAACAAAATCGGGCATACTTTTTAAATATTTTTTTGGTTTATCAAGCAAACTTAATTTAGTATTCACCACTAAACGGAAAATCTGCTAACTCCATATTATTAGATCTATCCGCTTCCATCAAAATCTCGTTTACAACCTTATTGTATAAAACTGAAGAAAACATAAACGTCAATCGATAGAAGAGATTTCTCTCGTACCGGGTCACAGATTGTAATCAAAATTATGCCAAAATTAAGAATTTAATTGTTAGTTAAAATTACTACGTTGACAAGTTATCGTTCTTTTTGTGTATTGATAATAAGCTGCCCCGGTTCTCTCAGCTGTGTCGGTTCTCTCCGACATGACAGCACCGCTAACGCATCCCTTACCCGCAGCACCCCAAAGACCGTAGAGCGTCGGAATTCACGCGGAGTTTCAGCACGATCTTTTGTATGAAAAATGCAAGATATACAATGATTATGTAATAAACTTTAAACCTATGAATTATTGGGTAGCCTATAGTTTATATTTCATTATTCTAGCTCTTCCAATAACGGAATTGCTGGCATTGCATAATATAGCTTTTTGTGGGTCAACCACTAATCCAATGATTTTACAAAAATGCACATTGAAAACTAGCATTCCGCAGGTGATTTTACTTTTTAATTCGTTGAAATCTATAGATTATTTCCGGAGTAATTAATTGTTAAAGTTAAACGAATAAAATTTACGGGGCAAAAACAGCGCCAGTTCATATTTATGTTTACAAAATATAGCTGGTATCAAAATATCTCTAGTTATATTCGCTTTTTGGTGTTATCTAGAAACTATTATTGTTTCAAGAACCATACTTGCAAAACATGCGACGGTGACTAATGTTTAGTTTACTTTAAATACACTAGTTTAGATTACAACGTTTCATGTTGACATACTCTCTAGCAACATTCTAAGAACGCAATCTACGCAACAAAACGCAATAAACGCATCAGTACAACACAAAACGCAAAAGGCAAAAAGACAACCGCAAATTAGCTTAGTTAAAAATTCGACGCACAGAGGGAGCGACAATCGCGATTCTTCACGACTAGCAAATAAATATCCCACTGGTCATTGACATCATCACAACAATCAACAACGATCCAGTATATGCCAGTGAGTCTAATGAACAATTCCATTAGATGAGCAATTTTCAGATTGTATTTCTAATATTTCCGCTTTGAGCGATTTACGAATAGCTCTTACGTAAACCGGCAAGAAGAAGAAGAAGAAGTAAAATAAATTGTATCTCGTTAAGCCATGTTGATCAGATACAAAGTCTACGGTGTCCACTGAGACTGTGATGTGGTAATGTCAGCGTAAATAATCTTGTGAACGCATAAACACTAAATTTATGGGTATCGTCAACCATTTTTAGGACGAAATTATGCTGATAATCGCATTAGATTTATTATTTGAATTGTCTGAAGCGACAAATTACGGTATAACTTATGTCGGATTATTATTTTTTGTGTGCTTTAACAAGCAATAATAATAACAATAAAAGTGAAAAAACTGAGAGGTTATTTTGATTTATTTGATTTAAAGTTGTTGGGTTAAGTAATAGATAAATGCTTCTTGTGTGGAAGAAGTCGTTTATTCTGATTCTCTCAATTATCTGTAAACTTTCCAATTTAATTGGTTACTAATTCCATCTCAAGGTGCCTGTTTTTTTCAAAGGATTTTTTCAAGGATTTTGCAAATGAGCCGCCATTTCTTTAATTTCCTCAAAATAGTTAAATAATAAATTAAAGTATAGGAAATTGTGAATAATTTATGTCTGCGACATTTTTTGGTAAAATTAATAGTTTAGCTGCAAGAGCGAATTCTATTTGATCGAGATCGGTCGCATCTGCGTTGTTATAATACTATGTAGTGAGCTAGGATTTTCCAAATATTTTCAGTCTAATGACAGTATCGGTAGTGTCAAAAGCTGATGCTTTGACAATATCTCACTATATCTTCTGTCAATACTAAAAAGATCTCATATTGTGATACCGTGTACGGTCCTTGCCTGACGGCGTCGGATAGGCAGCGTGTTCAGCGTGTCCAAAATGCACGTGTTCTGTTTGTTTTTGGTTTGAGGAAGTATGATCATGTATCGAATGGACTGGGCGACTTGGGGTGATTGAACATGGATAACACTAGGGTGTTGCATGCAGCAATATTATATCATAAGTTGCTATCCAAGAGGATCCCACAATACCTCATGCGGAAGATACGCTGTGGAACGGATGTCCATAACCTTAATTTAAGATTCAGGGGTTTGTTTGCTCCACCTGCCCATCGCGCTGAGCTGTATAAACGGTCATTCTCTTACCGGGTCAGTCACATATACAATGGTCTCAGGGAAGATATGAAAAAATTATCGTTAAACAGTTTTAGTCTTTTAATTCTCACGAAACCACTCAACACTCAGGTCACAGTTCTTCTTCTTCATCGCGCGTATTGTTACGAGGACCGCGCCTTAATTTTTGTTTATTTTTTTTTATTACTGCGTGATGTACGGTCCGCGGTGTTTATTGAATTGTTAATAAGACGTAACGGGTTCGAAGCGACGGTAGACAGGTGCCTTTTTAAGGTTAGGTGCTCAATTTTTTTTTGTTTTTTCAATCGTGCTGTTCTTTCTTACGTGTAATCGATTCGAGGACCAAGTATTCCGAGTATTTCTTTCTTCGGGTGGTCCGTGGACTCCTCACGTACGCGTGATGACATTTGGCCGTTGTTCTAATTGTTTGTTGGTCCGTTGACGACGGTGCCACAATGGACGTGTCGAGTGAAAATTTTAATTGGAACGCTTTCCGATACACAATGGGTATAGAATAACTTTTATAAACCCGTTAGATTCTGATGGTCGCAGTGACCGTTGGTGATGATGAGTTTTATTTAACATCTCACGTTCATTAATTTGTGGTACACATATAGAAAAGTTTTTTTCGTTTTTAATATACACATTCTTTGGAATTTTTTTTTGTTCAAAATATGAATATGCAAAACGTGAATATTATAAAAATAGTGTAGTTTTCTATTCAAAATCTAGCTTGTCAGACACTATTATCTAAATATCTCAGAATGCATATCTTAAAAGATTGTCATTTCCATGACAATCTTCTAAAATAACGTTGTTTTACATCCGACGCCATTAGCAGCAAACCACATGGTCCCCCAAGATGTTTTCGATGTAATTCATGGCATTTAGTCTACCAGGAACCACAGCAAGATCAGTTATGTTGTCTATACTGATTCCAGCCCAAACCATCACAGATCCACGACCAAATCTATCCACTTCCTGTATAGTAGCGGCTGCGTAGCGTTCACCGGGACGTCTATATACACGTTCTCGACCATCGCACAGTGGGGTATTTGACCTGAAAACCTGGCCAAAATTATTTTTTCACCTAAAAAGGCTTTAGATGTGTGACACAATAAAACAGTACAAAATAGGAAAAGCAAACGGTATTAAAAATTGTTCTTCACTGCACTACACCTATTGTAAATTAATTACTGCTACAACATTTGTCATCAATATTTTTTTGTGATTTTATTTCTATTATGTTTTACCGTGTCAAATTCATAAAATAATATATGGCATGTCCAGTTTCAATACGCAGCTATACGGATTTAAAATTGAACAATACATGTCGTTTTTGAGTTATATGAGATAACATGTTTGGGTCTGTTATGCTAAGAAAATTCAGAAAAACGTTTTATTTTAAAGACCAGTGGTAGATGAAGATAATGATAGTTTACACCAGTCATATTGTGTATTGAAACGGTACATATGCATTCATGCTGTTTTCCGTTCGATGCATTCCTTTTAAGACGTGATAGTAGAGGCAATTAAGAACTTATTTTACCATATTTATCACTATAAAATCTATTATTTTTAGTATTATTTCAAAATTGTCTAATATTTATACGTATTGTTTCCATGAAAACTTTCGAAATTTGACCATACTTCAAGCTGAAATGGTCGTTTTTTAGTGTTATGATCCTAATACCATGTTTTGAACCCGCATTTGCATTCCGCATAAACAAATTTATCGAAAACGTCTAACCAGTTTCTATTCACAAACTTACTGTTGTCTCTCCTCAACAAGAATCCAATTTAAATCAGTGAACTGTGTATGCGAGTAGGTGCTTTCGATGTATTTTCTTGCCTTGAATATGAATCCGATTGGCTTCAGGCAACCAATTTCCAAGAAATGCGTTTACAAATACAAGGTTTTTTTCGGATGATTTTTAAGAGCCTAGGTCATCGGGGTTGTTTGCTATACATGATCTAAAACGGAAAAATATACGTACATAACGGCATTTACAATATGCATTGAACATAAAGTTGTCAATATCTCGATAACCGTAACCATTTGTATATAGCTAAATATGGTTAAATATGTTCTAAATTACCTCTACTATCACGGTATCAAGAAATTGCACCAAATTACACATAAGCCGATACATCCATTTTTGGATTTTCCTTTACAACGTATTAGAAATAAAATCACAAAAACCGCATCCGCACCTATCCGCAGCAGATTTTCCAGTAGTTGCAATGTCAAATATATATACTATAATTTGAACCACTTTCAAAAGCTTAACAAAGCTAAACACTAAACTAAAACACTCAAGTTCTGCATAAAACTGTTTTTTTTTTAACAGCGAATGTTCTCGGCCCTGCAATAAACAAAACTGTGGGTAAATTTTAATAAAAATAATGTCGAATAAAAGTTCATACTTGGTTCTAAAGAATGTATAACAAAAAAGTCACATTTATCGTTAAAATACAAAATTGCAACCGTTTTTAAGAGCGTCAACTTATGTGCATCTATGTTCAGCCATAGTAAAATATAACTTTTGGCTGACAAGGACACGTGGCTCAGGGCTCAGGTGAAAAAATATTGCCGCCGTTTAATAAATCGGTCCTTTACCTCTTCCAGAAACTGGTTTACTTTTTGGAATTAAACGATTTATAAATTTGATTTATGGCCAGCTTTTTGGGTCTAATACCCCAATGTGCGTCGCAACGAGTTAAACGAAATCTGGACTCGTCTGTAAAGAATGCAGGCGTCCAGTGACGAAGTTGCCAATCTCTGTGATCCAGAGCAAACCTCATTCGCGCTGCTTTGCGATGCTGCGTAAGGCGTGGTGCGCGGATAGGTCTTCTTGGTTTCAAATTCGCTTCTTTTAATCTATTTCTAACAGTTTGATCAGACATTTCTATTCCATGTGCTCGTCTTAGGTCGTTTAGGAGGTCTCGTGCTGTGGCAGTACGCTGACGTAGAGAGGAAAGGACAAGAAATCGGTGTTGATTTTGAGTAGTTTTTCGATTTCGACTTTGTCCAGCTCTTCTAACATATTGGCCAGTCTCCCGAAGCCGATTCCAATTACGCTATATAACAGAAGGGGGAACTCGAAGGCGTTGATAGATTCAATTTTTAGTTCTTTAATATCTCTTCTGAGTTCTTGAGTGAGGTTGTTTAATCTCGTCTTGTCACGTGGTGCTCTAGTTTGGACCCTAGTTTGTGCTGATAATGATAAAGTCGTTAAATATTCCCTTCTAAAGATATCTGGGTATTTTTTTAAAAAGAAAATTGATAATGAGTTATCTAATTTATATTATAAGAAAATATAAGAAAAATACAACTTTTAGCATAACACGCAAATAATCAAGATCAGTCAAACTTTTAGGTTATATTCTGACCGTTAGAACATTGGTAGAATAAGAAACGATTGTGGGTTGATAAGTGTAACTTCAAATCAACAAGTCGGATGTCCTAAAATAAAGTTCAATGTTGTAGATTTCGTATTTTATCCAACGAAATATGCCGGAATTTAGAACAGTGTCTGAATTTGGGACGCTTACCTTAACGCAATATTATAGAAACGCTAAAAATAAAAAATATATTATTTAATAACACGATAGAACATAATTTCTTGACGACTATTTAATTGCTAGTTGTGTATGATTGCATGATTGACAGAACGACTTGTGTAATAACATTGTGCGAATTAGGCAATAGTTGTAAATTTGAAAATAATAATAGGTTTGCGGTTTTCTCTAAGTGTATAATAAATAGCTAGTAAAGGTTTTTTTTTAATTAGATAGAATTATAGCGTAGTTATGACATAAACAATCAAGTCCAAATTGAAAATGTTTTAAAATCTGTTAGTTCGAAATCTGTTAAATCGCAATAATAAATTTAAATTGTTATCCAACAAATGTATCGCATATTTTTGTGAATTTTATTTACGTTCTTCTTAATTTACCAACTTTGAGAGTTAATGAATATTATCGAAGGAACCAATTTGACCAATTTGAAAATTCTATCATCTAATCGTAGACAATTTAGACTCCAAATTTACTGTGGTGCGCTCAGCGTATGACTACGCGTTGAATTATGTAATTTATGGTAGTTAAATTACACATTATTAAAGACAATGCTGCCATCCAGTACGCTTGAAGGTCAATCTCAAAAATGACAACTTAGATAACCTATCTAGAAAGACGGTCAAGTGCATTTGTATTCATAACTACCTAAACATTGCCCATCAACCCTTTTGACAATAATAAAATTATAAACCCCTAACCACAACAAGTATTTTAGAAACCTAAATACGTATTTCAGCAACTATGTTGCCATCTTCAGTAGAAACTAAAAAAAGAAAAGAGAGATTAGCACTTCATAGTATCTTTACTGGATATTGTCCAAGCAAATCACTAGTGGAAGTGACGTCCATGTTAAAAATTACCCTATATATACCCATTTGTTGGTCACACCTCAGTGAATTTTGATCATTGAAGCGTAAAAAACATGTTTTAATTAAAGCAGGTCAAACAATGGCGAACTAGGTATAGGACCCCTGTCTGAATTTATTAATTTTTCTCTATTCAAGTGAATAAAGATACTTTCCAAGCTGTTTAGTTCCCTAGTATTTGACACAGCTTTTACAAGTTTTAAGTCATCTACAACTACTTTATGACCTGTGTCTAAAATGTGTTGAGCCGCACTAGATTTTTCAAAACGATTATATTTAAAATGAGCTACATGTTCTTTGAACCTAGTTAAAATTGTTCTTCTAGTCTGGCCTACGTATTCTTTTTCACAGTCATGACATTTGATACAATATATACCAGATTTATCAAGTACATCTACCTTATCGTTTGGGTTTCCAAGAAGGTTTTTTATGTTATGAGTCGAATATGCTATACAGAGATTTTATGATGTAAAAATACTTCTCAAATCCCTTGTATATGCACAATCGAACGGTATTTTAACATATTTCTTCTTTTCTACAGACAAAGTATTTAAAGTAGATATTTGATTTACATACATTTTTTGATTCTGCTTCTTAATCATTCTATCAACTATTTTCTCAGGGTACCCATTATGTATGACAACATTCTTAATAAACAATAATTCTTGCTGATATCTATCTGCGGACAATGGAAATTTCATTAACCTATTTACTAAACAACTAATAAAAGACAATTTTTGTTGAAAAGGATGCTGCGAATCATTAGGGATAAACCTGATTGTGTTAGTATCTTTCCGATACACGTCAATTTCTATTATATTTTTGCTATTCCTGACTACCAGAGTATCTAAAAATGGAAGTTGGCCGTTAACTTCTTGTTCTACAGTAAAGTTAATGGTGGTGAATTTAGAATTCAAAACGAGAAGAAAATCTTGAATACTGCACTTCTTGGTGTCAAAAATGGCAAAAATATCGTCGACATACCTAACCCAAGTCTTAGGGAAATATGGTGCTATAGACTTTACATTGGTAGACACAGGTCATAAAGTAGTTGTAGATGACTTAAAACTTGTAAAAGCTGTGTCAAATAATAGGGAACTAAACAGCTTGGAAAGTATCTTTATTCACTTGAATAGAGAAAAATTAATAAATTCAGACAGGGGTCCTATACCTAGTTCGCCATTGTTTGACCTGCTTTAATTAAAACATGTTTTTACGCTTCAATGATCAAAATTCACTGAGGTGTGACCAACAAATGGGTATATATAGGGTAATTTTTAACATGGACGTCACTTCCACTAGTGATTGGACAATATCCAGTAAAGATACTATGAAGTGCTAATCTCTCTTTTCTTTTTTTTAGTTTCTACTGAAGATGGCAACATAGTTGCTGAAATACGTATTGAGGTTTCTAAAATACTTGTGGTTAGGGGTTTATAATTTTATTATTAAGTTCGCCAGTCTCCAAAATATTGTCCTTTTGACAAAAAAAATAAAGAATAATAATAATAACGGAGGTTAAAGTCATTAAACAATTAATTAGGGATGCTTCTGGTAAGTCAATAATTAGTAAACATAAACTAATTTTAGAAAAACATCAGGTGGAAGAACAAGATAATTACGGAAATAAAAAAAATTATTGAGTTAAGAATGAATCAAAAAATGAGAGAGGATTATGTTAGTAAGCCAATGCATCGTCAATTTTTAAGAATTGTGGAGGGTGATGGTATTTCAAAGTCTGAATCTTTATCTGCGCTTTGTCATGGGAACATTAAGGCTGAAACGGAATCCTCTATCATAGTGGCGCAAGATAAGGCACTACGTACCAGATATCATGAACAGAAGATTATGAAAGTTGCGCATGATGGGAGTTGTAGACTGTGCCATCTAGATCCGAAACATGTCTAGCATTTATTGGCGGCTTGTCCAGTCTTAGCTGAATCGCATTACGTTCCCAACTAGGTTTAGCAATGGATGTGTCTTTGTAGTATGACCACATCCCATCTCCTGTTGTGAGTAACGATCATATTACCATATTATGGAACATGCCTGTTGTCACTGATAGAATGCTTGATGCTAATAAGCCAGATATCGTGGTAAAGGATTTCCAGAGGAAGGTGTGCACGTTCATAGAAACCTCGGTACCTGCTGATGCGAATGTTGTAAGGAAGGAGCTTGAGAAACAACTTAAATATAAGGATGTCTCAAAAAAAGGCGGACGTATGTCGGGTTTCATATATAGTTTTTTAAAGATATCTAGGTTTCATATATTTAATGAGACGTATTAGAGATTTCCAATAATAAATAATAATACGGTTAGCACTGGTCTGACAATTATGGATTTTTATTTTTGGGGACGCGTGAAACAGATCGCTTACAGTGAACAATTACAAGAAAACGCAGACCTATTAAAACAAAGAATAGAAAAAAAGCAAAGAATCCAGGTTTTACTCTAACATAACACAGTAAATATCCTTTGAAATGAAAAGTTTTCTTTCAGGCGTGCGAAATTATTCGAAAACGGGCGCCGGTCGATGAGCAATTTATTTATACTCATACCTACGCAAATAAACCTCTTAGGCAATTTAAATAAAAATTGGCATGTTCGATGGACTGCCAGTGAGAAGTGGTTTACTTTAACTTTAACCACGGACCACGTCGATCTTATTTTTATACCCAGCCTACTACCAAGATCGTATTTCCCGATTTCCACGCCACAACGGTATATTCTATTCGACGCATTTTATCGCTCGGTAAACACAAAAGTCTCGCTTATTTATAACTGAAAATAACATTACGTCGCACATTGGGGTATTAGACCCAAAAAGCTGGCTACAAATCAAATTTCTAAATTGTTAAATTCCAAAAAGTAAACCAGTTTCTGGGATAGGTAAAAGACCGATGTATTAAAAGGCGGCAATATTTTTTCACCTGAGCCCTGACCCACGTGTCCTTGTCAGCCAAAAGTTATATTTTACTATGGCTGAACTAAAATTTATAACTTTTTTGTTATACATTCTTTAGAACCAAGTATGAACTTTCATTCGAAATTATTTTTATTAAAATTTACCCACAATTTTGTTTATTGCAGGGCCGAGAACATTCGCTGTTATAAAGAAACAGTTTTATGCAGAACTTGAGTGTTTTAGTTTAGTGTTTACCTTTGTTAAGCTTTTGAAAGTGGTTCAAATTATAGTATACATATTTGACATTACAACTGCTGGAAAATCTGCTGGGGATAGGTGCGGATGCGGTTTTTGTGATTTTATTTCTAATAAGTTGTAAAGGAAAATCCAAAAATTGATGTACCGGCTTATATGTAATTTGGTGCAATTTCTTGATACCGTGATAGTAGAGGTAATTTAGAAAATATTTAACCATATTTAGCTATATACAAATGGTTACGGTTATCGAGATATTGACAACTTTATGTTCAATGTATCTTGTATGTTGTAAATGCCGGTATGTACGTATATTTTTCCGTTTTGGATCATGTATAGCAAGCAACCCCGATGAACTAGACTCTTAAAAATCATTCGAAAGAACCTTAAACTTTGTACTTGTATATGCATTTCTTGGAAATTGGTTGCTTGAAGCCAATCGGATTCATATTCAAGGCAAAAAAATACATCGAAATCACCTACTCGCATACACAGTTCACTGGTTTAAATTTGATTCTTGTTGAGGAGAGACAATAGTAAGTTTGTGAATAGAAACTGGTTAGGCGTTTTCGATAAATGTGTTTATGCGGAATGCGAATGCGGGTTCAAAACATGTGCATTACGGTCATACCACTAAAAGGCGACCGTTTCAGCTTGAAGTGTGACCCAATTTCAAAAGTTTTCATGGAAACAATAAGTATAAATATTAGACAATTTTGAAATAATACTAAAAATAATAGATTTTATAGTGATAAATAAGGTAAAACAGGTTCTTAATTGTCTTAAAAGGAATGCATGGAACGGAAAACAGCATGAATAGCATATGTACCGTTTCAATACACAATATCGACTGGTGTAAACTTTCATTTTCTTCCTCTACCACTGGCCGTTAAAAATAAAACTTTTTTCAGGATTTTCTCACAACAACAGACCCAAACATGGAATCTCATATAACTCAAAAACGACATGTATTGTTCAATTTTAAATCCGTATATGCTGCGCATTTAAACTGGACGTGCCATATATTATTTTATGAATTTGACACGATTAAACATAATAGAAATAAAATCACAAAAAAATATTGTTGACAAATGTTGTAGCAGTAATTAATTTACAATAGGTGTAGTGCAGTGAAGAACAATTTTTAATACAGTTTGCTTTTTCCTATTTTGTACTGTTTTATTGTGTTTATTAAGTTATTAACCTTCAAATTCTTAGTATGAAGGTTAAAATATTATACATAAATAAAACAACACATCTAAAGCCTTTTTAGGTGAAAAAATAAATTGGCCAGGGTTTCAGGTCAAATACCCCACTGTGCGTCGACGGATTTAAGTTATATCTAAGTTAAAATTTATTTATTCCGCGCAAAAATCAATGACATGTCCGCGAGACTTGTTACGCGATATCTTATTATTCCATACGCGGACTTGCTCTTCTTTTTCTTTTCCTACGGCGCGGCGCGTACTTTCTAGTTTCTGGTTTTTAATCAGAAGCGTTGACACTTTTCCGGATTTCCATCGCACACTGCGAAGCGTCTAGCAGATGATACGTTGCTTATATACGCGCGCCGTAAAGTCGCCGACAAAGTAACCGAGAATCGCGTTACAAATGACAGATTGAGGTTATGTATGTACATACACCGTCGCGAATCGATTCTAGAATCGCAAAGTCTTTTTCTTCTTTGCATTCACAATGCATACATTGTAACACTGTTTGCGGTGTTACAATTAACACTTTGTAACACCGCTTTTAGTAACTTTTTTCCAAGATTGGTCAGATATCAAATGCCATATGTCAAGTTCAAATACACATAACCACAAACTGTCATTTTAGAATCGCTTGCAATCGCATAAACTGCGAAATATCTGTATTCTATACATACGTAATCATGCGTGTAACATGCTATAGTATTGGCAGAGACGCTTTCTTAGTTCTGCTCTGTTCACACTGCACTTGTGACTTGACACTTACTTGGCTGTATCTAACATTACGGTACAAATTATCAATTGCTCATATTTCAAAAGATTGTTCATATTCTGAAGATTGAAAACATACTGTATTTGCAACAATTGAACGTTTAAATCCAATGTAATGTTGCTTTATGTATGGCAATGCATTTCTGATAATATCGGATCAAATTAATATGAAATGAAAGGCGAAATGAAATTAGTAGGTAATAACATCTGTTTTCTTTTGGTCAAAAGGAACAGTAGAGATTTTATAGCACCGTATACAGGTGATTTTTTTAGTATACCTACAGGGTGAAATTTTGGAGCATTTTGGAACAAAGCAGTTGAATTGGACGTTTGCATAGATGAAAAAAAAAAACAACAACAATTCCATTGCATAGGCACGAAAAGTCCAATTGCGAAACTGAGTCGTTTGATTTTTAATATTCCACTGGATAGATCTCTAGTGTTCTTTTTTTTCAAAACAAGACAACTGTGTTTACCCTTCGCTTTTAATACAGATTTCATTTCACTTTAAATTGACTACACATTGATTATTATCAGAAACGTTGCATAGCCAAACATAAAGCAATATAACTTTGGAATGAAAAGTTCTGTTATTGCAAATGTGGTATGGTCTCAATCCTCACACTACAAGCAATTCGTTTTTTTTAAAGAAATATTTGATTTGACTAAATATTTAGAAATAAACTACTTCCGGGTTATGCCGTGTGTCAAGATTTGTAAATGCTGACGTTTCGCGAACCATGTTGCTCGCTTCTTCAAAGCTAATTGAATACAAGTATTTACGAGTATTCAATTAGCATTTGTGTATCTCTAATTGTTCAAGAATGTCCATTTTATAACTCTCCTCGCATTTATGGATAATTTTGGCATTCCCATAACCAATTTTGTGGCCCATGCTCAAGATATGTTGATATAAAGTCTATATCAGGGCAAGACAATTCGTCCATTCGACTATTTCTCTTCACATTCCATAAAATCTAAATAAGTACACACAATAAAAATACGAATAATAAATCACATAAAGAATTTCTTCATTTAGATTTCCAGATATGAATCGAAAGCGACAATATGTATTTATATAGATATAGGTATGCGTTTATATACGATCTGTAGGGAATGCTCAGCTCATTAATGAGACGAGAGCGAATTTCTCTTCAAGCCTCAATCATCAAGTCGTTATTGAAATTACTCGCATTCTCAAACCTCAACAAATTGCCGCGACAATTGTTTTTCTACATCCTATTATACGTCGGCTACTGTATTTCAGAAGAAAGTAGGAAAACGTAAAAATAATTGCTCCTTAGGTGATCAGTCTTAACGCAAGGCAATAATTTTCTTGGGAGATATTTTTAATTTTTATTTTTTGAGGAAACAGTTGATAATTAGTATATATAAATTACCCTTAATACTCTTAAAATATTTAGATTGATTAGACTTTATCAAAAATTCATTAAATAATTGACCTTTTTTCCGGAGATATCAATGTTGCGTCAGACTACAAGCCCCAATTTATTTTTATTTTTTGAAACCTAAAAATATGGTATAGCTCGGACGTTATGGTCATCTTAAGATTATCAATTTAGAGTTAATTCAGGCTTAGGCGGGTGACACAATCGCACGAATTAACATCGTCGAGGTCGACTGTGACGATACGCTCTCGCAATTGTTTGTTTACATTTGTCGAGTGACGGGCCGATTCTAGTACTCTTCAGTTGGTAATAGAACAGACGTACGCATAAATGTTGGCTTATTTATTGTAGCGGTATGGTTCGTGTGTTGATAGACTTTCAGCTGAGCAATTAAAAACTCGATTTTGCCGCTTGCGATTGCAGATGGCGCGCCGGTCTGTGCGATCTGACGTCATCCGGAGTAATGTCATGCGAGGCACAGTTAACTAGATTAGCGTAAAATACGGAATGCATCACTGTGGAATTTGTACTGTAATTTTTTTTCTAGTGGTTTTTTGTTTGTTTTACATTGTGTAGGTTTGTTTGAGATTAATTTGTAGTGGTTTATCAATTTGTTTGGTGTGGGTGAATTTCGATTACGTCAATTCGGGAAAATAATGTTTAAATAACTTTTACTTGTTTATGCTATATCTTAGGCTGATTCTCACATTAGATCCAAACAATTTATGGTGTAATCTGTGAAAGACGTAACGTAGTATGCGCAACTCGTGTGTTATGCTTGTACATATTTACTTTAATACAATAATTAAGAGTGGTATGACTAACCAGACGACAGTGGTTAAAGTTTTCGAATTAGAGAATATTAACATCATTATTATTATTATGGCAGCATAAAAAATTACTACAATTACAGAAAAACGCAGACAAAATTATCATGGTTTTGTGGTATGAAATAAGCGAGGCGAGGTAGTTGCCTGCGGATGTACGGTTGGTAGCCATGCTTCACAACTGTGAAGCATGATTTCGTCCATCAAACAGCAATTCGCTCTACTTTTTTTATATTCGCCATAATAATTCACGCAATCCTCTCAGTAAACCCTACTGTGGATGACAAAAGTCTGACACGAAGGACTGAACAATAAATTAGGAAGTATCCTAAACAGTTTGCACAAGTATTAAAATCTTACCTGACTGAGAGACACTTTAGAGTCAAGCAAAGTGATGCAAGCTCTGTGCTTAAAGAAATAAAAGCAGGAGTGCCGCAAGGTAGTGTTTAGGGCCGGTTCTTTACCTACTCTATACCAGTGACCTCCCAGCATTAGAAAATAATACTGTCGCAACTTTAGCAGACGACACGGCTATCCTAGCTGTTGGGAACAGCAATGAAGAAACGACGAGAAAACTCCAAACAGCTCTTGGTCATTTTCAGGTCTGGACAAAGAAAAAAAGAATCAATCTGAACGAGTTCAAGTCAGTACATGTTGACTTCACCAACAAGATATTAGACGCCAGGCTCCGCTGGAAAGCCCATGTCAAAAAGAAAAGGGAGGAACAAGGACTCCGTTATAGAGAGATGTACTGGCTGCTAGGAAGAAACTCTACGCTGTCTGTACAGCATAAGCTTCTCTTGTACCAGCAAATTCTAAAACCCGTGTGGACGTATGGTGTTCAACTCTGGGGTTGCACCAAAAAAAGCAACATTAAAATTGTCCAGACCTTTCAAAATAAAGTATTGAGATGCATTGTCAATGCGCCTTGGTACATTAGGAATGACGATCTCCACAAGGACCTCACAATGGAGTTTGTGTGCAAAGTAATCTAAAAATTGGGAAGAAGTCACGAGGAAAGGCTTCACCATCACGTAAACGTTGAGGCCATCCAGCTCCTCGACAACACCACATTAATCAGAAGACTCAAGAGATTCAACAAAAATTCCTTATTCTATTTATATTTTTATGTGTGTCGCTTGACTTGTTAGTTTTGATTTATTTTAGCCCATAGATCAAACACTCAACTTGCGTTTCTAAACCTAATTGACTATCATGTAAATTAAATTAGGTGAATTATTTATGTTAGAAAGAAATAAAGAAGAGATAAATTTATATTCTCAATTAGGATTTCTTTGACTCAACCTTTTTTTCTGTATTCATGTATTCTCCATGAACAATATTGGGGCTAGTATTCTAGAGAATTAGTGTTGCTAAAGTAAATATTTATCTGTTCACCTTGGTGTCCAGGACAAAAATAATAGAGGTGTATTTCCGTTGCTTAGGAGCAGGCAATTGTTTACTCAGCATCTCCAACTGAAGGTGGAAAACGTAAACTCGAAGATATACTTCGAATAAATCTCGAAAGCCAAGTGTGCTGTTTTCGCGATATAAATCTTCTTGTCTCTATTAATTTCCTGTGAAAAATTTGGCTATACGTTATTCTTTCGTTTGTTACAGGTAAGCGTCTTTGATCTACTTTCTTGGCTTGCAAAACATGAGTAAGTTTAAAACATTTTTTTTTCTCACGAAACATCTTCTATTATAAGCATGGTGTAATATCTACGCGATAAATTGTTAGGTTAGAATTCCAATGTATACGTGAAGTTTTTAGTTGCGAACTTAAACGGAGATTCGCATCTTGAAAAAATTTAATTTCCAAGCTGTGGTTGCGTGCTCAGTGCTTGTATATCTTGAATTTCTAAAGCAAGTCGGTAATAATTTTGCGGTAAATATGGCAAGGTGTGGGTTTTGCGTTTTCGAACTCCGAAGTTAATCGAACTCTAAAATAGTCGAAACACCTGCAACAAAACGACGTGCATGTATTTACTTTATTTCTAATAATAAATTTTCTGTTTCACCTCCTCGTGTACCTCGAGAGCGTTCGTAGATATTTGTTCGGAATTGTTAGTTAGTTTCTGGTATTTAAACTGGAGATGTTTACTGTTATATTTATAGATGTAATGTGAAATTACCGTTTTTGATCTTGGCGTGTTTACATATATGTTATTAGTGTTATTGATTTGACACTTAATCTGTAATAGATCAGCACAGGTAATGAAAAGAATTTGTATTATATGAAACATTTTTATGCGTTTAGAAATAAATATACGAATAACAATAATTATTATGAAGATAAAGTAATACACATAGGGTTGTCAAAAGTGTCAAAGTCGTGTTCAAGGTCGCCGCATAGTGTTCGTCGTCCATACAGGGAAATATCTCTGAATTTATTTGAAATTATATGCTTAGTGTCCAACAGAAAACGAAATAATAACTTTTTATTATTGAAAATGGTGACAAAATTTAGGCTGGTAATCTAGAAAACATTAATCAGCTGTTTGTGCAATAAAATTTTGACAGAAGTTTTTGGGATTTGGCTGCAGTTTGAATAATAATATTGACAAGCTGTTTAGCTATTTCTCATTAATGACAGTTAATGCTTTTGTATTATCAATTAATTGATTTTTACTCATATTTGGGATTTTCAATTTTCCAATTTTATTTTTACCTGCCATTTCTGTAATTTCGTCAAAATTGGTAAATAATAAATTAAACTAGAGGAAATTTTGTGTAATTTATGTCTATGCCGTTTTTTGGTAAAATTAATAGTTTAGCTAAATTCTTTTTGATCGAGATCGTGTCTGCATTAAAACTACATAGTTAGCCAGGATTTATCAAACGCTGATTTTTTGACAATACCTACTGTCAGTTTTGTCAAAATATCTTTCAAATCTAACTTGTGTTATGTTAATGCAGACACAATTGATCTCGATCAAATAGAATCTCATGCAGCTAAACTATTAATTTTATATATTGTATGATAAGGTAATATTCATATATCTATTATTATTTTTATTTTTATTATTTTTATTCTAAGATTAATTTTTTGGAAAGTAAATTGTTTTTTAATTATAGGCTATTAACCAAAATAGTCAAAATTGCCGAAATACCTAAATAATTCTTCAACAGCCAAAAAAATCAAAAAAAATTTCAGGAAGAACTTTTTGTTTTAAACAGCATCTCGTTCAAATATAGAACAGAACAGAACAGCCTGTATATTTTATATTTGTTTAATGCTTAGTTTAATTCTAAGGATTTTATGTAGGATATATTATTATTTTTATAACATTAGTTTTTTGTTATACTTATCCAATTAATCAAAACTTATAAACCTTTACTTTGACCAAGCAGGTAAAAATAAAAAAAAACCAAGAGATAACAACAATTTATTATCAACGCAATTAAATAGAATAAAATTAAATGTTCTGCGAAATTAAAATAAAAGTCTATGTATGTGGGAAAATATACTTAATTTGATGGTCAAGAGTTTTGATTATTTGCTCATAACACAAAAATATACAAAAATATTGTATTAAAAAAATATTGTTACAAAAAGTTGTTAAAAGAAACTTAGAATTGAAAAAAAAATATATATTCTATTAGAGAATGGGAAGGTTTGCAAATTTCCATAATAAAATAAACACACTGCAAATTAAACCTATCTTTAAACGAGATATAAACCCAAAAAACATTTATTTGATAATTTTTTTTGCTGTGTTAAGGTACATGTAGATGTTCAGGTAATTTTGCTTATTTTGGTCAATAGCCCATAACTAAAAAATTATGCATTTTATAAAAATTCAAATTAAAAATTGTTCGAGTTAACCAATAATTTATTAATATATAGGATGTTCCATTTAAAAAAGGGAAAGGTTACCAAATTTCTATAATAAAATAAGCATCCTGTATAATGAAAAAATATATTTAAACAATAGCCTTTTAAAGCGAAAACAACTTTTGCTTGAACATTTTTTTGAAATTTCTTACGGTTGGAGTATTATTTAGGTAATTTTGGCTACCCTGTACATATTATTAGTGTCATTGATTTGACAGTTAATGACATATGATTATAGCATTGGTAATTAATGACACATGATCATAGCATTGGTAATTTCCTCTATAGTCTTGTGTTTTTACAGCACTCTTAAATTTTTAACACAGTTATTAAAAACAACTTGTGTACTATAAAACATTTTTATACTATTATAAATAAGCATAACAAATAACAATAAAAATTGTAAATGAACGAATTGAACATAAGGTTTTCCGAATGTGTCGGTGAAATAATGTAAATGTCCCTCTTTTTTTTTATTATTAGTCCAACAAAAAGCGAAATAAAAAGTTCTTATTCTTGAAAATGATGATAAAATTTAGGTGTGATCATCTACAAAACCCAAATTAGCGTCATTGCTGTTCTTATTGGAGCTTCTTGATTCAAAATGAGAAATTGATGTGAATCATTAACATCAAAATGTTCCGAAAATATCGGGCTGTTGTTGAGGAAATAACAAAGTTGACATAAATTTTAGATGGGCTGATATTTTTGCGCGATACTGTACATAACTATTAAAATTAGGCCTAAAATATATTTTCTATCGTTTTTTTTCCGAATTGCATGACATTTTGACAACGTGACAATACGGAATGGGCAAAATCGGTTAACTTTTTTTTGTTAATATTTTACGGTGGGGTGGTATTTTTACTTCATCATGGCTGAAGATAATTTTCTTACTAGTTTTTTGTTGAATTTTTCCATAATTAGTAAATGAATTCTTACAAATTGTACAAGCTTGCCAACTGGAAGTCGGTAACATTTTCAGCAGTTTACTCATCTGACATTTATAACCTGCATCTGACATTTGCGGCCCACATTTTTATTTTCGACGCCATACAACCGGAAACGTACACGTTCCATTTCCACACCTAGCAAATTTCCGTGTTCGTGATATTTCCAACACACCAAACAGCCAACAACAACAAAAAATACTTTCGCATCGTATGATTTTCGCATTTCTAACCTATACCCAGCAAACCTCTCAAACAAAATTACGCCGCTATACAATGGCACGGATCCAATTACCGCCGAAACGAAATTGAAACTTTCTTACTTCGGATCGTGATCCCTGAGCGAAATTAACAGTAATTCTCTGCGCCATTGTGGTGGTGGCGTCCCTTTTTCCATCTGGGTCTCTCCGTTTCCGTTGTTGTCTCTGCTCGCCTCTTCTCGCACTAACTAAATTGCAGTGAAAGCGGATGATAACACAATAATAATCTGCGGCCGAAAACAATACCGGAAGATTATAGGATCCGATAGCTCGATCTTTCGACCCATTGTCGAACGGTGTACGGTTTTGGCTGTTAATTGCAAAGAGGTGGACGTGTCCGCGTCCTTTTTATAGGACCCGGAAAAGTACGCTGACTTGAGTGCTGGATACCATCAGATCCGTGCCGTCTGGTCATTATTTCTTTAAAAGAATTCACTACGAGATTGTTTCGGTTTCTCTTCTCTGGCTTGAACAATGGGTGTCTTGAGTATATGGGTTATTCGTACTTTGTATGCTTCCAAGGAAGATATGCTTCACAGTTGTGCCCAAAAGTTATCTGCAGTTATGTACCTATAGCTAATAATATATTAGGGTTATCAGAAAAATTCATTTATACAGAAAAACTGTATGAATTCTTCAAAGATTTTCAGTCGACACTTTTCCTTTTGTTCTGCAATTCTATTCTGTAAAGATGAATTCCCCAAAAGAGTCTGTAAAATAAAATTTCCGATCTGCACAATGCTGTAAATCTTTCAGAGTCTGTATTATTACACAATGTGTATAAAAAGAAACGTAACCACAGTCTTCCTAATAAGTTGATAAGACAAAATTTTTTGTTACAAATTATTGGAATCTTCCAATAAAAGTTTTAGGAAATTGCTTAAGTTGAAAATTTTAATGTCATTTTCAAAAACGACGAGTTATTGACACGGTGAAAATCTTGTTAACATTGTTTAATAGCTTTCTTTTAACATTTACGCCACTGACCTCAGGAACATGCAGTTTACACATTTTGTAATTTGTAATTCAAAAGAGTATAAAAAGCAGTAAAATATAATATTTTCATGCTTACAGGATGTCCCACAACAACGTACCAACACAAACTTATGTTTTTGAAATGGAACACTAAGTATATTATTGCAGTTTTGCTGCTTTCAGAGAAAGCTATCCCGTTTCCAAAATCATTCCCATGTAGCACTTGGTGTAAACTTAAGTGGTATGGGTGAAATTTATGAAGTTTTAATATTCTATGGACCGACCTTTTGCTGATCTGGAGTTCTCTACTCAGTTCTCGCGTACTGACATGCGGATTTTCCTGTACGCTCAATAAAACATTAAACTAGGTATTTTCATCTCCAACTACATAACTGTTATATCTACGTTTCAAGGTAGCAGTACTTCCAGTATTTTGAAACCTAACCAATAAATTTTCGAGGAATCGCCTACTCGGGATTCGGACATTTGGGTACCTTTCGCCATATACTCTTTGAGCGAGTAGAGTATTCCTTTGACATTCTCCTAATATGAAAACCATGTTTACAAGTTCTGCATTATTATAATTCATTATTGCGAGTAAAAGTTGTTACAACCTACGAATAGACGAATAGACAAAACGCGAAATTTTGTCATCTGTGCGTTAGTCGAATTTTATCATGGCAACTAGATATTTTGTATTATTTAAGAATTCTTGCGTTAATAATAAATTTTAAATTAGATACTTAATAACTTTTTATCTGTTGATGATAGACGTACTAAATTTGGCATTTTTAGAAAGCTTGGCTATCGAACTTTATAATGGTGTTATAATATACAGGATGTTACATTTAAAATTGTTAAGTTATTTGACATTTAACATATCATTATTTATTTTATATAATTCATATTATAATCTGAAATAAACTATATCTCTCAAAAAGAGTGACATTTTTACTGTCTAGAATAAGTTTTCGCGTTTCTTCATCTTAATTAGTTACCTCACAATGATCGTTAGAAAAATGCACGATTTTGACATTGATCTCACAATATCTCGGAAACAGTTGACAATAGCGTAATATAAGTTGATGTTAAAATGATTACCATAAAAATCTTCATCCAAAACTGCAATAATATAAACTAGTGTTCCATTTAAAAAAAAAAAAAAAACGTAAGTTTGTGTTGGGTACGTTGTTGTGGGACAACGTGTTATGGGGCATGAAAGTATGTTCTGGCTGTAGAGCCAATGATTATCTACAACTTTGTAGATACACTGTGTCCCATATTATTGTGACAGTCAAACTCTATCGATTACTTCTTGTATTTGTAGAGGATGCAGTTCTCTACTAAGCTTGCTGTATCACAGGGTTTCTCTTGGGATAATATTTACATAGTACAATTCACATCAAGTGACAAGATGACTTTTAAATAATTTTTGCAAATTTAACCATTCGATCACAATGGTTGAATGGTAATTTTGGAATTTCTTACCACAAGATTCATTATAGTTAATACAAAACTCGTTAGCAAAAGTAGGTTTATAAATTTGCAAGTCCCATTAACTTAAAAAATTTTTCTAAAATATCTCTTTTTTTGCAACATAAGATGGGTTTATTGGTATATGATATTCAGGGCAAAAAAAACACACTGCACCTATTTAATTTCAAATATCTTGCCTATCCTTTTGATATTATCATTATTGCGAATCAAGCAGAGACCATCTTAAAACCAAAAAGCCAAACTAAACAAATAAAAACCTAATTTAATTAAAGAATACACGATTTTTTTTCCGTCTCGCTGAAAAACTGAAACGAAAACATCTCCGTTTGCAATAAACCATCGATACGTCAATTAATTACCGCAAGAGGGCGTTTTAACTACACATATTATGCAAATAAAACTGTCTCTGATTATATACAAGCGCTCCGCAGATAGCATATAATTTAGTATTTTAATTAAGGCCATTATATTGTTTATTTATATTAGCGGCCGCATCGCCGTGTAAACGTGGTGTATTTTAAACGTACCTCTCCACCGATGCTAGAGCGGGGGGGGGGGAGGGGTAATGACGTCACGACTCGCACCGAAGACCACCTTAACCCAGATTTCATCTGTCCATTACATGTCTAATTTTAGGTGTCCAAACAATAAAGTCTCAGGTCCATTAGGACACATCAAATTACTGTCGGGACTTGGTTGGTATATTCATTAGTGAGTGAAATGGGTGAGTGAGCATACTATTTTTTTATTTTCTACTGTCATCGTGTTGTTGCTAAGTGACGCCTAATCAATTCTGACAGTTTGATTGTACCTCTGGGATACGTTCGAGTATTATTTTTCCTGTTGGTAGCTGGTATAATTAGCTAATAAAGAAAGGAAGGTACAATGAATTTTTTTAGTATTTTGTATTCTGTTTTATAAAAATGAATAGTTTTGCTGTTGTTTTAGTATTTGATAGAAGAATAGAGTATTACCATTTGGGTAACTTAAATGATTACAGTGTTTCTTTTCTGAAGAAAGCCTGAAAGTTTAATCTTTCAGGCAATTTCGTTAAATGATTGAGGGCGCTCTTTTGCATCCTTGTTTTTTTATGCTTTAAATATGCTTAAATATGCTTTAAACGATTGATATTTTCTTTGATTTAATATAATATAATATAATATAATATAATATAATATAATATAATATAATATAATATAATATAATATAATATAATATAATATAATATAATATAATATAATATAATATAATATAATTAAATGATTAAACGAACTTACCTTAGTGAAGTTCTATCATAATTATATGATCTTTCCATCCGGAATATGACAATCTGTAGTCTCTTTATTTCCACAATAAGCCACGTGTCTTTAAAGCCATGGTATCGAAGAAATGTCCAATATGACAGGTATGGGTAAGCCGGCCTTGGTATATATCAGTATATATCTGACATTCTCTTGAAAGCATAGGGTCTCTAAATTGGTCAGGGTTCGGGAAAGTCTAAACAAAGGAAGGGTGGGTTATGTCATATTCCGGATGGAAAGATCATATAATTATGATAGAACTTCACTAAGGTAAGTTCGTTTAATCATTTAATTATATTTCCTTTCCATCCGTTCATATGACAATCTGTAGATGTTTAAAGCACAGAGCAATTTAGAGCCAAAACAGCATTATCGTCTGTTTATGAATAAGAAACAACAAAATGCACTTGAGAGAACATGTTAACATTTTGTTAACATGTTATTGCAACAATATATCGTTATCATGTTATTCAAAGTTAAAGAGTCAAATGTAAAAACTTTCATCAAACTTCTTTTCATGCATGCAGTTGTAAAATTGAAGAACAATTGCAAAATTGTGGGTATTTCAACCAATTTAGGCAAACTGCCAACACAAGACTAGATGCCAATGCTTGCATGACTTGTGACAGGTGCATGAAATACATATGGAGAAAGGTAATTATCGGGTAATTCCGTCATCGAAGAAAGCAACCATAGGCACGTGTTTCGGACTATTAGTCGTCATCAGTACGGAATACATATGAATCAACTTTTAATAATTCCAATGTACTAATTAGTATAAATACTTTAATATACCTGTCTATGTGGCCCTTTTAAGGCTATAAACAATAAGAAGGTATATATCATGATGTAGACCTTTGTAAATAATCGGTAAATGTACTTTGTAAAAAAGATTAATATTATAGATAAACAATCGTACCTACAGCAACAGATAACACACATAGATGTATATAAATAAAGACTGGAATTAATTGCATATGGTTATGAATAAAATTAGACGTTTAATAACCATTGGGAAAATCTTTGAACGCGATGAGCAGCGGACAAAGGCAAAAGTATAATTAATTAGATCTTTTAATTAGGCTTTTCTTTATTTCAATAAGTCTAATGGTGTCCCATATTTGATATGCATATTGTTTCTTACTGCCTCGAAAAGTAATATAATTCAATACAATTGCTGAGTACCAAGTAAAAACTTAAGCTTAGTTGGACGGGATTTGACAACACCGTTTACCGGTAGTTTCAGATAACATGAGCGGTCTAAACTTTATCCACAAATAATAAAGAAAGGGTATCCAATAAATTCCTTAGTGTTTTGATGGCTCAGCATCTAATTTACATATGATTGACTATAAAGACAACTCTAGACTGTTTTGACTGTAGTCATGGTGAACTGTCACTTAAAGAACTAACCCAGCAGCGGCTGCGCGGTTATTATTGTCCAGAAGTAAAAACACAAATTATTGGTAACGGTTCACAGGAACGTATCAACAATGAGCCGACCTCCGTATCCAAATGGTTAATATAAACCAGCGATCGCCAACTTAGGGGTCCGCGTACCCCCAGGACTGGAGCAGACTTATGGGACTGCCCGTGAGCGGGAGAAGGACCGCAGATATAAACGGTCCATTTAGCTGCTCCAAGTTCACGCCCTTGGTCGATCCAACGCAACAAACAAAGTAATTGCCCCGTTAGCGTAACTTTCGGGATCCATCTTAGACCCAATTATTAAGTTTGTTATTGTAACAAAACAAGTGTAAAAAAAGATAAATATATCTTTCAAGGCTTATATTAACAGTCAGCTGCCTATACAGGAGTGTCAGGAATCTTTGATTTGCGCACCCAAACCGCTCAAAATATCTGAAAAGTGCAGCAGGCATTTCTTAATGAAAGAGTAAAAACCTATTGGGCAGACTCCAAAAGGTATTAATAGTCATGGTACTAATAGTCATATAATACATATGACACACACGCATGCAACGTTGCGATGCCGTAATGACCGAAGGAAGTAATAACTTCGTTGTGGAGGATACGCAAGTTAATAACGTTGAAAATTTTGGTCAAATAGGCAATTTAAATGAAAATTCCCTTTATCTCAGCCCAAATGTCGCTTTAATTTATGTGAATTTAAAAATTTGCAGCAGAATTATGAGCAACATCTGTTGATTCCATACCTAATCCCTAGCCGGTTTAGAGCTTGGTTGACATCTATCCTGTCAACAGGGAAAGGCTTTGTACAATAGGACAACTGCGGTTGTAACGGCCAAAGCGCACAACTGAAATTTATTGTAGGATTACTTCTAGGAGAGTATTCTAGAGGTGCAAATATAAGAAAGAATAAAGAATGTTGTTTGCCACCAAAAAAAAAAATGGGGGACTTCAGCCGCTATGAAATTAGGTTCTTTAACCAGGAACAAACAAGCGTGCCCCGATTAAATACTTTTCGGTACAAATAAAAGTATAGAAGGCGTATCCAAACATTGAGTAATCCTTTTGGCAGCAAAATTAATTAGCTGAATTCAGTTATCAGATATTAGTCTATTTTTAATGATCTTGAAGCAAAATCGGCTCTAACTTATTTTTAGAAAACAAACAAATTTTACGTCCTAAACATCCTTGGGATGGTTTGCTTAATCTGTCAAATGCTCGACAGCAATTTTCTTGATACAAAGCAATGCGATAGGGATATCTAAAAGTTTTCATTTGAAAACATTTCAGTCTTTATACGGAGTGAACCACCTTATATAGAGTCATCTAATGACAGCACTCAAGCCAAGAATATGGTAGCTAAGGAATTTTGCTTAAAAGACAAGACACTTTCTTTAAAATAGTCTTGTATAGACCGAAATATATTTCAAATTATAAGGCAACATTAAAAATTTTGCCAATCTCCATTATTTTGAAATATTCTCTCTGAATATTTAGAGTTTGATTTTAATAATTACTAGAGTAACAGAGTAATAGAGCTATAATTCACGAACAGAATTTTGCAATTTTGGAAAGTGATGACAAATCTCAATCTCCACTAAATTTGATTTACTATTAGAGTCACCCGGTTCTTCTTTCTTAAGAAAATTTGGGGGCAGAAACTGATCAGAAGAATTGGTCCACCTTGATACAACATATCTTAGTCGGCCCTGAATAACGACCAAATATGGTCACCCAGATTCTTTGCCCAATGTACGCATTTCAATATGGTCTAAATACTGGCTTCCGATAGGAAACGTTCTTGGTTCTGACGGTTGGGATATTGTATACTGGTACCAAATATAAGGATGTCTGCCTTGAAAGGGTACTTTAGACCAGTCATCAGCGTCCCAGGATATTGCGCCAGAATTCGCAAGATACAAAAAAAAGTTGACCTTTGGTCTCTGCATATTGTTGAATAGTTCGATATTCACAATTACAAAACTTCAACAATCAATAACTAGTCGATTGGGGAGTTGTTGATGACCTCATTGTGAGGTTTGTCTAACTTAACGGTAAGTCGCCATAATTATTGAACACAAAGTAATAAACTGAGGAACCTCAGTTTGATCCACTAACTTTGCAAAATAGACCATAATATTTTGATGCACATACTCCTCCCCCAAAACTGAGGACTATTATTCTTTTAGTATTCAAATGCGTTGAATCTCAAAAATATCATTGAATTGTGTAATGCATTACTGAAATTACAGCTTGGCCAATGTCGGGAGGAGGCGCCGACAGGTGGGTGTCAGCAAAAGGTACACTGGCTGGGACCACTGCCAGATAGATATATCTGGCGGCACTCTAGAAGTTTACTGGGTGCTCTCGGTGTACACCAAGAGTAGCTTTCTGTCACTTGTGGTCTTCTTGAAGTGGTGAATGATAGAATAACGCACCTCTGGTGTCCGTCGTCTTGCCCAACATGGATCAGATGTCAGAATGCAACAACACGGCCCTCTTCTACATGCGTGTAACTGAAGCCTAGGCATGCCCGGAGGTGGCACTGACGTCTGTGTGTCAGCAAAAGGGCACTGGTTGTGGTTGTGACCACTGCCTGCCAGATGCATCTGTCGGTACTCTAGAAGAGTACGGGGCGCTCTCGGTGTTCATCAAGAGCAACTTCCTGCCACTTCCATAAGAACACGACCTTCCTCTACATGGGCTAAAGGAAATGTAGGTAAAGGTAAACATTAAAAAAGTGCAGACCTGACAGCTTGTCAATTTTGACAAAAAATCACTGTTAGTGACAGTGACAGTGAGTGCCGGGGCCATGCCATTCTCCTTGGTATCGTTGAGATCTTCAACGACTAAGCTAACTGGTTAGGTTAAGATTTTGAAGAAGCCGGACGGTAAGCGATGTTAGGCGAGCCAAAAATGTCACCATCTGGTAACATTAGGGCAACCTCCTCTGCATCGTTGAGATCTTCATCGATGATCAATATTCCGGCAACAGATCCGGGAATAAATCAATCATGAACGCTAAGCCAGCTGGTTAGGTTATGATTTAGAAGAAGATCTCGCTGTTAGATATGCTCCAGATGATGTGGGTCCAGTCCAGACTTGATTACTTCCATCTTCCGTTGGTCCCAGGATGCTCCCATGGCTAAAATTTTAAGCTCTGGTAGAGAGCTGAAAAAAAATGTGACGTGACATATCACGTGAAAAAAAAGAATGTCAGATATATACTGATATATACCAAGGCCGGCTTACCCATACCTGTCATACTGGACATTTCTTCGATACCATGGCTTTAAAGACACGTGGCTTATTGTGGAAATAAAGAGACTACAGATTGTCATATGAACGGATGGAAAGGAAATATAATATAATATAATATAATATAATATAATATAATATAATATAATATAATATAATATAATATAATATAATATAATATAATATAATATAATATAATATAATATAAAAAGCATTTCCCAAAAGAAAACTATTTCGTTGATTTTTACAAACACCCAAAATTGTTACATTATCAAAGTCAAATTTATAGTTTTCCTCAACAGCATGTCGAGCTCAGTATTATTTAACACACAGTTAATATATATATATTGTGCACTAAATAAATATAAACATATTACATACAAAATTACATATTGAACATTCCATAAATATGAATATGTTACATACAAAATGTACATCTGTTACAATGAGCAATATTTTATTCATATTGTGCCCTAAAAGGCATAACTTGTGCATTAAAATAATAAATATTAATTAATTCAATAGGCTTACCCTACATATTATGTTAAATGAAAATTCTATTATTATCGACTTATGACGTCATCGACACTTTTTTAGTGGCAGCCCCATATTTTTTGTACTGATGATATTGATAGGTCTATAACTTGTTTTTAAGCTAATTAGCAAGCATATGGTCTTACATAACAAAATTTTCGAGAAAGATACATCCGAAAATTAGGGTAGTATTGATAACTTATATGTTTATGGAATGCGAATAGGCGTTTTTTATTGATTTATTTTCGGTGAATTCTTACGTTTTTTAGTTAATCATTTATTTAGTTAATCTTATAAATGCACAATTATTTATTCTAATGTACCTACATTTATACACTGTGGGCCAAAAAAAAAACGGTACAAATGTTCAATTACTTCTATTTCCAAAGATTTTAAGTAAATTAAAGCAAGCATCTCTTTGAAGGACTAATTGCTTATGTTATGAGGATTGAAAACATACCATATTCGCAATTCCACTTCTTATTTTTAAGTAAAAACAGCAAAAACCGATGTTTCAAAATTTCAACCTGTATGCAAAAAAGTCACCCTGTATTCGATGCAATAAAATCTCTGCTGTACCTTTTGACCAAAGGGAAAAAATTCATTACCTGCTAATTTTATTACAGCTTGCATTTCACATTAAATTGACACGATGTTATCAGAAATGTTGCATAGCCTAACACAAAGCAACATAACTGTGGATTGAAACGTCCTGTTATTGCGAATATGGTACGGTTTCAATCTTCACACTACAGGCAATTCTTTCGTTTTTAAAAGAAATATTTGAATTGACAAAATATTATAGGAAATACGAGTGATCCAAAATTTGTACCGTTTTTTTTGCCCACCGTGTATACACTTATAGCACATTTATTTTTTTAATGCACAAGTAATTTTTTGAATTGCTCAAATAGTTTTTGTATTGGACAAATATTTTTAGTATTGGTCAAATATTTTGACAAATGCTTATAGTAAATGCACGTTTTGTTTTATTTATTGCGCATATAATTTGTGCTCGTTTTTAAATAATTACCAATCTTACCAACATACAATAAATGACAACAAGAACACGGAATAGAATAAACAATCCAATAATTTAATTTATCTTTAACAAAAGGCAAACTAATATTAATGAATTACATTTTAAAATTAAAATAGTCAAACTAGATGTTAAACCCATTATTAGAGAGATTTTCAAAAACACAAGAGGTTGTTGAAGAGATGGAATATTATTATTATGACTTGCCCAAGAACGAGAACGAAATAATAAAAAAAAATTGAGAATTGCGAATTTTTTCTATTCTATTTTAAGTGCTAAAAGAGTGTTATTGTTTTTATTGATGGAATGATATGATAAAAAATGTACTATATTTACTAGAATTTGTATCTTTTCTAAACCAATTTAAAAGCAAAATATTTTCGTTTGTCGTAATCATAATAAAATTAATGTCTAAAAAATAAATACTAAAATTGTTCCTTTGACTACAATTAACTGACGATTTTGATTAAAACTATTAAAACAATCTAACGTATTTACAGTATGGTCCTCAGGCCACCCACAAATACCAACGTATTTGAGAAATCGGAGAACGCATCAATTTATGAAAAAAAGTACGCCATCAAAATAAAATAATCATCTTTAAAAATTAATCTAATCATATTATAAAAAAGAGGCTTCACTCAAATTTGTGTTCAATGTTTGATATTCATTGCCAATTCTCCTTTAAAACATCCAAAAGCAAAGTTTTTGGAATGTTAGTAAAAAGAGAAACGGCATCCAAAGATATCAAAACATGTCCTTCAGGTAAACGAAAATGTTGATACTTTGCAGAAAGAGCAACTCGAATATTAAACGGCGATTAATGATCTCGACAATTAACGCACTCGCTAATCGCTCGTGCATTAAACAGTCTCGATCACTAATCGCTCTTTTTAACATACTTATTGGTAAAATAACTATTAATATTATACAAGACATTATTAAAATAGTCACTAAGAATTTTTGAAGCAAAAGATGCCAAGTTGTAAGATGGGAAACAAAATGCTGTTTAACCAAAATTATATCCCTATATCCCCTACCTAAATTCTCAAACAGAATATCTCTTTAAGGCGTATTGTTTCTTGTATTTGTTCCCCAGTTTACGAGTTGGCTTCTATATCTTCTAAAATTACAAAAAAACTCAAAAATAGCCATAAATAACCTAATAATTAGCACTCAAAAGTGGATATTATACGAGCAACACACATTTTGGAGAGAAAATACCTCCACCGTTCCAGGTGTTATTTTTTCCACGCCACCAAGCGTGTGTATCGTTTAGGTTTCTCTTTTATCGCAAAACGATCAGCATGATTAATTAAAACCTAGGCTTTTAGCGCCTAATGAAATCGATTAAGCTAATTGCGATGCCTAGGTGTGCGGGCATTCAGAACACTCCGTATTCGGCCATAATTGGCATTCCTATGCACGGAAATAGACATCCGATATCAAAGACAACATAGGAGGCGACGACTCCACGCACATTTGAGGTCAAAATCATGACATTGAACACAGCTGGACAATTTACAAGAAAATCTATAATTTGAGCAAATTAAACCTTATGATATTTTTGTTTTGTTTAGCTTAGATTTAGTTCTTTTGAGTCTATATTGTCAATATAGTAAGCAGTTGGATTGCCTTGAAAATTGTGTGCTGAAGATGTCTGTTCTGATGATTCTTTGCAAACTTTCCAATTTTGTTGATTACTAGTTCCATCTCAAGATCCCTGTGGAGATTTCTGTTATATACCAAGGTGCACCCACGATGTTTCTTAGCACCATATTTTCGAAGTGTTTAATGATGGTGATATTGCTTGGCTTAGTGCAGCCCAACAGTTGGATGCCATAGGTCCACACAGGTTTTCCTACCAATAAGCCAGTAGTTTTTTTTGCATCTTATGCCCAATTATTCAATATATACATATATTTAAGCCTAAATTCTCTACTACCATATGTATGATTTTTTATAAGAATATTTCTTTGAATATTTTTGATACACAAACAGATAACCCGGAGAAGCAAGAACAGCAAGATGAATAAACCACGAGAACGGTAAAGTGGTACGAAGAATGAGTTCAGCAGCCGAGAGACGGCTCGGTAGCGATTCGTGATTGTTTATGACACTTATCGCAACCGCTAATCTTTTATTTCGCCTTGTTAAAAAAAAAGATGAACGCTACGAACCTCGCAAACCTTAGCTCGCGAAAGTCATAGATCAGAATCTGCAAGTATACAGAAGAAGAAGAAGAATCGGTTATAATTTATAACATAACGACCGGGAGGAATTTCACGTGTCAATTTCTTGTTTTCTCTTATTTTAATCGATCGATATCTTGATTCTTTTTAATAATAATAATTGTACGGTCGAAACCATGCTGTTACGACCAATGAGCCACCGATTGATCAATGAGCCACAATTGAGCCACCGATTGATCAATGAGCCACAATTTAGCCACCGATTGATCAATGAGCCACAATGGAGCCACCGATTGATCAATCAGCCATAATTGAGCCACCGATTGATAAATGCGCCACCGATTGACAAATGAGCCACAATTGAGCCACCGATTGATCAGTGAGCTATAATTGAGCCACCGATTGACAAATGAGCCACAATTGAGCCACCGATTGATCAATGAGCCACAATTGAGCCACCGATGGATCAATGAGCCATAATTGAGCCACCGATTGATCAATGAGCCACAGTTGAGCCACCGCACAGTGGGGTATTTGACCTGAAAACCTGGCCAAAATTATTTTTTCACCTAAAAAGGCTTTAGATGTGTTGTTTTATGTATGTATAACGTTTTAACCTTCATACTAAGAATTTGAAGGTTAATAACTTAATAAACACAATAAATAAGTACAAAATAGGAAAAGAAACTGTATTAAAAATTGTTCTTCACTGCACTAAATCTATTGTAAATTAATTACTGCTACAATATTTGTCACAAATATTTTTGTGTGTGTTTATTTCTATTATGTTTTACCGCGTCAAATTCATAAAATAATATATGGCATGTCCAGTTTAAATACGCAGCATATACGGATTTAAAATTGAACAATACATGTTTTTGAGTTATGAGATAACATGTTTGGGTCTGTTATGTTGTAAGAAAATCCTGAAAAAAGTTTTATTTTTAAAGACCAGTGGTAGAGTAAGAAAATGAAAGTTTACACCAGTCGATATTGTGTATTGAATCGGCACATATGCTATTCATGCTGTTTTCCGTTCGATGCATTCCTTTTAAGACGTGATAGTAGAGGCAATTAAGAACCTTTTTACCATATTTATCACTATAAAATCTATTATTTGTAGTATTATTTCCAAATTGTCTAATATTTATACTTATTGTATCCATGAAAATTTTCGAAATTTGATCATACTTCAAGCTGAAGCGGTCGTTTTTTAGTGGTATGACCCTAACACCCATGTTTTGAACCCGCATTCGCATTCCGCATAAACATATTTATCGAAAACGCCTAACCAGTTTCTATTCACAAACTTACTATTGTCTCTCCTCAACAAGAATCCAATTTAAACCAGTGACTGTGTATGCGGGTAGGTGCTTTCGACGTATTTTCTTGCCTTGAATATGAATCCGATTGGCTTCAAGCAACCAATTGCCAAGAAATGCATATACAAGTACAAAGTTTAAGGTTTTTTTCGGATGATTTTTAAGAATCTAGGTCATCGGGGTTGTTTGCTATACATGATCCAAAACGGAAAAATATAGGCACATAACGGCATTTAGAGCATACAAGATGCATTGTACATAAAGTTGTCAATATCTCGATAACCGTAACCATTTGTATATAGCTAAATATGGTTAAATATGTTCTAAATTACCTCTACTATCACGGTATCAAGAAATTGCACCAAATTACATATAAGCCGGTACATCAATTTTTGGATTTTCCTTTACGACGTATTAGAAATAAAGTGACAAAAACCGCATCCGCACCTATCCGCAGCAGATTTTCCAGTAGTTGTAATGTCAAATATGTATACTATAATTTGAACCACTTTCAAAAGCTTAACAAAGCTAAACACTAAACTAAAACACTCAAGTTCTGCATAAAACTGTTTTTTTTTTATAACAGCGACCGTTCTCGACCCTGCATTAAACAAAATTGTGGGTAAATTTTAATAAAAATAATGTCGTATGAAAGTTCATACTTGGCTCTAAAGAATGTATAACAAAAAAGTCATATTATCGTTAAAATACAAAATTGCAACCGTTTTTATGAGCGTCAACTTATGTGCATCTATGTTCAGCCATAGGAAAGTATAACTTTTGGCTGACAAGAACACGTGGCTCAGGGCTCAGGTGAAAAAATATTGCCGCCTTTTAATACATCGATCTTTTATGATTTATGGCCAGCTTTTTGGGTCTAATACCCCAATGTGCACCGATTGATCAATGAGCCACAATTGAGCTACCGATTGATCAATGAGCCACTCAACTAGCGTTGTATTTCGAATGTAAAAAATAGACTAATCCCTATTTTTCACAGGGATAAACGGTAACATAACCTACAAATAAAATAAGATACGCTTTACCATTCAATATTTTATGCGGCACATAATCCTCGGAGAAAAGCGAGCCACGATTTGCTTTAATGTGACAGTAATAAACTCAGTAGGCTTGCCTCTCCGATTACAACGTTCTCGCGATTCCCTATAGCAAATCAACGGAGGCCGTTACGAATATAGCCGCTCTGCGATCTCCGTATTTATAATGGACTTTATTTTGACTGCTACCGTTTCTCTGCGGGTGGTAAATTTACACGCTCTCTCCACTCTAGTGGCTGTTATTGGATTACAGTAGGTGATGGAAGACATGCACCAGAGTTTACTAGTGGAAGTATATAGCCAACTGCGATACATGTACCATACGCGATTTTGCACGGAAGAGAGATGGGATTTTCTCTCGATATGTTTATTCTGGACGAAAATAGCACGGTTGATCGTTTCAAATGTCTTCGTTGGCCGTGAAAATGTCCACACTCAATGGGTAAATGATTGAGGCCAAATAGTAACGCGTGTAATTATTGTGTTTTTACTAATTTGTAGTGTATCAAAAGATATTG
Organism: Melinopterus prodromus; assembly: GCA_964023965.1. Taxonomy (NCBI): domain Eukaryota; kingdom Metazoa; phylum Arthropoda; class Insecta; order Coleoptera; family Scarabaeidae; genus Melinopterus; species Melinopterus prodromus. The sequence continues at coordinate 69,010,892 of OZ030392.1, forward strand.
ATTGGAAATAACTTAGGGAAAGAAGGTTGTTTTTGTGGAAAACCTATTTTCACATTAGTTTTTTAATTTATTTCTAGATATTCTATTATACACGTTTATGGATCAGATACATTGGGTAATTAATTCTAAAAAGTACAGCCCTCTATCTATTTTAGTTTGTTCAGGAGGATTTTTGAAACTTAGATTTTACGTTGTTTATCGGTGGTTGAATGTTATTATTTCGCTTCATGTGCGATTACGAGCAAAGTAGTTGGGATACAAATTATTATTATACACGTTTATGGATCAGATATATTGGGTAATTAATTCTAAAAAGTACAGCCCTCTATCTATTTTAGTTTGTTCAGGAGGATTTTTGAAACTTAGATTTTGCGTTGTTTATCGGTGGTTGAATGTTATTATTTCGCTTCATGTGCGATTACGAGCAAAGTAGTTGGGATACAAATTATTATTATATACGTTTATGGATCGGATACATTGGGTAATTAATTCTAAAAAGTACAGCGCTCTATCTGTTTTAGTTTGTTCCGAAGGATTTTTGAAACTTAGATTTTACGTTGTTTATCGGTGGTTGAATGTTATTATTTCGCTTCATGTGCGATTACGAGCAAAGTAGTTGGGATACAAATTATTGTTATACACGTTTATGGATCAGATACATTGGGTAATTAATTCTAAAAAGTACAGCCCTCTATCTATTTTAGTTTGTTCAGGAGGATTTTTGAAACTAAGATTTTACGTTGTTTATCGGTGGTTCAATGTTATTATTTCGCTTCATGCGCGATTACGAGCAAAGTAGTTGGGATACAAATTATTATTATACACGTTTATGGATCAGATACATTGGGTAATTAATTCTAAAAAGTACAGCGCTCTATCTATTTTAGTTTGTTCAGGAGGATTTTTGAAACTTAGATTTTACGTTGTTTATCGGTGGTTGAATGTTATTATTTCGCTTCATGTGCGATTACGAGCAAAGTAGTTGGGATACAAAATTATTATTATATACGTTTATGGATCGGATACATTGGGTAATTAATTCTAAAAAGTACAGCCCTCTATCTATTTTAGTTTGTTCCGGAGGATTTTTGAAACTTAGATTTTACGTTGTTTATCGGTGGTTGAATGTTATTATTTCGCTTCATGTGCGATTACGAGCAAAGTAGTTGGGATACAAATTATTATTATACACGTTTATGGATCAGATACATTGGGTAATTAATTCTAAAAAGTACAGCCCTCTATCTATTTTAGTTTGTTCAGGAGGATTTTTGAAACTTAGATTTTACGTTGTTTATCGGTGGTTGAATGTTATTATTTGGCTTCATCTGCGATTACGAGCAAAGTAGTTGGGATACAAATTATTATTATACACGTTTATGGATCAGATACATTGGGTAATTAATTCTAAAAAGTACAGCCCTCTATCTATTTTAGTTTGTTCAGGAGGATTTTTGAAACTTAGATTTTACGTTGTTTATCGGTGGTTGAATGTTATTATTTCGCTTCATATGCGATTACGAGCAAAGTAGTTGGGATACAAATTATTATTATACACGTTTATGGATCAGATACATTGGGTAATTAATTCTAAAAAGTACAGCGCTCTATCTATTTTAATTTGTTCAGGAGGATTTTTGAAACTTAAATTTTACGTTGTTTATCGGTGGTTGAATGTTATTATTTCGCTTCATCTGCGATTACGAGCAAAGTAGTTGGGATACAAATTATTATTATACACGTTTATGGATCAGATACATTGGGTAATTAATTCTAAAAAGTACAGCCCTCTATCTATTTTAGTTTGTTCAGGAGGATTTTTGAAACTTAGATTTTACGTTGTTTATCGGTGGTTGATAGTTATTATTTCGCTTCATGTGCGATTACGAGCAAAGTAGTTGGGATACAAATTATTATTATACACGTTTATGGATCAGATACATTGGGTAATTAATTCTAAAAAGTACAGCGCTCTATCTATTTTAGTTTGTTCAGGAGGATTTTTGAAACTTAGATTTTACGTTGTTTATCGGTGGTTGAATGTTATTATTTCGCTTCATGTGCGATTACGAGCAAAGTAGTTGGGATACAAAATTATTATTATATACGTTTATGGATCGGATACATTGGGTAATTAATTCTAAAAAGTACAGCCCTCTATCTATTTTAGTTTGTTCCGGAGGATTTTTGAAACTTAGATTTTACATTGTTTATCGGTGGTTGAATGTTATTATTTCGCTTCATGTGCGATTACGAGCAAAGTAGTTGGGATACAAATTATTATTATACACGTTTATGGATCAGATACATTGGGTAATTAATTCTAAAAAGTACAGCCCTCTATCTATTTTAGTTACTTCAGGAGGATTTTTGAAACTTAGATTTTACGTTGTTTATCGTTGGTTGAATGTTATTATTTCGCTTCATGTGCGATTACGAGCAAAGTAGTTGGGATACAAATTATTATTATACACGTTTATGGATCAGATATATTGGGCAATTAATTCTAAAAAGTACAGCCCTCTATCTATTTTAGTTTGTTCAGGAGGATTTTCGAAACTTAGATTTTCGTTGTTTATCGGTGGTTGAATGTTATTATTTCGCTTCATGTGCGATTACGAGCAAAGTAGTTGGGATACAAATTATTATTATACACGTTTATGGATCAGATACATTGGGTAATTAATTCTAAAAAGTACAGCCCTAGTTTGTTCAGGAGGATTTTTGAAACTTAGATTTTACGTTGTTTATCGGTGGTTGAATGTTATTATTTCGCTTCATGTGCGATTACGAGCAAAGTAGTTGGGATACAAATTATTATTATACACGTTTATGGATCAGATACATTGGGTAATTAATTCTAAAAAGTACAGCGCTCTATCTATTTTAGTTTGTTCAGGAGGATTTTTGAAACTTAGATTTTACGTTGTTTTACGTTATTTCACAAGTTGTAGTGTGTGAATAAAATAGATCTGGGCGACACTGCTCCATACATTCTGACCGATGAAATGCCGCAGCACGAGAATTGTCCACCTGGTGATTTCATTTTCACTTTCAAGTGGCAATGTAATTGTGGATATTGCAGCAAGTATAGCCATATGTGCCCAGCCTTATGACGATTATGGAGGTATTGTGCATGAGCATCGGGCCAAACTGCAATAAGTTCTACTCGAAGGCTGACGCACGGCGCATCATGTTTTCAGAGCCATCGCTGACTGATGCTGCAAAACAGGCCCGTCTGTCGTCAAAATCAAACAGAACGAAACAAGAGGAGGAATATTAATTTGAAAAGATAATTATATGGTCCAGGCATCGCCGACTATAGTAAAATATAACAATTCTATACATAAAGTTACACAATACTTTAAAAATAAAAAATAAATTAAATTATTAAAATTATACTTATAAACTTTACATATGAATTTACTTCAAAACTATTGGCTTTAGAAAAAAAATTATTTCAAGCAATCTTCTGGAGAATTTTATCCAATAAAAAATAATATACGTTAAATACATTATTTTATTGCCTGACGTGTTGTCATTTCACTCACCGCGAGTACTCTATTTTATAGCGTCATTACGGTACACGGAATTTATTGGAATTAGATATCAATAGCATGCGTGTCGAATATACAGTATCCTATACACATATCAGTTCGGTTCTGATCGTAGTGAGCGTTTCTTGCGAAATGAAATGCAAGATGCCATGCGTCCATGCATGCTTGGCCCAGATTCATTGCGATCTATGCGGTCTGACTTGAGAATTTGTCGATATCAGCAAATAGATATGTGCTAGGAGATTATTTACTGCTAATGTCCTATCATGTTTTAGACTCAGCTGCTATGTACTCGCAAATATAGCAACATGGACTGTACTTACTTTTTCTTATGTAGCAATTATTGTCTTTCGACACCAAATTTTGTTCGTTAGAGGAGTTTTTTACCTCCAAATTAAGAAATATGCGTTCTAAAGTAAAAACTAACCTCAATATTGGTTAGCTGAATATATTGTTTACCAACACGTAAAAGTGAACAATTCAATTTCATCGAACAGACTTTGCAGTTACGGAGTACCCCAAGGATCAGTTTTGGGTCCCATTCTCTTTTTAATTTATATCAACGACATTAATTGTGGTACTGAAGCAACTGATCTTATTCTATTTGCGGATGACACAACGGTAATTAAGGGAGGTGCTGATTATGAACAGCTTCTTGATACAGTTGGTCTATGTGACAGAGATATTAAAGAATGGTTTTCTTCAAATGCGCTTTGCATCAATCAGGATAAGTGCTTATCGGTATTGTTTACATTGCGACATGAAGCGCGTTCCAGTACGGACGACAACGAACAATCAAAATTGTCACAAGAAACCACGATTTGAAATCCTAAGTCACGGTTGCCACTTTCGGCCAATTTCGCATTTGATTTGCATGTTTTACACACTAGAATTCGTGAAATAGCAGAAAAGACAGCAATAAAGTTCAAAAGATGATAGATAATTCAACGTCATCCACATCAACGTTGTAATAATCTTCAACCGACATTACTTTTTTGCAGGTGTGGACTGTGGATACGTTATCAGGTAGAGGCGACTCTAGTTCCAAACGATTCAATGCTTGTCATATTAGTTCTATTTGAAAATCTGCTGCTTCCTTTCGACTTTAAATCACGATATACTCCGGGAATGTCACTAATTATTTCTGCTTTTTTACCAACTAATCAAGAACAACACACGTTCCATCAGTGTGGATTTTCATTATTTTTTGGGATCTTGTAGAGAAATTACCAAATTTATCATATACTATTGCAATTTAGTATAACAAAACGTTACACCTCCTTTACCAGGTGAACCAAAGGTTTCGTTTTTCGGCATCATCAGGCAAATCTAAAAGGTGCTGATCCGATGTTGATTGATGGATTGTCCAAACAAACTAATAACTTATCAAACATAAAATTTAATTGCGGAAAGGAAACAGATAAACATATTAATTTTTTTTGGACTGGGAAACAGAACGAGAAAATTTAAAATGCCTTACACGATCTGTACAAGGTGCGAATGTGTGAATGGGCCTTTTTGGGTCACCGCATCGCGTCCGAATGCTAATCAAGGCTCATTCTAATTGCATATTATTAGCTGGGTACCGTAACGCGGTACGGTGGCAAAATAAATTAAAAATTACAATGCGAACTCGCAAACTCGCAGGTGCATTTCCTGGTTTGGATAGCGCGCCTGAGTAGCTACGATGTGCAAATTATAAGTTGTAATCGGTTTGAAATTAGGACGCGCATGTAAAGACGGTAATTTTATTACGCGAAAACTTGGACGCATTTGCAGTAAGCAGTGATTAAGAGGCAATTAGAACTTGATACGGATGTTAGCGATTGGAAAATTGGTGATTTAAATTAGGTTAGATACGTGCTAAACAACATACTAAGTCCTCATGTGTCATACTCCTGTGTTATTTCTACAGAATTTGTATGACTGTCAACATTTTTTTGCTCTCCTTATCAGTTATTGGGTGGTTTCAAATAGACGGTGCTCCAGCGCATATAACTGTTGCAGGAAGAGGCTTGCTTAACGAGATGTTAAGCGATTTTTTAAAATTTACTTAAATTTTGTTTTATTTTTAATATTGTTTTATTGTAGGCTTATAATTTTTTGTATTATTTTTTGTATATCGATATATTGTTTTATTTTTTACAACACTCCCTTAAAAATAATCCTACAAACAGAAATTTTTACCTGGGCTGGAGATATGTACCGTCATCAACTATTTCACATTATCTACATAAGTATAAACTCTTTGAGTGTTTTATTTGATGTAAATTTATATACATTTTCCCCAAATGTTTACATTCGTTCGAGTTATTTTATAAATATTGCGCGAGCGAGTTGATTTGCTCATAATGATTTATTTCTGGTATGATCTCGATCAAAGAAATGTTTTATATACACACAGTACAGGAAATAGAAACATTGCGCGTTTATAATAATAACTCAACTATATTGTGGTATTTTTACACACTGTCTAAATAATATTTCTCTTTGTTTTTTTCAGGTAAGCTGTCCAATTATATCCGCCGTTGCGTAATCTGGTATGTCGAATTTAGAATAATTTATTTATAGAGAATTCCATGGCATTTGCTGCTGGTTCGTTGGAGTGGTTTAAAGATTGTAATTGTGTGAACGAAATCGGAATCTCTAATGACAGACTACTGACATTATAAATCTTATAGATGGTTAATGATAGGTTGAGATATAAGTCCGAAATAAATGTCAGGAGGCAATAATAAACGAAAGTAGCTTTCGGGTTGTTAATTATTAGGTTGATTGTATTGCCAGTTGGTACATATGAAACAAATCATTGTTGGTTAATATAGCAATGAGGTAACATGAATTGAAATTCTTGTATGAGGTTGTTATTGTTATTTGTTAATTTTTTAGGGGTTATCCTACTGGCTTTGAAGACGAGTACGATTTATAAGATTTAATTTGCAGTAAAAATGAAAACGCAAGTTTGTTTATTTTTTTATACTTATTAACATACATTGAAATAAGTATAAATTAAAATTTTTATTAAATAAATATTTGCTTTTATAGAAATTGTTCTCAACACATTTAGTATAACAAATTTATTCACATACCTAATGTGGCAATTAGATTCATCTCAAAGAGAAAATTAAATTTGTACATTAAATCGGATGACCCGACTTTTTCTTGTTCTCTTTAAAAATGAACGAAGAAAAAAATATATGTAATTTAATTCAATATTTCACACATAAATGTACACTAGTTTTATTATGTTATTGAACAACGCATGTCTTCAACAAAATAACTATAATATAACTCATAGCTAAATACATAGTTTTTAAATTTCTTGAACAACTCAAAAAGAAGTAGAATACAGTAGATAGAATCGGTGATTGCATGAATGGAATCCAAATATTGTATTATGGTAAACAATAAAAGGGTGCATATTTTTGAAACTGTTAGTTTTATAGATTCTGTTAGCTGCATGTCAGCACAGAAATGTAATAAATATTTGTGATATTTGTTCCGGTAGTTTTGTATAAAATGCAGTACTAATAGAATGAAACAGGACATTTTTAACATTTTTAGTTTTAAAGATACCTGACATTTTTAATTGCCTTTTGCATTAGTATTTTTATTTGTATTACAAACATTTTTTATATATACTACACATAGAGGTAAATTATACAAAATTTTTGAAAAAAAAAATTATACAAAAACCTTTTTTTTTTCGACACGATTACATAAATTTGTCATACTATGCATGATAAAGTAAAAATAGACAATTTTATGAAGTTATTTGGAATCCAATTGTGCTACTCGATATTTCATAAAATGGTGTATAAGAAAAGGTCTAATTTACATAGGTCTAGTTACGTTGAAACAGCTAGTATTTGATAAAAAGATTTTAATTTCAGTTTTTACTGTATTATACATTACTTTTTACTGTATGATTAGTATTGTAATCGTGTCGACAAAAAGTTTTCAGATTTTCGCGAACATACGACAGATATTTTGATTCTATTGGACAGTATTGTCTAAACATCAGAGTTTGACACAGTTTGACATTGCTGTATAGTATGATTAGGTCATGTGTCTGGCCCAGGGTTGCCAGATTAGTCTCACAAGAATCAATACATAATTGAAATTGCAAATATTGATAACTTTGAGTAGCGTGGAGGTTGTAAATGAAATATAAAATGTACTCTGGAACTTTATTTGCCCTGAATACGAAAGCGAACTCAAAATTACGCAAGACATCCGGAAAAGTGAGGTCAAATGTCAAAACTCTAATTTTATCAACATTAGTAAATGTACGCCATTTGAATTCTATCGCCCAGAAACCTCAAGATCTGTAGAAAATACACAATGTAACACTAATTTTCAACTATTTTTTTCTAGAAAATTTTCCTATGTACGGCCAATTATACTATGCTGTTATTAAGCCAATGGTGTCATTTAAAAAATATGTCGATTCCGTCTTAATTCAAAAACCATTGAAGGTCGGAAATTTAGTTTACGATAAATATGTGTACATATTATGTTGCAATTCAAAACAGAGTTGTTTTTTTAATAACAGACCGATTTTTTGTCATGTTTCAATACTTTGTGTTCTCACTGTATAATAGCTTTTGTTTAAATGATTTATTTTTTATATATTAATTCTTGTTGTTAATTATAGCTTCCATTATATGCTCGTCAATTAATATACAATGAATTCATATGAAATTGGCCAAAGATGATGTTAAATGTCACCCTACCTTATAGAACTACTTTACTATTTATTGAAAAATACGTTTTTTTTCTGTTTTTCGTTTTATTAAGTATGGTTACATTGTATTCTGTGTATATTTTCACAGCAGAAAGTTATTCTTAAATTCACAAATCTAACAGGAAATAATAATGAAAATTGTCTGTCTCAGCATGTTTTTCCTGTAATTTATCACGTAAATATGTATACTGATATTTTGAACACCCCTGTAGGTATTGTTATTTGTACATCATAAATTTTATATTACTTATATATGCTAAACCAGGATGTGGTTTATATTATTCGAAGGACAATCGATAATATCACTTATAGAGCGATATCAATTGCCTGCCACCTGACCGGTGTTGATATACGAAACCGGGCAGGAGTTTTGTGACCCATATCGCGACAGGATCCCCTATAAATAAACACGATTTACGTGCGACGCCTCGTACGTACGGTTTGTTGAAAACTCGCGAAAAATAATCGCGCCTATTAAAGTTGTTTATAGCCGGCGTCGAGCGGTCATAAATTTTAATCAGCCTATCCATTAATCAAATTATTTTTAAGGATAACAAGGCATCGGCCTACCATAAAAACTTTATCGCCCCATACTTTCGAGTTTCCGCGTTCGCAACGTACCGTTAACCCAATAATATAACCTCTAAGTTATTCAAACATTAATAATCGTTGATAATGAAAATAATTTATGACCATATATTTGAAAAATAATGTTTTTTTTCTTCAAAATTATTAATAAGAACGATTTATAACATCGAAAAATGGATACCTTCGTCTATCTTGGTTCATCGAGCTGTGACCTGAGGCCTGCCCACGCGCTATTATGATTAATGATGTACGAAAACATCTTAATAAATTATTTGAGTCGCAAATGTTCTTTATTAATGCTCACGGACCACGTCATTAATTATGCCCAGGTGGACACACATGCGCATCGCTGTGACGCGGCACGCCCAGATAAGTGCTGCCCTTGAATGACTATTGAGTCTCTACATTATTATTATTTCGCTTCATGTGCGATTACGAGCAAAGTAGTTGGGATACAAATTATTATTATACACGTTTATGGATCAGATACATTGGGTAATTAATTCTAAAAAGTACAGCCCTCTATCTATTTTAGTTTGTTCAGGAGGATTTTTGAAACTTAGATTTTACGTTGTTTATCGGTGGTTTAATGCTATTATTTCGCTTCATGTGCGATTACGAGCAAAGTAGTTGGGATACAAATTATTATTATACACGTTTATGGATCAGATACATTAGGTAATTAATTCTAAAAAGTACAGCCCTCTATCTATTTTAGTTTGTTCAGGAGGATTTTTGAAACTTAGATTTTACGTTGTTTATCGGTGGTTGAATGTTATTATTTCGCTTCATGTGCGATTACGAGCAAAGTAGTTGGGATACAATTTATTATTATACACGTTTATGGATCAGATACATTGGGTAATTAATTCTAAAAAGTACAGCCCTCTATCTATTTTAGTTTGTTCAGGAGGATTTTTGAAACTTAGATTTTACATTGTTTATCGGTGGTTGAATGTTATTATGTCGCTTCATGTGCGATTACGAGCAAAGTAGTTGGGATACAAATTATTATTATCCACGTTTATGGATCAGATACATTGGGTAATTAAGTCTAAAAAGTACAGCCCTCTATCTATTTTAGTTTGTTCATGAGGATTTTTGAAACTTAGATTTTACGTTGTTTGTCGGTGGTTGAATGTTATTATTTCGCTTCATGTGCGATTACGAGCAAAGTAGTTGGGATACAAATTATTATTATACACGTTTATGGATCAGATACATTGGGTAATTAATTCTAAAAAGTACAACCCTCTATCTATTTTAGTTTGTTCAGGAGGATTTTTGAAACTTAGATGTTACGTTGTTTATCGGTGGTTGAATGTTATAATTTCGCTTCATGTGCGATTACGAGCAAAGTAGTTGGGATACAAATTATTATTATACACGTTTATGGATCAGATACATTGGGTAATTAATTCTAAAAAGTACAGCCCTCTATCTATTTTAGTTTGTTCAGGAGGATTTTTGAAACGTAGAATTTACGTTGTTTATCGGTGGTTGAATGTTATTATTTCGCTTCATGTGCGATTACGCGCAAAGTAGTTGGGATACAAATTATTATTATACACGTTTATGGATCAGATACATTGGGTAATTAATTCTAAAAAGTACAGCCCGCTATCTATTTTAGTTTGTTCAGGAGGATTTTTGAAACGTAGATTTTACGTTGTTGATTGGTGGTTGAATGTTATTATTTCGCTTCATGTGCGATTACGAGCAAAGTAGTTGGGATACAAATTATTATTATACATGTTTACGGATCAGATACATTGGGTAATTAATTCTAAAAAGTACAGCCCTCTATCTATTTTAGTTTGTTCAGGAGGATTTTTGAAACTTAGATTTTACGTTGTTTATCGGTGGTTGAATGTTATTATTTCGCTTCATGTGCGATTACGAGCAAAGTAGTTGGGATACAAATTATTATTATACACGTTTATGGATCAGATACATTGGGTAATTAATTCTAAAAAGTACAACCCGCTATCTATTTTAGTTTGTTCAGGAGGATTTTTGAAACTTAGATTTTACGTTGTTTATCGGTGGTTGAATGTTATTATTTCGCTTCATGTGCGATTACGAGCAAAGTAGTTGGGATACAAATTATTATTATACACGTTTATGGATCAGATACATTGGGTAATTAATTCTAAAAAGTACAGCCCTCTATCTATTTTAGTTTGTTCAGGAGGATTTTTGAAACGTAGAATTTACGTTGTTTATCGGTGGTTGAATGTTATTATTTCGCTTCATGTGCGATTACGCGCAAAGTAGTTGGGATACAAATTATTATTATACACGTTTATGGATCAGATACATTGGGGAATTAATTCTAAAAAGTACAGCCCTCTATCTATTTTAGTTTGTTCAGGAGGATTTTTGAAACTTAGATTTTACGTTGTTTATCGGTGGTTGAATGTTATTATTTTGCCTCATGTGCGCTTACGAGCAAAGTAGTTGGGATACAAATTATTATTATACACGTTTATGGATCAGATACATTGGGTAATTAATTCTAAAAAGTACAGCCCTCTATCTATTTTAGTTTGTTCAGGAGGATTTTTGAAACTTAGATTTTACGTTGTTTATCGGTGGTTGAATGTTATTATTTCGCTTCATGTGTGATTACGAGCATAGTAGTTGGGATACAAATTATTATTATACACGTTTATGGATCAGATACATTGGGTAATTAATTCTAAAAAGTACAGCCCTCTATCTAGTTTAGTTTGTTCAGGAGGATTTTTGAAACTTAGATTTTACGTTGTTTATCGGTGGTTGAATGTTATTATTTCGCTTCATGTGCGATTACGAGCAAAGTAGTTGGGATACAAATTATTATTATTACACGTTTATGGATCAGATACATTGGGTAATTAATTCTAAAAAGTACAGCCCTCTATCTATTTTAGTTTGTTCAGGAGGATTTTTGAAACTTAGATTTTACGTTGTTTGTCGGTGGTTGAATGTTATTATTTCGCTTCATGTGCGATTACGAGCAAAGTAGTTGGGATACAAATTATTATTATACACGTTTATGGATCAGATACATTGGGTAATTAATTCTAAAAAGTACAACCATCTATCTATTTTAGTTTGTTCAGGAGGATTTTTGAAACTTAGATGTTACGTTGTTTATCGGTGGTTGAATGTTATAATTTCGCTTCATGTGCGATTACGAGCAAAGTAGTTGGGATACAAATTATTATTATACACGTTTATGGATCAGATACATTGGGTAATTAATTCTAAAAAGTACAGCCCTCTATCTATTTTAGTTTGTTCAGGAGGATTTTTGAAACGTAGAATTTACGTTGTTTATCGGTGGTTGAATGTTATTATTTCGCTTCATGTGCGATTACGCGCAAAGTAGTTGGGATACAAATTATTATTATACACGTTTATGGATCAGATACATTGGGTAATTAATTCTAAAAAGTACAGCCCGCTATCTATTTTAGTTTGTTCAGGAGGATTTTTGAAACGTAGATTTTACGTTGTTGATTGGTGGTTGAATGTTATTATTTCGCTTCATGTGCGATTACGAGCAAAGTAGTTGGGATACAAATTATTATTATACATGTTTACGGATCAGATACATTGGGTAATTAATTCTAAAAAGTACAGCCCTCTATCTATTTTAGTTTGTTCAGGAGGATTTTTGAAACTTAGATTTTACGTTGTTTATCGGTGGTTGAATGTTATTATTTCGCTTCATGTGCGATTACGAGCAAAGTAGTTGGGATACAAATTATTATTATACACGTTTATGGATCAGATACATTGGGTAATTAATTCTAAAAAGTACAACCCTCTATCTATTTTAGTTTGTTCAGGAGGATTTTTGAAACTTAGATTTTACGTTGTTTATCGGTGGTTGAATGTTATTATTTCGCTTCATGTGCGATTACGAGCAAAGTAGTTGGGATACAAATTATTATTATACACGTTTATGGATCAGATACATTGGGTAATTAATTCTAAAAAGTACAGCCCTCTATCTATTTTAGTTTGTTCAGGAGGATTTTTGAAACGTAGAATTTACGTTGTTTATCGGTGGTTGAATGTTATTATTTCGCTTCATGTGCGATTACGCGCAAAGTAGTTGGGATACAAATTATTATTATACACGTTTATGGATCAGATACATTGGGGAATTAATTCTAAAAAGTACAGCCCTCTATCTATTTTAGTTTGTTCAGGAGGATTTTTGAAACTTAGATTTTACGTTGTTTATCGGTGGTTGAATGTTATTATTTTGCCTCATGTGCGCTTACGAGCAAAGTAGTTGGGATACAAATTATTATTATACACGTTTATGGATCAGATACATTGGGTAATTAATTCTAAAAAGTACAGCCCTCTATCTATTTTAGTTTGTTCAGGAGGATTTTTGAAACTTAGATTTTACGTTGTTTATCGGTGGTTGAATGTTATTATTTCGCTTCATGTGCGATTACGAGCATAGTAGTTGGGATACAAATTATTATTATACACGTTTATGGATCAGATACATTGGGTAATTAATTCTAAAAAGTACAGCCCTCTATCTAGTTTAGTTTGTTCAGGAGGATTTTTGAAACTTAGATTTTACGTTGTTTATCGGTGGTTGAATGTTATTATTTCGCTTCATGTGCGATTACGAGCAAAGTAGTTGGGATACAAATTATTATTATTACACGTTTATGGATCAGATACATTGGGTAATTAATTCTAAAAAGTACAGCCCTCTATCTATTTTAGTTTGTTCAGGAGGATTTTTGAAACTTAGATTTTATGTTGTTTATCGGTGGTTGAATGTTATTATTTCGCTTCATGTGCGATTACGAGCAAAGTAGTTGGGATACAAATTATTATTATACACGTTTATGGATCAGATACATTGGCTAATTAATTCTAAAAAGTACAGCCCTCTATCTATTTTAGTTTGTTCAGGAGGATTTTTGAAACTTAGATTTTACGTTGTTTATCGGTGGTTGAATGTTATTATTTCGCCTCATGTGCGATTACGAGCAAAGTAGTTGGGATGCAAATTATTATTATACACGTTTATGGATCAGATACATTGGGTAATTAATTCTAAAAAGTACAGCCCTCTATCTATTTTAGTTTGTTCAGGAGGATTTTTGAAACTTAGATTTTACGTTGTTTATCGGTGGTTGAATGTTATTATTTCGCTTCATGTGCGATTACGAGCAAAGTAGTTGGGATGCAAATTATTATTATTCACGTTTATGGATCAGATACATTGGGTAATTAATTCTAAAAAGTACAGCCCTCTATCTATTTTAGTTTGTTCAGGAGGATTTTTGAAACTTAGATTTTACGTTGTTTATCGGTGGTTGAATGTTATTATTTCGCTTCATGTGCGATTACGAGCAAAGTAGTTGGGATACAAATTATTATTATACACGTTTATGGATCAGATACATTGGGTAATTAATTCTAAAAAGTACAGCCCTCTATCTATTTTAGTTTGTTCAGGAGGATTTTTGAAACTTAGATTTTACGTTGTTTATCGGTGGTTGAATGTTATTATTTCGCTTCATGTGCGATTACGAGCAAAGTAGTTGGGATACAAATTATTATTATACACGTTTATAGATCAGATACATTGGGTAATTAATTCTAAAAAGTACAGCCCTCTATCTATTTTAGTTTGTTCAGGAGGATTTTTGAAACTTAGATTTTACGTTGTTTATCGGTGGTTGAATGTTATTATTTCGCTTCATGTGCGATTACGAGCAAAGTAGTTGGGATACAAATTATTATTATACACGTTTATGGATCAGATACATTGGGTAATTAATTCTAAAAAGTACAGCCCTCTATCTATTTTAGTTTGTTCAGGAGGATTTTTGAAACTTAGATTTTACGTTGTTTATCGGTGGTTGAATGTTATTATTTCGCTTCATGTGCGATTACGAGCATAGTAGTTGGGATACAAATTATTATTATACACGTTTATGGATCAGATACATTGGGTAATTAATTCTAAAAAGTACAGCCCTCTATCTAGTTTAGTTTGTTCAGGAGGATTTTTGAAACTTAGATTTTACGTTGTTTATCGGTGGTTGAATGTTATTATTTCGCTTCATGTGCGATTACGAGCAAAGTAGTTGGGATACAAATTATTATTATTACACGTTTATGGATCAGATACATTGGGTAATTAATTCTAAAAAGTACAGCCCTCTATCTATTTTAGTTTGTTCAGGAGGATTTTTGAAACTTAGATTTTATGTTGTTTATCGGTGGTTGAATGTTATTATTTCGCTTCATGTGCGATTACGAGCAAAGTAGTTGGGATACAAATTATTATTATACACGTTTATGGATCAGATACATTGGGTAATTAATTCTAAAAAGTACAGCCCTCTATCTATTTTAGTTTGTTCAGGAGGATTTTTGAAACTTAGATTTTACGTTGTTTATCGGTGGTTGAATGTTATTATTTCGCCTCATGTGCGATTACGAGCAAAGTAGTTGGGATGCAAATTATTATTATACACTTTTATGGATCAGATACATTGGGTAATTAATTCTAAAAAGTACAGCCCTGTATCTATTTTAGTTTGTTCAGGAGGATTTTTGAAACTTAGATTTTACGTTGTTTATCGGTGGTTGAATGTTATTATTTCGCTTCATGTGCGATTACGAGCAAAGTAGTTGGGATACAAATTATTATTATACACGTTTATGGATCAGATACATTGGGTAATTAATTCTAAAAAGTACAGCCCTCTATCTATTTTAGTTTGTTCAGGAGGATTTTGAAACTTGATTTTACGTTGTTTATCGGTGGTTGAATGTTATTATTTCGCTTCATGTGCGATTACGAGCAAAGTAGTTGGGATACAAATTATTATTATACACGTTTATGGATCAGATACATTGGGTAATTAATTCTAAAAAGTACAGCCCTCTATCTATTTTAGTTTGTTCAGGAGGATTTTTGAAACTTAGATTTTACGTTGTTTATCGGTGGTTGAATGTTATTATTTCGCTTCATGTGCGATTACGAGCAAAGTAGTTGGGATACAAATTATTATTATACACTTTTATGGATCGGATACATTGGGTAATTAATTCTAAAAAGTACAGCCCTCTATCTATTTTAGTTTGTTGTATACTATACTTATCTAACATCCTGTATAGTAAACTTACGTCGAGATTTTAAAATTCTCGTTTCTCGATATTCAACTTCCGCCCGAAAGGAACTGCAGCGAACACACACAAAGAAATTAAATTCCTCCGTAGTAATTGAGAGAATTGCCGCATGGCGGCGCGCACTCAGCGTGCACCGCGACGCGGCCGGATGAGAATTTAATTAAACTTGGCCGAGTGTGAATGAAGCAGCAACTGCAGCGAGTCCTTCTTTCTTCTTTCTTCCATGCTCTTCAAGCGGAAGAAGAAGAAGAAGAACCAGCGGTAGCCGAGAAGATATGACCGTTGGCAATGCTGGAAGGCGTAGAGGCGTTCTTATGAATCGGAAAAAGCACGCATGAGCTGCTCTGCGCCTGCAGACGTGCTGCGTACCGAGATTTCAAGCCGCGTCCACACTGAAGGTGTGATAAGTGATAACGTAATCTAACGTTTGAATTTGAGGACCTAGTACTGTCAACGAAGGTTGGCTTAACTAGCCCAACAGAAATGGTTATAAATATACTCGAATATCAACAAATTAAAATAAGTAATGCGTTTTATTCTCCCTGGGAAAATAAGTTATAGATACTAGTTTTTCAATGGAAATTTCAACATGTTTTAATTTTCGTAAATCTTTAAATTTGTGGGATTTTCGACAATTCTGAACATAAAAATGAATAAAAAATCCCGTTTATAACATTTTAAGGCATTACATTTGAGATATTTCGAGAAAAACACACAAGTTTGTAAATGGAATATATCAAATTGTCCTATTCTCTTTCAATTCACAAACAAAAGTTATCAAGATTTTTCCAAATTTGAACTGTATTTTTTTAATTATTATTAATCAAAACTTCAATTGCAAGCCAAAATGCTTCTTCAGAAAAAAAGGACGCGTTTATATTATTCTATCTAAAAAGAATAGCAAAATGAACCAGACTAATAATCTGTTAACAAACATATGATTCGCAGTGATGTTATAAATGTTACCGTACGATGTAAACGACGCTTGTAAGTTCTTATGGTCAATATGAAATAATACTCGTTGGATGTGTTGTTTTCTTCTCCACTGGATATCTGCTGGTCACTTTGCGAACTCTTACCAGTTCTTGTAGCACTTATCTCACTTCCCTTCGAGCGTGCAATTCTGAGCGATATTACTATGTTTTAGGGTCGTTCACAGCAGTGCGTACAAGAAATAGGTAGTAGTCGACAAAAGAGCTAACTTACAGCTACACCATTACTGAGAAATTCCTACCGCAACTAGCTCAAACAACTCAAAAATTGACAATCTTTTTAAACCAATCTTTGATTATTATTATTTATTGGAAATCTCTGAC
Organism: Melinopterus prodromus; assembly: GCA_964023965.1. NCBI lineage: Eukaryota > Metazoa > Arthropoda > Insecta > Coleoptera > Scarabaeidae > Melinopterus > Melinopterus prodromus. The sequence goes on from OZ030392.1 coordinate 69,028,273, forward strand.
ACATCTCATTAAATATATGAAACCTAGATAATATAATTTAGATACAACATATAAATACTAAAATTACACTAATAGAATTTTGAAAGGTAATAAAGAGGATTAGGGCAAACAACTCCTTCACATGTTTACTATAACTTAGAGTAACTGCTCCCAATGAACCTATAATCACCGGAACAATGTTCACTTTCATTCCCCACATACGTCCAACTTCTATTAAGAGATCCTTATATTTAAGTTGTTTTTCAAGCTCCTCCCTTATAACATTCGCATCAGCAGGTACCGAGATGTCTATGTACGTGCACACCTTCCTCTGGAAATCCTTTACCACGATATCTGGCTTATTAGCATCAAGCATTCTATCAGTGACAACAGGCATGTTCCATAATATGGTAATATGATCGTTACTCACAACAGGAGATGGGATGTGGTCATACCACCGAGACACATCCATTGGTAAACCTAGTTGGGAACATAAATTGTAATTATATATGTTCCCACCCTATCATGCCTAGTAATGTAATGCGACTCAGCTAAGACTGGACAAGCCGCCAATAAGTGGTAGACATGTTCCGGAGCCTGATGACACAATCTACAGCTCCCATCATGAGCAACTTTCATAATCTTCTGTTCATGATATCTGGTACGAATTGCCTGATCTTGCGCCGCAACAATAGAGGATTCCGTTTCAGCCTTAATGTTCCCATGACAAAGCCAAGATAACGATCCAGACTTTGAAATACCAGCACCCTCCACAATTCTTAAAAATTGACCATGCATTGGCTTACTAACATAATCCTCTCTCATTTTCCGTTTCATTCTTAACTTAATCTCTCGCTTTAAACTCTCCACCGAAGTTTTATTACCGTAAACTTCTAGTTCTTCCACCTGTTATTTTTCTAAAATTAGTTTATGTTTACTAATTATTGACTTACCAGAAGTATCCCTAATTAATTGTTTAATAACTTTATCCTCCTAGTTGGCCTTTATGAAATTTCCTAAATTTAACATTTCCAAATCATAAATATTTTCCAATTGCTGCAAACCACGACCTCCATCTAAACGATACAGGTATAGCCTACAAACATCGGACCTAGGATGAAACATAAAATTTAATGTTAACCGTTTTCTAGTTTTAATGTCCAAATCGCGTATTTCCTTCTTCGACCAGTTTAAAACTCCAACACTGTATCGAAATATAGGAATAGCATATGCATTTATCGCTTGCATTTTATACTTTCCATTTAAACCAGATTTTAAAATTTTCCTCACACGCTTAATGTATTCGCCTATAACCTTCACCTTCTTGCCTTCATCATCAATACCAAAGGCTTCATCCATTCCCAGATACTTATATCTAGTATTATCTGTTAGTTCGTTAATACTAGTATGATCATTCAGGCATATGTCAGCGGTTTTCTCAATTTTCCCTTTGACAATACTAATTTTGGCATACTTCTCTACACCAAATTGCATCCCAATATCGTCAGAGAATTGTTTAACAATACTGAGGCTCCTCTTCAACTGCTCATCATTTTTGGCATAAAGTTTCAAGTCATCCATATAAAATGAATGACCAATTAACTTTTTGCTAGGTAATAACTGCACACCAACTTTATCCTCATTCAATTCCCTAGACAATGCAAACAGGCCTATGCAAAACAGCAATGGAGATAAACTATCACCTTGAAATATGCCACAATTAATATCAATCGGCTCTGAGAAAACACACGAGTCTTCTCCCCGCAAGCATAGTTTAGTAGACCATAAAGACATACATGAGTTTACCAAAAAAATAATTTTTCGGTTTACCCTATATATCTCCAAGGCTTTTATAATCCATTCATGCGGGATACTATCGTACGCCTTCTTATAATCAATCCAGGCCATGGATAGGTTTCCTCGAGTCTTCTTGATCTTTTCAACAATCTTCTTGTTGATTATTAACAGTTCCTTTGACCCATAACTGTCCTTTAAAATACCTTTCTGCTCAGAGGGCAATACATTATTTTCTTTCAGATGTTCATAAATCTTGGTACCTAAAATTTTAGTTAATAATTTATAACTACAATTTAAACAAGTAATAGGTCTATATTGGGATACTTCCATTGTATTCTCCGTTTTGGGAATCAAAACAGTAACACCTTCAGTCAGCCACGACGGTATCAGTTCCGGATTATTAACTATATTGTTAAAACATTTTACCAAATGTTCATGCAAAATGGTTATCCTTTTAAGCCAAAAATTATTATTATTATTATTATTATCATTAAATATGTTTTTTCTGTGTGAAATATCTTTAAATTAGGTTTCAGTTTGTTGTCGAAGTCAGTAGTCGAACAACTTATGTACCACAATACCATATACGTCTCATTCTTCTGTGTATTTCAACACAGAGTGCGTGCTTCTTATATGGTATGAAAATCGAAAGTACGTATCTCTCTCTCGAATATCGAACGATTTGCATTCTCAAAAATTCATATATTCAAGAATCTTAGTATGCCTCGGCATTCCAAAATTGGACGTAAGTATTTTCCCCTTGTTATTAATTATGTTACGTAACCATTATTCCTTGTAACTTATCATTTTTATCTCAAGGGAATCTATAGAGGCATGCCAGCAGAAAATGTGGGTTAGAGAATTTTGTAATTTACAGAGAATAGGCATTTGTCAGTTATGAACATACACTCAGTTCCAAGAAAAGTGACGAACTTGATTTTTGACCTAACTTTTATGTGTTTTTTTATTATTTGGTGGTAGGCAATTCCTTTGTCTTGAAAAAAACAACTAAAGAGGGGGAAGTTCTTTCAATGTATTCTGTATAGTAGTGGAGAAACTGGAACCTTATTTTTTACCCCTCATTTTTGACCCAGCCTGTTAATCAAGCAGTTGTACAGAAAGTGCTGACACTGTATATGAAAAACGCTTCTTTTACGAGCATTTTGCTTTTTATTCATTAATTAATCTATAAAATTTCCCTAATATTAAGGCTTTTTGTTGAAACCTTGGATATAACCAACTTTTTGAATGTATCGATAGATAGATCTTCGATATCTTCGAGACCATCACCGTCTTCGTCTCCAACATTATTTCCAGTCTGCATTGGTTCTTCATCCATAATTTCATCTGAATCACTAACTTCCTCGTAGCTTTTTTCTTCCACATTGGAGCATTTTTCAGAACAATGACAATTTGAGCATGAATTTGTGCATTTGAAACCATGTTTTCGGCAGCCACATTTTAAACTGTTACATCCAGTTTCACAGCTGCAGCAAATAGTTTTGAGCAATATTTCCGGAATTAATTCCTTTTCTGTAAATTTGGGCATAGTGCCACGTTGATGTTGCTTCCAGCCCCAATCTGTTGCTGTTAGTTCGTTACCCAGCCAAGTTTTTGAAGTTGATAATATGCCCTGTAACAATGTTGTTCTGCTGCACCTTCTGTGGGTGGGAGATTTGCCAATATGAAAGATGATTTAATTTTTGCCAATTGATACTTTCGAAATCTTAATTGATTCAATGTTATATTATCATTTTTATATTTTTAAATAGATTTGATTAATTGTAATCATTTTTTTCCGATATATTCTTTGTTTGCTTGTTTTTTAACAAAATATTGGCCAAATTTGACAAATTTTTATCGTCTAATAATTAATTTACGATACTTTTCTTTCCTTTTCAATTAAATAAACAAAATGTCCGTAAAAATGAGTCTTTTATATAGGTGAGTCAAATATGAGGAAAGAAACATGGTATCACAAAGACTAAGACAAATAAATGTTTATTGAGTTTTCATTTTAGTTCGAATTCAATTGATTAAGAAATGGCACAGTAATTAATTTGTCTTATTTTGAACCGCATGTCAACATGTCAATAAAACGGCTCTATTATTAGCCTGTTAGTTTCATAATTGAAGTCTTCTCATGCTTGAAAAACTTATTTAAAATAAATGTTTGTGAATTGTTTGCAATAATATGGTACAGTGTATCAATCTGCTCATATAAATTCCCTTTAATATTGGAATGTTTGTTGCTGCAAGGTGGTATCGCCAATAATAATAAAGCAAATTTAACAAAGCGATAAATTCGATCGGTAAATCAGGTAAAGTTCAGCTTTCTCTCTGAACAATGCTTATCGGTAAGGTGTGATATTCGCCTCATGAAAAAGAAAAAGGGGAAAACATAAAAAAGGAGTAAAACCACCTGGAGAAACAATGAGAGACTGCGAATTCCACGTTCAATGAACAAGTATCACCGTTGCTTTGCGATTGTACTTTACCTTTCATGCGTGGTGAACCCGTTTTCCCTTTCTATCGAAAATTTATGCTTGTGCTGGAGTCAGTAAAACCTCTAGTAAAAAGTTCTAGCGAAACAATTTATTGTCTCTTACAATACGGTCTGTTGACCGGCCTTATAAAGTGTTAATTAACTAATATTAACAACGAATTTTATTAACAATGTCCAGAAGTAAAGAGAAATTTTCAAAGACGATCTCTATCAGTAATACAAAAAAGCAACCTTTTTTTTAAAGGCAACGTATCGATTATTGGGAATAATGCCGTTGGGACTTATGTTTTATTATGAATGCGTAATGCATATGCAAACGATATGCAAATTTTGTCACCTGTTTGTCTCTTGAAACGAAAGACCGCTACCAAATTAGGTGCAGAGGAGTGGTGAAACAGGCGCAGTCTACACGGCAGTTAACAGAGAGCGGTGTGTTACCGACAGACCAAAATGCAGATTGAGCATCATACTTTCCAATTTCAAAAAGATACCGATTGATAGTGAAACCAATTTGTGTTGAGCAATCAAATATAATGGACGCTTTTAGCCCAGCCAATTTACGACTAGAAGAAATGGCTAAAAACTAGAAATCGCAACGTACTATAGGTACAACTTTATTCAAGAAATTAATAATTAACCGATTATTTATGTATTTCAAGGCCGGTTATTATAAAGGACCTATTAGATCTCCGAATAGTTTAGTACTCAAATCAATGTAGGACAGAAACTAAACTGTGAATGTAAGATTGCGCCAAGAGATCCACTAGTTCCAAAACTGCAGTCAGTGGATAGATATTTTACAACAAAACATCTTTCGTTGGAAAAACTCTTACTCATATGAATCGACTATCTCAAACTGACTTAAAGGTTTATATTATAATGACCGTGTTTTCAGCCAAATGTTGTTTCTTATTAAAATGTCTATCCTATGATACCACACACGACCTAGGTTATGGATATGAATTCCACCCCGATGCGTCATATAATAATAAATACGTCACATAACCAACAAATAAGCATATACCGGGTGACCCACGGGGTGTGGCCATTGGGTACCCGTGAAAAAAATGACCCGCTGGCCAAAAGCCAAATAAATCACGCTAGAGGGCGTTAGTAATACAATGTCGATCAAAATCGATTTAGTTAGTGTTTAATTGACAATTTTCGATTATTTACACCAATTCCTACAGAGATAGAAAAGATTTTTGTTTTAAAGAAATGTATTTGTTTGAATTTATTCTTTTGGGTCAAAACATATTTCTTTGACGCCAACAATATTTACTTCATTGAATACTCTAGTTTATTTGCTTGCAGAGATTAATTTATTTTAAATATTTATTTAAGTGGAATAAATATATATGGATACAAACAAAAATTACTTTCCTTTAAAGTAATATTTTAGTTTTGATTTTTAAAAACGTTTCTTTACACCAATGAAATATAATTTTGATTCTAGCGTATAAATTTGTATATAAGGAGAGATTTATTTCGCTTAAAGTAATATTTTGTCTTTAGCTTAAAAATTGGTTTACTTCCGCCAAAGAAATCATATTTTGATTAAAATAAATATATTTGTACACAAGAAGAGATTTATTTCCTTCAAAGTAATATTTTTGTTTTGGCTTTAAAATAGGTTTACTTCCGCCAAAGAAATCATATTTTGATTCAAATAAATATATTTTTAATGTCATCCAACTGTATTGTTAGATGGCGCAGCAAACTCTCTCCTCGCACTTCGTACATATCGAGAGTATAAAGCCGCGTGATCGACAGTATAGAACTTATAGAGTACAGTGCCTGCAGGTTCAAGTTGCGATTCTAAATCAGAGTACACTTTTCTAACTTAACCTTGACTATACGTTGGGTTGGGAAGACCAAGCTCTGGTCGAGGATGTGCGACATCCCAAAAAGGAGGTGACACATGGCGAGTCTTCCGAAAAATTCTTGTCTAGTAATTCCTTCAACAAATTAATAATTTTAAGCATTTTAACTCGACCAACAATTTTGTTAATTTAAAAAAATGTAATTCTTTCACTCAACACAATCATAATTATTTGAAGTAAATAAATCTCATTTCTTATAATACACAAATTCCAAACTTTTTAACTGGAAACATAAGTTGTTTTACACAAATCAACGTTCTTTCTACTAAAGAAATATTTCAAATAAATGCGTTTTTATCCGCAAATAAATATTTCTTTGCCTCTATTGAAACAACAAATTTATTTGAGTCAATGCATATTTATTTGAATCCAACTTTTGTTATAAAACCAATGCGTCACACACATGCAGTAAATGATTGTGCAAGCACATTAACAGATCCTAAATACGACTGACTGCAAAGAGAAAAAATCTCAGAGCCAGATTTGCACATGTCTCTCATGACTGGGTGATGTAACTGTTTGTCGGACTCTTAAGCTACCAAATGGTTCCAAAGTTGGTAGCATTGAATCACGAGCACACTCGCGTTCTTAACTTAACTCTTACACACACACACGCACACACACACACACACACACACACACACACACACACACGCACGCACACAGCTACATACGAAGTCGACAGACGTATACATATAACTGGCAAACGGAGCTGAATGAAGTAATTGTACGGTCTTGTGTATCGATTGCGGTAATTATCCTGTTTTCGAATTTTACAGCGGCCAATGTGTCGGCTAAATATGGCTCAGGAATGCGAGCAATTTGCGAACACTTCAAGGAGAATTGATGACGGCGAAGTCGAACGAAGAATGTTGGAAGAACTCGGTGAAAAAGTACTAAAAGGAGAATTCGTAATTCGCCAATCGTACATAAAATTGTGATTTATCGAGATTATCGAGTGCCTGTAGCGTGGTGATTAATGACGAGAAAATCGATGAATTGAAAAGCGTTTTGTGGAAGATAAGTGATTTTAAATCAATAACACTAATAACAGTTTGCAAATGCTTGCTTGTTTCTTATACGATGAACCAAAGATTTTATTATACAGGGTCCTGCAACTCAGCTCCCGTCTGTACTTCAGTTACTAATTAAAAATATAAATCTAAAATACTTCTCTGGGTTATATTTTATGAAATAAATTGTTTTTTAACGCCACGTACGATATTTATTACATAAAATTGCCGTTGGAAACGTTAATAAAATTATAAACCCCTAACCACAACAAGTATTTTAGAAACCTAAATACGTATTTCAGCAACTATGTTGCCATCTTCAGTAGAACCTAACAAGAGGAAAAGAGAGATTAGCACTTCATAGTATCTTTACTGGATATTGTCCATGCAAATCACTAGTTGAAGTGACGTCCATGTTAAAAATTATCCTATATATACCCATTTGTTGGTCACACCTCAGTGAATTTTGATCATTGAAGCGTAAAAAACAAGTTTTAATTAAAGCAGGTCAAACAATGGCGAACTAGGTATAGGACCCCTGTCTGAATTTATTAATTTATCTCTATTCAAGTGAATAAAGATACTTTCCGAGCTGTTTAGTTCCCTATTATTTGACACAGCTTTTACAAGTTTTAAGTCATCTACAACTACTTTATGACCTGTGTCTAAAATATGTTGAGCCACACTAGATTTTTCAAAACGATTATATTTAAAATGAGCTACATGTTCTTTGAACCTAGTTAAAATTGTTCTTCTAGTCTGGCCTACGTATTCTTTTTCACAGTCATGACATTTGATACAATATATACCAGATTTATCAAGTACATCTACCTTATCCTTTGGGTTTCCAAGAAGGTTTTTTATGCTATTATGAGTCGAATATGCTATACAGAGACTTTGTGATGTAAAAATACTTCTCAAACCCCTTGTATATGCACAATCGAACGGTATTTTAACATATTTCTTCTTTTCTACAGACAAAGTTTAAAGTAGATATTTGATTTACATACATTTTTTGATTCTGCTTTTTAATCATTCTATCAACTATTTTCTCAGGGTACCCATTATGTACGACAACATTCTTAATAAACAATAATTCTTGCTGATATCTATCTGCGGACAATGAAAATTTCAATAACCTATTTACTAAACAACTAATAAAAGACAATTTTTGTTGAAAAGGATGCTGCGAATCATTAGGGATAAACCTGATTGTGTTAGTATCTCTCCGATACACGTCAATTTCTATTATATTTTTGCTATTTTTGACTACCAGAGTATCTAAAAATGGAAGTTGGCCGTTAACTTCTTGTTCTACAGTAAAGTTAATGGTGTTGAATTTAGAATTCAAAACGAGAAGAAAATCTTTAATACTGCAGTTCTTGGTGTCAAAAATAGCAAAAATATCGTCGACATACCTAACCCAAGTCTTAGGGAAATATGGTGGTATAGACTTTACATTGGTTTCAAATCTGCTCATAAACAAGTGGGCAATAAAAGGTGAGAGACAGTTACCCATTGCAGTTCCCTCAAGTTGTTCAGAAAACTTTCCGTTTATTTGAAAACAATTTTGAGACATACAAAGGGCAGTCAATCTAACATAGTCGTCTATTTCTGACGGGTCAAAGTTGTTATTGCTCAATAATTCCCTAAGAAACTCCAAAGTTTCCGGAATAGGCACACTAGGAAACAGTGAAGCAACATCAAATGAAATCAACAATTCGCCATCCTCTAATTTTATATTGTTAACCTTATTGATAAACTCCAATGAGTTATTAACAGAGAAGCTTGGTTGAGGAACAGGTAAATTGTTGAACTCATTCGATAACCAATTCGCTAACTGGTAAGTAAGTTGAACGTTGGAAACGTTGAAAAATGAGTTTTTGGCAAATAAATGTTAAAATATTGGGAATTGTGATGGGGTTGTATTTAGAAACAATGTTTATTTTTTCAATTCTGCATCGTTTCACCTAAAAAAATGTATGAGTTATAAGAACAATAACACGCTTTGAAGTTTGACAAGTTTGACACTAGATTTTGGCCACCATGTATAATTTAGATCAATGACACCAGATCAAACTTAATAAGCACGTAGCTAAATTTTATTAACGAGGTGCAATTTGTGGCTTTTATTTTAATTTTAAAGCCAACGATGCAAAATCAATTTTGTATGTTTTTTTTTTTTCACTGCAGTCACTCAACCGATTTCTATAAAATTTTGGTGGTATGTAGGCAATCATAAAAGGGCTCCAAATGTGTAAAAAAGTACATAGCATACAATTTAAAACAATATACTACCTGTATAATCCTGTATAATCAAAAATAATTTCTAGAAATTTATCTTGAACTACAGGTTAAGCTTGCAAAATGTCAAACACTTGACTTAATTAGTAACTGAGCTACAGAAGACGGGAACTGAGTTGCAGGGCCCTGTACATGAAATTTTTTATCTGAAACTTTTTTGTTTAACTCTCAAAGAAGTAGGTACTGTGAGCCATCATAGGACTTATTTGAGTACATAAAACAGCCATATTTTACCACGTGACGTGTATACAACAATGCGGAATACCTGATTTTGCCTATTAAATAATTGGCTACAAAATAATATACCATAATATAATCTCCATTAAACTGTTCTTCTTAACATTATTATCTAATGCTTAGAGAAAATATTTGTTAATAAAAAATAAGAAAGCACAAACGAAAATTATTCTAGAGAAATAAGAAAGGAGGTCAAAAATGAACAGAATAAAAAGCTACGCCAAGAAAAACACTAAAAATTCCAGATGAAAGAAATGTTAAAATACAGATGAGGGAGAAATAGCAGAGTGAACAAGACTAAGGATTTATTTTTTAAAATAAGTTAAAAATACCCCAAAAAGCCAGTCAGTCGAAGCATTTGAAAACATTTTGTAGAACATAACTAATGTTGAACTATGCTGGATTAAATACTTTATAGGGCACCTGGTGTAATAATTAATAATACTTAATGAAACTCATATTAGCTTTAGTATTTATTGTTTCGATGTCAGCTATCAACATCCGGTCAGATGTCTATTGTATCTTCTTGTCTCTTCTTAACCTACCTCTCAAGATAACACGTCTCTCTCTCTCTTTTTAAACCAACAACAAGATCCTTTATTAACAAAACGAAACAAAAAGAAAAAAAAACGAATAGCATTACATATTAAACACTTTACTTGACGAAATTTACCATTGACAATACTTCAATAATCTTCAGGTTGACGTAGGCGACCAACAGTTCAGATCTCGCATCTCGTTCGTGTCCAGGTTGAGCCAATTGTCCTTACTGTCCTTCATCTGTTTCACCTTCTTCACCTTCTCCTGTTTCTCGACGTCATTCTTCTCCCTGAACCTGCCAAACAGCAGATCGGTTGCGTACTGCGCCGAATACTTCATGGTCGTCAGAAGATAAACTTTTCCAGATGTTCGTTTGCCGAAATATTTCCCGGTCGAAGTTCACAAAAATTGCAAACGCACCTGACGGATGAGGAGAGCTGTCACCGACTGTCACGTGTCAAACAATCGACAACGTCCAGCCATCATCAATCTTGTAATTAATTTTATCGAGTTTCTCCTCCTCGCAGTTGGTCTTGATATTGTTCCTTACGTCTTAGAGGTTATTGACATCGTTTTGATTGACAAGTCATTAGGCGGGACCCACAATCAATCATTTTCATGATGATTTATACCGTGTCTTTTCGCTGGTGACATATTCAGGAATATCTTTAGGCTTCTCAGGTTTGGTTTTTTTGTTGCATATTTAAAAACATGTGCGTATAAGTTTGGATAAGAGTGAAATTTGCAAACTCGAACCGGAGGCTGTTGGTTGGTGTCTGCTTTATCGGCTAATTTATTACATTCTTTAATGGCGAGATATCTTATTTATGATCTGATTAGTTGGTTCAAGATCGTCTGATAATACCAAGGTAAGAATCTGGTACTCAGCTTATAACGGCCTTGGTATACAGGGTGGTATGTGTAATACATTTACTAATTGTTTTGGTGTATATTAGGATGGATTGAAATTGAATTTGAAAACTGCTTGATGGGGAATTGATGCTCTTTGATATGTGGTTTACTACACAGATAGAAAAGATTTCTTGTTTTAAAGAAATGTATTTGTTTGAATTTATTCTTTTGGGTCAAAACATATTTCTTTGACGCCAACAATATTTACTTCATTGAATACTCTAGTTTATTTGCTTGCAGAGATTAATTTATTTGAAATATTTATTTAAGTGGAATAAATATATATGGATACAAACAAAAATTACTTTCCTTTAAAGTAATATTTTAGTTTTGATTTTTAAAAAACGTTTCTTTACAGCAATAAAATATAATTTTGATTCTAGCATATAAATTTCTATATAAGGAGAGATTTATTTCGCTTAAAGTAATATTTTGTCTTTGGCTTAAAAATAGGTTTACTTCCGCCAAAGAAATCATATTTTGATTAAAATAAATATATTTGTACACAAGAAGAGATTTATTTCCTTTAAAGTAATATTTTTGTTTTGGCTTTAAAATAGGTTTACTTCCACCAAAGAAATCATATTTTGATTCAAATAAATATATTTTTAATGTCATCCAACTGTATTGTTAGATGGCGCTGTAAATTCTCTCCTCGCACTTCGTACATATCGAGAGTATAAAGCCGCGTGATTGACAGTATAGAACTTATAGAGTACAGTGCCTGCAGGTTCAAGTTGCGATTCCAAATCAGAGTACACTTTACTAACTTAACCTTGACTATACGTTGGGTTGGGAAGACCAAGCACTGGTCGAGGATGTGCGACATCCCAAAAACGAGGTGACACATGGCGAGTCTTCCGAAAAATTCCTGTCTATTAATTCCTTCAACAAATTAATAATTTTAAGCATTTTAACTCGACCAACAATTTTGTTAATTTAAAAAAATGTAATTTTTTCACTCAACACAATCATAATTATTTGAAGTAAATAAATCTCATTTCTTATAATACACAAATTGCAAACTTTTTAACTGGAAACATAAGTTGTTTGACACAAATCAACGTTCTTTCTACCAAACAAATATTTCAAATAAATGCGTTTTTATCCGCAAATAAATATTTCTTTGCCTCTATTGAAACAACAAATTTATTTGAGTCAATGCATACTTATTTGAATCAAACAAAAATTTCTCTCTGTGTACTTATTTGAGTATTGCGGTACAAATTACATATCGTTTCAAAAGAAAAATGTTTATAACTTTTACAAAAACTGCTTAAATCCTTTTCTCCTAGGCCAAATTGTAGGTAATTGATTAGGATTATACTTTAAATGATTACATTAAAAGCTGAAAAGCCTCCACATTACGATATTATATATGACACCAAGTGGAGGGCGTTGATATTTTGGTTGGCTGTGACAACAACATGTATATAACTTTTTCAAAAATTATTATATAGCTTTCTACCATATAGTAAATTATAGGTAATTAGATGCGGTAGTCCTATTCTTGAATGCAAAATGTTTTGCTCTGAGGTGAAGAACCCCTAAATAACGATATTGTACTTATGTTGTGTGGCTACAACTGAACATTACTTTGTTCTGCTTTAGCAAAATGTTATAACTTTTCTAAATGTTGTTCTATAATTTTCTGTCATGCGTCAAATTAAAGTTCTTTAATGGGGATTAAATTCTTTGGTAGTCGATTTCCGAACATTTTGTCAATACATGCTATGATTGTTACCATACACAATTGAAGGTTCCACTGCTTTAAATTTGCAACGTTTCCAAAAAGTTATTATTAAAAAATGAGTACTTCCAACGGCTTCCGAGATGACGCACTATTTCTGTCTTATTTAACACCAATAGTAACAGCAATATTGTTCTGCAAAATAAAATTTGTGGAATGCTTCATTTGTTTTTTTTTATTTCATTAAAGAAGATATTATAATATTAAATGTACATTCAGCGAAAAATACGAGAGTTTCAATGAATAATTACACCTATTCCAGTTTTTCTTTTGTCACAAAATGTTATATGGACATTTCAAAGCTCTTTTTGTTTGTAGATGACGAACCGTGAACGTCTCCATCACGTCTTAGATTTGCGTTACGCAGACTTCTTGGTTTGGAATCTATGAAAACAAAATTGAAACGATATCTCACATCTCTTGTGACAAAAACAGTGTCACCATCACTTCTTATCTGTACACAGTAATTTTTGCTGTTTTGTGTTGAAATATATGCATTATTTGGTATTCAAATTTACTTTTGTGGGAACGTCCCAATTGTTGATAATTTTTGTATATCTGATGTTCGGATTATATAAAAGACGAAATACATAAGAAAACAGTTGAGAAGCAGAAAAAAGAGCTCAGATAGGGTAAATTCTAGTTCCAGGTCTTAGATAAAACGTCGTGTTGAGTCGCACATAACGAATATAAAGCGCTTGTTTATTTATACACTCGCCTACGGCTCGTAAACTTCATGCACGTAATTTATATATTTTATATACTGTGATTGTGTTGTGGGTGGCATGTACAAGTAACACCAATACTTGCAGACAGTATTTTATCAAAGTTTTGAATCTTTGTTCACGTTGGTTCAAGTTATTAATATTTTTTTCTCAAATTTGTACACAATACTTGTTACACCATAGAGCACCGACTTTCCAGCAAGCAAATTTGAGTATTAAAAAAATAAATTATAGTTAAAAAAAGACGAGCCACCCTAATTTACATATGATCATAATCAATAAACTCAACATTTATTTTTTTGGTACCATATAACTAGGTATAGCACTCATGCACTACCCAAAAACTGTGGTAAACGTCTTTTAGTTTATCCTCTTCAGATTAATATCTTTATTCGCTAACATGGTGACAAAATTATTTCCTACCAGTTATATATGATATTAAATTATGACAGACAAACCTTTCACTTAACACCTACATCCGCGCAAGTTACCTAATAATCTCCGCGAAAGAATTGGTGCAGATAAGAGGAACATGCACCATAATTTCTATTGCGTGTTATCTTGCAATGCAGGACTGGCAGTTGCGAATGCACGCCTATGGAATCCTTTTGTTCTTCGCGTCTGTAAAAACTTGGAAATGGGTTAGTTTGAATTTGTTGTTGACATGTGAATGCAAACTGAGAAGTCCGAATCAAGCAGATAACGTGTTACGAAAATTAACGCCATGACATGTGAGGTGTGAAATACCTTTAGAATATTGTTTAGTTTGTAGCGAAGTACCAATTTGTGTGCTACAATAAACTACTAGTAATATTCAAGTAAATATTATTTGTTTTAAATATTGTTAAATAAGATTTATTATTAAGAAATGTTAAAAATTTATGGTATACCGTTTTTAATGAAAGACAGTATAAAATAAGTGCTTATAGTGCTTTTCTTTTGTGCTTTCTTCTTTTTTTATTAACAAATATTCTCTCCGAGCATTAGATAATAATGTTACAGAAGAACGGCTTCCTTTTACTTTATTTGGGTGTTTCAGGCCAGAATAATGATTCCGTAATTCCGACACTCGTGTCGGAATTTGGGCTTCAGGCCATTCCTATATTTTAAGATGCATAGCCGCCAATAATAGACATACTTAAATAAAATAGCTCATTAGCTTTTATAAAGAATTAGGATCAATTAGGAAAAATAATATGATCAATTTGGAAAAATAATATGAAAGTGTACTGTATGTAGTGTAGTGATCCTATACAAAAATCAAAAGAGAAATATAAAATAGTCCTAGCGATCCTTTTGAGTTTTTATGCGATATCCACAAACTTAAAGAAAATGTTATATGTAAAAATGATTTACTGGCTCATTCCAAAGATGTAGAAACCGCTTTAAAAGTTGGCGATTCCTCCATCTTAACGTTTTTGCTGCCGAAATGGTAAGCTAGTTAATTTTTATTTGGGTAGACACATAATTTGCCCGCCTATAAAATAATATTAAAATGTGCTGACTCTTTGATGATATTATTATTGAGATTAATTAAAAACTATCAGTGATTAAAAAATTCCCCATGAAATACTTGCATCAATATCTCCGAAAATAATACTCTTAGCAGAACAAATTATACATCATATTAAAAATAAAATTTTGATGAAGATTTGGGTACATGATAAACAAAGAATGACTTAAAATATTGAAAGATTTAGATTTGGGAAAATTTAAAGAACGGAGATATTATGTCAATATCTATTCTGTCAAAAACGACAGAAGTTTACTGACGACAGATGACTTAACAGTGTAGATATTGACATAATTTCGGTTCTGAAAACCCGTTTGTTAACCTTCTCCCAAATCTACATCTTTCAGTATTTTTAAGTAATTCTTTTCATCTTTAATATGGTGTACATTTTGTTCTGCTAAGCTTAATACTTTCGGAGATATTTGAAACAAGTAGTTCATGACAAATTTCACTGACAATCACTGATAACATATAATAAATTTTAATAATAATGTCTTCATTCAGTAAACATTTTGATGGTATTATTGGTACTATTTTCATAGTCGGGCGAATTAATTCTGATGTTAAATGATTTTGCATCCGTAGACCTTGTTTTCCAGAAGGTCCAGTTGACGTTTTTAAAAATTCATTACCTCCCTTAACATTGGGCCAAATTTAAACATTGCTTAGCAGTTTTTTTCTAACCCTGCCTATAACTGTTGCTACCTGAGCGGGCGATAGACAGTTTGCTAAACTAATATTAATAAAAAAAAGTACTTAAGAACCATATCTACTTAAAATTGTCTTAATGGGTTAGCAATGAAGGCCACTGAAAATGAATTGAGTAATACATTGGATCTGAAAGAAGTTACTCGCGATTTTGCAGAAAAAAGGTTCGAAAGAGCTAATTTTAATTTAGGGTTAAACTTTGTATATTGTACTAGTATTCTTTATTCTTTGTTGTTTTAAGCGTATTGTTTGTACTAGTATAATCTCCAAAGGTTGTGTTTTTAATACAAATAAACTTCGTAAATATTGTGTGAGTGTTGACTGTATTTTTCTTTGCAGTTGGTTTGTTATAAAAGTAATTAATCAATTGACCTGCTATTTTGTAAGTATGTAAATTAATTAAGTATGCACAGGTGGGCCAAATTCGATGTTACTATAGGAGATCTCGGTAACTATAAGAGATACCAAAAAATGAGTAAGATCGTCTTTTTTTGAGAGAAACTCAATGGTGAAAACCAAAATTAGCTATCGTCTTTTGTTTTCGAGTATTATTATCCTATTAATCTAAGCAAATTGCACTGCGAGATATGCACTGTCAAATATTTGTACCGAAAGTACCGAAAATATGAACATTTAATGTCGATTCGTAACTTGCAAACACGTTGCAAGGTCTCGAACGCATCGGCTGGCTCGACAAAAACTTGTGGTTCTATGGCCGTAAAAATACTACGCCGATATTGGGCAGACTATTATAGGTAAACATATTAATGCCGCATGAATGCACCGGTGAAAAATACATTCTTATGCCTGCAAGAAATAGTTCGGGCTATAGAATTCTTAATACGTTTTACTTTCGACAAGAAAATAATATCTTGGTACGTAGTGTGTAGGATGTTTGTTTTCGCTACATTAGTAACGCGTCTTGCTAAATATAATAAAAACTAATACACGCAAGGACTCATGATGCATGAATTTATTATTTGATAATAATTATTTCAATCATTTGCAGTTGGTTTGTTATAAAAGTAATTAATCAATCGTCAGGGGGGCGACACTATCGAGATTTGCCTACGGCGACAAAAACGCTATTAGCTATATTTACATATACCTAATTCGGACACCCCTAAATTTGTAAGTAACAGTGGTTAAAAGGACACCGTATTATTATGAAAATATAAAGCATTTTTGGTCAGCCTAAGTATAAGGAAAATTATAAGGAAAAAATCAACTTTTAGCATAACATTCAACTATCAAGATCAGTCAAACTTTTAGGTATTAAGTTTTAAAACAAAAATGTTCTATTATAAGCAAAGAAAACTGTAATCTTGGTACATTAAAATGGTTTTGTCGGAAGAAACATATTTCCTAGATGCTCTTTTTACTGTGTATAGAATATGCAGAAATTCTTATCGACTAGTAGCTTTTCCTCAACACAAATTGCTGTCAATAAACTATAGAGTGATATTTCTTATAGAACTGAGCCTACTATAAGTTTTTGTCGATTATCTAAGGAAATAATTACGTAATCACTGAACGTTGTATAACCGCACAATGGCTAGCGTTTTAGTAGCTCCCTGTGACCTTTTTCAGCACTCGTCGACTACATAAAAAAAAACACCGTGAAAATTTTATTAAATTACTTAACCGTTTCCTAAGGTAATGGCCTACCAACATAATGTAATTGTTCACAGGCTTTAGTGGATAGAGAAATAATTACTTCCTTAACGTAAACTGGCGTTACGAATTGCCAACCTACATCCTTGCATTCCCTTTCATATAGAATTCACGTTATTCGCGATGAAGTTTGAACTTCGTAAACATAGTAACTTTTCGAGTGACTTTTGTTGTTTTATTTTTAAGGATTGGTTTATCTGTAAACAGTTCAAACACCATACGTTTTATTTTGTAGTACGATTTTGTTAACTAGTTAATTAATTCTGTTCACTCAATAACTAGTTAAGTCACACCAACGCCATGATTGGCTAATAAGACCCTATAAGATTGAAGATTCAATACTAGATTATCAACTTCTTAAGTATATTATATCAGTATGGATTAATAATTTTCTACCATATAGTTAAATGCTTTTCTTCAGTCTGATCGTATCGACAATTTCAATTTAGATTAACTGTGGTGCGTTTGCAAACGTCCACTATACATATACATACATACATACATACAAGACTGGTTAATATAAATTGAAGGTTCATATTAAGAGATTCAGGAGATAATGCGATAAGATAACGGAATAATAAACGTGCCTGGGCAAACATACTTGTTCAACTTGGCGGAAATTTGCAATCATTGTGAATTATTGTTGATAGGAATGAGCGTTGGAATGTCGGGAGTTTGAATGAGTAAAATATACAGAGTGTAACTTCTGAATCATTTCTACATATGACTGTCAAAGTCAGTAAGACAGTTAGTACAACGTTAGTACAAACTGGAACAAGAATTACCTACTTTTGAAAATAAGTCCGCGCCCTGTGATGGCTTTTTATAGTCTTTATTTTTTGTGGCCTTTTTTTTCTGCTTCTCAAGTGTTTTCTTATGTATTTCGTCTTTTATATAATCCAAACATCAGATATACCAAAATTATCAACAATTGAGACATTCCCACAAAAGTAAATTTGAATACCAAATAATGCATATATTTCAACACAAAACAGCAAAAACTACTGTGCACAGATAAGACGTGATGGTGACACTGATTTTGTCACAAGACATGTGAGATATCAGTTCAATTTTGTTTTCAACTAGAACCATAAATTGTGTATGGTAACAATCATAGCATGTATTTACAAAATGTTCCGAAATCAACTACCAAAGGATTTAACCCCCATTCATGATCTTTAATTTGACGCATGACAGAAAATTATAGAACAACATTTAGAAAAGTTATAACATTTTGCTAAAGAAGAACAAAGTAATGTTCTGTTGAAGCCATACAACATAAGTACAATATCGTTATTTAGGGGTTCTTCACCTCAGTGCAAAACATTTTGCATTCATGAATAGGACTAATGTGGAGGCTTTTCAGCCTTTAATGTAATCATTTAACGTATAATCCCAATCAATTACCTACAATTTGGCCTAAGAGAAAAGGATTTAACCAGTTTTTGTAAAAGTGATAAACATTTTTCTGTTGTAAAGACATGTAATTTGTACCGCAATACTCAAGTAAATAGTAGACAAAATTACTGTGATTTAGGGGTTGTATGCCACAAAGAATTTTTACTTTATCATACGCAGTATGATGAAGTATTGTAATCGTGCCGAAAAAAAAAATGAGATTTTAGCGGAAATAGGTCTTTATGGGTCCCCTGAACATTTTTGACCAAGGTACAAAAAAATGTCTGTGTGTGTGTGTGTGTGTGTGTACCCGTTTTTTGTGGAGACGATTCCGAAGAAACTACTAAAGGTATCGGGACGAAAGTTCATATTTAGAAGTTTCATGACTAAACTTAGAGCTGAAAAGCTTTTGGTTCAAAAGGGTCCAAAGGAACTGGCCGTTTCCTCTAAGCATTTTTCAAGGATTTTCCAAATGAGCTGCTATTTCTGTAATTTCGTCAAAATAGTTAAATAATAAATTAAAGTAGAGGAAATTTTGAATACTTTATGCCTATGATATTTTTTGGTAAAATCAATAGTTTAGCTTCAAGAGCAATTTGTATTTGATCGAGATCGGTCGCATCTGCATTGATATGAAACTACATCCTCGAACTACATAGTAGCCTGGATTTTTCAAATATTTTTTTGTGCTGTCACCACAGAAATATCTATGGCTGTCACACTCGAAAACAGCGGATTTCATCAGAGGTTGGAGAACCGCTATGGAACGTTGCCGCTCTAGTGCAGCAATGTACAAAATACAAAATTCAAATAAGATAAGATCACCAATTTGATTGTTTGTTGATAAGAAATATCAACCCGTTGTTATATCTAATTGTAAAAACGATAAATTGAGAAAATTGTAAATAAAGTATATCGATGAGTGTAGTTATATTTTAGTATGTCAGTATGTCGGTACGGATGTGACATCTAGTGTCATGAACGAATATAAACCTGTCAGAATTTGAATTAGCTTTTTAAACTTGACGTTTCGTAGAAGCGGTATTAATAATTTCCTATACAGAAATATAACCATTTTTGATTTTTTTTTAAATACGTATTTCTCAAAAATCAACACAAAAACGTTGATGTCACATGCGACGGTGACGCGCCGCATCACCGCTCGTCGCGCTATTCCGTACTTTCGGCTCTTGTGAGATGAATAACTATTATTCTGATGACAGTAGGTAGTGTCAAACGCTGATGCTTTGACAATACCTGCTATTGATACTATTGACTATTAACATATCTGTCAAATCCTGGCTAACTAGTTTAATTTTAATGCAGACACGATTTATCTCAATCAAATAGATTCTCATGCAGCTAAACTATTAATTTTATATTTTGTATGATAAAGTCATGTGCCTGGACACATTTTTTTTAGTGTAAATGAGTAAATACAACGGTTAATTACCTACGAATTTGTCATATGAAGCAAACATATGTAATAATTTTTGTTCCATTTCCTGTACATTTTTAGTAAAAGTTATAACAATTTTTCTGTAGCGTTTTTCGTAGTATATCTGAAAGCTTGCATAGAAAGTATATGCAAATTATTGTGATTTAAAGGTTGTTTGCTACAGAACGGGAAATAGTGACTAACTAATTGTGATAGGTAGTCTACATTTTGACGTATGGATTATCGTCGTTCAGTAATTTTTAAAACGTTATAAGCAATTTTCAGTAATCAACTTTGTGTTTCTTTGGCTGTCGATAGTTAATATTGTTACAATACTAATCGGCTAGTCGCTCTGTTGCCTGTAGACAACGGAGTTGTTACCCCTAAATCATCATTATTTTGTTTATCTCTCAATAAGTATCGTAAAGTAGTAAAATGAAAGCATTTTTCTTGGCAAAGAACATATGATTTGAGGCCTTTTTTGATTTCCAAAATTCTACCATTTGCTAGTTTCAAAGCTAGATGTGTTCTAATACAAAATAATCTCCAATAAGTAATATGTATGTAGGTAATTTAACATAATAAACACCAGATCTACTATAGCTTTGACTATTGTAGTGTTCAGTCGCCCCCACTCCGCGACTGTAGCTATGTTACCGCGGCAGATAAGTAACCAGTGCCGTTGCCTAGCAATGTCAACAACTCGCTAGGTTCACCTCCGCCATTGTTGCTCATTTGCTGTGTACAGTAAAATCGTTAATTTCGTCGTGATTTTTGATCGGTTTTTCTTTTTATCGGGACAAACGTAATTTGTGATGTCTTGCGTACGGTTTGTGACGAATTTGTGCGTATTTACGAAAAATATCATCGTGAAGCCCGGATTGCACAAAGGTGAGTTTTTTTTTGTATGTTCGCAACCCTTTATTATACAAAAACTGAAGAAAACTAAAACGCCAATCTATAGAATTAGAATTCGAATATAAAATGAAAGAAAATGAATCTCTGTATATTGTTGGACTCTACTACAGACACTTAGCTTGCAATAAATTTGCAATTCTTTCTGCGAATGGCGTTCAGAAGCAACAGTCTTAAGTGATCGTTCGTATTAAGCACACGTTCGCAACGAGCAGATATATTTTATTTTGTCCTCGATAAGTTGACACTTTCAGTCATTAATTCGAGCATTGTCGTGCATAATTACAGCATGTCGGCGCGTACTGGTTCGTTTTTTATGTCCCAAGGGATACACCTGTGCCTTAAAATTAGCAACGTTCAATGCTAAATTCGTTATGTTAACGATGTGCATCTTTATTCTTAATTATACATGCTGATACAAATGTGTGCCACAAGATGGGGATTTTGTTTATATTTGTGGATAGTGGTCTGTTTACAACCGTTTATAACAATTTTAAATTCAAAAAAAGTCTGTATCAAAACTATTTTGAATTATTTAATGGTGTAATAATCAACAAAATAAGTTTCGAACTTCAACAGGCTTATATAGGGTGAGTTATTATCCCGGCGGTTTTTTAAATGGAACACCCTGTATTTTATGTTCTAGTTGAATTGCTCATCAAGTTCCCTTTCATTTATGTCAAATATGTCATATGTCCAGTAGTTTTCGTGATATTTACAATTTAAAGAAAATGTGTAATATTATCTAAGTATGCCATTATTTTCTTGTTCTTTCTTTTCTATTTGTCTCTTAGTTGTAAATCAGTAATAGTTTATTAAAAAATAAATCTCATTTTACTTAGTAAGCTATTTGAACCAAATTCAGAAACAAACTATAAACACTTAATAAACATTGCACAACAAGCAACTATTATTTTAATTAATATTTGGAAGTTGGTCAAAATGACGCCTATTTTCTGTTCTGCAAGCATTAACGCGCTGTATAAAAGATCTTGAGATATTTCTTTACATGTCTTAAGCTTTGCTATAATTATAACTCATCGTTCAGCGAAAAGACAAATAATGTGACTAATTTTGACAGCAATAACTTATTGAGTGTCGTTAGATCTCAATTATTGTTTATTTCTATGATTAATAAATGCTATTAGTATTAATTACCGTTTTTTCAAGTTATATTTTAGTACAGTTTTACTGATTTACAAATGAGAGACAAACAAAAAATAACAAAAAAATAATGGCATTATTAGATAATATTAGACATTTTTCTTAAAATTGTAAGTATAACGAAAACTACAACAATTGAACATATGGCATACTTAATATAAATTATAGGGAACTCGGGGGGGCAATTCAACTAGCACATAATTTACAGGCTGTTCCATTTAAAACACTCAAGGAAAAGCCATTTGAAAAACATCAAAATTTACTAAGTTTTATGAACACTCTGTATAGTGAATCTAATATCTTTGGATACTATCATCTATCTACTGGCTTTGACTATTGTCTGACATAGTTTAGCGGCAAAATCTGCAAAAATTTCGTTTTTACATAGTTTTAACGAAGATCCTGCAACGGGCATATTTTGGGGAAATAATTGAATATCTCAGGAACTATTATCGCTGACAGTTGGCAACCTATACGGTTGAATAGACAAATTTATTAGTATTGATATAATAATAAAATGTACCGGGCATTCCATTAAAAAAAATGTACATACTTTCCGTCACGCCTAAATGCAACACCCTGTATAAATGAAAATAATTTTTACTTTATCATACGCAGTATGTAAAGTATTGTAATCGTGCCGAAAAATTTTTTTGAGATTTTAGCGGAAATAGGTCTTTATGGGTCCCCTGAACATTTTTGACCAAGGTAGAAAAAAATGTCTGTGTGTGTGTGTGTATGTGTGTGTGTGTGTGTGTGTGTGTGTGTGTGTGTGTGTGTGTGTGTGTACCCAATTTTTGTTAATTCATTTCCGGAGAAACTACTAAAGGTATCGGCACGGAACTTCATGTTTAGAAGTTTCATGATCAAACTTAGAGTTGAAAAGCTTTTGGTTCAAACGGGTCCAAAGGAACTGGGTGTTTACTCCAAGCCTTTTTCAAGGATTTTAGAAATCAGCCGCCATTTCTGTAATTTCGTCAAAATAGTTAAATAATAAATTAAAGCAGAGGAAATTTTGAATAATTTATGCCTATGACATTTTTTGGTAAAATTAATAGTTTAGCTTTTCAGTTTATTCTAAGCCTTTTTCAAGGATTTTGGAAATGAGCCGCCATTTCTGTAATTTCGACAAAATAGTTAATTAATAAATTAAAGTAGAGGAAATTTTGAATAATTTATGCCTATAACATTTTTTGGTCAAATTAATAGTTTACCTTCAAGAGCAAATTCTATTTGATCGAGATCGGTCGCATCTGCATTGATATGAAATTACATAGTAGCCAGGATTTTGACAAATATTTTTTTGTGTTGTCACATTCGAAAACAGCTGATCTCATCAGAGGTTGGAGAACCACTAGGAACGTGCCGCTGTAGTGCGCAAAATTATAAAATACAAATTTCAAATAAAATAAGATCACCAATTTGATTGTTTGGTGATAAGAAATATCAACCCGTCTTTATATCTAATTCTAAAAATTTAACATTGAGAAAATTATAAATAAAGTATAGCGATGAGTGTAGTTTTATTTTAGTATGTTGGTAGGGATGTGTCATGAACAAATATAAATCTGTCAGAATTTGAATTACCTTTTTAAGGTGCGTTTTCATTAGTGATAATGGCAGTGGTAGCAGACGCCGTTATAGTATTTCCAATAGAAAATTGCTAGTGACTCATGTTTATGTACATGCAAACTAATGTGTCATTATCACGATATGTAAGAAATACTATAATTTCGTATTCTACCACCGCCATTAGCTACCATTACCTACCAATCGGAACGCACCTTTCGTCAAAGTGGTACCAACCTAGAATTTACTATACAGAAATAATTTTTTTTTAAATACGTATTTCTTAAAAAGCAACACAATAAACGTTGATGTCGCTCCTGCCAAAAACTAGATAGCGCGTCTCGCTCATATGCAACGGCTACACTCCGCCTTCGGTGACGCGCCGTATCACCGCTCGTCGCGCTATTCCGTACTTTCGGCATTTGTGACATAAATAACTATTATTCTAATGACGTAGTGTAGGTAGCGTCAAATGCTGATGCTTTGACAATACCTACGATTTATCTCTATAGAATAGATTCTCATGCAGCTAAACTATTAATTTTATATATTGTATGATAAAGTCATGTGCTGGCCACATCAGATTTTTCATTATAGAAACTGGTGAGTCAAACAACTTTTGCGTAAAACATTTTTTTGTTTCTCTAACGATTTAATAGCTATCGACCGCCGGGATACTAATGACACCCTGTATATTTTCCATTCACGATTTATCTTGAGAATTCATTGCACGTAGACGAATCGGAATCGAATCGATATAGTTAACCCGATTCTGGCTACCTTCTAAGCGGATCATTACAAATTCAAATTGATTGAGTGCGCTTCGCGATGCACGGTTCGCGCTCGCACATAAACCCAGGCGAATTAGAAAGTGCACGGCGAACTAGGGGCATTTGTCACCACGTATAGGGAAGACACGTCTGCACTCGGACGTAGTCAGCATTTTCAAATAACCCGTCAACCCGGCAAAATGGTAATTTGCCATCCGGAGTACGCTTAATGCCACCACATAGAAAGGAAAGAACCAAGAAGCGCAACTGATATTATATATTGACGATCTATGATGTTGACACGCAAAAGAACACTGGATTATCATATTTTTCTACATATGGTTGGAGACTCGCTTGTCAGAATATAACCTAAAAGGTTGACTGATTTTGATAATTCACGATTATTTTGCTTGCGATTGTTTCAAATTATGGCAATTGAAACAATTTTTTTAAGCGTCATGTTTTTAGAGGTTGGTCTGAAAAATGATCCGAAAAACAATTACCTACTGCATATTTCATAATTTTTAAAACATTTTAATTATTTGTAGCGGTTCCTGCATACAGGCTGTCAAACTTAATATAATTAATTCATTAAATAACAAAAAATTTCGAATAAATAACTTCAAATAACTTCTAGTATTTTTCTGACCTCTAATAGCTTTCCCTAGCTTAGAATAGGACAAAATTCGTCGCAGAATGCGATCACCAAATTTTAGCTTTTTATTAATGTTTTCATATAAATGTTTTAAATACAAAATACGTAACTAAACATTTTTTTATAATAGAATTGAAAGTAATCTAAAAGATTAACCATCAATTTAAATCTGAATTTTTAAAACTAGGTACTTGTATCTAATAGGCTACTGGCACTGATGTCCTATATTTTCTTTGTCCTAAACAAAAAGCACTAACACTTCACTCACTGTGGTCTGCTTTTTACACATTTCACTGGTTCACTAGTTCGAAGGGTTGTTCTTTTTAGTCTTCTCACTAGATTCTGGTTGTCCAGTAGCTGCATGGCCTCTACGTTGACGTGATGGCTTAGGCGAGATTCATGCTTAGTGGCGAATCTTTTTATCTCTTGGATGACTTGTGGGACACCAAGATCACGATGCAGGTCACTATTCCGTATGTTCCAAGGAGCGTTAACCATATTCCTTAGTACTTTATTTTGGGAAGTCTGGATTCCTTGTATAAAGCTGGATGCCGTATAACCAAATCGGTTTTAGTATTTGGTTGTAAACTTGTAGTTTGTTCTGTACTGAGAGTTTCTTGCCAGAAGCCAGTACAGTTCTCTGTATTTCAGGCCAAGCTCTACTCTCTTCTTCTTAACATATTCTTTCCACCTTAGTTTTGTATCCAGAGTCATACCCAAATACTTTGCAGTGTTCGCATATGGAACTATGACGTCGTTAATCTTGACATTAGGTATGTCCCCGATTCTCTTGTTTGTAAAGTTAATGTCGACAGATTTCAGTTCGTTCAGCTGGGTCTTCCATTTTTTGGTCCATGTATATATTTTATTACTCGCTTGTTGAAGATTCCTAGTAGATTCTCCAAGAGTTGATTCCACTGCCATTAGAGCCGTGTCATCTGCGAATGTGGCGACTGTCACATTTCCTGTAAAGCTGTGGTAGGTCACTTGTATATAGTAGATAGAGAATTGGTCCCAATACACTACCCTGGGGTTTACCAGCTTTTACTTCTTTTAGTTCCGAGTACTCATCGATCTGTTTTATTCTGAATAGTCTATCAGATACATAGGATGTTAGCAGCTCGACGTATTGTAGAGGAAGCATACTCTTTAGTTTGTGTATCAATCCTTCGTGCCAAATCTTATCGAAAGTTTGTGTCACATCGAGAAAGACTTATGGACTTGATGAATAGTGGAATTTTTGGCTTTTCTCTAAAACCAAAGTGGTGATTAGGAATTAGTTCGTTTCTCTCAACGATAGGTTTCATTCTCTTTAGAAGCAACTTTTCGAAGAGCTTCGATATCATTGGTGGTTTTGTAATTAAACATAATGACCATTTTTGTCTAACGCATTGCTAACGTTTTTGTAGTTGTTTTTTTTTTCCAAAACCAGAGTTAATTCATAATTCCCGCCTAAGAGATTCAGTCTAGAAAAAAGGAGTTCCTATTGAAATGAATACCTAAAAATAAAAATATTATTTATCTTTTCTTTAAATTAAAATTTAATTTATTTTAGTTAGTTTTGACTGTTGGTAACGACATTCATTCTTGCTCTTTTGGCAATCTTGACAAAAAACAAAAAAATAATAATCGTCCATCGTTTTCTTCATTTTGTTTCTGGTCGTTTTCTGAATTAATTTATTTTTAAGTCTAAAGTCTAAATTACAGCTAGGATACCTGCACCATATTAACAAAGGAAAAATTGTTTAATATGAAAAGAGTGCGAATGTTTTATTGAAAAGTAAGTGTCTCCTACAAAAATGAGGATATTTGGAGGAATGTAACAGCAAAATGTGGAAAATAGGAGGCTTTTCTTGTAACTGAGTTGATTATTTTGGTATTTAGATGAATTCCCTTACAGTTTTTCTGACATAATCACCAAAATCAGCAAAAGAAAAATCAAAAATGTGTACTCAGAGCTGAGATCTGTAAATTAAATATTCTTCCTGATTGGACTTTACAAAGTATCTATGTGTATGTAGGTCTAACGGAGCCGATGGTCTTACAGGACGGCTGGATAAATTTATATGCATGTCATTAACTTTCTATAAGGCGGTATTTACGCCGGCAATTACCGCCCAAGAGTGACCGTCTAGTCGTTTGCGGAGGATTTAAGTCCGATACGTTCAAAACTTACGGCCACGCCGGTTAGCATCCACCTTATTTATGAAAATATAACGAGCACTAATCGCGCCCGGTCATTAGAATCGTCCGGTACCATATCGCGCTGTTCGTTATGGGAAAACGCAGTTATAAAATATGGATGTGCATAATAATTGTGCTAAGAAAAGGGAGGGATAAGAAGATATAGAGATGGGTAAAGAAGAAACAAAGATGTAATAACAGAAAATAAGGAAGAAACGTGATTCAAAAATGTCGACTCATATAGGTATCGTAAATTAACATCATGTTAATAAAAAAAAAAAAAAATATTGCGCCTCCGCCACTTTTCAAAAATGTATTCAACTGAGATTAGGAATACTGAAATCGGTTTCAGTAATATGACTATCAACTATATTTCTAGATTATTTATCTGAGGTTCTATCACTTTCATAAGACATATAATACAATTTTCAATTACCTACATATAAATATCAGCATGCCACGCTATCAAGTTTTCATTAGAAAATCCACCCAGAAAATGTTCAGAAATAGTGACAGCAGTGTGAACGATTTATATCATAGAATATTAGGTGTATCATTTTTGCAACTTTATATATTCCATATTGAATGTAATATAATTATTACCCGATTTTATATTTTACTAGACTTCATCATTAAACCAGATAATTGTTTGATACGAAAAGTGTTCTGCCACCATAAACAAATATTTGGAAATGAGTTCTGTAGTAAAGATTCAGTATATTCAGTACAAATTATTTGCGCAATATATAAAATGAAACGTGCATTTATTGTAAGCATTTGATAAATTATTTGACCAATACAAAAAACATTTGACTAATACAAAAAATATTTGAGCAATGCAAAAAATTCCTTGAGCATTTAAAAAAATAAATGTGCAATATATTTATAATATGTGCACAGAATAAATAATTGTACGTTTATATATTTGAATGTTCCGTTCATAATATATTTGTGCACTTAAATAAATAAATGTGCAATACAATCGTTAGCTCTATAAAAATATAATGTGCATCTCAAAAAATAATTGTTAATTAAAAAATATATATGTTCAATAGTTTAAATAATTCAGCATTTGAAAATTTGGTAAGAGCATTCAATAATCTAAATTGTGCCATGAGAAAATTATAATGTTAGTAGAGAGATTATAGTGTGCATTAAGTTCTGCAACCCGTAGCGCATTTATGTGTATCGTACAGCTTAGTCCTGTCGTTGCTCTATGGTTTTGGTGTCAGCTAAATAAAACTATATAACTGAGTCATAAAAATTGGTTTGACAGGGAAGTGAACTGTTTTATTTTCTTTGAATAAATTAGTTCATAGTGTAAATTTAATTCTAGTTACAATCATAACTTCAAATATACCAAATCGCGCGCGGTTTAGGAGAGGCGATTTTAGTAATAGTTTAAACCCTTATAAGATGTATAAGAATAGGTGTATAAGAATATGTTGTATCATATATATCCTACGTCTTGTTCTACTGCTTGTTGTTTTACTTGTTTATTTTTTATTGTTTAGGAAACTGTTGTAATCCGACATATAATAAAAATTCTTTTTGCACACGTATTTAGTAGAATTAGATGCTGTACAATTGTCAATATTTTTGTCCTTTTGGTTGCTATTTTGGTTGCTAATCAACATTGTTTAATACTAGTACCTTTTCTGCTGTATTTCAGTAGATAAGTACCATGTTTAGTTTCAAATACGGTTATTCCGTGTGCAATTTTAACTTGCTATCTAATAATTATTAGTTTTATAAAATGAAACATACATAACACCTGTGCGGGTTTTAATACATACAAAACATACATAACAACCCAAAAACAATGTAATATTTTTACAATAAACAATTAATGAAAACGTTTGTTTTCTAATGGAAAAGAATTCTTTTCTAAATTATATAAAGATTCGTTGGGATTTCTTGTAAAATGGATGTTTACTCTTAGCATTTTTTCAACGATTTTGCTAATGAGCCGCCATTTCAGTAATTTTGTCAAGATAGTTAAATAATAAATTAAACTATAGGAAATTTTGTATTACTTATGTATATAAAATGTTTTGCTAATATTCATAGTTTAACTGTATGAGCAAATTCTATTTGGTCGAGATCTTGTCTGCATTAAAACTAGTTAGCCAGGATTTGACAGATATTTTAATTCTTTTGACGGTATTGTCAGAACATCAGCGTTTGCGTTGCACGCGAATTCGACACACAGATGCGTCGAGATTACCATGACGAGGCACTGCTGTATAGTATGATAAAGTAGGTAATGTGCTGGCCACATCAGATTTTGTTTTAATTCAAATTATATTTTTTGGGTTATATTCATAACACCACGGTTTATCCATGTTTCATTTTATGAATCCGATAGTAGAGATAGAACCTACAAATGAAAATATAATATTTAATATCGTTAAATTTACGTTAAATTTAGTAATACAAAAACAAAGTTAGTTTCGTTATTTTTACTCCTGATTGTGTAATTAATGATTTAAGTTACCAATTTTTACCAATTTTAGGGAGACATGACAGACGAAAATATTTCTTATTATAATATTTTTATGTAACATATTGATATTTATTTAATACTCAGTATGTATTATTTTAATGCACAAGTCAGCCATTCTAGGGCACAATATGTTCATTATTAAATTTTTTATGTAACATATTCATATTTATTTAATGCTCACTATGTATTATTTTAATGCACAAGTCAGCTATTCTAGGGCTCAAAATGAATTAAATATTGCTCATTATAAAATATTTTACGTAACATTCATATTTATTTAATGCACATTATTTCGTTATTTAATGCACATATCTATTTAAATAATGCACGCTTAAATCGCACCCGATTGAAACAAGTTGTTTGCAGTGAACCATTATTTAGCTGAGATATGTTTGAAAAATCAGTAAGATGTTTTTTAATTAAGCATTTAGAAAAATACAATGTAAAGCCACATATCGTTTCTGTACGAACAACAAGCCGGTATGACATCGACACACAACGAGAGAAATTAATTGTTGCAATTTCTCGTCATCGATCGATTCTTAATTGGTCATTTAATCAACCAGTCACAGCTAATTTACCACAATTGATCACGTCTCCGATAGTCTGTTTTTTTTTTCTTTATTTGTACTCATCAATCCTACAAGTTTGCTCATTATTGCAACTCGACCGGCTTGTATGAAAAATGTGACATCGAGAAAACCTTGGCCACTCTTGCATTGCAAGCATATGCATGTAGATTACCAATGATGTCATGATCAGTAGTCAATATTTTAGTTTATATACACTATACACTACACTATACAGACAGAAAGTAGGGTAATACCGCGTTTTTCAAATGACACATTTTTAGATAGAATAACAATCAATGTGTTACAGTAAGAATATGCTTTTCACGAGACATTGTGTAAGTTGTTGAGCTGGTAGAACTGAACTTAATGACATATACGAAATTGTCCAAACACCCCCAAAATCCCATTTAAAAAAAAAAAAAAACTGTTTTTTGATACTTGCTTGTGTATAAAAATGCAGAACTCCGTCATTTTCCAATCGATTTCCAAAATAAAAAATGCAAATGAAAGAGTGAACAGAGACCGACGTTCAAATTCAGCAGTTTCCCATTATTTTCAGATTTTCTAAACTTTAACAACAGTTTGATGACCTGTTTCAATCCATAATATTTTATATCTATTTTTTTATTGAAAGCCCGTTTAAATTTGCATTTATTACGTTTTTTTTTGTTAAATCACCGTCTTTACATTCACACTAGGCAGAAGGAATATACCTACGGCCCGACCATAATAAATCCATACTTTTCATTTACACTAATTAGACATTATTTTGTTTGTTTATTATCTTGTTTTACCGTATGTTAGTGTATCTAATTTGTTATTAAGTATCTATCTATTTTAGTTTGTTCAGGAGGATTTTTGAAACTTAGATTTCACCATATTGTTAACCTTAGATTTTACGTTGTTTATCGGTGGTTGAATGTTATTATTTCGCTTCATGTGCGATTACGAGCAAAGTAGTTGTGGTACAAATTATTATTATACACGTTTATGGATCAGATACATTGGGTAATTAATTCTAAAAAGTACAGCCCTCTATCTATTTTAGTTTGTTCAGGAGGATTTTTGAAACTTAGATTTTACGTTGTTTATCGGTGGTTGAATGTTATTATTTCGCTTCATGTGCGATTACGAGCAAAGTAGTTGTGGTACAAATTATTATTATACACGTTTATGGATCAGATACATTGGGTAATTAATTCTAAAAAGTACAGCCCTCTATCTATTTTAGTTTGTTCAGGAGGATTTTTGAAACTTAGATTTTACGTTGTTTATCGGTGGTTGAATGTTATTATTTCGCTTCATGTGCGATTACGAGCAAAGTAGTTGGGATACAAATTATTATTATACACGTTTATGGATCAGATACATTGGGTAATTAATTCTAAAAAGTACAGCCCTCTGTCTATTTTAGTTTATTCAGGAGGATTTTTGAAACTTAGATTTTACGTTGTTTATCGGTGGTTGAATGTTATTATTTCGCTTCATGTGCGATTACGAGCAAAGTAGTTGGGATACAAATTATTATTATACACGTTTATGGATCAGATACATTGGGTAATTAATTCTAAAAAGTACAGCCCTCTATCTATTTTAGTTTGTTCAGGAGCATTTTTGAAACTTAGATTTTACGTTGTTTATCGGTGGTTGAATGTTATTATTTCGCTTCATGTGCGATTACGAGCAAAGTAGTTGGTATACAAATTATTATTATACACGTTTATGGATCAGATACATTGGGTACTTGTACCCAAATATCGTAAAATCATTAATCGACAATCTTAACTTATTAGAATTATTGTGTTTACTATTAGGACGATATAGGTCTTTAGTATCATCAAATTTCATATAAAATAACAATCAAACTAATCCATAGGCAGTAAGAAATCAGCTTTAGTGCACGCTTCAGCGCAAATATAAAAAAATTTAAATTCGTGACAATCGCAATAAGTTATGTTACGTCTGCGGATTGTTTGTGGACTAACAGCATCAGCTACAATTAGTAAAAAATAGATCCTGGAGCTGGAATAGTTGTATTTCATTGTGCGATAAGTTGTTTGGAAATAATAAAAACGCCGACTACGCAACTGTTGTACAAGAGTTTTTGGGTGCCTACGGTGATATGGGCTGCAATATGTCTATCAAAATTTCCTTTTTGCATGTTTATTTGTATTTCTTTCCGGATAGTCTCTTCAACCCAGTGACGAACAAAGTGAACGATTTTATCAGGAAATGGAAGCTACTGAAAAACGTTTTTAAGGAAAAAACACCATCAACATGATCGCTGACTCCTGCTGGTCACTTAAACGCGAAACAAATGATATATTGTATAAACCACGGAGATCGAGTAAACATTTTTAACTTTTGTTGTATTTCTTGTTTTTTTTTTTTTCATAAATCGCGATAGAAACTCGGTACTGTTCGAATAAACAAGTGAAAATTTTATTTTTTACCGTTGGTGCAATTTATTTTGAATACAAATATATCTGGAATAGTTATTTATCTACCAAGGGATGTTTATGCCCCGAGGGTGACCGTTTAAAAAACTCGAGGGCCGATAGGCCCGAGAGCTTTTTAAGTCTCCCGAGGGTATAAACATCAAGTAATGCCCGAGGTGCATACAAAATTTTATGTCCTACAATGGTGTTTTTCCTCCGTTTGAATAATATTAACAAATATTTTGACGTTATCAAGAGAAATGCGTATCTACGGAGTTGAATAACAATACAAACAATTCGGAGTTGAGTGACACTATAGACAATTAATTGTCAAACTTATAACCTTAATCACCAATAATTGACATTGCCGAGTGACAGTACAGACATTTAATTGTCAAACATATAACCTTAACAGGTTGTAATAAACAAACGCGTATTAAAAGCAAATTTAAATGAGCTTATAATAAAAAATAAATTGTAAAAGAATATTACGGATTCAAATAGGTCATTAAACTGTTGCTAAAGTGGAAAAAATCTGAAAATAATTGGAAACTTCTGAACTTTGAACGTCCATAACTTTTCGATTTATTATTGGATCTGACCGCACAAGTACATCTTTAATAATGGTCTATACTACCTCTTTCATTTGCATTTTTCGTTTTGGAAATCGAATAGAAAATGGCTGAGTTATGAATTTTTATACACGTGTAAGTAAATATCGACAGGTTTCAAAAAAACTGTAACTAGGAAAATTAAATAAACAAAAAAATTCTTAAAGAAGCGTCTTTCATATAGACTAGTGTCAGCACTTTCAATACCCTTGCTCGAAATGTTTTTTTTTATGTTTGTTTGACAGACACGTGTGTTTAGTAAACGTATTTTTAAACCAAACCAAAATATTAACTACATACTTCAAAAGAAGGTAATCTCTTCTTGTGGTACTAAGAACTAAGAAAACGCATCTTTCTTCTTGTTATTTGCGGAAGTAGTGCGAACTGCTTTGGTCGATGAACCGTCTAAATGTGCCTAATTGCCCAATGACCTAATGCCACCCGACAAAAGAACGTCGGGTACCGTTTTCTCCGAAGTCTGCATCTCCACCTACCGACTTTTTGTTCTCTGCTCTCGGAGCGGCCTGCTGACTTCACACGCACCGATATCTCTAATGATTTATAAAATTGAGGCTAACGATTCGTATCGTATTATGTGCGGTCAGCTAACGTCAGCTTATGTAACCGTGATACCGATATTACCGGCTCCGGTTATTGGTATGGCATAGATACGCGATATTGTCGGCTACTATTTTGTCGTGGCGTTCTTTCTTTTTGGTCTGGTTCGACGAATTGCCTTTGCCTGTTCGAGTGAAGAACAATATTTGACCTAATTCAATCTTTTTGCTGTTGTAATTTACTAAACAGGAAATGGATTAAGAGACTTTGAAATTCAGAATTAATTACCCGATGTATCTGATCCATAAACGTGTATAATAATAATTTGTATCCCAACTACTTTGCTCGTAATCGCACTTGAAGCGAAAACATAACATTCAACCACCGATAAACAACGTAAAATCTAAGTTTCAAAAATCCTCCTGAACAAACTAAAATAGATAGAGGGCTGTACTTTTTAGAATTAATTACCCAATGTATCTGATCCATAAACGTGTATAATAATAATTTGTATCCCAACTACTTTGCTCGTAATCGCACATGAAGCGAAATAATAACATTCAACCACCGATAAACAACGTAAAATCTAAGTTTCAAAAATCCTCCTGAACAAACTAAAATAGATAGAGGGCTGTACTTTTTAGAATTAATTACCCAATGTATCTGATCCATAAACGTGTATAATAATAATTTGTATCCCAACTACTTTGCTCGTAATCGCACATGAAGCGAAATAATAACATTCAACCACCGATAAACAACGTAAAATCTAAGTTTCAAAAATCCTCCTGAACAAACTAAAATAGATAGAGGGCTGTACTTTTTAGAATTAATTACCCAATGTATCTGATCCATAAACGTGTATAATAATAATTTGTATCCCAACTACTTTGCTCGTAATCGCACATGAAGCGAAATAATAACATTCAACCACCGATAAACAACGTAAAATCTAAGTTTCAAAAATCCTCCTGAACAAACTAAAATAGATAGAGGGCTGTACTTTTTAGAATTAATTACCCAATGTATCTGATCCATAAATGTGTATAATAATAATCTGTATCCCAACTACTTTGCTCGTAATCGCACATGAAGCGAAATCATAACATTCAACCACCTAAAAACAACGTAAAATCTAAGTTTCAAAAATCCTCCTGATCAAACTAAAATAGATGGAGGGCTGTACTTTTTAGAATTAATTACCCAATGTATCTGATCCATAAACGTGTACAATAATAATCTGTATCCCAACTACTTTGGTCGTAATCGCACATGAGCGAAATCATAACATTCAACCACCTAAAAACAACGTAAAATCTAAGTATCAAAAATCCTCCCGAACAAACTAAAATAGATAGAGGGCTGTACTTTTTAGAATTAATTACCCAATGTATCTGATCCATAAACGTGTACAATAATAATCTGTATCCCAACTACTTTGCTCGTAATCGCACATGAAACGAAATCATAACATTCAACCACCTAAAAACAACGTAAAATCTAAGTTTCAAAAATCCTCCTGAACAAACTAAAATAGATAGAGGGCTGTACTTTTTAGAATTAATTACCCAATGTATCTGATCCATAAACGTGTACAATAGTAATCTGTATCACAACTACTTTGCTCGTAATCGCACATGAAGCGAAATCATAACATTCAACCTCCTATAAACAACGTAAAATCTAAGTTTCAAAAATCCTCCTGAACAAACTAAAATAGATAGCGGGCTGAACTTTTTGGAATTAATTACCCAATGTATCTGATCCATAAACGTGTATAATAATAATTTGTATACAAACTACTTTGCTCGTAATCGCACATGAAGCGAAATCATAACATTCAACCACCTAAAAACAACGTAAAATCTAAGTTTCAAAAATCCTCCTGAACAAACTAAAATAGATAGAGGGCTGTACTTTTTAGAATTAATTACCCAATGTATCTGATCCATAAACGTGTATAATAATAATTTATATCCCAACTACTTTGCTCGTAATCGCACATGAGGCGAAATAATAACATTCAACCACCGATAAACAACGTAAAATCTAAGTTTCAAAAATCCTCCTGAACAAACTAAAATAGATAGAGGGCTGTACTTTTTAGAATTAATTACCCAATGTATCTGATCCATAAACGTGTATGATAATAATTTGTATCCCAACTACTTTGCTCGTAATCGCACATGAAGCGAAATAATAACATTCAACCACCGATAAACAACGTAAAATCTAAGTTTCAAAAATCCTCCTGAACAAACTAAAA
Organism: Melinopterus prodromus; assembly: GCA_964023965.1. Classification (NCBI taxonomy): domain Eukaryota; kingdom Metazoa; phylum Arthropoda; class Insecta; order Coleoptera; family Scarabaeidae; genus Melinopterus; species Melinopterus prodromus. Next base: position 69,064,858 of record OZ030392.1, read on the forward strand.
TAGATAGAGGGCTGTAGTTTGTAGAATTAATTACCCAATGTATCTGATCCATAAACGTGTATAATAATAATTTGTATCCCAACTACTTTGCTCGTAATCGCACATGAAGCGAAATAATAACATTCAACCACCGATAAACAACGTAAAATCTAAGTTTTAAAAATCCTCCTGAACAAACTAAAATAGATAGAGGGCTGTACTTTTTAGAATTAATTACCCAATGTATCTGATCCATAAACGTGTATAATAATAATTTGTATCCCAACTACTTTGCTCGTAATCGCACATGAAGCGAAATCATAACATTCACCCACCTAAAAACAACGTAAAATCTAAGTTTCAAAAATCCTCGTGAACAAACTAAAATAGATAGAGGGCTGTACTTTTTAGAATTAATTACCCAATGTATCTGATCCATAAACGTGTATAGTAATAATTTGTATCCAAATTACTTTGCTCGTAATCGCACATGAAGCGAAATCATAACATTCAACCACCTAAAAACAACGTAAAATCTAACTTTCAAAAATCCTCCTGAACAAACTAAAATAGATAGAGGGCTGTACTTTTTAGAATTAATTACCCAATGTATCTGATCCATAAACGTGTATAATAATAATTTGTATCCCAACTACTTTGCTCGTAATCGCACATGAAGCGAAATCATAACATTCAACCTCCTATAAACAACGTAAAATCTAAGTTTCAAAAATACTCCTGAACAAACTAAAATAGATAGAGGGCTGTACTTTTTAGAATTAATTACCCAATGTATCTGATCCATAAACGTGTACAATAATAATCTGTATCCCAACTACTTTGCTCGTAATCGCACATGAAGCGAAATCATAACATTCAACCTCCTATAAACAACGTAAAATCTAAGTTTCAAAAATACTCCTGAACAAACTAAAATAGATAGAGGGCTGTACTTTTTAGAATTAATTACCCAATGTATCTGATCCATAAACGTGTACAATAATAATCTGTATCCCAACTACTTTGCTCGTAATCGCACATGAAGCGAAATCATAACATTCAACCTCCTATAAACAACGTAAAATCTAAGTTTCAAAAATACTCCTGAACAAACTAAAATAGATAGAGGGCTGTACTTTTTAGAATTAATTACCCAATGTATCTGATCCATAAACGTGTACAATAATAATCTGTATCCCAACTACTTTGCTCGTAATCGCACATGAAGCGAAATCATAACATTCAACCTCCTATAAACAACGTAAAATCTAAGTTTCAAAAATACTCCTGAACAAACTAAAATAGATAGAGGGCTGTACTTTTTAGAATTAATTACCCAATGTATCTGATCCATAAACGTGTACAATAATAATCTGTATCCCAACTACTTTGCTCGTAATCGCACATGAAGCGAAATCATAACATTCAACCTCCTATAAACAACGTAAAATCTAAGTTTCAAAAATACTCCTGAACAAACTAAAATAGATAGAGGGCTGTACTTTTTAGAATTAATTACCCAATGTATCTGATCCATAAACGTGTACAATAATAATCTGTATCCCAACTACTTTGCTCGTAATCGCACATGAAGCGAAATCATAACATTCAACCTCCTATAAACAACGTAAAATCTAAGTTTCAAAAATACTCCTGAACAAACTAAAATAGATAGAGGGCTGTACTTTTTAGAATTAATTACCCAATGTATCTGATCCATAAACGTGTACAATAATAATCTGTATCCCAACTACTTTGCTCGTAATCGCACATGAAGCGAAATCATAACATTCAACCTCCTATAAACAACGTAAAATCTAAGTTTCAAAAATACTCCTGAACAAACTAAAATAGATAGAGGGCTGTACTTTTTAGAATTAATTACCCAATGTATCTGATCCATAAACGTGTACAATAATAATCTGTATCCCAACTACTTTGCTCGTAATCGCACATGAAGCGAAATCATAACATTCAACCTCCTATAAACAACGTAAAATCTAAGTTTCAAAAATACTCCTGAACAAACTAAAATAGATAGAGGGCTGTACTTTTTAGAATTAATTACCCAATGTATCTGATCCATAAACGTGTACAATAATAATCTGTATCCCAACTACTTTGCTCGTAATCGCACATGAAGCGAAATCATAACATTCAACCTCCTATAAACAACGTAAAATCTAAGTTTCAAAAATACTCCTGAACAAACTAAAATAGATAGAGGGCTGTACTTTTTAGAATTAATTACCCAATGTATCTGATCCATAAACGTGTACAATAATAATCTGTATCCCAACTACTTTGCTCGTAATCGCACATGAAGCGAAATCATAACATTCAACCTCCTATAAACAACGTAAAATCTAAGTTTCAAAAATACTCCTGAACAAACTAAAATAGATAGAGGGCTGTACTTTTTAGAATTAATTACCCAATGTATCTGATCCATAAACGTGTACAATAATAATCTGTATCCCCACTACTTTGCTCGTAATCGCACATGAAGCGAAATCATAACATTCAACCACCTAAAAACGACGTAAAATCTAAGTTTCAAAAATCCTCCTGAACAAACTAAAATAGATAGAGGGCTGTACTTTTTAGAATTAATTACCCAATGTATCTGATCCATAAACGTGTATAGTAATAATTTGTATCCAAATTACTTTGCTCGTAATCGCACATGAAGCGAAAACATAACATTCAACCACCGATAAACAACGTAAAATCTAAGTTTCAAAAATCCTCCTGTACAAACTAAAATAGATAGAGGGCTGTACTTTTTAGAATTAATTACCCAATGTATCTGATCCATAAACGTGTATAATAATAATTTGTATCCCAACTACTTTGCTCGTAATCGCACATGAAGCGAAATAATAACATTCAACCACCGATAAACAACGTAAAATCTAAGTTTCAAAAATCCTCCTGTACAAACTAAAATAGATAGAGGGCTGTACTTTTTAGAATTAATTACCCAATGTATCTGATCCATAAACGTGTATAATAATAATTTGTATCCCAACTACTTTGCTCGTAATCGCACATGAAGCGAAATAATAACATTCAACCACCGATAAACAACGTAAAATCTAAGTTTCAAAAATCCTCCTGTACAAACTAAAATAGATAGAGGGCTGTACTTTTTAGAATTAATTACCCAATGTATCTGATCCATAAACGTGTATAATAATAATTTGTATCCCAACTACTTTGCTCGTAATCGCACATGAAGCGAAATAATAACATTCAACCACCGATAAACAACGTAAAATCTAAGTTTCAAAAATCCTCCTGTACAAACTAAAATAGATAGAGGGCTGTACTTTTTAGAATTAATTACCCAATGTATCTGATCCATAAACGTGTATAATAATAATTTGGATCCCAACTACTTTGCTCGTAATCGCACATGAAGCGAAATAATAACATTCAACCACCGATAAACAACGTAAAATCTAAGTTTCAAAAATCCTCCTGTACAAACTAAAATAGATAGAGGGCTGTACTTTTTAGAATTAATTACCCAATGTATCTGATCCATAAACGTGTATAATAATAATTTGTATCCCAACTACTTTGCTCGTAATCGCACATGAAGCGAAATAATAACATTCAACCACCGATAAACAACGTAAAATCTAAGTTTCAAAAATCCTCCTGAACAAACTAAAATAGATAGAGGGCTGTACTTTTTAGAATTAATTACCCAATGTATCTGATCCACAAACGTGTACAATAATAATCTGTATCCCAACTACTTTGCTCGTAATCGCACATGAAGCGAAATCATAACATTCAACCACCTAAAAACAACGTAAAATCTAAGTTTCAAAAATCCTCCTGAACAAACTAAAATAGATAGAGGGCTGTACTTTTTAGAATTAATTACCCAATGTATCTGATCCATAAACGTGTACAATAATAATCTGTATCCCAACTACTTTGCTCGTAATCGCACATGAAGCGAAATCATAACATTCAACCACCTAAAAACAACGTAAAATCTAAGTTTCAAAAATCCTCCTGAACAAACTAAAATAGATAGAGGGCTGTACTTTTTAGAATTAATTACCCAATGTATCTGATCCATAAACGTGTACAATAATAATCTGTATCCCAACTACTTTGCTCGTAATCGCACATGAAGCGAAATCATAACATTCAACCACCTAAAAACAACGTAAAATCTAAGTTTCAAAAATCCTCCTGAACAAACTAAAATAGATAGAGGGCTGTAGTTTTTAGAATTAATTACCCAATGTATCTGATCCATAAACGTGAAATAAAAACAAACAAAGAAAACATTGGGTTGGAAGATTGATTAATCCTTTCGATGTCGTGTCTTTCCTGTACAAGTTAATACCTTAGTAAACGTGTTAGGGCGTTTTTATTCTTTGGTTGTTTGTACGTTTCTGTTGTGCAGTGTTAATTGATGTGAGGGAGAGGAGTATACATCAATAAAGGTCGCTAATTTACATATGGTAGAACGATGGTATAATTTCTATTGCGGACGATGAGAATCGCCCACTAGTCGAGGAAGTAAACGGTGACAGCGTACACATTTGTCTATCCTGCTAGTATGTTGTCGATACTAGAACAGGGGTCCCCAAACTTTGTAAGAAGATGGCTACAGGAAATTAAATTAAGAAATTAAAAAGTTAAATTGTGGTATAAATTGATGAGTTCTATATTGTCCCAGAAGTGTATTAGATTGAACTCTCTTCGTAAAAATTAAATAAAAATAATGTCTTTGAAATTCTTTTCTTTTTTTTCCATTAAGCAAAGTAACAACTCAATTGTACAAATTTTCCATATTATGAAATTTTTTTCATTTTTTGAAAATGAGAACGGCAATATTTTTTTATTCCTTTATTGTCACCGGAAATCTATCCACATGCGTAATTTTAACTCGATTGGACACCGGGAAGTACGAAAAATAGCGATTACAAGATTTGTAACAAACTAACAGATAAACAATCAAACAGACAAATAAACAAACAACAAGTGAAGTTAATATAAGCGTAGCAGTTCTCCCGGAATATTATATATTATATGTAATTATATTTCGTACAAACAAGTTTACAAACTACTATCATAGAGACATTTGTTTGTGACAAATAGTCCCTTTTTAGTTCGCTATAAAAACGCATTTTTCATAAGTTTCCAACTGCAGACGAGTTTCGGATGAATACATCTGATAAAAAAAAAGCAATAAAGAGGCTAATTAGCGAATTAAACAAAAATGTGTATTTTGAACCAGTTTAACTTTATTTGCGATTATCTGCGTAACTAGAAACGGACAACTGGTCCCTTTTCACATCAACGCACACACATTTAAACATGCGTGTAGCATGTTATAGTATTGCCAGAGGGTTGGGGCATTCTTAGTTTTTCTCTGTTCATCAAAATACGACAGATCCTCCTTTGGATCTGGATTGGATCCTTGGATACAATAGAAGGACCACATTTCCCTGAATAAGGAGTTATGCGAAGATCAAACCTACATCGTAGATATGATCGGGTTGAAATACTGCCGCGGGATTGTATATGCGCAATAAATAGTCTATTGAATATCAGCATGCACATAGCAAGCTATAGTTAGTACATCTAAAGTGTTGAGTGATGCACAATAGGGTGCCACTTATTTATAAGTAAAAAAATATAATTTGACTATTTTGCTTGGACTCCCCCTAAATTTATTCCTTTGGGTATTATGACGAACTCCTGAAAATTTCAGCCAAATCGGATAATATTAACCCGTGCCGATTTCAATGTAAAGTTTGCCTGAAACATTAAACTGAAAAAATGCTCTATCTCGTTTCCTTCAACCACGTACTTTGTTTATAAACAAGTATTTTTGTGTTACAAAGATTTTGGTGTTACCACAGATGACGAATAAACAAAAAATTGTTTCCAAAAGAAATTAAAGTACAAAATTATTCTTTCTTCAATGTTTGCAATTTTGCATCTGGATATTCTTTGCGATAGTCTGCAATAGCTTAGAAAAAGACGAAACAGCATTAATTTTTTCAAAGTATTTAGTAGATTTGGGTACCTGGGTACCTGAACTAAATATGTTTGCTGCTCAATATTTTTCCTTACGCTGTCACTGTAATCTGTCAGTTTCAGTCCTCTCTTGGCAGCATCATTTGTAACCTTCAATTTTTTTACATCCTGTTCTCCATGAATAAACTTGCGACAACTTTTCCATTCAATGTGTAGTTGATTTAAAAATTTGGTAAAATTAATAACCTGGTAAAGATGTAAAGTCTGGAGGTTCCGGTTATCAGTCGGATTAGAATGTCACTGTCTTCGTGCTGTAGAAACTATGGCACATCCTTCAATCTTAACATACATTTCTTGGCCACCTAATTAGTGTGATCCTCTTGATCTTCATCGACGTCATTTCATAATCAAAATCATCATTTTGATAATCATGGTCTTCCTCGGTGATAATTTGCTTACAAATTTTCGTCTTCGTCTCGTTACTTACGTCATTGTCATACAGATCTAAGGGAATACATTAATCTTTTAAATAATATAAATGATTTATGAACTTCTTTACTGTTATATCCGCCACCTTCTCAATTGGGTAATTGTATAAGCTTCTCGACAATTTTAAATCTGGTTATGGGGCTTTTTCTGGTCGTTGAGCCACAAACGTAATGGTTTGTGGCAATAACAATTAATTATGTAAGCAGTAATTTGTAATAACGCTGTTGTCTCTGTTGATGTCAGTTTAAATTGTTCTCGATAAAGATATATATATATTAAGGGAATATATTCCTTTGGCCATCTATCGAGCATGATGGCAACCGATCTGGTGGACCTGGTGGCTTAAATGCAAGAAATATAAAATTATTTTTATATTAAAAATAACAATTTGAACTTAAAATACTCTTTGTAATCATTTCTTGGCCATTTTTACTCCAAAACTTTGACACAAAAATTAAGTACTGCGCCAAAGTTTGCGTTTTGCCCCTAAAAAACTTAAATCACTGCAACGACTCTCATAATTATCGGTATTTATTTTCGGCCAGTGTTCTTTAAATCGTTGGAATAGAACAATATTAGGACTCGAGAATGGCATGAAATGAATAAAGGCAGTTGCAAAAATTACTTCAGGTATATGGTGTCTGCAGCCAAGGACCAGTACATCTTTATTCACCTTGCTTTCGAATACGTTTAAGCGCCACTCCACCTGCTTGTATTGGAAGCTTCAAACTTCAATTTAGTTAGTGATTTTGTAATGTCCAATAGTTCAAACTTTAGAATATCAAACATAAACGAGATTTTTGTTCTTTTTGTATCTTCCACAATCCCCCTGGAACGAGCCGCTATGAATGCAATTCCTCCTTATATGGGTATTTCACGTCAGCTGTTCCAGCCGCGCAGGAGTAAAAGTGGGGATTCCCTATTCTAAGTTTAAAATATTTTTAAATTGCAAAATGTGTTAACTGCAATAGTATTTCCTTGTATGTATAGGTCTCCGACGTTGATACTGTAAAAGTGTAAAGGTGTAGTTTACACCGGGCACAATATGAGAACATGTATGTAACTACGCTTATAACTTCACGCTTAAGTCGGCACGGGTTAATGTTATCCGATCACCATAAAATTTTCAGGAGTGGCTTTTTATACCCATAGGAACAAGTTTAGGGGGAGTACTCAATAAATTTTAAAGTTTGAAAAATAAGTGGCACCCTAATCCACAACGTTCTTTTTCTCATTGTTTTCCATCTCCAGAGCAAAAGCAAACCATTACAAAAATACCACTGTGTGATTCAATAACCAAGTCATCAAATATGAAAGGAAATCGTATCTCCAATCACGACAATTCACTTTTCTGACGGCTATCACTTCCTCCAGAAAAATCTCCTCAACTTTTCATTGATAAATACCAACGGCAAGCAAAAAGATTGCGCTCACGCATTTCTTCTCTAACAACCAAGAAAAAGTAAAAGTTACGAGTGCAGTCAGTTCATCAAACTCAACGTGCGTCCATATATGCCATTAGAAATCAGAGAAAGATCTCCATCTTCGGCCTGGGTAATATTTCGCGAACACCATAACATTTTAAATCACCGTCAATCGACTATAACGCATAAAAAGCGCATTAAACTCGAAGTGTGCTAAGCACCACAATGGTTGTATAATTCGCAATGGCATTGTCAACCATCGTTAATAACAAAACGGATATATCGTTTTTTAATTGCCGCTGGTATTGTCAGAGGTAATTACTATATAGTATCTACGTTTTGCATCTCCGTGCCTTAAGAGCTCATTGGAAACAATATGTCGAGATAGACGACGAAGTTAGTCGTTTTGTACTCTCTTTCACCGTGCTGGGAGTTGAGTGAAAAGCTGTAGCTCGTAAATTCAATTGCCACGGTTGAATATCCGTTGCAATCAGGATTCGATACAGCAATTATGGACGGTCGAAAGTGTTGTTATTGAGTCCTCTTATTGGCAACACGTTTTGTTCTGTTATATAAGATGGTAATCGAAAAAACCGTCCTGCAAAACCAGTCCCTTCAAAAAAAATTATTTTGTGATGAAAAAGAAATGTTAAGGTTCATTTTGTTTCTTTAAAAAATGGCGTTTAAACCTACGTGATGCATTGAGGTTACAAGTTAGAATACTTCTCTTTACAATATCATTTTTTTAGTTGCTAATTTTACAGAAATAGGTCAAAATAGCTGAGGAGTAATTAATGGCATGTATAAATATATAGGTAGTTCATAAAATCAAAAACAAAAACTCATCTAAATAGTAACTGAAAATGCTTAACGAAATACTTTGTCAAAGTAATATTATAGGTTAATAATATGGTGACATGTAGACGGGATATAAATTTTAAATAAATCAGAAATTACTAGCTAATTTTCGACCAAAAAGCATTAATAACTTAGCTAATAGTTAAAGCATCGGCTGGAGTTGCTCTGTTCTGGCACTCAACGGCAGTTCTTCAGCAATTATAACTTATTTGATGACAAAAATCATGTTATTAGAATGAATTGAAAATAAAAATACATAAAAATGAAAGAAAAAACAACCACTACAATATTTGAACCGAAATTTAACATAAAATGGACAGACGTTACTGCTGTCTCACTTCTTTTTGAATGATGTGTAGTTTTCCTTTTAATACAAGATCAATTGAATATAATAATATAATAATAATATGTTTCGATTCAAGCATGATCTTAGTCATTAACTAAAAAGGAGCAGCAAGTAATACTATAATTATTATTATTAAATATTATTTATTCTTGTTATTTTTACACTCTGGTTATCTCAGTCTGAAATTTCAAATTTTGGACGCTTTTCTGTTCTTCCACTTACATATTCAGTTCCAAAGACAACTATTTCAATATTTGTAATGCCTTAAAATATACAGGGCGTTTCATTAAATATAAACAACACTTGTATAAGGGTCGTTCTTTTACAAATCGTACGGATTTCGCAAAAAGAAATTTAGTCGATACCTGTATAGGGAATTCATTAAAAAATATTATTTTCAGATATATGAAGACCTTTGGTTCAAGTAATCGTATCGGACTCATTTTTCTTGTTTTAAAGGTTGAAATATTTGCTAGATAACTAGCGTACAATTACTATTTTAATTTATATATGTACAAAATTTAAAAACAATTGAAATAATGATTACATAGTCACCCCCATAATGGATATAATCGAAAAAAATTATATAATATCCCCCACACTTTTACCTACAAAATCATACGATAATTGGTATTTTATTACTTTTCTGAGAGCTGTTTTTTATTCTTTATACTTGGATGCGGAGGCAAATTGAAACATCTATCGGTTCGAAATTTATAACGTTTGTCACGGTTTGAAGACTTTGGCATTTTTTAAAGGCGTTTAATAAATAAATATTTGAGAAAACACACAATTGTAATAACGAGTAAACAACTGTTTCAACCAATATAGTGAAACCAAATAGAAATATGCAATAACTGTAATAAGTAACAATACAGAGCGGATTGCGAAACGGTCACTCCCTTCACATTGGAGACCATCCACCCGACTGGCACTGGTCCTCGCGTGGTCCAGCGACGCACTCTGGGTCGCTAGCGTGTACCCCCATACGTTTCTTCGGTGATATATTTTTACGTAGGGACTGACGCATCACAAACACCCTGTATTATTTATTCGTTAAGGTTTATTTTGTTACAAATTCATAATAAAATGTCATGGGTTTCTTGTTTAATCAAATTTGAACTAAAATTTGCTCTACTGTTGTAAAATTGTCTCAAATGTATTTAAAATGTCTTCCTTTATAATATGGTATAAAAATAAGCCATTTTGTTAAAAGAATTTTACAATGACGTCTGTGGGTTAGGTTATCATATACAATTAGCACTATAAATGCTACTTTACTGTCACATCTTGAGTATGTTCCACACACACACACACACACAATGACAATTTTTGTTGTATCTACTGCAAACTTTCTATCTGGTATGAGACCATATCACGACATGCATAAAACATGTTTTCCGTTTCATATTCAATCGGATTACAATATTCGAGATCCATTGACATGGCCAGAAACCAACTTTAGCGATATTCTATCGCAGATAACGAAATATAGCGACCAGACATTACCATTTTTACGTCGCAAATCTGACAGATTTCTTCGAATATTTCGTGCAGCCAAGGTCTTGTACGCACGTCGATTTTTTTAATCGTTGGCACAAATCTGTCCGTCAATATTGTCCGGATTTCGTACGGATTTAGTATTCGGTTTTGGACGCGGTCTGTTTATTTTTAAAGGTGTGATGATATATTTAAAATGATTTGGTGTGGTAATGGTTAAAGTAAATATTTAATTTGAGTGTTGTCTTTTCTAATCGGTTTCGTTTTTGTTTTGTTTGCAGGACACATTCCAGGAACTACAGGAAGTACCAACTGAGCACAGGTTTCCGGTAAGTTTAAGATTATATGTGTTATATGTTGTTGCGGCTATGATTTATCACCGTAAACAATGAATCGGTTGCGCCAGTTTTAAATATTTTATTTTTCGATTATTGCCAAATCATACCTGAACTTTCGTAGAAGATAAACTGTAGGCACTGATTTAGATAAGGGAAGAACCGCAAAATGGTTGCAATCATGAAAACCTGCGTTTTCAGTAATAAGAAAAATTTGAAAATCATAAAAATTCCTTTGTCTGATTTTTTTACTAATTTTTTTCCATGCAAAAAAATCTTTTCAGGTATGTTTTACGAAATAAGTTTTTTAGTGAGTTAGATAGAAATAATTTTAGAATTTCAGTCCTCTGTAGTCCATTTAATAACCAGGAGAAATAAAACCACTAGGAAAATTAGATTAAACGTATTTAATAACCCCAATAAATCTAATGTTCTTCTAGTCGTAAACCTGTAAAGCTAAATATGTCAAAATGAAGCTGTGTAGGATATAAATTAGTATGCTGACATAAAACAGATTAGTTATCTACACACAGAGAAATGGTTGTCTAATGTTAAGAAAATTACATCATTTATATAATTTGTTTTAAGACAACCTTACCTAACCTTTTGATTTAAAAGAACAAAATAGCTTTGTTCGCGGTACCAGTTGGAAACTAGTTTGGGCACTACTTTGTATTGGACCAGATGTGTCAGTGTGATGAGGGTGGGAGAATCATAGCGAGACATTCTTTTGGTCCATTATAAAATAGTACACAAACTAGTTCCTAACCGTTACCGCGAACAAGGTTATTATTAAGTTAAAAAAGATTTTTTTTTATTATAATAGCTCTTATTTAATAACATTAATTCATCAATCATCCATAACTGTACTAAAAAATAAATCACTGTCGCTATTAGTATTAATATCAGTACTTGCTATAAAATTTTGTTCATGATTGCATCGAACGTAATTTTGTTTTTTTTTTAATCCGTTTCATTATGAATTTTGTGATAAAAGTTTTTTTTTATTGTGCTTAACATGATAGCTGGCGGTGAGAAGCTGTATGAAGCCACGCTCCTTCGTGTTTGTAACACGACAAAGTTCTGGCTTTGTAATATAACCGTATTCACTTGAAATTAATTTGCTTCATCAGATTATAAAGTGACGAACATTGACATCTTGGGAAACTCTGGATAGGTCTTCATTATATTTAAACTTTTGTCCACAATTGAAACTTCATACCATACACAATGGGTAACATTTTAAAGCCACTGGTCTTACCCACTTGGTTCATATGTAGTTTTTCTGATTTCACTGAATTGTCAAGTCAAGAATAGCACCAAACAAGTATGTAAATCGGTGTGAATGTTTGTTTACATGCTATCATCTCACCTATTTTTCCGGATATCTAAAGAAGTATAATAAGTTTAATTAAATAATATCACAATTTTATGCAGCTAAAGTTCAAGATCGCCCATTATGCGACGTCATTAGTGAATTACATCAAACCATCATCAAATTCGGCATCAAAAATTCGTACCAAATGCGTGACACTTTGTTACAGAGTACCATATAACCTAATTAAGTAATTAAACTAACTCCAATCTTACTTTTCTTTCTTCCGTTGGCGTTTCTCAGCATTTCTCCTCCGATACACCTCTCGAACGCCAAAAGATTTACGTGAGGGAATTAACGAACGACCATAATCAGAAAACAATCACGAACTCCTAACATATCGACTCGAATTAATCATCCAGTCATGGGGGCGAAATACGACTTCGCAAAAAGCGTCCGAGCGGTGAAAGTACCGCAGGGGAGTTACTTGATCTCACCTTACGGAAGAAAACATTTCCTGTCGCGATTTTTCTAGGAAATTTGCCCGTTTAAATCTACACGCTGTCGACACGGAGACGTGAATACAGGTCAACGGAGTGGCGTCCGCCGCGTGGTCGACAACGCCACCTGGCGGCCGTCCCGCGCTTCCGACGAACACTTTCAATTGTCTTTACGAGCTAACGGTCCTACCAGAACTTTGCAGTGTCGTTTTTTTTTGGGAAATGTGGGAATAAACCAAAAGAGTCGATAATAGGATATTTTGGAATTTTGGGAAAGTGTTAATAGACAAAGACAAAAAATGCCATTCTTTTGGATACTCTTGAGGTTAATAAGACATCCGGCTTTTCCGGAAATGACGTAATCATTAAAATTTTAAATGGCACCCTATATTCTTTGCGTGATATTTTCAATCGGGATGACATTCTGAACACGAAAACAAATCGTCAATTTTGATCACCAAGGCAACGCAAAAATAACTTTTTTGTGTATTAATCTAGGTGATATTTTGATACTACTGACAGTTAGTAATGCAAAAACATCAGCATTTGACACTACCTACGTCATTAGACTGAAACTATTTGTCAAATACTGGCTAACTAGTATTTATATCAATGCAGATGCGACCGATCTCGATCAAATGGAATTTGCTCTTGCAGCTAAACTATCAATTTTACCAAAATATGTCATATGCATACATTATTCAGAATTTCCTCTACTTTATTCCTTAACTATTTACTTATATTATGTTTGATGTATATAATTCATCAGTTAAATAAATAACAGTGTATTTTTTTGCATCTTATTGTCATGAATAATTACGTTTATTTTTTACTGTGTAGGCTTTAGATTACTACAACCTTTTATAAAAGCAATAATAATAAAAACAACAAAACCAAAATAAATTTTCTTATTATCGATGCAGAATATCTGTATGGCATTCATTTTTCATTCTTCAATTGTTTGTTCCTACTTTCAACTGGGCTTAAAAATATGATTTATTTTTTAACCCATTCTCATCTGTACACAACCTAATAGCCATTTAGTCGAAGAAAACCGATCGACAAACGTTTCTAATCGAAATATTCAAGCGTTACAAACCTCTTCGCAACTCAACTATTATAACTTAACAATACCCACAATGCTTTGCTCTCCGACCACTCAACTACCAACGTGAGAATATTCCATACGAGTAATTGTACAATTACAAGCTTCACTTCTGCCCATAATTTCTAACGATTGGATAAAGTAAGAGTGCCGCTAATTCAGATATTACGGCTTGCAGCGGCGCCGAAGAAAAGGTACAATGCCCGAAAAGAGTTGGCAATTACTGCGGACAATTGCCACAGGGGGAGCAACAAAACCCGTGGTGACGTTATCGCCATCCGTAGCTACTGAAGAACGCAAGCCGTGAGGGTCTTTTGTTCCCCTTAAAAGTAGTGCGAATTAGCATTTTGTACGCCGCGTACGATGTTAAGTGGATTTTGTAATTGTACGTTTAGTTGGAAGGATCTAAAGAGGCGTTTTTGGTATTCTTTTTGTCGTCTTGGTGCTTAATGGTATTTTTCTTGATAGTGGGCATGGCCACTTAACTATCCGTTATATTATTTTTGTGGGAAAAATGGGAAAATAGTTTATTATCAGGTCTTCAGAAAATTTTATTTTGGTGGAAAGGTTCAGTGTTGTTTTTAAACCTAAAATGGAAACATCAAGATAGAATTTTCTGTTTGCAACACATCCTAACATTTCATTTTGATAACTGACAACAGAAAATGCAAAAACGAGCGACAACAAGCAACAAGAACAGGAAGAAAACGAGTATTCGTTATTTTGTATTCGTTACTTTGTATTCGTTACTTTGTATTCGTTACTTTGTATTCGTTACTTTGTATTCGTTACTTTGTATTCGTTACTTAATCTGATAGTGATATTTTTCAAGTTAGCAATCCTACATAAAATACGGCAAACTAATACTTTTAACATTTCAGCTACTTAACATTCGAAACAAATTGTTTCCTTATTGTATCCGATACAAATTACTGATTACGACATTGAATCACAATTCCGTTGGCGGGATTATTATTGAGTTACGTTTAGTGGCGATTACACGTGTTCTATTTATTATTCTATTTTATAATCATATTTTTGTTTCCAACTTAATATGTATTTCATTTAATTACGGAAGTTGTAGTTTATATAGTACGTGATACTAGAACCGATATTTTATTCGTTGTGCTTGTTGTGATTGATACCTAAGCTGATGTGGCGAATACTTTTTTAAATAAGTATTCGCTACTTGCAATATTTGAAAGTTACGAATACGAAGTAACAAATTGATAGTATTTGCTCATCCCTACTTAATTAGCAAATATCGCAACTTGTGCGAACTTGTGTTGGTTATGTCAAACTGACAATAACTGGTCTCGTTGAAGGAACAATAGCCAAGTAGGTAACATATTTGATACTTTTTACATGTCATAAAATTACTGTACGTAGTTTGCAGTCAGTTTGCAGAGGCAACATGGAGATGTTAGATTGTATTGTAAATGTTTTAATAATAAATTTTCAGTTTTAGTTGTTTTATAATAAATTCCTGTTTGTGATACTGTTAGTAATTTTGTGATTTCTTTTTCCGTTGGCCATTTATGTTTAAATAAATGATATGTTAAACTCTGTTGTTGCTTTTCGTATTGTTTTGATTTTTTTAATTTGTAAAATTGTTAAAAGTGTTAGCTTTTGAGTAAAAAGCTGATTAAAAACAAACGTCGTACACTACATATGCAACCAAATATACTGATCATATTTTTGTTAGCGTTGTAAATGCTTCTTTTATAACAGTTTATAACCTATAAACTGTCATTCTGACATTAATCTTAAGTACGAAACATGCATCAACTGTCAAGTTGACAAATAAAAACAAGCCAGTATTACATTATGTAAAAATTAGCTTTTTTTGCGCGCATTTTTTTGTCTTTAGTCATTTTCTTTATTTTGTGACACCCGATATACGCAAGTAGCATATTCAAATTAAAAAACCAGAAATTGTGTTACTTTTAATTAAATTTGATTTAAGTTTCTAGTTTAAATTATAAATTTTACTTTAGTTTTTTGGATATTCTTTCGTAAATCCAAAAAATAATTTTGCGAAATAGAGAAATGAAATCGTAAGGAACCAAAAATTGAGATTCAACAATTTATGAGAAGAAATTTCATTATTGGTTATCTTGACGTAAAATCCCAATTATATCTAAATAACATCGGACAGAAACACTCTAGGTTTTGCAGGATTTAGCACTACAAAGTATTTTTTTAGATTGCACGTCAAATTTAATTTCAAACAAAAATTAAAATAATTATCTTATTTTCCACTAATTTGGAGATACTTTTATAACTTCTCAAGCGTTTTCAGCCCTTAAAACAATGTGTAAAAGGGTAATCCAAATGTTCTTTCAGCAATTTTAACATAATATAAACAATAATATTCAAACCTGATGCATTCACTTGACTATAATATCGATTACTAACATGAAATTTGCAATCGTACCCAATAATCCTACCCAAGGCTATGCAAGCCATAATAAGTCGGGCTCACGTACGCCTCTGTACTGCCTCTGGTCAATATATGGTATACGCTTTGGTGTACAGTCTTGGCCACTTAATTGACAGGTGGCCGACCCGAACAAACAATGAA
The DNA here is from genome assembly GCA_964023965.1 of Melinopterus prodromus. Lineage (NCBI taxonomy): Eukaryota > Metazoa > Arthropoda > Insecta > Coleoptera > Scarabaeidae > Melinopterus > Melinopterus prodromus. Next base: position 69,081,308 of record OZ030392.1, read on the forward strand.
CACTTTTGCAAATTGGCGTTGCATATTTCTTTTTCCTTTTTTTGAGAGCGAGTCACTCCATATAAGTTTGCCGAATACGTGCCGGCACTCCACATGGCCCCACAGCGCCATTTTCAGGCAACGATTTTGCTGTTGCTCTCGAGTACTCGCAGTACCTTTAAATTCTGCTGAGCAGCTGAGTACCTCTGACTGCCACATGGGCATCTCAACCATCTGCTTATTGGCATTGTTGTGTTGGTATGTTGAAATTTGTGCCATTACTGGCTGGAGGTCTATGCCGCAGTGGTTCTTAACCTTTTTGAAGTCAAGGAGCGCTTTTGATCATACGAAGAATTCTCGGAGCACCAAAAACATTGACATAACTTTTACTCAAAATTAAAACGAATATTAAATAACAGTTACAAAATAACATTCATTAGAAAAAATATAAATATATTAATAGTCTACCTTTTTTCAGCAGAATTAATTTTTTACAGATACATACTTTTTACAGATTTTCTTCCAAAAACTAAATATCATTCCGAGTAGAAAGGTTCATATTGACTTATTGGTTTTCTCAATTCCTTAAGAAGTTGTAGCCGTTTAAAATACGGTTTTATTGATTGATTTATTTATCAGCTCTAACTTTTTACCGAATTGAAAAAACGAATACTCGAATGAAGTTTATTTACGGCGAAAATCATTAGTCTGATACAGAAAAGAAAAAGATATATTTCTGTATAAATTTAGAACATAGCGGGAATTTTGGAATTTATTTCTACAAACCAACTCTTGAATGTTTGAGACAAAAAGCACTCTCGATGTACCGAATTGCTTCCGAAGTTTTCTTTTTGCTCGTATTCACATAATTCCACATTTTGTGGGTGTGTATGGTTTGATTTTCTGGCCCCACTAAATTTTGTTCGTGAACTATCACCTGGTAGTTATAAATGCCGCCACCTATTTGGTATATTGTGATAGTACTCATTTTTAATACAACTCTCTACTAATTTAAGGCTTAATAAATCCACACAATATGTGTATGATATGTAGATGAGGGCAAAAATATATATTATCAAAACATACTTATTATCTTTATTTTCGGAAATATATTTCAAAATGTTTACATATTTTCAGAACTTTTTATGTGGCATGTGTAGCTGAGCTATACCCATTTTTATTTTTCGTGTATTATGTTCTAAATTTTTATTTATTTTATTCATATTTATTACTATTTGAAAATTGTAAATGTTTTTTTCTACTTTGCGTTCGTTATAAACTCATAACGAAACCGCTTTCGGTGTCGTTATGAAAACACTAGATCACAAACGTTTAGTAACTTTTGGTTTTCCAAGATTTATGATATTGACGTCAAGTGTCAAATAAGGCTGACATCTCAATCGCTATTGGTTCGCGTCAGTCGTAGTTGTGAATCTTACACTAACTACCAACTGTTGAATACAATAGTATATAAGAAAACAACTCGTGCGCCAATTTTTGTCTGCTAAAACTTGTATTATAGTAGTAGTAACAATCTTTATTCTAACATCCAGCTTTGTACAGGTTTGTTACACAATTAGTTTCATTTAATAAATTTCATTTGGTGTTCGAACGGGCTATTGACCTAGGTCTTTCTGCCCTGCTCCATCTCTTATTTTGGGTGTCTTCTTGTATTATAATATACTATAATTGTCAGTTTTGTTGAAGTTAGAATGTTTTGTACGTTAATGATATACAAATACAAATATTATTATTTCAATCACATACGGTAAATGAGTCAACAATTTCGCCTTTCATAATTTTGCGGAGCACTTGCAACAAACTCGCGGAACACCAGTGTTCCGCGGAGCACCGGTTAAGAACCACTGGTCTATGGTGTACCAAGTTATGATAATACATTGATGCCATGTTGACTGAAATTTTTAATAAATGTAAAATTACGATATAATAAATAAAGACGTGCTAATAGTGATTACTGCTGATTAAAGTATAAATTCCTCCATGTTCACTGCCAATAGTATTGATAAATGAAAATCTATATTCATCCAGCAAAATTGTTTATTTTGTACCTATGGTACCGGTTTTGAGGCATAAATAATCACATAAAAAACTTGTATAATCCATTAGAGGAGCATTATATTCTTCTTTCCTATGTTTTCGCCATTCTTCAAAAATCTCCAGTTTTGAAATCGAGAACACATGTTCTGAAAAAAAAATAAAGTAGCAAAAGTGTAGCAAAAAGTGGTATTCAAATTTATGTCATTTAAAAGATAAATGTTTTAAACTATATTATATAAACGTGGATACAAAAAGTTGTATGACTTTTCTCCACCTAGATTATTATAGGCGATTCACTGTGCGGTTGTGTAGACGATTTAGTTGGTCAACAGTGCGTGACCTTGCTCGCACTATTTAGTCCGGTCTTTGTTTACAATTTCACTCATAATTTCTCTTGTTTCTATGATAGGTGAAGATGACTAGTTGAAGTTTAAATCCCATTTTTGAATAAATTTTGCATGGAAGATACACAAAGTCACATAAAAATGATCCATATAAAGTCTTGTTGTTGATTAGTTTACGCTGTAACATATTAAGGCCGTTCCAAAGTGGAGGCTGTTGTATTTGAATGCAAATGCTCGACGATTAGACAATTGACCACGCTCGGGAAGCAATTACGTTATATCTTAATCTGAAGCAATACAAACACGCTAAGCTACCACGACGACGACGAAGGAGGTGGTCCTCCGGAGCGAAGTGAGCAGTGGTAAAGTAAGCGTAGCCCACAAAAGGTTAATTCCCCTTATCTTAATGACATTTAAAGTCAAGAGCAAAATATATTATAGACAACAATGGTCCCAAGGTTTTGTTGAAATTCTCTCGGTATTGTATGGATATTTACTGCGCTCTGCCAGCCGATCAATTGGCCATTTACAGGCCTCCGATGTCGGCGTATTCCCTTCGTACTTACTACGTTTACGTCTTACGTTACCAACCTGTTTTACTTTGCATAATTGGACGTAGTTTTTTTTGTTTAGTTAGGTTCTGCTTTGTAGTTTCTTCTTTAAGGCTCCCTTCTCAATTCAAATAGCGAACTGTAGCAAACTTCCCTCCAAAGGTTCGAAATAAAACAATCACCATGTCTGTTTTTATTTCGTATTTATTAGAATTTATTAAAGAAATTATTGTATTGCTTTCTATTTGTTATAACATTCAAACTGGACTGTGTTTGCGTTTTCTAGTCGATGATATAGTACTGTCACACAATCGTCGCTATTGTAAACATGGTTGCCAATTTATTACAAACCGCACTACAATACTCCAGAGTGCAAGTCTACAGAAGTTCAGAAGAAAATAACTTGTGCTAATAATTAATAATTATGACGTGGGTTATTTTCGCGTTTTCAAGGTCGGAGACTAGAGCCTTAAGGCCTATATGACGATTTTGAGGGCAGCTGACCAGGAATAAATTTACAAAATTGCCAAAATCGCGTTTTGCATATTTTAATTATTTATTAAAACATGAGTATTTAAAAAATATAGTGGCAATTTTAATGTATTAATGCTATGGTTTTCCACCCCTAAAAGAGTGGCATTAATAGATACTTTTGAGATATTGTTTACGTACAAAAGTACAAACAAATTTAAAGTCCAAACATGAAAATATAGAATAATAATAATAATAATACATTGTTTACCTAAATTTACTATTCATCTCTGTTTGTCCTGGATTTTTTGCGATTTGTCCGATTTTTACTTTATCATACGCAGTATGGTAAAGTATTGTAATCATGCCGAAAAAAAAAATTGGGATTTTAGCGGAAATAGGTCTTTTTGGGTCCCCTGAACATTTTTGACCAAGGTACAAAAAAATGTCTGTGTGTGTGTGTGTGTGTGTGTGTATGTGTGTGTGTACCCGATTTTTGTGACGACGATTCCGGAGAAACTACTAAAGGTATCTGGACGAAAGTTCAGATTTAGAAGTTTCATGACCAAACTTAGAGCTGAAAAGCTTTTGGTTCAAAATGGTCCAAAGGAACTGGCTGTTTCCTCTAAGCATTTTTCAAGGATTTTGCAAATGAGCTGCCATTTCTGTAATTTCGTCAAAATAGTTAAATAATAAATTAAAGTAGAGGAAATTTTGAATAATTTATGCCTATGATATTTTTTGGTAAAATTAATAGTTTAGCTTCATGAGCAAATTCTATTTGATCGAGATCGGTCGCATCTGCATTGATATGAAACTACATAGTAGCCTTGATTTGAACATGGATTTGACAAATATTTTTTTGTGCTGTCACCACAGAAATGTCTATGGCTGTCAACTAGAACTATCAACCCGTTGTAATATCTAATTATAAAAACGATAAATTGAGAAAATTGTAAATAAAGTATAGCGATGAGTGTAGTTATATTTTAGTATGTTGGTACGGATGTGACATCTACAGTGACATGAACGAATATAAATCTGTCAGAATTTGAATTAGCTTTTTAAACTTGACGTTTCGTAGAAGTGGTATCAACCTAACATTTCCTATACAGAAATATAACCATTTTAGATTTTTTTAGATACGTATTTCTCAAAAACGCTCCGCCATCGGTGACGCGCAGCATCACCGCTCGTCGCGCTATTCCGTACTTTCGGCACTTGTGAGATAAATAACTATTATTTTGATGACAGTAGGTAGTGTCAAATGCTGATGCTTTGACAATACCTGATACTATTGACTATTAAAATATCTGTCAAATCCCGGCTAATTAGTTTAATTTTAATGCAGACACGATTTATCTCAATCAAATAGATTCTCATGCAGGTAAACTCTTAATTTTATATTTTGTATGATAAAGTCATGTGCCTGGCCACATCAGATTTTTTTTGAGCTGCTGTCTTTCAAAAGGAATACTTCAAAATAAAATATATATTTTGAACAGTGAAGAACTATCTTTCCTTTCAATCAACATTATCAAAGCATCTCTCACGCGCGTATACACAACTAAATAATCAATAAGTATCGTTTTTTAGTTGTCTAATAACTAATATTTACTTTATAACAATATTATAAATTGGTATGTTGTAAATTTTTGATAGTAAATATTGACAACACAAATAAAAATATCAATGACCAGATATGAGTCTAAATGTAGTTTGTTTAAAGTATTTTATTTACATTAAAAAAGTTAGTTAATGGTGAGAACAAATTTAGTTAACTGGCTGTGACCGAAATGCACAATCAAAATGGTGACTTATTGTGTTTAATAATTATTCTGTTTATTGACTTTTACTTATCAAACTTCTTGTTTATCCAAGATGAATCTACAAATTTGTATTACATGGCAATGCAAGATTTCAAGATCTCAATATTCTATTGACATAAAAGGATAATAAATTATTATTGCAGAAAACACATGGAATGAAATTGTAAACACGGTTGCCAACTTATTACAAACACGCACTACAATACTCCAGAGTGCAAGTCTAGAGAAGTTCAGAAGAAAATCACTCATGCTCCTTTAGTTAAAATTTAATTATGTATATTTTATAATGTATTACTGCAAACAATAATCAAACGCAACTGCCATCGGAAAGCATTTCTATATTTGTCGTTCACTCAAAAATTTGCATAAATAATTTTCATAAGCAATCATTATGACGTGAGACGGGAGCCTTAAGTATTATTGTTCGTTATCCGAGTTAGTCCAAGTTATCCAAATACTGTGAGTGTTTTCATCTTTAGGCTATCCCAAGTTGGTCTGGGCATAACGATTTGTTACGGTCACACTTTCACTGCATTTCTTAATGGTCATGCTAATGGTTTTTATCGTATCGCTTTTTTTTCTCTAGTCGAGATTTCGTAATATATTTTTAGTGTTTACGTTTTGGTGTATCGTTGTTATAAATCTCTGTTGGGCGCTGAATTCCTCATAAATTAATACGTTTTATTGTAAGGTAAACTACCCAAATTCAGACACATGTCCTAAATTTCGACATATTTCTGTTTAGTTGGATAAAATAAGAAATCTACAATATTGAACTTTATTTTAGGACACCTGTTTGTTGATGTGATATAATTTGCCAAACTTATTAAATTAAAGGCTCTTTTAAAAACCGTTTTGAGTCAAAATAATGATTCAAAACTTGACTTTGAACTTACTCTAGTATAATATGAACGAGATACATGCAAAAACAACTTGCGTAGATTTTTGCGATTCTCACGTATGCACTTATGCACAGAGTCAAGGGGGCAACATAAATTATAATAAAATTAGCCGATTTCTCCGGCGACATGGCGTGTAATGCGACGAATTAAATTAACTGTTGTGCGTGTAAAGGCCGACACATTAAATTTTACGGCCCTGTTTGGTTGTACTGACTCGCTTTGGTGGCGGGTCGTGCGAAAAACTCGACCGCTCATTTGGCCGAAATAAATTATATAATACGAGATACCGCGACATCTCTGTGTGTATGTGTGTGTGTGTGTCTGTGAACCACCCAGAAATGGATAACGGAGACAGGCTTTTCACACCTTGTTAGTACTGTATAAAATCGTGTGAGGTTGATCATTTTAAAATTGTTATTGTGAATACCGTTTTTACAATAAGGTTTAAAAAATATTGTCAATTGGTGGATCAGTTAGATTTACCCTAACTTTGACTCAGGCAATTTTTAACGTGCAGCCGGACACAAAATGTGCAGTGTGGATATTAAATTGTCGATCGGGAAACTCGTATTTGTACAGTAATCAAGTGTCCACTTCATGGGTTTTATAATAGTGGGAATATATCAACCATGTTATTTTGCGTAACGGACATTTTTCTTTTATTTAAAACGCATTAACTGAATTTCCTAGAGCTGAAAAGCTTTTTGTTTAAAAGGGTCCAAAAGAACTTGAGGTTTACTCTTGGAAGCATTTTTCAACGATTTTGCAAACAAGCTAGAGGAGATTATGTATAATTTATGCCTACGACATTTTTTTGGTAAAATTAATAGTTTAGGTGTATGAGCAAATTCTATTTCATCGAGATCGGTCGTGTCTGCATTAATATAAAACTAGTTAGCCAGGATTTGACAGATATTTCGATTTTAATGACAGTAATGTCAGTCGCTGATGTTTTAACAATACCTACCGTCAATAAAATCAAAATATCTATCAAATCCTGGCTAACTACTATTAATTTTATATATAGTATGATAAAATCATGTGCCTGGCCACATGAGATTTTTCTTTCATAAACCTGATGTCAGTCATTACTAAAAACGTTCCTATGGACTTTATATTCTATTCTTGTTATTTCTTCCTTAAAAACTTACAGTCGTTTGAAATTGTAACCAAATATACACCTCACAACGGACTGTTGAATCTTGCGTAGCCGGGTGTATCTACTGTGCTCTCTGATTCGACATTCGATGCTTCGTCCTGTCTGTTCTACATAGCAAGTTCCACACTTGTAAGGGGGGACCTCTCACTTATTATTTATGGCTCTACCTGACCATACTGAAGGCGCCTTCCCGCCTCGGTTTTTAAATATACAAACTTATACTTGAAATCTAACCTGACTTCAAACTTTACTTACTTTAATTCTTATGGTAGCGTGAATTAAATATCTCTCTTCCGGAGGGTCTAACATTGTAGGTTCTTTCTCTGAGACTTTGTCAGAGAAAGATGAACCACAAATTACTTAACCCTTTTTATAGAAGCCAAAAATGCTTCTCCACAAAATGGACTGATTTAAATTATTCTATCATAATAAAACGCAAATCCAAAACAACACTTAAAGTCTATTAACAAATAATATGAACAATGCAGAACCGCTTACAAAGGATTTGAACGTTAACTCTAAACAATGATAATAAACTTTTGGCAGAGATGGTCACAATATAATACAGTAAACTCTTAATAACTTACGCGTTAAAATAACTGGGAACTAGAAACACAAGACAGCACAATCTTTATAAAACGGGCGCCATATTGGGGCCCTGCGCTTGGGCGCTCGACGCACGTCTTAACTACCTCATGGCTAAAAGCAGAAGGAAGAAGCTCCCTTAATTCAAACTCCCTCAAGTCGACCGTCGCGCCATGCACAAAAACCGTTACTCCGCCAGAGTCCGAACCTAAATTCCCTAACAAGATTTGGCGGGAAATCCCATATATTACACACTCACATGTTATCTTGTATACCCCTTCGTTCTTTGGGTTAGGCAAAAGATCCTTTACCTTAGCTGGTGCTCTGTACCTTACCGTGATACCCGATTTCTTCAGTAATCTACCGATTCTTTGTGATACCCCTCTTACGTATGTGTAAGCAAGCGAACTCCTTTGACACTTGTGGCTCCTCTGAGACATGCGGTTTTCTTTGTGTGACACCGCATTTTTACATATTAACCTAATTGTATACCCAAAAACCTTGTAAAAACTTACGAGTCCGGATTCATATTCAACGCATAGAAGTCGTTTGACAATGCTTATTCCTTCCTGTGCATAAAATTCACATAGTGATCAATATTTTCCTAGGTTTCAATTATTAGGAATTAACATTCCGAGTGTTTTTTTAAAAAATAATGAGCAATTTTGATTTATTTCATATTCTGTATTTGATAATAAAGTTTTTCAAAGATTTCTTAAAATTGTGAGGTGGCACACCCATCATCATGGAGGATTTTTTTTGCTGTTGCCCTGTGTAATCAGTTCAATTCTGTATCACAGTTGCTAGGTGGGTGAGTTGTTAAAGTTTAAGTTTGAACAACTTTGATCAGAACTTTTCTTACCTATCTCCAGTAACAAACAATTGCCGCATATGACCGGAGGAATTTTTTTCAAGTGTTCAATGTGTTATCTCGCATCAAGACCATACATCAACCCGTTATCATTTTAATGACTCTAAACGTCACATAGCAAGCACGACCACCTTTCTCGCGTAATTACACATTACAAGAAATACTCTGCCCGGTTTGGACGCGCTGCGTAGGCGGCCTTGGAACCGGCGATGGCTAGATTTCACGCTAATATAGCGTATATACCTTCCACCTCGAACAAAGTAGGAAACTTGCAAAAATGTGCGCAATGAAAAATAAACGAACAATAGACTCCATCAGACAATTTACGTAATCGCTCCCATATAGGTATCTATCTATACTAAAAGTTGTAATTCGCTAATACGACAACATCTAATAAAAGTTCAAGTACGCCCACAAATACCGAGAGCCCAAATTGGTTGCCATATATAAGCAACGGAACAAATGGCGTGTAATCACTGCTCGATTACGCTACTAGGTGTCTGCATGAAGAATTGCCAGTTTCTCCTTCGCTTGACATTGTTGTTGTCGGTTGACATGCTGAAGTCTTTATAGGAAATATAATTACAGGTATTTGGGTCTTAGTTCTCGGGTGCGCCTAATCCGCCTAATACGGCGTAGAATTTTCGCTAATTGGTTTTTGCGAATGAGTAGATCAGACGATATATATCTACGTCGAGCGAAATTAATTATTGGGTGTTTTGTTTTTGGCTGCTGTCTTTCGGAAGGTCAGTATGGATATTTGCGAACGTCAATGGTGTGATTAGATTATATAGGAAGTGGTTCCTTCACATCGGTCCATAACAAGTGTTCCTGCATGTCAATATTTTCAATGATCTCTGGAAAAAGTGTATCAACAGTGTAATAGATAATTTATTCATAATCCATCTAAATTCTACGTTGTCTTCAAAGTGACAAATTGGCCCATACATTGCCATTAAGCTCGGTAGTTCAATTGGTTAGAACTTCCAGCTGGAAATTGCGGAGGTTCCTGGTTCAAATCCGTGTAAATATTAGTTTTTCTAAACTCACTAATTTCTTCTCATTATTATTATTATTATTACATGAATATGGAATTTTCTGTTCTGCCTAACCCCATTTGGCAGGAAATGCGAAATGGTAAAATTGTGCTGTAAATTGTGGTATTTTCTATATATTGCTTTTCCTGCCTTTTGAATTACGTCAAGCAGGTTTGATTGTTTGCAATTTTCCTCTATGCAATTAAAGGCTTTCGACGCCTTAGTCATTTTATGACTTAAGTCTACGATGCTTCGAGAAGTTCTTAGATCATAAATCATATTACGATACAGTAAATACTGTTTAAATCAACGGTAAAATTTAATATTATTTTTTCTTGATAATCCGATTTTCCCTGGTATTAATTAATTCGGATTATCGAGTCACTACTGTATGTATCTATTCTTTAAAGAGGCAACCATAGAAGTTGAGAAACAGTGACTTAACATAGCTATTTGTACTTGTACTATCGTGGCCATATATTATGTCCCTTCTTTTGACGTCCATTTTCTTGGAAACCTAGGGGCGAAATTTTTTTTAAACATTCTGGTGCTGTCCTTGATTAATATGCTACAACTCGCGTTTTCCCGATTTTTCCAAATTAAGACGAATTGGCGCTGTTTTTTCCCCGTAAATTTTATTCGTTTAACTTTAGCAATTAATTACTCCGGAAATAGTCGATAGATATCAACGAGTTAAATAGTAAAATCACCTGCGTAATGCTAGTTTTCAATGTGCACTTTTGTAAAATCGTTGGATTAGTGGTTGACCCACAAAAAGCTATATTATGCAATGCCAGCCATTCCGTTATTAGAAGAGCTAGAATAATGAAATACAGACTATACGCTACCCAATAATTCATAGGTTTAAAGTTTATTACATAATCATTTTTTATCTTGCATTTTTCATACAAAAGATCGTGCTGAAACTCCGTGTGAATTCCGACGCTCTACGGTCTTTGGGGTGGTGCGGGGAAGGGAGGCGTTAGCGGTGCTGTCATGTTGGAGCGAACCGACACAGCTGGGAGAACCGGGGCAGTTTATTATAAATACACAAAAATAACCATAACTTGACAAGGTAGTAATTTTAACTAACAATTAAATTCTCATTAATTTTAAATGCTAAACCCGAAACCCGATTTAAATTGCCAAGAATTCCCATTGGACTTATTACTATCTTATTGACTTATTTTGCCATTATTTTTAATTCGGTAATCTGTCGCCGGATATCCAAATTTCTTTGGCGAGTCATAATCGCCGTGTCGTTTTATGTATTGTGTCCGTAACAGGGTTGTTATGTTTAAAAACATTTGTTTTAAAACATGTTTTTAAACATGTTTTAAAACAAATAAAAATAAAAGACAGCACCAGAATTGTTTCAAATGTTTTCGCCCCTAGGTTTCCGAGAAAATGGACGTCAAAACAAGGGACATAATACATGGCCACGATAGTACATTAGGGTACATTAGTATACAATTCTCAGGACAGCCGATTTAAAAGGAAAAGGACAAATGCTGAAAATGCAGGACAAACAGGCATAACAAGTAGCCTTTAGTTTAAAAAATTGCATTATTATTATTATTTATTTTGATATTTGTACTTTAGAAGCAATATCTCAAAAGTACCTATGAAAATTTTTTTATGAAAAAATTATTGAAAAAGGTATGGCATAAATTCAGTAAAATTAAAACTGCTTGTATTGTTTTTTAAATCCAAGTAGTTTTAACAATCAAAATACATATTTGTATATCTAATTCAATATCCAACTTTTATTTTTGATCCAAACTAAAAACACTCCTATCACGTATGGTTTTTAAACAAAAGTGAGGTTAAAATGCAAAGATGTGGTCTAGGCAACTTAGTAAAGTTATTCCTGCTGTTATTCCTGGATTCAGGTGCCCTAGAAACCACAAAATCGTCTCATAACAAACCTTAGCCTTTATAATTTACATTATTTTCTGATGCGGCAATCCAATTATCATGTAAGTTCAAGGTCCAAGCTTTTATTTCAGTATACGTAAATAATTCTAATTACAATTATATCCAGAATTTACAAAAAAATAACGATTCCTACATGAATCAATCGCGACTGCATTTCCTCTTACACGCAAACGTAAATAGTTGTAAACCAATCATCCGAATAAATTAATTAATCGGCCAGTCGATATTGTCAACGAAACATGCCGCGAGGTAGGTATTTAAAACTGCTGTCAAAATAGAAACCGCGCAAGGCTGAAACTACCGACATATTAATCGGCGCGAAACGGCACATTCATAAAATCGACGCGCGCGCCCCCCGTTCTATCTATCGGATATTATCCGCACGAACTGAATCGATTACGTCGAAGATCGGAGTTGGCGACGCGTGCACCGTCCGGGAAAACGTCAGAAAAACGCGCGACCGATAATTTATTCCCGACTTTCTACCCAGTGAAGCCTTTCATTGAAACGAACTGCAGCCAGACGTCGTCGTCCATTCAGCTTTTCGCGAAGTTGCCCGAAGGTATGATGGCGTTTGCAAAACGACGCGGGCAAAAAGTCGTCCGCCATGTTGAGAGACGCATTCCTACCGGTCGTGCCGTCAATTGTTTTTTGCGCAACGGCCTACGCGACGCATTTCTACATGATATAAATGGTGATGAATGGGACGAGAAAGTCCTAAGTAGATAACCTATCCAGAATTCGTATATCTATCGTAAAAGTAAGAGTTAACTGAACTGAATGCCCTGGAAATTTTAAATTTGTCTCAAAGTAAACTTTAGAGTTGGTACTTTTACCGTAAAACCTGTACGTTTGGTAATGATAGGTGTTTCTTAAAGCACTGACAGCGTTTCTTTCCTGATTCGTATTCAGCGCAAACGGATCTGTAGAAAACGCCTATTCATTTTCAATTCGCAGAATGTATATTCTCCATTTGCTATCAATATTTTACTATTTTCGAAACATATATTAATTAAAAAAGCAAACAATTGGTTGGTATACTATAGTTCAGCCATTATTAGTAGAGAACTGAGAGAGATAGATATAGTGACGTCCCGTGTTTTTGCAGTAATTTACGTCTTTAGAGTGCAGCCAACAAGTATTTACCGGTGAAAACTAAGTTACATAACCACTAGGCGTTCGCAAGGAGGCAGTATGTATCCCTATGTTGTTGTAAACCAATAACAAAGACTGCATTGCAAAATAAGAAGTTTTACAAACAATATTTGATTTTAGATACATTCCTGTAGGAAAAATAAAACACAAGAAAATCTCTTGGAACTTATATATGTCATTATTTATAATAACATTTACATATCAAAATCACTATTACTAAAAAATTTAATGTGGCCAGGCACATGACTTTATCATACTACATATATATATATATATATATATATATAACATTAATAGTTTAGCTGCATGGTATTCTATTTGATCGAGATCGGTCGCGTCTGCATTAAAATAAAGCTAGTTAGCCAGGATTTGACTGATATTTTGATTCTTTTGACCTGTCATTAGAATCAAAATATCTGTCAAATCCTGGTTAACTAGTTTTAATGTAGTACGAGCGCTCTCAATCAAATACAATTTGCTCATGAAACTAAACTAGTAATTTTACCAAAACATGTCATAGGCATAAATTATACAAAATGTACTCTACTTTAATTTATTATTTACCTATTTTGACAAAATTGGAGAAAATGGTGGCTTATTTACAAAATCCTTGACAAATGCTTTGATTTTGATTTCACTGATATTGATATTCATTCTAATGACAGTAGGTAGTGTCAAACGTTGATGTTTTGACAATACCTACACTGTCAATAGTATAAACAAATCTGTCAAATCCTGGCTAACTAGTTTTATTTTAATGCAGGCACGACCGAAGTATAGTATGATAAAGTCATGTGCCTGGCCACATCAGATTTTTACTTTATCTTACGTAGTATTATAAAGTATTGTAATCGTGCCAAAAAAACTGAGCTTTTAGCGGAAATGTGTCCTTTTAGGTGGTACCCTGAGCATTTTTGACCATAGGTACAAAAAAGAACTGCCTGTGTGTGTGTATGTATGTGTGTATGTATGTGTGTGTGTATGAGGGTGTGTACCCGTTTTTAGTGGCGACGATTCCGGTGAAACTTTTAAAGGTATCGGGACGAAACATCATAATTAGAAGTTTCATGACCAAAGTTAGAGCTGAAAAGCATTTGGTTCAAAAGGGTCTAAAGGAACTTGATGTTTACTCCTAGCATTTTTTAACGATTTTGCAGAGCCGCCTATTCTGTAATTTCGTCAAAATAGTTAAATACTAAATTAAAGTAGAGAAAATTCTGAATAATTTATGTAATTTTTAGGTAAAATTAATAGTTTAGCTGAATGAGCAAATTCTATTTGATCGAGATCGGTTGTGGTTGCATTAATATAAAACTAGTTAGCCAAGATTTGATTCTAATGACAGTAGGTGATGTCAAACGCTGATGTTTTGATATGTTTGTCAATTATGTAAATTATGTCTCATTTCCTATAATTTTGATTGCGAAAATAAAACAAAAATAACAAATCCGACCACTTTTTATTGTTCAAATCCTGGCTAACTAGTTTTATATTAATGCAGATGCGACCGATCTCAATCAAATAGAATCTCATTTACTATTAATTTTATATACAGTCTGTTCCACTTAGAGTGTAACACCTTTATATTTCTTTTTATTTTTTGTCCAATTCAAGTAGGTTTTGTTTCAAAGATAGAACTCGTATTTCTCTATTTACTACCAAAAAACCAATTGTCTTCTTTAAATGCAAAGTGATTTGCATAGTGATACAATAAAATACAAAAAATTCATGAAAATTAAAAAATACTGTGACAGGTTTTATTTAAAACAAAAGTTCTACAGCATACTTTTTAAGCGCAGTTGCCTACGCAAATAATATTTACGGAAAATTTAAATATTTTTTAATTTTCATGAAGTTTTGGATTTACTGTTTTTGGGCAATTCTGAACAATTATTACTAGTAAATATTTTCGATAAAAAAAATCCCTAAAGTAGTTTCTTGATTTTTGCCATTTATTTTGCCCTCACAAGGTGCTTTGCATTTAAAGAAGACAATTTTTTTTTTGCAGTAAATAGAGCTCTATATTTCAAAAAAAAAATCTGATGTGGCCAGCACATGACTTTATCATACAATATATAAAATTACTAGTTTAGCTGCACGAGCATCTATTTGATTGAGATAATTCGTGTCTGCATTAAAATTAAATTAGTTACCCAGAAATTGACAGATATTTTAATAGTCAATAGTATCAATAGCAGGTATTGTCAAAGCATCAGCATTTGACACTACCTACTGTCATCAGAATAATAGTTATTTATCTCACAAGTGCCGAAAGTACGGAATAGCGCGACGAGCGGTGATGCGGCGCGTAACCGCGCGTCACCGATGGCGGAGCGTCGCCGTCGCATGTGAGCGAGTCGCGCTATGTAGTTTTCGACAGGAGTGACATCAACGTTTTTGTGTTGCTTTTTGAGAAATACGTATTTAAAAAAATCAAAAATATTTCTGTATAGGAAATGTTAGGTTAATACCGCTTCTACGAAACGTCCAGTTTAAAAAGCTAATTCAGATTCTGATAGATTTATATTCGTTCATGACACTGTAGATGTGACATCCGTACCAACATACTAAAATATAAATACACCCATCGCTATACCTTATTTACAATTTTCTCAATTTATCGTTTTTACAATTAGATATAACAACGGGTTGATATTTCTTATCAACAAACAATCAAATTGGTGATCTTATTTTATTTGAATTTTGTATTTTGTACATTGCCGCACTAGAGCGGCAACGTCCCATAGCGGTTCCCCAACCTCTGATGAAATCAGCTGTTTTCGAGTGTGACAGTCATAGACATTTCTGTGGTGACAGCACAAAAAAATATTTGTCACATCCAGGCTACTATAGGTATAGTTTCATATCAATGCAGATGTGACCGATCTCGACCAAATAGAATTTGCTCTTGAAGCTAAACTATTAATTTTACCAAAAAATATCATAGGCATAAATTATTCAAAATTTCCGCCACTTTAATTTATTATTTAACTATTTTGACGAAATTACAGAAATAGCAGAACATTTGCAAAATCCTTGAAAAATGCTTAGAGGAAACTGCCAGTTCCTTTGGACCCTTTTGAACCAAAAGCTTTTCAGCTCTAAGTTTAGTCATGAAACTTCTAAATATGAAGTTTCGTCCCGATACCTTTAGTAGTTTCTCCGGAATCGTCTCAACAAAAATCGGGTACACACACACATACACACACACATACACACACACACACAGACATTTTTTTGTACCTTGGTCAAAAATGTTCAGGGGGCCCAAAAAGACCTATTTCCGCTAAAATCTCAATTTTTTTTTCGGCACGATTACAATACTTTATTATACTGCGTATGATAAAGTAAAAAGAACTACTAAAATTGGACAAAAAATAAACAAGATATGAAGGTGTTACACTCTTAAGTGGGACACACTGTATAGTATGATAAAGTCATGTGCCTGGCCACATCAGTTTTCTTTTCTACCGAGGAGTTTTTCTTTTTCGATGAGTTACTGATATCCCACATTTTTTCCCCAGTCAAGAAGAACCCGTCGTCATGGATAACACCTTAATTTTTACCCATCACCTTTCATCCTAACTTCTCAAAGTCCTTCCTGCAACTCGATCCTCTCACAGTGACACATCAGATAAATACGTTAAGAATTCCTCCCTTCGGAATTCCCGAACAGAAACAACTGAAAACCGCTTCGTTCACGGCCGAACGACAAGTACAGATGCGGTACAGTACCAGCCCGATTCTTCGGCTTGCCTTTTGGTACACAATATCGCGTTACTTTGCTGCCTTCTTCTCCGCATCGCGCTCGCCGAATACCGACGCAATTATCTGGTTTTAATTCAGCGTCCTTCGTTTGTTGTTGCACGCACAACCTTCACCCTGCTTCTTCTAGAAGCGCGCTCCTTTAATAATAGATCTGGTATCTGCACGGCTCGTTGCTGGTCTGTGCTCGGCTATATTTGTGCACAGGTGGTCTTCGCGGACAAGGACCATCTTGGTAAAGTTTAACGATTGCTTGAGGACCATACGGGGCATGAGGGAGTCGGATACTAGCGCGAAAACACGCCACTGGGTTTGTAGGTATAAACTGTAAAGTAAGGAAGATCGTTTTATTGTAGATGTTCTTTTGTCGAGTGGATTGGAAAAGGATTGCACCTTTCTTTTGCTGCTTTGTTTCTAGCTTATTGTACTCTGTTTTGTTTCTTTTTTATAATTACTTGAGTAATATAACAATATTTGTAAACTAATACATAGTTTAAACAAATTATAAAGAATTTTATGTAAATTGTGAAAGAAACATTGGCCCAAATACCATTTTTTTATCCTCCAACAAATAAGACGAATATGAAAGACTTCTTTAAATAGCCTGCAAAGAACGCTTCTATAATTCTTGTTTTTAAGAAATATATTCTTTTGAATTTATTCTTTTGCTTGTGGAGATTAATTTATTTCTAATAATTAGTTAAGTTTAATAAATATATTTGAACATTTCTGTTTTTTAAATTTTAAGGAAACATTTTTATTTTTATTTAAAGAAAAAACGTTTTTAAGGCAAAAAAATCTAATTTTGATTCAAACAAATAAATTTGTGCACAAGAAGAGATTAATTTCCTTTAAAGTAATATTTTTGCTTTGGCTTACAAATTGACTTCCGCCAAAGAAAGCATATTTTGATTCAAATAAATATATTTTTGTGTGAATATCTCATCCAGCGGTATTGTTAGATGGCGCTGTAAACACTCTCCTTGCACTTCAGGCTTATCTAGAGTATAAATAGTAGCTGGTGAAGCCCTACCGCTCAGTTGATGTCATGCGTCTGTTGTCTATAAAGAGGTCCATATTAAGTTCTTCAACAAATTAATGATTTCTTTAATCAAAGAACCAATTTACTGAACCTTAAAATATCGCATTCTAACTCAATCAAGAATTTCGTTAATTTAGTAATCATAATTCTTTCACTCAAAACAATAATAAGCATTTGTTCAAAATAAATCTCGTTCCTTATATTATACAAATAGGAAAGTTTAACTGAAAACACAAGTTGTTTGACACACATGAACATTCTTTCTACCAAACAAATATTCCATGCATTTTATCCGCAAAGAACTACTTCTTAGCCTTTATTGAAACACCAGAATACATATTTATTTGAATTAAACAAAGTTTACTATTTGTGTACTTCAGGTCTGATTTTCAGGGCAAATTAGGTAAACCACAATCCCAGTTTAGAATATAGATATTTTTTAATTTTTAAATTTTGTGCATATTCCTATAGAATTTGAAAACGGACTGACAGAATAACTATAACTTAGATTTTTTTCTCTTTAGCTACACATTGAGCGCGTAAATTATAACACACAACTTTTTTAAATTATAACGCAGAACTTTTTTAAATGGCAACCTCATTCTTTCTTACTGGTTCTGATGGATAGATCTTTTAATTGTCTAAATAGTAGCGGAAACATTTTATGGCCTTACAACAATTAAGAGTTGTAAAACAATTAATTTTACAATTAAAAATTTGACTTTTGAAAACATTGATTATTAAATCATTAGAATAGAATATGAAGTTGCGTTTTGGGTAGAATTATTTGTCCTAAAATCCTTAAAATGAGTAAGTAAATATTAGTCTTTGCACTTTTTCCTCAAATCCTGAAAGCATGTTCACGAATGTTTTTGAAGCATTACAGCTAATCTTTAACTGATATGCTGATATATCCACCTTTGGTACTAGTATTCCTATTCAGCGCAAACAAATTCATCAAAAATGCTTATTTGCTTTCCTTAAACAAAACGAAAATTATCAATATTAAGCAAATTTCCCTTTTCTCAAAAAAATATCTATGAACATTAGAGCGCAAGAACAGAAATATAGGGGGTGCCATTTAAAAAACTGTCATTGACGTCAAGACAAAATCTACCAACAATAAAAATCAGTACCTACGTCACCACCAAATCATCCAATAAGCCTTTATTTACATTAAAAATTCCATACAATCAAATTTGGCAATCCTACTCATACAAATTATGAATCGAATCATTCAAGGCTAACCATATTAATATAATTCTGCATCAGACATCAGTATCGTCCAAATTGGATGGATTATTACTGATTCAATTTGGTTGGATTGTTATATCACATCATCATATATGGCAACAATGCTCTTTATTCGGAGGCAGCATTCACCACGCTCGTTATGGCGCAGCATATGCTTTTTTCATAAAAAAAAAAAAACACAACCCATATCTCGACTTCCTTAAACGAAACACGTCATAACTCGATATGCAATATCTTAATCCATCATTACGTAAAAAAATGTTTAATGACGAAGCAAAAATCACTAATTGACAGATTGGCTTAAATATTAAAAGTGTTTGTTCGAAGGACCAAAAGCTGTATCAACTCGTAATTTAATATATATTACTATATTTTAGTACGTCGTGTTTGTATATTTGACGTTACACTTATCAACCCACAATTTGTTCCAATTCTATCTATGTTTTAACGGTCAGAATTAACCTAAAAGTTGTTTTTTTTCCTTATAAGGTAACTGCAATTCGACTTTTGCATGATTAATATGCTACAGCTCCTAGAAATTAGAAAGCTGTATATGTTGGCGTTTTCCCGATTTTTCCAAATTAAAAAGAATTGGCGCTGTTTTTGCCCCGTAAATTTCATTCGTTTAACCTTAGCAATTAATTACTACGGAAATAATCCATAGATATCAACGAATTAAATAGTAAAATCACCTGCGGAATGCTAGCTTTCAATGTGCATTTTTGTTAAATCATTGGATTAGTGGTTGACCCACAAAAAACTATACTATGCAATGTCAGCAATTCCGTTATTAGACGAGCTACAATAATGAAATATAGACTATAGGCTACCCAATAATTCATAGGTTTAAAGTTTATTACATAATCATTGTTTATCTTGCATTTTTCATACAAAAGATCGTGCTGAAACTCCGCGTGAATTCCGACGCTCTACGGTCTTTGGTGTGCTGCGGGGAAGGGAGGCGGTAGCGGTGCTGTCATGTCGGAGAGAACCGACACAGTTAAGAGAACCGGGGCAGCTTATTATCAATACACAAAAAGAACGAAAACTTGTCAAGGTAGTAATTTAACAATTAACTTTTAATAATTAAATTCGTAATTTTTGCATAATTTTGATTATAATCTGTGACCCGGTACGAGAGAAATCTCTTCTATCGATTGATTGTCTTCAGTTTTTATACAATAAGGTTGTCAGGTGAATACTAAATTAAGTTTGCTTGATAATCCCAAAAAACATTTAAAAATTATGCCCGATTTTGTTATATAAATACTCAAACTATTGATAACAGTTTCAACAGTTAATTTATTAATAATATTTAAATACATGCACAAACAATATAAAATAAATACAACTCTTGATATATTACATATAGTACAAACGTCAGCTCTGAGCGTATAAAACTTAAAAATATCAAAAAACTTTTACAAATTTAGGATCCTAAATTTGTAGACACATAGAATATTTTGCAGATCACTCATTAATTTTAAATGCTAATCCCAAAACCCGATTTAAATTGCCAAGAATTCCCATGGGACTTCAAAACGCCTGTTCGTGGTTCTGTTATCTTATTGACTCATTTTCCCATTATTTTTTAATTCGGTAATCTGTCGCCGGATATCCAAATTTCTTTGGCGAGGCATAATCGCCGTGTCGTTATATGTATTGTGTCCGTAAACACTGTTCTTCTAGTAACTAATGCACGTGCGATCCGCCACTACTGGCAGCGTCGCTGTCGATCCCTTCCCCCGCTCGCCCCAAAGACCGAAGAGCGCCGCGTCAATTGCATCAATCATGAGATGCTTCAACTCGATCTTTTCTAGGGAAAATGCAAGATAAACAATGATTATGTAATAAACTTTAAACCTATGAATTAGTGAGTAGCCTATTGTCTATATTTCATTATTCTAGCTCTTCTAAGAAAGGAATTGCTGGCATTGCATAATATAGCTTTTTGTGGGTCAAGCACTAATCCAATGATTTTACAAAAATGCACATTGAAAGCTAGCATTCCGTATTCTTAAGCAAATTAAAAAATTATTATCAATTTTCTTTCGATAGCAATGGCCAGGAGGAAATATTAATTGAAATGAGTGGACATAGTCATTAATACCAAGCAAATATATAAATTGTGCAGTTAAAAATGTAACAAAAATTCCTCAACCTATCTGAATTTGTGTCGTTTACCTTACAAACGATTATTATCCTTTGTCTTCTGAAGTCTCCTCGCAGGACCTTGACGTAACACTCTCTCTCTCCTAAGACATTTTGTAACAATCCTTCCTCAACTGGGAAAGTGGTAGAATACAACAGAACTCCATCTATCGCAACAATGGGGCTCTAAAAATGCCAAAGGCATGCTTACGCCAGTGCTGTGTTCTCTTGGCGTGTTCCGTTGTTGCTCGGTGTCGCTCTTGGGGCAAAAATTACTTCATCGACCTTCAGCATCGACGCGAAGAGAAAGATCATCATCGTTCCGTCCGAGAATTTCGCATTCCCATCGAGATTAGATCTCGTTGCGGAGTTATGTCGGTTAGTAGTGCGTTTAGGATTGTATAGTGGTCGAGTTAGTCTTGCTAAGTGCCCCTTAAGGACCCATTTGTCCCGAGCGAATAGATGACGCTCAAGGATCGTGTATCTGCTGACGTAAGTTTGAAGTTATCGGTTAAAGTATGCTTGTAATGTTTGGTTTAAGGCAGTTTTACTTAAACTTATATGGGGAATATTTTTTTGCAAGGAGGTATGCTGTTTTTCAAACAATAATTCTCGACGCTACATGGGAAGTATAGGCTGATTTTTTTGTTACTGCTAGAAATAGGTTTGGGCTAGGTGCTAACATCGGCCTTTTGTCCAAACTTTACCCTATTTTGAAGATTTTTACAAGTAAAGGTTAGAAAAAGTAAATTTTTTAAACATATTTTTCCCGATATGTGAATCAAAAATCCAATCCACACAGTTGTCACAATTTGTCTCAATTCTCTATATCGCAAGAAACGCAATTCAATAAAAATATTATTTAGATATTTATTAATAATGTCACCATTTTGACTTGAAATAGATATTATTAACTGATCTGCAATCTTATATATGAAATTGTACACTTTAGCTATAGTCTAGTATGCGTGTTATTAAATTTCTTGTTATGGGCAGTATTGCTGGTTTGATGTGAGCGCAAAAGACAATTTATTACAAAGACATAAAAAAATTATATGAAAATATGCTTTTATTTTGTTTACTACACTAAATTTGCATACCACATTTAATAAAAAAAAGTAATCATTTAACAAAGTATTATCATAGTGTCGAAAAAATATAATAGCGTCGATACTTTGGACCACTGTTGACAGTGGTCCAAAGGAACTGGATGTTTACTAGGGTGTATCAAAAAAAACGTTTTTTTCGAAATTCAAAATTTCAAGTTGTTAAAAACTTGTCCCTATGCATCCTAATAGACCACAAAAGAAATTGGCTCAATTGAATAATATTTAGGTCTCCCGCAGGAGGCCTAAAGTTTATGACTTTTATGATTTTGAGCTGTTTTTCTTTTTCAAAGCCCACATGTCCGCACATAATAAAATTTTTTAAATTATACGAAAATGGTCATTTTTCTGAAAATTGTATCGAATTTAAAAAAACTGCAGGCGATCTAAATGTTGCATTAGAATAATATATTTTTGTATACGGTAATTTCACACCTTATTTTAACAATATGCTACTTTATGTATTCGAAAAAAAAATTCTTTTCTTTCGTATTTTTTTATTATAATGCAAGTTTTATAAGCCAAAAATTGGCGCACGAGCTGTTTTGGGCACGACGAGCGTAGCTAGGAGTGCCCAAATGGAACGAGTGCACCAATGCGTCTTATAAAACGAGTGTTATATACTATTTTTTCTACTTTGCGACATTAATTTTACATAAATGTCAAAAATTGCGGTTGTCATCTTACAATCTAGAGTAATATTTTTCTTCAACAGTTGGTAGTTGTAGTAAAATTCACAAATACGATTGAAGCGAGCCAATAGCGATTGAGATATCAACCTTATTTGATACTCGACGTCAATTTCATCAATCTTGGAAAACTAAAAGTTACCAAAAGTTTGTGATGTAGTGTTTTCATAACGACACCGAAAGCGGTTTCGTTATGAGTTTATAACGAACGCAAAGTAGAAAAAACGTTTTTTCGATACACCCTAATGTTTACTCTTAGCATTTTTTAACGATTTTGCAAATGAGCCGCCGTTTCTGTAATTTCGTCAAAATAGTTTACTAATAAATTAAAGTAGAGGAAATTCTGAATTATTTATGACATTTTTTAGTAAAATTGATAGTTTAGCTGCATGAGCAGATTCTATTTGATCGAGATCGGTCGTGTCTGTATTGATATAAAACTAGTTAGCCAGGATTTGACAGATATTTTCATCGTATTGACAGTAGATAGTGTCAAACAGTGATGTTACACAGTTCTAGTTTTATTTTAATGCAGACACGACCGATCTCGACCAAATAGAATGGCATGCAGGTTTAATTATTTATTAATTTTATATATAGTCATGTGTGTGGCCATATCAGATTTTTATGACTAGAACAGACGTGTTAAGTTTTCTAAAGTACTTCAACCAATGTGCTCTTTAACAAGCTCAACTCTCCATTCAAAACAGAAAGAATTAATTACTTTTTTGGTCTGTAGAATTTAAAAGTAGCTTCTCAGCTGCTAGAACATAACATATTAACGCATCTTTACTTGCCCAACCCTGTAAAATTGCTCTATTAACGCTGAATACTGAAGCTTCTTTCTACCTTTTCTACTGGTGCAATTTAGAACAAATTAGAAGACGACATTTCTCAACCAATTGGTAATTTTTTAAGAACATTTTCACCTACAGAAACCGAGTATTCAACTTTTGATCGTGAATTACTGGCTGTTTGTCTGTCCGTAACACATTTCCGACATATCCTAGAAGGAAATAAAATTTACAATTCTTACAGACTAACTCATTACAGAATGACCATCCGGTAAACTCGTGTTGTTTTTGTAAATTTCCCCCAAACAAAACAAAACAAAAACTCCTTTGTCAACAAAATGGGTTATGAAATAACGCAACATAACCTCAAACCCTCGGGCGTCGCGGCTGTCTCATTACGGCACGAACACAGCCGCCTTTATAACCTCTAATTACTATCGACACGTGCGACAACCACTTGGTACTAAAAACCCCTCACACACACACACACACCAGAGTCACGCGACACCTTTCACCGTTGTTGCGTGCACTCTTGTGGCCCCCATTAAACCACTTCCGTACCGTTCGACGAATTCAATCCTCACAACAAAACCGAAGTGAATTACGAGAAGTTCCAGCGAAACAACAGTGAGACCCCTTATGCAATCTCGCACGACGATTGTGCATTGATTTTCGGTTTAACGTCTTTTAGTATACGGGTTCAATTAAAGGTTCGGGCAGTAAAAGCTTGTTTACAATGTAAATCGATGGTAACGACTCTGTTTTCACTTGTTTTACTGCCCGAATCGTTGTTTACGTTCGATAAGTGGGTGGTACAGAATGTGTAAGCACCAGTTCTTACGTATGCGTGACGTCTGGTGTAAATTGGAGCTTAAGACTTCGTGGGTATTGGTCTGGTTTTATTTTAGTTGCTTTTTTGGGGGTTTGTTGTTCGATGCATCGTTGAAATCTCCCGAAAAAAAATCATTTTTTGATTATTTTACGATAATATTTGATTAATCTATAGATTTTAAGTCGATTAAACCTTATTTATGTATATGAGAAATTGCATGGTTTCTGAGATACAAAACGCATTGGTAAACTTTATATTTTCCGTGTTATTATAATAGTTTCATAAATATTAGGACATCGGCAAATAATTTTCTATATTTTGCGTATAATAATAAAGATATTTATTTAGTTAAAAGAAACTAATAATCGCAATAAATTTGGTTTCCTAAGTAATAAACTTATCAACTACTTAAAATTGGCCAATACATGAACCCGACATGATGTTTTAAAAAGACTTAGCGAACTACTGTTTTTTATATCACTTGGCAGGGTATTAAACATCTTCAGTGCTTTATAATAAAATGAATTTTGTGTGCTGCTTTTTGTATATTTTGGTAATCTGAAGTGGTCCTTTTGCCGAGTATTGTATTCATGCTGCTGACTATTGTATGTTAAATAATTACTCATATAATTTGGGAGTTTATTATTTATGCATTTATATACCAACGTGAGTGCCTGATATACCGTTCCTCGTTTAACATTCAAAAAATTTAATTTACTCAGCATGGACTCGACACTGGTTAACCTGGAGCTTTGTAATAAAATTCTGAGTGCTCGAATTTGTTGTACTTGAATCTTTTTAATGTCTTTGTCTGTACACAAAAATATTATACTGCTGCAATAGTAAAAATATGGTTCTATAATCGTATGGTACAAAGATATTCTAGCTTTTAATGTAAGTTTATTAGATATTCTTCCTAAGTAGCTAATCTTTCGACTCACCTTTTTAACTATATATTCCATATTACTCGTAAATTTCAAACTATTATCTAAAATGACACCTAGATATTTAAATTCGACCACTATCTCAACAACTGTGTTATCGATAACTATGTCTGGTGTAGGGTTTACCGAATTTCTATTTCCCAATACCATAGCTTTTGTTTTCAATACATTCAAACATAATTTATTTTCTTTATACCAATTTGATATCGATACTAGTTCGGAGTTTAATGTCGCGATTACATCAGGTAAGTTATCTCCTGCAATTGATATTAGTATATCGTCTGCAAATAGGTGCATATCACAAGCTTTAACTTGTGAAGCAACATCGTTTATGTACAAATTAAATAAAACTGGTCCAAGAACAGAACCTTGTGGTACCCCTAAGCTGTTTATTAATTCACTTGACTCATTTTCTCCAATCCTAACCTTCTGTCTCCTGTTTGTTAAATAGTTTTCAAACAATTTCAATTCTTTTCCTCTGATTCCGTAAGTTTCCAATTTTTGTAGTAACTTTTGACGACAAATTGTCTCGAAAGCTCTTTTCAAGTCTACAAAAACAGCAACTATCGTTTTCTGTCTTCTAATTCTCCTTTCCAATTTGCCAATACCAAATTTAGGGCCGTCTCGCATGAATGCTGAGCACGAAAACCTGACTGTTGGTCAGTAATAAATTTATTTTCATCCAAGTACTCACTGAGCTGTTGTTTAACAATAGTTTCCAGTATTTGTTCTAGTTTTGGTAACATGTTAATAGGCCGAAACTCTTCGCATTTGGTGGTGTTCACAATTTTTTGTATTGGTATAATGGTACTTACTTTCCAAGAGTCAGGTACTATTCCTGTATTTAGTGACTCATTAATTAAATCTGTTATAAATTGTCCCACAACAGGTAATGCATCTTTTATTATCTTAATTGATATAGAATCTGTGCTGTTGGATTTTTTTATCTTATTTACGACAGAAAAGAGGTGTTGAACACTAATAATATCAATCAACATTTCAATAACATTTATATAAATAATACGTCAGTTTTAAAATTTAAGTATTTAAATCCTTAATAAAAACCATTTCCAAAAAAAGTCTATTTCGTTTATTTTTATAGGTAAAGACCTAATTTGTACATTATGAAAATCAAATCTATGGTTTTTCTAAAAGGCATGTTGAACTAAAGCACACCTTAATTTACCAGTTTTTATGGCTACTATGTGTTACGAAATTTAGTTTTTATATAAATAAACCAAGCTGACCAACATACAATAAATGACCACAAGCACACAATGGAATAAACAACTCCAGAATTAAAAACTAATGGCATTTTATCTGTAACAAAAGAAACTAACTATACATTTTTAACTAATTATATTTTGCAAACTAGGCGTTATAGCTATAGCTAGAGTAATGGGATGATATAATTGTTTGATCTCATTTGCCAATTCACCTTTAAAACATCGGAAAACAAAGTTTTTGGAATGTTAGTAAAAAGAGAAACGGCTTCCAAATATATCAAAACATGTCCGTCAGGTAAACAAACATTTTCATACATATAATTTTGGAGAATTAGCATTAATAATGCAGAAGTTACATTTCAACTCTTCATGTATTACTCTAATTTCTTTATAACAAAATCACGTATTTTTTTTTTAATAGTACTAGTTGGATCCTTTTAATTATTTTATAATTAACTCAAGTATTGGTTTCCTCAGTTGTCCGTTTTGGGCATAACTTTAAATAAACATAATAAACTTGAATATATTTTTATTGTTGTCGATATCTAAATGTTTATTAGAACAATGCCCATTTTACACAAAACAATTAAATCATAGCAATTTTGTAGTTTTAAAACGTGGTTTCAAGTACCTACAACACGCGTAAACACTCTCCGAATTACACAATCTTAGAAACTATTATTTCTTCTTAAACGACCATCCAGGAATTTTAAGAACCTTAATTCGGTTAATATACAACTTCCTCTTAGTATAATATACTATCTCGACGCCAGAGTTCAAGGTGAACGATCTCCTCCTCACTATTATATACACTAGTGAACTGTTTATTTACTATGCTATGTCAGCAAGTCCTTCGATAGTAACGTATGGATCGCCTCCAACAATAAAACTAGCTGCTAATTACTCCGCTAATGATAAACACTTTCAGGTTGAGACATGACACACGCATCCGGTATAACATATACATACATTATATACGGCACGCTCACTCGACCAGAACACATTCTTAAACAATCTCAGTAAGCTAAGAGTTAAAGATCTCTTGGCGTTGAATAATAAAAATAGATAATTAGGTATTAAAGGCTGTCTCAAAATTGCCATCAAAAGTGAGTAAGTATATTTTTTGGAACACCCTGTATTTAAGAAAGTTGGAACTATTTTTTATTTGACTATGTGTTAATTCTTGAATTTTAGCTTTAATGTATCCAATTAATTTGATATGCACATCGCTGTTAATCACCCTAGGCCTAATCACTGCCTAGGCAGTATTTTGTCATCTGTAATCTGTAGTGTACAAGTAGGTATTAAAATCAGGGATTATGGGGGTTTTATTCGTAAAAGCCGACTTTAATGAGTAGGTCGTAATATAGGAGATAATTCTAGTAAGTTCTGATCGGGACTTTGGATATACTGTTCTTTTTTCTAAGTATTCTATACCAGTTTTTCACACAGGGTAAAAATTTTGTTTGAATTAAAAAAAAAAACTCTCCTCTAATCCAGTGCTTCCCAAACTTTTTATGTTAACATTTTTGAGGAATTACCTCAATTCTGGATAAAGTTTGGGCTCTGCTCTTGCAACCAGTATAATCGACTTTGTCTTTATAAAATTCAGCTCATCTTCTTGCAGTTGTAAATTTATTTCATTGAACTTGTTGAATCTGTCAAATAAGCAATGTCTGCTTTTTATTTGCTTAAGTTGTCTCGTAGTGAATCTTCTTTGTCTTGAAAAAACTCTTTAAAGAACTGTTCCAATACATCCTTTAGTGCAGTGGTTCTTAACCTTTTTGAAGTCAGGGAGCACTTTTGATCATACGAAAAATTCGCGGAGCACCAAAAACATTGACATAACTTTTACTCAAATTTAAAACGATTATTAACTAACAATTACAAAGTAACATTAATTAGCAAAAATATAAATATATTAATAGTCTACCTGTTTTTCAGCAGAATTAATTTTTAGAAATAAAATGTTATTCTGAGTATAATGTTTTATATGGTCTTATATGTTTTTTCTATTCCTTAAGAAGTTACAGCCGTTTGAAATGTAATAAAATCCACATAATACTTTTTACAGATTTTCCTCTAAAAACTAAATGTCATTCCGAGTAAAAAGGTTCATATTGACTTATTAGTTTTCTCAATTCCTTAAGAAGTTGTATCCGTTTAAAATACGGTTTTATTGATATTTTTATCAGCTCTAACTTTTTACCGAATTGAAATATGAATACTCGAATAAAGTTTATTTGCTGCGAAAATCATTAGTCTGATACAGAAAAGAAAAAGATATATTTCTGTATAAATTTAGAACATAATGGGAATTTTGGAATATATTTTTACAATCCAACTCTTGAATGTTTGAGGGAAAAAGCACTCTCGATGTACCGAATTGCTTCAGAAGTTTTCATTTTGCCCGTATTCACGTAATTCCACATTTTGTGTGTGTGAATGTTTTGATTTTCTGGCCCCACAAAATTTTGTTCGTGAACTATCACCTGGTGGTTATAAATGCCGCCACCTATTTGGTATATTGTGATAGTTCCTCCAACTATCTGACATGTTCGCGGTAATACAAATTTAAATATAATAGAACTTTCAAAACCTTAGTTTGTCAAATATTTAGGTAATTTGGCTAGATTCTTTATATTAGCAGTTACGTACCACCTACTCAAGTAATTTTGATAAGCTCATTTTTAATACAACTTTATATCAATCTAAGGCTTAATAACTCCGCACGTAGATGAGGGCAAAAATATATATTATCAAAACATCATATTTATTATCTTTATTTTAGGAAATATATTTAAAAATGTTTACATATTTTCAGAACTTTTTATGTGGCATGTGTAGCAGAGCTATACCCATTTTTATTTTAATTGTATTATGTTCTAAATTCTTTATTTATTTTATTCATATTTATTACTATTTGAAAATTGTAAATGTTTTTTTCTACTTTGCGTTCGTTATAAACTCATAGCGAAACCGCTTTCGGAGTCATTATGAAAACACTAGATCACAAACTTTGAGTAACTTTTGGTTTTCCAAGATTTATGATATTGACGTCAAGTGTCAAATAAGGCTGACATCTCAATCGCTATTGGTTCGCGTCAGTCGTAGTTGTGAATTTTACACTAACTACAAACTGTTGAATACAAAATTACTTTAAATTGTAAGATAACAACCGCATTTTTCGAAATTAATGTAAAATTAATGTCGCAAGGTAGAAAAAATAGTATATAACAAAGCAACTCGTGCGCCAATTTTTGTCTTCTAAAACTTGTATTATAGTAGTAGTAATAATCTTTATTCCAACATCCAGCTTTGTACAGGTTTATTACACAATTAGATTCATTTAATCATTGTTTATGCAAATAAGAGTTAAATTAAGTTGATAGTGTAAATTCTGTCTATTTTATCATATTTATTTCCAATTATACATAATATTTTTATCGTTTTTTTTTTTTTTGTTCCAGGTAAGTCAACAACTTGTACAACCAATACCACCACACGAAAGAGTACGTATATTTCACACAATAACCCAAAATCCTCAATTTTAAATCATAAACCAGCTTTATCTCTTTTCATCATTTATCCCAATTTTTACATCTTCTCACCCAAGATGTTCAAAAACTCTCATCGTTCCTCGAGTATCGCGCAAAAAGAACACAATAAAACCACCAAATTTGGTAAAGGACACAAACAACGGTTGTGTCCTCTTTATTATACGTTATTATATGTGGGCCGCAGCTTGCTCCGATGACATATTACGGGCCATCCGGTGACTCGATGACACACATTCCGAAAATGACGCCGACTACGCCGCCACACAACGCAAAGAGACGCGAAGACAAAAGCGAGCGCGCCGCCTCGGATCAAAAGAATTCGCGGAGATCTGCCACGTTGATATCAACTTATGAACCACCGCGGTATGCCGTTTAGTTTGCCGTATATTTCGCTGTCATATGTTGTTCTGTCTCCGTTGTTTCTGTCTTCGTTTCTTTGCAATGTGACAATACGAGCGATGTGTCGCGGCCTGCTCGATTATTTTTATTACGCGGCCCACGTCTGACATCAGAGGTTATGTGGATGTTGTCGGCATTTGTTTATTTATGTTTCGAAAGTAGAGACATTTTAACCACATTGACTTTTCTTGATTATATGGGTTAGTAATTTTGTTCTGTTATAATTCAAAACCCATGGAGATTTGCATATAAATAAATTAGGCTTAATCGTCTTAAAATCTATCGATTAATCAGGTTTTATTATAAAATTATGTATTTTTTTTTGTCTGGAGACTTCAATGATACATCAGTCGACAAACCCATCAAAAATAAAAACTAGTCTAAATGAAAACATTATTTTTCTTTCTATTAAGGAATAAATCTTTAATTCAATTAGGTTTTAATTT
The DNA here is from genome assembly GCA_964023965.1 of Melinopterus prodromus. NCBI lineage: Eukaryota > Metazoa > Arthropoda > Insecta > Coleoptera > Scarabaeidae > Melinopterus > Melinopterus prodromus. The sequence goes on from OZ030392.1 coordinate 69,112,395, forward strand.
TATTCCAGTTTTTGATGTGCTATAATTCAAAAACCATGCACTTTTACATATAGATACAAAAAGGCTCATTCGTCTTAAAATCTATTGATTGGCAAGATTTGAGCTTAAAATCATTAGAAAAGAGTCTTGTTCACGGAGACTTCAACGTTGCATGAGGATTCAAACCCGCGAAAAATCTAAATTAAATTGTCTTTTCTTGATTCTATGATCTAGTAATTTTGTTCTGTTATAATTCAAAACCCATGGAGATGTGCATATAAACAAATTAGGCTTAATCGTCTTAAAATCTATCGATTAATCAGGTTTTATTATAAAATGATGAAAAAAGTATTTTTTTGTGTGGAGACTTCAATGATACATCAGTCGACAAACCCATCAAAAATACAAACTACTCTAAATGAAAACATTATTTTTCTTTCTATTAAGGAATAAATCTTTAATTCAATTAGGTTTTAATTTTATTCTAGTTTTTGATGTGCTATAACTCAAAAGCCATGCACTTTTACATATAGATACAAAAAGGTTCATACGTCTTAAAATCTATCGATTGGCAAGATTTGAGCTTAAAATCATTAAAAAAGAGTCTTGTTCACGGAGACTTCAACGTTGCATGAGGATTCAAACCAGCGAAAAATCTAAATAAAATTGTCTTTTCTTGATTCTGTGATCTAGTAATTTTATTCTGTTATAATTCAAAACCCATGGAGATTTGCATATAAACAAATTAGGCTTAATCGTCTTAAAATCTATCGATTAATCAGGTTTTATTATAAAATGATGAAAAAAGTATTTTTTTGTGTGGAGACTTCAATGATACATCAGTCGACAAACCCATCAAAAATACAAACTAGTCTAAATGAAAACATTATTTTTCTTTCTATTAAGGAATAAATCTTTAATTCAATCAGATTTTAATTTAATTCCAGTTTTGGATGTGCTATAACTCAAAAACCATGCACTTTTACATATAGATACAAAAAGGCTCATTCGTCTTAAAATCTATCGATTGGCAAGATTTGAGCTTAAAATCATAAAAAAGTGTCTTGTTCACGAAGACTTCAACGTTGCATGAGGATTCAAACCCGCGAAAAATCTAAATTAAATTGTCTTTTCTTGATTCTATGATCTAGTAATTTTGTTCTGTTATAATTCAAAACCCATGAAGATTTGCATATAAACAAACTAGGCTTAATCGTCTTAAAATCTATCGATTAATCAGATTTTATTATAAAATAATGAAAAAAGTATTTTTTGTGTGGAGACTTCAATGATACGTCAGTCGACAAACCCATCAAAAATACAAACTAGTCTAAATGAAAACATTATTTTTCTTTCTATTAAGGAATAAATCTTTAATTCAATCAGGTTTTAATTTTATTCCAGTTTTTGATGTGCTATAACTCAAAAACCATGCACTTTTACATATAAATACAAAAAGGCTCATTCGTCTTAAAATCTATCGATTGGCAAGATTTGAGCTTAAAATCATCCAAAAAGTGACTTTTTCGCGGAGACTTCAACGATGCATGAGGATTCAAACCCGCGAAAAATCTAAATAAAATTGTCTTTTCTTGATTCTGTGATCTAGTAATTTTATTCTGTTATAATTCAAAACCCATGGAGATTTGCATATAAACAAATTAGGCTTAATCGTCTTAAAATCTATCGATTAATCAGGTTTTATTATAAAATGATGAAAAAAGTATTTTTTGTGTGGAGACTTCAATGATACGTCAGTCGACAAACCCATCAAAAATAAAAACTAGTCTAAATGAAAACATTTTTTTTCTTTCTATTAAGGAATAAATCTTTAATTCAATCAGGTTTTAATTTTATTCCAGTTTTTTATGTGCTATAACTCAAAAACCATGCACTTTTACATATAGATACAAAAAGGTTCATTCGTCTTAAAATCTATCGATTGGCAAGATTTGAGCTTAAAATCATTAAAAAAGCGTCTTGTTCACGGAGACTTCAACGCTGCATGAGGATTCAAACCCGCGAAAAATCTAAATAAAATTGTCTTTTCTTGATGCTATGATCTAGTAATTTTATTCTGTTATAATTCAAAACCCATGAAGATTTGCATATAAACAAATTAGGCTTAATCGTCTTAAAATCTATCGATTAATCAGGTTTTATTATAAAATGATGAAAAAAGTATTTTTTTGTGTGGTGACTTCAATGATACATCAGTCGACAAACCCATCAAAAATACAAACTAGTCTAAATGAAAACATTATTTTTCTTTCTATTAAGGAATAAATCTTTAATTCAATCAGGTTTTAATTTTATTCCAGTTTTTGATGTGCAATAACTCAAAAACCATGCACTTTTACATATGGATACAAAAAGGCTCATTCGTCTTAAAATTTATCGATTGGCAAGATTTGAGCTTAAAATCATAAAAAAGTGTCTCGTTCACGGAGACTTCAACGTTGCGTGAGGATTCAAACCCGCGCAAAATCTAAATAAAATTGTCTTTTCTTGATTCTGTGATCTAGTAATTTTATTCTGTTATAATTCAAAACCCATGGAGATTTGCATATAAACAAATTAGGCTTAATCGTCTTAAAATCTATCGATTAATCAGGTTTTATTATAAAATGATGAAAAGAGTATTTTTTTTCTGTGGAGACTTCAATGATACATCAGTCGACAAACCCATCAAAAATAAAAACTAGTCTAATGAAAAATTATTTTTCTTTCTATTAAGGAATAAATCTTTAATTCATTCAGGTTTTAATTTTATTCAAGTTTTTGATGTGCTATAACTCAAAAACCATGCACTTTTACATATAGATAAATTAGGCTCATTCGTCTTAAAATCTATCGATTAATCTAATCTGATCATGAAATCATCAAAAAAGTGACTTTTTCGCGGAGACTTCAACGATGCATGAGGCTACAAACACGCGAAAAATCTAAATATCGCTCATTTCCGATCAACCTTGATTGGGAAATCAATTTCTCCGTCGACTTTCTCAAATTCAAATCACCGCTCGTACGCAAAAAAAGGCAAGTAATCACTCCGACTAAACTGCGTTCGCAATTTCGTCTCGCCTGTGCGTGTAGAAGAAAGTTTTCCGTTGCACGGCGTTTGATGCTACACGCACGGTAGCAACGTGGATGGATGTGCTCGCAGTTAGCCGCGCTTCTATATGGTCACTAGATTACTACTTTTATCTAAGTGCGCTAATCGAAGAGAGCAGCGACCAGCCAACTCGGTTAATTAATCTGGTTAGAAATGTGGGTAACGAGCAATGTGGCAACCTTTTCCTCAGTGGCGTGCGGTACATAGTACATACGTGCACAGCGCACATTGGGGTATTAGACCCAAAAAGCTGGCCTTAAATCAAATTTCTAAATTGTTAAATTCCAAAAAGTAAACCAGTTTCTGGGATAGGTAAAAGACCGATGTATTAAAAGGCGGCAATATTTTTTCATCTGAGCCCTGAGCCACGTGTCCTTGTCAGCCAAAAGTTATATTTTACTATGGCTGAACATAGATGCACATAAGTTGACGCTCTTAAAAAGGGTTGCAATTTTGTATTTTAACGATAAACGTGACTTTTTTGTTATACATTTTTTAGAACCAAGTACTTTCATTCGACATTATTTTTATTAAAATTTACCCACAATTTTGTTTATTGCAGGGCCGAGAACAATCGCTGTTATAAAAAAAAAACAGTTTTATGCAGAACTTGAGTGTTTTAGTTTAGTGTTTAGCTTTGTTAAGCTTTTGAAAATGGTTCAAATTATAGTTACATATTTGACATTACAACTACTGGAAAATCTGCTGCGGATAGGTGCGGATGCGGTTTTTGTGATTTTATTTCTAATACGTTGTAAAGGAAAATCCATAAAGTGATGTACCGGCTTATATGTAATTTGGTGCAATTTCTTGATACCGTGATAGTAGAGGTAATTTAGAACATATTTAACCATATTTAGCTATATACAAATGGTTACGGTTATCGAGATATTGACAACTTTATGTTCAATGTATCTTGTATGTTGTAAATGCCGTTATGTACGTATATTTTTCCGTTTTGGATCATGTGTAGCAACCAACCCCGATGAACTAGACTCTTAAAAATCATCCGAAAAAACCGTTAAACTTTGTACTTGTATATGCATTTCTTGGAAATTGGTTGCTTGAAGCCAATCGGATTCATATTCAAGGCAAGAAAATACATCGAAAGCACCTACTCGCATACACAGTTCACTGGTTTAAATTGGATTCTTGTTGAGGAGAGACAATAGTAAGTTTGTGAATAGAAACTGGTTAGGCGTTTTCGATAAATGTGTTTATGCGGAATGCGGAATGCGAATACCACTAAAAAACGACCATTTCAGCTTGAAGTATGATCAAATTTCGAATGTTTTCATGGAAACAATAAGTATAAATATTAGACAATTTTGAAATAATACTAAAAATAATAGATTTTTTAGTGATAAATATGGTAAAGTAGGTTCTTAATTGTCTTAAAAGGAATGCATGGAACGGAAAACAGCATGAATAGCATATGTACCATTTCAATACACAATATCGACTGGTGTAAACATTCATTTTCTTCCTCTACCTCTGGCTTTTAAAAATAAAACTTTTTTCAGGATTTTCTCACAACATAACAGACCCAAACATGGAATTCAATTTTAAATCCGTATATACTGCGCATTTAAACTGGACATGCCATATATTATTTTATGAATTTGACACGACAAAACATAAAAGAAATAAAATCACAAAAAATATTGATGACAAATGTTGTAGCAGTAATTAATTTACAATAGGTGTAGTGCAGTGAAGAACAATTTTTAATACAGTTTGCTTTTTCCTATTTTGTACTGTTTTATTGTGTTTATTAAGTTATTAACCTTCAAATTTTTAGTATGAAGGTTAAAATGTTATACATAAATAAAACAACACATCTAAAGCCTCTTTAGGTGAAAAAATAATTTTGCCCAGGTCTTCAGGTCAAATACCCCACTGTGCAGCGTGCAGTCCACACACCCTTAGATTTATGAAAGAAAATTTTTAAAGTAATCCGGCAAAAATTATGTATTACATATGTTTGCACACCGTACATAAATATTAAGTAATAATTCTTTATAACAATAGTTTAATAGTTTTTTAACCAACAAGTATATTAAAAAGAGCGGTTAATGATCGAAACTGTTTAACACACGAGCGATTAGCGAGTGCGTATTCGAGTTGGTTTATACATTTTTAAAGCATATTTAAGTGTTTTTTCCGTATGTACAAATCCACCGCACGCCACTGCTTTTCCTGTCGTCGGGAAAATTCACTTTTTAAACTTACGCGAGCAGTGTGTTGATCTATAGATGGTTGAAACGCTGGGAGGTCTCTCAGTAGACAAACGCAGTTGTACCAACCGAGCAGACGCAGAAAAAAGAACACTCGTCACAGAGTGACTACTGGTGAAAGTGATAGGTTCTTAATTGGTCATCTACGATGTTCATCCAATTAAAGAGAGAAGCTTGGAGATCGAAGAAATTGTCATCGAATGTCATTTATCGGCTTAAGACGTTTTGCTGAATTTTTTGTGGTATAACTCAAAAAGGAAGCAATTTCTCACATAAATAAAAAATCTTAAAATCTTTTGATTGATCAGTTTTGATTATAAAATTATAAAAAATAAAGTAATTGTGTGGAGACTTCAACGATGCGTCTAGTGACAAACCCGAGAGACCCATTTTTGCAGTTTTTATGAAAATTATCATTCTTTTTTTGGAAAAACTTTCAATAAGAAAGTCTATAAAAATTGACACAATATATGTTATTTTTAATTCGTTGCTCGTTGTTCATCCAATTAAAGAAAGAAGCTTGTAGATCGAAAAAATTGTCATCGAATGTCATTTATCGGCTTAAGACGTTTTGCTGAATTTTTGTTGTGATTTTTTTGTGCTATAACTCAAAAAGTAAGCAATTTGGTACATAAATAAATTGGCTTTAATCGTCTTAAAATCTTTTGATGGATCAGTTTTGATTATAAAATTATGAAAAAATAAGGAATTTGTGTGGAGACTTCAACGCAACGTCTAGTGACAAACCCGCCGAAAAACCCCAGTTTTTATGACAAATTTGGAAAAAAATATATATCCATAGTGTCGTCAATAAGAAAGACTAAATAATTTGACACAATGTATGTTATTTTTAATTCGTTACTCCTCTATAAGAACCAGGAATGTCTCTCTTTCAAAAGCTGTGGAACGCAAAATGAAATTAACGACGCTTTAATGCGAATCGTACGCGTTGAGTGCGCTCGTAAAACGGCGGATTATTTCGAGCGCTGCATTACCGACAGTGGCAAAAATGTCAACCGTCTACCTCCAGCCTATAGCTAGAGTGTTTTATTCTCGGTTCACGGCGTATACGTTTACAGCTAGTGGTCTATTAGAAGATCTACATGCAAGAGAACATGCCAAACTGCAAATCGTATATACTGCATATAGTTTACTACCATCGCACACTAACGATGCAATGCAAATAATTCAGCAGTAAAGTTATATTTGTAGCTGGAGGTATTACGAGCCAAGCTGCCAAGTATTTCGTTATTTTTGTATGTTATTTATTGTTTTATCCGAGCTTAGATATAAGGAAGTTGAACGCGAAGTGCTTGCTTATCTTGTGTTTGATATTGGAAGAAGCATAACAGTGTGAACGCGCCTTTAAAACTAGATGACATGAGGGCCACTTGAGAGTTACCGTTTTGTTTATTTATATGGTTTACAATTTCTGCTCACGTAATTTAATTATTTGTAATAAACAATGTGTTCGGGCTCATGTAAAAACAATAAAACACATGGAAAGTATCAATATGACAAAACAATTTCTACAATAAAGTCAAAACTATCCGATAAATATATTTGGGTTTCTGCAGATGAAACTACGGATATGAAGGGTAGATGTGTGGTCAACGTCGTTGTCGGATTGCTGGACCCGCAAGACTTATATAAACCTTATTTAATATCTACACACAGAGAAAGGAATGCTCAATTCAAATAAAATTGCTTTGCATCAAAACAACGGTTGATTTCCATATCCACGAAATAACTATCCACTTCAACCAAGACAATATTTTCTCAGTACAAATGTGTTAAGTGCTTCGTTCGAGATAAAATTAGTTGCAACGAGTAAACTATTGACTTGCACCAAATAGTCATCAACTCGAAAGGACTATAATGTTGTTTTGAATGAAACTTTGTAGTATTATTTCAAATATTTCAACATTTGGACCAAACTAATATTGTTTTAATGCAACCATATGATGTCTTAAAGAGAGTAATAGAGCTATCGGAATAAGTAATACGTTATTTTGCTTGGAAGAACCAATGTTTCAGAGAAACATTTGTAATTTTGGTTCAACACCTTTAGTGTTCTGAATAGAGTATTTTGTTCTCAAAGCAAGTAACTGTCATTTTAAACGAAGTGCGTTAAAAATTCAAAGCAAGTAATAGTAATTTACTTTCAACATAATATATTGATTTGAAGTGAATGTTTTTGTTGTTTTGTTAAAACTATCTACCGCTGCTGCAAAGGTTACATAAAAAAATAAGTCTATCAAAACAAATGCAGAAAGAACTACACGATTATAATAGCACATTACGTTCTTAATCATATTTACTAGCAAGAATAAATCTTCTGGCTGACAAATCTAATCAAAACATAATATGTGGTATTACATCAAAGTTCTTTAAGCAATTATTTTGTAAGACATATATTTTTTTAGTCATGTAGCAAAGACAATGGGTAAAAAAAGTTCATATATACCAATACATTAATTTATTATAAAAATAAAAATACATTTCAAACAAGTAGGTGTCATACTGATATAAACCCAATAACTTGTTATAAAAGAAAAAAAAATACATTTAAAATACAATCAAAGATACAAAAAAATGTCATCCTAATACAGTAATTAGTACAGTTAAGAGCTAAGCAGTCAACAAGACTTGATGGGCCTTTCTGCAACTGGCCATTATAATACGGTTTCTCACCTTAGATGTTTCTAAATCTCCTCTTAGCTTCACCGCTTCCCGGAAAACAATCCGATCTCCAATAGCCGGAATAAGTTCTTTTATCTCTTCTTCTGTAAGTTTTGCACAGTTATTTTATGGTCTGCAAACATAGAATGCACATAGTGTATTAACATTCGCATAAAAAGTAGATATACTTACTGTCAAATATCGTTTTAAGATGATCTGATGAAATTGAAAAATCATCCACGCTGTCCATTATCACATGTAAAACTGCAGATACAATCAAGCGTATATCAAAGCGACACTGCTTACCACTATAACCAATATATTTGCATGGAGTTAACGTTGTGAGGGTTGTGAGTGAGACTGGAGAATGTTGTCCTCATATACTGCGTATCTAAAAACTGTCGCCGTTCTACGTCGCGTCAGTCTGGTGCCACAAACCGCGCAAACTCTTTAGTTTTCCGCACAATGATACCACCCGATATTTTGAACTAAGCATTTGGTTAATTGGTTCACACAAAACGTCTCTTGCATCAACCAACTAGTTTTACTTGTTTTGAACACCATATTTTACATATATGATCTTGTTTCAATGCAATAGTTGTTTTCATTGGAATATATTGAATTGTTCAATGCAACACACTATATTCTTAAAAGAACTCATAAGAACTTTTAAAATTATCCAATGTAGTTTAATTGGAAACAAAATGTTGTCGCTTCAAAGGAGAAATTTGTGAGTTTTGATTCAAAAAGGTCATCTAAATTGAAAGCTTTATTGATTTGTTCGGCGTAAATTTCGGCAAGACAACGAATGTCTTAAACATTTCTCTGTGTGTATCACAAAAAAACCCAATGTGCGGATGAACCTTAATTTAAGCTCGATTCACACAATATAGCCAGGCAAAACGACTACTGTCGTCATTCTGTCTTTAGTGATTGTCTGCGATATCCGATTGATCGCTCATAAATCGCGATCTACAAACCACAGGCAAGGACATTTCGGCGTGGTTGGTGACCTATAGTACGAAATCGATTGTAAAAGTTGAAAACCGTTTCCAAGGATTGAGAAACTCTGATGTCGATCGCGATCGATCGCAACGGCTGTAATCGCGTTGTTATTATGTACTTTCAAGGCGTGCTGGCTTGTTCCGGTCCTGTAAATAGGACTACTGGCATTGCGTTATCACAGAAATTTTATAATACCTACCTCTCGCACGGATTATACTGTATAATTTATACGGTTACGTTGTAGCGTACACAATGTCCTAGATTCGGCGTTTCGGTCATTTTAAACGGCTTAAGACCGCGGAGAATTTTTTGTTGTGGTTAATGTTAATGCGTTGTTGAAATTAGAAGGCGGTTGAAAATAATAATTATTATCATTATAATAAAGTATATCCATCATTTCCACGGTCGATCCCCAGCAAAACTAAAGGGAGACGAAAGATGCCCTGTCATGTTTGACAGAAGAAGACAGCGCAAAGACAGAGATAAAAGATATCATGCGCGCTGTCTTTTTCTGTCAAACGGGGCTTGGTCTCTTTCGTCTCTCTTTAGTTTTGCTGGGGGTCGATTGAATTATCTCTTAAGTTATTTGTTACTTATATTCACTATAAGAGTGCAAGTTTTTGTGATATTTGCAATTTAAAGAGTAGTACGCTATATAGTACCTTAATATTTCTCTGTGTACAGTGTGCTGCGGAGCAGGATGTAAAATATTTAAAGGGTTATAGAAGAAGTCATTTAGACCCTATTTGGCTAGATTTATTCATATAAAAAGTATTACGGTTATCAAGGTATTACATAATTTTATAAGTATGTTTTGCAATTTTCACAAACGTACTATCGTAGCCATATATTATGTCCCCTCTTTTGAAATCCATTTTCTCGCAAATCTAGGGGCGAAAAAATTTGAAAAAGTTCTGATGCTGTCCTTGATTAATATGCTACAACTCATAAAAATTAGAAAGCTGTATATGTTGACGTTTTCCCGATTTTACCAAATTAAGAAGAATTGGCGCTGTTTTTGCCCCGTAAATTTTATTCGTTTAACTTTAGCAATTAATTACTCCAGAAATAATCTATAGATTTCAACGAATTAAAAAGTAAAATCACCTGCGGAATGCTAGTTTTCAATGTGCATTTTTGTAAAATCATTCGATTAGTGTAGTGCTTGATCCACAAAAAGCTATATTATGCAATGCCAGCAATTCCGTTATTAGAAGAGCTAGAACAATAAAATATAGACTATAGGCTACCCAATAATTCATAGGTTTAAAGTTTATTACATAATCATTGTTTATCTTGCCTTTTTCATACAAAAGATCGTGCTGAAACTCCGCGTGAATTCCGACGCTCTACGGTCTTTGGGGTGCTGCGGGAAAGGGAGGCGTTAGCGGTGCTGTCATGTCGGGGAGAACCGACACGGCTGAGAGAACCGGGGCAGCTTATCATCAATTCACAAAAAGAACGATAACTTGTCAAGGTAGTAATTTTAACTAACAATTAAATTCTTAATTTTTGCATAATTTTGATTATAATACGTGACCCGGTACGAGAGAAATCTCTTCTATCGATTGGCGTTTATGTTTTCTTCAGTTTTATACCCTAAGGTTGTAAACAAGATTTTGATGGAAGCGGATAGATCTAATAATATGGAGTTCGCAGATTTTCCGATTAGTGGTGAATACTAAATTAAGTTTGCTTGATAAACCCAAAAAATATTTAAAAAGTATGCCCGGTTTTGTTATATAAATATTCAAACTATTATAACAGTTTCCACAGTTTCGTTATTAATAATATTTGAATACATGCACAAACAATATAAAATAAATACCAACTTTTGATATATTACATATATTACAAACGTCAGCTCTGAGCGTATAAAACTTAGAAATATCAGAAAACTTCTACAAATTTAGCATCGTAAATTTGTAGACACATAAATTATTTTGCAGATCGTTCATTAATTTTAAATGCTGATCCCGATCCCCGATTTAAATTGCCAAGAATTTCCATGGGACTTCCAAACGCCTGTTCGTGATTCTGTTATCTTATTGACCCATTTTGCGGTTAAAATTTCATCTAAAATTGCTAATATGTTGATAACGGTAAGTCTTTGTATAAGGATCAAGCTGGTTAAATCGTTTCTAAATCATCTCTTCTATCGCCACTTGAAGACTTTACATCAAACTACCAAATACCTTATTCACAGCAGTATTCAAATTTACAATTGCATTAGGTATAATTTCGTTAAATTGCAAATGCCAAAAAAATAGTAACGTTTGGTGTATGACATACTAGATGTAAATTGGAGCGAAATGAAGGGTTATTACAACCAACACATATTATACAGGATGATCCATTTAAAAATTTCTCAAAATAGCCATTTGAAAACATCAAAGTTTACTAAGTTCAATGAACACCCTGCTGTATAGTGTATCTAATATCTTTAAAGCTTAAACCTTTAAAATAGGAAAAAACTGAATTACATATTGTCAAAACCTATCTAGAACCGTAGAACTATACTGAATACAAGCAAATATGAAGTCAACTGATGAAATGGTATAACATTTAAGACGCTAACTTCCCAGACGTATGTAACACGTTAAAAAAATTGCCCGCCTATCTCGCATCAAACACACACAGCACACAATCATTCGCATCGTCACCGCACACTACAATAAAAAATATATTACCCCTACCTACCAAGCCTACCGAGACGCTGCGAGCTACTCTCCCAACACAGCTCGGGCACGCTAGACTGCCTGGCGGCTTTCTGCATATGCACCGGGTCCGTCAGTGTGTCTCCGAGCTCCGACCGTGTCTCCCGACCCGCAGCAAACCATTGCAAGACCTACTCGATACTTCAGTCGCGACACTCAAAGGTCACTCGACCGAAATAATTATTCAAATCCGTCAAAAGTTGGCGGAATGCCGCGTCATTGAGAACGGACTAAGTCGTGCTAAATCTGACGTTTTGAAGTGCGTGTGTGTGTACGTTCGTGAAGTTGAAGTTGAAGTTTGGCCTAATAAATCGTTTTGAGGATGTTGTGAAGGACTCAAGGATGTTCGGATTGTATTTTGTGTGTTTTTTGTTTGTGCTGGGCAATGCAAATTAAACTGGTTTATGTGTTCGTATAAGTGAAGCTGTGCGAGGTGCTTGTGGATATTTTTGGATAGGGGTAATCGTGTTAAGTTTGAGCTGGATATAGGTCAAGGAAGTCGTTTGGGACCGCTGCGATGCGAGTTCTCGGTGCGTACATCGTTTAGAAGTTGTTTTGTTGCGTTTGTTTTTTTTTATTTTGTTAATTTAATTTTTGATATCTGATGTGGTGATTCTCAATGACGTGAATTATTGTGTAATTTATTTAGTCAATAAAGAACACAAAGGATCAATAAAACTCAAGTATCAGAACTATCTAAGGTTTATTTGTATGTTTGTTGACAAAATCACTGCGAATTTGGTCAGAATTTCTTTACAAATTTTGTTTACTGTTGTTACTGCAAATTCTTCACTTTTACTGAATCCGAAAAACTGTAGTATCTCTTTAATTTGATAGAAAATATTGTTAGGTAGCTTATACTGTTCATTGATGAATTTTACACAATCCCTTAAAATTTTGTTATTGCCAAGTTTTCACTGTTATCATATTAAAAAAAGTTCCTATTCAGTTACTATTCATTGATTTATTATACACATTCCCTAAAAGTTTGGACAAAAGTCCTTTGGAAATACTCGATGTACCTACGATTTTTGTGGTCTTGTTTCTACAACCTTTCTAATTCAACAGAATTTAAAAAAAATTGTTGTTTTAGGGAGTAGTAAACACTGCTAGGTAGTTCGTATAATTCGTCGTAAATGTATTCTAAATAATCCCCGAGAATTTGGTCGAAATTCCTTTCAAAATATTCGAGCTACAATTTTTTAACTTGAGTTATTGCAAAATTTTTCAGGTTTACTGAATTCAAATTAATTTAGTTTCTCTTTTGATGGGGTAATACACATTGTTTGGTATTTTATACCCCTGCGAAATTGTTGAAATTTTCCTTAAAAGTTTTCTACTTTTTTTTACTTTTGTTACTGAAAAAGTGTCCCTTCTTCAGAATTTAAAACATTGTAGTTCCCCTTTTAGGGAGTACTACCTAAACACTGCTAAGTAGTATATACTGTTGATTGATGTATTATACACAATCCCTGAGAATTTGGTCAAAATTCCTTTCAAAATATTGAACCTACACAGAGAGAAATTTTTGTTTGATTCAAATAAATATGCATTGACTCAAAGAAATTTGTTGTTTCAATAGAGGCAAAGAAATATTTATTTGCGGATAAAAACGCATTTATTTGAAATATTTGTTTGGTAGAAAGAACGTTGATTTGTGTCAAACAACGTATGTTTCCAGTTAAAAAGTTTGCAATTTGTGTATTATAAGAAATGAGATTTATTTACTGCAAATAATTATGATTGTGTTGAGTGAAAGAATTACATTTTTTTTTAAATTAACAAAATTGTTGGTCGAGGAGAAATACTTAAAATTATTAATTTGTTGAAGGAATTAATAGATAAGAATTTTTCGGAAGACTCGCCATGTGTCACCTCCTTTTTGGGATGTCGCACATCCTCGATGAGTGCTTGGTCTTCCCAACCCAACATATAGTCAAGGTTAAGTTAGTAAAGTGTACTCTGATTTGGAATCGCGACTTGAACCTGCAGGCATTGTACTCTATAAGTTCTATACTGTCGATCACGCGGCTTTACTCTCGATATGTACGAAGTGCGAGGAGAGAGTTTACAGCGCCATCTAACAATACAGTTGGATGACATTAAAAATATATTTATTTGAATCAAAATATGATTTCTTTTGTGGAAGTAAACCTATTTTAAAGTTAAAACAAAAATATTACTTTAAAGGAAATAAATCTCTTCTTGTGTACAAATATATTTATTTTAATCAAAATATGATTTCTTTGGTGGAAGTAAACCTATTTTTAAGCCAAAGACAAAATATTACTTTAAGCGAAATAAATCTCTCCTTATATACAAATTTATATTTCAAATATTTCAAATAAATTAATCTCTGCAAGCAAATAAACTAGAGTATTCAATGAAATAAATACTGTTGGCGTCAAAGAAATATGTTTTGACCCAAAAGAATAAATTTAAACAAATATATTTCTTTAAAACAAGTAGTAGTAAACAGTAGTAGTAGTAAACACAGCTAGGCAATTTATATTGTTCACTGGTGTATTTTGCACAATCCCTGAGAATTTGGTCAGAATTCCTGTAAAAATATTCGTATAGCGATTTTTTGTTTCTTTTTTCTTTAAAATTTTCACTCTTACTGAATTAAAGAATTGTTGCTTGTCTTTTAGGGGGTCAAGTCAACACTGCTAGGTAGTTGATATTATTTAGTGATTAATTTTAGACAATTCCTGAAAATTTACTAAATATTCCTTTAAAAATATTCGTTTTGTTTTACTTATGCTTTATCAACTTTTCAACACAACTAAATTCAAAAATATATAGTTTCTCTTTCATGGGGTAGTATACACTACTAGTTAGTTTATACTGTTCCTTGGTGTATTTTTCACAATCCCTGAAAATTTTGTCAAACTAGCTTTAAAAGTTTTCCAGCTACGATTTTTTAACTCTTTTTTAACTTTTCACTTTTACTGAATACATAAAATTGTCGTTTTCCTTTCACGGGATAATATACACTACTAGATAGTTTATACTGTTATTTTATTTATTATACACGATACGTGTGAATTTTGTCAAAATTACTTGAATTGCTTCAGCGGCATGATCTTTTTTTTACTGTCGCTGCAAATATTTCAATTTTGCAGAATTCAGAAAGTGGAGTCTCTATCATGGGGGGGGGGGTATACACTGCTAAGTTGTTTGAACAGTATAAACTTTTTCTATGATTTATTATACATAATACCTGAAAAAACTACGATATTTTGCTTGTTACATGATATTTATCGTTTTTTGATATATTATAAAGTATATGTAGTATTATGTAATATACACTGCTAAGTATATTGAGAATTCAGGATGTATTTTTAATCCGAAACAAATCTCCTATGGATATAAACTTTAAACAAAGATAAAAACGCTTTTCCTTTGTTTTTTACTTACCTATATAATCTTGCAATATGGATCTAAAATACTGTATCTATAAATCATGGAGCTATAAATAATAAATACCTAAAGAAAGCTTGGTGGACAATTCTTTAGAAGTTTTCGAGTTTATTTTTAAAATTTTTCCCGTAAATTAGGAACAGTTCTTAACTTTCTATAAAATATATTAAGAAAACTCAAATTTACCAATTAAATACATTATCAAGCGAAAGCAATTTATATACACCATATTCATTGATAATTCGAAATAAAACCGTTAAATTCTTTAATAAATATTTAAATTATACTACTGTGTACTTCCGTGGTTCAACAATAGAAACGTGTTATTGCTTTAAATCATTTAAATTCAAATTTAGAAAGTTTTAATATAAAGCAAAAGATTCACAAAAGAGCGCATTTTACAACTCAAAATTTAAATTCGTTTTCATTATTGAACTCTTCCAAATTTGACACGCAATTATTTAATAATATTTTGTGGTTTGTATGCTGAAATTAGTATGAAATCGTCCTGAAACGTAACCAGAATAAGTCATTACAATAATCCGTTTGAACACATCATTTATATTCTTCTACGAAATCTCACATGAATAAAAATAGGGTATTAGGTTAGACAAATATCGGTTAATAGGCTTATAAAGGCAACTTACGATTCAAGTCATGATAACCCGTACATTTTTAGTAGACCCGCTAACTCATCACATAACCTTTGTATGCTAATCAGTATTTGTTTTTCCCACCGATAGAATTCTAAAATTAAAACCCATTTCCTATAATACCACCGTTATTTATTCATTACTTTTTTAATCTACCACTACGCCAGTACAGATTGTAGCTATCGGTTTTTGCCTTGCGACTGAACCCCGTAATTTATCGTCCTGTGTGCAGTTATACGCCATTTCTCGTGAGAAAATTTTCTATTTGCATAGTCTGTTATGGGATTGATACGTGGGTAGACGCAAACAGCTATATTATCGAATAGAAGGAAAATTGTCTACTTATCGATTCTAGTTGAGATTAGTTTCTTGTGTCAAATCTACGATGATACTTTTGCCAAAACCCACACGTCTTGTCTTAACTTGGAAATTCTCAATTTGAAATTCTTGGTTTAATGGATTAATCAAACAAATACTTGAATACGAAGTTGTAGGTGGTGATTTTGTTTGTCTTACAGTGAGGTATGTTTCTATTGGGAGATATGAGTCTATTTTAGAAACAAGTTGAGAAACGTCTGGAGGTAATTAAGGGCAAAGTCATCATTCTTCTATTTTTGGGTCAGCACAAAGCGAAACAGGTACATCTAACCTTAACAACGAAAAATTACGACATCATATTACACCAAATGCAAACACAACGGTACACAAGCGCATTCAAACATTAATTCATTTAATTACACCTTGATTACTTTATCATTAGACGATTACAATTATAACCCTAGTTACTTTAAAATGGGATATTTTAAGGTTTTATTTTTTTTTTATTTTAAGGTTGCAATAAGTGATTCTTCTTCATCTTAGTGAAGTGCAAGTTGCTCTTGCTGTCGCCCTTATTCAGTATGACAGCAATGTATGAAATAATAGCATTAAAATAAAAAAAAAAATATTATTTAAAAAAAAATCGGACACGTCAATTTTACACAAAAAAAACATTTTTGTATTAAACTCAATTTCCGACCATCATCTGCGTTTTTTGTTATAACGTCATCGATTTTTTAAATAGCAATTCCTTATTCTTATTGTTGTTTTTGATAGAACCTTTATTTTTCACACTAACAATACATTTATTTGAATGATAATAATTGATTTATTTGATGAAAGTAAACTTATTGTAAACGCATCTTAACTGAATCCAAGTGCAACTACATATTATAGTCTCTATAAAATACAAAGCGTAGTATGCAATTTGTAATATTTTCCAAGACTACTACTGCGTACACAGCCTGTCTGCTGGCAGTTTGTTTTTACTGGCTACAGTATACGCTGTCGAGATGATTTGTGATATGTAGCAGATCTTGTTAAGTATGCTAATGCAGATTATTAATGCCTGGTACTGAAATTGTAACTGCCTATTTAGAGGCCAGATGTTACCCGCCATTTTTCTTGCTAATGGGCAATGTACGGCCAACTTCTAAACGGTTTTAATACTACTGGTTTCTTAGCCGCGAAGGCCTAATTACTTCAGTCACGAATGTTCCACATAAACGTAATAATATGTATTTTAGTACATTTAAGTACAGTTTTCGGGTACAGTCTCGAGAAGGTATTTTGTTAACTCGTACCTGCCTGTGAACTTGTACACAGAGAGAAATTTCTGTTTGATTCAAATAAATATGCATTGACTCAAAGAAATTTGTTGTTTCAATAGAGGCAAAGAAATATTTATTTGCGGATAAAAACGCATTTATTTGAAATATTTGTTTGGTAGAAAGAACGTTGATTTGTGTCAAACAACTTATGTTTCCAGTTAAAAAGTTTGCAATTTGTGTATTATAAGAAATGAGATTTATTTACTTCAAATAATTATGATTATGTTGAGTGAAAGAATTATATATTTTAAAATTAACAAAATTGTTGGTCGAGTTAAAATGCTTAAAATTATTAATTTGTTGAAGGAATTAATAGACAAGAATTTTTCGGAAGACTCGCCATGTGTCACCTCCTTTTTGGGATGTCGCACATCCTCGACCAGTGCTTGGTGTTCCCAACCCAACATATAGTCAAGGTTAAGTTAGTAAAGTGTACTCTGATTTGGAATCGCAACTTGAACCTGCAGGCACTGTACTCTATAAGTTCTATACTGTCGATCACGCGGCTTTATACTCTCGATATGTACGAAGTGCGAGGAGAGAGTTTACAGCGCCATCTAACAATACAGTTGGATGACATTAAAAATATATTTATTTGAATCAAAATATGATTTCTTTGGTGGAAGTAAACCTATTTTAAAGCCAAAACAAAAATATTACTTTAAAGGAAATAAATCTCTTCTTGTGTACAAATATATTTATTTTAATCAAAATATGATTTCTTTGGCGGTAGTAAACCTATTTTTAAGCCAAAGACAAAATATTACTTTCAGGGAAATAAACCTCTCATTATATACAAATTTATATGTTAGAATCTAAATTATATTTCATTGGTGTAAAACAACGTTTTTTAAAATCAAAACTAAAATATTACTTTAAAGGAAAGTAGTTTTTGTTTGTATACATATATATTTATTCCACTTAAATAAATATATCTCTGCAAGCAAATAAACTAGAGTATTCAATGAAGTAAATATTTTTGGCGTCAAAGAAATATGTTTTGACCCAAAAGAATAAATTCAAACAAATACATTTCTTTGAAACAAGAAATCTTTTCTATCTGTGTACCTGCCCTTCTGCCTGTACGTCGGATATGTTCGAACTCCTAAATTGCTCGAAATTTATATCCTAACTATTAAGGTTAATTAATAATTCTAATTTTTATGAACACGGTGGAGTGATATTTGTGAACAAATATACAAAAAACACGTAATGCACTAAAACACCGCTATAAAAAAAAAACCAAATAAATAACAAATATATACTAAATAGTTCTGATTATAATAGAAATAAATAAATGTTATCACATTGGTTTTTCTAGAATCTGTCTTTACAATATTTGATACATTCAAAGTCCATGAACAAAATGGTACACAACAAAATAAAAAAAGGGACATCAAGAAAAAAATCCGCGTTAAAATGGTTTAAAATTGTTGTTTGGCCATTTGCAAAATTGTTTTAAACTTACCAATAATCATTTAATTAATAAAATTAACTAATAATAATGATGAATAAATGATAATAATGTCAATAAGCAAATAAAATGAAATAGCTGACCAACTAAACATATAGAAAAATAAATAAAATATAATAAAAGAAGGATAAATAATAAATAATTTTAACCATCTAACTACAACGCTTTAGGGTGTAGTAGGAGAAATGGCGAAGGAAAAATGCTAATAGCGTTTTCTTTTGGTAAAACTCGAGCACACCGTTTAAACAAGTTTAATCTTTTTCGACAACGTTTATATTCCATCAAACGAGGTATTTGCTGTTTACCCCTATACATCTAAAATACTGATTTATAAATGACATGCAATGTAAAAATTTGTGTTTGCCGCTTCATAGTAATGAATACTACTATGATACTATTGTTCTATGCGCAACTGTTAAATTGGTAGCATATCCTAATATAAGTTTGATATTTGTTTGTGATAAGCGGCAGAAATGTACTAACATGGGCATGGCCTACCTCGACTACAAACATTTATAATGACCCTTTATTAAGTATGTAGTCTACTGTTGATTGGAGCTCCTCCAAAAAATTGTACGGGTACTTCTAATCGGTCCATAGCCCCTATGATAGACATGCGTGTAGAACAGAAAAAAACTCATTCATATCAAAGGGCACGTAGGGGCTTGCAAGTGTACTATGCTTAAAGTTACTGAGCAAAATGGTAGTACCGTAAATAAAATCTCGAGAAGCTTGTGAATGGTGCTCGTTATCTAGCCTCGAAGCACAGAATCACAATATTTTGCGTATAACATCATCTTCATATTAAATCTCAACGATTCAATAGACGGTCAAGTGTTCAGAAACTTGCATCGCCCCTTGATATTATTAACGTTGGTCTGTACGCAATTAGCATAAGTTTCAAGCCTAGATCACAGCATAAATAAGAGTCGTCAGGTTCAATTATTGTGATTTATTCATTCCCCTGTCTACAATCAATTCACAATGAGAAACATTGATTTACAATAACATGTAAAAATATCATACCTTCTTCACACAAATGTTTTAGCGTTTTCTATAGGACAGTTACTGGAGAGTTATAGAGTTCTATAAGGGTTTCTTATCGAAACCTATACGCTATAGATCTATAACGTTATAGAATATTAAGAGTGAAAACACAGGATCGAACCATAAGATCGAGACTAAATTTTCAATCTATTTACAATTTAGGCAGATGTTCTTGCTCAAGTTACAACATACAATATGCAGTAAGTAATAACACCAGATCTGAATTATATATACAAACTTATGGTTATGATTTCATATATTTATTCAAAGAAAAGCTTGAAATGCTACGAGCTTGAGCGTTTTTTTTTTGTTAGTGATGGTTCGCAGCGATTTCCAGACGGTTCAAATTCGTTTTTAACGCAAACGTAAATATTTACATTGCGACCGATGGGAACGCTTCTTGCGCAATCACCAAATTAATGACTCGACCGTAAAAAAGGCAGTCTCATTCTGTTTAAAAAGTGGTCCTTCGCTCCGTGGTCCGGTTTACTTGTCAATTCACCGATGGTACACTTGGACGCAGCCAAACGATTCTTTTTTGTTTGGTTCTGTGTCGAAAAGTAAGCTCGTTTATTTCAAAATCGATTCGAGCACGTTTTGTTTGCGTATGTGTTTTGTTTTAAGCATTGTTGTAGATGAATTTTGAAAACTAAATGACTAAATATGATGACTCAAATGCTATTAATTTTTTTTTACTGTTGACCGCAATTCTGGATGAAGTTCGGGCATCTGCCCTTGCAACCAGTAAAAGCCACTTTGTCTTTATCAAATTCAGCTCATCTTCTTGTCAATTGATTTCATTTAACTTGTTTTATATATATATATATGTCAAATAAGCAATGTCTGTTTCTTAAGTTGTCTCGTACTGAATGTTCTTTGTCTTGAAAAAAACTCTAGAACTTAATCAATTTTCTCTGCTAATTTCTTTAAACAATCTAGTGTCGAGGGCATGGCTTCTGATATTGTTAATTGCTGAAATTACGTATTGTAATGACTTATGCAAGCGATCACTCATTTATTGCCACTAAATGTTGTCGATATGTTACAGTAAAAGCGCAACTTGGAGTAAATGTGTAAACTTACTATAGTCAGTGTATACATTTACTGGTCATTTTAGTGAAAGTATCAACTCTGTATAAAAATGTAAACTATTCCTAGTAGATGTATATGTTACGGCTAAAATCGATACTTGGCTAGTTTAAAACCTAACTAGGTATTTTGCAAACTAACTAAAAGCGCCGTTATTTTGAAGGATTTTGCCCTTTGTTGCAAAATAGCTGGTAAACAGCAGCTAGTTTACAAATTAGTTGGTTAGTATGCAAACTATATATTCGTTTTGGTTAATGTCGTTATTTTATACTATTGTTTTTAATATTAACCCAATATTTTAGATATTTTGTATAACAAGCATTTATGATGTTGGCTAATATGATAACATTAATCGTTTTAGTCACCCAAAATAGCAAGATTCCTGGCTAGTTTATAAACTGAAGGCTACTGAAGGTTTATAAACAGCCTTTAATATTAGTTTACTTCCACTGTAAGTGTGAGGTTATGTAGTAAGTAGAAGGTTGTTGTGGCAACTTTTCTCACGCAATCAATTTGATATTTGTAATCAGTAATTTTTGTCATTTGAAGATGTGAAGGATACAGAAATTACCCTTCGGGCTGCAGTTGGGTGTACTTCAGCCTCGGGATACACTCAGGGGTACGTTAGATGACCATGTACCAAAAGGTGGATTAACATGTAACAGTAAATGCCACCAAAGCAAACACTGCGCTAATAAATAAACCTTGTTAGCTTTTTGTAATTTTTAAATGTAGTTTATAAATAAATTTGAAATGTATCATATTGCTAAGAGCCTAACCTACATACCCACGGATTCTACATTAATAAAAAATGGAATAAATTTTGTAAACTATCTGGTAAGTATTCAAACTAGCGGCTATTTTACTAAACAGGTATTAAATAGCTCGTAAATAGCTATTTTGCGAGAATGAGCGAATTCCTTCAAAATGACAGCGCATTGAGTTAGTTTGCAAAATAGCTAGTTAGTTTTGAAACGAAGCGAAGTATCCATTTTAGCCGTAACATATACACTTTCTAGACTACACTTGCTACCACAGAGTTGTCAATGTATCAACTAAATGTACCAGGTAATACAAATAAAGGAACTTGTTGAAGAATATTAGGGTGGTCCATTTTTTTCAAGTATAAAATTTTGGCTCTCCACAAACTTGTTTTTATTCCATATGTGCTAACAAACATCTGTGTAAAATTTGAGCCCAATTAGGTAATATTTAGAGGTCGCTAGGATTAATGGTTTTTGAGGGAAAGGTTAAATTTAGAAACAATCCCGTTTTTACACTTTAAAATGTATTAGAAATACTAATATATACTAAAAACTAAAATATTCATTCTAATAAATGTTTCACGGTTAATACATTGCAGATTTTATTGGTTCATAGTCATCTTCATAATATTGGTCTTAGAATATGTGTTATGCAGATCGACTACGCGAAGCAAATATTGTTTCTGTTCAACGTTATCCCTCGCTGTACACAGTCGTTTACGACTTTTAATTGGAGAACTTTTGCTTCTATTTCAATGTAAAATTGATCCTCCTTCCACTCTGTAGGATCTTTTCTAAGAAATAATATGGCCTTTTCTCTTCCCTTATGTATTAACAAATCAAAGAGACTAGTTGTATGTTTGGTTACAAAGGATTCAAGAGGATTCTGATGATTAAATCTTTTTCCGTCTTAACGCCTTTGCTTTTGGTCTTAACAAAAGGTTTTTAACCACTGGATGACACGGACAATAAATTGCCCGTATCATCCAACGAGCTTCATGTAAAGCACCAGGCGCACGAAACTTAGCCTCAGATTTATTTGGACAGCCAAGAAAGTTTTGACACAAGGTTAAGAGTTCGATGTAATAGTCTCTAGGCTGTTGACTTTTTATAGCATCAGCATAGCAACCATGCATTTCTTGGCGAAGTTCAAGCAAATTCTAGGTTTAAATAATGAATCGTCTCCAACCACAAAAGTTTTTAAGTCTATTTTCGGCCAATGTTTCTGAAAGCGTCTAAATAGTTGAAGATCTGGGCCCCCACTTGATCCAAAAACTTCCCTAAAAACATTAGACGGCATGACCTCAAAAATATGATGGCGGGAAGCAATCTATATGAGCTCTTTGTCAAGGGCTTGTTCAATTAAAATGCATGCACCCAAGTTTAAGCCTGTGTTAGAAGCCGTAGTGTAAAAGCATTGACCGCGGATATGCTTTTTAAAGACCAATCATCAAGAACTTGCAAGCATGCACTGTATTGTTCTTCGCCCGTACCTTTATCGATTTTTGGAACTGCTAATAGTTTTTCTAGTCCACCTCCACTGACTAGAACCGCAATCCTATCTACTTTTTGTACTCCACTAATAATATCGGGTAATAAGAAGTTGAATATCATAGCGACCTCTAAATGTGGTTCATACAAGCCAGATTTTGAAATACACACTTCTTTTGATGTAAGGAATACAAACAAGCTTGTGGAGAACAAAAAAGAACACGAAAAAAAATTCTCATTATGTCGTGGACCACCCTAAAGAATATATTACGATATTATCATCATAACTTGAATCTGTATGCAAAATCGACTTTGATCTTTTGAAGCTAACTTTATGTGCATTTTTTTCCATTAATGCATACTTAATCAATTTATTTTTTAAATGAATATTTGTCCATACTATTGTAGTTAATTGATTGTGAGAACAGTATGTAAATGAACTGATAAATGCCGGATGACAAAATGATTTTAATTCAGAACGGTTTGACATTGCTATTTCGTTTCATTTGGTAGTTTGGATAGTTTTGAACTTGTTGCACTCTCGATTAATTAGCAATGTATTAATTAGGCAATGAAAGCATAAGAAATGTTATAAAAGATATGTTGATAGATATTTTGTTAATAAAACTTAAAGGGCATATGTCCCGAACACATGTGAGTTACAAAAAAATGCATTGTAGTTAAAATTACTACCACTCTTATCAGATGTTTAAACAAATTGTCAAATTACTAGTTGTCCTGTGTCATAAACTATTGATCCTGTACGAACAATGAATTATTATAAACAAATTTAGTCTATTGTGGTGCATCCAGTTGTGACTGATATAACGTGAATCTGGTTCTCCCTGTATAAAAAGGGGTAATCGTTTGTTCATAATTATAATTATTAGGAACGTTTTTGGCCAAAGAGAAGCCAGGAGCCACGTTTTAACAATTTAAAAGTCAATTAAAAATTCGCCTCGGTAGCTTAATAGTAGAGCAATGCCCGGCAAGGCAGAAGACCCCGGTTCGAATCCGGGCTGAGACCGTACATTTTTAATTGATTTTTAAATTTGCCTCTCTCCTGGCTCTTAAATTATAAAGAAATTTTTTAATTTAATTTGTTTCAATTTTTCATTTTTTCTAGAATTTACACTAAAAAAAGTAATAAATTGACAACAAAATGAAGAGAATCCACTTAAAGATTTTAACAATAAACACTAGATGGCGCCGGATATTTTTACGACAGCGCCAATATTGATTATTTTGATTAAACCTCTATGTATGTACCTAACCATAATCGTTAAATTTCACCGTTTATACATACACGACAGTAAAAAAGCACGCAATTTTCTATAATGTCCGCGTTGAGTTTTATATTAGCGCGTTTGATTTACAGCTGTTTACCCAAACCGAGATGAGAGGTAATAATTCTCTGCGCGGGATAACCTATATCCTGCCATAACCTAAAATAATCATACGAGAATCAACACACACACCGATTGCGTTCGCATATGCAACCCAACCGACACACGTGTATATTAATACGCGTACCTTTCAGATCTATATTTTACATTATTTTTATTTAATTTATACTACATAATTTGATAGTTTTGATTGTTTGATATGATGATTACTCCTCAGAATACTAGTAATCAATTATCAAGACACCATTCTTTGATTATAAAGCCGCGTTTCCATATAGGAATGTCAACTCTTTATAACGATCTAACTGATCGTGAGTCATTCGCAATTAATCATTGGAATCTTTTAATCGCTGATGACCGTATTCACGGTACAACTGGTCCAGACAAAACCTGGATCTCATAGATTACTCGAACCGATACTAATACCGACTTTCAACTGCTTTCAGCTAAAATAAATTAATGCTGTCCGATCCTCTTTCATGTGACGGCGTGCTAAAGTCAATTTTAGGCCGTTTACCCCTGTTTTTCATATGGTTTCGCGTCTAGTTCGAATTGATCAATCGCTGATTCGCAGCTTGTTAATAACACTGTTAACATTAGTCACGAATTTGTAAGGATGCGTAATTGTGGACATTGTTAATTTGTTGCAATTAAGCAACAACTGTGTCTGGAGCTGATCAAACAGAATAATTGACGCTTAATCATGACTAAATTCGTGGAATTCATACTGTTTTTCATCACTAATACTGTAGGAATGACTGTATGACCAAAACGAAATATAGAAATGCGTTTTGGTTTGACTGGCGTATGATTATTGTGCACTTTAATATATTATAAAAGTAGTATAAATGTTATGTACATATACCGGTCGGGTCTATGGTTTGTGATCGTAACTAGAATAACATGCTGGGGTATTTTAGTGAGTTGGCAAGAAAATCTAGTTCAACGGTCCGTATCTAGATGGCGCTCTTTCAAATTTAATTGAAAATGTGGTAAAATTACAAGATCAAACGAACTTACCTAAGTGAAGTTCGATCTTGATTATATCAAGCCTCGTTGAAATAAATAATCACCCACCACTCCCTAATAGCCCCTTAAGTAACAGCAAACATTTTTTTTCCCAGACTCTAAAGAAATGAAATAGTGAATCAGGCATTGCCCGCAGCCGGCGCAGCAGGTAGTTTTTTCAGGTTTTTACTCTAAAAGTGTGATTCAGTACAAGAATAGAAGGTACTACAATGTATTATTTATTTCGACGAGGCTTCATATAATCAAGATCGAACTTCACTTAGGTAAGTTCGTTTGATCTTGTAATTATTTCGCTTCATGTGCGATTACGAACAAAGTAGTTGGGATACAATTTATTATTATACACGTTTATGGATCAGATGCATTGGGTAATTAATTCTAAAAAGTACAGCCCTCTATCTATTTTAGTTTGTTCAGGAGTATTTTTGAAACTTATATTTTACGTTGTTTATCGGTGGTTGAATGTTATTATTTCGCTTCATGGGCGATTACGAGCAAAGTAGTTGGGATACAAATTATTATTATACACGCTTATGGATCAGATACATTGGGTAATTAATTCTAAAAAGTACAGCCCTCTATCTATTTTAGTTTGTTCAGGAGGATTTTTGAAACTTAGATTTTTCGTTGTTTATCGGTGGTTGAATGTTATTATTTCGCTTCATGTGCGATTACGAGCAAAGTAGTTGGGATACAAATTATTATTATACACGTTTATGGATCAGATACATTGGGTAATTAATTCTAAAAAGTACAGCCCTCTATCTATTTTAGTTTGTTCAGGAGGATTTTTGAAACTTAGATTTTACGTTGTTTATCGGTGGTTGAAGGTTATTATTTCGCTTCATGTGCGATTACGAGCAAAGTAGTTGGGATACAAATTATTATTATACACGTTTATGGATCAGATACATTGGGTAATTAATTCTAAAAAGTACAGCCCTCTATCTATGTTAGTTTGTTCAGGAGGATTTTTGAAACTTAGATTTTACGTTGTTTATCGGTGGTTGAATGTTATTATTCGCTTCATGTGCGATTACGAGCAAAGTAGTTGGGATACAAATTATTATTATACACGCTTATGGATCA
Source organism: Melinopterus prodromus (assembly GCA_964023965.1). Classification (NCBI taxonomy): domain Eukaryota; kingdom Metazoa; phylum Arthropoda; class Insecta; order Coleoptera; family Scarabaeidae; genus Melinopterus; species Melinopterus prodromus. Next base: position 69,139,244 of record OZ030392.1, read on the forward strand.
GATACATTGGGTAATTAATTCTAAAAAGTACAGCCCTCTATCTATTTTAGTTTGTTCAGGAGGATTTTTGAAACTTAGATTTTACGTTGTTTATCGGTGGTTGAAGGTTATTATTTCGCTTCATGTGCGATTACGAGCAAAGTAGTTGGGATACAAATTATTATTATACACGTTTATGGATCAGATACATTGGGTAATTAATTCTAAAAAGTACAGCCCTCTATCTATGTTAGTTTGTTCAGGAGGATTTTTGAAACTTAGATTTTACGTTGTTTATCGGTGGTTGAATGTTATTATTCGCTTCATGTGCGATTACGAGCAAAGTAGTTGGGATACAAATTATTATTATACACGTTTATGGATCAGATACATTGGGTAATTAATTCTAAAAAGTACAGCCCTCTATCTATGTTAGTTTGTTCAGGAGGATTTTTGAAACTTAGATTTTACGTTGTTTATCGGTGGTTGAATGTTATTATTCGCTTCATGTGCGATTACGAGCAAAGTAGTTGGGATACAAATTATTATTATACACGCTTATGGATCAGATACATTGGGTAATTAATTCTAAAAAGTACAGCCCTCTATCTATTTTAGTTTGTTCAGGAGGATTTTTGAAACTTAGATTTTACGTTGTTTATCGGTGGTTGAATGTTATTATTTCGCTTCATGTGCGATTACGAGCAAAGTTAGTTTAATTGGTATGAAAGATTTAAGTTAGATGATTATTAACTGGAAAAATTAAACTGTGATTCAGTACAAGAATACAAGGTACTACAATGTATTATGAGACGAGGCTGTAATATAATTAATAGTTTAGCTGCATGACCAAATTTTATTTGATCGAGATCGGTCGTGTCTGCATTAATGTAAAACCAGAATATGACTGATATTTTCATTCTAATGACAGTAAGTAGGGTGAAACGCTGATGCTTTTGACAATATCTGCTGTCAATAATATCAAAATATCTGTCAAATCCTGGCTAACTAGTTTTATTTTAATGCAGACACGACCGATCTCGATCAAATAGAATTTCTTGCAGCTAAGTTTATATAAAGTATGATAAACTCATGTGCTCTGGCTACATCACATTTTTCCGTAGAACTAAATTCGAAATCAGCCATAGCAAATAAAGTCTTGCGTTAGAGAAAATAATTGCTAAAAATATTGAGTTCACAATAACTGATTGTTTCGATTCTTCAGTTGCTTGTAAATTTATTGTAGAATAAAAATAAAAGACTTCAGTAGTTTTGGTTTATTTTTTGTATTAATATTTTAATAAGAAAAACTGTAATTGTTGTTAATCTAAGTCATGATTAAAAATAATTTAAAAAAATTGCAATATATGAATCGTCCAAATTATTTTGATTAGAAAAACATATTAATAAAAAAGGAGTTAAAGATTTATTATTTTTGTTATTTTATTGTTCCTAACGTCCGCGAACATAACCTAACATAGTAAATTTGGTATTTTTGTTCAAATATCTTCCAAATAGCCTGTTCCATCAATACTTTAATTAGTTTATATCAAAGAACCAAACACTCTGTATTAGTTACCAAATCTGATGTGGCCAGGTATATGACTTTATCATAATATACAGCAGTGTCAAACGCTGATTTTGTGACAATACTGTCATAGAATCAAAATACCTCTCAAATCATGGCAAACTCGAGCAATCTCGATCAAATAGAGGTGAAAGCTTTTGGTTCTAAGGGTTCAAAGGAACTGATTGTTTCCTCTGAGCATTTTTCAAGAATTTTGGAAATGTCCCGCCATTTCTGTAATTTCGTCAAAATAGATAAATAATAAATTAAAGTAGAGGATATTTTGTATAATTTATGTCTATGACATTTTTTGGTAAAATTACTAGTTTAGCTGTATGAGCAAATTCTTTTTGATCGAGATCGTGTCTGCATTAAAACTTAGTTAGCGAGGATTTCACAATTGTTTTCATTGTGACAGTAGGTAGTGTCAAATGCTGTTTTTTTGACAATATCTACTGTCAATATTATCCATATACGTATTAGGGATTATACGGAGTTTGTCCTATAGCGCCAATATGTAGTCTCGGTTCCAACAATGTGCGACGGAGATATACAGGGTCCTGCAACTAAGCTCCCGTCTTCTGTAGCTCACTTACTCCTTAAGCTAAGAGTTTGACATTTTGCAGGCTTACCCTGTACTTCAAGGTACAATTCTAGAAATTAGTTTTTATTATACAGGGTGTTCCAAAAATATGCAACGCCATGGTAATATATTTTTTTAAATTGCATGCTATACATTTTTCTACACATATGGAAGCCTTTTATGGTTGCCTACATATCACCAAAATTTTATTGAAATCGGTTAAGTGACCGCAGAGGAAAAAAATAAAAACCAAAAAAAATTGATTTTGCATCATAGGCTTTAAAAATCAATAAAAACCACAAAATGCACCTCGTTAATAAAATTTTGCGACGTGCTTATTAAGTTAGATGTAATAGTCTCGTTAACCAAGTGACATTGATCCAAATTATACAGGGTGACCAAAATCGAGTGTCAAACTTGCCAAACTTCAAAGCGCGCTATTGTTCTATTTTAAATTGGAACCCCTAATTTTTTTTAGGTGAAACGATGCGGAATTACAGAATAAATATTGTTTCTGAATACAACCCCAACCCAATTCGCTCAAAACTCATTTTTCAACGTTTCCAACGGCAATTTTAGGTAATAAATATCGTACGTGGCGTTGAAAAACAATTTATTATATAAAATATAACGCAGAGAGGTATTTTAGATTTTACTGTACTTAATTAAGTAGTTATTCAATTGCTAAATTTACTGCAAAATTTACCTATAGCCACATTTCCGTCCTTACCACTATAGGTAAATTATGCAGTACCTAAATTTAGCATTTGAATAACTACTTAATTAAGTACACTCAAATCTAAAATACGTCTATTATTTTTTATGAAATAAATTGTTTTTCAAAGCCACGTACGATATTTATTATCTAAAATTGCCGTTGGAAACGTTGAAAAATGAGTTTTTGGCGAATAAGTTTTAAAATATTGGGAATTGTTATGGGGTTGTATTTAGAAACAATGTTTATTTTGTAATTCTGCATCATTTCACATAAAAAAATTTATGGGTTCCAATTTAAAATAAGAACAATAACACGCTTTGAAGTTTGAGAAGTTTGACACTCGATTTTGGTCACCCTGTATAATTTGGATCAATGTCACTTGGTCAACGAGACTATTACATCTAACTTAATAAGCACGTCGCAAAATTTTATTAACGAGGTGCATTTTTTGGTTTTTATTGATTTTTAAAGCCTACGATGCACAATATTTTTTTTTTGTTTTTATTTTTTTCCGCTGCGGTCACTCAACCGATTTCAATAAAATTTTGGTGATATGTAGGCAACCATAAAAGGCTTCCAAATATGTAGAAAAATGTATAGCATGCAATTTAAAAAAATATATTACCATGGCGTTGCACATTTTTGGAACAGCCTGTATAATAAAAAATAATTTCTTGAATTGTACCTTGAAGTACAGGGTAAGCTTGCAAAATGTCAAACTCTTAGCTTAATGAGTAAGTGAGCTACAGAAGACGGGAGCTTAGTTGCAGGACCCTGTATATTTTCTCTATCGATGTGGTGCCCGGGATCAAACTGCGCATGCGTGGCCAGTAGTTATTAGGACCGTCGACAGATGGCGCTATTGTAGTTTAAAGCGCGCGGTCGGTATTACCGCGGCCGTTAGCCGGTAATATTAGTCATCACTAACGCCAAACCAGTCACAGCCCATAGATAACCTTATATATGTGGCAGACACGATCGATCTCGATTAAATAGAATCTCATGCAGCTACACTATTAATTTTATATATTGTACAATACTTTGTCAAACTACGTATGATAAAGTAAAAAATGCAAACATCCAATCTCTATATACAAACATCGTCATCATGTTATTTTTAAGGCTGCATCAATGAGAATTACCTCATCATCTTGGTCCATTAACACGCATCAGGCCCAGCGTCTAGCTAGTATATAGTAGCCACTAGCCAGTCCCGTACTTTGTATATAGTGCCTATCATCATTGCCTGTCAAAACTCCAAACTTGGCTCGTTTGATTCAGCATAATCTGGCCATATCAGCGCCACCTTATCATCACACACACAGTAGATAATATTTCACCTAGCAGTGCTAGAATTCCAACCGCCTGCGATGCTCGTATGTTTCGGTGTTATTATTATTGCTCAGATTGACTCCGCGGTTGAGTAACTGGGTGTTTTAATTAGTGCTATCACGATGTAAAATTTCGAAAAAAACGCGACAACAATGCTGAAATCTAAGGTAAATTTCGAGTTATTCGATTATAGAGATGTTTCGGTTTTGAATATTTTATGTTGTCGAGCGATACTGCATTTTATATTACACGTTTTAGAGATAACGCGGTTGATATGTAAATATAAGTACTCTTTTTACATGCTTGTTTGTTATACATAAGTATCATAACCTATTTGTTATGAAAACCAAATCGGATAGATAACTTATTTTGTCAATACCTACTATATTTTCGTACATGTTTTTTCGTGGTTTTATTTATTCTGTTAAATTTTCCGCTGAATACGATGTTGTTCTAGTACTGATTTCTTGTTTTTTTGTTGTTTAAAGGTGCAATCCGGGATAGTTGAGGTGCCTAGAGGGAGCAGAGGCCCCAGGAGTTTGTATATTCCAAGAAAGGATGACAGTTTTGGCTTTAAACTTCGGCACTTGATTGTATACCCACCACAGGTATGTACAATGTTTATAAATTAGAAGCAAAAATACGCGTTCTTGTACAAATTATGTTTGGAGATAGTGTTGACGTTTTTTGCGGTTTCCTGATTGACATAGTTATGACAATACTGTAGTGTCAAACACCTTTATCTTTGGTTCTTATCGTTTGTTCTTATTTTATCGTTTTATCTTAAGTCAACATTATTATTAATAACATATTAAGGCAACTGCATTTGACAATGGCACACTATTGTTGTAGGGCGCTGAGAAAAAATCATGAGAAATGTCACCTAATATTTTAGCGCTTAAATTTAAATTATTTTGTAATTATTAAATGTATTTAATAACGCTCATAAATCTCTTATGGTTAAAACTATAACGATTTTTGCTCTTGTTAAGACTGTAAAACCTAAAAAAAGGGCCTAAATACGTCAAAATGAAGCTTGCCGAACTTAAATTACTATATTTACATAAATTTAAGTTACTTAGGCGCTAACCTCACGGCGCTACACGTCATAAACACAACATCCAAGCGACAAGACAAAAAAAAATGTATCCAACACAGTTGGTTCACACGACACGACATCTATAAGACAAGAATCAGTCGTATTCAAGATGTCAAACGAGCAAGACGTGCTTCCCAGTGATAATTCAGCTATGGTTAGTGCAGAAATGTTGATCGGCGACTGATCAGAAATGTCGCCGGCAAACATGTTGCTAACATATCGTGTCGCTTAGATGTAGTGCAGCGCCGTCTGCCTGCTCCCATTTGGATATATGGCGTCAACATCGACGGGACATGTCGTCGTCATGTCGTGTTGATGACGTGTAGCGCCGTGGGAATAGCACCTAAAAGGAAACGATTATACATTAGTCAAAATTACCGGAACACAAAAAATTCTCAAACAAAAGTTTTGTGACTATAATCAATCTAAATTTGGTAACCTTTTCTTTTTTAAATGGAACATCCTATATATTTTTACAATTTTGGTTTGCTTATAAAATGCATCATTTTGAATATAACCTATTAACCAAAAATAATCAAAATTACCGGAAATATGTTTTTAATATACATTATATTATGAAAATTTGCAAATCTTACCTTTTTTTCTAACAGAATACCATGTATATTTTACATTTTTTACTTCTAGTGATAATTTTAAGAATTTTATGTATGATTTGTTTTTTTTTATAAAATACAATATTTTTAGCTATAAGCAATTAGAACGTTTACTTTAACCAAATGGTTAAAAAAATAAAGAAATCCAAGAGAAAATATCAACACAATGAAATAGAGATTGAGAAATTATTCTTGATTTGAAGTTTAGTAGTTTTGATAAGTATACAGGCTGTTCCATTAGAAAATGGAACAGTTTGCAAATTTCTATAATAAAATGAACACCTGTATATAACATCTATATTTAAACGGGAACTTGTTTTATTTGAAACTTTTTTGTTTTTTTTTATGGTTGGTGAATTATTTAGGTGTTTTGGTAATTTTGACTAATTTTGGTCAATAGTTTATGACTCAAAAATGACGCAATTTATAAAATAATATTCCTATAATCTTAAAATTCAAAAATGTGAAAATATACTCGGTTTGCTATTTGAAACAAGGAAAGGTTACCAAATTTCTAAAATAAAATGAACAGCCTGTATATTCGAAATATATTTAAGCGGTAACCTGTTTAAAACAAAAAAAACAATAATGAACAAATAAATAACAAATAAATAACAGATAAATAACAAATAATAACAAATAAATGGCAAATAAATAACAAATAAATAACAGATAAATAACAAATAATAACAAATAAATGGCAAATAAATGGCAAATAAATAATAAATAAATAACAAACACAACAAATAAATAACAAAAAATAACAAATAAATAACAAATAAATCGCAAATAAATAACAAATAAATAACGAATAAATAACAAATCAAACAACAAATAAAAACATTTCTTTGGAAACTTTTTTTGCATTTTTTTGCCGTTGGAGAATTGTTTAGGTGTTTTGACTACCCCTGTATATGTAATATATACAGTGATACAATGATAATATATATTACCATTAATAAAAATCGCACAATACATTGAAATCTCACATAGTAGACAAGTGATGAGAATACCATTGACAAAAAAAATCATGGTGTGAAATAAAACAAACACTAAGAATGTATATTTTATTAAAAGAATTCATTTCGAATAACAAGAACTTATCAGTCATCATGGAAACGTACTAAAAAAATAAATCACTATCGCTATCAGTATTAATATCAATAGTGGTTTTAAAACTTTTGTTCAAGATTAATATCTATGTCAATTTTTCTTCCTCCTTTAATGTTCTTCACATTTTTTAAATTTGTGCATATAAATTTTGCGTTTTGTGTAAATAAAACGAAATAAAATGGTGTTATTTGGATCGATATTTTAAAGTCAAATGATATTTTGAAGTCAAGTACCTATAAATGTTCAAATCAGCAAATTGTTTTTTTTTTTAGATTCCTGTAATATAATGTCAAAACCCTGTGTAAATAATAAGTTTTTCTCGAGAAATTAATAATACAAATAAATTATACGATAATACTAAAAATGAAACCATTTAAAAAAAAAGAAAGAAAAAAACGCACGCCGCTTGGAATTGAACCCAAAGTTCTGGACTGCCGGTCCAATGTTAGAACACTCTATTATCGTATTTTCTATTTTTTATTTTCTATTTTTACATTCCTTTTCAAACCCATCGATTTCTTTTTGTTTTCAGGAGGAGGACAGACATGTCAGACCAGGCGGCGACAGGCTCCAGCATATGGAGACCATCTTCGTCCGGTCTATAGTCGAAGGTGGACCTGCAGAAGTCGCCGGTTTGAGGGTTGGCGACAGGCTAGTAGCTGTCAACGGTAAACCAGTCACCGACAAACCTTACGGTGAAGTGGTCAACTACATACAGCAGAGCCCTGGCTATCTACACCTACTTGTCATTTCAAAGGAAGAAGACATCATACAAAAGGTACGTTGCAAAACATATTGGTTGAAGATCAGATGCGAAAAAGTTTTGCCTTCTGTGGTGAGGAAGTCTTTAGTTAGCATGGACAAAAATCGAAAAAACCTTTACTACGTTAAAAGGAATAGAGTAGAGTTTGCCCTTAAATCCAGAAGACTGTACTGGTAAAATAAAGTACTAAGTTGTGCTTTTTAATAAAACAAATTGTTTGCAACCTGTATTATACATAACAAGTTGATATTGGTAACTAGGTATTAAAACTCACTTATAGGAATAACCGTGCCAAAAAATCCGATAAGCAAACAACGGATTAAAGCCTTATCAGAAACGTAACTATTTTTAAATATTGCGTTATCCCAACGCAGACAAAAATACTTTAAAACCTCTAACGCAATCACTTCTTCCTACCTTCCAGTTCTACAAAGAATTCGCCTACAACCCAGTGACCAATCAACAAGAACACCATCCACAACACCCCAGAAGATCATCGATACATCACCAGCAATACCCAGCACACCTAGCAACATACCCGAGAAGACCTCAAGACTCTCAAGCGGACGCGATCTCCTGGCGGTCACTCCAAAACACGAACTACAACTCCCTGGAGCAAGCCAGGCTAAACCCTAGACAGCCCAGGCAACAGAGGAGCGCCGACAACATCCTAGACCCGACACCGCAGAGGACGGCACAAAGGGCCCAACAACAGGTCATCAACGATGCAATACACTTCCGACCGAGGGCCCAGCCTCAAGTACCAGCGCAAAGGAAGATGGGCAGGAGAGCCAGCGAGGGCAGCTCTTACGCTGAACGTGAGATATACGAGCAGATCGTGAACAATTCTGGAGATATGGTTGTTGGCGATAGCAACGGCGCTAAGATGAAGACAGCCACGAAAGGAGGGTTCGAATCCACGCACCATCCGAGCTTGGAGATGACGTACACCCAAGTGCCCGGTTGCAGACTGAGCTTAGACGGCGAAAGGAGGGATTCTAATTCCTCTTTGACCTCAGCTGACGGCAGCAAGGATAGTCTTAACTCCTACGATTCTTCCTCGACCATAACTGGTGGTTATACAGATTTAGACGTGGATCAAACCATGATGTCGAGGATTATACGTAGCCTCCAGAAGAAGGAGGAGTTTCTAAGGGCGGATAACCCGAACGGGCCTAAGGAGTTCTACGGAAGGCCTCAGAGGTTCGAGAAGCCGATATGGCCACCGCCTGAGCCTAGGAACGAATCGCCTTCGAGGACGGTGAAGCCAACGCATCAGAACTTCCAGAGGGTGAAGAACGATATTGATTCGGAAAGGGATTACGTCCCACCACAACCGAGGGCTTCTAGTGTGCCCAAGGACATGCCGTATGGTGCCCAGGAGGCTTGCGTGGCTCCCTCTATGGGAGACGAGAGTCACATCAACGGTGCTAACGAGAATTTGGACTTTGATGATAAACGGTGAGTTTTCTCCGTTGTACGACGGTATAGAGGTACCAGATTATTGGCCAAAAGTTAATTTTACAAGTTTTGAATTCAGTTCAGTTGTGTATCGTGTATATAAAAGACACAAAAGAATCAATTAACAACCTAAAGTATCGTTAAGTAAGGAAACTATTTGTTACTACTTTCCCACAAAAAATATGCATTATTTCTATTAAAAACTAAAATTAAAATTGAATTTTATTCATGTCCTATCACGTGATTGAAAACGCTCTGTAATTTGGTCAGTCTCCAGTGACGTCACATAGTATTAAACTTGTGCGTCTTCCGCTTGACTTTACTACGTTAATTTACAAACAATGAAAAACAACTTTGATAAAGCGGATAGTGGTAATCTACAGAAGGTTAACGCTTTGATGCTGGGATTCATCTGTAAAAATAATCCCTATTTTTATGCTCCGGGACTAAGTAACGTGTAAAAAGTGCAATGTAAGCCTAATTTTCTAGGTTAGGTTAGTCCTAACCTCAAACTGTCAGATTATACCTGGATCTAGAACACTATAGACAACGCCATTTTATTTTTCGCTATTTAGAGTTTGAATTCGTTAAATCAACGACCTCAAAACCCCTTAAATATCCCAAGTTTCCGAATTTTGGCCAACGTTGCAATTTTACTTGAGTGTCTTATTTACTTCTTTTCTTTAACAATTTCGCTCTTTTAGGATTACTGGTCCACTTCAAATCGTCCAGACACGCGCGAAACAGTTCGAATCTGGCCGAGCTCTGCCCGAAGACGATCCTCTGAATGACAGAACGAGTTTTTACAAGAGCGAGTTGGCCAGGGTCAGCGAGAAAAGAGTAGTTCCCAGTGTGACCGTCAGAGCGCGGGAATACGAAACGCGCGGTGGTGCTCCGGATTCCAAAAAGGAGGCTTCGGCGACGGTCTTGAGGAAGAATCATCGCGATAGCAGGTCTTTGGATAGTTCCGGTGAGTGTTCTAACCTAAAAATTGGTTTTTGGAGAGGTGGTGAAATTTGTGGTTTATTTATTAGGAAGCAACTGTAGTTTGAATAGCCTGTCTGATAGTGTGTTTGGTAAGTTTTCCGGGAATATGACTATTCCCGTAGGAAGCAGGCAGATACATGTTCCTCCGCCGAAGGGCTATAAGGAGATTATCTTAGGTTTGAGCCGGTTTTCTTTGGTTTGTTTGGTGTTTTGTGTGATTATGATAATCCATTAATTAGTTGTTGATTTTTGTGCCTGTAATAACTTATTCATTGCTTCTAAAGGAGTTTGAAATATTTGAAATTTGCAGTCGTGAAATGTATGTCCTCTATTAACATTAACACGATTTTAACGTTTAGTAAGCGCCTGTTGCTACTTTCAAGTTATAAAAATGGTAGGCTGTGTTGAACAGTGAACAGTAAATAATTTGGTATGCAACCCGCAGTGATGTGGGCTAGCTATCTCTTTCTATCGCATACGGTACTATGGCCATATTCGGTTTGAATTTAACTTTTTTATTTGTAATATCTTTTTCAATTTAATTGAAACAGATTAATCAACCCTTAACTCTAGCAGATACTTAAAAACATTGGAAAAACATACTCAATGCCTGAAACGGTTTGTTATTTGAAAATTTTCCTTGATTTCTAAGTATCAAAATATACATATTTACGTTAAATTTAGTTTCCGGCTTTCAATTGTATTCGACTTTTGACGCCATCGGCACTCACTACATGGTAACCCCATATTTTTTGTACTGGTATTGATAGGTCTGTTAATTGTAGAGTAAAACATTTAAAAAATCGAGAAAGAGACAGTTGAAACTTAGTTATACGTAGTATATACAGTTCACTGACCTAGATATGTTAGAACTGTCACAGTTGACACTTAGAAGCGCGGGAATTTTAAACAGACCAATCATAGCGTGATAATCCAGATTGTTAGTGTGTTACAAACGTCAAAACCAAACATTGCATAAATGGCGAAAACACATTTGACATTTGAAGCTTGGTCTGTTTGTATTGCGGTAGTATTGTTGTTTTGTTAGCAACCAACCATTTTATATTAATATAATTTTGTTTTTTCCGTTGTTTTCATGCTCTTTTTATCCCTAAACACGTTGGCATACCCAGTCTACAAAAACATAACCTATATTTACGAAAACTTTTTTGCTAATTAATTCCATAGTCGACTATCTGCAAAGCAGCGACATCTGGTTGTGTGACATCTTGTCAAATTATAGCGTTTCTTTTTTTCCTTATGGCAAAATTTGAAGTCTTTTTAGTTCACTTTGACAGTATTTTTCTTATGCATAATTTTTTCCGTGCTCGTTTTTCATTTCACAACTCATTTCGATGCAAAAAGTGGAAGAAGGCCTCTGGAGTGATTGATTAGAATTGATTGTACTTACTCTAATCTGCTTCAAAATAAGGTAAATTTAGTCGCAGATTTATTGACATTTATTTGTCCTTTCATCAAAACCTTGCTGTCAATCAACGAAATTTTATAATCGGTATCGAAAAAAGTACACAAAATACACGTGTTTATTACTTTTTTATCAATAGACATAATAGTGAGCGTAATTCGGTCTAGTTATTTAGATTAGATAAACACGTAAGACGAGGAGTTTCATAAAAAAAATCTAATATCCACCAGCTCTATTAGAATAGAATGGAGTGTAACAAAATATTTTTTATCTGATATCATCGATAACATTGTGTAACTTATTGGTTTGATATTTGTTTATATTTTACATACATAAAAGAGACTATTTACATTTTATGTCATACTTAATTATGTTATATTCATTACACTAACAGTATTGCTATTTCTAACTGTTTTGCGCGTAAATTAACAATTAACATAATAATTCATTGTCGCTATCTCGTTTTTTGAATGATTTTTTTGTGTGTGATGTATTTCCTCCTAGATGGTTGATTTTAATTTTGCGATTTTGATATTTTAGACACATCCACTTTGGAAACTTCACCGAATCGGCTGCGAAATCGGTCGAATTCCGCGGATTCTTGGGTGCTATCGCCGCTAGATGTCGGTGTGCAGCTTGACAACGGACGCCTTGGCAATGGTTTAGACGTTACCACCAAAAGAGGTGAGATTTCCCTTGCTTTTTTATTTGTTTTGAATACAATATGATTTCAATTGTTTGAAGCTATGTTATTACAGTGAAATTAGCGAAAATAAAGGAACTAAATCCAATACGGTTGCCCTTTTGTGGCCCGAAGAGCGGAAAGTGTTGGGTTTCAATATTCTATTGGCGTCCGCAAATTTTATGTCTTCTTATAAAATTATATATAATTATATATAATCCTTATAAAATTCTGGACAAAAAAAGTATTTACCATTTCGGCTAAATTGAATTACACCAATACCACGTCGAACAAATTTACAACACCGAGAGGACTAAAATAGCTTTGTTTCTTCTTAAATTAATGCTGTTTTTAAGCAAATGAAGCTATACTTGCGTGGAGGTAGAGGAGGTGTGCCTCCGCACATGATTTGGAGTAATATGGTATAGGGGTCCCGGGGCTGAGGCGCGCAGTGCCAGATCTGATATGGGTTGTTTATAATAATGTTCAACTGGTTGAATATTGTTATCTATATATTGGATTCTAAAAACATTTCGAAAAACAAATGACTCTTTTTGTTGTAATTATATCATAAAACTAATTTGCACATAACTCAGAAATTCATATGACGGATTTGACGAAAATCAATACTTTGAGCATTAAAATATTAAATATTGTGCATTAAATAAATGTACATGTTACATACAAAATTATTACATATTGTGCCATAAAATGGATAACTTGACCATTAAAATAGTATTATAATAGATATTGAGCATTCAATAAATATGAATGGGTATGTTACAAGAAAAATGTTATAATGAGCAATATTTTATTCATATTGTGCCCTGAAATGAAAACCTTGTGCATTAAAATAATAAATATTGAGCACTAGATATACTGCGCAGCAAATTTGACGCTGATCTGATTTTGACGATTCGTATGTTAATGATGATTTAAATGGCTCACCCTATGTATTATATTAAATAAAAATTCAATTGTATTCGACTTATGAAGACATCAATTTTTTTTTATTGGCCACCCCATATTTTGTGTACTGATATTCATAGATCTGTTACCTACTTGTTTGAAAGATATTTTCGAGATGAAGTTAAAACTTAGAGCAGTCTTGATAACTCATTTGTTTATGGAATGAGCATTGGCGTCTTCAATTGATTTATTTGCGCTGAATACGAATCAGAGCTTGAAAGTTGCATATCACCTCAGATTATTGCATTTTTTTATATTTATGACCCAACATTTATGACCAAACTTTTACCTTACTTTTTTCGATAACTTTTTACTCGCTTAATATATGTGCGCTGCAGGTTGCAGAACTTAATGCACATTATATTCTTTGTAAGGCGCATTATAATTTGCACATCGTACAATTTAGATTATTGAACGTGCTTATAATATTTTCAAATGCTGAGTTATCGAAACCTTTGGAAATATATTTTTTTTCAATGAACAAGTATTTTTTAAGCTGCTCGTTATATTTTTATAGAGGTAATGATTGTAATTCACATTTATTTATTTAAGTGTACAAATATATTATGAACGAAACATTTAAATATATAAGTGCACAATTATTTATTCTGAGGTACATTTACATATATAATTTCATTGCACATTTATTTTTTTAATGCACAAGTAATTTTTTGCATTACTCAAATATTTTTTGTATTGAACAAATAATTTTTGGTGAATTAAAAAAGTTTTTCTGATTTATTTTTTGCAGTGTGTATTCATGTCAATAAAGTGATTTCTGTGGGCCACATATCGCATCATCTCTTTAAAAGTGGCGCAACTCAAAGTACTCACTTTTCGCACCAAAAAGGCAAATTGAAATTTTTTTAAGTTTTTTATTTTGTGTGAAAGTTAACATAGCGAAATTGTGACCGTTTTGCGGTAAAATGCGACAAACAGTGAACTCCAAGGTCGAAAAAAATTTGCGGACGCCATAGAATATTAATTAAAACGTCCTTAAATATCCCTTTTTTGTCTAATTTCACTTTACTGTAAAATTACAGCCAGAAGTGTAGATTCTCTGTCTGTGATAATAGTAACTTTTTTGATAAAAAAAAGACACACGTGAAGTAACAACCGTCTTTTGCTTATTTGGATGCTTCGCATTTAGAGTTTCCAATTTTGGAAGTTCTGGTGGATCATACTGTAATACCGAACGGTTACGGTTACGTTTACGGCACTATAACCCACCCTTTAAAATTACAATTTGCACTACAAATCGCCCTTGATTTACTGTTTTTTTTTTTTTTTTTTTTTTTCGTTTTTGTTACGTTTTACCCATTGTTTTTGTTTCTCCCTCTCGATCGCGCGTCAGATCGTACACTAGATGAAGCCATGGACGTTACGCCGGCCGTTGTCCACCGCAACGTCGGCAATCTATCGCCATTGATACCGGAGCCGGTAGTTCAATTGGCTCTAGCACAAAATCGAGCTGCAGCGGCGGCCGCCGCGCCCACGCTGTCGGTGACGCCCGCCACCCCTCAGCCGCAAGGGGGGCAGGGGGTGCAAGGGGTGTTTAAGGCGCCGGTGAGGCCGACGCAGTTAGACCTGGCGAATCCGCCGAAAAGGCCCAACAGACACCTGAGGCCTATGATGGACTTATCTCCGGCATCAGGTATCAAATTGTTGACGGAATTTGAGGATTCGATGGATTATTGGGTGCTATTTGCTTGGATGGTGCTAATTTTAATAACACTGATGCTGCGCTGGTGTTCTTTTTTGTATTAAATTTTTAATACTGTAATTTTGGTTTGATGGATTTTGGTGGTTTGTTTTTTCTAGGGTTGTTGTGCTAGAAATTTGCATTTTAATACTAAATTTATATTATTTTTTAGTATAAATTAACAATATCTTGTCTTTCGGCAAGATAAAAAATCTGGCTGTGGCTATGGAGTTTTTAAAGCATTTTATGCCCATCTGGGGACGCACTATATAGCAGGACAAAAGGGCCCAAAGATGAAAATAATCTTAATCTATCTCTCCTAAAACGCATTAAAAGCGTTATTTATTGTTTAAAGTTTATGAAATTTTCAGTGTAGCTTCTTAGATCAATAACGAGTTGGGCTGGATGAAAAATAATTTAGTGGAAAGATAAAAATTATGTTTACTTCTACTGTTTCTACTGCTTTTTTCATTTATAAAAGATCTAACCCAACGCATGATAGAAAAATAGGTTTTTAGGACTTAAGTCCAATTTTAATCCAAACATTATAATTGCGATAATAAAGCGTAATTGCCAGAAATGTAGTTATTAGTTCACAAAAAATTTGGTTCTTTACGTGCTGTTTTTAGACAAATAAAGCAAATACTAAAAAAAGAATTGGAAATAGGGTAGGAAATGTGTACAGAAATATAAGCTATTCTACTTAAAAGACTCAACTTTTCACAACACTCAACTTGTTGCCTTTTTCATCTATAAGAACTTTATGTAATTTGTTTAGAAAATTTTCTTTTGAGAATATGGATGCTCTAGAGTAAATTACTGTAAAATTACAGCACTCTTCGTGTGAATTTGCAAAAATATCACAAATACATATTGTAAAAAAATCAGCGATGTTGCAGTAGAAAAAAATCCTTGTACAGAATTTTTGCTTTAAACATGATTTATTTTAATTTTACAGCATGGCTGTTATTTTCATCATTTTTTTGTAGTTTATAACATTCATTTTCTGTAACATTCTCTGTGCTGAAAGAGAAGATTCAAATCCGAAAACAATGTACACAAACCTTTGTAGCGTTTATAATAATAAAATGTAAATAATACAAAAATTGAGATACTTTCTTGGTGAGTAAAAACTTTTATATGGACTTCTTATGTTTTCAGTTCTTAAACGTATACGTTACTGCGGTATATCACAACAGAACAAAACAAAATGTCTCACGTTGGCACTGTTGGTAAACCTTACAAATGCCTCTAGTGCGCATGCGTCTATACTAAGAAAAATTTCAAAAGTAAACAGAACGCATTAATAAAATAACCTACTATTATTTCGAACTTTTTTGTAATTACCAAAAAGTTGTTGCGGAAAACACGAAAGTAGTGTAGTGTAAAATAACCTAAATACAATTTTAAACACGTCTCTACAGACATGTAAAATAATCAAAAAATGCCGCCATTGCTTTTTTCACAATTTCTCACATGTTCACGAAAAGAAAAATTATTGTTGGAACTTAATATGTAAAAAAATCAAGACTCCCTTTAATAATCAATCTTCTATGTGCTTCAAGAATAAACTGAAAGAAGATTTTGACAGTTTACCAAAATCTAAGCTAGTCAAATGAAGACACCAGTAACTGCATATCATAGATGTTATATCAGATAAAAACTTGTGGAGTACATTTGTTTACACAAAACAATGCCTCCAAAACAGGTTGTTTATTCTGCAAAGTTTCGTAATTTTCTTTCTAATGAATCTATATAAAAAACCTTTATAAAAACCTGTGATAATTTCGATAAAAATACTTGTGACAATGAACATATCAGCCTGGTCTAATCCAAGATTTTTATTTGTTTTTCTAATATAAATTTTAGACACAAACATTTTCGACAGACGTTAATCCTAAAACGTTAATGTCTCACATTTAATCTATCACAAAATCAAACAAACAAGTCTAGACGACGACAGCTTGCAAAAATCATTGCATGCAGGAAGTTTTTATTTGCTTAACACTTAAAATCCACATTAGTTAATACTTAGTACGGAAATTTCTGCACTTCATTACGCCTTCATTATGTTAGTCTACAGTTTCAGCCAAACAATAATGATATGTTTATCCACATTAGTTCAATAGTTATGCCTATAATAAATGAACAGCCAGCCTGACGCCATTATTATTTGAGCTAATTATGGGATTTTATAATATGAATTAACCAAAAAATGCGAATTTTGAGCACACTTATAACGAATACAAACAATTAAAACAAATGCTCTAATAATGCCTTGTTGCTTTTTAACGATAATCGCAAACCTATGTATGTAAAACATCCTTCTCTATTTATTTATTTAATTTTTCAGTATTACTTATTAATATTTACCACATATTTGTCAATAATCGCTTCAAGTCTTTACTAATGTTAACATATTCGTTTCCAGCGCAAGACAGGCCTCTTGTGGTAAGAAGAACTAAAAATACTAACCTTGGTAAGTAAAAAAAGCAATTTAACCCATAATTTTTCTAATAATTTTTAATTTTTCGACAAATTTTCAAAATTTTCTTTTCTAGCCGAAGAGGAGAGGGCAATGCGTCGTGAGTCGTATTTGAAAGCCACTGAAGGCGGTAGGATGCCCTTCGACAGCGACTTCAGCGACGGTGATATGTCCCCGCAGGCTCTAAGAAGGTAGGGATTATTGTTGTTGATTTATTGTTGCTATTCGGTGTTGAATTCTCGATAAAGATTATCAACGTTGAGTCTACCACGCGCTCGAAGTAATAACGACGCTCTATTTGTTCGTATTAAGTAAATATTTGCTTTTTTTCGATGTGCTGATACAAAAATAACACCTTTCGGTATCGGTAATAATATAAATAATGTTGTATCCTCGGTAATATTGATCTGGGAGTAAACTAAAACGCATATCTTAAGTAAGTTGTAATTTTTCGCCGGGTTTGTTGTTTATTCCACTATTGAAGTCTCCAGGAAAAAACTAGTTTTTAACGTTTTTTCAAATTAGAAGTGATCAAACTAAAGATTTTAAAACGAATAACCCTAATTTATATATATGCAAAAGTTCTTCCTTCTTGTGTTATGGAGGAATTTATCATCACTCGATAAGACAACTTAAGATATGTCTCTTTTAAAATGATCCCACATCAAGAATTGTTCAGTATATAAGTCTATAACCTACATGTTTATCTCACAAGAGCATGTGTTCAGCTTTTATACACAAAACAGTACACAAAACGACATACACCTTTTATTATTAAATTATTAAAATTAAGCAGGCGCTTTTTTGGTAAAGGAGGATAGACATGATCCATTTTTTTCTCTTCTTTCTCCTACACACAGTGCACATAGGCGATGGAGACCCCCACTTTTTCCCGGTGACATACAGCAGCTTCGAAAGCTCTTTGAAGATGCTGCCTATTCTTTTGGGTGAGAGAGATATGCGAGAGCTTTTTTGGTAGAGACACTCACAGCTATCTATGATAATACCCACTTTTTTGTAGATCTACTAACACAAGAAAAAGCACGCACTAACTAATTAAGAATAAAAAAAGGCTTCTAGTGATTACTTACTACTAATATTTTCCGTTTTCTGTGTGCACAGTATACTAACTCGCTTGTGGTAGACTTT
Organism: Melinopterus prodromus; assembly: GCA_964023965.1. Classification (NCBI taxonomy): domain Eukaryota; kingdom Metazoa; phylum Arthropoda; class Insecta; order Coleoptera; family Scarabaeidae; genus Melinopterus; species Melinopterus prodromus. Next base: position 69,157,873 of record OZ030392.1, read on the forward strand.
TATTGCTTGTTTTCGATGTTGTTTTTAAATAATATAGGAGGTGATCGAATATGATTATGAGCGGTTTCTTTTGTTAAGCGTAACATTCTATGAGGCCGCTGTAAATTGCTGTAAAATTATGGTCTGTTAAGAAATGGGTATTCCGTAAACCAATGATAATGCCAGCTGTACTATCGTGGCCATATATTATGTCCCTTCTTTTGACGTCGATTTTCTCGAAGAACTATGGGCGAAAAAATTTGAAAAAATTAGGTGCTGTCCTTGATTAATATGCTACAACTCATAAAAATTAGAAAGCTGTATATGTTGGCGTTTTCCCGATTTTTCCAAATTAAGAAGAATTGGCGCTGTTTTTGCCCCGTAAATTTTATTCGTTTAACTTTAGCAATTAATTACTCCAGAATAAATCTATAAAAATTTAACGAATTAAAAAGTTAAATCACCTGCGGAATGCTAGTTTTCAATGTGCATTTTTGTAAAATCATTGGATTAGTGGTTGACCCACAAAAAGCTATATTATGCAATGCAAGCAATTCCGTTATTAGAAGAGCTAGAATAATGAAATATTGACTATAGGCTACCCAGTAATTCATAGGTTTAAAGTTTATTACATAATCATTGTTTATCTTGCATTTTTTATACAAAAGATCGTGCTGAAACTCCGCGTGAATTCCGACGCTCTACGGTCTTTGGGGTGCTGCGGGGAAGGGAGGCGTTAGCGGTGCTGTCATGTCGGAGAGAACCGACACAGCTGAGAGAACCGGGGCAGCTTATTATCAATACACAAAAAGAACGATAACTTGTCAAGGTAGTAATTTTAACTAACAATTAAATTCTTAATTTTTGCATAATTTTGATTATAATATGTGACCCGGTACGAGAGAAATCTCTGCTATCGATTGGCGTTTATGTTTTCTTCAGTTTTATACAATAAGGTTGTAAACAAGATTTTGATGGAAGCGGATAGATCTAATAATATGGAGTTAGCAGTTTTTTCGATTAGTGGTGAATACTAAATTAAGATTGCTTGATAAACCCAAAAAATATTTAAAAAGTACGTTTGATTTTCTTATATAAATATTTAAACTATTATAACAGTTTCAACAGTTTGTTTATTAATAATATTTAAATACATGCACAAACAATTACAAACGTCAGCTCTCAGCGTATAACACTTAGAAATATCAAAAAACTTTTACGAATTTAGCATCGTAAATTTGTGGACAAATAGATTATTTTGCAGATCGTTCATTAATTTTAAATACTAATCCCGAAACCCGATTTAAATTGCCAAGAATTTCCATGGGACTTCCAAATGCTTGTTCGTGGTTCTGTTATCTTATTGACTCATTTTTCCATTATTTTTTAATTCGGTAATCTGTCGCCGGATATCCAAATTTCTTTGGCGAGGCATAATCGCCGTGTCTTTATATGTATTGTGTCTGTAAACACTGTACTCCTAGTAACTAATGCACGTGCGATCCGCCACTACGTGCAGCGTCGCTGTCGATCCCTTCCCCCGCTCGCCCGAAAGACCGGAGAGCGCCGCGTTAATTGCAGCAATCATGAGATGCTTCAACTCGATCGTTTGTAGGGAAAATGCAAGATAAACAATGATTATGTAATAAGCTTTAAACCTATAAATTAGTAAGTAGCCTATTATAGTCTATATTTCATTATTCTAGCACTTGTAATAAAGGAACTGCTGGCATTGCATAATATAGCTTTTTGTGGGTCAAGCACTAATCCAATGATTTTACAAAAATGCACATTGAAAGCTAGCATTCCGCAGGTGATTTTACTTTTTAATTCGTTGAAATCTATATATTATTTCCGGGAGAATCGCCCTAAATGCTATCTCTCGTTTCGATAGTATTAACAGCTGTGTTTGAAGGCCCATAACTCTAAAACTACTGAACAGAAAAAATTAAAAAAGTATGTCATACTCCTGAATCATTCCTACATAAGTTGTATGACAAAATTGTTTGCCTCTCGGTGTAAACATGAGCGCGAGAGAAGTGAAAAAAGAGATATCCGCTTCCATGATAATCTTGTTCGCAATCTTTATTACACAAAAACTGCAGAAAGCTAAAACGGTAATCGTTAGCAGAGGCCTTAAATGCAACCTGAACAAAAATTGCAATATTTAACTTTCTATGCAGGCAGATAAAAATATATATCTTGTAGTAACACTTTTCTTATTGATTAAACACACAACAACCTAATGTGAATAATATTATCATTGTCGTTTCTATAATTATACGTTGCCCACGAAATTCTGATTAACGACAAGAACCACCTGTCGAAAATTTTAAAATTAGAGTGATAAAGTAAAACGTACGTTTGCTATTAAATGTACAAAAATAAAATTTTAACTATAGAGGCGTACGTAAGTTGATACGTTATCAATCTAAATTAATTGAATGAAACCTACTAGCAAAAGGTTACTAGCCAATAAAATAATGGTCTCATTTTTAATTTAACAAAAGAGGGTATTTTTTGTCGTGCAACTAGTTATCTCCGTCAGGTGATATGAATTTGCGCTCTGCATCGCCGATAGAGGTGACAGATGTTCGGTATGGCGCATTACCCACATATGCGTTCGTCTTTACACCTGGTACTATTAGAAAACCGTTGAATTCTGTTGAATGCTTGGAGTATTGCGTGCAATATGTCGTGGAGACGGTACCGTGACGTTAGAAGAGTACCCTCTTCGTATATTACACTTACTTCCAACTGGTCCAATCAGAATTTTGTCAAGCATGGCGGAGATAGATAAAAAGGTAGTAGCTAGCATATGCTACCAACACAAGAGTGCGTTGATACACAGAGAGAAAAGATTTCTTGTTTCAAAGAAATGTTTTTGTTTGAATTTATTCTTTTGGGTCAAAACATATTTCTTTGACGCCAACAATATTTACTTCATTGAATACTCTAGTTTATTTGCTTGCAGAGATTAATTTATTTGAAATATTTATTTAAGTGGAATAAATATATATGGATACAAAAAAAAATTAGTTTCCTTTAAAGTAATATTTTAGTTTTGATTTAAAAAAAACGTTTCTTTACACCAATGAAATATAATTTTGATTCTAACATATAAATTTGTATATAAGGAGAGATTTATTTCGCTTAAAGTAATATTTTGTCTTTGGCTTAAAAATAGGTTTACTTCCGCCAAAGAAATCATATTTTGATTAAAATAAATATATTTTTACACAAGAAGATATTTATTTCCTTCAAAGTAATATTTTTGTTTTGGCTTTAAAATAGGTTACCTTCCACCAAAGAAATCATATTTTGATTCAAATAAATATATTTTTAATGTCATCCAACTGTATTGTTAGATGGCGCTGTAAACTCTCTCCTCGCACTTCGTACATATCGAGAGTATAAAGCCGCGTGATCGACAGTATAGAACTTATAGAGTACAGTGCCTGCAGGTTCAAGTTGCGATTCCAAATCAGAGTACACTTTACTAACTTAACCTTGACTATATGTTGGGTTGGGAAGACCAAGCACTGGTCGAGGATGTGCGACATCCCAAAAAGGAGGTGACACATGGCGAGTCTTCCGAAAAATTCTTGTCTTTTAATTCCTTCAACAAATTAATAATTTTAAGCATTTTAACTCGACCAACAATTTTGTTAATTTAAAAAAATGTAGTTCTTTCACTCAACACAATCATAATTATTTGAAGTAAATAAATCTCATTTCTTATAATACACAAATTGCAAACTTTTTAACTGGAAACATAAGTTGTTTGACGCAAATCAATGTTCTTTCTACCAAACAAATATTTCAAATAAATGCGTTTTTTCCCAATAAATAAATATTTCTTTGCCTCTATTGAAACAACAAATTTCTTTGAGTCAATGCATATTTATTTGAATCAAACAAAAATTTCTCTCTGTGTAATCTTCAACGCTTATTATAGACATTAACACAACTTATAAAACATCTTGTATGCTATAGTTACGAAATATTAGGCATAGTCAAAAATTGTATTACGAAAATATTCATATTTTCGCTATAAGTTAATATACAGAATTAATTAATAATACACAACACAATTTCCTAACAAAATTCCTTCGAGTTAGTCGAAACAAAAACTTTCTAAACCACACATCGTTCGATTACTACATACTTTAAAAGTATATATATTCCGGTGCACTTTTGCAATAGCTCAATGCTTGGACGCACCTCAACCCGAAACGAAAACAATTGCCTGCTAGGCGAAAGCGCGCAGCTTTTTTTCCTCTAACCTAAACCAACACCCACTTTTCCGCTTTGGTTTCTTTTAAGGATCACTCGCTATACCATAACCTAACTAACAAACAAAAAAACAAAAATTTTTCCTTTTCGCATTTGTTATTATAGTTTCTTCATATATTTTCACATCTACATCTTTGCGATCTATCATTTTGCTGTTGTTTTTATAGCGGGAGCGTGAGTGGAGGTAGCAGTAACAGCAGCGTTTCTTTGGACAGGGAGAAGAGACCTTCAAGTCCGACTGAGAAGCAGAACGTTATCAGGGAAGGCTGTTTGCACTGCAAGATAACGGAAATTGATGGAAAGGTAAGGGAGTTTTAAGTGTGTTGTGTTTATTTTACCTTTGCGTGTGTGTGTGTGTGTGTGTGTGGGTGTGTATTTGGGATTATGGTATCTCAAAAAACAAATATTTGAGTTGATTTTCGTTTGTTTGATCTCAATAAATCACGGAGATCTCAAGTGTTTTATATCTGGATGGTTTTGGAACGGATCTGCTCGAATATTGGGTTTGATTGTTTTAAAAATTGCTAAAATTCAGTAAATTTTTAACACAATTTAAAAACTGATTACAGCATTCAATTGTACGGAAAAATATACAAGTGTCTGTCTTCAATTGTTTGACCTAACACTTATCTATTTACTGTAATGCTATAAACATTAAATTAAAATATTAAAGCTTCACACAAGAAAGCAAATTACTACTATGCCTATCTTTGTCTCTTTCGCAAATATTCTTGCTATTCATCGTCATCCGATGCTTGGTCGGAGTATGTTTCTTCTTCATCTTCTTGAAACGTTTCTTCAAGATTCAGTGGATCTGTCTTGTAATTCACCTATTCTTGCACTCTTTTTTCAAAGTTTGAGAACAATTTGCCTGACATTTTGTGATTATTTTCACACGTTCTTTCGCAATTATAAGAAATTTTATTTTATTTTGTACTTTATCATCCATAATATGATAAAGTATTGTAATTGTGTCGAAAAGAAGTTTTGAGATTTTAGCAGAAATATGTCCTTTTGGGTCCCCTGAACATTTTTGTCCAAGGTCCATAAAAATGTCTGGGTGTGTGTACCCGTTTTTTTTGTGGCCACGATTCAGGAGAAACTACTAAAGGAATAGGGACAAAACTTCGTATTTAGAAGTTTCGTGGCAAAACTTAGAGCTGAAAAGCTTTTGGTTCAAAATGGTCCAAAGGAACTGGACGTTTACTCTCTGAATTTTTTAACTTTTTTGGTCAAATTAATAGTTTAGCCGCATGAGCAAAGTCTATTTCATCAAAATCGCTCGCATCTGCATTACAACTAGTTTGCCAGGTTTTGACAGATTCTATTGATAGTATTGTCAGCACATCAACGTTTTCCACCGCTGTATAGTATGATAAAGTCATCTGCCTGGCCACATCAGATTTTGTTATTTATGCGAAATATGTTTAAACGAACATTATAAGTAACAAAAGACTAAAAAGAGTTTTGAGGTTATGTTATTATATAATAATCTTAACAAAAGTATTGGGTCAAACAATGAAAGACAGTTTCTTTTGCTTTTTCCCCGTTCATTTGAATGGTGTAATCAATTTTTTAAATTATGAACAATTACTGTAAACCAGAATTAGTGCTACAAAAGTCATTTTTGAGTTTTTTCAATTTTTGAGCATGTTATTAAATACGGACTACTATTTTTTATTATTGCATCAAAAAGTGCATGTAAAAACAAAAGAAATGGGCACCAGAAGAACTCAGTATGATGATTTTTCACCACAGAATTTATTTTTAACAAAATTGTTTTTGACTGAATATCTCTAGTACTTCTATTATTTTTGTATATACAAAAATCTATGTTACTTAAGACATAAAAAGGCATGCTTTCACAGAGTTTCATCAAAATTGAATTATTTTTGCGATAATGAAAAATAAAAAAAAAAAAACACAAAAAAGATCGTTTTTACGACTATTCTGCAGGACATTTTTTGTCTACTGTCTATAATTTATACTGGTTTTGGTTTCTAAATCAATTAATTTGCCCTGCACTATATAATGATTTTGGAACAGATCTACACGAATATTGGTTTAGAATGTTTTAAAAATCACTACAATTCACTATAAAATCCGCAAATATCAAAGATTCAAGCCGATAACCTCACTTTTCTATACGAAATGTAAAACAGCAAATGTCAAGCTTGACCATTTTTGTTTTTCGCGTAGATAACCGATATTTTGGGGATTTCTGACTTGAATTGTATGACAGTAATCACGTATGTACTACTCAGAAGGACGATAAGAATGTCCATTAATATTTATTGTGGCTAAACAGTACAGTTTGTTGATAAAACTGCAATAATATCTTCCGTTTTGAACCTAATACTAGTTCGGATGCACTTGGGTGCTTAGTGATAAAATAATCAATTATTATTTATGTTATCTCTTTGATATAAGTACTGCCGTTCTAAAATTATGATTTCATCACAATTCTCGCTATTTGGGAAGTTTCGTGTTCCGTCAACTCATTTATAGACAAACCGGTACAATTTCTAGCGATCCTGACAATTGATAGCGATAAAAAAATACTATCACTTCTGTCTGTCGCCATTGATAATTATGCAAGAATATGTTAATTTTATTTTTTGCTGGTATTGCTATCTTGTACGTGTTGTTTAATAAAACGCTCTTTATCAGTTTGATTTTTGTTGTAAATTAATTAGTGTACTTATCAAAATATGTGCTAATTGCTATCGTTTGCAATCAGGGTTGCCAGGTCTTCGGCATAGCGTCTGCAGCATTTCAGGCTCATCTCCTGTCTCTGGCAGGCATTCAAGCATCTCCGGCAAAATCAAACATGACGGAAATAGTTTTACATTATTGTAAATAATATATCGTCGGATTAAAGGCAAAATGGTAAAAGTCACTAACTAACAATAAGTTATATTTTATTGAAGCCCGAATTAATTGTGGCCAAATGCTGATAAAATGTCATTATATTTATTGGTATTCTATTGTAGTCAGGTTTTGTAATTATTTGAAATGTTAGTTAGTTACTTTTACTTTTAACCAGACGATATGCAGGCAGAGACATATCTTTGTTGAATTCTACATATTCAATGCTAGTCAAGTTATTACACTACGCAATTTATCACGCAAAATGTTCTACAACTTTTTATGCAATAAGAAATTGCGTATAGTGCCGTTAACAATAGTGTAAAACCGCTATTATACAGTGAGAACACAAAGTATTGAAACATGACAAAATCTCTAAATCGGTCTGTTATTAAAAAAAAACTCGTGTTTGAATTGCAAAATATGTACACATATTTATCGTAAACTAAATTTCCGACCTTCAATGGTTTTTAAATTAAGACGGAATCAACATATTTTGTAAATGACACTATTTGGCTTAATAACAGCATATAATAGTATGATGGCCGTACATAAGAAAATTTTCTAGAAAAAGGTAGTTGAAAATTAGTGTTACATTGTGTATTTTATACAGATTTTGAGGTTTCTGGGAGATTTGATTCAAATGGCTTACATTTACTAATGTTGCTAAAATTACAGTTTTGACATTTGCCCTCACTTTTCCGGATGTCTTACGTAAGTTTGAGTTCGCATTCGTATTCAGGGCAAATAAAGTTCCGGAGTACATTTGATATTCCATTTACAACCTCCATGCTACTCAAACTTATCAATATTTGCAATTTCAATTATGGTCTTTAAGCCTTAAATTTTCTTCCGCTACCATTAAGACAATTAAATGTTATATTCAAATAACTTTCAAATATGGGATTGCCATAAAATATGCATTCGTTTTATGTCATAATTTTGCTATCTTTTAAAAAAGAAATATACAACATGTCTTAGAAAGTTTGTAACACAGCAATGGAAAGGTTAGTGACATCCAGATTGGGAAACTATAACAATTTATATGTGATAAACACTGTATATTTCCCTTTAAAAATCTTACGCATTTTGTTATGCTATTTCGTGAAACCATAAAAATTGCGACGTCATTTGATTCGCTAATACAAAATACAAACAAACTGAAACCAGCTCATCTTAGAATCAAGGCATATCATCTCCATATTTATGGTGAATCGCCCAAATTGCGTAGATATGAATGATGCTGTGTGAATGACGGAGTCACCATCACAAACAAATGCCTGACCCTGATGGCGACCTTCGATTGAGAATTGTATGCTTGTTGGATGTTTCATTCATTCATGATCACGCTTACTACAGTATTGCACTCGACTAGCAGATTGTTGAATTAAATCTTCTTTCGTTTACGTGTTTTACGTTTGTCCTTGCAGAGGTCGGCGGATAGGTCTTGGAAGCAGCTCTGGGTTGTCCTTAAGGGTCCGAAATTGTACCTGTTCAAAGACAAACATCACCTGGTAAGTGCCCTTTAATTATGTATTTATTGAATTATTGTTTTGTATGGTGGTCTAGTGAATTTTGGGAGAGTTAGATAAACTTTTTCTGAGATATTGTTAAATAAATGACAAAAACGTGCATTTTTTAAAAATCATTTTTACGTAACTAACTATAAACAAAGATAAAGAAATAAAATAATTTAATAAATTAACCAAATACAATTTGTTTAAACGATAATATAAAATGTTATTTATATTTCGTCAGATATTCTTGTCATTTATTAACTAATTAGCAATTGTTTCGACAAACAAAAATTTGTTTTAAAAAATATTCAATGATTTGTACATATTTTTCGATTTTTGTGCGATAATTGATAGTAGATTATTTATTGGATTTTTTTTGGGTGTTAACTAATCTGCAATTGTTTATACAAATACCAGTTGTGTAAACCTGTGTTTCATATAGTATTATGACATGTAAAAATTCTTATTAGACAAGAAAATAAATCTGATGTGGCCAGGCGCATGACTTTATCATACAATATATAAAATTAATAGTTTAGATGCATGAGATTCTATTTGATCGAGATCGATCGTGTTAGCATTAAAATAAAACGAATTAGCCAGGATTTGACAGATATGGACAGTAGGTATTGTCAAAAAATCAGCCTTTGACACTACCTACTGTCATTAGAATAAAAATACCTGGCAAATCCTATATTAATGCAGACACGATCTCGATCAAATGGAATTTGCTCCTACAGCTAAACTATTAATTTTACCAAAAAAGTTCATACACATAAATTATACAAAATTTCCTCTACTTTAATTTATTATTTAACTATTTTGAGGAAATTACAGAAATGGCGGTTCATTTGCAAAATCCTTGAAAAATGCATAACAATATTGCTATCCGCAATCCGCACTTGAAATACACATTGACTTTGTAAACACCATGGAAACACCAAGCTGTTTCAATATTGTTTCACATAGCGTACGTGCGCGCGTGTTTCTCCTCGTCATCGCATTCTCCATGCATTTGCGTGTTGAATTGACGTTTCGCAACCGCTGACGTTCTGAATGCTGTCAAAAGTTTCTAAATTTCCCGGCTACCTACTATTAATGCAGATACGATTTCGATCAATTAGAATTTGCTCCTGCAGCTAAACTATTAACTTTACCAAGAAATTTCATAGACATAAATTATACAAAATATCCTCTACTTTAATTTATTATTTAACTATTTTGACGAAATTTCGGACTTACCGCAAATTAGTTAATAAATAAGAACGATACATGCTAATTACCAATAATAATAATATCGACCAACAAAATTTAAATTTTTTTTTTGGAGTATTCTTATTCTTACTTATAGTATTCCGGTTGCTTTGGACCCTTTTGGTCAAAACTTCTTTCAGCATTGGAATTATTGTTTAAACAAATGGTAATTGTTTAAACAATTTTAAATTAATTGACAAATTACTAAAAATTACCAGTATGCTAACAATAATAATTTCTGCAAAAAATACGTAACATTGTATAATATTGTTTAAACAAATGGTATTTGTTAAACAATTGCAAATTATTAATAAATTACAAAAAACGTGTATAATCCAATAATATAATATCAGACAAAATGATAAAAAATAAATAACATGGTAAATTTGGGAAAATATCTACAAAAACGGACTGTTTTTACCAAAACACTCCATGATTTTGTTATCTATAGTAACTAGCACCTCCCCATAAACTTCTCCCTTAACATGTCTCAAAATAAATAAATAAAACTGGCGATTTAGCTGGCTAATTCATTAATATTCTATAATTTAGAACTTTATGTAAATAAATAGTTTGAAAAAAGGAAATAAAACAACTAAAAATTTAGTTAAAAATAACTAAAAATAATTTTCAACTGGTACTAAAACAAATAATTCTTGGATGATCTCAAATTATTAGTTTGTGTAATTCATAGTAGAAGTTTACAATGTTTGATAATTTTTGGATAGCTTTAAATAAATACTGCGGAGAAATTAGATCTCTTTACATTTTATATAAATTTTTGACAATAGTGACGCGATGGACACATTAGGTCACACCATGAAACTATTTTTAATTTTATACCACTCAATATTATCTTATCTATTATAGTAAACTTGGCGTCATCATTAAAACCTCCCTGCCCCTAATAGTCCGAGCAGTGTCTCCTAATTTACAAACAAAATTCTTAATTTGGACGTTTTATGTTTGATGATCATTTGCTAAAAGGGTGGGTATACATAATTTTCTCTAATTGCGAATAAATGCTGGCATTAGCACGTGTCTCGTGACACATATATACAATCGACGTGCGTACTTTTGAAGTAAAGAACCTGATTTTCGTTATCAGGCGTAAGTCTATAAGCGCAAGGCCCAAGGCGTCGAATTTTGGTCGCCATACTTAGCAATCGTAGCAGTTTATGGTGTATAATGAACCAGTCTTCACTAGCTTGCGATTGAGTAAGGTTCATACAAGTGATTTAAACTACAAATTTCCGAGACGAAGTATATCGAATAGTTTATCAAATAGTTTGACAGTTCATTGCTGTTGCCTATTTATTGGTGTTGAGTGTTTTTTGTTTTGTTTTGTGGCATGGGGATTAAATTTAGAACTAAGTTGGTCAAGATTCAGCACAAGTTGTCGACAGGATGTTTCGAGTTTTTAATAACGAAGGTATTTTTTATTTTACTTATTTTTTTATATCTGTATTAGAGTGTTAGTTGTTTTAAGTATGCAACCCGCTTTATCGGAAATGCACCAAAACTAGTTAACTATCTTCTCAAATCTGGTAAATGATGCTAGTTTTGGAATAATCCCATACAAAAAGCAATAATAATTTTAGCTTAGGTTATTAATCGCAATTGATTAAACAAGATTAACAACAAGATTAAACTTTATTTTAGGACATCCGGTTTGTTGATTTGACTACACTTATCAACCCACAATCGTTTCTTATTCTACCAATGTTCTAATGGTCAGAATATAACTTAAAAGTTTGACTGATCTTGATAATTATAGATAATTATGGTAAAAGTTGATTTTTTCCTTATAAGGTTACTGCAATCCGATTTCTTTTACATCGCTTCAGAATAACAGTAATTAAATTCTAGTAATATCTATTTACACAGATAGAAAAGATTTCTTGTTTTAAATAAATGTATTTGTTTGAATTTATTCTTTTGGGCCAAACACATTTTTTTGACGCCAACAATATTTACTTCATTGAATACTGTAGTTTATTTGCTTGCAGAGATTAATTTATTTGAAATATTTATTTAAGTGGAATAAATATATATCGATACAAACAAAAATTACTTTCCTTTAAAGTAATATTATAGTTTTGATTTTAAAAAAGCGTTTCGTTACACCAATGAAATATAATTTTGATTCTAACATATAAATTTGTATATAAGGACAGATTTATTTCGCTTAAAGTCATATTTTGTCTTTGGCTTAAAAATAGGTTTACTTCCGCCAAAGGAATTTAAATTTTGATTAAAATAAATATATTTGTACACAAGAAGAGATTTATTTCCTTTAAAGTAATATTTTTGTTTTGGCTTTAAAATAGGTTTACTTCCACCAAAGAAATCATATTTTGATTCAAATAAATATATTTTTAAAGTCATCCAACTGTACTGTTAGATGGCGCTGTAAACTCTCTCCTCGCACTTCGTACATATCGAGAGTATAAAGCCGCGTGATCGACAGTATAGAACTTATAGAGTACAGTGCTTGCAGGTTCAAGTTGCGATTCCAAATCAGAGTACACTTTACTAGCTTAACCTTGACTATATGTTGGGTTGGGAAGACCAAGCACTGGTCGAGGATGTGCGACATCCCAAAAAGGAGGTGACACATGGCGAGTCTTCCGAAAAATTCTTGTCTATTAATTCCTTCAACAAATTAATAATTTTAAGCATTTTAACTCGACCAACAATTTTGTTAATTTAAAAAAATGTAATTCTTTCACTCAACGCAATCATAATTATTTGAAGTAAATAAATCTCATTTCTTATAATACACAAATTGCAAACTTTAACTGGAAACATAAGTTGTTTGACACAAGTCAACGTTCTTTCTACCAAACAAATATTTCAAATAAATGCGTTTTTATCCGCAAATAAATATTTCTTTGCCTCGATTGACAACAAATTTCTTTGAGTCAATGCATATTTATTTGAGTTAAACAAAAATTTCTCTCTAAAGTTGAAATTTAGCAACGGTTAAAACATCCCTTCTTACAGAATTGACAAATTAGAATCAGTTTTCTCCGAAAGTTGTTAGAAAACATAAAATTTTAATCAATATTTGTACTAAATACACTTCCTAAATCATTTAATTTTCTTAAGCCGTATTGTCTGCATGACTCATCACAGCAAACACAATTAGTTGGAGATTATACTTATTTGATAACTTTGAGCTTCTTATAAATAGAATATTCGTGAATATTAACCACAATATTCTAAATTGTATACATATGTGACAATTATCTCATACAATCACATCATACAATCAAATGAAGTTAGCTGTACATACATACTCGAAACAAAATAATTTGACAGTTGCGCGAATCAAACGTCAAAATCACGCACATAACCTACAAGGGAACTATTAAGGTTAAGGAGTAACGAAAATGAGTTACAAGAAAGAACACTAGAGGGAGCGCCAGTCGCTTTTTACACGGTCTACGGTCAAAACAATAGATTGACAATCAGTGAAAGTTATGGGCGTGGCTAGGTATCACACAAAAGGTAAATTTCTCCGTATGCCCACTAATGCTCTAATAGCTTTCTTCTGTCTTCTCCTGGTGTAGCCCTATCTGTCAAGGTGATGTTTACACGCCTCTTTTGTCACGTAACTTCTTTACACACCTACACGCTTCGAAATTGTTTTGTAATCGTTGTGACGGTACAACACCCATGGGAGATGTCCTGTATAGAGGATTACGTTTCAGAATTTCTAAATTAAAGCGATAACATCGAATCGTAAGCTGATTATCGTTAGTACCTGCGCACGATGTAGAGATGTCGCTTGTTATTCCGGAGAAATGTTCGATAATTTAGTATACACGTTGAATCATTATTACATTTTGATGGTTTCTTGAGATAATACGACAATTTAGACAATAATTAAGCGATGTTTTAGATAAAATACTTCGGCGTTTTGTAGAGCGAATTTGAGATACATTTCAAGAGAAAAAAAAACATTCCTCGGTCTAGTTATCAATGTTATCTCTAGACTATTATTCGATAACAGATAACTGATTATATATTTTATTATATATGTTAGATACTGGCCTTACAGTACTTCACTTTTGAAGTGCTGCTAATAATGTTGTGACATGTTGGAAACATCTCGACGAGAGATTATTTAATAATTTAGCGGTTTCAAAATACAGGATGCGATATATTTAAGGTTGCCAGATCTTATATTCTGATGCTAGCCTTGATTAATATGCTACAACTCATAAAAATTAGAAAGGTGTATACGTTGGCGTTTACCCGATTTTTCCAAATTAAGAAGAATTGGCGCTGTTTTTGTCCCGTAAATTTTATTCGTTTAACTTTAGCAATTAATTACTCCGGAAATAATCCATAGATTTCAACGAACTAAAAAGTAAAATCACAATGCTAGCTTTCATTGTGCAGTTTTGTAAAATCATTGGATTAGTGGTTGACCCACTAAACGCTATATTATGCAATGCCAGCCATTTCGTTATTAGAAGAGCTAGAATAATGAAATATAGACCATAGGCTACCCAATAATTCATAGGTTTAAAGTTTAATACATACCGATTGTTTATCTTGCATTTTTCGTACAAAAGATCGTACTGAAACTCCGCGTGAATTCCGACGCTCTACGGTCTTTGGTGTGCCGCGGGGAAGGGAGGCGTTAGCGGTGCTGTCATGTCGGAGAGAACCGACACAGCTGAGAGAACCCGGGGCAGCTTATTATCAATACACAAAAAGAACGATAACTTGTCAATGTAGTAATCTTAACTAACAATTAAATTCTTAATTTTTGCATAATTTTGATTATAAAATGTGACCCGGTACAAGAGAAATCTCTTCTATCGATTGGCGTTTTTATTTTCTTCAGTTTTTATACAATAAGGTTGTAAACACGATTTTGATGGAAGCGGATAGATCTAATAATATGGAGTTAGCAGATTTTCCGATTAGTGGTGAATTCTAAATTAAGTTTGCTTGATAAACCCAAAAAATATTTAAAATGTATGCCAGGTTTTGTTATGTAAATATTCAAACTATTATAACAGTTTCAACAGTTTATTTATTAATAATATTTAAATACATGCACAAACAATATAATATAAATACAACTCTTGATATATTACATATATTACAAACGTCAGCTCTGAGCGTATAAAACTTAAATATTTCAAAAAACTTTTACAAATTTAGCATCGTAAATTTGTAGACACGTAGAAATGTCATGCTGGCTCCCTAATACAAGAACCGAAAGCGGGTGTACATTTACTATAAAAAACAAATAAAAAAGGTAGATAAAACTAACAACTAGACTTTTATGTTTCAAAATTTCTAAACACCACAAAAAATGGCGTAACATCCGTTCTGTTACAAATATACAACGGTATTGCACTTCTAGTATGCTAGAAACGCACACCTTGGGTACCAATTAAACATTTTGTAATGTATAAATTAGAAGTATAACACAATATGTGTGTCCTTTATTTTATCGTTTTGTCCGATCTTGTTCTCATAAGCTGCACATCGGATGTCATTAGAAAAGGAGCATATTAAGCAACTTCTGTTGCCAAATGATATTTTTAACGCAGAATATTGTAGTTCCTTTTTGACTCGTGCCTATTATTAGTCGCACCTGGGTTCGTCCTTGCATAACTTGATGGTGTCGAGACAATAATACCACCATACCGGGTGTTGCGTGCTAACTGTAGCGCATCAATGCAAGCGATAACATAACTAACCCATTCACGTAACACATGTTGCTCTTACAGCGTAACAATTGAGACACGGACACAATGCTAGAACAGTAGAGGTACCAGGAAGACACCTTGAGGTTTTCCGTATTTTTAGCTTGAATGAACGCGCGAACGCACTTGATACACTTTCATGATTCGTTCAGGTTAGAAAATGGCAAAATCTTATGTTGAAATGATTCGACTAACAAAAAACTGAAGTTTACATACTTCAGATGTACCCCAAAGTAACCTATTAACATACTCTAAGATGGATACTCATTAAAACTTGTGAATACCTCACCCATTAGATGGCGCTGTAAACACTCTCTTCGCAGTTCAGCCTTATCTTGAGTATAAATAGTAGCTGGTGAAAGCCTACCGTTGATGTCATGCATAAACAATTCTTTTTGTTTTAAACTGAATTTGGTGATATTTCCCTTTTCAAATAGCACATACTGCATATTTAAATTGTTTTAATTCTGTGATTATTTTTACGAATTTACTGTGCGAACCATTTTCATAAAATGCATCACTTTTAGGTATCAGCAATTAATTAAAATTCCTGGAGTTTGATTTAATTTGCTGTTTGAACATTTAATTTCATTCTATTTGATTAATTGCTTATAACTCAAAAATAGTCAGATAATATCCGCAAAATGTATTTTACAACTCGTTTTAAAGATAAAACTGCAGTCGCTATTGTTTTACAATCAATTGAATATCTCAGTAACTATTGACCTTACAGGCACAGCGACTCACCCTGTATACGAAATGAAGTTACTTAAATCCCATTCTTTAGTAAATTTTGCAATGATACCTTGGATAAATCCATTGTCTGCGTAAAGATACACGTAACCTCCAAAACAACGAGAAAGAGACATCTTGCATGCATTAGTATAATTATTATATTCATTTTATTCATTAAATTGTTCAACAACTTTCTTTTTCGCTTCTACACAGAGAGAAAAGATTTCTTGTTTCAAAGAAATGTATTTGTTTGAATTTATTCTTTTGGGTCAAAACATATTTCTTTGACGCCAACAATATTTACTTCATTGAATACTCTAGTTTATTTGCTTGCAGAGATTAATTTATTTGAAATATTTATTTAAGTGGAATAAATATATATGGATACAAACAAAAATTACTTTCCTTTAAAGTAATATTTTAGTTTTGATTTAAAAAAAAAACGTTTCTTTACACCAATGAAATATAATTTTGATTCTAACATATAAATTTATATATAAGGAGAGATTTATTTCGCTTAAAGTAATATTTTGTCTTTGGCTTAAAAATAGGTTTACTTCCGCCAAAGAAATCATATCTTGATTAAAATAAATATATTTGTACACAAGAAGATATTTATTTCCTTCAAAGTAATATTTTTGTTTTGGCTTTAAAATAGGTTTCCTTCCACCAAAGAAATCATATTTTGATAAATAAATATATTTTTAATGTCATCCAACTGTATTGTTAGATGGCGCTGTAAACTCTCTCCTCGCACTAGGTACATATCGAGAGTATAAAGCCGCGTGATCGACAGTATAGAACTTATAGAGTACAGTGCCTGCAGGTTCAAGTTGCGATTACAAATCAGAGTACACTTGACTAACTTAACCTTGACTATATGTTGGGTTGGGAAGACCAAGCACTGGTCGAGGATGTGCGACATCCCAAAAAGGAGGTGACACATGGCGAGTCTTCCAAAAATTCTTGTCTATTAATTCCTTCAACAAATTAATAATTTTAAGCATTTTAACACGACCAACAATTTTGTTAATTTAAAAAAATGTAATTTTTTCACTCAACACAATCATAATTATTTGAAGTAAATAAATCTCATTTCTTATAATACACGAATTGCAAACTTTTTAACTGGAAACATAAGTTGTTTGACGCAAATCAATGTTCTTTCTACCAAACAAATATTTCAAATAAATGCGTTTTTATCCGCAAATAAATATTTCTTTGCCTCTATAGAAACAACAAATTTCTTTGAGTCAATGCATATTTATTTGAATCAAACAAATATTTCTCTCTGTGTAATTATACCAGGTATTTATGAGTGCATCTCATTTGTTCCTTTATCCCAAAATAATTGATAGTATTATAATGTTGAAATTATGTCTAAATTAAATGAACAATATACCACATACGGAGCACAGGCTAATTAAATATAATTCATATTGCGTTAGCCATCGTTCAGATTATTTGTTGATTGTTTAACATTACGAAAGCGGAGAGGTAACAATTTCTAAATAAAAGTGAAATTTGTACCGAAAACTTAAGAAACACAATAATTAAAATTAATTGCTTGTATTCGAAAATCGCGAATTATAATTTCTAGGTATATAGAAATTATTAGGTCAATTTTAGAAGAAATTCGTACGTGAGTAATTATCCTTAGTCGAAATAATTAAAATTGAATTTAGAGAGAGAATTTAGAGCACATTTCAAACACATTTCATTTTCGAACATTACAAATCTAGTTTGTCAATAAATAAATATTCCGCTGTAATTTTTTGAAATGTTTGCAATCACACGAGGTGGCGAGGTGCTCGAACGGAGTTTGCTGCCGCTACAAAGGTCAGCTTTTTTGATCTTGTCAAGAATTTTACACAACCAAATTCCGTGTAAGCAAATTCCTCGGAGAGAGCAAAGTTTAGTTTTATTTGTTACTGCGTAACAATAATAATAGGTGCAACTTAACAACAGGAAATAAACGGTTTGCTGATCGTCGTATAACGGATATAAAATAATTCCGCATTACTTATTTTAAATAAATCACTCAGTGAACATTAATATAAGTATCTGTTATTCTATTGAGGTATTTCTTGTTGTTTTGATTATTTTGTTGTACATCTTTGGTAACAAGAAATTATGCCACGAGTGGCTTTGAAATTAGCATTATAATAATGTTGCAACCGTTAAAATATGTCTCTTGCATTTCAATTGCCTGAATATTTCGCTCCATTGACGGTATGTGTACTGCTAAAGAATAATATTATTATAATTGTGGTACGCAAAAATATGTAGCCCGTAATAGCTCTAAATTTGGTAAAGGTGATTCATAACTATGCATCTAGAATTTGAAGTGTGATAACAAAGAACAGTGCAATAAAAATTCATTATAAAAGGTAATGAAAGAAAAAGAAAACCAAATTAAAATTTGACTCATTCACATCGTGCCTTTCACTGATTACAGCTTGCTTCCGATATCATATTCAACGTTTCTAGCTTAAGTCTGTCTACATATGCAATCTTGGAAGTGGTGTTCTTCTGTTTCGTACAATTCTACTCTCGATAACCCACAATTATAAAGTGTGTTATTTGCAATCAGCCAATTCTCCATATCCAGTATTCAAGTAACTGATGTAATTGAGACATATTCCGTAACGTAATGATAACGAGCATTAACATTACAAGAACCGAAATTGGAGATAAATTTGGTATCAACTAGTGTTTTTTTTACTTATAGAATAACATACCTCTCCATTTAAAAAATACCATTGTAAAAAGATGCCATTTTATGCATTACGAAAACAGTTACTAAATGCAAGTATAGTGAGAAAATTCTCTTACCAACACAAAAATGTTTTCTACAAAAGTTGTTTGAGTCAACCGATTCTATAACGTAAAATTATTTTCATTTCTACAGGGTGTTGCATTTGGACGTGACGGAAAGTGTGTACATTTTTTTTTTAAATGTAACGCTCGTATATTTTATGTATATTTTATTATATTATGAATACTACAAAAAGTAAATTGATTCTATGTAAGATTATCTCGGGAAGAACATACGGAAATAAAAAATTCCGCTTTAAAACAAAATTTAGGTACAAAATTAAGTTAAAAATTTTATAAAATTTATAAAAAATTTCAAGTAAATCGATGGAGATCAGTTGAAGTTATCTTTCCGCCAGGTTTGAAAAATGGTGTAACTTTGATGTATAGAATTGTTATATTTTACAATAGTCGGCGATGCCTGGACCATATAATTATCTTTTCAAATTAATATTTTCCTCCTCTTGTTTCTCTCTGTTTGATTTTGACGACAGACGGGCCAGTTTTGTAGCATCAGTCAGCGATGGCTCTGAAAAGATGATGCGCCGTGCGTCAGCCTTCGCGCAGAAATTATTTCAGTTTGGCCCGATGCTCATACACAATACCTCCATAATCTTCATAAGGCTGGATAATGCATTATTAACAACACATATGGCTATACTTGCTGCAATATCCACAATTACTTTGCCACTTGAAAGAGAAAATGAAATCACCAGGTGGACAATTCTCGTGCTGCGGCATTTCATCGGTCAGAATGTATTGAGCACTGTCGCCCAGATCTATATTCTTCACACACTACAAGTTTTGAAAGAGCAGAAAACACAGCAACAAAAATAAAAAAAATATAATTAAACATCATCCACTTTAACGTTGCAATAATCTTCAATCGACATTACTTTTTTGCAAGTGTGGACTGTGGATACGATCAGGCAGAGGCGACTCTAGTTCCAAACGATTCAATGCTGGTCATATTAAGCATTGTCATATTAAGCAAGTTTTGCCAACTTGGTATATTTAGTTTTAGAAAAATATGAGAATCTATGAAAAGGAAGTTCTAAATAACTTTTCGCCAAAATTTTGATGCTGGTTTTTCTAGCACAACCTTGCTTTTATAAACAGCACAACTCCGAAGTTAAAACTAGAATTTCCAGACTCGATTTCAATGAGCAGTAACTATGTTTACTGCAAGCGACTGGAAAATATAACCTCCAAACATTCAGTGCGTTCATGAATTCATTAATTTTATTATCATTATTACCACACCAACTTCCGATGATCGTAAGCTTTCAAAAAGTTGGTAAAGATTGCCAACAGTGGCAAACTTGTGAGAATTATGCATTAAATTAACAATTTTTAGACAATTTAAAGAAAGATAATTAACTTTTTTTGCTATAATATGGCCTAGAACAGCCCGAATTTTGAAAACTCCAAACATACTGCTTCATTTAGTAATTCTGTATCTCAATAAACACCGCAAGAAGCTAAGCGTGTAGCGCAAAGTGAAGAAGCGAGTACGAAACTAAAAAAAATGAATAACGCAGCGATAGTTGCAGTCGCGATCTAGTAGCAGTGGCTAACCCCACGCATACTCGGAGAACCAGAATTGCTTTTCGTTATGCATCGAGTCGCCTATGGTCGCGTGCCATGCCCGCCACTTTAGTACCACGCATCTACCGGAGCCGGCTAGATCGAGCAGAGCGCTCTTCGCGAATACCTAAAGAGAGACCGCCTACTCTGTCGTCGACGAAGATAGCGAAATTATTATTAATCGAGATACCTGAAAATCTAGTCGAGCGCGTTTTATATTTAGATTTGAACTTTGAATGAAGCCGTCGACTACGTGCGGAGACACCTCGCGTCTTTCAGTGGTACTACGCGATTTGGTGGTTGTGATTTGTTTTTTTGATTTCGTTTGAGTCAAGTTTCAATTATACTTGGGGATAATTGTGATTGTGATGTGATTTTTTGGTGTTTTTCGTAATTTTTTTTTGGTTGAAAAGAAAAGGAAAAGTGGTGGAAATGTTTGAAGGGTCGCAGCATCACTCCCCTGGTGGGTTATCCCTCCACAATAGGGGTAGATCTGGGACTATATCGTGCATCCCCCTGCATATGCATCTGCATTTTTCGAGCCATTACTTTTTCCCGAAGAGGTTACGTAGATGGGGTTCTACAGGATCATGGGTATGCGATTTTACTAAAAATACTATGGTTTACCTTACCCAATTTGGTCAAATATTCTTGGTTAACCAATCATACATCAAATTGTAGCTAATTAAAAGACCTAGTGGCCATGCAACGCCCGGAGTTTTGCCCCATGGACAACACCTCCTAAATAGCGATAAAGTCCGTTCGAATTACAAACTTAAATCAGTCTGTCGCAACAGAAAAATGTCTTTAACTTTTCTAAAACTGGCTGGATAAATTTCTATCATACCTCAAATTGTAGCTAATTAAAAGGCCTAGTAGCCATGCAATGCCCGGAGTTTTGCCCCTTGGACAACACCTCCTAAATAGCGATAAAGTCCGTGCGAATTACAAACTTAAATCAGTCTGTCGCAACAGAAAAATGTCTTTAACTTTTCTAAAGCTGGCTGGATAAAGTTCTATCATACCTCAAATTGTAGCTAATTAAAAGGCCTAGTAGCCATGCAATGCCCGGAGTTTTGCCCCATGGACAACACCTCCTAAATAGCGATAAAGTCCGTGCGAATTACAAACTTAAATCAGTCTGTCGCAACAGAAAAATGTCTTTAACTTTTCTAAAACTGGCTGGATAAATTTCTATCATACCTCAAATTGTAGCTAATTAAAAGGCCTAGTAGCCATGCAACGCCCGGAGTTTTGCCCCATGGACAACACCTCCTAAATAGCGATAAAGTCCGTTCGAATTACAAACGTAAATCAGTCAGTTGCTACAGAAAAATGTATATAACTTTTCCAAAAATGGTTGCATAAATTTCTGTCATACCTCAAATTATAGGTAATTATAAGATGTAGTAGCCATGCAACGCCCAGAGTTTTGCCCCTTGCACAACACCTCCTAAATAGCGATAAAGTCTGTTCGAATTACAAACATAAATCAGTCAGTTCCTACAGAAAAATGTCTATAACTTTTCCTAAAATTATTGCATAAATTTCTCATACCTCTAATTATTGGTACACCATATTGTTCTTCTTGTGTATGATAAGTTGTGTTTTTATAATATATCATCTTTCGTACAAAGTTTCGTACTTCCAAAGTAAAATAAACTTAAAAAAAACAACAGAATATTAAAAGTTCATCAAAATATTAGGTGGAATTATTTGTCCACGAGTGTGTATTAATTTACTATAGAATTTTATATGATTCTAAAATAGTAATCATTCTAAAATTTGATAATAATGTACTTGCGGCATTCTATTGTTTTTTTTTTCTACGTAATGAGTCATAAAATACAAACTGAATGTTTCGTATACATATTACATACATAACTATGATTAGGCCAGTTCAAAATAGTGCTATTATATATACGAGTATTGAAAAACACTGTTTGCTACTTTTAGTGCCAGAGCATGCCAAAAAGTCACTTGGCTTGTATCAACAATAGGCAATTACATCAGTTTTCTTGTGTGAAGTATAGTTAACTGTTTTTGTCACTATAGAAAATCATTCTAGAGATATAAGAAAGGAAGCGAAAAGGAACAGAATAAAAAGCTGTTATAGTACGTATACTAGCTATAGTATGTACACAACTATAGTTTATTCATTGATTTCCTTACATGGAATATTTCGACAAGTAACACGCACTATCCTAGAACTTATTATCAATAATCCAACAATGATACAAATGCAAATCAAAACTAAACAAACTTATCGCGGATAAAAGCAACGCTAAATATTAAGTCCACATGCTCTATCAAAACTAAATTTTATTTACTTTTTTAATTCCTGTTTACATACGAAATCTAAACGGCCGCTTACGCATACAATAAGATTATAAATTTCCGATCTAAAACCGAAATAAACCGGAAACGACGAAACTCTCTTTGCGGTCGCCTAGAAGAAACATTGAATAAACCAATTTGTTTATTTATAAGATGCAAGGTTGGACAGGATGTTGTTACCGCAGTATTTCATGTGAAATCCTGAGTTTTTTTTTTGTTTGAAATCATACATTATGAATTTTGTATCAGATCTGTCAGTTTATTGAACGAGCCTAGATATCGATGGAGAGAAAAAACGTTCCATCTAGAAATCCTTAACCCAATTATTACTAATTTAATTACCTGAGCAATTGCATTTCATTGTCAGTAGATGAAATACGACTTCTTAGATGTTATTATACTGTTCATGTATACAGGGTGTCTCACGGCAATGGCTTCTCTAGTAAGCCTTCGAAGATAATTACCCAACCTTGCCAACATCTTCACGTCATCGAAATTCATTGTGTGTCCCGACTCGTGGCAGTGTTGAGCAACAGCGGACTGTTGATTCTTGCGTAGCCGGGTGTCTCTACTGTGCTCCTTGACTCGACGTTCGATACTTCGTCCTGTCTCTCCTACATAGCATGTTCCATTTATAATCTTATCTAAAATCTTGAAATCACAGGATCGGATGTTGTGGATTTAGTGCTAGCTCAACAGCAAAACACCGCTAAACTGTTTCCTAAATTTGTGATCGCGAAACTGTGTAAAATGTTGCTGGCACTCACAGCGTTTCGCCAAAGGAAATCAAAAGTTAAAATAATCGTAAGTTTTTATGTTTAGGTATTCAAAATTTGATATTAACCACATAATACAATCAAATTGTCAAATCGAATGTAATATAGTATTTTTTCTACTTTGAGTCATTAATTTTATTTAAATTCGTCAACTTAACGTAAAGTTGGGATAAAGTCATGACAAAATATTATTGTAGATAATTTGACGCTACTTTAGCCTACAAGTTCTAATAAAGTTACTAAAAACGGTGTTACAATTTGTTGACTTTAACACCGAAAACAGTGTTACACTGTGTGCATTGTCAATGCAAAGTAGATAAATCTTATTATCTATATTACTGTTTTTAAAATATTTTATATCTAATGGGGTGCTAGATAATCGTTTAATCTTGTTGCACTGAAAACAATTACAGACATGTCTCATGTGTGTATATTTTTCCAAACTTATAAACTAAGCTCCAGTTAATTAAAAAACATTATGATTACGATGTGATAGTGATAAGTAACAAAAAACTACGTAATTAACTACGAAATAGAAAAGAAACATCAAACATAACAATAACAAACTAAGACTTAACAGTCAACTTAATAGAAAATGTAAACACATTGCTCAAACAAGTTTCTGTACGGCCAATTTGCACTTAAGCAGTGGCGTCATTGTAAGTCTTCAAGCAACCGCAGTAGTCCGCCTACAATAAAACCTATTATAAACAAATATATTTAAAAAATTTCGACAAAATTGCTCTGTAGCGATGTTTCCCCTTCTCTTACGATTATATTTATCCGAAATTTATTATCTCACGCTTTATAGTTCACTTGCAATCTTGCGTAGCCGGGTGTCTCTACTGTGCTCCTCGACTCGACATTCGTAACTTCGTCCTGTCTCTCCTACATAGCATGTTCCATACTCACATGTTATCTTGGATACCCCTTCGTTCTTCAGGATTAGGCAAAAGAGCCTTTACCTTTGCTGGTGCTCTGTACCTTACCGTGATACCCGATTTCTTCAACATTCTACCGATTCTTTCTGATACCCCACTTACGTATGGTAAACAAACGAACACCTTTGACTCTTGCCGCTCCTCTGAGTGGTAATAACAAACATTTCTCTTCTGGTGGGGCTGGTGGTGTGATTTGGCGTTCAAATACCAGATGTGCGCATTGAGCTGTAAATTTAGGTATATAAGGGAGATTTTCTTGGTAGGTCTTCAGTTATCAATTAGCTTTGAAGAAGCGAGCAACTTGATTCGTCAGCATTTACAAATCTTGACACACGTTTTAAAACCATGTGAAATTGTTGCAAAATATATTATTAGGTGGTAGAAAATATAAAATTCAAAATACCAACATACAAAAGTTCACAAATATGCTGAAAAATTACCAACTCAAGCAACTTAATATATCGGAAATCGGACACTTGTTTCCTCACGAAACAATGCATAAAATATTTACGATGAGCGTAGTAGGCGATATTGAAACAAGCGAAGGTCGTTCACGTGCGGTGCGGTTGCCGTAGTAGGTGAAAAGAATGTTCTTCTTCGATCATATACAGGGTGGGAAAATGTCTATATTTATTATAAGAATTGGTATAGTATTTCAGATATGCTACTAAAAAACGATAAACGCCGGGATCAGATGACATCTTTGAATTGTCTTAATGGTAGCATAATATTTTTATGGCCTTACACCAAATTTTCGAGAAAAGGACAATTGAAGGTTCTGAAATAAAAGTGACAAAATCTCCGGAACGGCTCGACGGAATTTAACGAAATTTTGGAATTAAGTATTTTGTATCCATGTAAACGCACTGGCGTTATTATCGTTGATGCAACGTTTATAGTTTCTGAGATATAACCTCAAACTTTTAAATTTGAAATAGAACATCCTGTATATTTTGACATTTTCTGTTACAGTCTTCCATTGCCTATTCAATGTGACTACGCTTGTTACAGTATTATATCAAAAGCATCTAGAAATTAAGAAAACACCTTTATTACTTAGGTCTAAAAATTATTATGCTACCATTAAGACAAGATCTGTCAAATCCGTTAAAAAATATGGGGTTATCATTTTATATAAAAAAAAAATGATGTCGTCTGTTAAAAACAGCTGAAAGTAAAAAAAATAATTTGATATCATCTGGTGTATTTTAATAATTATAAACCGACGTGTTCGAGGATTTTTTAAAATAGCAAACAGTTCTTGAGATTTTGTCATGTTTCCATACTTTACGCGCTCACCGTATGATAATATTCAAAGTGGAAATGAACACTCTGTATAGTGATGTAAGGTGCAACAGTAGCGTCGGCAAGTGTTTCACCTTGCTGCCTTTTGCGATGGCAATAAGTCAAAAATGATAATTTACGACATCTGTCCTGAAGTTATTGCAAGGAATTGGATGTTATTTTATTATGTATATGGCTATGTGGCAGCACTATAGTCAGTGGCGTGCGGTGCGTTTGTACATAAGGTATGCAGTGAAAAATAAATATCAAAACTTCGAAAAATGCAAAATATTTGATTTAGTTATACTAAATGTACATTTATACAACAATTAGAAAAATCAGGCACAACTGTGCAACAACAGAAAAAAAATCACTTAAATATACCTTAAAAATTTATAAATATGTTAAACTTACAGTCAAAATCAATTGTAAGAGACACAAGACATCAGGCAACTGACTTTGGTCTGACTAGTTCTAGAGTTCTTCTATTAGACTCTATTGAAATTGTCACAGAAATCTTTTTACAGTTTTCTGTAATATTAGGTGATAAAAAACTGAGTTTTAGCTCCAATTTGTATGAATAAAAGCGAATTAGTCTTTGTGTCTTTTTTGAGTCATAAATTTTATCATTCAAGCCTTGAAAAATCTGCACTCTGGACACAAGGTGTGTTTTGTAATTAAAAAGATAACTCGCAAAACACGGCACAGCTACTCGAGCGCTGAAAATAACCTAAAAGCGAATCGTAATTTCGCTAAAACAAAACAATGTGCACGCTTTTTCGCCGGCCCCTCTGGGAAATTAATGGAACTACATATTATATAAGAGTGTCTAGGCAAACACATTGCCTGCTAACATAACGTAAACAGCCAACTCTGGTTATTACATTTTTAGGAGCAATAAATGTATATAAATAAACACACGCCGGTATATACAAGACACTAAGAAATGATTCGGATTTGTTTGTATCCTTTGATATTACTGCGATTTCCTCGATTGTTTGATCCATTTTTTATGGCCCACCGATTATTACGAAACTAATCGTTTTTGATATTTACTATAAACTAAATATCGCTGGGTATTTTTTAATAACGTTTATTTCGATAAAGTCGCTCTATAGCGACCTTCCCCCCACTTTAACGAATATTTTAAACAAAAATTAATCATCTCACTCTGCTATTTGAGATATTAACTTTAAAAACTCCCTGTAGTTTTAGTACCCGCCATTATTCCCGCCATTATTTGTACCCGCCATTATTCCACAAATTTCACAAAAATCGCTCTATAGCGACTTACCTCCCACTTGTACCATTACATCAAACGAAAATTCATTATCCCAAAGTCAAAAATATTCTAGAAATTTGAAATTTTAACTTTCCGAGTAATTTCACAAAAATTATCCTTTTCGTCACAGATTATTACAAAACTAATCGTTTTTGTTTTAACTATAAACTAAATATCGTTGAAAATGCTGTGTATTTTTTAATAACGTTTATTTCGACAAAATCGCTATATAGCGACCTTCCCTTTTACGAATATTATAAACCAAAATTAAGCATCCCACTTTTAATAGTTACTCTGCAATTTGAGATATTAACTTTTAAAACGCCCTGTAACTTTAGTTTCTACACGCCATTATTCAACAAATTTCACGAAAATCTGTCTATAGCGACCTTCCCCCCACTTCTACGATTACATCAAACCAAAATTCATTATCCTAACCTCAATAAAAATCGAGAAATTTGAAATTTTAACTGTCCGAGTAATTTCACAAAAATTATCCTTTTCGTCAGAGATTATTACAAAATTAATCGTAATTGATTTTACTATAATCTAAATATCGTTGAAAATACTGGGTATTTTTTAATAACATCTATTTCGACAAAACCGCTCTGTAGCGACCTACCCCCCACTTTTACGAATATTTTAAACCAAAATTTATCATCCCACTCTTAATAGTTACCCTGTAAATTGGGATATTAACTCTAAAAACGTCCTGTAACTTAAGCTTGTACACGCCATTATTCAACAAATTTTACAAAAATCGCTCTATAGCAACCTTCCCCCCACTTCTACGATTACATCAAACCAAATTCATTATCCCAACCTCTATAATAATCCAGAAATTTGAATTTTAGCTTACCGAGCAATTTCACGAAATTATCCCTTTCGTCGTTTTTCTTGCAGAGTCCTGTTGGTACTTCGGACGTAGCGGAGCAGTCCTTAGCTTCCGGTATAGATATGAGAGCGAGTTGCGTCGGTATTCCAGAGAATTACACGAAAAGGAAGCACGTGCTGAGGGTATCGAGCGTGGTTCCTTGCAGATCGGAGATCCTGCTGCAGGCGGATAATCCTGTCGAGCTCGCCGAGTGGGTCAAATGCCTGCAGGATCAGGCAGCTGCCAGCGACGAAGATTACAAAACGGTAAGTCATTTTCTTTTTGTTATTTCTCCAACCGTTTTGATCATTTGGGACAGCCTGTATGCGAGGTCGACGCAAGTTCTAGAATTTGCGTCAATCTCGAGTGTATTGTATTTAAATCGGCGGTATTTTTTCTATTTATATAGAACGATAACGTTACAATTTATAATCGATCAAAAATAACTTATTATTTGCGATAACTCAGTTACATAAAATGTTCGCAAGTTGCGGTATGATGTGTCCTCCTACTTGTTCAGTTTGCACTCGTAAATTATGTAGAAAGTCTGTTGGATAACCTAAAAAAAAGAGACAATGGACATCATTGCCAATGAAGAATTTCCGTTCGATTTTGACTTTTGGGTGAGTGTTTTTCCTAGCCAAAACAGCACAAAAATCGGATTAAAAAAGCTTATCTGTTTTAACAATGAATGACAGTTGTTTGTCGAGCGACAAACCCATTATTCTGTCTCGATTTTTGAAGTTTTTGAAATGTGGTGGGACAATTTGTCGCCATTTATATATAATCTTATCTAAAATCTTGAAACCACAAGATCGGATGTTGGGGATTTAGTGCTAGCTCAACGGCAAAACACCGCGAAACTGTTTCCTTAATTTGTGATCGTGAAACTGTGTAAAATGTTGCTGGCACTCACAGCGTTTCGCCAAAGGAAATCAAAAGTTAAAATAATCGTAAGTTTTTATGTTTAGGTATTCAAAATTTGATATTAACCACATAATACAATCTAAATTGTCAAATCGAATGTAATATAGTATTTTTCTACTTTGAGTCATTAATTTTGTTTAAATTCGTCAACTTAACGTAAAGTTGGGATAAAGTCACGACAAAATATTATTGTAGTTAATTTGACGCTACTTTAGCCTACAAGTTTTAATAATGTTACTAAAAACGGTGTTACAATTTGTTGACTTTAACACCGAAAACAGTGTTACACTGTGTGCATTGTCAATGCAAAGTAGATAAATCTTATTATCTATATTACTGTTTTTAAAATATTTTATATCTAATGGGGTGCTAGATAATCGTTTAATCTTGTTGCACTGAAAACAATTACAGACATGTCTCATGTGTGTATATTTTTCCAAACTTATAAACTAAGCTCCAGTTAATTAAATAACATTATGATTACGATGTGATAGAGATAAGTAACAGAAACAACGTAATTAACTACGAAATAGAAATGAAACATCAAACAAAACAATAAAAAAACTAAGACTTAACAGTCAACTTTAAAAAAAATGTAAACATATTGCTCAAACAAGTTTCTGTACGACCAATTTGCACTTAAGCAGTGGCGTCATTGTAAGTCTTCAAGCAACCGCAGCAGTCCGCCTACTATAAAACCCATTATAAACAAATATATTTAAAAATTTTGACTAAATTGCTCTGTAGCGATGCTTCCCCTACTCTTACGATTATAGTTATCCGAATTTTATTATCCCACGCTTTATGGTTCTCCTGCAAATTGAGATAATTACTTTCCAAAGGATTTTCAAAAATTATCCATTGTACGGCTAAATACACCAAAATCGCTCTATAGCGACCTTCCCCTCACTTCTACGAATATATTAAACCAAAGGTTATTATCCCGCGCTACATGGTTATCCTGCAATTTGAGATAATAACTTTCCGAAGGATGTTCAAAAATTATCTGTTGTACAGCAAATTTCACAAAAATCGTTCTATATCGACTTTCCCCTCAGTTCTACCATTATATTAAACCAACATTCATTAACCCACGCTTTATGGATATCCTGAAATTTGAGATAATAACTTTCCAAAAGATGTTCAAAAATTATCCGTTCTACAGCAAAATTCACCAAAATCGCTCTATAGCGACCTTCCCCTTACTTCTACGATTATATTAAACCAAAATTCATTATCCCACTCTTAATAATTATCCTGCAATTTAAGATTTTGTGTGCATTTCACCACTTTTTAACTCCTACAAACTTGAACATTATTCTTCCGTATATTCAACGTATATTCTTTCTCAACAGGAACAGTATGGTCCAGCCAAGCAACAGGCTGTTCCCCAGACGATCCCAGCATCAACCAGCATCCAGGTGCAAGGTTCAAGCCGGCTGTCGCCGCAGAGCAGCAACAAATCCAAGCTGAGCAACCTGCGTAATCGCTCGCCAACTGGGCACTCGCCGGTCTCCAAGAATAGGAAGCCAGTCCAACTGAACGAAGCTGCGACAAGTCCAAAATCGAAGACGTGGCGCGGTAGGGTGGCCAAGCAATTCAGGAAGATCCAAGGAGCCAGTTCTCCAACGTCGCCAACTGCTCCAGAGGCCGCAACCTTTGGTGTTCCACTGGACCATTGCCAACCGTCAAACTATAACCAGTATGTTCCCAGATTGGTCGAAGCTTGTACGGAGATTATCGAAGGCAAAGGGTTGGAGACCATTGGAATTTATAGGGTGCCTGGGAATAACGCTGCTGTCAGCGCTTTGACGGAAGAAGCTAATAAGTGCTATGACGAGTTGACGCAGATTGATCCGAGATGGAACGATGTCCATGTTGTTAGCAGTTTGTTGAAGTCATTCTTCAGGAGGATGCCTGATTCACTGTTGACGGCACATCTGTATCCAAAGTTTATCGAGGCTGATAAGATTGATAATACCATCAAGAGGCTGGAGCAGATTAAGAAGTTGATCAAGATGCTTCCTCCGCATCATTACCACACGCTGAAGCATGTCATCTTCCATCTTAAGAGGGTTGTCGAGAATTGCAACATGAACAAGATGGAGGCCAAGAATTTGGCGATTGTTTTCGGACCGACCATCGTCAGGGCTGGTGAGGAAACTATGGAACTCATGGTCAATAACATGACGCACCAATGCAAAATTGTCGAGTCCTTGTTGGTTTATGTAAGTGTTGTTCGATCAAGTTTGAGTTTAACCTCAAAAACGTCAAGTTCTAATCAAAATTTTGCACCTTAGGCTGATTGGTTCTTCAACGAGTCCACTGTGGAACAGTTGAACATCTGCGCGCCAATGGCGACATCTGAGGTGCCCGAGAACGAACAAATCAACACGAATTTATTGCTCGATAACATCCACAAAGTAGAAGGTATGTTTTTAGAAATTGTTTAGTGTATGTTGGTTTCTAACTTGATTCTTGTAGGCCTAAGGGAACAAAAGGACAAGAAGGAGTTCATCCACTCGTTGATCTCGGCAGCTCAGAGGAAAGTCGGAAAGAGGAAACCGACGAAAAGCCAGAGTTGTTCGAACGACTCCAAGGATGAAGCTACGACTCCCAATGGGGTTAAAGAATTCACCAGTAGATCTTTTGATGTTACCGACTTCAAAGAGGTTAGTTTTTCGTCAGGTATTTTTACGAAGTTCGGTAACAATTATCGTGTTGATTATAGAACGTCATGGATGAACAGAAATCGTACGTGCCCACCACTGTTACGGACTTAGAGCAGTCTACGAGATCTTATTTCAACTACAAGATGGACAAGGACATCGTACAGCAACGGATAAAGAATTTCATCCAGGAGACGGAAGCTAACCTTAGTGCGAGAAAATCACAAACGTTCAGCCTAGGTGAGAATTATTTATTTTTTTAACGTTTGTCCAACTTAACCCTACTTTTTGGTCTTTATAATGGGTGTTCAATTAGATTGGTCTTTTAGTAGGCCTTAGTAGTGTTCGATTGGTGGCCGCGTTCAGTTGTAATCTGTTCAATCTGAGCCCAATTTTGAAATACTTGCTTCCTATTGGTAGAATCAGTTACACAGAACTAAGCGCACCACGTATACAAAGTTGGGTTATATTTTTTGTGTACAACACAAAAAACATAACCCAACTTTTTGTTAAAACTTCATCTAACTAAATTTCTTTTCCATAGAACGACGGGGCGCTGGTCCTATAAGTTCATCAGCATCGAACGTGAGTCAAACGCCTGCTCTTTCGCTGGCGACTGACCCTCAAGACAGGACCATCACGAAGACACACAGTGCGTCGAACGTCTATTCTAGAACTACGAACAGTGATAACGTTCGGAACAGTTTAAGTTCCACGGACAATTACAAAGTGCAATATCCGGGCGCACCCGGCAACAAAACGAAGCATTTCGGCAACTACAATAGAAACAGCGACCAGATCTACGATAAGCGACGCCAACCAACGGACAACCAGAGCAGTTGTAACGATCTGAGCGCAATCAGAATTTACAACACGTCGCCGACCGGCTACGGTATGCGAAAAGGAAATTCCGCTGAGAATTTGAATAATTTAGATGTCACTAATGGGAATTTGAAGAAGGTTAAATACGAGAATGAGGTGAGTTTTGTGCCATCTAACCTCACTTTTTTTGACGTTTGATTAAGCACTATCCTGAAGGTATACCCAATCCTGGCAAGTCTTATTCTCTCCAAATAAAATTATTACCCCATGACTAACCTCACTTTTTTCAAAACAAATTGTTTGACAGTTGTTTGACAGGTGACCTAACCTCGAATTTTCTTATGTTTCAGTGCGATGTTAGCCAGCGTACGGGTTCTCTGGATTCGTTAAACAAAATCGAAGAGGGTAAGTTGATTTTTTTCCAATTCTAACCTATTTCCTTACGTTTGACTTATACAAATCTCAATTAGGAATTTTCTCTCGCCTATATTTGCCACCGTTCTCGATGTAATTTCTCGTGTAATGATTGGTGATGGTAGTAGGTTATGCACCGATAGCGCCGCCTAGGGGTTGGAGGCCGGTTCGACCGCCGAATATGCCTCAGCGACCACCACGTACCCGCGGTAGCCTATACCGTAGTAGTAAACACTGAGAAAAAAGCGATGCGAACGAAAAATAAAGATAATAAGGTATTTTGCTGTGCCGAGCTCGCGGTATCTGAACTAAGAACAGAAAATGCTTCGCCTCTACGCTCTTGTCCGCTGTAACAAAGCACAGCATTGCGACTAATTTAGCAGCGCCCCCTATCGCCCGTTATGTGTACTTTAATACGATTAATTTTTACTGACGGAGGATTAGTGATAATTTTCTGGCTTTGCATGCGTCTAGAACACAGATGTTATTTCCGTGTTTAAATTAACATATTTTTGTGTTTATTTTCATAAAGCTATTTACATATTGCTAGATGTTGTTCACTGTTTGTTTATACAGCGTCTTTCACGACGAGCTGCCATTAGAAATATATGAAGAACCAAATGAAATCAGGAATTGAACCTGTATACCTTTTGATAAATCCACAAATTTTTAATCCCTCGTTTAACTTGCTTCTTCATACACTTCGAATGGCAACTCGTTGTAAAACATCCTGTATAAAAACACATTTTCCAATCGCAAAATAAAAAAAAGTTCTATTTAATATATCACAGAACAAATAACTATTTGGGCTTCTATGTCACGAATTTGTGAATAACTGTCGCGCTATTGACATCCCCGAAAAAAAAACGTATTTTTATCTCTTTTTCGTCTTACAGATGGCGACCTGGTAAAAACAATGACTAAGATTTTCGACGAAAAGAAGAAAGAATTGACGACTACACCACTCCTAAACGATATCGACTTACCGTACGTGGATGATTCCCCAGAAAAAATCAAAACCGAAAGGGTACATAACCTAAAACCCGCAGTGCCCGGCTCCCCGAAGTTCTACCGCGATCCGAGCCTCCACAAGAGCCAATACGCGTCAAAATTCAACAAAGAAGACAAGGAGAATGTCGACAAAGAAAAAGACGAAGACTCGACGATGATACAAGACGAGAATATCCCCGATAACGAACGTAATATCACTAAGAAAATTAATATTAAGTTAAAACGTTCGGAGTCGCTAAATAAACCCGAACGAACGTCACCTCTAACGATTAAATTGAAACGATCGGAGAGTTTGAATAAGAGTTCCGATAGGTTAAAACGTTCCGATAGTTTGACTAAAAATGAGAAGACCGAGAGTAACTTGAGTAAACGTGCTAGTTCCTCACGTCGTGGGAAAGAATTTACTAAGTTGAAACGGAAAAACGGTATGCCTGAACGGTCTATTAAACGTAGGCATACCGTTGGGGGTACAAAAGATCCTGACAAGGTGACTTGGTTGGATAATCGTAACCATAGGGACGAATCAAACACGAAAGAGGCGAACGAACGTAACCTACGAACAAGTTCGCCCGATTTGAGTACGTCCCGAAAAGATCGCTTACTCCTTCAGTTTAACTTTGAGATCGCTCCGGAAGAGATGGTTGCTGCGTTTAAGAAGCACTTCATCGGAGCGAGACCCCAAAGTTTTCCCGAGTCTTCGGTTTATAACGTCCCATTGGAATCTCACGTCTAAACGACGTTTTGCATTTATATTTTACGACTGGCACTATAATCCGAGTAATGGAAATGTATAGAGTTTAACCGTGCCTTAAATATACTAATTTTATATGATGCGAACTTCGTCTTTACGGTGCAATAATTGTGCGTTTGATAGAAAACAAACACTAGCTAGCCTCCATTGTACAAAAGAAAAGACATTATAGATATTTTAAAGCATATGCCTTCGAGTATTCTCGATTAGAGTAAGCTGTGTGTGTTTTTATCATGAAGTTGGCAGCACATGCTAATGACAGGTCTAAGTTATAATTTGATTGGTCACTGTTTGATGTTTGGTTAAGTAATTTGACAGCTGTCAGTGTTACCAACTTACTCTAATTGGGGATTTGTTTGAGGCACGTTTTTTTGCTCTTGGATGTTTTAGGTGTGTTTGCGTGTATAGCGGATTTGTTGCGCTCGCGCATTTACTATTATTACTTACAAGATATTATTATTTGTATTTATTATTTGCTTCTTTAAGTGTATGTGATGATTTTAAAAAGAAAAATATTCCAGATTTAATAAGCAATGACTTTTGTGATAACGTATTTCTATATATAAATTGTATATATTTATGACATGCATGGATTTTTAATAATAATAATATGATGGTGAATTTAGCTGCGGAACGTGTATTTTGACGTGCTTGATTTGACGATATGAGGTGTATTTTACTTACTTAATTGAATGTTGTCGTATTTGCAGTATTACCCAGAATACTGTGCCAAAAGAACTCCTTTCGCATGATAATATTTAAATTAAACAATTCAAAAATCGGTAAACCTGTAAATATTAATTAATTATTATAATGTAACGCAGATTGCTTGTTCGTACAGGTTATTTTTTCTTAATTGACGGTGATTATCTCTTAGGCTGTTCATGTCTTGCCTGTTATTGTTTTTTATAGTTTTTAAGTACAAAATGTATATGTTGTTTTTTTTTCTTGTGAGAACTGTAAATATAGAACGTAATTATGCACTGCATTGTTGTTTTAATTACCTGAACCTTTTTCCAAAAAGAAAACTAATAGAAATCTTAATTTTTTTCACGTAACGTTAAAGGTAGGTAAAAATTTTCTAAGAAATTAAAAAATTTTGTCTGACGAACGAAATTTTTTTGGTCTTCCACCAAAACTGAGCGGGCTTTCCGACGCCTTCGCCAAATTTTTTGAATAGCATTTTTAACTACAAATTTTACCCGGCGCAGCTACCAAAATTTCCAAATTTTTGTCGGGTTATCGACAATTTTGGTGGCGGCGCCGGGTAAAATTCCTGGCTCCGCCACCAAAATTGTCGATTGCGATGACTGGAATTTCCGGCTCCTCCACCAAAACTGACCGGGTTTCCCGGCGCCTTCACCAAAATTTTTGGATGGAATATTTATCGGGATATGTACAATTTTGGTGGCGGCGCCGGGTAAAATTCACCGGCTCCGCCACCAAAATTGTCGATTGCGATGACTGGAATTTCCGGCTCCTCCACCAAAACTGACCGGGTTTCCCGGCGCCTTCACCAAAATTTTTGGATGGAATATTTATCGGGATATGTACAATTTTGGTGGCGGCGCCGGGTAAAATTCACCGGCTCCGCCACCAAAATTGTCTATTGCGATGACTGGAATTTCCGGCTCCTCCACCAAAACTGAGCGGGTTTTCCGGCGCCTTCACCAAAATTTTTTAATGAAATATTTATCGGAATATGTACAATTTTGGTGGCGGTGCCGGGTAAAATTCCCGGGCTCCGCCACCAAAATTGTCGATTGCGATGACTGGAATTTCCAACTCCTTCACCAAAACTGAGCGGGTTTTCCGGCGCCTTCACCAAAATTTTTATTTTAACAAAGCAAATTAAGTTATAAAAAGACCAAGAAGAAACTTTGTGATGACTTTATTATTCTAATAAATTATAGAGAGAGTTGTACATAAGAGTTAATAAATATAATATTATATAGCATTACTGTTAGTTAATAAATAACAATAATACTTAATATTGGACGGATTACGCTTCTTGTTTAATGTTCCTATCAGGGATTACTTCTTCTTCAGGCTTTTGCAGGCCCACTCCATCCCTTCTTTCACTCCGTCGCCCTTTGTGGCAACGCAGGATTGAATTTGCCAAGGCCTGTCCTTGATATTCGGTAAACCAAGGGCTTGGGCCAGATCGGAAGCAGGCAAAGAATTTGGCAGGTCTTGTTTGTTGGCATAAACTAACAACGGAACATCTTCCAGTTTCTCATCACCCAATAATTCGTACAATTCAATTCCTGTCTCCTCCAATCTTTGCTTATCCGCAGAATCCACAACATAAATCTGCAAAGTAAAACATAAATCAGCTAAAGATAAGTAAACACGATGGTAAGTATATCAATTTGAATTTTGACAGGTTGTAGGGCATTCCGAGAGATGTCGCTAGGGTCTACCTACAAGATTACAACTTCAAAATAACAAAAACTCACCAAGATATCGGTATTCTCGAAATAGTTCTTCCAATACGGCCTAATCTTTCGTTGTCCGCCGATATCCCACACGTTGAGCTTGAAACCTTCAGAAATAACGGATTTTATGTTGAACCCCGCGGTCGGCGTGATGTGATTGATATCCTCCGAAGCCAAAGTTTTCAAAATCGTGGTTTTCCCAGCATTATCCAAACCGAGCAGCAACAATCTTAATTCCTTTTCCGGGGATGACCGCAATTTTCGCAAAATTGCCAGAAGACCCTAACCAATAAAAAAAAACAATATTAGTTTTTACACAGTTGACAGCACGCATCGCCATGACGACCGAGTTGTTTGTATCGCGATCGACAAGTGTCAAATTTCACCGAAAATAATTAATTTCAACGTTTTATATCGCAGATTTCTCGATATGAATGTATTACAAACTTACCATAACGGCGTTAGCTATCTTTAGGCCGTTTTCCGGTAATTAATTCAGTGAATAACTACCCTAACTAGTTAATTATTGTGTTGTTGTCAACAGGCACTTACAACACGCAGCAAACTAAATAAAATCAATATGTACCTGAGTTACACCGGTTTTAATTTATACGGGCAAGTCAACGAGAGTACCTCTGATCTAATCGCCAAGTTCCACGACTTCCCGTACGAAAGCTTAAAGAGGTTAAACCTAACCTATTCGCAAGCTATTATTGAAAACGAGCAAGGTTTGCGTTTACACGGATTTTTCGATGGAAAATCGCATCAAATCAAGGAAATTGGAACTAAGGAAGGGATGGCTATTAAAAAAGTAGCCGCCAATGATCAAAAAGTTGTAATTTTATATGAATCGGGAGATATAGACGAGGTTAACCTAGAAAATTTGAGGTTAAACGTCAAAGATTATTGTTTAAACGAAGGTGAATTTATGATCGATATAGCTTGCGGAAGTGATATTTTTATAGCCGTAACTAATAAGGGGAATATTTACCATGAAAACATGAAACTAGATTTTAGAAACGAAGGTATCACGCAAGTTTGTGCCGGGCGTGAACATTCCTTATTACTCGATAACGAAGGAAATGTGTATTCGTTTGGAACTGGAAGGTTAAATTGTGATATTTTATTTTATATTATTATAAATTGGTATATTATTTTTAGACGTGGACAGTTGGGTCATGGTGATTTAGAAAATTTAGGAAAACCAACACAAATCGACGCGTTAGCCGGTATACGAATTACGAAAATTGCTACGGGAGGTTGGCATTCCTGCGCTTTGAGTCATTCCGGAGATTTGTACACGTGGGGTTGGAATAGTCACGGCCAACTTGGTGTTAGTAATGACTATTCGGTTATAGCGACCCCACAACCAGTAAATTTTCCTAATTTTGAGGAAATGGTTACTGATTTTGCTTGCGGTACAAAACATACTGTTGCTCTAGCAGGTATTATTTAATAACCGAGAATTTAAAAAAAATAGAAAATTATTAAATTTTCCTTCTAGGTAATAATTTATATGGGACTGGTTGGAATAAATATTCACAATTAGGGAATAATTCATCAGACCAAGAGAATGAAATGAAGCTCTTGTATAATTTTAAGAAGAAAATTGTTGCATTATTATGTGGTCCTTGGAGTACAGCTGTGATATGCACGGATTAGCAAGACAAATATGTTAAAATTATATTAAATTATTAAATAAATATTAAGATTGTTTTTCTCACCTTATTTAACCATTCTTCTTCCCTGTGATTCTTGGAAAGTCTTGAGTTATTTCAGTAAATTGCTTCATAACCTTTAAAACAGACAAAGGAAACATTATCACTACCGACATCTGTTGTGGGATAAGCGAAACTATATACGTACGTACTTTATGTCCCGTGAGACACTAACGCATAATTGGTTGCCTATACATAGTTAAAACTTACCTCATTCACTTTTTTGAGTATTTGGACACAATTGATAGGTAGAGAAATAAAACAAGATCATAATGTACTTCACAGTATTAATAAATACCGTTATACTCAGAATTACATTATAAATATACAATGTGTATGATATTTTTTTGTATTTTTTTTGCAATTTTAAAATATTTTCTGAAAATAACAATTTCCCACAAAGCAATGTTCAAACATCTAACTTGAATAAAAGATGTCACAGATATACGAACATGACGTATGGTGTATGTATTTCTTCCTTATAAATAGGGGAAAAGAGTTTCAGGGTGTAAACAGATAATTTACGATTATCCTTAATTAATCCTGGAACGCCTTTCCCCTTTACATCGTAAAATACAACCCACTGATATAATATTTTTTAATATATTCACGCTAAAAAGGCATTTGTAGTCACAAATCACAGCGAAACGTCGCCTTACCCAAGGAAACCCCTTTTTTACATTAAAAGACACATAAATAATACACGATATGTAATTTACATAAATAATAAAATTTGAGAATATATTTATACATAATATATTTATTTATATAGTTCGCGGTGTTCCCAACAGGTACGGCGGCGTTCGCAAAACATTTTAAAAATAATCAAAAGCCAACGCTTTTGAGCTAAACAAATTTACTTTTAACACTAACATATTGTCAAAATGGAATAGTTTAAAATTCAACTAAACAACCTAACTCAGAATTCTTTTTTATTTAACTACATTTTATACAATGGCGGTCGAAAATTTCTTACAACAGATTTCTTGGAAAATATATCTTAACGTTATTTCATAAAGAAACGATCCTTAATACGTAAGTTGCACCATTTTATATACTTTTTCATTCAATACATTTACAAGAAACCTGTTTCGCTTTGTTTTAACGTTTAATTTTTCGATACTGAATAACAAAAACTTCCTATTATAAAAACCTTGAAAATTTTGATATCGGCTTTGTTTTGTTTTTGTTTGTTTTGATAGATAAACTTTGTTGGATATGAGTTTGCTTGGTCCCTGTTTATTTTAGCGGATTTGTTTTCGTCTTGTCGTATTTTACATTTTTTAGATTATTTATTTAACTATGGCATATTTGTATCCGGATTTGCACTGTGAAACGAAATCATAACTTCTTCATCTTTAATTTAAAATTTAATAGTCTTTATATTTCTTTTTTTAATTTTTCTTCAGTCTTAGACGATTTTTACCGATCACATATATATATATTTCTCATTTTTTTTTACTTCCGCAAACTAGATAACTAATTTATTTATAAAATTCAACTTCGCTCGTCGTATATTTTATCATTTCCGTCATCCTTTTTATCATTTTACCTCTCAACTAAATGTCAATCTGCACCGATTTATTTGAACCAGGTACGAACATATTCTAAAACTCAAATACAAGAAGACACGTTTTGGTGTATTGTGTGTTCTTAAAACTCACTTAAAAGTACATGTTGGTTTTCTCTCTTTACTTTACAAGCTACAAATTTTGAATGTTACATCAATACACAATCAAAAAAATATATATATACCCGAAGAAACGTGGTGATATGTTTTAAAAAACGTGGTTCCTGCAATAGTATCAAATTTACAACAGATCTAGACTATAAAATTTCCAAAAAATAAAATCAGCACTTGTTTTCGTACAAATATCAGCAGAATATCCTTAAAGGAAAAAAAAAACAGGTATATTCTGCGTATATTTTGTATGTAAGAAACGATCTAAGCATTTGAAGCACAACGAAAAATGGTGGTTAGATACTTCGGAATACAAAAACATGGACACTTATATAGCTTGTGATATTCTCAATAAATTTATTTATGCTGTCCTAAAAGAATCATTAAAAAGTGTCCATTTTTTCATACACCGGAGTATAGTTATAGGTTTTGATTTGGTTCGGGTAGGGATTTTTGTTGTTGTAGGTTGTTTTCCTGTAAACAATATGCCATTCTGTAATCTATTATGTTTGAACTGTTTTGCTACCGCATTTGTGAAGAGTTTTTTCATGTGGTGAATCGCGTCTGTCACTATTGTATATATTCTGAATATTAAAACTACTAAACATGTATGTTTGTCGTTACGTACTAGAGCTTTTTTATGAACTTACTTATTTCTAGGTTAGTAAGTGCCCTCCACCTGAATTAGTGTCAACTTTACAACAAAGGGGGAGTAACTAACGTCTCGGTTTCTGGATACATATTATTAAGAGAAAAAAAAAACTGTTGTACCGTGTGTTTCTTGGGTTATTTACTTATCTGTATATAGTTATATATTATTATGTATAATCGTAACCTGTAATGCTAAATCTACTGCCTGCTTCGAACATGAAACAAATGAGGTGTGGAGGTGTGTTGTAGTGTACAAAAATAAACATTATATATCGAGCACTTCGCACTTTGTAGACATCTATGTATTACTTACTGTATTTAGTTTATTTATTTATAATAATTACTCGTGTGTAGAAACAAAAACAACGTTATTTATATATATTATAAAAAAAAACTTGCACCCACTTACGCCTATGGAACGGGAAATCAAAAATGCATCCTTATATTGCAACATAAATATTAAACATACAAAAACAAACACATAACAACTCCTAAAATGTACAAGAAAAAACCGTTCAACTCTTCACAAATGCAGTTTAATGTGGGTAAATTGCTTTACTGTAAGTTAAAACTGGTTTGTTTCGTTTGTTTTGTTAAAAACTATTGTTCAATATGGATGAAACACTGTCGTAGTCAATAATAATAATAAGTAACACTGCAGAAACTCAAAAACTCGCGTGGTTTTCTGTGTTTTCTGTGTGTATACGGATAAAACGACTCTATAAAAAAAACTTACAACAATAAAATAATAATTCTGCTGTAGGCACACATCTCTGAGGGTGCTCGGGGGCTCAGGGGGGACGGGTTTTA
Organism: Melinopterus prodromus; assembly: GCA_964023965.1. Lineage (NCBI taxonomy): Eukaryota > Metazoa > Arthropoda > Insecta > Coleoptera > Scarabaeidae > Melinopterus > Melinopterus prodromus. The sequence continues at coordinate 69,200,047 of OZ030392.1, forward strand.
TATACAGGGGGATGTTTTTGTCACGTGGATGGGATTATTTCAAGCAACATAAGTAGACACTGCATACTACCAAAACTAAGAATTAATTAACAAATACGACATTAAAACGATTAATTATATAATAGGTACATACATATATAAAAAAACATGAATCATTATTATTAAAACTATCGCGCGCTGTGTTGCTACATAAAAAAATATTCAATAGGAAAAAAGTCTTACGTGGCGGGGAAAATGTTTCTTTTAAACATCGTATGTTTTGGAATGATAGTTCTAAAACTAAACTGTGGTCCTTGCGCTTTATGTCTCCGAACTTTATATCATCGAACGAATACTGATTCTCTTGCTAGACGAAGTTGCGAATGGAATGTATCACAAAAAGGTGCTTCGTAATTTTTAGGTTAACGATTACTCGAAAACAACGAATTTTTGGATAGAGATAAATTGGGCTAAATCGATTTAGAATAGCTAAATTAACAAGGTAGTAGTGAAAAATTTATAAAAATCGCTAAAAAAATACCCACCCGGCGCCTCCGCAATTTTGCAAAAAGATGATTTTTTAACATTATAGGTAAATAAAACTACAATAGATCATTAATATCGAAAAATTAAAGAAGGAATAACAAGTTAAGATATTTTAAATAACTTTTAATTGATTTCTAGTCTTGTTTTGGTTGTTTTTAGTCATATTTGCTAGTCGTATTACAGCTATCCACCAATAGGTGTCGCTACGTATTAAGCGAAACAAAGCTAACTAAAAGCACACCTTTGGATACACCATTCGCAACAAATTAACCGATTTCCTTGTCTTCCGTTCATTAACTGTTCCGCGTCTCGAAAATCAAATGCATTTTGGAATGTAACGGTTATTATAAAAACACGATAAATTTTTTCAGCGTATACGAAATCTGATCCTTTCCGAAACAAAAATCATTAATAATTTTATAAATTTTTGCGTATACATTTTATTTCTTTTTTTAATAGTGACTCTTCTGCATATGTAGTATATAATTATATATATTTATCAACAAGTTTGGACCTCGTGTCTCGAAAACGTAACGGTGGTGGTTTCTTTTGTTTTTAAGGGGGGGCGGGGTGAAGTTAAAGTTGTCTTTATCATTCATATAAACAAGTATCACAATGACGGGTGAAGATTTAAAAACAAATCGCAAACAAATACGACAAAACTACGAAGAAAAAAAAATAGTAATAATAATAATAATAACAACAAACGAGAGAATTGCACAATTAATTTGCAAACACCGAATTTCGTTTATGGGGGTGGGGTTGTTTTCTCCTAGAGGGGTGTGTCGGACGTTCGTATTTATATAAAGCCGAAATATCTCTTTCGAAAATCTTTTTATACACATAAATTCGTATTTATATATGTATAGATATAATTTGTTTGTTCTTGCAGATCGGCAAAAGCTCAAAAGTGTGTACACACAAACATTTAAAAATACGGTGTTGTTGTTTGCTTTTAAAAACCCTAAACACTAAAAACTGTCCCACGAGGAAGCGCGCTTAATAAGCCCTCTTCGCGTAAAAATTAATCAATCGTTTAATCAATTAATTAATTATTATACACTTGTTACACTTACTTTATACTTTTAAGAAAAGAGAAATGCACCATCGTAATAGATAAATGCATCTTAAATGCCAGAGATCACTTGCATGCATATTTTTTTCTCTCTAAAAAAAATCTGGCACATATATGGTTGGAATGTTTTGTTTTATATATCTCTATATATTCGTAATATATAGTTTTGTGTTTTTGGGGAGGCGTGCGGCGCTCGTTTTCTGTACCGAGACGTGCGCAGGCCCTTAAAAAACGGATATGTTCGAAAAAGCATACCACATTTATGTATTTACAATATACTGCAATTGGTCCAACTTAAATATATCTTTTTTTTATATATATGCGTGTGTGGTGTGTTCTGTTTTGTTTTGTTTTACTGTAGAATCTGGTTTGGTTTTGATGGGTCCCGGACGGGACCGAAAAACTGTCGGTATAGGTCGGTTGTGGTCGGTTGTGTTTTGTTTCGAACAGTATACAACCACCGTTTAATCAGAAATTCAGAAAAAATGATAAGATAAGTAATTTAAGTATATGGGAGTTAATATAATAATACATATTCCAATTGGTACATATTTACAACGGAAAATATAAACTTTTGAAAGATATAAACATTATACAGGATTAGTCAAAACTACCGGAATAACTAAATGATTATCCAACCGTAAAAAAAAACAAAAGAAAGAATTCAAAGACAAGTTTTTTTGGCTATTGTTTAAATATATTTTTAAACTATTCTTATGATCATTTTATTTTGTAAAATTTCGTAACCGTTCTATTTTGCGAATAGAACAGCCTGTATATATTTATATTTTTTAATTCTAAGATAGTTTTATAGGGATAATTTTTTTATAAACAGCATCATTTTTGAGATATAAATATGTAAGATTATTATTGTTATTCCTACAAAGAAATTCTTAGAATTAATATTAAAATTAAGAAATATACAGGTGTCTTATTAGAAAAACAAAAGGGTTGCAAATTTCCATAATGAAATAAACACCTTGTATACAGGGTTAGCCAAAATTACCGGAACACCTAAATAATTCTCCAACCATAAGAAATTACAAAAAATTGTTTCTTTTTCAAATAGATCACACTCAATATTATGAAACTTTTGAATTCTAAGATTAATTCTAATAATTTTTTATTCCTATTAATTTATATATAAATTTTTTGTAAACTAAGTTCTTTTTAACTGACGGTTATTAACAAAAAATAGAAAAAATTACCGCAACACCTTTATATTTCTTAAACTCCAAAAAATTTCAAAAAATTGTTTATATAGAAGTTCTTTAGTTTTAAAGTTCAAATATATTTTTAATATACATTTTATTTTGTTTTGAAAATTTATATATTTTTTAATGCTAACTTTCATTCTAAGAATTGTATGTGAGAATTATTTTTTTATAAATTGCATTATTTTTTGGTTATAAGCAGTTAATCAAAAATCATAAACTTTTACGTGAACCAAAAAAATCATACTTTTACGTGAACCAAACGAGTAAAAAAATAAAAAATCTAAGAGAAAATAACAACACAATTAAATGTTTAAACTGCCACATTACAATAAATGTGTATGTATGAGGAAAATATTTTTAATTTGAAGGTCAGTAGTTATGATTAATTGCTCAAACTAAAAAATATATCATTTAAAAAAATATTTCTACAGAAAGAAGCTCTTAGAATTAATCATAGAATTGAAAAAAAATGTACTCGGTGTTCTATTAGAAAATGGAAAGATTTGCTAATTTTCATAATAAAATACTGTATATTCAAACTATATTTAAATGAGAGGTTGTTTAAACGCAAAAAAACTTTTAACTGCATTTTTTTTGTAGTTGGAGAATTGTTTAGGGTTTTCGGCAATTTTGACTATTTTTAGTTAATAGCTTATAATTCAAAAATAATGCATTTTATAAAAAAAAGAATCCTATAACAAATTCTTAGAATTAATCATAGAATTGAAACATGTAATAATATACAGGCTGTTCTATTTAAAAAAAGGAAACGTTACCAAATTTCTATAATAAAATAAGCACCCAGTATATAGAAAATATATTTAAACGATAGCTTGTTTATAGCCAAAAAATTATTTGAAATTTTTTTGGAGTTGGAGAATTGTTTAGGTGTATCGGTAATGTTGACTATTTTTGGTTAATAGCTTATAATTAAAATTAACGCATTTTATAAAAAAATGACTCCTATAAAAATTTGTTTGAATTAATCGTGGAATTAAAACATGTATTAATATACAGCGTGTTCTATTTAAAAAAAAAGAAACGTTACCAAATTTCCATAATAAAATAAGCACCCAGTATATAGAAAATATATTTAAACGATAGCTTGTTTAAAGCCAAAAACTTTTGTTTGAACAATCTTTTTAAATTTTTTAATGTAGGAGTACTATCTATTTTGATGTTCTGGTAATTTTGGCTAATCCTGTATACAAAATATATTTAAACGAGAACTTTTTAAACCCAAATAACTTGTAAATGAAATATTTTTTCAAATTTTTTGCGGTTGTAGAATTTTTTAGGTGTTCCGGTAATTTTAATTAATAGCTTATAACTCAAAAATGATGTACATATTTGACAAAAAGGAAGATTCCTCTAAAAAATTCCTAGAATGAATCTTACATTGAAAAAATGGAAAAATATACAGGATGTTTTTACGGTTGGAAAATTATTTAGGTGTTTTGACTAACCCTGACAATCACATTATTAAACTAAAAAATAAATTTGTTTCTGATTTAGGTGGATATACTGTGCGATACGAAAATGGGTGTTCTTTTTTAGGGGAACACGCACTTCCGGTCTGCCTGCTGATCGGTGGTTTGTTGAGGATGAAAAGCGTTGCGTTTGGTTGTGTTTTTGTGGTAAAAATTTTCGGAATTTTCGCTTGTATTTCTTTTGTTTTCTTTTAACTATCTGAAGTGTGTGTCAATCTTTTATCTCTCGAACAAAATAGCTTCCATTTATTCTCAAATATATATAATATATTTCATCATCGTATATATATTTATATATATTCATATATATCTTATGTACTACTTAATATTGATGTAAATATATATATTATATGTATATACCATCATCTAATTGCACTTTTTTGTCATATAATATATGAAAAAACAAGGGCGAGCGAGCGAGCGCACACCGCTGCGGGCCGCCAACTTTTTCTCTTGTTTAATTTAATAATTAAATTCAAATATTTTGTTTTTGTTTATATATCAATTATATAACTACACCTAATTGTTTAAATTTATATTTATAATAATAATTCTTTTAAGATATCTTTAGAGAAAATATACATCAAAAATTTTGAATAAATCACAGATAGTATAATTTTTTTTTACTTCAATGCGCGGGACATCCCGTGTTTTTTTATCCACATCAAAGCAGTCAATTAGTATAATATAACGCGGAAGATGTATAAGTAGGTATACATGTGTGTGTGTGTTTTTTTATGTAATCGTGTATGTTGTTAATCACGTTAACAAATTTTAATCTCTTGACACCTTCCGCAAAAGTGGCATACACCATATTCTTTATACAGATTCTGAGGTATACGCGACGACGTTGAAGACACATAGATATACATCGATACAATTTACTTTTTTTCCGCATTTTTTTTTTGCTTTTTGGATACACGCCGAGAAAACACCGAACAGTGAAACATAGAGTATGATGATTTTCATTCTATACAAGTCAAAAACACCTAATAATTATAGAGATATTATTTTATGTAATATGTAATATATGCGCTTATATTATGCATGAAGTACGAATTTTTAAAAATTTTCGAAAATCGTTTTCATTACTCTCCTGTTATCTTTCTGCTCTCATATCGGAAACTTGGTTGGTATCACTGCTTTGATGCCAGAACGAAACACCCGTCAACGCACTAAACGCTAGTCTCAAAAACATTCGAAAAACGAATAAATAACCGTCTCTATTAGGGTTGCAACCTAAAAGTAATCATGTGCACCGAGAATTACGGTTATGAATTCAATTACTTAAGTAATTAGAATGGTTTTATATCATGAATTCATCTTCCACTATAAAAACAGGAAGAAACAGGCCTGTTTTGCTCTGTTTCAGAACAAAGTTTTTATACACCTATGTGATTAGAGATCAAAAATTGAATTATAAACATTATCAAAAACAGTTTCAAAATATACAGGATCTGTTCGATAAACAGAGTTAGATTACTTATTATTTTAAAGCATTTTAAAAAGTCTATTAAATATCTGTGTTAGCCTGTTGTTTCAACATTGAATTGTTTTAATATCTATTTCATCATTTTTTCATTGTGATTCACAAACGTAAAACAGTCCTTTATAATAGATTAAACATTTTTAAACAGCTTGCAATAAACCAAATACAAGAGACAATAACAATTTTGAAGGAATAATTTTCAAAAACAAATATGTTTGTGTCTGTTTGACAAAAAAACTGCCCTGTTTTAAAAGTACTTTAAAAACAGACTGCCATAAAATAAATAAAAAGAACAGTATTACAATTTTAAAATATTATTCTAAACTAATGTCGAAAACAGACTAAAACAGTCCTGTAAAACACATTGAATATTTTTAAACACCTTGTAATGAACCAAATAATTGACGTAGTAACAATTTTGAAGGCATAATTTTAGAAAACAGACGTCATGTTTGTTGCCTCTTTGCAAAACAGGCCGGTTCGCAAAACAGGCTGTTTTACTACAGGCTAAATAGCCTTTGTTTTAAATAAAACAAACTGCCATAAAATAAATAAAAGAACAGTATTACACTTTTGAAACATTGTTCTAAACTATTGTCCAGAAACAGAAAAAACAGTTTGTTGCAGGTTGTTGTGTAAGTATTCAATCAGTTTGATATCTATATATTCATTTGTAATTTTACTTAAAAACCAGACTAAAACAGTGCTGTAAATGCGTTCGTATATTTTGAAACAAATTGTAAATAAAACAAGACGTCAAGAAAATTTAAAAGCAAAACACGAAAAAATTACGTCTGTTTGTTATAAAACAGCCCGAAAACAGGTCTGTTTCATCCTGTTTGTATTCAACTTCTTCTCCAACCCATATTCCCACATCAAAACTTTGACTGATGCACAAATTGTACAAAAACAGGTCAAAAACAGGACCTGTTTCATCCTGTTTTCCCTAAAGATGACCACGCCTAACACGATAAACCGATTACTTTTAAGCCGTAACCCCGTCTCATCTCAATAACTACTAACAATCAACAAACACTCGACCTATCTCATATAAATCCTTGCGTCTTGTCCGTTACAGCAACAACAACGGCAGACCCCTTCGTCCTGGTCAATCCTGCGCGTCCGTATCCGAAGCACTGCCCGCCGTCGACTCGCCAACGCCGTTCCTCTCCTCATGGCTCACCACATCGCGAAACCTCATCAAATTCTCCGGCTTCAGATTATCAGGATTCGTCAACTCACTCTTCAAGTAGATCCTAGGCTTCTGCTCGGGGCTACCACCGTTAGAATCGTTCGAGGAGTCTATCGTATGGACCTCCTCATTGCGTCTAGGAGGAGATGAGGCGAGAGATGACTCAAGTTTTAGTTCTTTTTCATCACCAGAGGGTTCTGTTAGTTTGGGTAAAGGTGTTAACCGACTGTTTCTGCATAATTGGTCTAAGAGGGCTTTGTTTGAGAGGTTTCCCGGGGGGAGGCTTTTGTCTTCCTTCTTGTCGTCGTTACCGGGAACACCCGATTCTAAGCTGGACCGGATTATGCCGTCTAGGAAGGAGTGGTTCCCGCCTGAGTCCAGCAGGGATTCCGCTATGTGTCTGGTGGTTTTCGGGAGAGGGGGTATCGCGGGGTTCGCGGTGACCACTGAGGGGATCGGGTGGGTCCTGGACTCTTCCTGGAGCTTCTGCATCATCTGCGACGCGTAGTATTGCTCTGGATTCGTGGGGAACGCAGCCGCTGGTGGATAGGAGGAGAATCCAGCCCAGAAGGGGAATGGGTATTGTATCGGGCAGTTTGGGTCGATGATGGGCATACGCCCGTTCGGCGACGTTGGGGGTAGTCTTTGTAAGGGTTTCAGATGAGGCTGGTTCTGGACTTTGAACTTCTCAGCGTTTCGGAGGTCGTTCTGTTTTAAGGAAGCTATCTTCTCGTCGACTGGGTTCGGTTTTGGATCACGCTTTCGCGGTCGCATCAAATGCCTCTCTTTAACTTTGTATTCTAGGGTTGAATGGGGAACGCCGTAGTAGCTCCCAGCTCTATGGACTGACATTTCTCCGCGTTGGACAGCGCGTACTGCTTCGACTAAAGAGTCTCTATCGTAGTTTCGGTACTTCCCACGTTTCGGTCTGGTGCCCTTGCCTCCTGTCGGTGGAGTGTTCGCCGTGGTGTTTGAGGGTTTGGCTTGTGGTGGTGGTTGTTGGTAATTCGGTCTTATCTCCGGTTGTTTTTGGATAACTGGGATTTGAGATAGAGGAGGGGTGAATCCGCGCTTGGCTGGATCTAGATCTTGGATGAAGCGTGTGGGGTGCTCCATGGTCTGGAATTTGACGCTGATCGTTTTCGCGATGACGTCCTTGACGTCTTTGGGGGTCATCTTCGTGTGGATGGGTATCGGAGGTGACGAGGACTCGCTCTTGACCGGAGGTGAGATGTTACTACTGTTACTCGCCTCCATGGGGGTCCTATAGACGTCGCAGCCGTTCTTGACCTGCGGCATCATGACAGGCGCGTTCGTAGGCTTGAAGGACGGAATTTTTAGTATCACATTCGAGGGCGCGTCCTCCGTCTCCATGTCGGACTCGGACTTGACCCTCAACGAAGCCGAATTCGACGGTGAAGGCCTCGTGAGAGGCTGTTGCGACGACGCGTCACCGTTCGTCCTCAACTTGTCTTCGACGACCATCTTCCTCAAGACCTCTCGCAGAATCGGGTTCATATCGGGTTCGAGATGCGTCGGCGGGCCGTCTTCTCTGCTCTTGAGCAGGACCCTCAGGGTGTCCGGGTTGTGGATCTTCGCGAGGCGGAAGATGTCCTCCAGGGAGATGAGGGGCGCTTCTAGGGCCTTCTCGACCTCTTTCTCCTCCTCGGCGCCGCTCAGGTCTTTGTCGTCGTCCATCGGCTCGTCGTCCTCGGCGGCTAGCTTCAATGTGCACGGGTTGAGATGCGACTCGCGCTCCCTCTCTAGTGCTAATTTGTATACCTTGTTCCTGAGTGTCGACCGCGGGATGCCGTATATGACGGCCGCTCGCCTCGTGCCCAATTTTCCCGATTGGATGTCCCTCAGGGCGGCCTGGAGCTCGTCCTCGGTGTACGTCCGACGGCCGGCTACGGCTGGCATCCTCGGCCTCGCTCTAAAATCGAAACTGAAATTACGGACGCTTTAGATGTTATGCCTCAAGTCACCGGGGGGTTAGTTGTGGGTGGACGTTCCAGACAAACAAGCGATGCGTGTTGTTATTTTTTTAAGGTGTTGCAGACTAATGTTTGATTTTGATTTTGTTATGAGGTACAGCGGTTGTTGGTCTGGAGCGGATATAGTTATTAAGTGTCTCAATAGTCGATATGGTGGATGGTTTATGGTAGATGAATATGGAGTTACTTTTGAGACACTTGCATGATGATTGGTGTAGAATTGGCCACAGTAAGCGCTGTAGTTTTATCTTTTGGTCAACTTGATCAAGAAAAGACCCACACCGGTCAGGAAGAAAGAAATAAGAAGATGAATAAATACAAAAACTGCCAGAAACAGAGATTACTGTGGTCGTGCTATATATACATAGATGATTATTTTAAAGCAATTTGTCTTTTAATAATAATTGCGAAGCGCGAGTAATGCTCATATCAATTTGTTAAATAATGAATAACACATGAAATGAAGAATTTTTACATAAATACAAACTCAAATCTGACCTAATGAGAACTTCTAAAAATCAAGAACTTTTTGAGAATTTACAAAAGAAATAGTTCCGGTAAAACCGGAAATAAAATAACATTCTTGTTCTGTTATTTAACACAAACAATCCTAATACAAAATACGAGTTTTTAACTGAAGAGTTCCTGCAAAACCTATACTAAACCTATACTATACAGCGTGTGTCACTTTTTCCCGAAAATTTTGTTTTAGAAAGAAGATGTAATTCCAAAAGTTATTTTACACTGTCCAAAATATTGGCCCAGATATTATAGAAGAAAACAGCTGTGACTTTGTACAAGAATTTGGATATTTTTGTGTTTATGAAACTATATAATTTTTCGTTTAATCTTGCAAGAAAACTGAATAAAGAATTTCATCAACTGCTACATTTTTGAGGTTTGGGTAAGAACAATGAGCTCGCGGGGCCGTCATTCGAAAGTCAGAAGAAACCGGTTAGGATATTGGACGGAACTTGGGACACGTTGCTAATTTTTGGCCAATTTGGACACCATATTTGGGCCCATATTTGAACCAATGTTTGACACTACAAAATTTGTATTGGTAAGAAAATTATATAATATCTGGGCTTATATTTTGGACAGTGTAAAATAGTCTTAAGTTAAAAGAGTCATATGGATTTTTTTATTTATCATTTGCTTTTATTATTTGTTTTTCTTTTTGCCAATTCTGTAAAAAGTTACAGCCGTTTTGAATATCAAAAAACAAACAAACATACAAACGTATTTTAATGAAATATTGCGAAGAAAGAATACAAACAAGTGAACAAATAAACATAATAACAAATATATCTGAAAGTGTTTACTGATTTCTAAGTTAACATAAAAAAAGTATAAGTAAAAAACATGATTTCTTTTTTTCGAAAGGAAACGCATTTTCAAATCAAAACAATTACTTTAAAGAAAAGTAATTTTTGTTAGTATCCAAATATATTTATTTCACTTAAATAAATATGTAGCCTATAGTTTGCTCTTATTAGGCTAATAATAAATAAACAAGTTTAAGTAATTTCATTAATTTAGACAGAAATTAGTGTCCAGTTTTAGAGAAAATTAATGTCAATAACACGTTTTGATAAATTTGCTTAAGAATAAAGCATACGTTTTTCACAACTAAATGTAAAATGTCATAGAGAAAAGTTGTTTTAAATTTTATTAAATGCTCAGATATGGATTTTGAATATTTTGTGTTTTCGGTAAAAAGAAAAATATTAACAAAAGCAAATTCTTTTGTCAATTCCTTTAGTAATTGTTTAAACACAGACAAAAATACACTATAAAAGAAAATTTTACATTTTTTACCTATAATTTGGTATAGTGCTTTTCAGATTCTGTAAATAAATCATCTGAAAACCCCCTTTGTATTTTGAAGTACTTTTAATGCAAGAAAGCTCAGTTTTATGATTTTTTTACGACATAAGTTCTGTATTATTATTTAGAAATAATTACAGTATTTTCTAAAATTTTAATCTAAAATTTGAGCATAAAATTACATTTCAGACGCAAAAACGTTTTTATATGTAAGTGTAAAAAAATGTAGTTGCTTAAGCACTTTTCAAAATTTTTTTAACTAATGAAAAGGATGTTGCCATTTCAACGACAACTCACAGCTTCCAGATGGCGACACCAGTATCGTCTTGAATTAAACCATTAAACAAAGAAACAAAAGACGTGGACCAGTATAAATACAAATAATTTCTTCCATAATATTTTAATTTATTATACTGAACACTTCATCAATGTTTTTGTCCTTCACATTCCTTCCATGTTCTGAGGACTTTATTCGAAAAGCTTCTACTTCTCATTTTAAACAATTTAAACGAAAGAAAATGTGTGTAAAGAAATCCGTTCAGCAAATTATTTCAAATGACACAGAAACTGTGCAGAACTGCCTCTATATAATTATTATAGTCAAAAGTTGTCGGTCACGCTGAAGTTGCTAGGCGACCCGTCATCACTTATGATAATTTTGAGGCCAATACCACGGCAAAATGTGCTAGGCACGCGAGACGAAATTATACTTTGTAAAACCGTCGGCGGGGGGGGGAGAGGAGTACGCTAAAGTGCGCCACTGGAATGGGAATGTCCGTTGCAGTGTCTATTGCATTCGTGCGAGTTCTGCCCTTGTCCCGATTAGGAATTTTTGCCAACCGCCATGAGAAATTCATTGACATTAATCCTAGATGCATACATGATACCGCTGAGATATCGTATAAACATACAACACACGCTTTTGAGGACAAATTTCGAACTTTAGTATGGCGATTTTTAATCCGTCGATTTGGTATTTAGGTGACGTAAACAGAATAATTGTTTGATTTGAGCGATTTTAGAGCTATTTGTTGATGATGTCGTGGAATAGGCTGTGTTTTCTGTGTAATTGTGTTGATGTGATCAGTTTTGACAATATTACAAACTAGTCCGTCAAATAAATAGTACGCTGTCCAGTTGTCCTAATCTTATCACCCGCCAAACTAGATTTAAACTCAAAGTTTCCAATCCTACTGTACCTAGATTATATGTTCTTCCCAAAATTCACAACCCTGGTAAATCAGTGAGACCTATTGTATCAACTAATAACTCACCTACTTACCAGTTAGCGAAATGGTTATCGAATGAGTTCAACAATTTACCTGTTCCTCAACCAAGCTTCTCTGTTAATAACTCATTGGAGTTTATCAATAAGGTTAACAATGTAAAATTAGATGATGGCGAATTGTTGATTTCATTTGATGTTGCTTCACTGTTTCCTAGTGTGCCTATTCCGGAAACTTTGGAGTTTCTTAGGGAATTATTGAGCAATAACAACTTTGACCCGTCAGAAATAGATGAATATGTAAGATTGACTGCCCTTTGTATGTCTCAAAATTGTTTTCAAATAAACGGAAAGTTTTTTGAACAACTTGAGGGAACTGCAATGGGTAACTGTCTCTCACCTTTTATTGCCAACTTGTTTATGAGCAGATTTGAAACCAATGTAAAGTCTATGGCACCATATTTCCCTAAGACTTGGGTTAGGTATGTCGACGATATTTTTGCCATTTTTGACACCAAGAAGTGCAGTATTCAAGATTTTCTTCTCGTTTTGAATTCTAAATTCAACACCATTAACTTTACTGTAGAACAAGAAGTTAACGGCCAACTTCCATTTTTAGATACTCTGGTAGTCAGGAATAGCAAAAATATAATAGAAATTGACGTGTATCGGAAAGATACTAACACAATCAGGTTTATCCCTAATGATTCGCAGCATCCTTTTCAACAAAAATTGTCTTTTATTAGTTGTTTAGTAAATAGGTTATTGAAATTTCCATTGTCCGCAGATAGATATCAGCAAGAATTATTGTTTATTAAGAATGTTGTCATACATAATGGGTACCCTGAGAAAATAGTTGATAGAATGATTAAGAAGCAGAATAAAAAAATGTATGTAAATCAAATATCTACTTTAAATACTTTGTCTGTAGAAAAGAAGAAATATGTTAAAATACCGTTCGATTGTGCATATACAAGGGGTTTGAGAAGTATTTATATTGTATTTATATTGTATCAAATGTCATGACTGTGAAAAAGAATACGTAGGCCAGACTAGAAGAACAATTTTAACTAGGTTCAAAGAACATGTAGCTCATTTTAAATATAATCGTTTTGAAAAATCTAGTGTGGCTCAACATATTTTAGACACAGGTCATAGAGTAGTTGTAGATGACTTAAAACTTGTAAAAGCTGTGTCAAATAATAGGGAACTAAATAGCTTGGAGAGTATCTTTATTCACTTGAATAGAGATAAATTAATAAATTCAGACAGGGGTCCTATACCTAGTTCGCCATTGTTTGACCTGCTTTAATTAAAACTTGTTTTTTGCGCTTCAATGATCAAAATTCACTGAGGTGTGACCAACAAATGGGCATATATAGGGTAATTTTTAACATGGACGTCACTTCCACTAGTGATTTGCTTGGACAATATCCAGTAAAGATACTATGAAGTGCTAATCTCTCTTTTCCTCTTTTTAGGTTCTACTGAAGATGGCAACATAGTTGCTGAAATACGTATTTAGGTTTCTAAAATACTTGTTGTGGTTAGGGGTTTATAATTTTATTATGTGATCAGTTTTGTAAAAAAATATTTGATTACAGTTGTCATTAAAATACCACCGTTTGTAAACCATAAAATTATCTGCATTATTTTGTTATTAGTTTCAAATAGATTTATGTACCTCATCCAACTGTATTGCTAGATGGAGCTGTAAGCTCTCCAATCACAAATCGGCCCAATACTCAGTATATAATAATAATAGATTTTTGAAACCCGTCGCTCAGTTGACGTCACGCGTCTGGCAAAATTACCAAAAAGACCTAACCTTGACTATACGTAGAGAAACATTTTGTCAATAAAAAGTCCTGATTAATCCCTTCAATCAATTTAATAATTTCTTTAAGCGGTAATGCCACGCTAGCGCGAGAAAAATAGCCCTTCGTTTTAAAGCCCTTCATTATTCATATTTTAAAGAATATTCTCAATAAAAAAAAACAAAAATAAATAAAAAATTTAAGCGGAAGAGGAAAACTCTTCCGGCGGACAGGGTTGCACGGCCGGGAAGATTTTGCACGCAGTTTTTCACTTAGCCATAAAAACAAAAAAGAAATTGATTCTATATAAGATTATCTAGGGAAGTACGAAAGCAAATTAAAAAAAAAACGCTTTAAAACAAAATGGCGCACGTTTGAACACAAATTATCTGCGGCATTTCATCGGTCAGAATGTATTGAGAAGTGTCGCCCAGATCTATTTTCTTCACACACTACAGCTTGTGAAATAGCAGAAAACACAGCAACAAAGTTTAAAAGATGATAATTAAACGTCATCCACTTCAACGTTGTAATAAACTTCAAGCGACATTACTTTTTTGCAGGTGTGGACTGTGGATACGATTAGGCAGAGGCGACTCTAGTTCTAAACGATTCAATGCTTGTGATATTAGTTCTATGTGAAAATCTGCTGCTTCCTTTCGACTCCTTTCGAACACGATATACTCCGGGAATGTCACTAATTATTTCTGCTAATTTTTACAAACTAATCAAGAACAACACACGTTACATACAGTATCAGACAGATATAACATTGTGCGGTTAGCGTCAGTTCAACGAACGTACAGAGGATATTTCCACAAAATATTTGTGTTTTATATTACACAGATAGAAAAGATTTCTTGTTTTAAAGAAATGTATTTGTTTGAATTTATTCTTTTGGGTCAAAACATATTTCTTTGACGCCAACAATATTTACTTCATTGAATATTCTAGTTTATTTGCTTGCAGAGATTAATTTATTTGAAATATTTATATAAGTGGAATAAATATATATGGATACAAACAAAAATTACTTTCCTTTAAAGTAATATTTTAGTTTTGATTTTAAAAAAACGTTTCTTTACACCAATGAAATATAATTTAGATTCTAACATATAAATTTGTATATAAGGAGAGATTTATTTCGCATAAAGTAATATTTTGTCTTTGGCTTAAAAATAGGTTGACTTCCGCCAAAGAAATCATATTTTGATTAAAATAAATATATTTGTACACAAGAAGAGATTTATTTCCTTTAAAGTAATATTTTTGTTTTGGCTTTAAAATAGGTTTACTTCCACCAAAGAAATCATATTTTGATTCAAATAAATATATTTTTAATGTCATCCAACTGTATTGTTAGATGGCGCTGCAAACTCTCTCCTCGCACTTCGTACATATCGAGAGTATAAAGCCGCGTGATCGACAGTATAGAACTTATAGAGTACAGTGCCTGCAGGTTCAAGTTGCGATTCCAAATCAGAGTACACTTTACTAACTTAACCTTGACGATATGTTGGGTTGGGAAGACCAAGCACTGGTCGAGGAGGTGCGGCATCCCAAAAAGGAGGTGACACATGGCGAATCTTCCGAAAAATTCTTGTCTATTAATTCCTTCAACAAATTAATAATTTTAAGCATTTTAACTCGACCAACAATTTTGTTAATTTAAAAAATGTAATTCTTTCACTCGACACAATCATAATTATTTGAAGTAAATAAATCTCATTTGTTATAATACACAAATTGCAAACTTTAACTGGAAACATAAGTTATTTGACACAAATCAACGTTCTTTCTACCAAACAAATATTTCAAATAAATGCGTTTTTATCCGCAATTAAATATTTCTTTGAGTTAAACAAAAATTTCTCTCTGTGTATTTTATGTTATATTTAACACCATGGATGTAATTCCTCAAAATAAGATAAGAGCGTATAGGTCTCTAGGCTGTAAACTCTCACGCTAAACTTTCTGCATGTACGCTTAGGTAGACACTTAGCAGAAAACGATTGTTTCGATTTAAGAGTCTTGTTTTGAAGATAGTGTGAAGGATGCCGACAGATGGTGCTTTAGTTATCTCGTTATGGGAGGGATCTATCTCCTAGTCACTAGGACCTAGTGGGTATATAACTGCCTACATGTGGAAGCAGCACCAGAGATTGTGCTATTATACCGTTAGAATTTTTGACTGTAAGTTACACCTTTTAATTTTTAAGATTACAAGAATTTCTATACTGTTTGTCCTTTGTTTACGTATACATATCCAGATTTGAAAAAAAAAAAATAATACTGTGTACTCCAGAGGTTTTTTATTTACTTACTTACTGCTTAAAATATATTCCTCTATTCAAAAAGCAAATTAGTTTGAGGCAATGCATAATTTATTTGAACTAAACAAAATGTTCTCTCTGTGTACTTATCAAATAATGATATCCCATAATAAATCACACTGTATATTTAGTTCAGTGTGCTGCACCCACGATGGCATTTGCGTGCTTCTACGGTTAACTCGATGCGCTGCAGAGTGCAACCCCCCTCTCGTCCCGCTACCATCTGCCCGTGCTGCCCCCTGGCGGCGGCAGAAAGCTCAGACATCCTGAAGGGACGTCGAGACTCTCTGTTCCGCTAAAAGGATTTCGTCATATGTATCCATTTGCGCGCGCGACTCGCAAGGACCATTTAGAAAGTATCAAATGCTTAAATGGGATTAAATTTTTCAAACGGGCACGGCCGCGAATAGTCGTACTGGGAGCCGCTATATGTATATTGCGACACACTATAGTAGGTCCATCCAGTAGGTAAGTCCATCTAGTAAGTCTAGGGACGTCAGGTTGGCCACACTGTGACGCAATGTGAAATTTGTCAACAGCCGTTTGCATTTGTGAGGTTAAAAAACAAATAAATACTTACACAGATTGCAAAGATTTCTTGTTTTTAAACAAATATATTCTTTTGAATTGATCAAAACAAATTTAAACATAAAACTTGATTGAATTAAACAAAAATTTCTGTCTATGTGGTTAACGGTTCTTGGTATATACGGACCATTAACCTGCTACATGGACCAATGAGTCCTCTCTCGTCATCTTAGTGAAGCGAATTGCGAATGCGAGACTTTTCGAATGGAGTGGCGATATCACCGGTTGCCCACTGTTTGGTACGTATCTATGAGCAAGTTTGCTTGTTGGTAACAACAAAAACACACGCGCCACGCCCATAGCGTGTGTTATTGTTCTTAGCAACAAGCAAACTTGCTCACGTACCAGAGGGCAACCGGTGATATCCCCACTCCATTCGAAAACTCTCGCATTCGCTTCAAAAAGATGACGAGAACCGGCAACCTTAATATTTTTCTGATGGCGATAAAAAAATACTTGTTTAAAGAAAATATATTTACTTCATTATTAGTGATATTAATTATGTTTAAGCCAAAAAATAAATACTGTTGGATAGAAGAAAAAGTTTATTTCGTTATCTTTTCATGTTGTAAATTTGAACTGTTTCCTCTAACATATATGGGGCAAATACTTCAAACATATGTCCTTTATACGTAATAAATATTGAAAATAAATGAGTTTTTATGAACTTATAAATGTATTAAGAATGTTAATTATATTTTATGAATAATAAAACAAATCTTAAGGCCCAAGAATATTAACAAACAAGTATGAATCCAACGACCCTGAATCATACAAAATATTGATAATTTAATTTAAAAATATTAACTTATTATATAATTATAATTATTAATTATAATTATTATTATAATTATTATTGAGATTTTAGCGGAAATAGGTCGTTTTGGATCCCTTGATCATTTTTGACCAAGGTACAAAATCATGTCTGTGTGTATGTATGTATGTGTGTACCCGATTTTTGTGACGACGATTCCGGAGAAACTACTAAAGGCATCGGAACGAAAACTCATATTTAGCAGTTTTATGACCAAACTTAGACCTGAAAAGCTTTTGGTTCAAAATGGTCCAAAGGAACTGCATGTTTCCTCTAAGCATTTTTCAAGGATTTTGCAAATGAGCTGCCATTTCTGTAATTTTCGTCAAAATAGTTAAATAATAAATTAAAGTAGAGGTAATTTTATACAATTTATGTCTACATTTTACATTTTAGATCAGTTTCTAATACGACGGAATACTAAATTCATGCTCCTGATTATATTAGTCCAGTTTTGGAATTATTTTTGCTAATTTAGATGTATGCAATTCAATTTAAAACTATTTCAACCATTTCTACTATGTTTAAAAAGTCTCGCATTGTAACTACTGCATGTGTTGTTTCATACATAATTCCAAGTGTCCCCAGAACTCAAGAAATAGACAGTTGAAATGAATCTATTCCTTGGTACCTAGTTTTCTTTATAACTACCATTGAAAAACTATACAATCTCTGAAACTATTATCTTTGATTTACCCCTACAAAGTTCGTAAGCACGAAAAAGCAACCTTCTTCTTCTTCAAGGCAGTCTTCCTTCATAATAGTCAACACACATGTTCGCCATTTTCTTTTATTTTGTGTTGTGGTTCTCTACACATCACACGAGCCTAGAGCAACATCTGCCACGCATACGATGCTACTAATTTGACCGTATAATAGTCTCTCATCATTGGGGCCATGACAGTGGCGTGCGCCATCTGTTTTTGTACACTGGAACGGATTGCAAAGAGCGAGCTAGAAGATGCCCAGGTAGTGGACCTCAACGGTCCACATTGGGCCCAATGCCATTGGTGAGGATATAGTTTTTACGGGGACCCAGTTTTTACCAATGGTAGATAGATCTGACTCCATTTAGAATGTGGATAGAATGAGTGAGATATAATACACAACTCAAAGGAATGTATTATGGGTTTAAATGAATAAACCGTTTGATAAATAAATGCATAATAATAAATCACTTCTACTGTGATTCTAAGTAACTGTGATATGCGGTGAGTTATATAAAATGATTTCCTCGATGATCGAGTTTTTAAAACGGGCCAGATAATATAATAATAAATGCCATTATGGCAATTTCTGAAGGATAGGCATGCGTAACATAGCCAAATGTGGAACATAACAGGGATGGGATTGCATGTTATCCTAATGACGTAACATGTGCAAGGAGATATATTATAATAATGGGTATTCCTAAAAGATCCGGTTAAAGTACTGCAAAGTATTTGATGTAAAATATCATTATTTATAAGTTTTTATAATGCCCATCTTCTCAATTTCCTGTTTTAAACATTGTGTCTCAATAACTCGAGTACATTTCTAATATTGTGGCCTTTTTAAAGTTAACAAACCGATATTTTTTTTTATTGTTTTATTGTCTTTTATAGTTTCTTGTTAATCACAAGATGACATTTCCATCAATTTTATAAACATAACAAAAAATAAAACTATCAAAAACAGATTGTCCAAATATTCGGATAAGATCCGAAAGAAAAACATTAAAAAATGGTAAAAGATATGTATAAATTAAACAATTACTCACTGTCAAACGAAGAGAACAAAAACATATAATATAAACAACTTGTAACGATTTTTGTTCATATAGGTGTTGAATTAATGAATGTATAAGAAAATCACTGTTGTTAAATCCTCCTCTAATAGTTGAAATATGATAACGGATATGTGTGGTGTTCGACGGCTTTACAAAATGGTTATGGGACCAGATGAAGATAGATTTGATGAAAGCTATGATAAGCCGAAACATGTACGTTATATAAATTAAAATAAAATAGAAGCAAGAATTAAGAGATTTTTATTCACCACACTGAAATACTAATGAAATAATAAAATAGATAATTTTTCAAGGATTTTGTAAATGAGCTGCCATTTCTGTAATTTCGTCAAAATAGTTAAATAATAAATTAAAGTAGAGGACATTTTGAATAATTTATATCTATGACATTTTTTGGTAAAATTAATAGTTTAGCTGTATAAGCGAATTCTATTTGATCGAGATCGTGTCTGGATTAAAACTAGTTAGCCAGGATTTGACAATTAGTTTCATTCTACTGACAGTAGGTAGTGTCAAACGCGGATTTTTTGACAATATGTACCTACTGTCAATACTCAATGTTATCACAATATCTGTCAAATCCTGGCTTTTATTTTAATGCAGACACGATCGATCTCGATCAAATAGAATCTCTTGCAGTTAAACTATTAATTTTATATATTGTATGATAAAAGTCATGTGCCTGGCCACATGAGATGTTGTTTCTTGCCTATTAGAGACATTTTTGGGGATTCCACAACGGACAAAAGAGCATTCAGTGAATTTTGTACATTCATGTGCTAGTTTGCTTTAAAAAAATTCCTTTTCAAATAAAATGTTTGCGTATTTTTAAAAATAAAGGTTGCTACTTTACTCTTTAGTCATTTACTTAATTTTGTAACACCCGGTATACACCAGCAGATAATTTTATCTTGATGTTTGCATTTTAGGTTAAAGACAATTATAAATAAATCATTAATATGACGTCATATAGGCCCAGAAAAGTAATTTTCATAACATAAGCTTATCTCATATAATTAAGAATTTTAATTTGTAGAATATAGACAAGAAAGAGTGATAGCTGCGCTGTGGTAGAATTTCAAACCAGAACGTAGGTCGTGTGTGGTATCATTGGGTAAATATTTTAATAAGAAGCAATTTTTGTTGGAAAATATTTCTTCTAAAACTTGAACGCGGCAGGCGAACCCACCAGTCTATTTTTATACTGAAGATATGGCCGAACTGCAAGGAGAGAGTTTACAGCACCATCTAACAAATAGTTGGACGAGGTATTCACACTAAAAATATATTTATTGGAATCAAAATATGACTTCTTTTTGGCGGAAGATATGTTATAAGGTGTTTTGGACAGTCAACTACCCAAAAAATAAGTCTTTTAAAACATTTTTTTGAGAAATTTCAATTACCGAGCAATTTTGAGCACATAACAGATCCAAGCTTGCCCTTATATTTCACAATCAAACAAATATAGAACCAAAACAAGCAAAACTTACTCATTGTTTGCATGGCCCAAAGACAAGAGCAAAGAGATCGATACAGCGCACAATAACACTATTCAGAAAAAGATAAAATCCGAGCACCTTAGGGTTGAAATTCCGTTCTACACACACCGAGAAAACGACCAACACAGACGGGACACCAAATAGCGCCGATATACAGAACACCGAGATATAAAAAACAAATAGACCGTGTATACAGGCGCAACACGAAGTGAGTATCGTCTGCGAGCAGATACATAAAATGAGTGTGATTGACCTTTGCATTGCACAAGATAGGAAAATTCTCCAAATGCACATACGTGCACACAATAATTATTATATTAAGAACAATAATGGAAGGCATTCATTGATAATTTTGCTATAAGGCGCGAGGAGTGATTATTTTTGCTGCCTTGTCCTCGAAAAAACCGTTCGTAATCATGTGTGGTATATCAGGAAACATTCTGGAGCGAAACAAAAGAAAACGAGGTGAATTTTTTAGTTTGGTTTATTGGTGGCAGAGGTATGCGAAAATCGCTATTAGCAAAGTGAAAATGTTTGAAATTCTAGTGATAATGGTAAGGCAAGAATTTGGGTTAGATGTTTTTTGCGCATAAGAAACATTGTAGACGCATTTGTGGAAGTGCTTGGATTTTTTTTTGCGAATGGTGTTGCGAAATCAGGCAATAATAAACATTGTATAATGAAAACGTATGAAAATATTCTGGAAAGATATACCAATACTGTTTACTACAATTCTTAATCAATTATAATACAATCGTCAAAAATATCACCTCATGAATTAAAAATAGACCATATTTACGAGTAAAAAGGCGTTTGTTTACTGGGTCTTTTTTTCGTCACAATCCAATATTTACCAAATATTTCTGTGTATATTAATTAATGTGATAATAAACATTAACGATAATTACATCTAGGTTTCTGCAGACGAAACAACTGACATATGACGACGTTGTGTAGGAAATTTACAGCCACACATTTCGGATAGGAAAACTATATTTACTAAAAAAATTTAGGTTTCCTATAAAGGATTGTGTAAACCGTAACGAAGAAAACAAATGACATCACTAATAGAGGAAATAATCAAATTTTCTACCAACAATAACAAAATCAATTACATAAAGTCATCTTTTTTCTTCATAACTTATTGGGTCGCGATTCATGATGCAAAAGAAACTTCTGAAAAAAGTTTCATTTTGAAGATTCTAGGGAATTATGTTAGGCCACTAGAAATCTGATCGGATCTATCAAAAACGTACATAGCCTTACTATCCATTCACAATATCCACGTTTCCCATAATATTTAATAAGAAACCTTTCAAAATTTAGGAGCCATCATGATGCAATATTAGAAAAATGTAAAAATACACCATAAAAAACTTTTGAAAGAAACAAGTAAATACAAAAATAAAAAAAAGTTTAGTGAAAGTAAAAAAAATACGCTCAAAAATGAAAATTAATAACGCAAAACAAAATGCTAAAAATGTCAAGTATGCTTTGAATTCACGTATGAAAGCCTACTAAAGATGACAAATGAATTCAGTTGTCAATTTTCGTCATTAGAAGTAATAATGAGGCATCTTAGTGAAGAGGAAATTGCTCGTGCTGTCGCTCTTATTCAGCATGACCATTCTATACGACATGTTAGCAGGGATCATATCTTTCTGACAGATACTTCCGCATAAAGCAAGATAATGAGTACTCAACCCTCAAATGTATTAAAGCTGGAGTACCACAAGGTAGTGTACTTGGCCCAATTCTTTACCTTCTATATACACATGATCTTCCGCAACCAGATGGTGTTACCGTTGCCACGTTTGCTGATGACACTGCTATCATGGCAGTAGATACAAATGTTGAAGGAGCAACACTAAAACTGCAGAATGCTGTCAACGATATTAGTGATTGGATGCAACGGTGGCTAATTACATTGAACGAAACCAAATCCGTTCACATAAACTTTACCAACAAGCAAATACGATACGTTCCAGTTACAATAAATATCACCACCGTACCCTACTCGAACACGGCAAAATACCTCGGTATGACGCTAGACAACAAGCTCCGCTGGAAAGCACATGTTAAAAAGAAACGAGAAGAATTGGGCATAAGATACAAAAGAATTACTGGCTGATTGGTAGGAAGTCGTCTTTGTCGACATATAATAAACTCCTACTTTACAAGCAGATACTTAAACCTGTGTGGACCTATGGTATCCAACTGTGGGGCTGCACTAAGCCAAGCAATATCACATCATTGAACGCTTCCAAAATAAGGTGCTAAGAAACATCGTTGGTGCACCGTGGTATATACGAAACAGAAATCTCCACAGGGATCTTGGAATGGAATTAGTAACGAACGAAATTGGAAAGTTTGCAGAGAATCATCAGAACAGACTTTTTTAGCACACGAATGTCGAGGCAATCCAGCTATTTGACAATTGTGACAGTGTACGAAGACTCAAAAGAACCAAACCTTTTGAGTTGGTGAACTGAAGTTAAAAAAGCAGAGCACAGTGTTATGTGAGTGATAGCTGATAGGTGAACAAAGCAGAGCAACGTGCAGTGTGTGAAGTTTAAAGCGTCAGCATCCAAATTAAATTTAAGTTACACCAATGGGGAACACTTAATATCGTACACTTTTTATACGTAGCAATTTAGGTTAGATTTATATAGCTAGATAGTCATCAGACTAGGTGTTATACACAAGTACCTGTGCTGTTAATTAATAATAAAAAAATGTCAGCAGGGACCTTCCAGTTTCCCCTTCTGTTATTCAGCGTTTATGGAATCGGTTTCGGGAGACTGGCCAATATGTTAGAAGAGCAGGACAAGGTCGAAATCAAAAAATTAGTCAAAGTCAAGACCGATTTCTTGTCCTTTCCTCTCTACGTCAGCGTACTGCCGTATCACGAGACCGAAAGACAGAAAACCCGACTGTCATCGATACTATTTTGTTTTGCTACTCCATTTTATTTTTTGTTATTAATTTATATTTTTAAGTGTAACTTAGAAGTAACTAAGAGTACAATTACAAGTATCAATTACACTTTATTTCATTTGCTTTCGATAACTAGTTCCAGAGATGTGGGTCTTCAAACACAGGGCTCATCACTCCAAAACGATTATTAATTCAACAATTCTTATTGCCAATTAATAGTCTACATGATTGGTTGTAGTAAGTAACAAAAGGCAATTTAATTACGATTTCATCAATAAAATATTTCTAACAACCATTCTGTCGATGAAGTCGTTTATTCTGCTGATGGTTTATTCGACCTTTGCGAAGCAAAATCGCGCATAATCCTTGAGATGCCAGAGTAACATCGCCGCGGATGAAAATTAAGATGCTAGATTGGAAATATTTATGTATTTTTTGTGTGCGTAATGTATGTGTAATGTTGAAATCGTTAGTTAGCTCAATGCCACGAAGTGAGCGTACCGAGCATGGCCATCGCAGCGCTTTCAATTTTCGACCAAAAGACGATCGCTAGCAAGGCTGTTTAGATCTCCAGTCGGTTGCCGTGGTTACGCAAAAATTAATAGCGTGTCATTTTAGCAATTATTTAATGACCGATTTTCTATTTGGCCTGAGTGTCCTCTGTCTAAAGTCTATAATTAATGTTGTCAAGGCTTACGATGTTTACCAAGACATATATCATATTCTTTTTTGTAAATTAGGTAAATTTCAATTCCAAATATTTGGTATAAAATTTGGATTGTCACTATTTTTTTCAGAGAAGAAAACCCCTTATATTTGCAAAGGTTTATTTCATTTTAAATATCTATTTAAATTGAAATAAACCTTTGCAAATATAAGGGGTTTTCATTACTTTCCACTACAATTATCGACCATTTGCAAGCATGGACCACACATTGAATACCTATGTTTGTTTTTGTTACATATTTGGTTTTTGTGTGTGAGCACATAAATCACATCAAAGAAAATCTGATTTTCAAAACACAGAAGTCAACAAATTTTCACGATAGGTAACCTAAAAGTACAGGGTTTAGGGCAGTGGTTCTTTACCTTTTTGAAGTCAAGGAGCACTTTTGATCATACGAAAAATTCGCGAAGCACCAAAAACAATGACATAACTTTTACGCAAAATGAAAAGGATTATTAAATAACCAGTTACAAAATAACATTAATTAGAAAAAATATAAATATATGAATAGTCTACTTTTTTTGGCAGAATTAATTTTTAGAAATCAAATGTTATTCTGAGTATAATGTTTTATATGGTCTTATATGTTTTTTCTATTCCTTAAGAAGTTACAGCCGTTTGAAATGTTAACAAACAAAGAAAAATAAAAGATAAAATACATATCAAACAATGCGAAAACGAAAAAATAACATAATCGATACCCATTACAACAATAAAAAGTAAATAAATTTAAGTAACCATATAAAATCCACATGAAACTTTTTACAGATTTTCTTCTAAAAACTAAATGTCATTCCGAGTAAAAAGGTTCATATTGACTTATTGGTATTCTCAATTCCTTAACAAGTTGTAGCCGTTTAAAATACGGTTTTATTGATATTTTTATCAGCTCTAACTTTTTACCGAATTGAAAAAATGAATACTCGAATGAAGTTTATTTGCGGCGAATATCATTAGTCTGATACAGAAAAGAAAAAGATATATTTCTGTATAAATTTAGAACATAACGGGAACTTTGGAATTTATTTCTACAAACCAACTCTTGAATGTTTGAGGGAAAAAGCACTCTCGATGTACCGAATTGCTTCCGAAGTTTTCTTTTTGCCCGTATTCACATAATTCCACATTTTGTGTGTGTGTATGTTTTGATTTTCTCGACCCACCAAATTTTGTTCGTGAACTATCACCTGGTGGTTATAAATGCCGCCACCTATTTGGTATATTGTGATAGTTCCTCCAAGCATCTGACATGTTCGCGGTAATATAAATTTAAATATAATAAAACTTTCAAAACCTTCTTAGTTTGTCAAATATTTAGGTAATTTGGCTAGATTCTTAATATTAGCAGTTATGTACCACCTACTCAAGTAGTTTTGATAAGCTCATTTTTATACAACTTTATACTAATCTAAGGCTTAATAAATCCGCACATAACATGTGGATGATATGTAGATGAGGGCAAAATATATATTATCAAAACGTCATATTTATTATCTTTATTTTAGGAAATATATTTCAAAATGTTTACATATTTTCAGAACTTTTTATGTGGCATGTGTAGCAGAGCTATACCCATTTTTATTTTAATTGTATTATGTTCGAAGTTCTTAATTTATTTTATTCATATTTATTACTATTTGAAAATTGTAAATGTTTTTTTCTACTTTGCTTTCGTTATAAACTCATAACGAAACCGCTTTCGGTGTCATTATGAAAACACTAGATTACAAACTTTTAGTAACTTTTGGTTTTCCAAGACTTAGGATATTGACGTCAAGTGTCAAATAAGGGAGACATCTAAATCGCTATTGGTTCGCGTCAGTTGTAGTTGTGAATTTTACACTAACCACCAACTGTTGAATATAAAATTAGTTTAAATTGTAAGATAACAACCGCATTTTTCGAAATTTATGTAAAATTAATGTCGCAAGGTAGAAAAAATAGTATATAACAAAACAACTAGTGCGCCAATTTTTGTCTTCTAAAACTTGTATTATAGTAGTAGTAATAATCTTTACTGCAATCATCAATAGTAACAGTTGGTATGACATACTAGATGTAAATTGGAGGGAAATAAAGAGATTATTACAGCTAACACATATTATACCGGGTGTTTCAGTTAAAAAACTTGAGAAAACGCCATTTAAAAAACATCATCATTTACTAAGTTCAATAAACAGCCTGTATAGTGTATCTAATATCTTTGGTTACTATCATCTACCTACTAGCTTTGACTATTGTCTCAGATAGTTTACAGGCAAAATCTGCAAAAATTACGTTTTTACATAGTTTTTTACATAGTCACACCTGAACGCAACACCCTGTATAAATGACAATAATTTTACGTTATAGAAAATGGTGAGTCAACAAAATATTTTATTTATCGACCACCAGATAATAATAACTCAACCTGTATACGCAAAAAAACTGAATTGTAAGTACCAAATTATTTCTGGACTTTTAAACAGAATCATTTTTATGTCACGCATAAACAGTTCCATCAGCAAGCATCAATTGCTTATTATGATTATGCAGCAAATCAGATATCTCATCGCTGCCACCAACACATCGGTTTGTTCTCGTTATTAACCACCCTGTATAAACCGCAATACGCATCGCGTAAAAACGCGAGGTTTACAATGTTTGTCGCCGCGTCTGTCTGCCCGGAGTGCAAGGCGAAAATACTGATAAGGCTTGACCGATAAAATTATTTGCTCTTAACGAGTCGCACCCGAGTCGCAAAAACGCATTTCGCCGAGATCTCCGTTGAAAATATATAAAATGAATACGACTGTTGCCGTCGATCGCCGCATTTGACCCTCAACTCCGAACACGATTAACAACCGAACGAGTTCATTAACACCGAGAACGCAGAAGAAGTAAATATGAACGAAACAAAAATAGAACAGAACGCCCGAGTTCAAACGACCAAACAATAGGCCCAATCTCGACAAGTCTGTAAGCCTTGACTGCCGACTGCGCCATTTATATTGTGTCGCCTTTGAATTTATCTCTTGTTTAGACGCGTCCACCAACATTTTTGTAAGATTCAGTGCGTTATCCTGGTCAGTAATATTCCTATATCGAAAACAATACTTCCTCTTGAATACAGGGTGTTTCTGAAAGAACTACATCATCAAAATTGAAAATGATAAACTTCGAAAATTCGCTATACGTCGCAAGACTAGTTATTGACGTATTTTCCCGCTAGATGGCGTCCCGTTATTCTTTTGTTACGACGTCGGTTTTCAGCGGTGGTGTATATAGATTGACACGAGGGACAAGTCCGCGCGAGCATCAATCATACTAGGCTAATCCCAGAAGCCAATCCTGAATGATCGATCGAGAGCAATGGAAAAAGGGATAAATTGGGGAGGGTAATACAACCCCTGAAGCAATATTTCATGCCTCGTTGACGAATTCCACCGAATAAAACACCCGAAAAACTTGTTAGGGTGCGAATTTGAAAGATATATGGGACGTGACTCAAAATGGTGAAGGCGCCGGAGAAGAATTTTTTATTTCACTATTTAAGCAAGTTTAATGAACAATGCTCTAATGCTACTCATAAAATATTGCTTATCAGAGCATCAGATATGGAAAAAATCCAACAATAATGGTATTATTATCATCATGGATGAAGTGTGAAATTATGTTTTTTTATAGAAGAAGAATCGAGGTTAGGTCTTATCTTGGCTTTTGTCAAGTCAATATACTGGAGTAGTTGCGCATACAACTGCCATTTCGCGGTTATTTTTCAATTTGCCAACAGGCTTAAGTAAATATTTGTTGCAGACACTGGAGCTGTATTTATTTTATTAGTGGCAGCAATATTAATCCCGATAAAAAAAACTTAACTGATAATTCGTAGAATTGTACATTGTTAGAAAGTGAGTCAGTCACACAATACACGGAATCGCGAATCGTATTGGTTAAAATTTTCTCTGCAATTCTCAAAATAGTTTCTACTAACTACCAAATTAAAAATATGATAGCAAAATGCAAAATAGTGGTTTTTAATTTACCCAATTCCTAAGCTGCGATAAAAATTATGGTGCTTCAGTAATAAAACGAAATACTGGTGAAAGTGTTTTCAAGCGTTTTGTGCTTTATATCCCATAAAAAAGAAACTACAATGAAAGAAGATGGAACGGTGGAAGGAAGGTGGAAGGAAGGAGCACAAAAAGGAAGAAAGAAGCAAAAAGTAAGAAGAAAGAAAGGAGGAGTAAGGTAAAGGAATAAAGTAGGAGGAAGATAGGAGGAAGGAAAAGGAAGAAAGAATGAGGATGAAAAAGGAAGAAAGAATGAGAAAGGAGAAGGAAGAAAGAAGGAGGAAGAAAAAGGTAGAAGGAGGAAGGAAAAGGATAAAGGAGGAAGAAATCAGAAGACTGAAGGAGGAAGAAAATAAAAGAAAGGAGAAGGACGAAGAAATGGAAGAAAGGAGGACGAAAGAAGGAAGAGGAAGGAAAGGGAAGAAATAAAACGGAGGGAGAAAGGGAAGAAGGAAAGACATAACAAGGACGAAGAAAAATTAGGAAGAAAGAAGGACGAAGAAAAAGGAAGAAAGAAGACGGAATGAATAAAGTCAAGAAAGAATCTGGAACGAAAGTGAAGAAGGAAAAATGAGGAAAAAAGGAGGGAAGAAGGTAGAAAATAGATTGAGGAAAAAGAAAGCAAGAAGGATGGAGGAAGAAAAGTGAATAAAGAAGAAAAAGGAAGAAAAAATAAAGAAGGTAAAAAGGAAGAAAGAAAAAGGAGAAAGAAAAGAAAGAAAGGAGGATAAATGGAAGAAAGAAGGAGAAAGCAAAAGGAAGAAGGGAGAAAAAAGAAAGAAAGAAAAAGGAGGAAGGAAAAGTAAGAAAGGAAGAAACAAGGAAGAAGGAAAAGGAAGAAAGAAGAAGGAAGGAAAAGGAAGAAAGAAGAAGGAAAAGGAACAAAAGAGGAGGAAGGAAAAGGAAGAAATAAGGAGGAAGGAAAAGAAAGAAATAAGAAATGGGAAGGTTAAGGACGAAATGGATAGGAAAAAAGGAAGAAATAAGGAGAAAGAAAAAGGAAGACATAACAAGGACAAAGAAAAATGAGCAAGAAAGCTGGAACTGAAAACTGGAAGAAATGAGGAAGGAAAGGCAGAAGAAGGAAAAAAGGAAGAAAGAAAAAGGAGGAAGGAAAAGAAAAAATGAAAAAGTAAGAAAGATGGAGGAACAAAATGGAAGAAAGTGGAAGAAGTGTCTTTCAAGACACTTCATCGAAGATTAAAAGAGATGCGAAAGGCATTAGAAAGAAAAGTGGTAAAGAAAAATGGTAATTAGAGTAATTAGCAAAACTACAAAAACTAATTTAATAGGTCTTCAAACAATCATCAAATGTGGGTGGTATAAAGCACAAACTTTAAAAAAGATACCGGACAAATAAACGTCCTCAACCCCAAAAGTTAATCCTCTCACCTGAACTTGGCGTCCAGCGGCAGGACCCTCTGCATCTTCGCGGCGGCGTCAGTCCCGTTATTGTTGCTCGACTTCGAGCTGAGATCAAGCGGTTCCTCGCCGCTCTTTTCCGCGGCGTCGCCGTCCGAATTGAAGCCGCCGCCTCCGCCTCCGCCGCCGCTGCCTCCCCTTCCGGCGGTGGCGGCCGCCTGCGCTATGAACGGATAGAACTGCGGATAGAAGGACATGTGCGGCACCGGCGAGCCGCTGTTGATCGCGTTCCGCACCGCCGCTAGCACCGCCATGTTCGGATCGACCGTCGTCGTCATCCTGCTGTTATGATGGTGGTGGTGGTGATGGTGATGGTTGTTGTTCTGGCTGTTCGGCGTCAGCGTCGGCAGTGGTTCGATATCGCTGCGGCTGTCGCTCGAATCCGAATCCGTGTTGTGGGGACTCTGGAAAAGAGATTCATTTTGTTAATATTGGTGGTTTGTTTAAGAAAAAAATCCTTGAGAGGAAGGACGAAGAAAGGAGGAGGAAGTCATAAAAAGGAAGAAGGTAGAAGGCATAAGAAGGAAGCTGATAGATGGCTTGAGAAGGACTATAGGAGAGGGCATATGAGTGAAGATGATAAAAGTTGGCAAGAAGTATATGAAAGAAGAAGAAGACAGGAGGAAGAGCGAAGACCGAAGGAAGAAGAAATTGACAGGAAGCTTAAGAAGGAAGGAGGAAGGACCAATGCCGACCAGGAGATGACATAAGTTTTAAGAAGAAATATGACAGACGAAGGCAGACGGCATAAGAAGGAAAAATAAAGGCTGCATAAGAAGAAAAGAAGGAAGGAAGAAGAAATGTCGTTTCGAAGGAATGAAGAAAAGAAGAAAAGACGCTTAAACGGAAGGAAGGAAGAAAAGGAAACAACGATTAGACGGGAGGAAGGAAGGAAGAAGAAGACAGGAAGCACAAAAAGAAAGGATGAAGAGGGCAGGAGGCATAAGAAGAAAGATGGCGGCAGATGGCACGAGGCATAAAAAGGACTGAAGCCGTAAGAAAGATGGAAGAAGAATTAACATGAGAGAAAGAAAAACTCTTATAAATGTCTGATAATATCTGATACCTATCAGATCTGAAATGGGACGATCACATCAATAAAACTGTTAAGAAAAATGCTGAAGTAATTGCAGCGGTGACGAAAATAAACAAATGCACTGACTTTAATTCAAGAATCAAAATCTATAACTCACTATTTGTCTTAAAAATCAACTTCCATTTGAGGCAATACATCAGAAAAAAAACCTAAACTATCGTCAGCAGAACAAAGTATTGAAGAACATACCAATGGTAGATATCTACCACCAGAGCAGTGAGCTGACTACGTGAAAGAAAATAAAATAAGAATAAAATGATTAAAATAACATTAAAAACTAACGGTAACCAATCAAACGCACAACCATATAACTTAAACATAAGAACACACTGAATCAGAACAAAAATGGCCACAGAGAACCTGCTCTCAGACACAATAAATACATACAACAACCTAGACAGTAACATCAAACAATTACCATACACAAATTTCAAGAAACAAAAAGATAAAAAACGAATTGCTGTCTAGAATGAACTAAATTTACCATAATCTAGGCTACTTAGAAGACCAGAATGCCCTCAATTCCAAGGATCAGAGATGGCTTGCCCATTCTTGGACTATGCAGAAGGGATATTATCGACGGTATAGGTGAAGTGCAATGTAATTGGTATATTATTGTATTATAAATCATTAGAAGAACGGAAGAAGGCAGAAGAAGAAGGAATAAAACAGGAGGCATAACAAATAGGAAGAAGGCAGGAGGTATAAGATGGAAGTAAGAAGAAGACAGGAGGCATAACAAGGAAGATAACAGAAGGCAAAAGGAGGGAAAGAATAGGAGGCATAAGAAGTAGAAAACAGGCAGACGGCATAAGAAAGAAGGAAGCAGAAGACAGGAGGCATAAGAAGGAAGATGGCAGAAGACAGAAGACGGAGGAATACAACAGAAGAAGGAAGGAAGAAGAAGATAGGACGCATTAGAAAGATGACAAAAGCAGGATGATCGCAGAAGATATAAGAAGGAATATGACAGAAGGCACAAGAAGTAAGATAGCAGAAGGCAAGAATAATTATGGAAGAAGGTGGCACAAGTCATATGAAGGAAGAGCAAAGGAGACATAAGAAGGAAGATGACAGAAGACTGAGGCATACAACAGAAGAACGAAGGAAGAAGATTATTAGAAAGAAGATGAGAAAAGACAAAAGCAGGAAGATAGGAGAAGATATAAGAAGGAATATCACAGAAGGCATAAGAAGTAAGATAGCAGAAGGCAAGAATAATTATGGAAGAAGATGGCACAAGTCATATGAAGGAAGAGCAAAGGAGGCATAAGAAGGAAGATGACAGAAGACGGAGGAATAGAACAGAAGAAGGAAGGAAGAAGAAGAGAGGACGCATTAGAAAGAAGATGACAGAAGACAAAAGCAGGAAGATGGCAGAAGATATAAGAAGGAATATGACAGAAGACATAAGAAGTAAGATAGCAGAAGGCAAGAATAATTATGGAAGAAGATGGCACAAGTCATATGAAGGAAGAGCAAAGGAGGCATAAGAAGGAAGATGACAGAAGACAGAAGACGGAGGAATAGAACAGAAGAAGGAAGGAAGAAGAAGAGAGGACGCATTAGAAAGAAGATGACAGAAGACGAAAGCAGGAAGATGGCAGAAGATATAAGAAGGAATATGACAGAAGACATAAGAAGTAAGATAGCAGAAGGCAAGAATAATTATGGAAGAAGATGGCGCAAGTCATATGAAGGAAGAGCAAGGGAGGCGTAAGAAGGAAGATGACATAAGACAGAAGACGGAGGAATAGAACAGCAGAAGGAAGGAAGAAGAAGACAGGACCCAATCGAAAGAAGACGACAAAAGCAGGAAGATGGCAGAAGATATAAGAAGGAATATGACAGAAGGCATAAGAAGTAAGATAGCAGAAGGCATAAGAATAATTATGGAAGAAGATGGCATGAGTCATATGAAGGAAGAGCAAAGGAGGCATAAGAAGGAAGACAGAAGAAGCTAGAAGACATAAGAAGGATAGAAAATAGAAGAAGATGGAATAATAATAACGGAAAAGGAAGAGAAAAGAAGATGCTGGAGGAAGACAAGATAACGATTTGGAACGAAGAAACACAAACGAAGAAATAAAATGACAAAATATACTACATATATATATAGTTCTATTATAGATTTATGGTCCATTAGTTGGTGAGAGATGTATAGCGATACTCATGGCAATTTATTATTTCAGAATTACCAACATGAATGTGTAAATAAACCATAATAAGCGTAATATTATAAGGTCGTTATGGAGATATACAGTTAGACCTAGTGAATAGAAGCTATTAGGCCACAAAGGTCCATTGGCGTTGTGTGTTTCCTTGCTGATTGGGCCATATGCGGTGGGTGTCGAGTAGATGTGCCGCTCCTTTCTAATTTTAAATCATGCATAGAGCAAATATTACTTAACTGTCGTTGTACTGCTGTTACATTAACAGTTTACGAAATTTCGTATGCAACACTAAGTTATAATCCCTACGTACATCCATACAAAGTAGCTTCTTTAATTTTACTTCAAACCTTCAAAGTTTTCTCGTAAAATAACGCACGTCCTAGTGGTTGCAGTTAGCTGTATGCCACCACCCATCCGCGTGTTCATTCCACTATAACGCTTCGCAGAACAAAAAGGCAATTTAAAAATAAAACCAGCATGGTGGCAAGGCAAGAATGCACGCTGGTCTCCGATGAATATTAGGGTGGTTTGAGTGAGATGCATCAACTTATGTATGGATATTCCACAGCCCGATGGCCACCCATACACATATTTGCACGATAATGCAACCAATAAACGAAAATTCTTAACGATTCGCCGGTTATAAAGGTCACTGGTCATCGCGTGTACGTTACTCAGGCCTGAACGCCAATGGGTACGATAATTTGTGGAACACGGAACTTAACGCCGTTTTGCATTATGTTTTTGTGTAATTTAATATGGAAGTAATGGGTGGGACAATAAGGAAATAATAAGCGAAGCATATGGCCAAAATAATTGGTGAATTGCGTCCAATCTTCGGTAGAAATGTTTGTTAAAGTTCATCCACTGTAAACAGAAGTACCAATGATAGAAGGCATACGCTAATAAATATGTCAGTACTTTGCTTTATTATCGAATAGAAATGGACATAGATTACTGTTTGGTAGTAATCACTACTTCCTTTCCTTGATTTGTGACAATTATATCTAACAAATGTCATAGGCCTCAGTAGCTCAGATGGGAGATCATTGTGCTAGAAATGCAAAGGTCCCTGGTTCAAATCCAGGTTGTGGCTGTTATTTTTGATTTATTTAAAATGTACATCCCGCCTGTATGTCACCATATTATTAACCTATAATATTAATTTGACCAAATATGTAGTTAAACATTTTCATTAGAAATGAACATGTTCAATGTTTGATAGAGTTCTTAGAGGAGAAACAGGGAGCGTTTATTTTCAACCTTGAAGCAAGTCGTGACTATTGTACTGCTGTAGATAACATGTGAGGCACGATGTGCGGCGTCTCACCGACAATTTGCATATAATATAATAACTCCAGTTGGGAATTTATTGTCTACACTTGGGAATTATTAAGACAGTTTTATGGACCGTGTTAGTAAGTTGATGTATGCTGGCTACAGTGTCTCTATGCTTTATTAATTCCCAAGTGTGATAAGAAATCTTTTCCGGTGCTTAAATATTGATGTGGATATTTTGAGTTAATAATCCGTGAAGAAAGGAATTATGCAAGAAAGTACGATTATATAACTTATATAAAATAAATAATGATATGTTAAAATTCAAATAACTTAAGATTTTTAAACGGAACACACTGTATATTATAACACCATTATAAAAATCGATAGCCAAACTTTCTAAAAATGATTTTTGAAACATATTTTGGGTTGTTCATCAATTTTTTGTAACATGCTTTCACAGAAAGCTATCCTGTTTCCAAAATCATTCCCATGTAGCTCTTGGTGTAAACTTAAGTGGTATGGGTGAAACTTTTGAAGTTTTAATATTCTATGGACCGAGCTTTTGCTGATCTGGAGTTCTCTACTCAGTTCTCGTGTACTGACATGCGAATGTTCCTGTACGCTCAATAAAACATTAAACTGGGTATTTTCATCTCCAACTACCATAACTGTTATATCTACGTTTCAAGGTAGCAGTACTTCCAGTAGTTTGAAACCTAACCAATAAATTTTCGAGGAATCGCCTACTCGGGATTCGGACATTTGGGTACCTTTCGCCATATACTCTTTGAGCGAGTAGAGTATTCCTTTGACATTCTCCTAATATGAAAACCATGTTTAAATGTTCTGCATTATTATAATCCATTATTACGAGTAAAAGTTGTTACAAGATAGGAATAGACGAATTGACAAATCGCCAAATTTTGACATCTGTGCGTTTGTCGAATTTTATCATAGCAACTAGATATTTTGTATTATTTAAGAATTCTTGCGTAGGTAATAAATTTTAAATTAGATACTTAATAACTTTTTATCTGTTGATGATAGACCTACTAAATTGGGTATTTTTAGAAAGCTTGGCTATAGAACTTTATAATGGTGTTATAATATACTGGGTGTTCCATTTAAAATTCTTAAGTTATTTGACATTTAACATATCATTATTTATTTTATATAATTCATATTATAATCTCAAATAAAACATATCTCTCAAAAAGAGTGACATTTTTACTGTCTAGAATGAGTTTTCTCGTTTCTTCATCTTAATTAGTTACCCCAGAATGAGTTTTAGAAAAATGCTGCAATAAACTGCAATAATATATACAGGGTGTTTCAGAAATAACGGCTAACCTTGAAGGAGCATATGGCCAAGGACGCAATAAGCATGTTTTGTTAAATAACGTATGATCTAACTTTACGCATTATTGAGAAAATTAATGAAGAAAGACGGAGTCCGTCCCTGACCAGCTGAGGACAATCGACCACAATCCACTACAGTTGTGTTGCAACGGGTGACAAATCAACGCAGCGGGGAACATTCGGTCTACCTCCACTGCGGCCTTTCTCGCTGAAAGTGACAATGACCTACATTCGCCAGGTTGATATGAACGTATACAAGCGTGGTCATGGTCGGTCAGCTGTTTCTTAGTTTATCAACAATAAAATCATTTGGATTTTGGAATCTTAATGTTGGTGTATTTGTGTAGTGATTTGTGTAGTATTGAATTGCAATTCTATGGCTAGAAAGCGACATAACTTTGTTCGGCCGAGACGCCTAGTTGCTGTGTTGAGTCGCTTTGTTTTGTTCGGCGATAACGCTTAATAATCACAACGTTTGTAAATCCGCATTACATTTCTGGATTAGGTAGGCACTAATCTCTCTATTTTTTAATTGTTTGTACGGTCTTTTGCAACCGTAGTCAAGTCATGCGCGTTCGGCTATTTAGCAGGGCCGGCCTTAGACGAATTCTTCAATACAATTTTGTTAGTACATAAAACTTTGAAATTGACTATAAGTTATTTGGCCAAAATTGCTTCTCTGTCCTTGGTGAATATGCTCATTCAAGGTTAGCCGTTATTTCTGAAACACCCTGTATACCTAGTGTTCCATTTAAAAAACATTAAGTTTGTGTTGGTACGTTGTTGTTTATTTATTGACACTACAAAAGTGAAAACTGAACAAACTAAAACTTGTATAATAATATATTATTAAGTCATAATAATTAGGACAAATAATATCTTAATCAGAAACTGCAATAAAATAAAGTTTGTAATGTACTTTACATGTTCGCTCTTTTGATGATACTGACAATTCAAAAAAAGAAAGATTAATTTGCTTGTAACCAATTCCAAGAGATTCCTTGAACATTTCTAAACACAAATCATAATCATTGGTACAAACAATGACGTTTGTTCTAAGCAGTTAACCAGTTTTCACCGTTCTAAAAAATAGTTCGCATACCCAACAAAGGACTGAACAACCCTGATACTGGTAATGCCGAATCAAGGGCACGCGTTCGCATTGTGTCGCTGTAGAACAGAAGGTACAATTAAACATGGTGACGAACGAATATGCAAATGAAGCAAGCCGAAAGCATCAGCGCGCACAGATACGAAACAACCAATAAAATTAATTAATTGTTCCGCAGGTAAGCCAGGTATTAGCCTGCGGCACACCAAACCAGATTAATAGTATCAATTAAGCAAAAAAACACAGCCTATCCCACTTCTAATGTCGGATAAAGACATTTTTCCGAAGGCCTTGCGCAACATTTCCATAAGCAACAAGCGACAAGTCGTGGGCGCGGTCGACCGGTAGCCATACAAACGTAGAATTTGACTTATTTAATAACCGCAGATCTTGTTATCTTCTTGTAAATCGCGCCGACCAACGCTGTGAGGGAAATTTTAATTTTAGCATGGGTGATTGATATCTACTTAGTCGCTTGGTGTAAGTTAACGGTTGGTCGACGCTATGGCCTTGTCTAGGATTGGTGCTCGCCGTGCTTTCGCAATATTTCGTTAAGCTCCAGTTAGTAATTGAGGTACACACCGGCTGGGTATGACCTCCTCAAGAAAAACCGTGACATTTTCAGCAGGGAAAAACATGTATTGATTTATCTCGGATTTCCTAAGGATTAGTGGAAAAGGATTAAGGGTGTGGTGTTGTTTGAAGGAAGGTTCTTGTCTATAAGAAATATTAACGATTTACTGAATTATTATATCCAATTTTTATTTAATTTCTATGTTTCAATACGATACTCATTATTCAAAGAAGTGGTTTTTACGCAAAAACTGTTTTTTTTTTCGGTAGCATTTTGGGCAGAATTCGCGTCAATAAAAATTAACCGCTTTTTGTTTATTATTTCGACAAAAATGGAAACTAAAGAAACTATCTTTCCTATAAATCAAATGATATTGATATAAATTAGGCTTCTTTTCCAGACTCGTAAATCATCAAATCTCAAAAAAACAACCTACTATCGGTTGCAAAAATGTAAAAAGTCAAATTTACACAGAGTATAACTCAAGATCTTGTCTACAGATTGGCTTTTACATTTTACCAATTTTCTTTGCAATAAAGGCTATAAACAAGATTTTCATCAAGTTCTTAATGAATTGAACTCATATGAACCATCTTAAAAGAATAACATTTACTTTCTAAAAAAAAATCAGTAAAAAGTTTCAGATATGGATTTTAGTTTGTTCTTATGTTTATTCATTATAATTTTCTTTATTGTTATTGTTATCTTTATTGTTTTTACTTATAAATGTATTTACTTTTTATTATTATAATGGGTACTGATGGTGTTATTATTCGGATACGCTTTGTTTCATATGCATTTTATTTTTAGTTGTTTTTTGAATATTGCAAACGACTGTAACTTCTTACGGAACTGAAAAAAAAACAACAAATAAGTGTCTACAAGTCAAACAAGTGTCTGAAATAATAGATTGTAAGTGTACAGCGAAGAGCTGTAGGCATGTTTTTTTTGTTTGTTTTTAACGTATTTTGAATCAACAGCAGCAATCAAATTTTCTGGTAGCAAGTAGGTAGCAGCAAACAAATAAAATACCAAAACAAATTATTTCTTTTCAGACCCATTTTTTTATATTATTTTTACTTTATCATACGCAGTAAGATAAAGTATTGTAATCATGCCGAAAAAAAAAATTGAGATTTTAGCGGAAATAGGTCTTTTTGGGTCCCCTGAACATTTTTGACCAAGGTACAAAAAAATGTCTGTGTGTGTGTGTGTGTGTGTGCGTGTGTGTGTAAACGATTTTTGTGGAGACGATTCCGGAGAAACTACTAAAGGTATCGGGACGAAAGTTCATATTTAGAAGTTTCATGACCTAACTTAGAGCTGAAAAGCTTTTGGTTCAAGAGGGTCCAAAGAAACTGGTAGTTTATTCTAAGCCTTTTTCAAGGATTTTGCAAATGAGCCGCCATTTCTGTAATTTCGTCAAAATAGTCAAATAATAAATTAAAGTAGAGGAAATTTTGAATATTTTCTGCCTATGACATTTTTTGGTAAAATTAATAGTTTAGCTTTTTAGGTTATTCTAAGCCTTTTAGAAGGATTTTGGAACTGAGCCGCCATTTCTGTAATTTCGACAAAATAGTTAATTAATAAATTAAAGTAGAGGAAATTTTGAATAATTAATGCCTATGAAACTTTTTGGTAAAATTAATAGTTTAGCTTCAAGAGCAAATTCTATTTGATCGAGATCGGTCGCATCTGCATTGATATGAAATTACATAGTAGCCAGGATTTTGACAAATATTTTTTTGTGTTGTCACATTCGAAAACAGCTGATCTCATCAGAGGTTGGAGAACCACTATGGAACGTTGCCGCTGTAGTGCGGCAAATTATAAAATACAAATTTCAAATAAAGTAAGATCACCAATTTGATTGTTTGTTGATAAGAAATATCAACCCGTTTTTATATCTAATTCTAAAAACGATACATTGAGAAAATTATAAATAAAGTATAGCGATAAATGTAGTTTTATTTTAGTATGTTGGTAGGGATGTGTCATGAACAAATCTTAATATGTCAGAATTTGAATTACCTTTTTAAGGTGCGTTTTCATTAGTGATAATGGCAGTGGTAGCAGACGCCGTTATAGTATTTCCAATAGTAAATTGATAGTGACTCATGTTTATGTACAAGCAAACTAATATGTGTCATTATCACGATATGTAAGAAATACTATAATTTGGTATTCTACCACCGCCATTAGCTACCATTACCTACCAATCTGAACGCACCTTTAAACTTGACGTTTCGTCAAAGTGGTACCAACCTAGCATTTACTATACAGAAATCATTTATTTTTTTTAATACGTATTTCTTAAAAAGCAACACAATAAACGTTGATATCGCTCCTGCCAAAAACTAGATAGCCGACTCGCTCATATGCGACGGCGACACTCCGCCTTCGGTGACGCGCCGCTTCACCGCTCGTCGCGCTATTCCGTACTTTCGGCATTTGTGACATAAATAATTATTATTCTAATGACGTAGTGTAGGTAGTGTCAAATGCTGATGCTTTGCCAATACCTACGATTTATCTCAATAGAATAGATTCTCATGCAGCTAAACTATTAATTGTATATATTGTATGATAAAGTCATGTGCCTGGCCACATCAGATTTTTTAATAATATAATACAAAATATTCCATTGTTTAGTAATTTCTTGAATAAAGTTTATTGAGTAACTGCGTTGCATGCGTACGTGTTTAGTAAGTCTTCAGGAAAAATGCTGAAATATTATTCCAAGGAAGTAAAACAATTAATTATCATTGTCAGAAATTACTTTCTCAATTAACTATAGCACAGCTATTGTATCTGTTAACATTGTCTGTCTGTTGTACTTCTATTAGATTTTAAAACAAAAAAATCAGATGCAATGCAGTAAAATTATTGTACGTAAAAAATAAAGTTGCAAAAAGCCACAATACATCTAAAATTAAAGATATGTTAAATTTGTTGATATGCAATGAAACCACCTGATTTTCGGCAGAAATAATAGTGCAAAGTAATAAAAAATCACAAAACAGAATATGTATACAATTCCACAAATAAAGAAAAAAATCACGTGTGCTAGCTTAAAAAGTAAAAAAGTAAAACCGAACGAGAAAATGCATTATTACATAAAAAATTAAGAAAATAAAAACGCCACTCTATAGAAGAGACTATTTAGTGTAAGGTGAACAAAAATTAAAATTTGTTTGTTAAGTGGTTTAGGAGAAAAAAAATCGTAAAGTCGAACGTTATTTTAAAATCGCAAAAATCGGGTACCTTTTTTTACTTCTCTCGCGCTCGTGGCTAAACCGATGGGCAGAAAAATTTGATAGTCACTCCTCTTATGTAGAAATGATTTAGGAGTATAACCCGCTTTATTTAATTTTTTTCTGTTCAGCCATTTCAGAGTTACGGGCCTTCAAACACAGGGCTCAATACTTGTGCAACAAAAAGTAAATACAAACATTTGAAGTAATTATATTGGATTGTCGTTGAATTATCGTATTCAAACTTGAAAAACAAAAAAATCAAGTATTTCTCAACAAATCGGTGCGATTTAGCTTTAGCTTTAGCAATTATTTACATCCGGGTTTCTAGCATTCGATTAAGGTTGCAATCGCGCTGGTATTGCCAATTATATCCATTATCAAACTTATCGAAACTAGATCAATCGATTTACAGGCGAGGTGACTGGCCGAAATCGTGGCTGTTGTTAGCGATTTTATCCGGCTTAGGTTTAGAAACGGGAAGTGTTCATTTTTTCGTTTCGCAAATTTGCCTTTCCGTCATTTCGAACACTGTAGGTAGATACAGAGTTTACGTAGTCAGGAAAAACAATTATATTTTGTATTTTGTTATCGCGTAGGGAAATTACCTAAATTTGTATATCGAGGGCGGCCGATATTCGCCAATTATTTGATTACCGATCGTAAATAGGCACAGGAAAAAAAAGATAAATACTTTGTTGGTACAGAGTGCGTCATTGGAATGCATACAGTGTCCCTAGAACTAATTATACCTATAGTAAACCAACATTTTATTTGTCGAAAAAATCATTCTTTATAAAGAGATTTAAATGTTCTAAAAACGCCACACCCATTGTTAGAATATTGATTTAATATACAGAATGGTTGTAAAACAAAAAACAAAAATAAATTTGCTCATAAGTAAAGTTTTTACTTAAGATTCTTCTGTGTTATATATTTACTGAAGCCGGAAAGAACACAAGTTACTTCTTTTATGAGAAATTTAATGGTGCAATTGACGGAAAATACTTAAAAAATCTGTTTGTTCAATGATAATTAGTATCTGAATCAGTAGAGAGAAAATATCAACTATCTCCAGTTTTTTAGGAAAACAAATCTCATAGTTAATAAACAAGTTAATAAACAAATATATTCTTTTGTTAAAAACACATTTCCTAGTTAAGTTTGACA
Organism: Melinopterus prodromus; assembly: GCA_964023965.1. Classification (NCBI taxonomy): domain Eukaryota; kingdom Metazoa; phylum Arthropoda; class Insecta; order Coleoptera; family Scarabaeidae; genus Melinopterus; species Melinopterus prodromus. Next base: position 69,242,087 of record OZ030392.1, read on the forward strand.
GCTCGTATTGTTAAGTTATATTACAATAAAAGATATACTGATATGCAATATAGTTAGTACCTTTTGTCATTAAAAATATCTTCAAGATTGTATAAGTCTTTTTTAAGTTATTGGTAAAAAATAAAAGTGTCTCAACCCTAGTGTTAACAGAGCCAGAATAATACCAATGACCTGTTTTCAATACAAACAACATCGCCACCGTACCCTACTCGAACACGGCAAAATACCTCGGTATGACGCTAGACACCAAGCTCCGCTGGAAAGCACATGTTAAAAAGAAACGAGAAGCATTGGGCATAAGATACAAAAAATGTGTTGGCTTATTGGTAGGAAGTCGTCTTTGTCGACATATACTAAACTCCTACTTTACAAGCAGATCTTAAACCTGTGTGGACCTATGGTAGCCAACTGTGGGGCTGCACTAAGCCAAGCAATATCACGATCATTCAACGCTTCCAAAATAAGGTGCTAAGAAACATCGTGGGTGCACCGTGGTATATAAGGAACAGAAATCTCCACAGGGATCTTGAAATGGAATTAGTAACGAACGACATTGGAAAGTTTGCAGAGAATCATCACAACAGACTTCTCCAGCACACGAATGTCGAGGCAATCCAGCTTCTTGACAATTGTGACAGTGTGTGAAGACTCAAAAGAACCAAACCTTTTGAGTTGGTAAAGTGAAGTTAAAAAAGCAGAGCACAGTGTTATGCGAGTGATAGCTGATAGGTGAACAAAGCAGAGCAACGTGCAGTGTGTGAAGTTTAAAGCGTCAGCATCCAAATTAAATTTAAGTTCCACCAATGGGGAACACTTAATATCGAACACTTTTTATACGTAGCAAATTAGGTTAGATTAATATAGAGGCAAAAAATGTTGACAGTCAGTTGCTTTTACAAGCACTATTCTACAGTGTCGTGCAGAAAGGGCACTTTCTAATTTTTAGAATTTTGTTTTAAAAACTTAATAGACAAAATGTGAATTAAAACATAATTTTTAGGAGTCTGTCTTGTCAAACTATCTCTAATTCCAAATTAAAACATGTCAAATCTAAATAATTTTTTACTTTAATAGTTCCTCACATAACAACTTCTTGTGTCTAGCCTTATCTGCTTTAAAAACCGAATAATCAGTTCAATCGTTTCGAAAAGTATTATATTTGAAAATAATGTCATTAAAAATAACCTGAAGTTGGTGATAGTTGCATCAATTTGATAACAGCATAAAAGAAGTATAGGCATGTGAGGCATCATAGGATAACTACTGTTTAGAAAATTACAATTTTCGCAAATATTTCAACATTTGAACATTAAACTTTCCTATTAGTTCATTAAAGTAACACAATTAATTGAGATCTTATTAATAACAACTTTAACCGGAAGCACCTCAAGAATAGATAGTCAGTAAATTGCTCGCAGTGATTGTCGAAAGTGCCAATTTATACATGAAATACCGTCAAGTCATCGCGTGATTAACACTAGAGGTAAAATAAACATTAACAACCGGTTACCTAGGTAACGGTAATTACTATTTATACCGTATGTGTGGGACGTCCTCCAAAAACTAGGTCTTCGGCGGCCATATTTTCTTTTCAGTCAAGCAAATTAATTTTTAATAACCGTTCTAAACGCGGCGGGGCTAATACAGAGAAAACAAGAGAAGGCTACTACCGCTGAGCCAGCGGCAGTCAAGGAAAATGCGATTTCCCTTCTAATAGAACGAAATATCGTAATAAAAAAGCTTTTACCGCAATCGTTATATTCTATTACTCGGTTTCTTCGGTGGTATATGTTGTCCTCGAAAAAGAAACCTAAACCTTGTGGTTCAGCGCTAGATATTAACGGGTATTGTTATTGACTGTTGTAGTAGTATGACATGGTGACCACAGGAATTTAAGCTAAAAGTTGTGTTGTTCCAGTTTCACTGCATATCCAGGCGTAGGTAGATAGCCAAGGTTGAATATTTATTTACTAACAATGGTTTCTGAAAGACTGTTACCATTTTTCTTTTACAAAAACGACAAATAGTACAAATAAACGACAAAATGAGAACCTCTGCCCGAAAGAAGGTCTGGTAATAAATTTTAATAATTGTATATTTAACAATTCCATTCCATGGAAGATATTTATTGGTGTCTGCGCTGATGGAGCTCGGGCTTTAACAGAAAAGAATCGCGGCCCTCATAAAAAAATTAGTAGCTCGAAAAACAGTAGCTCCAGAAGCTCAATGCACTCACTGCAAAATCCATCGGGATTTTCTAGTAGTAAAATCTATACCAGACATACTAAAAACAGTTTTGGATCAAGCAGTAAAAAGATAACATTGTCTCTTCGTACACAGATAGAAAAGATTTCTTGTTTTAAAGAAATGTATTTATTTGAATTTATTCTTTTGGGTCAAAACATATTTCTTTGACGCCAACAATATTTACTTCATTGAATACTCTAGTTTATTTGCTCGCAGAGAATAATTTATTTGAAATATTTATTTAAGTGGAATAAATATATATGGATACAAACAAAAATTACTTTCCTTTAAAGTAATATTTTAGTTTTGATTTAAAAAAAAACGTTTCTTTACACCAATGAAATATAATTTTGATTTTAACATATGAATTTGTATATAAGGAGAGATTTATTTCGCTTAAAGTAATATTTTGTCTTTGGCTTAAAAATAGGTTTACTTCCGCCAAAGAAATCATATTTTGATTAAAATAAATATATTTGTACACAAGAAGAGATTTATTTCCTTTAAAGTAATATTATTGTTTTGGCTTTAAAATAGGTTTACTTCCACCAAAGAAATCATATTTTGATTCAAATAAATATATTTTTAATGTCATCCAACTGTATTGTTAGATGGCGCTGTAAACTCTCTCCTCGCACTTCGTACATATCGAGAGTATAAAGCCGCGTGATTGACACTACAGAACTCATAGAGTACAGTGCCTGCAAGTTCAAGTTGCGATTCCAAATCAGAGTACACTTTACTAACTTAACCTTGACTATATGTTGGGTTGGGAAGACCAAGCACTGGTCGAGGATGTGCGACATCCCAAAAAGGAGGTGACACATGGCGAGTCTTCCGAAAAATTCTTATCTATTAATTCCTTCAACAAATTAATAATTTTAAGCATTTTAACTCGACCAACAATTTGGTTAATTTAAAAAAATGTATTTCTTTCGCTCAACACAATCATAATTATTTGAAGTAAATAAATCTCATTTCTTATAATACACAAATTGCAAACTTTTTAACTGGAAACATAAGTTGTTTGACGCAAATCAACGTTCTTTTTACCAAACAAATATTTCAAATAAATGCGTTTTTATCCGCAAATAAATATTTCTTTGCCTCTATTGAAACAACAAATTTCTTTGAGTCACTGCATATTTATTTGAATCAAACAAAAATTTCTCTCTGTGATACTTAAATCAGAAGTTCAAGTTTTCCATGCAGAACCTCATTTCGACTTCAAATATTGTTTCTTTGTTGAATTGTGGATAGTCCGGTTAGCATATTTAGCTGATATTTTTGGAAAGTTGAATAATATAAACTTAGTTTTGCAGGGAGAAATGGACGTTTATTGTTATTGTTTATATTACTATGTTATTATTGTAAAATTAACGCAACAATAAAAAGAAGTTAATAAAAATAAATGTAGTTTATTGTCAGCATTAGAAGGCTTTTTTGAAAAAATCATTATCATAATAACCAAGTTTAACAGTGAATTTCCAGAAAACTTTGACAATGAAAATTGGATCAGAACTCTGGAAAAAACTATGAGTATACCAGATAACTTCAGTGCCAAAGAGAAACAACAATTGATAGAAACTTCCTCAGACTGATAGAAAATTTTAAGATTAATACACACCAATGTTTAGATCCAGAGGAAGAATTATTTTAAAGAAATTGCAGATTAAGATATTTGATTTTTAATGCCTTTTTGCACCACCAATTATTATCAAATATAGTTGTCATCAATATTAATTTAAAGGACAAACATAGGACAAAATTAATTATTCATGCAAGTTTGAGCTTGATACTAACTTTCACTGAGCACGAAATTTAAAAACATGGGTTTAGCAAAACAGTCCAAGTCGCATCAATATTTAAATTATTTTATATTACTTCAATGTATGTGTTCAGGTCTATGAATGGCCGGCGTTAATCCTGCACTGAATCCTATTGAACACGTGTGGGATCAGCGTGACCGAAGTGTTCGCAAGCGACCTAATCCATCACTAACCATACAGGAACTGACACAAGCCCTGATTGAGGAATGGGAAAGCATACCCCAAGAATCTCTTCGCAGACTAGTGCAAAGCACCAATCCACAGAAAACCCAACTGTCATCGATACTATGACACTCATTTCTATTTTGTTTTGCGTTATTAATTTACATTTTTAAGTGTAACGTAGAAGTAACTAAGAGTTGTAGCAAAATCGTAAAATTATAGAAATCTAGGCCTTCGTATAGCGCGGCATTCATTATTAGGCTCGCTATACCATATCAGAAGTGGGATACACCCACCTGGGGGAATGCCAGTGAACCCGTCCGCGGTTTTGCATTCGTAAATAATGGCACTCATTATTTAAGTAACGCACAATGCACGCACTAATTACCGCATTGCAGACAGGAGGAAAAGAAAAATGGTCGGTAATTTCTAAGATGTAATTTTATACGCGCGTACGGCCACGCACATCGCTAATTTTTGATCGGCCAACCGTGATCCCGAACAATAGACGACGCAATTTCCAAACTGGACTTTGTATCCGATCCCTGAAACTTATAAAACATTGTTTATATTGTTAATGTGATAATTGGCATTATTTTTGTTTGTGGGATCAACTTTCCCGCGCGTTGGTCTGCGAGAGACATTCAACACGTATTCCTATCGCATGTGAAACTTTTCAATGGTGTTCATTCCCATGCATTTAAGGGCTTTTTTTGGCAATAGATTTATGACTTTTGTCATAAACTGTATAATGTTTTGTATAATCTAACAACTCCTCAAACTATTTGGTAGATTCAGTTCATACTTTTAATTCTTTTGTTTTAATTGTAAATAAATATTTGTTATTCTTTAATTGAGATTTTTAAGTTTTACGTATGAGTAGTTTCTTTTAGTATATAAAGTGAGCAAACCAGCTACAATTAATGGTAGAGATTTTCAAACTGCAATTCAGTTATGCAGTCGCATAACGATTGTAAATAGGTCAACATGCCGATGTGTTGTTTTTTGCAATCTGTGAATTGTACTTTTCAAGTGGTCTTATTATGTCAACACTTGTGATCAATCGATGTTTCAATGCATGTACCAATAGATGCTAAGTACATTGCATGCTGAATTCTAGATAAGAACGAATGAAAAAACATGTTTGTTTCGTACCTACTTGGAACGACCATTGTCAGAAACCGATGGGCAAAAGTTCAGTGTCTTTGTAGTGACAAATTTTTAAGAGTCTGAATATTTTGAAACAATTTTAAAGTTACTAGAGGTATGTCACCTATAAAATTGCATTGTGCTAGAATCGCAAAGGTCCCTGGTTCAAATCAAGGTCGTGCCTGAAATTTTTGATTTATTTAAAATTTACTTCCCGCCTGTATGTCACCATATTATTAACCTATAAAGAGTAAAATTTACTTTGACATAATTTTGAAGTTCCTTTTCAAAATAAATGTTCGTTCACTTAAAAAAAAAAAACAAGCCGACAAATCCAGAATCCAGTTTTATAATACCATAAACTCCAAGCTAAACAATTATCTAATTATGTCCTCTCTCATTTTCACTGTTAACTAAAAAATTGGTCAGATACTTATCCACAATACGCAATGTGTGTCCGTTTAAAGTAAAAACCTTAAAAACGACATTCAGAGAGACAGAAGAGCTTCATAAACGAAATATCAACACTCAAGTCGTAACAGAAATTTCACAACGTTTGGCGCGGTCACGACAGCGGCCGCATAGGGTAAATGTTAGATTTAGCATAAAGCGAAAAATGTCATCGGACGTTTGTTTGTTCTCGTTATCTAGGAGGCTGCGATCGCCGTATTACCTATTGTGCAAGTGGCGCCCTCTAGCGGCAGCGACACGAACTAACTAACCTGGAGCCGTACAATAACATCGGCCGGTTTACTTAACAAACAATTGATCGAGAAATTCAAGGTACACGTTTGATGAATGTTATTCTTCAAAATGATGTTTTGAGTGGAGCGGAAATACGGTATTTGGAAGCACGTGTCACGTATTTACTGAAATGTACTCGTTTTACGAAATAAAATGTCAAACTTTACTTTAACTTAAGAGAAAACGGCGTTTGAAAACGGAATGAAAATTGGCCTCTAATGACTCAAATTACAGAACTTTGGTTATCCTTGATTCCTTTTTCAAAAACGTTAAATAAAGAAAAGTTTGTCGGTCTATCCGGTTCGGCGATCTACCCGCTACGGCGATCTACCCGGTACGGCGATCTACCCGGTACGGCGATCTACCCGGTTCGGCGATCTACCCGTTTCGGCGATCTACCCTCTTCGGCGATCTACCCGTATCAGCGAGCTATATATGTATTATTATCGAGAATTTCTTGTTCATTATTATTAATATTATTAAATAATAAATAGTATTAATATTAATTTGATGGACGAAGGTAATACGGTATGATACTTCGGTTTCGCGGTATTATTTCTCAACAGATTGCTGGAATTGGAGCAAGGTTTTATCTAAAACGTGACCCGGTATCGCCTCTACCTATAAACGTTATGGTTCGCTACACGAAAACTGCTTCTGGTTGCCGGCTTGAAAGACGATTGGCTCAAAAATGGGAACAGTATCTCGGTCGCTAGACTCAATCGCGTTACAACCGTGTTATAGGATTACACAAGAATACACGTATGTACTTACATATGTAAGACGTACTATCGTGGCCATATATTATGTCCCCTCTTTTAAAGTCCATTTTCTCGCAAATTTAGGAGCGAAACATTTGAAAAAATTCTGGTGCTGTCCATGATTAATATGCTACAACTCATAAAAATTAAAAAGCTGTATTGGCGTTTTCCCGATTTTTCCAAATTAAGAAGAATTGGCGCTGTTTTTGCCACGTAAATTTTATTCGTTTAACTTTAGCAATTAATTACTCCGGAAATAATCTATAGATTTCAACCAATTAAAAAGTTAGAAGAGCTAGAGTAATGAAATATAGACTATAGGCTACCCACTAATTCATAGGTTTAAAGCCATTGTTTATCTTGCATTTTCCTTACAAAAGATCGAGTTGAAGCATCTCATGATTGCTGCAATTGACGCGGCGCTCTTCGGTCTTTCGGGCGAGCGGGGGAAGGGATCGACAGCGACGCTGCCAGTAGTGGCGGATCGCACGTGCATTAGTTACTAGGAGAACAGTGTTTACGGACACAATACATATAACGACACGGCGATTATGCCTCGCCAAAGAAATTTGGATATCCGGCGACAGATTACCGAATTAAAAAATAATGGCAAAATGAGTCAATAAGATAACAGAACCACGAACAGGCATTTGGAAGTCCCATGGGAATTCTTGGCAATTTAAATCGGGTTTCGGGATTAGCATTTAAAATTAATGAACGATCTGCAAAATAATCTATGTGTCTACAAATTTACGATGCTAAAGTTGTAAAGTTGTGTGATATTTCTAAGTTTTATACGCTCAGAGCTGACGTTTGTAATATATGTAATATGTCAAGAGTTGGTATTTATTTTATATTGTTTGTGCATGTATTTAAATATTATTAATAAATAAACTGTTGAAACTGTTATAATAGTTTGAATATTTATATAACAAAATCGGACATACTTTTTAAATATTTTTGGGTTTATCAAGCAAACTTAATTTAGTATTCAGCACTAATCGGAAAATCTGCTAATTCCATATTATTAGATCTATCCGCTTCCATCAAAATCGTGTTTACAACCTTATTGTATAAAACTGCAGAAAACATAAACGCCAATGGATAGAAGATTGATAGAAACGTCTACACGTTTCTGAAATTCTCCAAATTTTCATATCTCGAAAACACGCAGAGATATAAGAAAACCCTCACCACCAATCGATTCCTTTCACCCGATTTATCCGAAAACGAGTACAAACACGACCCACCCAAAAACTACAAAATTTCCATAACTCGAATACCAGCAGAGATACAACAAAACCCTCACCACCATTCGATTCCCAGCACCGGATTTACCAGAAAACGAGTACAGACACGCCCCACCTAAGAACTACGAAACTTACCAGACCCCCGTGATTATTGTGATCGCTATCCAGCTTGCCGTCGACGCAAAAATAGCACTTGCTCTGCGGCGACCAGTCTTTCAGGCGATCCTCGGCCTCCTGGTTCCTGTCGGCGTCCTCAGCCACCGCCTCCGTCTCCTCGTCTTTGACGATCACCGTCGTGGCGGCTTCTTCGTTTTCTTCTTCTTCTTCGGTTATCTTGGCGGCCGTTTCGCCGTTCTCCGGCTTGGCGGCGGCAGCGGTGGGGGCGGCGGAGACCGTCTCCGCGCCAACTCCGTTCTCCGACGGTGGCGTCGCTGCTGTCGTTCTGGTCGGCGACGTTTCGTCGTCGCCGATGATGTCGTCTTCGTGTTGTTCTTGCTGTTGTTGTTGGGAGATGTGGATGCGAGCCTTGTCGTCTGCTGGGCTCCCCTCCCTTAAAAGTATCGTCGGTGATTCTTCTTCTTCGTGTTGACGGTGGTGGTGGTGTTGTTGGGGCTGCTGCTCGGCAGACTTCTTCACGTTGTTGTTGAGAGGTTGAAGGTAGTTCCTGGACATAGACTCTTGGTATAGTTTCCATTTCCTGCGACCCATCAGCTCTTCAGCTATCCTTTCCAACCCTGGAATTGATAAAGGATTGGAGGCATCAGTGGATATAGTTTTGTTTCTCTTAAAGATGGTATTGAAATAACTAAAATAGTTTTAGAAACATACAGATGACTCCTACAGACAAGTTACAAATACAAGTTGTTCCTTGTTTTTTTGCATATCTTTCAGCAACCTAGCATTCATATGAAAAGGTATTTACTTATTCTGAATTAGACGAGACACAAAATTGTTAGACTAAAAGCTTTTGTATATTTTCAATCGCGCTTTGCGCAAAAAATTGTCTTATGTAAGGCCATACACTTTTTATCCTACCATTAAGACAATTAAAAGGCCAAAAAGTTATAAAAGAGTTTACTATCAAGCGACAAATATAATATTCAGATCAAGATTATGGGAAGTGAATATTTTGCAGGCTACAGCCTAGAGCGTTTCCTGGGCCTAGATGGCGTAACGATCAACTCTAAAGAAATTCATCTGTGAAAGTTTCTACAGGACTGTGCTATCTCTGTCTCTCTTTCTCTATATCTACAGAAATGCATGTTCCGTTTCACATAAGTGCAATTGGGCTAAATGTAGGACATTCTGTCGTCTAGACCATTATTGATGAATTTCCCAACTGGCCATGTTGCCTATACGTTGCCCACTTCGTCATTTCCGGCTACCAGAAAAGAGGATGTTTACTTATTCAGACACAAGTTGGTTTTTAGCAAATTAGGGTTTTATTGATTTGCAGTGTGACACAACGATAGTAGTTTGTTTTAATTTTATTTCAAATAAATATATTTTAGTGTGAAAACATCATCCAACTGTATTGTTAGATGGCGCTGTAAATACTCTCCTTGCAGTTCGGCTTTATCTTAAAGTATAAATAGTGAACAATCAACAATTTCGTTAACTGAAAAAATTGATAAGAAAAATTAATTTTTTCGTTGAGCACTTTGACGGTTTTATTTGATTTTAGTTTCTCGATTTCATATTGTTCGAGTAGATCAAGTTTATGAACTTTTTTTACATTTGTGCAGAAGTTTGAAATTATCATAATCCAAAGTGTGACCAGTTTCAAATCTGTGTTTGAATAAATTTGAGGTTATTCTGGTTTTATGTTCACTAAAACAGACACATAAAACCAGAAATACCTCAAATTTATTCTAACACAGATTGGAAACTGGTCACACTGTGGATCATGAAAATACAAAAAAATACAAACAAATACATCTTTATCCGCAAGTAAATATTTCTTTACTTCAATTGAAACACCAAAGTTTAAATATGAATTAAATGTGTGTAAATTTGTGTATTATTGAAGAAATGCAAATGCATATCAATAAATTAACCATCAGTATTATAAGATTACTAATGAAAATTAAAATTAATAGCAATATTAAGTCAGTAATAAAATAATTATAACTAAAGAATTAGTTATTTAAGTTTTTCAAATAAATCTTATTAGTTCCACGTTATTCCAGTCTTATTTTTCCATGATTTCTGAATGTATTGTATCGTTTTGGTGCAGTCCTTTGATTACTTCTTTAGCCTTTACTTTACTTACTTTACTTTACTTTACTTACTTACTTTACTTTCTTTTTCTAATAGAACAAATATTTTCACGTTTTTTAATTCAAAGATAAATTCCAAGAACTTTTTGTAGGAATATTTTTTTATTCAATGCATCATTTTTAAGGCATAAGCAATTAATCAAAACTCATAAACTTTTATATATAAATTATATATAAACGGATAAAAAATACCAGCGCAATTAAATAGAATTAAATTAAATGTTCAAACAGCAAATTAATCAAAGTACAGGAGTTTTAATTAATTGCTGATACCTAAGTGTGATGCCTTTTATGAAAATGGTTCGCACAGTAAATTCGTAAAAATAATCTCAGAATTAAAAAAAATTTCCGCTATGTCTCACCCAGCCTCGCCCAACGTTTCACCGATTTATTCGGGCTGAGTGTAGAGCTACCATTACATATTTGGATACTTTAACACGAGAGCCAAGAAAAGAATAACTTACTAAATTTGATCATCCTGTTCGAAAACAGCCGGAAATTAAAAACGAATGAAAGCTAAGCGAAATTTTCCATCTTTGAATATCAAACGTGTGAACAAGTTCGACCTGATTTTAAATATACCTACACATCCACCGTATATTATTATTTTAATTAATCTATTTAAAACACTTAAACACTTTTTGTTTATAATTATTTATTCCGCGAATTCATTTTCCAAAGCACCTGGTACGTTTTTGCTACGGTTTCATTAGCATTTAGGCGACACGGACTAGTGCGCTCCTACAATATCAAAAATTACATTTAAACTGTCTTGTCTCCGATTTCTAACGAAATTTCTAAACCCAACCAAACGATAGATGGATAATTTTTGTGAGAAAGGAACCGTGAACGCCAGCAACCAAGATTTCTATTACTTGATAGTTCTTTTTTCTATTAAATTCTGCTATTTACGAGTGTGTTCTACCAATTCCAATAAAATCCGGAATTACAAAATTAATAGAACGAACAGATAAATTAACAGTTTGTGTCTATAATCCGCTAACAAAAATAATAAAACCGTGAACACGATAGCTGCCTACAGACTTTATTGTATTAATTAGAAATCTGTTTCTTTATTAGTTATCTCTTTTTTTTTGTATATAATTTTAGTTGTAAGTGTGGGATTCGTACAGGAAGCGAGTTTTCTACTGAAAAAGGAAGTGTCGTTTCTACACTTGAAATTTATTTCCTGTTTAAATTGAGCACTATGGTATTTACACACACATAGATTCCCGTGCTAAGTTATCGATTGGTCTGTTGAGTTGTCGAAAGTGGGCAGAAAATTTAAGAGAAAGCGGATTTCGCTAAAATATTTAATGCCGCTTTCGGGCTCAATTTCTAAAACGGTGTGCTCGTCACGAGTTTTGCATATCACGAAAAAACATCCGCCATGTGCTGGAAAATAGTTTCTAATTCATTTATTAAAATGCTTTCATTTTACTACTTTTCGATACTTATTGAGAGATAAACAAAATAATGATGATTTAGGGGTAACAACTCCGTTGCTAACAGGCAACAGAACGACTAGCCGATTAGTATTGTAACAATATTAAGTATCGACAGCCAAAGAAACACAAAGTTGATTGTTGAAAATTGTTTATAACGTTTTAAAAATTACTGAACGACGATATTCCATACGTCAAAATGTAGACTACCTATCTCAATTAGTTAGTCACTATTTTCCGTTCTGTAGCAAACAACCTTTAAATAACAATAATTTGCATATACGTTCTATGCAAGCTTTCAGATAAACTACGAAAAACGCTACAGAAAAATTGTTATAACTTTTACATAAATTAAATTTATAGGAAATGGAAATAAATTGTTATAGATGTTTGCTTCATATGACAAATTCGTAGGTAATTAATCGTTGTATTTACTCATTTACGCTGAGAAATTTTCTTTGTGGCATACAACCCCTAAATCACAGTAATTTTGTCTATTACTTATTTAAGTATTGCGGTACATATTACATACCTTTACAACAGAAAAATGTTTATAACTTTTACAAAAACTGATTAAATCCTTTCGCCAAATTGTAGGTAATTGATTGGGATTACACTTTTTAAATGATTACATTAAAACCTGAAAAGCCTCCACATTATGATATTATGTATGACACCAAGTGGAGGGAGTTCATATTTTGGTTGGCTGTGATAACAACATGTTTATAACTTTTTCATAAATTATTATATAACTTTCCACCATATACTAAATTATAGGTAATTAGATGCGGTAGTCCTATTCTTGAATGCAAAATGTTTTGCTCTGAGGTGAAGAACCCCTGAATAACGATATTGTACTTATGTTGTGTGGCTTCAACTAAACATTATTTTGTTCTGCTTTAGCCAAATGTTATAACTTTTCTAAATGTAGTTCTATAATTTTCTGTCATGCGTCATATTGAAGATCAGTAATGGGGGTTAAATCCTTTGGTAGTCGATTTCGGAACATTTTGTAAAAAAATTGTCCCGCAAATACAGTATGAATGTTCACGTGTTCATCTGATCCATAAACGTGTATAATAATAATTTTTATCCCAACTACTTTGCTCGTAATCGCACATGAAGCGAAATCATAACATTCAACCTCCTATAAACAACGTAAAATCTAAGTTTCAAAAATCCTCCTGAACAAACTAAAATAGATAGAGGGCTGTACTTTTTAGAATTAATTACCCAATGTATCTGATCCATAAACGTGTATAATAATAATTTGTATCCCAACTACTTTGCTCGTAATCGCACATGAAGCGAAATCATAACATTCAACCATCTATAAACAACGTAAAATCTAAGTTTCAAAAATCCTCCTGAACAAACTAAAATAGATAGAGGGCTGTACTTTTTAGAATTAATTACCCAATGTATCTGATCCATAAACGTGTATAATAATAATTTGTATCCCAACTACTTTGCTCGTAATCGCACATGAAGCGAAATCATAACATTCAACCATCTATAAACAACGTAAAATCTAAGTTTCAAAAATCCTCCTGAACAAACTAAAATAGATAGAGGGCTGTACTTTTTAGAATTAATTACCCAATGTATCTGATCCATAAACGTGTATAATAATAATTTGTACCACAACTACTTTGCTCGTAATCGCACATGAAGCGAAATCATAACATTCAACCTCCTATAAACAACGTAAAATCTAAGTTTCAAAAATCCTCCTGAACAAACTAAAATAGATAGAGGGCTGTACTTTTTAGAATTAATTACCCAATGTATCTGATCCATAAACGTGTATAATAATAATTTGTACCACAACTACTTTGCTCGTAATCGCACATGAAGCGAAATCATAACATTCAACCTCCTATAAACAACGTAAAATCTAAGTTTCAAAAATCCTCCTGAACAAACTAAAATAGATAGAGGGCTGTACTTTTTAGAATTAATTACCCAATGTATCTGATCCATAAACGTGTATAATAATAATTTTTATCCCAACTACTTTGCTCGTAATCGCACATGAAGCGAAATCATAACATTCAACCTCCTATATACAACGTAAAATCTAAGTTTCAAAAATCCTCCTGAACAAACAAAAATAGATAGAGGGCTGTACTTTTTAGAATTAATTACCCAATGTATCTGATCCATAAACGTGTATAATAATAATTTGTTACCATACACAATTTAATAATCTAACAAATGTGAATATTTATTAAAAAAAAACAAACGTAAATTTTTTAGGTGTAAAGGTTCCAGTGCTTTAAATTTGCAACGTTTTCAAAAGATAATTATTACAATATGAGTACTTCCAACTGCTTCCGAGATGACGCACTATTTCTGACTTATTTAACACAAATAGTAACAGCAATATTGTTCTGCAAAATAAAAGTTGTGGAATGCTTCATTCGTTTTTAGTTTTTAATTTGAATAAAGACGATATTATAATATTAAATGTACATTCAGCGAAACATACGAGAGTTTTAATGAATAATTACACTTATTCCAGTTTTTCTTTTGTCACAAAATGTTATATGGACATTTCAAAGCACATTTTGTGCAAACAGGAAAAAAAAAACATTTTGTATAAAATAGATTGAGCTGGTTTTGATACTAAACGCCGTATGTGATAGAGTTACTAAAGACGAAAAAAATAGTTTTTTAGTTTGGTTTTGTATATCTACGGATTGTTTTCTTAAACTTAAAATAGTTTAATAATAATTTTTGTGGTCAGTAATAATAAACCCATCGTTTCTGGAAACTATAAATTAACAAATTAACTAGAACTGCCGATTTGCACGAAAACACTGTCAACAGGTCGCCTGAAAATGACTCGACGAAAGTTTAAGACAATAACATCAAAGTTTGCGCAAGTTTTCTCGGTAAATCAACAAATCGAAAAGTTGCCGTTCCAGCAATTTGTTCCAACCAACGGCTGGCTGCGCAAAAAAACAAACATAGTCGTCGCCCGATGTTGGTTGTCGTGTTGCACGTGCGTTTTCCGTAAAATTAATAACTGCGCAGAAATGGCCAAAACCTGTGTATTGTGTAAGCAGACACTGCATATACTTGGATTTATTAGTCATCAGTTTTTCCTAGGATTATATGCTCGAAATTGTGACATGAGTGGGTTCGATGATACAGCCTATGTTTATCAAAATCAGCATGAAAAATAGGGGGTTGGCAATAAAAAAGATGCCGCTGTCATAAGTAGAAAAAAAAATCAAGATATTATCGAACGATAAATTCCTTAATAATTGCATATTATTCTACATATTTTGCGAGACGCGTTAGTAGGTACTGCAGCATTTATAGAACTGAAACGTAAAAAGAACTTACTGACCCGGAAATAATTTGTTTCAACAGAGAAAAATTTATTTTTCTGCGGAGCATTGACGGTATCAGAGTATGTTTTTGTCGAATATTCGAGCAACATTCGGCGTAGTTATTTTGCAGCCTCAAAATAACACGTTTTTTGTCCGGCCAGTTTCGAGGTCTTGAAACGTGTTTGAAAACGCACATGTGGCTTTTGTGCGTACTTTTGAATCTGGTATAGTGCAATCTTTTCTATTGATATAACATTTTTATACATTAGTATTTTCAAACCTTAACTTATTTAAAAACCATCAATGTCGCCGTCTAATTTGCTAAAACTAACGGTGTATAAAACAATTTCCATCAGTTTTTTTTTTATTTCTTGAACAATTATTATTGAAAATTCTAAGAATACTTTTCTGTTATTTAGTTTGAACTTAAAATAAAACAACGATTGTACATAAGATAATACGTTACCAAAAGTGCAAGTATAAATAAACAATTTGTTTATATTTTACAATCTGCATACTGTTTCCCCCAAGATACTATTTATTTCATAGCGGCCCATTTCCTATTATTACTATCTAGTAAAAAAAATCTGATGTGGCCAGACACATGACTTTATCATACAATATATAAAATTAATAGTTTAGCTGCATGAGAATTTATTTGATTGAGATAAATCATGTCTGCATTAAAATTAAACTAGTTAGCCACGATTTTACAGATATTTTGATACTATTAACATATATCATTACAATAATAGTTATTTCTGTCACAAGTGTCGAAAGTACGGAATAGCGCGACGAGCGGTGATGCGGCGCGTCACCGAAGGCGGAGCGACGTGTGTCACATCCGTACCAACATACTAAAGTAAAACTACACTCATCGCTATACTTTATTTACAATTTTCTCAATTTATCGTTTTTAGAATTAGATATAACAACGGGTTGATATTTCTTATCAACAAACAATCAAATTGGTGATCTTATTTTATTTGAAATTTGTATTTTGTACTTTGCCGCACTAGAGTGGCAACGTTCCATAGCGGTTTTCCAACCTCTGATGAAACCATCTGTTTTCGAGTGTGACAGCACAAAAAAATATTTGTCAAATCCTGGCTACTATGTAGTTTCATATCAATGCAGATGCGACCGATCTCGATCAAATAGAATTTGCTCTTGAAGCTAAACTATTAATTTTACCAAAAAATGTCATAGGCATAAATTATTCAAAATTGCCTCTACTTTAATTTATTATTTAACTATTTTGTCGAAATTACAGAAATGGCGGCTCATTTGCAAAATCCTTGAAAAAGGCTTAGAATAAACTACCAGTTCCTTGGGACCCTTTTGAACCAAAAGCTTTTCAGCTCTAAGTTTGGTCATAAAACTGCTAAATATGAACTTTCGTCCCGATACCTTTAATAGTTTCTGCGGAATCGTCGCCACTAAAATCGTTTACTTTACACACACACACACAGGCATACACACAGACACACACATACACACACAGAATTTTTTTTGTACCTTGGTCAAAAATTTTCAGGGGACCCATAAAGACTTATTTCCGCTAAAATCTCATTTTTTTTTTTCGGCAGGATTACAATACTTCATCGTGCTACGTATGATAAAGTAAAAAGCCAGAGTTGGGATAATCAACGCTAAAAAACTCAAAGTTAATCCAGAATTTCCGATACTAAGGATTTTTCAGATTCTGGTCTATAGAAAGGAACACACCAAAATAATTTGTTAGCTTTGGTTTCAAATTTGTTCGATTTTTTTCATGTTGGCAAGAGTTGTCATAAATGTCTTCTTTATTGTATTTTTGAGAAGGTATGTAGCTAGCGTTTAATTCCGAGAAATGTTCCAACATCTACACTCAAAAGGTCATTGATTATTATGATTTTCTTTTTTTTTAGTTGAGTGAAAATTTATTGTAGAATAAAAATGTTCGGTACTTTAAATAACTTAAAATAACTATAAGGAAATGCATTGGTTGTAATGGTGGTTATATAACCTCGTATTATTTGATAATTTTTGAAGATATATAACTTTTGTGTGAGTATTTGAAAAATTGAAGTAAATAACGACTTAAGTACCAAAACCTGTTCCTAGATATTTAGAAAATAATGTCTGGAAAGCCAGATGTTGAATAGAAAAACTTAACAATTTTCTTTAGGCAAACTTTAGCAAATATTAACTAATATTCTAGTGTTATTTTTTTAGGCGTTCTAATCTATTGAACAAGCAATCAAAAACCAAATTAAACAATTTGTAGAAGGTGCTAAGTGCCATTACAATTATATCTATAGGATATAGTCTAAATATTATAGTTTTGTTAACAGAATGTGAAATGAATTCATAAAATAAATCCGTATATATGTGGTATCGTTTATTTAATGACCCAATATCGGGATGCGGCTTTTATTCTTAATATCGGGTCTGTTTCTTTAAATTCTCCAACAGTTTGTTAGTAAATGTCTTATAATATAAGAAGTGTAATCGGTATTTTTTCTACTTTGAGTACTTAAATTTTATAGAAATTTTGAAATTACTGTTAAATATAGCCGAAACTGGTCACAATGTGTTCATTATTAACCCAAAGTTGAAAATAACATATTATTATATAAGTTTGATAAGACGTCAAATTGGTGTATCAGTTGTTTGGGGTCCGAGGAGCGCTAGCGAGGAGTGCCCTAAATCAGCGAAAAACCTACATGACAACCAGTGAATAAATGATATAGATATAAAAACATAACCTAAAAACCTAAACCAATGTGAGCGTTGTAAATGCAAAGTAGAAAAACCATATCGTGGCTTCAATTTAGGCAATTATTATCTATATAGTAACAAAATATATATTCTGAAAAGAATTCAGTACCAACACGTACACGTACAATACACACACACACACACACATGCAAATATACTGTTGATATATGCAAATTGCTCGGCCACCTTGATATCTATCGGCTCCAGGTGGCCACGTAAAGCCTAGAGACTTACTTCTAACCAATCAGAACGGACAACAAATTCTAATTCTCTACGACCTCGGCAATTTTCAGAACTTATAATTGGTCGGCTCCCGCGGGCCACTCGCGTTCGAAAATGACCGATCCGCGATGGCCGTGACATAAAAATTATCGCCACTAATTAGCGCTAGACTAGAATACTCCATAGTTAACTAGGAGGTATCAGTTGGGGAGTGGGGGGTGGGATTTTTCGAATTAGAATGTGAAAATTCCAACCGATCACGAAGCGTTTACTGTTAACACGAATGCTTCAAACCATAAAGGAACTATTCAGAAGCTTTTAAATGTATTCGTTAGTTCTGTTCTCTTATTATATCTTGCCTTCAAATAATTTTTTCATGAGAGTAAGGTGTGATTTAATTGCAAAGTTGGTAATATGAAATAATGACTCATAATATAAGATTTCAATGGAATAATTTAATGTTAAATAATGGTTAACATAACGTAATTGTTTATGTTTTGATATATTATTAATATTATACAGTTTTTCATGATTTCTGCAAAACTAGGAAATGTGGATTACGTGGTTTTGATGCAAGATGATTTCAATTAGGGATTCCAACTGTTCATCCAGGAATGTCAGTACTGCCGCCTATATGAAAGCGTATTTTAGTAGATTCACGTTCAACATTCAACAGGTTGTATCGTTCTCGTATCGCATCATTCAATTCAGACGACGAGAGAGCACGGCGCGTCCATGAAACTGCGAACAGGTGGTCGACACGGATTGCCAACGCAGTAAAAATAAAACGAGCAGTTCATATACCGAAACAGACGCTCAATTTATCGCCGTTCTCCTCTAATATGACAAAAATTGATAATGAAATTTTGACGGAATTAGATAGGTTTTCCCATTGCCTACCAGAATCCGTCAAAATCTGATCATCGGAATTTTTGGTCACTAGGTCGGTTTCTCCATTCCACCTTACATACGGATTACGTATTAACCTGAAACACCTCTAATATGACTAATAATGGTTCCAGGCAATAGTTTCAAGTGTTTTCATATGTGACCTGGAATGACAAAACCGCACTAGTGACCAAAAAAATTGATTATGAAATTTTGACGGAATTAGATAGGTTTTCTCATTGCCTACCAGAATCCGTCAAAATCTGATCATCGGAATTTTTAGTCACTAGGTCGGTTTCTCCATTCCACCTTACATACGGATTACATATTAACCTGAAACACCTCTAATATGACTAATAATGGTTCCAGGCAATAGTTTCAAGTGTTTTCATATGTGACCTGGAATGACAAAACCGCACTAGTGACCAAAAAAATTGATTATGAAATTTTGACGGAATTAGATAGGTTTTCTCATTGCCTACCAGAATCCGTCAAAATCTGATCATCGGAATTTTTGGTCACTAGGTCGGTTTCTCCATTCCACCTTACATACGGATTACGTATTAACCTGAAACACCTCTAATATGACTAATAATGGTTCCAGGCAATAGTTTCAAGTGTTTTCATATGTGACCTGGAATGACAAAACCGCACTAGTGACCAAAAAAATTGAGTATGAAATTTTGACGGAATTAGATAGGATTTCTCATTGCCTACCTGAATCCGTCAAAATCTGATCATCGGAATTTTTGGTCACTAGGTCGGTTTCTCCATTCCACCTTTCATCCACATTACCCTAAAACGCCTAAACTAAAAGAGAACATAGTAGATAAACACCCTTAACATCATCACGATTGAATTTTAATGCTCAGACAATTTATCATCGTCCAGATCTTCCTCATTCAAACGCGTATACCAGCAGCCACAAACGGCGTTGTTGCGGCAGAGCATTCAGTCTGAACGTTGAATGGGTAACGAAGTTACTTCACCGTGCCACCGACTGGCTCAGTTACGTTTTAACGACCTAGTCGGCAATAAAACAAAGTGGAACACACAGAGCAAGCAAGAGCACCGAGCAACAACAAACGTGAGCCAAACGGAACAGTTAACATTGATCTTGAGAACGGAACGACATGACGTGTGTGTGTGTGTTGTATGTATGTATGTACGTATGTGAACGCGTTTGCTCTTGGGTGCGAATTAACACGTCTGCGTGTGATTTCTCTGGCGATCACAGCGCAGCAGATCAACTAAGAACGAACGGTGAAATGACGAACTAACGAATGGTGCTAATTATAAAATTATAGGTGCATGGATATGATATGTGTTAAGTTAAGATCATGGTTCACGATAACGTGTTGATTAAACTGTTGTTGATTTAATTTTCAAGAGTCTCTGGATATCAAGTTGAGTAGTTTTTGAGGAGTAAGTACATCTGGTTCTCCAAAAAATGTTCTCTAACAACCCAGAAACATTGCGGACAACTGTTGATACGCCGCACATTGGGGCATTAGACCCAAAAAGCTGGCCATAAATCAAATTTCTAAATTGTTTAATTCCAAAAAGTAAACCAGTTTCTGGGATAGGTAAAAGACCGATGTATTAAAAGGCGGCAATATTTTTTCACCTGAACCCTGAGCCACGTGTCCTTGTCAGCCAAAAGTTATATTTTACTATGGGTGAACATAGATGCACATAAGTTGACGCTCTTAAAAACGGTTGCAACAAATGTGACTTTTTTGTTATACATTCTTTAGAACCAAGTATGAACTTTCACCCGACATTATTTTTATTACAATTTACCCACAATTTTGTTTATTGCAGTGCCGAGAACATTTGCTGTGTTAAAAAAACAGTTTTATGCAGAACTTGAGTGTTTTAGTTTAGTGTTTAGCTTTGTTAAGCTTTTGAAAGTGGTTCAAATTATAGTATACATATTTGACATTACAACTAGTGGAAAATCGGCTGCGGATAGGTGCGGATGCGATTTTTGTGATTTTATTTCGAATACGTTGTAAAGGAAAATCCAAAAATTGATCTACCTACCGGCGTATATGTAATTTGGTGCAATTTCTTGATACCGTGATAGTAGAGGTAATTTATAACGTATTTAACCATATTTAGCTATATACAAAAGGTTACGGTTATCGAGATATTGACAACTTTATGTTCAATGCAGCTTGTATGTTGTGAATGCCGTTATATACGTATATTTTTCCGTTTTGGATCATGTATAGCAAACAACCCCGATGACCTAGACTCTTAAAAATCATCCAAAAAAACCTTAAACTTTGTACTTGTATATGCATTTCTTGGAAATTGGTTGTTTGAAGCCAATCGGATTCATATTCAATACAACAAAATACTTCGAAAGCACCTACTCGCATACACAGTTCACTGGTTTAAATTGGATTCTTGTTGAGGAGAGACAACAGTAAGTTTGTGAATAGAAACTGGTTAGGCGGTTTCGATAAATGTGTTTATGCGGAATGCGAATGCGGGTTCAAAACGTGCGTATTAGGGTCATACCACTAAAAAACGACCGTTTCAGCTTGAAGTATGATCAAATTTCGAAAGTTTTTATGGAAACAATAAGTATAAATATTAGACAATTTTGAAATAATACTGAACATAATAGATTTTATAGTGATAAAAATGGTAAAATAGGTTCTTAATTGCCTCTACTATCACGTCTTAAAAGGAATGGATCGAACGGAAAACAGCATGAATAGCATATGTACCGTTTCAATACACAATATCGACTGGTGTAAACTTTCATTTTCTTCCTCTACCACTGGTCTTTAAAAATAAAACTTTTTTCAGGATTTTCTTACAACATAACAGACCCAAACATGTTATCTCACATAACTCAAAAACGACATGTATTGTTCAATTTTAAATCCGTATATGCTGCGTATTTAAACTGGACATGCCATATATTATTTTATGAATTTGACACGGTAAAACATAATAGAAATAAAATCACAAAAAAATATTGATGAGAAATGTTGTAGCAGTAATTAATTTACAATAGGTGTAGTGCAGTGAAGAACAATTTTTAATACAGTTTGCTTTTTCCTATTTTGTACTGTTTTATTGTGTTTATTAAGTTATTAACCTTCAAATTCTTTAATTCACAACTTGATATTGTAGAACAAATTTTCTTTGGGAATATAATTACTACCATTTTTTGATTAATTCTTTGATTAACTTTCCTGGGACACCAAGTATCATACTTACATACACACCAAACAACAACAACTCTAGAAGTATGAATGAACATCAAATAGACAAGCCAACCCTAATGTAAAACTTCAGATTCCTTGCAAATTTCGCAGTACACATTATCGGTAAATGTATTGCGGAATCTCTATAAGCTATAAATAGACTCACATAAGTACTATAAAGTCTTATGAACAACTAACCATACACTATTTTAATACAAATAACAATTTCTAGAGAAGGCAACGTTCTACATATTGCCAAGCAGTTATGTAACACTGTTTGTGGCAGTGGCGTGCTGTGCATTTGTACACAAGGTGTGCCGTGAAGAATAAATATCAATACTTCGAAAAATACAACTTTACAACTATTTTGTGTAGTTATACTAAGTCTAAGTCTACATTTAAACAACATAAAATAAATAAATATGATAGTTAATACCACAAAACAATCAAACAAAACAATGTTGCTAAACTTACAGTCAAAATGAATATTATAAGCAGCACAAGACATCAGGCAATAGAACGATGGGTCAGTGATTTTTTATGTTAATATACTAGTGTGTTTTGTAGTCAGTCTCTAGAACATAGTTTTATTTTATCAATGGTAGAGTTAGTGACAGTTCATACATTATTTACATACGCATAAAATAGCAATGATTCTTGACTTCACCGATTTTAACACAAAGTGCACCGGTTGTCGGTGCACTAAAATGGTTAAATTATTATTATAAAGAGAATTTACCTGTTCCTCAACCAAGCTTCTCTGTTAATAACTCATTGGAGTTTATCAATAAGGTTAACAATGTAAAATTAGAGGATGGCGAATTGTTGATTTCATTTGATGTTGCTTCACTGTTTCCTAATGTGCCTATTCCGGAAACTTTGGAGTTTCTTAGGGAATTATTGAGCAATAACAACTTTGACCCGTCAGAAATAGATGAATATGTAAGATTGACTGCCCTTTGTATGTCTCAAAATTGTTTTCAAATAAACGGAAAGTTTTTTGAACAACTTGAGGGAACTGCAATGGGTAACTGTCTCTCACCTTTTATTGCCAACTTGTTTATGAGCAGATTTGAAACCAATGTAAAGTCTATAGCACCATATTTCCCTAAGACTTGGGTTAGGTATGTCGACGATATTTTTGCCATTTTTGACACCAAGAAGTGCAGTATTCAAGATTTTCTTCTCGTTTTGAATTCTAAATTCAACACCATTAACTTAAAATATAATAGAAATTGACGTGTATCGGAAAGATACTAACACAATCAGGTTTATCCCTAATGATTCGCAGCATCCTTTTCAACAAAAATTGTCCTTTATTAGTTGTTTAGTAAATAGGTTATTGAAATTTCCATTGTCCGCAGATAGATATCAGCAAGAATTATTGTTTATTAAGAATGTTGTCATACATAATGGGTACCCTGAGAAAATAGTTGATAGAATGATTAAGAAGCAGGATCAAAAAATGTATGTAAATCAAATATCTACTTTAAATACTGTGTCTGTAGAAAAGAAGAAATATGTTAAAATACCGTTCGATTGTGCATATACAAGGGGTTTGAGAAGTATTTTTACATCACAAAATCTCTGTATAGCATATTCGACTCATAATAGCATAAAAAACCTTCTTGGAAACCCAAAGGATAAGGTAGATGTACTTGATAAATCTGGTATATATTATATCAAATGTCATGACTGTGAAAAAGAATACGTAGGCCAGACTAGAAGAACAATTTTAACTAGGTTCAAAGAACATGTAGCTCATTTTAAATATAATCGTTTTGAAAAATCTAGTGTGGCTCAACATATTTTAGACACAGGTCATAAAGTAGTTGTAGATGACTTAAAACTTGTAAAAGCTGTGTCAAATAATAGGGAACTAAACAGCTTGGAAAGTATCTTTATTCACTTGAATAGAGATAAATTAATAAATTCAGACAGGGGTCCTATACCTAGTTCGCCATTGTTTGACCTGCTTTAATTAAAACTTGTTTTTTACGCTTCAATGATCAAAATTCACTGAGGTGTGACCAACAAATGGGTATATACATAGGGTAATTTTTAACATGGACGTCACTTCCACTAGTGATTTGCTTGGACAATATCCAGTAAAGATACTATGAAGTGCTAATCTCTCTTTTCCTCTTTTTAGGTTCTACTGAAGATGGCAACATAGTTGCTGAAATACGTATTTAGGTTTCTAAAATACTTGTTGTGGTTAGGGGTTTATAATTTTATTATAAAGAGATATTACTTAAATTAATATTTTTCTTTACTTTTTGTCTTAATCTTCGGGTGTGCACTGTACGTATGGACCGCACGCCACTGCCATAGACAACAAACAATTAATACTGACTTCCTCTACACCGTAAGGCAGGTCGTGTAGAACGCAAACAAATGAATAACGCCGGAGATTGTCGCTACACGCCAGCATAGACGATCGGCAAACCTTGAGAATTGTTAATAATTAATCATTGTTGCATTCTCAAAACTTTTGCGAACAAAACAAAACAAAAAACGAACTAATCGCGTCGTTATTACGTAAATTAAATCCTAGAACGAACAAACAAGTCGAATTTGATGCACGAAGTCGTCCTTCAAACGCGTTTATTATTAGTTTTTTGTTCGCTAGAATTACCAACTTGGGTATAAATAATTTTAATAATCCCGTCTGTAAACAAATTAATATTCTAATACGCTGCTGGCAACGTTTTTATTAGTCGCAATTTTGATTTATTTGCGGGATTCGTTAGCAAGCTTTTCAGAGTTATTCAATTTGCAGGTACTAAGCAAATGTTAGTTTTGACGGCTTAAACTTGGAAAATAATAAAATTTGCGACGAAATATTCCGTAATGGTGAATGACGAGGTGACATTTCTTGTTACCTAATCAACAATTATTATGCTATTCCATTCTATAACTAGTTATTTGAATAATAACAAACAAACACATTTTTTAAACGAATTCCATTGTTTCAGCTCTTTCATGTTATATTCGCAATGTTGGTATTGCTTTTTTGTGACCTCGCGATCTCCGCAATTTATTGCTAAACATTTTCCGTTTAACTTTTTAAACTTTTTCAAATTTTATCGCTTTAGAATGGCAGTACATCGAAAACAAATAACTTGTCAGTAAAAGTGGAAAATAGTTCAGTTATTCTATCCGAATTCTTTGCAGTATGGCGTTGACTGAAAATGAGAGATTACAATGTTTAGCGCAATAAATATTTCCACGCGGTTTTCGCAAAATGTTAAATACATGTTTGTCTGGCATATATTTTCCATTTTACAAAATTTAGAGCATTCGCAGACAATGCCACAGCGTTTTACACAACTTTTTTATACAGAAATATTTTGTGGTCTTTATAAACCTCTTACTGTAAGCATGTCAGATCTTGATCCAGTGAAATATGGAATCTTTTCTATTGATTGGCATTTATGTTTCCTTATGTTTTTGAATAATAATGGTTTGTACACAAGTTTGTACAAATCTGGTACGATATTTCATATGTTCTCAGTTCAAGTTTAAACTTTAAGGCAGACAATTCTGATAGCTCAACTGGGAGAGCTGTCAACCGGAAATTGGAGGGTTGCTGGTTCAAATCCAGGCGGAGGTGTGTTTTTCCAAAAATTATCCTCACCTGGGTTAATTATATCATTCTGTTCTTTAGTTGATTAAGTATGGCGGAATTTATGATTTACATGAAAAATTCTGTATTTTTTCCATTTATAGTTATCTAAAATTACATTTATATTCTACTGTGTATGTCGCTGGTCACTTAATACGGCAAAATTGCTGTAAAGTTCTTTCTCTGTTCACGCAAGCAAGCATTTTTTTCTTTTTGATGTTTCTATAATTTTTGTATAATAAAAGTTATAAACATTACGTTTTTCTTGACAAACATATTTGCAAGTATATCTCTCATATTATATATACATGCTTTATAAATTTAATTTCGTCAGTTGTTTTTCCATAATATTTCACAATTTGTTAATTTATTTATATTATTATCTCTAATTGAAAAGTAAAAATAATATTATTCAATCAATGCGCTGATGTATAGTGTATTCTAGAAATACGACACAACTATTTCAGATTCGCCTAAAATGCTCTTTTATTATCATCAATTTGTTGATAGATTGATTTGTTTATTACAATTTAATTGAAGATTTATGTTCTATTACATTATTAACAAACTATACAGTCTCTTTGGTTAATAATTTAGTCTTGTGTCCTACACGATCATAAAGTGACATTTTACATCGTTGATACGGGGGAAAAACTGCTATTTTATGCCCTCGCGGGCATTAAAGATTCTTAATGCCCGCGCGGGCATGAAGTGTACCAAGGGCATTACACGGATGTTTATGCCCTTGGTACAATTAATTGTCTGTACTGTCACTTAATTCCGAATTGTTTGTCACTTGTCCTTGTCACTTAATAACGTCAAAATATTTTTAATATTATTCAAACGGAGGAACAAAACCATTGTAGGACATAAAATTTTGTATGCACCTCGGGCATTACTTGATGTTTACACACTCGGGCGACACCCTCGGGGCATAAACATCCGTGTAATGCCCTTGGTACATAAATTACTATTGCATGCCTCACCGCGCCAATTTAAAAAATTGTCAAAGTTTTGTATAAAAACTACAAGCGCCATCTACATCTCTTACATATATTTGCGTCATCTCTCATCATAATATCATTGGTATTATGATAATAATCAATTTTCGGATTAGTTTTATAATATACAAGGTTACAGAACCGAAAAACTTATATTATTATTTATATTTATGCTGTTTATCCCAAATGAAATTTCATATAAGATAATAGTTACCATCTCTTGAGGTTAGAACCGAATTAGGCTGGAACCTAAGTTGCGTCCTCATTGGCCAACATTAGCTATTATATCAGAATTGTTAGTTGTGCGCCCGAGAACCGCCCACTGTCAAATTCGGCTACCATTCTATCTCTATCTCTCTCTCTCTGTGTGTATGTGTCATGTCACGAAGGCTGCATTGGTGAAATGGGGAACAGGCTTTTGTTGCGGCTCTCAAGGTTACCAACGTTCTATTTCGCCGTAATTCGCCGCTACCGTTGATCCTTTGTTTAGAAAACGCTTACGCAAACGGAAGGATTGTTATTTTTTTCCTGTACTCGTAAGAATTCATAAGAGTTGCTTACGTATAGACATATACCATGTAACATATTTTGACTTTTAAGATTAATTAAATTAACTATGGAGTGAATTGGAATCAAATTAACGTCGTTAGACACACAGATAGAAAATTTTGTTTAATTCAAGTAAATGTGCATTGTATCAGACAAATCTGGTGTTTCAATAGAGGTAAAGAAACTGTTGCAGCGGTTAAAATGCTTAAATATTTCTTTGAAGGAAATAAATCTCTTCTTGGTTATAATATAGTAAAACGAATTCACCTATCTTTTCCTCACCATTTCACGTGCGAAAAAGTGCCTTATGTATAACATTTTAACAGTCATACTAAGAATTTGAATGTTAATAACTTAATAAACACAATAAAACAGTACAAAATAGGAAAAAGCAAACTGTATTAAAAATGGTTCTTCACTGCAGTACACCTATTGTAAATTAATTACTGCTACAACATTTGTCATCAATATTTTGTTGTGATTTTATTTCTATTATGTTTTACCGTGTCAAATTCATAAAATAATATATGGCATGTCCAGTTTAAATACGCGGCATATACGGATTTAAAATTGAACAATACATGTCGTTTTTGAGTTATATGAGCTAACATGTTTAGGTCTGTTATGTTGTAAGAAAATCCTGAAAAAAGTTTAATTTTTAAAGACCAGTGGTAGAGGAAGAAAATGAAAGTTTACACCAGTCGATATTGTGTATTGAAACGGTACATATGCTATTCATGCTGTTTTCCGTTCGATGCATTCCTTTTAAGACGTGATAGTAGAGGCAATTAAGAACCTATTTAGCCATATTTATCATTATAAAATCTATTATTTTTAGTATTATTTCAAAAATGTCTAATATTTATACTTATTGTTTCCATGAAAACTTTCGAAATTTGATCATACTTCCAGCTGAAGCGGTCGTTTTTTAGTGGTATGACCCTAATACGCATGTTTTGAACCCGCATTCGCATTCCGCATAAACACGTTTATCGAAAACGCCTAACCAGTTTCTATTCACAAACTATACTCTTGTCTCTCCTCAACAAGAATCCAATTTAAACCAGTGAACTGTGTATGCGAGTAGGTGCTTTCGATGTATTTTCTTGCCTTGAATATGAATCCGATTGGCTTCAAGCAACCAATTTCCAAGAAATGCATATACAAGTACATAGTTTAAGTTTTTTTCGGATGATTTAAAAGAGTCTAGGTCATCGGAGTTGTTTGCTATACATGATCCAAAACGGAAAAATATACGTACATAACGGCATTTACAACATACAAAATGCATTGAACATAAAGTTGTCAATATCTCGATAACCGTAACCATTTGTATATAGCTAAATATGGTTAAAATGTTCTACATTACCTCTACTATCACGGTATCAAGAAATTGCACTAAATTATATATAAGCCGGTACATCAATTTTTGGATTTTCCTTTACAACGTATTAGAAATAAAATTACAAAAACCGCACCCGCACCTAAAAATTCTCGGTTTTTAATTGGTTTCCTATGATAGCAATCTACAGCCTTGCTTTTTGCATCTTCCGCTAGATGGCAGTGATTGATGGGCCGACTCCAATTCATAGCATTAATTGCTCCAATGCATTCTAGGATCCAGCGGAGATAAAGACCTCCAAGCTCGGTGCTTTTTCACTTCAGTAATCGGCGTAAGCCCTCATTGCCGAGAAATGAGGGAGAGAGAAAGAGAGAGATGGATGGACGATAGAACAATTGATGACCCGCACGCCATCTATAAATTTCAGACCTATTTTTTTGTTGTTGATAACAAAAGAAGACGATGGATTATGTATAGTAGATCCAAATTTATTTATTAAAATGGCATTGCTGGCATTGTTATTTCTGTTTGTTCAAACTAATAATAATCTCCATATTTCGAATTGCGTTTCGAATTTTAATTAAACGCACCGTTGCATGACGCGACCTTGGCTTTGTTTAAATTCAGATTCAACGCCTACTTATTCGGCTCGCTGCAAATGTGCGTCGGAGCTCTTTATGCTGATACGGACAGGAAATGCATATACAGTGTGAAAAACTAACACTAGAGTTTATTTAGCCTTTTCGGTTTTAGCGAAAATCGAAAAAAATTTCTCGCCTCTCAAACCACATTTTTTTGCATTATCATTTCTTTAAATTTGAGCGGAAAGGAATCGACGGTAGCCGCTCGGGAATTAAAAACCAAAAGTCAGATCATATCTTTAGCGCCCGCAATATTCGGCGAAAATTGTCTCCGATTACTGTCACGTTTTTAGTAATTATAGACGTGAGACAGATACCAATTTTACTCAAAAGTTACTCTATACGCTTTTCTGCAAATCATTGTATTGGTAATGTTAACACTGAAAATTTGTTTAGAGACAATTTGCTATACTGGTTTCAAATTGTGATTTGTATTACATTATTTATTTTGTAATTGCAGGCTTATCTGCTGTGAATACAAATGAACCCAAATGCATGGTTAATGGGCTCTTTAAAAAATTAATTGATCAATTTAGGATGCATTACAATACATAACTTGTACACATTTTAATTCGTGTCTTTTACTTTTCAGCTGACCAAGTAACCACAAATAGACTACTATATCAAATTGCAGATGTGTTTAATGTTTTGTTTTATTTTAAAAAAATATTTTTTTTTTAGGAAACAGTACTTTAAGTAAATACTTAGCTAGTTTAATGTTAATGTAGGTGTAGAAGAAAAAAAAAATTATGAAAAATACTACTTTTACTGCAATGGTTTATTATAGCACTAGTGTATATTAGTACTTTTTAGTACTATATTTTTTATATATTCATTTTTTTTATTGTGTATAATAAATTCTGTAACTTTGCAGAATTATCATTAAACTTGCCTCATTTTTACGGGTAAAAACAGCGAATTCTTCTTTGGCTTTTCTGGGCCAGGTTTTATTATTATGGCCCAAAATGTAAATAACATTTACATTTCTCAAAATATGTCACATTGTGACTTGACATTTGAGTGTAGGTTTTTTTATGATGGAAGTATGTTGAAAAATAATGTATTGTCGTATGTCTTTGATTACTTTAGTTATACATTTTTGTATTTAAAAGTCATACGTTTTTTTATTTGTAATAAAAATATTACTTCGGATTAAAAACGCTGACTAATGCAGACGAATTACAGGCGAACTGTTTTAGACAAAAATAGGCAAAAAAAATTTTAGGAGTTGCAACCGGAGCTAAAATTGTCTGAAGCATTTTTAAAAAGGGCAAAAAATTCTACTAGACAACAACAAAATCAGTATTCAATGTTTCATTTAGTGAAAACTTTAAGTTTGAAATCTGCAAATGTCTTCTAAACAAGTAAACAAATCGGCTGTTTCACTTATATTTCAGACACCTTGCAATTTTATCACAAACAAACCAGCACAGAATCATTTGTTTTGTGGTCTTGGTCAAATTTCCACAAGACCATAATATCCTGTTTTGTTTTTAAAACAAATTTAGTTAATTTTTCTTATCTTTGACAGCCCTAAAATAGACAAGTGCTGAAGCCTTTGAAAATTTTAAAAAGTGAAAAAAAAATAATAGTAGAATGAAACCCATTGGAAAAGGAAGAGAATATAACAAAAATGAAAGGAAAAATAATTTACGGGCGATCTGAGGTCTGGAGAGTGAGTTTTTAAGGGTAAAAAACGGTTTATCTCAATTTCCGACAAAACTACAAGTCCTATGGAAAAAAGTTAAATAGCAAAGTTGTAGGTAATAAGAACATCTACAACTTTTGTATTTACACTTTTTTCACATAACCTCAAAATGTATGTGAAAAATTCAAATAACCAAGTTTTTGGATTTTTATTTTTCTTTTACAAAAAAAAAATTTCTTTCACAAAATTTGGTGAAAACTTGCCTTTCGATGCCCAAACACACTGTAATTTTTTTTATTTAAAATATTTATTTTTTCATCTTATTTTGACTTAATATCGAAAAAGCAGCCTAATTTTCAATCGAAAATTCTCACGTCAAAACATCTCCTTTTTTGAAAAGTCGGTGTGCTTTTTGTTCGTTGAAATCTCTACTTTCTGATGGTGTAATCGTTGTGTATAATTTTGAGCTATTTATTAAAATTTATACTTTAATTACTCGAAAAACGTAAGATTCCATGTTACGTTGATAAACAGAAAAATTATCGACCCTGGTCTAAAAGTAGCAACCCTTAAAATAAGTGGTTCGAAGTGGTTAGTTAAAAGTAGTAACCAGTAGCTACTACACCCCGATTATGGAAATTAATCCGCTAGAATCGACGCGATACTCAGTGGCGTACCAGCGACAGGGGTGCGAACAATAACAGGTGTTAGGCATTGCATCATAATTTTCGTGTGAGCCTCTCTCTATCGCGCCGGGCCACGCCGTGACCGATCCCGATGGGCGGACAACAATCAGCCGGTCTACTGGCCGGACCGCTCGGCAACATCACCACACTTCTCATAGTTCTCATGCCTCTCACTCCTCTCCACTCGTAGAGCGGAGTCCGGACTTTCCGTAGGTACTACGTTTGTCCCGCGCGCCGCCGATGGACGAATTGTTTAGACGCGAGATTAGCGCGGATACACAAAGTGTCACCGCAAATATTTGCGCCGTTTCGCCCTGCTCGTTTGAGGATAGACGATACCGGTTTTCCTCGCATTGGTTTGTGTGTGGACCGGTTATTTATTAATTATTATTATCTACTGTTAAATACGAAAAATTCCTCTAATGATGCGTTTTTTGTTTGTCTTGATGGTGCTTTGGAAGGATTTTTACATTTCAATTTCTAAACTACATGTATATTAGTAATTATATTACAGCCTCGTCTCATAAATAATACATTGTAGTGCCTTCTATTCTTGTACTGAATCACACGTTTAGAGTAAAAAACTGAAAAAACTACCTGCTCCGCCAACTGCGGGCAATGCCTGATTCACTATTTCATTCTTCGTTCGTGTGCTGAATCGTACGTATCGTCTCGCTCAGTGCGTATTTAATATAAGTATATTTAATATAATTTAATACAATCTAGTGTATTTAAAAATGCCTAAACAATCTCAAAAACGGCATAGGAAGATAGTGACAGTGACTATTCGATGGACCGAAAAGAAGAAGCTGGCAAAATTAAATGGAAAGAAAGGAAACGGCATTTTCCAACTCAGAGGGCGAAGAGGTCAGTGCAAGAATGGACTTGGTTGTGAACACAAGACTGTCAATAGAATACAAATTATCAGTAGATAATTTTAAAACCTGCTTGTTACAGCAGTATTTGCAATAGTTTGCAATTAGCTTGCTTATGTTAGCAATGCCCGTATTATAGGTATATAATACAATATCTTATCATTAGATAAGAAAAACTTGCTTGTGACAGCAGTATTTGCAATAGTTGCAATTAGCTTGCTTATTTTAGCAATGCTCGTATTATAGGTATATAATACAATATCTTATCTTTAGATAAGAAAAACTTGCTTGTCACAGCAGTATTTGCAATGGTTTGCAATTAGCTTGCTTATGTTAGCAATGCCCGTATTATAGGTATATAATACAATATCTTATCATTAGATAAGAAAAACTTGCTTGTGACAGCAGTATTTGCAATAGTTTGCAATTAGCTTGCTTATTTTAGCAATGCTCGTATTATAGGTATATAATACAATATCTTATCATTAGATAAGAAAAACTTGCTTGTGACAGCAGTATTTGCAATGGTTTGCAATTAGCTTGCTTATGTTAGCAATGCCCGTATTATAGGTATATAATACAAAATCTTATCCTTAGATAAGAAGAACTTGCTTGTGACAGCATAGTTGGCAATTACCTTGCTTGTGATAGCAATATTGTGATATATTGTTTTAAGAGTTTCTCAATGTCGTTTCTGTCCGGCTGTCTTGTCTCGTGTACATGTTTACAAGAATTTTAAATGTTTATAGTTTGCAGTTTGGATGATTGTAAGCGCTTACTCCGATAACTTGACCATTCAGGCTGATGATGGCTCAACCTTGAGTCGAAACCGGTACCTATTGAGATAAATAAACCCATCAAAGGATTAAGAGGTCTTTTTCAATATCCCAATATAGCAATATTATAAGGTATGTATATAATATAATAAATTATCATTAGATAATAAAAACTTGCTGGTGACAGCATAGTTGGTAATTAGGTTGCTTGGGAGAGCAATATTATATATGTATATAATACAACATATTATCGTAGATAATATAAACCTGCTTGTGACAGCATGGTGTGCACTTAGCTTGCATGTGATAGCAATGCTCATAAAATATAGGTATTTATATATATATATTGTATAACATATTATCGTAGACAATAATATAAACTTGCTTGTGACAGCATAGTTGACAAATAGCTTACTTGTGATATCAATGCTCATAATTAATATTCATATATATATTGAATAATAGATTATCATTAGATATTATAAACCTGCTTGTGACAGCATGGACTGTTTTTGCATATATCATAATATGTATAGGGCTGTGTTTGTGAACACAGACCTCCAATAAAGTAACCGTAATATGCTTATGACAGCATAGTTTGGAAATAGCTTGCTTGTGATAGTAATGCTCATCATATATTTACGTACAATATATAACCGAATAGAAAAAGGGACAACAATATATAACATATCTTTGATGAAAGTTAAGAATAAAATATAATACGTTATCATTATAATAGAAGCTTGCTTGTGACAGCATACTTGGGAATTAGCTTGTTTGCTCATATTATACGAGTATATGTTATGATATTATTTACATATAACAAAAACACTCACGTTTTTTTTAGAACGCATTTGTTTGCATGAATAATACAATCCGCTATATTAATTGTTTTCCAAACAAAGGAGGAGAAATATTGTCGCAGGTACTAATGGCGCCTACTAGCAGGGGTCAGTTACCGCGGGCTCAAAGCCAAATCCAGTAGCTACTGCTGGAATCTCGCGAGTTCATATCAAATGAGACAATAGATGACAATCTAATTTGACTCAAAGTGGAGACAGCTCTGTTCAGCTATATGTAGGGTGTTAACAGCAAGGTTGCAAAAGGAGAGGGTGTAGAATCCACTCAACGTTTTATAAAGGGTTTGAGCGATTCAAAAACAAAATCAGACGTGAGCTTGCGGCTTACAATTTAAGCAAGGGTTTTAATGTGGCCATAATGAAAGCCCCCACAAATTAATGGTAATTTGACGTGATTTTTTCACCGAAGAATACCAAAAATTAGTATGAAAAGAATGGTCAAAGAAGTTAAATATCAGGGGTCCGTCTCAGACAAAGTCTAAAGGACCAGATCAGAGCGAACAGCGTGAGCAATCAAAGACTCTCTACACAAGAACCAGTACCTACGCAGGGTACAGGTCGCACCCAACGCAATGAACGGATAGGGGCGAAGAACATTAAGTAAATGTAGAGGTTTGAAAAACTGCTAGACTTCGAGCTTTTCTTACAGTAGTTGATGTAACGTTACTAAAATTAGCTCGGATGTTGGGTAAATTTGGTTTTTGTAACATGTCCCGTCCAAAATATTGTGCCTACAAGGGTAGAATTTGTTAATATTAACTATTCTCAAATGTATAAAAGATGCTGATATTCCGGAGGGATGAAGATTTTAAATAAATTACAGCGATAACCTGGAAATTACTCAGGGACTATTGCGTAGCTGCGCAATGCTCTAACAAACTGAGCTGTCATTCTCAGTTTTTTATTAAATTGGTAAAAATTACTAAATGGCAACTTTAGACACCAGTCGCTGTAAGAGAAGCGGATAAAAAATATCTAGATTTAGATTTAACAATGTACCTTATCAATGTCATTGTATGCCGCTTATATTATCCTTGGGTTACCTATTATTTTATCAAAATAATGATACGGTGGTGAAAGATTAAATTTTTTTTTGTCGGTTAGTTACCTGAATGATTCTTTGCTATAAAATAAAACAGCAAAGAATTGTCAGAAAAGGTTAACGATACAATTAATCTGCTAGAATATTTGAGAAATGGAATTAACTATCATAAACGTAAACTACATAGTGTATATTATGCACTAAGGAAGAAATACTTTTAGGTTGCATTCGTTATTCCGTTACAATAGCAATTTCGTTGCCAAATTGTCTTACCGTAACACACTCAAGAAATAAATATGTTCAAAATACGTGAATTTACAAGATTCTTAGGTGTAAAGACTTCAGCCGGTGCCGCTGGACGCTATGATGACTCTTTATGAAACATTTCGATTGAATTTTGTTAAATTGAGGCTTTAATGCTGTAATAAACATCTCTAATAATCTTTCGAAGGGCGTCACTGGTGGGTACAAAATATCCCCAAAACAATTGGAAAAAATCCACAAAACTTTATATTATTCAGATGCGTTATAAAATCGGTTGGGGTATTAGGAGACAGAAAAATTAGAACAGAGTTTTCTAGAAATTTATTTAGAATTACTGGCTCTATTTTTTAAGTAGAGATTTTTAAGTAGGTTTTCCAATAACACATCAAACTGTAATATTATATGTAGTGTTGATAATACGACACCCTTATCTTTGATCATCTGTAGGGACAGTAATTTACCATCTAGTTAGGTTGGCCAGGGAGACTTGGAGATGGTGCAAAGCAAAAATATTTACTCACAGGCATCAGTACTACAGGCATCTTTAGACAAACATGAGACAGAGTTCAGTCGAGGATGGGATATAACGGTACAAAAGGGGAGTTAAGCTGCTACTTTTGGGATATGTTAGTTAAGTTTGAAAAGCCAAAAATTGATATTTTGCATTTCGGACGAACACAAATTGTAGAATTATTTTGTGCTTGAAATATCCGGAAAGTTTTGTTGGTTTGATGATCTTGTCAATTGGAATAGTGGTCCTTCTTTGGCCCTCACAGCTGTCGTACAAGTCATTGTAGAAAGCTGGACACCTGGAGTGTCTTAGATTTCGATGTTTCAATGTTAGAATCGAACGGTATTTGTTTTGGAATTTGCAATAATTAATGTTTCACTAGCAGCCATATTGCAAATTTTGGTGATTAGCAGAAGGTTTTAGATTTATTTATTTTTATTAAAGGCGCGTTTGGGTTACGACTGAGTTTGTCAAAATATAACGTTACCTGGGAATCGGAGATAGTCCCAGGGTAGACGCGGGCCATAATAATGATAATTCGGGCCTGCCGATGCCCCCGTAGTGGCGAAAGCGGTTGGGAGATGTTAAATAAAAGCAATGAACTTGCATTGTCTTAAAAAATGGCAAGCGGATAATAACATCCGGGCCAATCAGACGGCCTACTCTGAAACTGCCATCTTTCCATCAAACTGCAATATATGTGCAGCAACTGCTGGTGGACAGTATTGTAATAAAACTAAATATTACAAAAATTCCTAGAGGATAATAATAAAAGTGGATTGAGATGTAAACATTTCCGTCTCACATTACAACCCAGGCGCCTCCACATTACCCGCTGCTGAACTTACCGCTTAATTACAGTAAGATTAACAAGGAGACGGATAGATAACTCTAATACTTTTGTAAATTTTAGATAAGTCACCAAAAGTTATAGTCGGCAGTTTTTGGTTTTTTCGGAAACAATTAAAAATAAATTAGTTAATAATGTTAACATACGTAGAAGATAGTTTAATATTAGCTTTATTAGGATCATAGGAAGCTAATTTGGAGTTAATAATTTGGATTATCGTTTGTTGAAACAAACCTTCTTATGTGGGAGAAATAAAATTTTGCTGTTTATATCTCTAAACATCTACAATGTATTATTTATGAGACGAGGCTGTAATATAATTACAAGATCAAACGAACTTACCTAAGTGAAGTTCGATCTTGATTATATGGAAGCCTCGTCGAAATAAATAATCACCCACCACTCCCTAATAGCCCCTTAAGTAACAGCAAACATTTTTTTCCCAGACTCTGAAGAAATGAAATAGTGAATCAGGCATTGCCCGCAGTTGGCGGAGCAGGTAGTTTTTTCAGTTTTTTACTCTAAACGTGTGATTCAGTACAAGAATAGAAGGCACTACAATGTATTATTTATTTCGACGAGGCTTCCATATAATCAAGATCGAACTTCACTTAGGTAAGTTCGTTTGATCTTGTAATTTTTGATCAATCCTTTTCAGTACAAATCATTGCCAATAACAAGGAAAATTCTTGTTTCTTTTTAACTTTTTTAGATCGAAAGATGGAATTTTACATCGAATCCAATTTATAGCTATTAAAAACATTATAGCCAACGAAATAACCATATTTTCTTCAAATAATATAAACAATAGTGTGTTTCATACAGACACAGCACTAAATTAACGATAAAACAGTATTATATTGGTTGCAACACGTAATCAAATCACTAACGACAACGGAAATTCCAATTTAATCAACAAAACAATAAAAATGGCTAACTACATCGACCAACTAACGTCTACCACAGTTCAGAAATAGATAAAAAGCGAACTACTATCTACCACCAAATAAATAACAACCATAAATCATAACTAACATCGTAGAAGAAATGACAACAACTGAAGGAATAAACTAAAAGATTACCAATTATCTATTTATTATTATTATTATATTAATTATAATTATTTATTGATTCATAAGCAAGGTAATGCATTGTTCGTCATTCCGTACGATTGTTTTTATTCTACAATGAGAACATCAGGTTTTAGAAAAGAAGAAATTAATCTGATATGCACAAAAGTAAACACTTAGTCACTGACCATTCATAAAATCCATGTTTCTCAGTCTTTACCCTTATTTTCATTTGACTTTTTCTCAAATAGGCCTTTATAAGATTATAAACAAAGCGAATTGCTATTTTAAAACAAGGAAACATCCACGGGACATGCATTTGCTATAAAAATTGTATTTTGATAAATTGAAATTGTTTGTTCGACCATTCTGCCGTGTCAATGTTAATAATTTTGTGCCGCTATACCCAAACAACTGTCAAACATGAAATAGGTTATGTAACTAAATTTAACTTTTGTGTGTAGAACAGTAGTATTCCATTCAAATAGAGCGGCAAACACCAATATTTACATTTGATTTCAAGGCATACTTCGACTACAATTATTTATAATGACTCTATATACAGGGCGAGTTATTATTATCCCGGCGGTCGATAACTACAGAATCGTTAGAGAAAGAAAACAAATTTTTTAGACCAAAGTTGTTTGGCTCACTAGTTTCTACAACGTAAAATTATTTTCATTTATACATTTTTTAAACGGAACGCCCTGTATATTTTATTGTTGTATGAACACTAATAAATTTGGCTATCCAACAGTATAGGTTGCTGACTCTCAGCGTTAATAGAAACTGAGATATTCAATTATTTCTCCAAAATATGTCCGTTGCACGATCTTCTTTAAAACTATGTAAAAATGACATTTTTGCGGATTTTGCATGTAAACTATGTCAGACAATAATCAAAGCGCGTTAATGCTTGCAGAACAACTTCCAAATATTAACTAAAATAATGGTTACTTGTTGTGCAAATGTGTGAATTTGCTTCAAATAGTTTACTAAGAAGGGATTTATTTTTTTAATAAACGCTAATAGTTTTAAAGTTTTTTTTTTCTTAAATTTTATACTATTACTGATTTACAACTAGGAGACAAACAAAAAGAAAAAAACAAGAAAATAATTGCATATTTAAAATAATATTACACATTTTTCTTTAAATTGTAAATATCACGAAAACCACTAAAATTGGACATATGACATATTTGACAAACATTAAAGGGAATTTGATAGGTAATTCAACTAGCACATAAAATACAGGTTGTTCCATTTAAAAAACTTAAGGAAAAGCGATTTGAAAAACATCAAAATAACATCAAAAGTTTTATGAACAACCTGTATAGTGAATCTAATTTCTTTAGATAATATCATCTATCACAGAGCAAAATCAGCAATAATGTCATTTTTACATAGTTTTAAAGAAGATCCTGCAACGGGTATATTTTGGGAAAATAATTGAATACCTTAGGAAGTATTAACGCTGACAGTTAGCAACCTATACGGTTGTATAAAGAAATTTATTAGTATTGATAAAATAATAAAATATACCGGGCATTCCATTTAAAAAACTGTACATACTTTCCGTCACGTCTGAATGCAACACCCTGTATAAATGAAAATAATTTTACGTTATAGAAATTGGTGAGTCAAACAACTTTTGTGTTAAAATTTTTTGTCCTTCTCTAACTATTTAGTAGCTATCGAACGTTCAAATCGTTCAAATTTTTGTTGGTGCCACAAAAGTTATAAACTTTGAATCAACAGAAGTTATAAAAACGCTAAAATACGGATAGGAAATGCAGCAAGGTTGTCGTTTCGTCGAGCGTCCATTAAAACACAACAACGCCAACATGTTCGGCGATAACTTTTCAAGGCCGCCCGGGGAAACTCGAAACTTTGCGGACTCGCGCGCAAAATTTGATAAAGCAAATTTGAGCTAATCTTGTTCCGCTGATAGAGCACCAGCCAGCCACACGAAATGCCAACCGAAACAAACAGCAAACTTCGGTTTATACGTAATATTTGTTTTTCCAACCGAGCAAAAAAAGTTTGAACGAAAAAAAAAAACCGGTTGGCATTTATTTTTCTTTGTTTTCGTTTTAAAACGTTAATTTTGTTATGCCGTACTACCTATAAATACAACTAACGAATAACACATTCCACGAAATAAACATGGTCGAATGTCAGTCAATTTATTATTGTTGTTGGTTTGTGACAATTATTTGTCTGTCCTACGCGGATAGTTTATTTTTTCAGTGTCTGAGGAATATGTGGAAATATCGGAAAACAAATGCATACTGAGGTGACGCACACAAATAAAACCGATAGATAAAACTAATAATTTAATAAGTAAGTACATAGACAACAAATAAGTAGGTAAATAGGTAATGATTCGGAATATAAGTTTTTGTTTGATAACGCTAAAAATAGTAAGTATTGTAATTCCTAGTTTTTGTTTTAATTATTCTTTGACAAAGAAATGAATGAATACAAAGCCGATAGGTAGATACTATTGTAAGATAAGAATAATAAGATAAGAATAACCTTTGCGTTAATTATTTTTTCAAATTGTATACGTACGCAGTAATTATGATTTTATTTTGATGCTAAATTCAAGAAACATCAAGTGCGACATAATCGGAAAGCATTTCTATATTTGTAGTCGAAACTAAAAGAAATAACAGCTGGTGTACCCCAGGGTAGTGTATTGGGACCAATTCTCTATCTACTATATACAATTGACCTACCACAGCTGGAAAATGTAACAGTCGCTACATTCGCAGATGACACGGCTCTATTGGCAATGGGAACAACTATGGGAGAATCAAAATAATCCAGGACATGCTTCATGTCCAGATTAACGACGCCATAGTTCCATATGCCAACACTGCAAAGTATTTGGGTATGACTCTGGATACAAAACTAAGGTGGAAAGAACACGCTAAGAAGAAAAGAGTAAAGCTAGGCGCCAAATACAGCTTCTGGGAAGAAACTCTCAGTTGTCAGTACAGAACAAACTACAAGTTTACAACCAAATACTAAAACCGATTTGGTTATACGGCATCCAGCTTTGGGGTTGCGCGAAAAACTCCACTATACAAAGAATCCAGACCTTCCAAAATAAAGTACTAAGGAATATGGTTAACGCTCCTTGGTACATACGGAATAGTGACCTGCATCGTGATCTTGGTGTCCCACAAGTCATCCAAGGGATAAAAAGATTCGCCACTAAGCATGAATCTCGCCTAAGCCATCACGTCTACGTAGAGGCCATGCAGCTACTGGACAACCAGAATCTAGTGAGAAGACTAAAAAGAACTAAACCCTTCGAACTAGTGAATCAGTGAAATGTGCAAAAAGCTGAGCACAGTGAGTGAAGTGTTAGTGCTTCTTGTTTAGGACCAAGTAAATATTGGACATCAGTGGATAGCATATTAGAGACAAGTACTTAGTTTTAAGAATTCAGATTTAAATTGATGGTTAATCTTTTGATTAGTTTCAATATGTTAAGCACCATATGCTTATTATTATTATTATTTATTGAAAATCTCTGATACATCTCATTAAATATTTGAAACCTAGATAATATAATTTAGATATAACATATAAATACTAAACTTACACTAATAATTTTGAAAAGTAATTATTATTATTATTATTATTATTATTATTATTATTATTATTATAAATGTTAGTATCAACTTTGCACATTATTTTGTTGTTGACGTTAATGAGAAAACGGTTGTTGCACCACACCTTTGCCATCCTTTAGCACCAAAGTCTACGAAAGAATCACTACACAGGGTGTAAAGTTAAATTAAAACGAAATAATAATAATAATAATAATAATCACAGTTTATCTCGCTAATATCTTGAATTTACTGAATGCCAGATTCCTGATATAGCAAAACCAGACATTAGTATTGTCACTTTTACGACTATAGCATAGATAGAGGATCCACATAAATACCACCATAAAGCAAACTAATAACGTACGTATTTCGTCTTCGGAGTGACGTACATCTTTGCTTCCGTTAATTAATATTATAGCACTTCAAGCACCTATTTGCAAGCTTTATTTCATCAGAATCGCTTCTACTTTAACCATATTAGTATGTATTATGGTACACTTATTTGGCAGTGGTTAATTTTAAATCAATCTCGCTCAAAATAGAACATCCGGTTCATACATAAATAGAAATCATGTACAATTTTACGCAGGGTACCTTTGAGAGAGACTTAATACTAAATAATAATAAAATCACAGCGTTATAATTTTCAAGTAGTATCAGATGAGTCTTGAAGTTTTAAACATTTATTAAATTCTACTACAGAAATTTTTATTAGAAGAGTTAGAATAATGAAATATACACAGAGAGAAAAGATTTCTTGTTTCAAAGAAATGTATTTGTTTGAATTTATTCTTTTGGGTCAAAACATATTTCTTTGACGCCAACAATATTTACTTCATTGAATACTCTAGTTTATTTGCTTGCAGAGATTAATTTATTTGAAATATTTATTTAAGTGGAATAAATATATATGGAAACAAACAAAAATTACTTTCCTTTAAAGTAATATTTTAGTTTTGATTTTAAAAAAACGTTTCTTTACACCAATGAAATATAATTTTGATTCTAACATATAAATTTGTATATAAGGAGAGATTTATTTCGCTTAAAGTAATATTTTGTCTTTGGCTTAAAAATAGGTTTACTTCCGCCAAAGAAATCATATTTTGATTAAAATAAATATATTTTTACACAAGAAGATATTTATTTCCTTCAAAGTAATATTTTTGTTTTGGCTTTAAAATAGGTTTCCTTCCACCAAAGAAATCATATTTTGATTGAAATAAATATATTTTTAATGTCATCCAACTGTATGGTTAGATGGCGCTGTAAACTCTCTCCTCGCAATTCGTACATATCGAGAGTATAAAGCCGCGTGATCGACAGTATAGAATTTATAGAGTACAGTGCCTGCAGGTTCAAGTTGCGATTACAAATCAGAGTACACTTTACTAACTTAACCTTGACTATATGTTGGGTTGGAAAGACCAAGCACTGGTCGAGGATGTGCGACAACCCAAAAAGAAGGTGACACATGGCGAGTCTTCCGAAAAATTCTTGTCTATTAATTCCTTCAACAAATTAATAATTTTAAGCATTTTAACTCGACCAACAATTTTGTTAATTTTAAAAAAATGTAATTCTTTCACTCAACACAATCATAGTTATTTGAAGTAAATAAATCTCATTTCTTATAATACACAAATTGCAAACTTTTTAACTGGAAACAAAAGTTGTTTGACGCAAATCAATGTTCTTTCTACCAAACAAATATTTCAAATAAATGCGTTTTTACCCGCAAATAAATATTTCTTTGCCTCTATTGAAACAACAAATTTCTTTGAGTCAATGCATATTTATTTGAATCAAACAAAAATTTCTCTCTGTGTAGG
This sequence comes from Melinopterus prodromus, assembly GCA_964023965.1. Lineage (NCBI taxonomy): Eukaryota > Metazoa > Arthropoda > Insecta > Coleoptera > Scarabaeidae > Melinopterus > Melinopterus prodromus. The sequence continues at coordinate 69,285,595 of OZ030392.1, forward strand.
CTATAGGCTACCCACTAATTCATAGGTTTAAAGCTTATTCCATAATCATTGTCTATCTTGCATTTTCCCTACAAAAGATCGAGTTGAAGCATCTCTAGATTGCTGCAATTGACGCGGCGCTCTTCGGTCTTTCGGGCGAGCGGGGGAAGGGATCGACAGGGACGCTGCAAGTAGTGGCGGATCGCACGTGCATTAGTTACTAGGAGAACAGTGTTTACGGACACAATACATATAACGACACGGCGATTATGCCTCGCCAAAGAAATTTAGGTATCCGGCGACAGATTACCGAATTAGAAAATAATGGCAAAATGAGTCAATAAGATAACAGAACCACGAACAGGCATTTGGAAGTCCCGTGGAAATTCTTGGCAATTTAAATGGGGTTTCGGTATTAGCATTTAAAATTAATGAACGATCTGCAAAATAGTCTATTTGTCTACAAATTTACGATGCTAAATTTGTAAAAGTTTTTTGATATTTCTAAGTTTTATACGCTCAGAGCTGACGTTTGTAATATCTGGAATATATCAAGAGTTGTATTTATTTTATATTGTTTGTGCATGTATCTAAATATTATTAATAAATAAACTGTTGAAACTGTTATAATAGTTTGAATATTTATATAACAAAATAGGTCATACTTATTAAATATTTTTTGGATATATCAAGAAAACTTAATTTAGCATTCACCACTAATCGGAAAATCTGCTAACTCCATATTATTAGATCTATCCGCTTCCATCAAAATCTTGTTTACAACCTTATTGTATAAAAACTGAAGAGAACATAAGCGCCAATCGATAGAAGAGATTTCTCTCGTACCGGGTCACATATTATAATCAGAATTATGCAAAAATTAAGAATTTAATTGTTAGTTAAAATTACTAACTTGACAAGTTATCGTTCTTTTTGTGTATTGATAATAAGCTGCCCCGGTTCTCTCAGCTGTGTCGGTTCTCTCCGACATGACAGCACCGCTAACGCATCCCTTCCCCGCAGCACCCCAAAGACCGTAGAGCGTCGGAATTCACGCGGAGTTTCAGCACGATCTTTTGTATGAAAAATGCAAGCTAAACAATGATTATGTAATAAACTTTAAACCTATGAATTATTGGGTAGCGTATAGTCTATATTTCATTATTCTAGCTCTACTAATAAAGGAACTGCTGGCATTGCATAATATTGCTTTTTGTGGGTCAACCACTAATCCAACGATTTTACAAAAATGCACATTCTGGTAAGTACCAAACTTCTTAAATTCAACTAACAATAATTTTATTGTTAATATCTACACATTCGTTCTAAACACATCATACCATCAACTCTCCGCTTTTACTGTAATATCCTATGCCATTACATCAATAAAAACCATCTTAGGTATAGTAAATGAGACATCAAGACTGTAGACTAGTTGGAAAACACGTACGCAGCTGTCTGTAGATGCGCAAATAATCTTGTTAAACGAACGGCTTCACCTTTAACCTGGGTGTCTGCAGAGGCAGCAAAGTTGAAGAGCGGATCTGAACTTCACGACAGCGCATTATAATTACCTCAAAGTTATTGAAGGATAATTAAGTCCTAATGGGCAGTTCTAAAGTCCGTGCTTGTGGATTTTCCCCATTCACTACGTTCGACTGAAATGAGAGATGACTTGTGATTGAGAGAGCAACTTATCAGATGCTGGCAACCGCTGACGTGGCATTTAGAAGTATGTATATTGATGATATGTGGGTACGAGTAGATGGATGGCGATTTGCTTTTGCTAATCTATTGAAGAAGATAGTCTAAATTTGAGGTGTTAACCTTATTGAAATTGTTGCAAGAATATTTGTAAAAGCTGTAAAAAATTTTCTGTGGCTGCCGGAAAATTTTTAAAATGGGAATCTATCTGTATACTATATCGTCATTTAGGTAAAAGAGTAAATGAAATAAAATTATGCAACATTATTTGTAGAGGTTTATACACATTTATAGCATTCACTTGGCGAATGGCACGCCAATTTTTCTTAAGTAACTCGATTTTTAGGCAAAAGTGCTTAATAGATTTTTGGTTCAAAACTATGGCTATATACTATATAATATACTACTTGAACACCTCTATCATTTGGTATATTATGTTTAACTAAAAAATTTCCTCATTACATCTTACACAAAAGTCTCAAATACTAAGTTAGTATTTAAGCGACTTTCTCTATTCTATTCAAGCAACTTCCAAATGAATAATTTCCATTAGCGAACACATGCAGTGCAACTTAGAAGGCAATGTCCCAAATAATCTTTCGTAGGCGCATGTCTGAGTAATTGGCTGCTGTCAGCGAAGAAATTTCTATTTCGGTTTCTAAACGCGTTTTCCTAATTCTTTCACTTTTTTTGTTATCAAACCGTGTCGATCGCACGAACTGACATGGCCCAATTCTTCGCGAAAACCAGCGTAAACCTTTTTAGAAATCTGTATTTCTTTTTGGAACAAAACTCAAAAACTTGTAATGCATTTTTTCAACTCAAACGTCGTCAAACCAGGACTGATATCAACTTCGTTATTTTAAATGACATCATAAAATTTTTATTTCGTTGTTTGCTTTTACTTATTTTTGTCATATAAAACACTCTCTGTCATTGCAGACTGTTCCCTATTCATATCTTCAATAGTTTTTTAGGTATTGATAAGTTTGTGGTAAATAATGTTTTATTATCTATGACGTTCTACAACATAAGTTTTTACGATTTGGTTCTTCTAAATATCCTAATTCCACAATAGAAAAGTGATTGATCAATTAATTGCTCCAGATTATTCAATATAAATATTACACATTACCCTAAACGTTTATTAGGATGAATTCACAAAATGCAATCCTCACCGGTTTATATGAATAAAAATATGATCTTCGTCACCACGTAAAAATGAAATGTCAATAATAAATATATATAACATACAATTATTTATAGTCAATACTCACACACAGAGAAATGTTTAAGACATTCGTTGTCTTGCCGAAATTTACTCCGAACAAATCAATAAAGTTTTCAATTTAGATGAGCTTTTTGAATCAAAACTCACAAATTTCTCCTTTGAAGCGACAACATTTTGCTTCCAAGTAAAACTACATTGGATAATTTTAAAAGTTCTTATGAGTTCTTTTAAGAATTTAGTGTGTTGCATTGAACTATTCAATATATTCCAATGAAAACAACTATTGCATTGAAACAAGATCATATATGTAAAATATGGTGTTCAAAACAAGTAAAATTAGTTGATTGATGCAAGAGACGTTTTGTGTGAACCAAGTAACCAAATGCTTAGTTTAAAATATCGGGTGGTTTCATTGTGCGGAAAACTTAAGAGTTTGCGCGGTTTGTGGCACCAGACTGACGCGACGTAGAACGGCGACAGTTTTTAGATACGCAGTATATGAGGACTACATTCTCCAGTCTCACTCGCAACCCTCACAACGTTAACTCCATGCAAATATATTGGTTATAGTGGTAAGCAGTGTCGCTTTGATATACGCTTGATTGTATTTGCAGTTTTACATGTGATAATGGACAGCGTGGATGATTTTTCAATTTCATCAGATCATCTTAAAACGATATTTGACAGTAAGTATATGCGTATATCTACTTTTTATGCGAATGTTAATACACTATGTGCATTCTATGTTTGCATACCATAAAATAACTGTGCAAAACATAACAAAACTTACAGAAAAAGAGATAAAAGAACTTATTCCGGCTATTGGAGATCGGATTGTTTTCCGGGACGCGGTGAAGCTAAGAGGAGATTTAGAAACATCTAAGGTGAGAAACCGTATTATAATGGCCAGTTGCAGAAAGGCCCATCAAGTCTGGTTGACTGCTTAGCTCTTAACTGTACTAATTACTGTATCAAGATGACATTTTTTTGTATTTTTGATTGTATTTTAAATGTATTTTTTTCTTTTATAAAAAGTTATTGGGTTTATATCAGTATGACACCTACTTGTTTGAAATGTATTTTTATTTTTATAATAAATTAATGTATTGGTATATATGAACTTTTTTTTACCCATTGTCTTTGCTACATGACTAAAAAATATATGTCTTACAAAATAATTGCTTAACGAACTTTGATGTAATACCACATATTATGTTTTGATTAGATTTGTCAGCCAGAAGAATTATTCTTGCTAGTAAATATGATTAAGAAAGTAATGTGCTATTATAATCGTGTAGTTCTTTCTGCATTTGTTTTGATAGACTTATTTTTTATGTAACCTTTGCAGCAGCGGTAGATAGTTTTAACAAAACAACAAAAACATTCACTTCAAATCAATATATTATGTTGAATGTAAATTACTATTACATGCTTTGAATTTTTAACGCACTTCGTTTAAAATGACAGTTACTTGCTTTGAGAACAAAATACTCTATTCAGAACACTAAAGGTGTTGAACCAAAATTACAAATGTTTCTCTGAAACATTGGTTCTTCCAAGCAAAATAACCTATTACTTATTCCGATAGCTCTATTACTCTCTTTAAGATATCATATGGTTGCATTAAAACAATATTAGTTTGGTCCAATTGTTGAAATATTTGAAATAATACTACAAAGTTTCATTCAAAACAACATTATAGTCCTTTCGAGTTGATGACTATTTGGTGCAAGTCAATAGTTTACTCGTTGCAACTAATTTTATCTCGAACGAAACACTTAACACATTTGTAGTGAGAAAATATTGTCTTGGTTCAAGTGGATAGTTATTTCGTGGATATGGAAATCAACCGTTGTTTTGATGCAAAGCAATTTTATTTGAATTGAGCATTCCTTTCTCTGTGTGCATTTTGCTTATTTTGACTTATTTTGTCAAACATTGATAGATACGGTTGTCTTGGTTTATCGATATAAGGAATCCGACAAAATGAGACCGAAGAGATATAGAGTGGTTTGAGATGTAAAACAAACCAGTTGCAAGCATTCCGCTTGCTTAATATAAAAATGTAGTTTTTTACTGCGTGCTTTTGTATATGGTAAGCCGATAATTACTTCCTTATTTTGCGTTTAAGTTCAAAATTTAATGTGTTTTGTATAATCTGACAACTCCTCAAAATATTTCGTAGATTTAGAGTTTTTCAGTTCATTCTTTTAATTCTTTTGTTTAAATTGTAAATAATATTTGTGATTCTTTTATCGAGATTTGAGTTTTACTTAATTACTTAATTTTACTAAAATTATCAGCCGACGTGTACTGTTAGAGTGTCTGCAGGTTCCCTGTTTCGTTTGAATAGCTCTATCTCGTTCTGAACTTTCGTGGCCTCATCGATGGCTTGCAGGGCAAAAATTGTACAAACCACCTTAAGATCGCAAGGTGTACGCTGACTCTGAATCGGAACTTGAACCTGCATGCACTGTGCTCTATTTTACTGATCACACGACGTTTTTAGCAATTTAGTCAGACGCATGACATCAACTGAGCGGTAGGCTTTCACCAGTCGACTATTTATACTCAAGATAAGACCGAACTGCGAGGAGAGTGTTTCCAGCGCCATCTAGCAATACAGTTTGATGAGGTATTCACACTAAAAATATATTTATTTGAACTAAAATATGATTTCTTTAGCGGAAGTAAACATATTTTTAAGCCAAAACAAAAATATTACTTTAAAGGAAATAAATCTCTTCTTGTATACAAAGAAACGTCTTACTAAGTCAAAACAATTACTTTTAAAGAATATTCAATAAAGTAAATATTGTTGGCGTCAAAGAAATATGTTACGTTCACTTTTCTCAATTACTCATCTTCCATCGATAGGCATTCAAGTTTCTGCGACAACCAGGAAGGCCTCTTTTAAATTGGTTTAGATTGTCGATAGCGATTACGTCTGTCTATATATAAATTTGCCAACGTCCGCCGACAGGAGAATGTTATTATTATTATTAGTATTATTATGATTATTACTGGTGAGACCGAACACCGAGCGCTGTCAGCTAGCACTATTCATATTCGCACATAATTTTATAGCAGGTGAACGCAAGAGACACCTGCGTCTTGAACATTTTTAATGGTTAACATACACTGGACGTGCAATTATCCACCATTCGTATAGTCTTTTAATTCTTACGTCCCTTTTAGTTTTAACACTGTTAATGCCTGTTTAAAAAATATTAACTACCGGGCAATTTTCGTCACAACAATACTAAATGTTATATCATTCAGGTAGCTATGTACTTTAATTTATTATATAATATTAGTTTCCTCATATCTAACACCATATCTAGCACGATTTCGATTACTAGTACCTACATCTAAACTGCAGTATATTTTACTAAAATTGGGGTATGATTTCCTCTTAGGAAAACTAAATATTATTATTAAATTAAATAAACGTAACTAATATTAAAAATCATGATAATTAACGTACTTTTTTCCTCTTCAAAGAGTTCAACATCAGGAAGTAGGAAGACGTCACTCACCTATAAAACAAAAGAAAAAACAACATATTAGCAAAATATACCAAGATAACATCATTCATAATTTTATTGTTACACTATAATTTCTTTTATGGCTGACACTCCTGTTTTTATTATTTATTAGAATTCACAGTAGAATAAAAATATGCATACGCCAAATAACAACAATCGCAATGTGTTGAATGTTGATTTCGATGTCACATATCATCTTACCTCTATCATCTATTTATTCTCAGTGTATGACATGTGCAGCGCCAACTGAATATTAAAAATAAACGAAATATTACGTAAGAGACAGTTGCCTTCGAGAATTGGTTATGTATGCAGTATTTTTCAGCTATGTTAGGAAAAACACGGGAGCAGAAAAAAAAACATAATAACACGAAGAGAACGTTTTTTCTTAGAACGCACGACTTTCAAATTTGTGTTCGGTCATCATTAATACCAGACTTTTGTATAGACGTCTTTACTGATAAAAATAAGTGCTAACTTATATTTATATTTTTGTCAGTAAACCTATTACTCTATTTGTCAGCAATTTTACCAAGATTTAATGGGGAAAAAATTGTTACATGTCTTTGCTTCATATGACAAATTCGTAGGTAATTAATCGTTGTATATACTCATTTACGCTGAGAAATTTTCTTTGTGGCATACAACCCCTAAATCACAGTAATGTTGTCTACTACTTATTTCACTATTGCGGTACAAATTACATATCTTAACAACAGAAAAATGTTTATAACTTTTACAAAAACTGTTTAAATCATTTTCTCTTAGGCCAAATTGTAGGTAATTGATTGGGATTAAATTTTAAATGATTACATTAAAAGCTGAAAAGCCTCCACATTACTATATTATGTATGACACCAAGTGGAGGGAGTTGATATTTTGGTTGGCTGTGAAAACAACATGTTTATAACTTTTTCAAAAATTATTACATAACGTTCCACCATATACTAAATTATAGGTAATTAGATGCGGTAGTCCTATTCTTGAATGCAAAATGTTTTGCTCTGAGGTGAAGAAATCCAAAATAACGATATTGTACTTATGTTGTGTGGCTTCAACTGAACATTACTTTGTTCTGCTTTAGCAAAATGTTATAACTTTACTAAATGTTTATTTGATTATAGAAGATATTGTAATATTAAATGTACATTCAGCGAAAAATACGAGAGTTTCAATGAATAATAACACTTATTCCAGTTTTTCTTTTGTCACAAAATGTTATATGGACATTTCAAAGCGCTTTTTGTTTGTAGATGACGAACCGGGAACGTCTCCATCACGTCTTAGATTTGCGTTACCTAGACTTCTTGGTTTGGAATCTATGAAAACAAAATTGAAACGATATCTCACATCTCTTGTGACAAAATCAGTGTCACCATCACGTCTTATCTGTGCACAGTAATTTTAGCTGTTTTTTTGTGTTGAAGTATATGCATTGTTTGGTATTCAAATTTACTTTTAATACTTTGAATTGTGGAATATTTGCTCCATATAGTTCTATAGTATTAAAAGATATAAAATACATTCATCTCCTAAAAAAAAAAACTTCACCGTTGTTCTACTATCTGTAATTTAAATTTTAATTTTTAATTTTAATTTTAAGTTGAATAATATTGTTGCGATGGGAGTATTCCAAGTTGAAATACACAGGTCGGTTCGTGACATTTTTGTGCGATTAGAACAGCAGATGGCCATGGCGAGCGGACGATGACGGCCCTGGATTGGTCGTTTCTGGCCAACCAATGACCTTCGCTTTTAAAAATATATCCTAGTCAACTATGAATTCGGTATGTGGACGGTTCGAACGATCGTGCGCCTCCAAGCAGGCCATGAAAAATAAAAATGACGACCGGTCTGTCGGCCCGGCCCGCTGAAAAGGAAGTTAAGCTGCGTCCACACCTACACACAAAAGATTTTGTGTTTTTAAGAAATATATTCGTTTCTATTTATTTATTCGTGAATCAAAAGATGACAACTCTATATTTTTTTAATGAATTTGACAGAAATATGTATAAATTAAACAAAACGGGTCCCAAAACTGACCCTTGTGGTACCCCCATGCTTTCTATCTATTAATGCACTTGACTCATTTTCGAATAACTCAATTCATAGAAGGATACAAAAGACATTTGTATGTGTTTATTCTCACAAATGTTTTTTTACGTTTGTTGGCATTGGTCGTAGGATATTGTTAGAGATTTTGAGATAGTAGGTAGTAGCCGTAATCGTATTTTAAATAAGGTCAACAGCGTTCTATTGAATTTAAAGTTGGAACTTGAATTTATAAATGCATGCATATGATATAATAATGTATACAACAGGATATACGCGCTCGCCAAGGTCATGTATTATCGTGAAATTAGTATACCGGCTGTCCGCAAGTCAACATTTGTCTTTAAACATGCTTTAAACATAAAAAAAAACATCGAACATGTATAATAAACTATATATTAATACCATAGGTTAATAATATGGTGACATACAGGCGGGAAGTAAATTTTAAATAAATAAAAAAATTGCAGCCACAACCTGGATTTGAACCAGGGACTTTTGCGTTTCTAGCACAATGCTCTCCCATCTGAGCTACTGATAACTTTGACAAAGTATGTCGTTAAACATTTTCATTAGTAGATGACTACCTTATTTTATATATAGGTTATTTTATGCAGTGACAGTTACAAATATATCAAATATTCTATCGGCAAAAGGGGGGACTAAAACTGTCCGAAGGAAGTGTATATGTATATTATTGGCAAATTTTTATCCCGTGACAGGAAAGGATCACGCAGTATGTACCAATTAGAGTATGAAATCGCATATGGCACGAATTTTGCTTGACGTGTCGACACGTCCAAGAGTATAAGATTTCGCAAAGGTTTCAAAACGACGGAACCCGAGACAGGCAACGAAAACCATACACAGAGAGAAATTTTTGTTTAACTCAAATAAATATGCATTGATTCAAAGAAATTTGTTGTTTCAATAGAGGCAAAGAAATATTTATTTGCGGATAAAAACGCATTTATTTGAAATATTTGTTTGGTAGAAAGAACGTTGATTTGTGTCAAACAACTTATGTTTCCAGTTAAAGTTTGCAATTTGTGTATTATAAGAAATGAGATTTATTTACTTCAAATGATTATGATTGTGTTGAGTGAAAGAAGTACATTTTTTAAATTAACAAAATTGTTGGTCGAGTTAAAATGCTTAAAATTTTTAATTTGTTGAAGGAATTAATAGACAAGAATTTTTCGGAAGACTCGCTATGTGTCACCTCCTTTTTGGGATGTCGCACATCTTCGACCAGTGCTTGGTCTTCCCAACCCAACATATATAGTCAAGGTTAAGTTTGTAAAGTGTACTCTGATTTGGAATCGCAACTTGAACCTGCAGGCACTGTACTCTATAAGTTCTATACTGTCGATCACGCGGCTTTATACTCTCGATATGTACGAAGTGCGAGGAGCGATTTTACAGCGCCATCTAACAATACAGTTGGATGACATTAAAAATATATTTATATTTGAATTAAAATGTGATTTCTTTGGTGGAAGGAAACCTATTTTAAAGCCAAAACAAAAATATTACTTTAAAGGAAATAAATCTCTTCTTGTGTACAAATATATTTATTTTAATCAAAATATGATTTCTTTGGCGGAAGTAAACCTATTTTTAAGCCAATGAGAAAATATTACTTTAAACGAAATAAATCTCTCCTTATATACAAATTTATATGTTTGAATCAAAATTATATTTCATTGGTGTAAAGAAACGTTTTTTTAAATCAAAACAAAAATATTACTTTAAAGGAAAGTAATTTTTGTTTGTATCCATATATATTTATTCCACTTAAATAAATATTTCAAATAAATTAATCTCTGCAAGCAAATAAAATAAACTAGAGAATTCAATGAAGTAAATATTGTTGGCGTCAAAGAAATATGTTTTGACCCAAAAGAATAAATTCAAACAAATACATTTCTTTAAAACAAGAAATCTTTTCTATCTGTGTACCGAACAAATGAACAAGGAAAGAACCAAGGTTTCCTTCAGTTATTTACACGCAAACAGCAAGACATTACTATAGACAGTATTGAGGTTATGTCATCAATAAAACAATAAAATATCAATTTTTCTCAATCAGAGAAGATAATGTTTTACTGAAGATATGGCCGAATTGCGAGGGGAGAGTTTACAGAGCCATCTAACATTACAGTTGGATGAGGTATTCACACTAAATTGTGATTATAAAGGATCACAAGTTTTCTTGTTTTGTTGGCTTGTTTTCTTGACGAGAGTCCTTTATAATCACAAGCCCTGATGAAGCTGAAGATAAGCAGCGAAACGTCGGCAATGTCTTAAATAAAGGACCACAAAACCGAAGACTGAGCGAGCGTTTTATTTTATTTATTTGTGAACAAAGAAGCAGTCGATAGTAGCTTTCAATAATATATTTATTTGAATCAAAATATTATTTCTTTGTTGGCAGTAAACCTATTTATACGCCAAAGCAAAAATATTACATTAAAAGAAATAAATCTCTTCTTGTATACAAATACATTTGTTTGAATCAAATATAGATTTCTTTGGTGTAAAGAAACGTCTTTTTAAATAAAAACAAAAATATTACTTTAAAGGAAAGTAATTTTTTTTAGTATTCAATGAGGTAAATATTACTTTTTTTCAAAATTTGTATGACCATGCAGCATTTCAAAAGAGTATTAAAATCAGTAGTTAATGACATTTGTTTGATTTTGGTTAAAACGTAGAGTCAACAAACAGTAGAGATTTTATAGCACAGTAAACAGATTAATTTTTTTCGTGTATATAGTAAAATTTTAAAACATTGTCTTTTTATCATTACTACTAAAAAACCAGTAGAATAGCACGTTTGTGACAAAACATAGCATAGGGACGAGATGTCTAAGTGCATACTTTAGTTATCTTTAAAGATTGAAGAGAAACAATATGTTATTTTAAAATATTTTCTTCATTTTCAATTATGATATATCACCTATATTGTAGTTTAGACTTTACAAATTTAGACGACGCTTTTGATACACCACTACAACACCAATATTTTAATTTTTCTGAAAACATGGTGTTAGTCTTATTTTGTTTGGATATTTTTCATGTGAAAATGCAATTTCTCCATGAAAACCGAATAGCAGAGATATAACCGTTAGACAAGAGAAAGTAAACCGTCATAATTTTGGCTTAATGAAAAAGATGGTTAAAATGAGCTATAAAAAACACTTTGCAACAAAAATAAACAAAACTGTCAAAAATCTACAGCAAAACAACTATGGTTTATTACGTGAGTTACAAGCAAGAAATACCTATACACATTTTAAAAATGTCAAAATTAATTTAAATGGTTTCATGGATTAAAATTTATAAAAAACCGAAAACAATACTGAAGATCCACATTCACCAAAAACACTATACAGTTCTTTGTGTCCTGTGTTACGCATATTGTAAGTAACCTATGATTATTTCTTCCGCTAGAGGGCAGACCCAACCGGAAGGGGAACCTTGGGGCACAGCCTACTACACAGAATAATAAATTCTAATGCCACCTATATCGATCGCCATTTTGAAACAACTGACACAGCACTATTTTTATTCAGGTTTATTCAGGCACCATTTGGTGAACGTGCGTGCGTAACAACTATAGATCCGCGTGCATATAAGTAACCCCTGACTGCACGGGGTGGCGCTTCTTACCCCTAAACCAGTGGCGTGCCTTCAGGGGAGGAGTAAACGTATCTCCAACACCCCCAATAATGTAAAACCGCCGCAACTTTATTACGTTAAATTCTACATACGTTAAAAGGCGGATATTGTTGAAATTATGCCTTGTAAATTATGTAATTTTTGGGATAGGTTGCCAAGGTTTTTGGTGTTGACCTTGCTGCGATTTGAGCGAAAATTTCCGCGATAAGTAACTGATAGATACCGATAGATTTATATGTTTATATACTGTGTGTAGCGGTATCTAGGAGAGCAAATATTGACTGGATATAGGTAGGTACGTAATGTTTATTTTCGAATGATAGGTCAGTTAAATCAATATCGTATATATTATATTGAAGTATTTATTCGATGCATATGCCTGAACGAAAATTAAGGATGTAATTTTATTATGCTTGAGTCCATACTTGAAAATTTCTGTAAAATTACAGCTAGTTTGTGTGATAAACTACAGAAAACAGGCTGTAAATGTGAATAATTTACTTAAAAACAACGACATTATTCTTTCTTTTTAACTCATATTACCCATCACTTATTTATTTTGCTAAAAATTATTTTTTCAGTAGAATTTGCCTGTGAATCTCAAAGCAGAAAATGTCAATTAATTCTAGTAAGAAACTTCACAGCTATAAATTCACAATTCTTGAAAACAAAAATTGTAAATTCAATCTAGGTTTTTAGATTACTATTACATAATGAAATTGTGCTCTTGATCAGTTGACATTTTGACAAAAAAAAAAGATATTTAGAGAATTAAAAAGCAAATAAAAACCAACTTTTTCGTTCATTTGTTTCGTTTTTCGGTGGTATATTTTTCTCGTGGCCTTGCCTTTGTTTCGGTAAAATAGTTAAAATTTGTGATTTTGGCAGTTTTAGAGAATTTATAGCGGCTGAATAAATGACATAACTAAACTTCCAGGATATCATGTAAACCAACCTACATACTTGAATGTTCACTTTGAGATTCTTTGAAAATCAAAAAATACATAAAGACTATCTACCAATTTATTACGTTTAGGTTAAAATATTTAAGAATATTTAAGAAGTTAAAGGTAAATAACGTAGAATTTTCAACCTATTGGTGAATTTTTGACATTTTCTCTGTAAAAACAAAAGATGAAAAATTTAAATTGATAAATAATATTCAAGTTTGATTCAGGAGCAATAAATTAAAATTAAAAACAAAGAAATAAAAATCTGATATGGGCACATGACTTTATCATACTATATATAAAATTAATAGTTTAGCTGCATGAGATTCTATTTGATCGAGATCGGTCGTGTCTGCATTGAAATAATACTAATTAGCCAGGATTTGACTGCAGATATATTGATTCTATTGCCAGTATTGTCAACACAGCGTTTGACACTACCTACTGTCATTAGAATGAAAATATCTGTCAGATCCTGGCTAACTAGTTTTATATAAATGCAGACACGACCGATCCTAACTATTTGGACGAAATTACAGAAATGGCGGCTCATTTGCAAGATCCTTGAAAAATGTTTATAGGAAACATCCAGTCATACGATGTATGATAAAGTAAAAATTAAATTACCTAAAATATTTCTAAATAACATCTAGAATAGTGACCTGCCTTTTTTGTACAAAAATCAGCACATTTAGCACGTTTTTCGGGTATTTATTGATAGAATCTTTAAAGGAATACAAGAAATTAAAGGTAAATAAGGTACAATTTTCAACCATTGAAATTGATATTTTGCTGTTTTGAAAAAAAAAATAGTATAGGTATTTTCCGAGAAAATTGGGCGATTTTAGGTTTTTCTAACTATTATCTTGACTTGGATCAAATGATAAAATCGGAACAAACTGTAAAAACAAAATATGAAAAATTAAAATTGATAAGTAAATAATATTAAAGTTTAAGCATTAGTTGTTATTTTACTGTCATTAGAATGAAAATATCTGTCAAATCCTGGCTAACTAGTTTTATATTAATGCAGACACGACCGATCTCGATCAAATAGAATTTGCTCAAGCAGCTAAACTATTAATTTCACCAAAAAAATGTCACACATAAATTATTCTGAATTCCTCTCTAATTTATTATTTAACTATTTTGACGAATTTACAGAAATGGCGGCTCATTTAGAGTAAACCTCCAGTTCCTTTGGACCGGTTTTGACAAAAAGCTTTTCAGCTCTAAGATTACCTAGTCATGAAACTTCTAAATATGAAGTTTCGTCCCGATAACTTTTGTACCTCGGTAAAAAACCTCAAAATTGTATTTCGGCACGATTAAAATACTTTGTCATATTACGTATGATAAAGTAAAAATTGTTGTTGTGAAATATCAATTGAACAAATTGCAGCTATTACTATATATACATACACCAGATAATGGATTTTAGTCACAATAAAAATCGGTATCACCGCAATTTGATAAATAAACCACTCGAAATCCATTGTTACCAGACATAACAAAAAAATGCATGAAAATTGCGACTTGTTTTCAATGAAACCGCTATAGATAACTGCCCAGCCGACGCGCGGACGAATTTCCAAAAAAAAAACTGATAACACGATTACACCATCTATATATAGTACAAATATTGCACAATGATTTGGCATTTCGGGGCTATCTAATCGCAGAAAATAATCCGCTACAATGCGTTTTTCGTATGGTAAGGTTAGGAACCGCTATTGTTGTCCAAATCTGTTGTCCCCCCAGCAAATTTTAGAGATTACCCTGGGACATAGTTTATTTTGGCTACGTGGGCTTTTGGAGATATGACCGTATATACAATCTCGGTCACATTGCATAATTGTAAACATTCACGACTCAAAATGCGACAGATTCCTTCAAGATAAAATTATTTGGTAAGACGGATTGTGCGAGTTTTGTTGACTCAAAGCGAAATTTGTTTATTTGAAGTGGTGCGGCTGCTATAAGATAAAATTCAAGGTTCCTGAAAGAGTTGCAGAAGGAATAACAGTTTCTTGCGGATCTGCGTCTTAATTTTAAACTACCCAAGCAAATAATATGGTGGATTATAGTATTATTATGTTCCGTATTAAGTAAAAAAAAAGAAATATTGTGACATTGTTTGATAAGTCTAAATAAAAAAAAAATCTGATGTGGCCAGGCACATGACTTTATCATACAATATATAAAATTAATAGTTTAGCTGCATGAGAATCTATTCTATAGAGATAAATCGTAGGTATTGTCAAAGCATCAGCATTTGACACTACCTACACTACGTCATTAGAATAATAGTTATTTATGTCACAAATGTCGAAAGTACGGAATAGCGCGACGAGCGGTGATACGGCGCGTCACCGAAGGCGGAGTGTAGCCGTCGCATATGAGCGAGTTGCGCTATCTAGTTTTTTGCAGGAGCGACATCAACGTTTATTGTGTTGCTTTTTAAGAAATACGTATTTAAAAAAAAAATAAGTGATTTCTGTATATATGCTAGGTTGGTACCACTTTGACGAAAGGTGCGTTCCGATTGGTAGGTAATGGTAGCTAATGGCGGTGGTAGAATACGAAATTATAGTATTTCTTACATATCGTGATAATGACACATATTAGTTAGCATGTACATAAACATGAGTCACTAGCAATTTTCTATTGGAAATACTATAACGGCGTCTGCTAGCACTGCCATTATCACTAATGAAAACGCACCTTAAAAAGGTAATTCAAATTCTGACAAATTTATATTTGTTCATGACACATCCCTACCAATATACTAAAATAAAACTACACTCATCGCTATACTTTATTTACAATTTTGTCAATGTATCATTTTTAGAATTAGATATAAAGACGGGTTGATATTTCTTATCAACAAACAATCAAATTGGTGATGTTATTTTATTTGAAATTTGTATTTTAAAATTTGCCGCACTACAGCGGCAACGTTCCATAGTGGTTCTCCAACCTCTGATGAGATCAGCTGTTTTCGAATGAGACAACACAAAAAAATATTTGTCAAAATCCTGGCTACTATGTAATTTCATATCAATGCAGATGCGACCGATCTCGATCAAATAGAATTTGCTCTTGAAGGTAAACTATTAATTTTACCAAAAAATGTTATAGGCATAAATTATTCAAAATTTCCTCTACTTTAATTTATTAATTAACTATTTTGTCGAAATTACAGAAATGGCGGCTCATTTCCAAAATCCTTGAAAAAGGCTTAGAATAAACTAAAAAGCTAAACTATTAATTTTACCAAAAAATGTCATAGGCATAAATTATTCAAAATTTCCTCTGCTTTAATTTATTATTTAACTATTTTGACGAAATTACAGAAATGGCGGCTGATTTCTAAAATCCTTGAAAAAGGTTTGGAGGAAACACCCAGTTCCTTTGGACCCTTTTGAACCAAAAGCTTTTCAACTCTAAGTTTGGTCATGAAACTTCTAAATATGAAGTTCCGTGCCGATACCTTTAGTAGTTTCTCCGGAAATGAATTAACAAAAATTGGGTACACACACAGACATACACACACACACACACAGACATTTTTTTGTACCTTGGTCAAAAATGTTCAGGGGACCCATAAAGACCTATTTCCGCTAAAATCTCAAAATTTTTTTTCGGCACGATTACAATACTTTACATACTGCGTATGATAAAGTAAAAACGGTAATATTTAAATAACAAATCGCAATTTCTGTTATGAATTTTAAAAAAATCGGGTACAACTTGCGATGTGAAAAATGCGTGGGAAAAAAATTCTTTCCGGGAAAAATGATAGATAATGTGACAATATTTATGGGCATATTCTTGCACTATGTCAAACGTTTTTTCCAAGAAAGAACTACAGTGTAAATGCAGGAGTTTAAATATTATGAATTTCAACAATGCGTTTAGAGTCAACTTGGAATACGAAACTGCGTATTCGAAATACATGTGTACGATTATAAAAATACTTATAAAATGCGCTACTTTTGCAGTATTTATGGTTCGATTCAGAAGATATTTAGACAGTTTTAGAGGCACTTTGACAATGAATTTGATGGAAACACATCAGATGAAAAATTGTTGTTTTTCTTTCTATATAGGCACCAGATTGTTTTTATACTTATTTGGGTTCATATTCTTTTTTGCTGTGTAATTGTAAATGGCACAATAAATGGCACACTAAGTAACAAAAATATTTATTTGGTTGTCAATAGTGTACAGTAGTAAAGTAGTGTAAAGTATATAAATAAAAATAAAAGTTCACTTGGTCTATATAAAAGTTAAAATGAACAAAAGTTATCTTCTGCAAAGACAATGAGGCCTTATATTTCTATTTAAAAACATATTGAGATAAGGTGTTTAATTCTGAATTATTTTTGCATAAGATGTATTTGACTAATGCTGCATTTGGGACATTTTATGCATACATGAACGAAGGTGTATATTAAATTCTTACTTTTTTAAAATTTAAGTTTAATTCTAAACATAAAAGCAGAAATATTTTTTTTGTTATAAAGTGCATAATTTCTGATTTATAAGCAATTAATAAAAACTTCAATTTCATATAAACGGATAATAAAATAAGAAATTCAAGAAAAACAAGGAAACAATTAAGATAAATGTGTGTCGTCCAAATTAATATAAGAATTTTAATTTTTTTTAAATATACAGGGTGTTCTATTAGAAAAACGAAAGACGGTTGGAGATTTATTATTGTTTCGGGAATTTTGACTAAATGTATATGATATCTTTCTCGCTTAACGTACGATTTGCGTAAAAAAACTTTCAAAAGAAAAAAATAGTTATTTATGTACCAAGGGCATTACACGGATGTTTATGCCCCGAGGGTGACCGCTTTTCAAGTCGCCCGAGGGTAAACACACCAAGTAATACCCGCGGTGCATACAAAATTTTATGTCTTAGCATGGTTTTTGTTCCTCCGTTTGAATAATATTAATAAATATGTTGACGTTATCAAGTGACATGCGTATCTACGGAGTTGAATAACATTACAAACAATTCGGAGTTGAGTGAGAATACAGACAATTAATTGTCAAACTTATAACCTTAATCGCCAATAATTGACATTGACGATTTAAAATTTACATTTTGAATGACAAATATTTAATATATTTGACATATAATCATGGCAACCCTTAATGCCCGCGCGGGCATTAAGAATCCTTAACGCCCTCGAAGCAGTTTTTGCCCCGGTATCTAAGATGTAAAATGTCACTTTATGATCATGTAGGACATAATAGTTATTTATGTACCATTTATGTACCTAACTTTATTTACTTTTATTGTAGTTATGAGTATTGTTTGAGTTCTTCGTTTTCGCATTGTTTGATATGTATTTATATTTTATTTTATTTTTTGTTAATATTTCAAACGGTTGTAACTTTTTAAGGATTTGAAAAACAAATACATCCATATGAAGTTTTATATTCACTTTCGAAAAATGTTTTTTTCGGGACAAAAAGTGGGACACCTGTATAATATGATAAAACGATCATTGTTCCTTGTACTCGTACGCAGAACAAGAATTGAACCTTTATTTTAGAAAATTAAAAATTCTTTCATATTCAATACATTTTTCACTGTCATTGGAAAAATGTACATACCTACATCACGATCATATCTTCCTTCCTGTGGTTTGTCGTGAGTAAAAGTTAGGTTAGATTAATAATCCCATACCAGACATTGTCTACACGGCATCACCTTCCAAGTCCTCATAATTAAGTCAGCAATGATATAATTTATGTTTTATTGTATCTTGTGGTATGGTTCCAAAACTAGTCTTGGTACATTTCCGATAAAAAAGACAAGGTGGATATTACAAAAGACATTGCTTAACCTTCTTAATAACAAATCTCGAAATGGTCGATTCAACTGCATAGTTATCTGTAATACCCACCCAAAAAAGTACCTATACAAATAACCAGCTGGATTTGACTCTTTCCGACCTGAAATCCTTAATTTCAGGACTCAAAAGTAACAAATCAAAACCGCAGTGTTTCTTCTGCTGCTGACGTATCCGCAATCGCTTAGCTCACGTATCTGCTTGAAGATGCAGCGTTACAACTTGTAAGTTACAAGAGAAGGAAAAAAGTCAGACGCAAACACACGGGCGCTCGCATATGTTTTCTGGTCGCGAACCTCGGTTCGGATACGGTTTTATTTAGGTCAAGCTCATCGCTCGCGTCTGCAATGCCGAGGCATGAATGCACTTTATGCAGTCGGGCAGCAGTATAGTGCATACCGTCGACCTATAAATACGAGCGTAATTAGCGCGGGGTGCGTCAACGGTTACAAATTTCGGAGGCCTCGTCTCGTCTGGACGATCGCACGCAGTTTTAAAACCACTGTGTCGACGCATCGTCGTTTGTTTTGATCCCAAAATAAACCTGTGTTCAGTATTTTACAATCATTGTCATTGTTGATCATTTTAAGAAAACATGCTTTATGTTTTTATCATAATAATACGGTGTACTACTCTTTTAACCACTATTATTTACAAATTTAGGGGAGTTGGAATTACGTACATGTAAATATAGCACGTTCTTAAATCAGACATGTGTGTCGGAATTGTGTACATGGTTAGAAGTAATACATATGGCTCTATTGCGACTCAATATTTCAGTACTTTAGAGCTGTTGGTGCCAGATCTTCAAAAAAATTTGTTTACTTAAGTAGAAACATGAAAGAAACTGATATCATTCTGATAAACAAAAATCTACAAATTATTTTGAGCTTTGAAGGAATGGATTTTTTAATAGGTTATCAGACTACAGTGAGATTATATTTCGTGAATATTGAAGATTGAATTGCTACTAAAACACAGGGTTGGGTAAATACGCGTAGAAAACTGTTTTCTACATTACGCGTAGAAAACGACGTCGAAAACTACTAAAAATGTAGAATACGTATGATACGTAGAATACCACCGTATGTGTTGTATTTGTGGTGATAGTCATTCCTTCTTATTGGTGCTATTAGAAGAGTGTTGCAGGTACATGCGCCTATTAAACAAACAAATACCTAGTACAGTGCACGCCGCTTAATGTGATCACATCGGAACTCGAAGTTTTTGATAACAATAACCAATTGCCAACAAAAGCTGAAAGAAAACAAAAATTCGAAAGAAAATTTGTATTCAGAAAGTTAATATTACTTACATACATATTCTTCATAAAATAAAATCAATATCGATGCTTTACTTGAGGAATGTAGGTACACAAACAAAATTAGAAATAATCCTCAATAGCTATTTGTCTGAGGAGGTTGCGAAGAAGTGCGTTCTAAAGCATTTCGAATTTCTTTATTTGTTGGAGCTGGCAATGTTTCTATAGTATGTTCGTTCACTTTCTGTTGTTCACATTCGGTTTGGGAGATTGAAAACATTACAGATTAACGAATTTCATCTTCTGTAGGACGCTCGATTCACAAAAACAAACACAGCTTATTTGATTTTACCGCCTCGGTTCTTCGCCGCGCGCTTATTATATTGCTTATTCGTTGCTCAACGTAAGAAATCGATCTCTTTTATTATTACTTTTTCTATATTGTTATATCACATATTAACCTTAAATAGGATAGATAGGTACATATAGGTATTGCATTTTCAAGTATATACCTATATATAATAAATAAAACAAAAAATATAGCTGTTTCATATATTATGACGTTGAATAATTTATGACAACACTACTTCACAACAATCACTAGAATTTGGAGTTTTCTACACGTAGATTACCTGAATGTAGAAAACTGTCTACTGTAAATTACATGATTTCTACTTGGTAGAAAACCATGTATTTTACCTCATGTATTATACCTACCCAACCCTGCTAAAACATAACATAAACCTAATAAAAACACAAAAAGCTATATTAGGCAATGCCAGCAATTCCTTTATTAGAAGAGCTAGAATACTGGAATATAGGCTATAGGCTACCCACTAATTCATAGGTTTAAAGTTTATTACATAATCATTGTTTATCTTGCATTTTCCCTACAAAATATCGAGTTGAAGCATCGCATGATTGCTGCAATTGACGCGGCGCTCTTCGGTCTTTGGGGCGAGCGGGGGAACGGATCGACAGCGATGCTGCCAGTAGTGGGGGATCGCACGTGTATTAGTTACTAGAAGAACAGTGTTTACGGACACAATATAACGACACGGCGATTATGCCTCGCCAAAGAAATTTGGATATCGGGCGACAGATTACCGAATTAAAAAATAATGGCAAAATGACTCGATAAGATAATAGAACCACGAACAGGCAATTGGAAGTCCCATTGGAATTCTTGGCAATTTAAATCGGGTGTCGGGATTACCATTTAAAATTAATGAGTGACCTGCAAAATTTTTCAATTTCAGCTTCTAATTTTTGTGTGTTGTAGCATATTAATCAATGACAGCATCAGAATTTTTTTGAGATAGTCAGAGTTCCCGAGTTATCAGGAATTAAAAGAAAAGGAACACATAGATGATAAATTCGTAATCCCTTTGTCTTTTGTCAACATGCAGTTCCTGGAAAACTGCACTCGAAAAAAAAAGTAGATTCGCACATAATCAAACAGGCGACGAATATTATCTCCGATAAGATAACCAATCAGGTCGATGTGCCAAAATCGCATAAAAACGCAGTATTTTTCGCACTTTATTTGACATTGAATCCGACGAGGCCAGACGATCGACAAAAACAAACGAAACAAAAGCACGAAAACAAGCGAAAAAAAAGCAAAAAACGCGATCTACATCTACAAAAATAAGAAAAGAAGAAAAACAGACCGAATTGGAAGTCCTCGTACACATGTTTCATAACTTTTGATCGGCGATTTTGGTTGGTCGGCGGTGACACAGAACTCCGTCGAAAAGGCGCGTAGATATCACAATACGATCGACAAGAAAGCACTCGTGTTTTAAAGTTTAAAAACCACTAACGAAAACAAACAAAAAAAAAAAATATTGAATTTTTTTTTAATAATATTAAGGCACGTTGTCGTATTTCATGCCCCCGCGGTTTTTGTAGGGCAGTTTTTCGAGTATAGGGCTCGACTCGGTCGGCTATGTGCAAGCAACTGTCGGGTAGGTCAGGCACCATACACAACGCGCTGCATATGCGCGCCTGTCGTCGACAAATAGTAGGCTATCTCCGTCGCTAGGCGTCGCTCTACGCTTCGGCTGTGTTCGCGCGCTCAGCGCTCACGGCACACAGTAGTCGCATTCGCAGTTTTAGCTGAACAAAATTATTTTTTCTGTCTTTCTTCGCGAAAACCGTGAAACCGCGGACGCGGCCGCGTTTTTGCCTTCAAAATGCCGTTTCGCTGCTGTGTGCACTCGCAAATCGCGGATTTAGCGCGCATTTCTCTTAATTTTTCGCGAAAAATCGACGTACGACGATATGGCCGCTTGAATTCCATTGCAAAAATTGTTGGAGCGGGTACACCCCGTTCTGCACTTTCCCGAAAATTGCAAACCTTAACTGCTCAAAGGATCCGAGGAGAAGCAACAATGGGCGCTCTACCGCGGCATTTATGGCTCGAATAACCATTCTTCAATGCGTAGGCGGTCCTATTTGTTTATATTTTGTCCAGTTTTCGTATTATTTTCCTTCAATTTGAGTAAATTTATGGATATCGGTTTGGGAGTGTACTTCTACTCGAGTCGCCATGACGACGGATCATCTTTTATAAGCTATACATTAATTAAGTAATTAATAAATTACCGTAGTAAGAATAAGAAATTTAACTTTAGAGTAGTTAAACATGTTTTTTTTGCAATGAAAGAAACTATATCTAATACTGTACGAAACTAATGAGAAACCGTTGAAGTTAGAAGAGAAAAACTGTATGAATTCTTCGAAGATTTTCAGTCAACACTTTTCCTGTTTTTGAATTCTATTCTGTAAAGATGAATGCTCTAAAAGCCGCAGTTTTTAAAATATTTATTTGTTAATAATACCCTTTATTTATTAAGATAACTTATATTACTTGCTTATACATTTTGATTTTTAAGCTAGTTATTAGTTATTTTGTAATTCTTAAGAATAATTAATCTGTTGTGACTAATTATGTATGTACTTATATTAAATTTTGTTCCGAAATGTTATATCAGTATTATTAGTATATATTATTTTTGTATAAAAAGTAATTCTTCTTAATTCAGCATTGTATATGGGGGCCCCCAAATTCAATATTGCCCAGGGCCCCATGATGGCATAACGCGTTTCTGTGTAGATGAACTTAAATTAGTCGTTAGATATTGGTGGAAAAAATATAACTATAATACTGCAGGTTTATTTCCTGGTTATATCACTGCATAGACATTCCAGAAGAAACTAACATAGAATAAGTCATCCTGAAGACTTTAATTATAACAATTTTCATTTCCAGAATGTATCGGAAGTAATCATAACTGCACTCAGTATCGGAATCACAAATTACAACCTGGGTTGTGTGTAGTATCATTCGATAGATATGTTAAAACAAAACATCTTTCGTTCAAAAGAAGTCTTACTCATTCATTTTTATGTTATGTAAACTAGTTTACGTAGTCGTCTGTCTACCCAAGTAAGTAAGAAATCAGCGAAAATTTGAAAAAGTTTGCTTCTAGTTATTGCAAAACAACTGTAAGATTATTTAAATTTCCAAATTTTCATTAAGAAATATTTAATGTCAAATGAATACGCAATAAATAAAATAAAACGTGCATTTATTGTAAGCTTTTGATAAAATATTTGACCAAAACCAAAAATATTTGTCCAATACAAAAAATATTTGAGAAAATATAAAAAATTACTTGTGCATTAAACACAATAAATGTGCCTTAAATTTATATAAATGTACATCAGAAAAAATAACTGTGCATTTATATAATTAAATGTTCCTTTCATAATATATTTGTACACTTAAATAAATAAATGTGCAATACAATCGTTACCTCTATAAATATATAATGTGCAACTTAAAAATACTTGTTCATTGAAAAGAATATATTTCCAATAGTTTAAATAACTCAGAAGAAAATATAGGCGCATTCAATAATCTAAATTGTACCACCTACTTATTATTTTATAATAAATATTTAACTTTTTTAATATTGTTACCTTTTAATGCCCTTTGTTTCAAAATATAAACATAAACTTAAAAAAAGCAACCTTCTAAAAATACTATTCTTCTAACTCCAACCACCTGAACTGGTCTTTTAAATGTGTTTTATAAATTTTGCATCTCGCAATGTAGTTATTTCAGTTACTTTACCACTGTACCTAGTTTGAAAATCCTAAGGCAATTTTAACTTGTGCAACCGAAAACTCCGCTATTTTTAGGTTATACTGAACATAACCTTTTTTTTATAAAAAGTTAACGATTAACGGTTAACGTTAACTTCCGTTACATTTATAACAAGTTAACGGACTATCGGTTAACGAAGTTAACTTTTTCATTAACGGATTAACGATTAACGAAGTTAAGTTTCTGATTAACTTAGCGTTAATTTTGATGAGCAGTAGATTTAGTGCTCAATATTTATTATTTTAATGCACAGGTTTTTCATTTTAGGGCACAATATGTAATTTTGTATGTAACATATGTACATTTATTTAACGCACAATATTTAATATTTTGTTGCTCAAAGTATTTATTTCAATTTCCATGTCTATTTAAATAATGCACGCTTAAATCATACCTAAATCGGTGGAAAAAGTTTAAGTATAATAATATTGCACCTGTGAATATACATAAAAATAGTAAAACAAACCTATGTAACAAAATAGGATTGATTGTTTTTAACACGGTTGAGATTGAGAAATAAAATGTGTGTTGAAATTCTGGAACCACAAGCTTCTGATAATATTATAGCTGTAAATACAAATAAAATGTAAAAAATTGCTTATTTAAATATCCAAATTTTCATTAATGAATTCATAATATAAACTCAAAAAAAAACTGTTCGGTTTTAAGTCATTTGGTTATCTAAGAACATGTTTACGTCACTTTCCATTAAATTGGTAACCGTAGCGCTAAAAGAACTTTTAACAGCCAGATTTGCATTTTCGGCCACTGTGCGCCTGCTGGATGCAACGTAAGTGCGAGACCCCGTGAGTGCAGCGGGCGCGCTCTATAAGTTTTGAGGTGGGTTGCCGCCTGCTAATGATAAGGCAAATATTTGTAGTATCGTCATGTGGGTCGAGCTCGCGGGGTTCTTGCGTTCGTAGCGGGGTAGAGGGGGAGCGGGGGGGAAGGGGGGACGCGGAAGGGCGATGAAAAATGTCGATGAAAGCTGGAGGTTTCGCGGGAAAAATGCGAGATTTTGATAAGAGGCACTGGTGGGTTTTCTAATGGGGATTAGAGTTGATTGTTTGCGGAATTTGCTTGGGTTGTATGGTGGATGTGTAATATGTGTATTGATGGAATAATTAGGAGACCCGCTTTAGTGTTTTTCAGCTTTTGCTTTTAGCGTCTATGCGGTTTTATGAAAAGAAAGTTTGATAAGACTCATTTAGTTTTATAGTTTTTCATTTGGAACGGTTCTGATGAAACTAAAAGATAATTTAGACATAGTTTCACATCAGCAAGGGTACAAAATTACGCCAGATAAATATTTTTATCCTTTAAGAAATGTCTAACGTCACATGGCACTAGGGTTGCCAGATTTCCAAGTCGGAAGTGTCATAATTTCATGATTTTTTTTCTGTAAAATTATCTACTGAAATGTTGAAGTTTCTTTTACGTTCTTTCTTAAATATTTTTTTGGCAACCTAGCGAAGTTATTGGTTTAGGGCAAAATGTTAAAGACATAAATGTGATAATGCCCCCAATTCATAGGTACTCCCGCTTATTTTCTTATTTATGATATTGGCGATCGACGAATAAGATTTTGAAAAGTGCTAATAGACATAGCAAACTGCATTTTTTGGAATCCTTTTGAGGGTAGTATGACTTCCGCTCTTTCCGGAAATAACGTCATCATTGAAATTTTAAATAGCAAATATTACACCATTCCAGAAAATCAACACAAACAACAACAGAAACACAGATTATTAATTGCATTATTACTCATTATTGCAACAATGCTAAAAACGTTGTCATTCGAAAGGTTTGTTTGTTCCTACACAGAGAGAAATTTTTGTTTGATTCAAATATATATGCATTGACTCAAAGAAATTTGTTGTTTCAATAGAGGCAAAGAAATATTTATTTGCGGATAAAAACGCATTTATTTGAAATATTTGTTTGGTAGAAAGCACATTGATTTGCGTCAAACAACTTATGTTTCCAGTTAAAAAGTTTGCAATTTGTGTATTATAAGAAATGAGATTTATTTACTTCAAATAATTATGATTGTGTTGAGTGAAAGAATTACATTTTTTTAAATTAACAAAATTGTTGGTAGTGTTAAAATGCTTAAAATTATTAATTTGTTGAAGGAATTAATAGACAAGAATTTCTCGGAAGACTCGCCATGTGTCACCTCCTTTTTGGGATGTCGCACATCCTCGGCCAGTGCTTGGTCTTCCCAACCCAACATATAGTCAAGGTTAAATTAGTAAAGTGTACTCTGATTTGTAATCGCAACTTGAACCTGCAGGCACTGTACTCTATAAGTTCTATACTGTCGATCACGCGGCTTTATACTCTCGATATGTACGAAGTGCGAGGCGAGAGTTTACAGCGCCATCTAACAATACAGTTGGATGACATTAAAAATATATTTATTTGTATCAAAATATGATTTTTTTGGTGGAAGTAAAACTATTTTAAAGCCAAAACAAAAATATTACTTTGAAGGAAATAAATATCTTCTTGTGTACAAATATATTTATTTTAATTAAAATATGATTCCTTTGGCGGAAGTAAACCTATTTTTAAGCCAAAGACAAAATATTACTTTAAGCGAAATAAATCTCTCCTTATATACAAATTTATATGTTACAATCAAAATTATATTTCATTGGTGTAAAGAAACGTTTTTTTTTTTTTTTAATCAAAACTAAAATATTACTTTAAAGGAAAGTAATTTTTGTTTGTATCCATATATATTTATTCCACTTAAATAAATATTTCAAATAAATTAATCTCTGCAAGCAAATAAATTAGAGTATTCAATGAAGTAAATATTGTTGGCGTCAAAGAAATATGTTTTGACCCAAAGGAATAAATTCAAACAAATACATTTCTTTGAAACAAGAAATCTTTTCTCTCTGTGTAGCAACAAAAACCTTATAAAGCGAGACAATAATTAGCACTAATTAAACACAGTGATTGTCAGAGTTTCAACTCAATCAACGCATACATAATAATTTCTATTATTTTTCCGATTTGAATATTAGAATGCAAATAATTCCATGTAAACCGCCATACAGCTACTGTCTAATTAAATAAGCAAACAACACGATTAAAAAATACACCACCGGGGAAAAACCGGAATACATATTTTTAGATATTCCATAAACATTTGCAACAATGCGGGAATTAATTACGATGTGTGTTTGTCTGAGTTTTTTTTTTATTCGATATGTTAGTGGGTTTGAAAACAACTACTTCAAATTCTGGTAGATATTAATAGTTATTACTTGCATATAGAATTTTTCAATACAAACAACTTTGTAGATAACACGAGGAATGTCTATAAAACTATGCGGGATCCAACAAAAACAGTTCTGTTTGTCTCCTTGAAGTGCTTATTTACAGTCAAAGTATGAAATGGAAGCAATAAAATTCGTACGGTCTACGAATAATTGGAAAATTGCATGTTTTTTTTTTTTTCATTTCGTCGTAATGTATGTTGTGTTGCATCACGTTTTCAAAGGAGTGACAAAGTTAGCAAACCAAGGTTTTGAGTGGCTTTAGGCTAGACATTCCTATAGATATTTTCAATAAAGGCCAAGACTTCTAAGCTTAGATTTGCTCTAGATATGGTTAAATACTAAGGCTATCTTACTCATATTTTTATTAAGATATCCATATGTATGGTTTAATTTAATATCATTGAACAAATACTTTAATAGCTTGTCATTACTTTTTTTAGTTTATCATACGCAGTATGATGAAGTATTGTAATAGTGCCAAAAACAATTGAGATTTTAGCGGAAATAGGTCTTTATGGGTCTCCTGGACATTTTTGTCCAAGCTATATTATGCAATGCCAGAAATTCTTTATTAGAAGAGCTAGAATAATAAAATATATACTATAAGCTACCCACTAATTCATAGGTTTAAAGCTTATTACACAATCATTGTTTATCTTGCATTTTCCCTACAAAAGATCGAGTTGAAGCATCTCATAATTGCTGCAATTGACGCGGCGCTCTTCGGTCTTTCGGGCGAGCGGGGGAAGGGATCGACAGCGACGCTGCCAGTAGTGGCGTATTGCACGTGCATTAGTTACTAGGAGAACAGTGTTTACGGACACAATACATATAACGACACGGCGATTATACCTCGCCAAAGAAATTTGGATATCCGGCGACAGATTATCGAATTAAAAAATAATGGCAAAATGAGTCAATAAGATAACAGAACTACGAACAGGCATTTGGAAGTCCCATGGGAATTCTTGGCAATTTAAATCGGGTTTCGGGATTAACATTTAAAATTAATGAGTGATCTGCAAAATATTCTATGTGTCTACAAATTTACGATGCTAAATTTGTAAAAGTTTTTTGATATTTTTAAGTTTTATACGCTCAGAGCTGACGCTTGTAATATATGTAATATATCAAGAGTTGTATTTACTTTATATTGTTTGTGCATGTATTTAAATATTATTAATAAATAAGCTGTTGAAACTGTTATAATAGTTTGAATATTTATATAACAAAATCGGGCATACTTTTTAAATATTTTTTGGGTTTATCAAGCAAACTTAATTTAGTTTTCACCACTAATCGGAAAATCTGCTAGCTCCATATTATTAGATCTATCCGCATCCATCAAAATCTCGTTTACAACCTTATTGTATAAAAACTGAAGAAAACATAAACGTCAATCGATAGAAGAGATTTCTCTCGTACCGAGTCACATATTATAATCAAAATTATGCAAAAATTAAGAATTTAATTGTTAGTTAAAGTTACTACCTTGACAAGTTATCGTTCTTTTTGTGTATTGATAATAGGCTGCCCCGGTTCTCTCAGCTGTGTCGTTCTCTCCGACATGACAGCACCGCTAACGCCTCCCTTCCCCGCAGCACACCAAAGACCGTAGAGCGTCGGAATTCACGCAAAGTTTCAGCACGATCTTTTGTATTAAAAATGCAAGATAAACAATGATTATGTAATAAACTTTAAACTTATGAATTATTGGGTAGCGTATAGTCTATATTTCATTATTCTAGCTCTTCTAATAACGGAATTGCTGGCATTGCATAATATAGCTTTTTGTGGGTCAACCACTAATCCAATGATTTTACAAAAATGCACATTGAAAGCTAGCATTCCGTAGGTGATTTTACTACTTAATTCGTTGATATCTATGGATTATTTCTGGAGTAATTAATTGCTAAAGTTAAACGAATCAAATTTTTTTAAATTTTTTCGCCCCTAGTTCTGCGAGGAAATCGACGTCAAAAGAAGGAAAATAATATATGGCCACGATAGTACCTTATAATCAACGAAAACGCTACAGGAACATTGAGCACATTGAGTCAAGTAAATAATTTTACTTGTCTATGTTAAATTGATCTAATCCAGTAATTTTTAGCATATCCAACCAACTAATCGCTTCAAAACTTCCAATTACAGCAAGCGTCTATCCAATTTTTCCTTTCGCCCACAATTCTCGTTTTTTTTTTTGTGTGTGTCAGCAAGATAGCGATAGAAGAGGCATTCCTGCAACTTGCAATTAATATTCCCGTCCAATGGCATCATTCGAACCGTTACCCCGCTAAGTAGTTGCAAATCCTCCTTTGGATCCTGCGTGTAGGCGACAAAATTAATCCTCAATTAATTACGAATAACGCTGCAGACTCTCTGCAATTTTTTTCCCTGTCGTTGTCTTTTTTCCCTGTCGATGTCGACCAACACACAATAAATTCAACAAGAAAATCGAACCGCTTCACATCCGTCGATAAATTTTGATCTATTACGTTTACGTCTTACGTGTTACGTATTCACGACTTCCTCCTTTTTCTCTGCCTTGCGTCGCGGATCAAAAATGTGTGCGGATGTTAGCGTGTAAAGTGAACGGTCTGTGTATGAACCAGGCTTAGATATTTGGAGCGATTGACCGTTGGTATATCAGTATAAATAAGAGTTTAAATCGTTTCCTTTGGTAATACTCTGTGTAACGCGCTCGAGAGAAAAAAAGAATGGAACTCGAATTTCCTGTTTCCTCTGCGGTAGATTTTGTTGGAGTAAGGGGGGCATTCCCTATGGTGAAATGCATGTGCATCGTGTTACAATTGTCAAATTGGTGCATTCAACCAACAATGCCATGTATTGTTCAGATGCATTTGGATTTTTTCGGCTCTCCTGGAGTGGATATTTTAGTCTGTATATTAAGTAAGAAATAATTCAAACAATTCGATAATAATGTAACAAGACATTGTCAAAAAGTTTGTTTAAATTGTTTAAAAGTACGGCATCTCAAGTCCTAAAAATTCACAAAAAGCCTATTCACTTTTCCATTTTTGGTTTTAAAACTGTCAAATCGTAGGCCTTGCATATATAGTCTGTCCTACTATTTTCCCCGGTGTTTGTCTAGGAAGTAAATGTCATTTTAAGTAAAGTTTCAATTCGTTAAAAATTTATTTTCTGTCCTACATGGTCATAAAGTGACATTCTACATCTCAGATGCGGGAACTGCTACTTTATGCCCTCGAGGGCATTAAGGATTCTTAATGCAACTTTTGAAGACCAATGTTATCCAATTTGACAATTTATTGTCTGTATCAACTGTAATGTCGCTCAACTCCGTATTGTTTGTATTGTTACTCAACTCCGTGGTAATATTATTTTTTACTTTATCATACGCAGTATGATGAAGTATTGTAATCGTGCCGAAAAAAAAAATGTGATTTTAGCAGAAATAGGTCTTTATGGGTCCCCTGAACATTTTTGACCAAGGTACAAAAAATGTCTGTGTGTGTATGTGTGTATGTGTGTGTGTAAACGATTTTTGTGGCGACGATTCCGGAGAAACTACTAAAGGTATCTGGACGAAAGTTCATATTTAGAAGTTTTATGACCAAACTTAGAGCTGAACAGCTTTTGGTTCAAAAGGGTCCAAAGGAACTAGCTATTTACTCTTAGCATTTGTCAACGATTTTGCAAATGAGCCGTCATTTCTGTAATTTCGTCAAAATAAATAAATAATAAATTAAAGTAGAGGAAATTTTGTATAATTTATTTTTGGGTAAAATTAATAGTTTAGCTGCAGGAGCAAATTCTATTTGATCGAGATCGTGTCTGCATTAATATAGGATTTGCCAGCTATTTTTATTCCAATGACAGTAGGTAGTGTTAAAGGCTGATTTTTTGACAATACCTACTGTCAATATCTGTCAAATCCTGGCTAATTCGTTTTATTTTAATGCAAACACGATCGATCTCGATAGAATCTCATGCAGCTGAACTATTAATTTTATATATTGTATGATAAAGTCATGTGCGTGGCCACATCAGATTTTGTTGTCTTGTATATCATACTATAATATATTAAGTAAATAGTTTCTGATACCGTCAATTGCCTCTAAACAATTGGCAATTGCAGGCCTTTTTTTGACTATGAAAATATAGAATTTTTGCAGGTATGTATTGTCTTCAAAATTTTGCCAGATAATCACTAAAACCATACCTAGATGCTGGTGTCATAAAATATAGATTCGCATACTTAGTGATCGTAGCATGCAGTAAGTTTTTAATATTTTTATATGTATATGTACTAAACTTTTTCTTGAGATCTATTTACTAATATAAATGTCCCTTAAGTTCTTTTTAATTTTTATTTAGTATGTCCTAAATCTGTATTTATTAGTGGTTGTGATATTTGCAATTTAAAGAGTACTATCCTATTATAGTAGATACCTTCATATTATTATAATTTATATAATAATTTATATATAATATTTATATTATAATTTTTTATAAAATGCAGTTTCTCTAAAGAGGCTCTTCCATAGATTATTAGGCTTTAACATAGATTATTCTACACGAGGTCCCTGTCAAACTTTTTAATGGTGTTTATTCCCACGCATTTAACGGCTTTCTTTGGTAATAGATTTATGACTTTTGTCACAAACTGTATAATATACTGCTTAGCGAGATATTTATGCATTTAGGGCAACAGGCTTGCAACCTACACATTTTTATTTAACTTGCCGTGTGGTCCTTTTTCTGTAAATAGGTGAGGCGTAGATTAATAATAAGGTAACGGAGTTTCAATAACGCGTCAGTCTGAACCAAATCCACTCAAATCCGTCTCGCTTCCAACCAATTTCACCCACCATACAGACAAAGAGAAAGACACCCGGTAACAGAGATCGCGAGTACATAGACAGAAACTAATTGCGCCTCGTCCGTTTCCGCTTGGAACGTGGCAATTTTAAATCAAGACAAATGGCAGCAAACACTTTGATGCTGGCGCCATCTGCACGGTCATCGTTTGTACCTATCATGAGTCGAACATTCTGTACCCTAGTGTGTGTGTGTGTGTGTGCGGTGATATCACTGTCGCATAGATTAATCCCGTTTCTGGTCACAATTAATTTAATTCAATCAGATACATGTCTGGGGGGCAGCGACGTACGCCACTGCCTCTCGAATACCACCGTCCGGTATAACATCATAGTTCGCGTATCGGGGCGCCCGAGGCGCAGCGCTCCCGTAATTCAGTTCGGCCGAGGCTGCAATCAGACCAGCCTAATTTGCAATACGTATAGGTATTACCGAATTAGGTAGGACCTTGTCCTGTTTGGATCCTGTCATACGTCGAGAAAGGATGTTTAACATGGCACGCTTGGTGTGTATCGGGACCAATTTTGGTCATTTCGTGGTAACCACTAGTGACCGTTTTGGAAAATAGTGGATAAAAATGATATTAATGTGTTTTTCTTTATTGATTGTCTAGTAAAATTTTTGCCTCCTTTTTGACACAAGTCGAGAAAAAATGCTTGTAAATAAGTGGTGTGGGTTATTTCTAATGCTGATACTCTTTTTTTGTTGGTTATGAGGTATCGGGACGAAAGTTCATATTTAGAAATTTCATGACTAAATTTTGTATAATTTATGTCTATAATATTTTTTGGTAAAACTAATAGTTTACCTGCAGGAGCAAATTCTAGTTGATCGAAATCGTGGCTGCATTAATAGTGGGTAGCCAGGATATTTTGAATCTTTTGACACTATTCAGAATGTCAGCGGTTGCGAAACGTCAATTCAACACGCAAATGCATGGAGAATGCGTTGAGGAGGAGGCACACACGCGCACGAATGCTATGTGAAACAATATTGAAATATCTTGGTGTTTACAAAGTCAATGTGTATTTCGAGTGCGGATAGTACTGGTGTTATGTTTTCGCGAATAAATAAAAGAAAGATAGTAAGACGGTATGGTAACATTAAAACTTATTTGGAATATTGAGCATAATTCCTTATGATCTTTTATAGTTAGCACTGAAGACGGGGCAAAACTCGAAAATATAGTATGCTACGAGCGATTATAATATATTAATCATCAGAACCAACAACCTTTTTACTTTATCATACGTAGTATGACAAGGAGGTTTAGTCTTAGCATTTTTGAAATATTTTGCAAATAAGCCGTTATTTCTGAAACTTCGCCGAAATAGTTAAATAATAAATTAGTGCAGAGGAAATTCTGAATAATTTATGACTGTGAAATTTTTTGGTAAAATAAATAGTTTAGCCGCATGAGCAAATTCTATTTCATCGAGATCGCTCGTACTGCATTAAAACACTATAGTATTAAAACTAGTTAGCCAGGATTTATCAGATATTGTGATTCTAATGACAATAGGTAGTGTCAAATGCTGATGTTTTGACATTACATAGTCTAAATATAATTAGAATATCTGTCTAGTTCTAGTAGTTTTATTTTTATGCAGACGTGGCCGATCTCTATTTTTCTTTCATTTAACTTCTTTGAAGAGACAGAGTACAACATTAATCAATGTAATAAGAATATCTTGAAAATTGAATTTCTGTTCCTATTTTTGTTATAGATTTTGACAGATGCCTTACTTGTCAGGATGGTAACGTAAAATATGTTTGTCCTTACATGAGAAAAGTTTTAACAAAAGGCAATTGAAAATTAGAGAAATTATGTAAAACAAAAATATGCCTTTGGAAAGACGTGTTTCCCATAATGTTGGTTCGAAGTTTTTCTCACACAAAATCAATATATATATATAATTATGCAGTACAAAATATTTATATACATTTTAATATTTTAATATTCATGGAACTACAAAAATATTAGAATAGTATATAATATTACAAGTTTTATAAGACAAAAAATGGCGCACGAGTTGTTTTGGGCACGACAAGCGTAGCGAGGAGTATAAAGTATAAATAAACGATTACTAAATAAAAACAATATTAGTTTTTATTTTAGATATAAAATTGAATGGGACAAATTGTCTTTCAAAGTTTTTTTGTAAAATTTGTACATTAGCTTAACTCAGTCAAAAGTACTACTTAATTAATAAATTAACTGGTTAATTTTACTGGGGAATCATTTGAAAAATAGGTTTTACGTCTTATGCAAAATAACACGTATATGTGACCCCGCGCGACAGACTCGCCCTAACTGCCATCTATTGTTTCGATAGTATTGACATATGTGTTTGAAGGTGTCAATAAATGTCTCAAACTAATTGTTTTTTACAATTTTTTCGTATCGTACTAATAGTAAATAATCTTCTACTGTCCCAGCTACGTTTCCATTTACCGTTACGATTGACGTATAGTGCACGAAATTTATATCATTCATACTAAATCGGTCTAAAAACTACTTAAAAATGATTACACAATTCTTTTTCTGCAGTCGATTTAAATAAAATATGACGATTGTTTACGTGCATATCTCGTTCTCCCTCTATCATGAAAATCTTGTTCGCAACCTTTATTACACAAAAACTGAAGAAAACTAAAACGCCAATCTATAGAAGAGGCTCTAGATGCAACGTGAACAAAAATTAAAATTTTTGTGCCAAGCGGTTTAGGAGCTAAAAAAATTGTAAGACGAGCGTTAATTTAAAAGTGCAAAAATTGGGTTCTGTTTCTCATTTCTCTCTTGCTCATGTTTACACCGAGAGGCAAAAAATGTTGAGTCATAAACTTTATGTAGAAATAATTCAGGAGTATGATGCAGGAGGATGATGCACTTTATTACAAATTTTTCTGATCAGTTTTTTAAAATAAATTGTTTTATTCGCTAATTAGTCTCTTTATTAAGTTTTTATCAGATGTGTTCGTCTAAAACCCGTCTGCGGTTGGAAACGCATGAAAAAATGCGTTTTTGTTGCGAAAGAAAAAGAGACCACCCACTTGTCGATTTTTTATATTTTACCATATTTTAGTTACTTCCCAGAGTGCAATCAAGTTGAAATTTACCATATGGAAAGATGGTGACAATGCATGAATCAATAAAAAAAACTGGAAACACTACCAAAATTTGTAAAAAATTTTGAAATTTTGAATATTTGTCCAATCGTGTTGAAATTTTGTATGTCGTCAGATTTCCGGTGACAATGTATGAATCAATAAAAGAAAATTAAAAACCTATCAAAAATTTGCAAACATTTTGAAAATTAGTCCAATCGTTACCTAGGTTAGACTATTTTGTAGCCCCCAGGCCCATAACGCTATAGATTAAAAAACCTATAAAACCTAAACAGAATAATGAAATAATAAATTCTACTACAAATCTTCAAACTAATATCGAAATTGTTACAAAAATGTTAGAGTGGGCGTAACTTGCAAATATGCGCGAAGTTATTAACTTTTAAACTTTGCAAAAGGTTGAAGCGTCATAGCGCAAAAGTTTACTTTTTGCATCAACAACCTATGTATTTTTTTTTTTTCAATTTCCCTTTATAATGATGGGTTTAAAATGATGGAGTACCTTTGCCATGACTTATTCTATCCAAAAACACTAAAAACTCAATTTCGGACAACTGGTCCCTTTTCCAGGCACACAAATATATACAACACCTTTACATCTTGTTTTGTTTGCGTATGGAACAAAATCAAAAAATTATATTAGAAATTTTTTGATCGGAAATTTTTGCTAGTAATGGTTTAGAATTGTTCAACACCCTAATCTATATCGAATCTATATCATCTGTGCTCGAAAAGTCCAGAGACAAAGCCAAAATTTTGATTCAAGCGACACGGTGGTCGAAAAACAAGAAATTCGTAAATTAACTGAAGAGAATACTATAAATATTTAACATTTAAATTAGAATTGTCCAAAAAAAATACTTATTTGATTCACATTTTGCACGTGACGTCAAAAGATGTCAAACTCGATACATATTTTAAAGCAGAATTTTAAATTATGAACTACTTACTGAAATTATTTGTAAATAACGTCAATAGAAAACTTATTTTGCAAAATATATATAAAAAAGCACATTTAGTCTCAAAACACTTAATTCAACGCTAAATAAAAAGCATTAAAAGATAAGAAACATAATTAAGAAAACAAATTCTCTTTAAAAGAAACCAAGGGAAAACACAGACATTAATTCCTTATTTTCTTCTTAAACAATTCATTTTTCCACTGAAAAATCTTGGAATTGCATCATAACTCACACATACCTACATATATATCCAGTAATAACAAGAACCGCTTATCCAACATTTAGGCAAACCAGTGGGAGCAATTACAACCCATTCATCGAGCCTATACATGTTCGATCGAAGCAAACAGAGTAAATATTCTCCTGTCGATATCGGTACTTATCACTCTAGCAATCCCAAGGAACAACCCTTGCATTAGTGCCCATATGTACCTATACGCAATACATGGAAACTTGGTACGGCATAACAGGTATCATGCGGATAATTATTCATATCCCAATATTCCATTACATGACGAGTAGAGCCCCGAGTATAGGGACGAATTATTCATACGGCATCATGGGGCAATGTTTACCCAATAATATGCGAACAACCGTGTAACGATCACGGCCAATGAAGCCCGCAGAATGTCCGAAATACACGGACAACCGTCCAGGTGTCTACACGTACGAATTACGCAAACGTGTCGACGGTAATTCGAAAATAAATTGAGTATTTCGATTCTGATGGTTCGATTTGAGTTTACGAACAGAGAACAAATGTTGATGTTATTATCGAATAACTCAATGCAAGGGCTACACAGAGAGAAATATTTGTTTGATTCAAATAAATATGCATTGACTCAAAGAAATTTGTTGTTTCAATAAAAGCAAAGAAATATTTATTTGCGGATAAAAACGCATTTATTTGAAATATTTGTTTGGTAGAAAGAACATTGATTTGCGTCAAACAACTTATGTTTCCAGTTAAAAAGTTTGCAATTTGTGTATTATAAGAATTGAGATTTATTTACTTCAAATAATTATGATTGTGTTGAGTGAAAGAATTAAATTTTTTTAAATTAACAAAATTGTTGGTCGAGTTAAAATGCTTAAAATTATTAATTTGTTGAACGAATTAATAGACAAGAATTTTTCGGAAGACGCCCAATGTGTCACCTCCTTTTTGGGATGTCGCACATCCTCGACCAGCGCTTGGTCTTCCCAACCCAACATATAGTCAAGGTTAAGTTAGTAAAGTGTACTCTGATTTGGAATCGCAACTTGAACCTGCAGGCACTGTACTCTATAAGTTCTATACTGTCGATCACGCGGCTTTATACTCTCGATATGTACGAAGTGCGACGAGAGAGTTTACAGCGCCATCTAACGATACAGTTGGATGACATTAAAAATATATTTATTTGAATCAAAATATGATTTCTTTGGTGGAAGTAAACCTATTTTAAAGCCAAAACAAAAATATTACTTTAAAGGAAATAAATCTCTTCTTGTGTACAAATATATTTATTTTAATCAAGATATGATTTCTTTGGCGGAAGTCAACCTATTTTTAAGCCAAAGACAAAATATTACTTTAAGCGAAATAAATCTCTCCTTATATACAAATTTATATGTTAGAATCAAAATTATATTTCATTGGTGTAAAGAAACGTTTTTTTTTAAATCAAAACTAAAATATTACTTTAAAGGAAAGTAATTTTTGTTTGTATCCATATATATTTATTCCACTCAAATAAATTAATCTCTGCAAGCAAATAAACTAGAGTATTCAATGAACTAAATATTGTTGGCGTCAAAGAAATATGTTTTGACCCAAAAGAATAAATTCAAACAAATACACTTCTTTAAAACAAGAAATCTTTTCTATCTGTATACGGATGTTGAGATACTGCATTCAAATTAAAAATAATATACATTTGATATCGAAATTAGGAATTTTAGGAAAAGTCAATCAGACTACTACAAAACACAAAATGACTCTAAAGTAGTTTTTATGACAAGAGTGTTTTCTTTGTTGTAAACTTGGTAAGGGTTTTTATCCTAGTAGTCCAGTCATTTTATATTGTGCATATTACGATCAAACGATAGTAACATAATATATTAAAATGTGTAGAATCATATTAATTACGAAAATTTATAATTATTGAAAAACCATAGGAAAATTGTGCCTAACAGACTTTAATCCTTAATTCCTCAAATATCACTCACTTAGGCCGTAATAATCAAAACACCACACCGTAGCGGGCAAAAGTTACCATCAAAAGGATGCGTGAACTTATACGAGAAAATCAACGGTTAATTAAGTATATATGATTCCACACAGAACTTTTAAAAGTAATACACCAAATTAGAAGTAAGGAATAGAAAAATTTTCCGTAGTATTGTAAATTTTTGATATATTTGTTTGGTTTTTGAAAAATTATTAAAGGTATCTGATAAGAAATTTTGCTGAGTTTAACATTTCATCATTGAATAGATAAATAATGAATAGCTATATAACTTTTAGGTTCTTACATTTTTCTTCATATCAAATTGCAATTTTAACTTGCTGTAGCTTCCTAGTTTATATGTTTAGGCCTAAACTGTGCTAAGAAAAGATACCTATTTAGGTGTTCTCTTGCTACTAATACCCAAGACTACAAAACCCGTTTGGATGCAATATGGACACAAGTCATCTAAAAGTTTCAGGTTTTGTAGCAATAGATTTGACCCAACTTATCACTATGACAGAACACACTGTACATAAAGAAATATTTAGCAATTACCATAGAAATCTAAATACCGGGACACATATTAAATCAATCATACAAAAAAATAAATTACGACTGACAAGACTGTTGAGCGTGAATAAATATGCATGCAGATATAGGTCACGTCGGCCTTGGACGAAGCCATACAAATATTCGTGTTTAGAGGCGAATAATTGCAATTTTATAATATAAAAAGGCACCTTGGCGCGGCCGACTATTGCAAAACGCATTTGACATTTCGCGATAAGCTAACAACTACAACGCCTTTTTTCATTTCTTTGCCGTTGCTTGTTGTTTTTCCCATTTTTTTTTTTCATTTGTTTCGTTAACCAATCAAATTATGGGCGTATGTGTTGGCCGGACGATAATAATTATACACACATAAAAATTTTACGGAGAGAATTTGCACGTAGTTAGTTGTACACAAAAAAAGAGTGATTTTTTCTCCGAAAATCAGTTGATGGTGTGCTAAAAATTGTTGATATACGTAATATCGGAGTTAATTTAACTACACAGCACGGAGTTGAAAATAGTTTATATCCGAAATGGTGAAAATTTTCACTGGAGCTGTGAAATGAAAATTAACACCATGCAGGGTGTTGAAATAACTGACAAAATGAGAGAAAGTACACTTTTTGGAGTTGATATGACTGAACATTGTGACGGAGTGATAAAACTCCTAAAAGTAAACATTAATTCCCTGTGTAATATTGATTTCTAACTCCGTTTTGGAGTGAATAATCTCCAAAAAGGTAAGATTTATACTGTAAAGGCAAAAACTTACGGTTTGACAACAACAGGCGTCAACATGTCGCCACCAAGACGGTTTACAGTTTGCTTCGCAGTGTGTTGTGGTCGTCACTTATAGATACTCCTAAGTTTGCGGGGTGCAGTTGAGAGTGAGTTTCATTTCCATTACTTTTAATATTTTATATGTAAGTACATTATTATTTCAAATGGAGCAGTGTATTTTCATACGAGTTAAATACGGACAAATAAAAAATGGGTCAGAATTATCAACGATGTATTAAATTTCGACACAATTAATACTACAGGTAAGTAACTTATATTACTACATATGTATGTATGTACGTAGACATATGTATGCGTGTACATTACTTATTCGTTGTGCTCACATGCTTTTATAATTTTGTAGTTTATAAAAATGTTACGCACACTACTAATGTACTATAGAAAAAAGCTTGTGAAGATACCGGCTAGTCAAATGCGCAGTACGTTTGTTGCCGCATTTTTGGTACCGAATGCATGTCGATTTTTGTGTTTTTTTTTATGAAGTAGTGTGTATTCCTATGTCCGGCAATGCGTTTTTTTTTATTTTTTCTATTTGCCTTACAACATACAAAAATACAACAATTCTGCACATATTTCTTTTTTTATGTACAGTTGACAAGCTATTTAAAATAGCAGAGACAAAACATCAAGATATCAAGTATTATGATGACGCGAGTAATGAAATCGACAAGGAGTTATTGGTAGACTTCATATGGCACAGTCAACGAGGAATTACTTTGGTAATAAAGACGGGCGAAGAGGATGACGATGTTAATACAAATCCTCAAATTCAGGAACAAGTAAACAAAGAACCATATATTGTTTGTTTTGAAACTTTAGAACATATAGTTCCATATGAGGTACACATTCCTTATAATAAGGCGAATGATATGTATATACTTACCAATTATATTATATGTACTTAGTTATTAATGGAAGTACTCTAGACTTTATGTAGTCTGTTATATTTGATATTAGTTATTAATTTATTATTATTAATATTAATACGGAGATTATTGTTATATTTAGGATAAACTGTATTTTAGTTATTGAGTATTGTGGAAACATGTATATTTATTTACTTGTTTTTTCGAAAAATAAATTGTTAAAATGTATTTTTGATTTTTACTAGTCCCCGTCATATTCCTAATAAAGATAAGAACTGCTCTGAAAAAAAAGCAACTCTATTTGGTACATATTTAACTTCATTACGTACACAAACAACTCTTTTAGGGAAAGAATAATTTCGCCAATAAAAGAAAAGCACCCCGCAACAGGGTAATTTTAACACTAATAAAGGAGTTACGTAACATCTCCACGGATATATTTCACTACTACAGAAGAACTTTTGCACTCCGGAACGCGGAAGTTTGACACGCGGGGAGATTATTTTATGTCTATAAAGGAGTAAACCTGCATTTCCCTAAACATATATTTTCAACTCCGTTACAAATAATAATAACTATAAAAAGAGTGAATGAGCTCTGTAAAAATTCAACTCCGTCTGATTTAACTACATGCGCAAACGGTCGCGAGGGAGATCCATAGCGGTGTTGAATCGGTGTTAAATCCAACTCCGTATTTTTATGTGTGTACGTTGAGGATTGTTGTAAAAAAAAACACAGTCTCTTTTCTATACGTTATTTTATTATTTAAGCTCTTAAGAATGTGTGTACGAAGTTTCAAGCCAATATTTGCAAAATTAGCCAAGTTATAAGCAATTAGCCAACGGCGTGCGGGTGCCAAAAATACGGAGCGCGCGGATCGGTCGGATCGCGCGCTCAACAATTTTTCCGCTCGAGTTAAAATTTTTTCAAGCCAAGA
Source organism: Melinopterus prodromus (assembly GCA_964023965.1). Lineage (NCBI taxonomy): Eukaryota > Metazoa > Arthropoda > Insecta > Coleoptera > Scarabaeidae > Melinopterus > Melinopterus prodromus. Next base: position 69,327,678 of record OZ030392.1, read on the forward strand.
GATCTTGCAGTGTGTGGTTTATTATTCTGTGAAATTCTCTCGTGAACAGTCATGGATAAGAAACACTCAAGTAAAAACTCCTTCACGTTCTGATAGACAACAAAAAAGAAAATTTTCTGGGAATTCACACTCGTGAAAGAAAAGCATTTTCTAGTATGTCTGTCGATATATTGTTGCTAACGGAAGACGAAGAAATTATAGTGCATGGGTTTGTAGACGGGATATGGAAGAAACAAAGTGGTTGAGTTTGCCGTGAAATTTGCTTATTGTAATGCCTGTGAGTTTTGGGAATCAGAATCTGGCAACATGACAATTGTATCGAAGTACATACAGACAACTGTACTGCGAACATGATGGGTCAGCGGGAGAAATAGTGGATTATTCTACCAAAGACATATTACGCGGGGCTGTGGGTTGGAACACTGAGTCCGATGCGGCTTGTACATTGAAAAGAATAGACAACTTTCTATGTTTTACCAATCAGAAGACATCCAGATTGTTGGTAATATGTACCATGCTGTGTGGACCAAATTCCATCATAAGATCTGGACGAATGAAAATCCCAAGCATATGTACTGCCCTGCGGGATCACAGTGTTGATATAAAGCGAAAAACCAAAGCCGAGAAAACTCTAGAATCTAGATGAATTCAATAACACTTGATAGAAATGTCGATAATGCCACCATTTTTTATAAATGCTTGAAAAGCTAGTAAATATTTGTGTCAAATTTGAAATTGATTTATTGGACAGTCTGGCAAATAAAGAAATCAACAAAAAGCGCAAAAAATAATTGCGTAAAGATCGAAAAATATTGTGCAAAATGCCTATCTTAGTTTGAATTGATTATTTAGGAAACTTATATTTAATATTGCAATAATATTGTAGTATTTACATGTATGTAATATCTAAAATAGATAAACAATAAAATGAGATAGCATAATAATCAAATCATTGAACGTCTGTAACTTGAAATTGTAGTTTGATTCACACAAGAACCATAAAATTGAACAACCGCTGCAACTATGAATATCCCAATAGATAATTGATTCTTTATTGGGCATCCGGCAGTCTACTTTCTATAAAACAGCTGTAAGCTCATTATAATAAGTGGCCGCGTAAGTGCGTGCTCGTAACATTCGCAAAGCCGGGCCGTTTATTATAAAGATTAAAACGTACATATATGCGAACGCACATTGACATTGACACGGAATAGTTTCCATCGCGCTGACTACGCCAACGGATACTTAATTGCATAGGTTCCGCACTACACTCACTTACTCACTTACTTACTTACTTACTCCGCTCATTTTATGTGCCAATAAACATCGAGATATTATTGAGCAGCGAGCACCATTACGAACCGTATTACGACTACAATAAGAGAGGATGCGAGAAATTAATAGACATGCTGGTAGCAAGCGTTACGTTACCTTATATTATAATACCTATACAGTGATAGAACATAATTTTTCTACTTTGCGTTCACAATGCACACATTGTAGCACTGTTTTCGGTGTTATAATTAACAAAATGTAAAATGTAAAACGTAAATACACGTAACCACAAACAAAATAGGAAAAAGCAAACTGTATTAAAAATTGTTCTTCACTGCACTACACCTATTGTAAATTAATTACTGCTACAACATTTGTCATCAATATTTTGTTGTGATTTTATTTCTATTATGTTTTGCCGTGTCAAATTCATAAAATAGTATATGGCATGTCCAGTTTAAATACGCAGCATATACGGATTTAAAATTGAACAATACATGTCGTTTTTGAGTTATATGAGATAACATGTTTGGGTCTGTTATGTTGTAAGAAAATCTTTAAAAAAGTTTTATTTTTAAAGACCAGTGGTAGAGGAAGAAAATGAAAGTTTACACCAGTCGATATTGTGTATTGAAACGGTACATATGCTATTCATGCTGTTTTCCGTTCGATGCATTCCTTTTAAGACGTGATAGTAGAGGCAATTAAGAACTTATTTTACCATTTTTATCACTATAAAATGTGTTATTTTTAGTATGATTTCAAAATTGTCTAATATTTATACTTATTGCTTCCATAAAAACTTTTGAAATTTCATCATACTTCAAGCTGAAACGGTCGCTTTTTAGTGGTATGACCCTAATACGCATGTTTTGAACCCGCATTCGCATTCCGCATGAACGCATTTATCGAAAACGCCTAACCAGATTCTATTCACAAACTTACTATTGTCTCTCCTCAACAAGAATCCAATTTAAACCAGTGAACTGTGTATGCGCGTAGGTGCTTTCGAAGTATTTTCTTGCCTTGAATATGAATCCGATTGGCTTCAAGCAACTAATTTCCGAGAAATGCATATACAACTACAAAGTTAACGGTTTTTTCGAATGATCTTTCGGGTCATCGGGGTTGTTTGCTATACATGATCCAAAACGGAAAAATATACGTACATAACGGCATTTACAACATACAAGATGCATTGAACATAAAGTTGTCAATATCTCGATAACCGTAACCATTTGTATATAACTAAATATGATTAAATATGTTCTAAATTACCTCTACTATCACGGTATCAAGAAATTGCACCAAATTACATATAAGCCGGTACATCAATTTTTGGATTTTCCTTTACAACGTATTAGAAATAAAATCACAAAAACTGCATCCGCACCTATCCGCAGCAGACTTTCCAGTAGTTGTAATGTTAAATATGTATACTATAATTTGAACCACTTTCAAAAGCTTAACAAAGCTAAACACTAAACTAAAACAGTCAAGTTCTGCATAAAACTGTTTTTTTTTATAACAGCGAATGTTTTCGGCCCTGATATAAACAAAATTGTGGGAAATTTTAATAAAAATAATGTCGAATGAAAGTTCATACTTGGTGCTAAAGAATGTGTAACAAAAAGTCACCTTTATCGTTAAAATACAAAATTGCAACCGTTTTTAAGAGCGTCAACTTATGTGCATCTATATGTTCAGCCATAGTAAAATATAACTTTTGGCTGACAAGGACACGTGGCTCAGGGCTCAGATTAAAAAATATTGCCGCCTTTTAATACATCGGTTTTTTACCTATCCCAGAAACTGGTTTACTTTTTGGAATTTAACAATTTAGAAATTTGATTTATGGCCTGCTTTTTGGGTCTAATACCCGAATGTGCGCCGGTTTGACAGTTCGGGCGCAACGCGCGCTGCCTTTCCCTATATTTTCGCAAAAGCGTGTTAAAATGTGTAAAAACGGGTGTCTTATATCGTATATTTGGCAGAAGACGCTATGAAACACGCGCGCTGGAATCTGTTATATCCGTTGGCGGTAAATTGCAAACATGGAATCAAATGAATGCTAATTATTGTAAGCTCGCTCGCAAATACGATATTTGACGTCTTATAAAACTTGCATTAAATTCGTTGTGCACCAAGGTGGTGTCTTGGGACCATTTCCATTCAATAATGTAATACTTAAAACGCAGAGAGTAGTTTAGTGAAGCGTTTGTAGGCAGCTGAATGTGTGTGTGTGTGTGTGTGTGTGTGTGTGTGTGTGTGTGTGTGTGTGTGTGTGTGTGTGTGTGTGTGTGTGTGTGTGTGTGTGTGTGTGTGTGTGTGTGTGTGTGTGTGTGTGTGTGTGTGTGTGTGTGTGTGTGTGTGTGTGTATTGTGCGTATTTAAACAAATATTTACAATCAGATTTGACGCCATATAGCAACTTTGCCAAATATGAAAATAAACCGTCAAAATATGTATTCAATTGTCGCGTAGCGTAAGGCGACAGAGAAAAACAAATAAGATACGAAAATCTGCTGGAAACCTAAGATAAACGAATACTTATGTGTACAGTATACGCTACCATTCACAGTTAGTAAAAAACTAGGAAACATTAAATAAATTCTAATAAATAAACACTTTGAAAAAGTTAATAAGATAAAATGATGCCAGTTTTGATAAAAAAAAAAACGGTAGTAAGAAAATAATAAAAATTAAATAAAATAAATGTTTAAGTAAATACCAAATATTAAAAATATTTTCGATTGATATATTATTTAATAACGTCATCAGTGGATACTTAGTATATCTAATATGTCTACTATTTAGTAAAATTTGGTATACCTATATATACTCCCACAGCCAGTCGAGTATGGGCTTAACCAACAATTTCATTTCACCAATTAATTTTATATATGGCATCTTCTCGTTGACAATAACTCGTCAGCAAAGTAACCAAAATGCACTCAGACAACGGAGGCAATGTTTACCACCATCACAGAAGAGCGGTGTAAATTTCTGTAAACATCGTTAAAAACTGTCACTCCCTTTACTCCTCTGTCCCAAAGAAAGAACTTCTCTTCTTTCTACAACTTAGCTAAAGGGCAATTATTAAATTGCACTTTAATTAGTGGCACCGCTGCATCTAGCCAGCTACTTCGCGTGCTGAGCGCTGTGATCGACCGCCTTTTGCGAGCAATATTCTACCCAGTACTAACTTCAAGCCGTTACATAATTACGCAAACGATTTTTATTAACATTACCCGGGGTCACAAATTAAGCCATCCATTTGCAGTCGCCTATGGAGATGGATAGCCAGATATTTATATCCATCCATCATAGCGAGCCGTGCGCATCTCTGCCAAGGCGCGTCCATACTGACAGTGCTAGCAGTGGGGAAGCAATTTATTGTTGAAATATATAAATAAGGTATGCTTTGGTTTAAAAATAAGTTTACTTCCCTCAAAGAAAACAAATTTAGCAACTTTAAAATACCTCATATTAATTTAACGAACAATTGAACAGTTTTTGATTAAAATGTATATCCTACTTGTTTTGGCATCAACTTGTATAAGGCTTGAAATATAATTTTGATTCAAACATATAAATTTGTATATAAGGAGAGATTTATTTCGTTTAACGTAATATGTTATCTTTAGGTTAAAAATAGGTTTACTTCCGCTAAAGAAATCCTATTTTGACTAAAATAAATATATTTGTACACCAGAAGAGATTTATTTCCTTCAAAGTAATATTTTTGTTTTGGCTTTAAAATAGGTTTACTTCCACCAAAGAAATCATATTTTGCTTCAAATAAATATATTTTTAATGTCATCCAACTGTATTGTTAGATGGCGCTGTACACTCGCTCCTCGCACTTCGTACATATCGAGAGTATAAAGCCGCGTGATCGACAGTATAGAACTTATAGAGTACAGTGCCTGCAGGTTCAAGTTGCGATTCCAAATCAGAGTACACTTTACTAACTTAACCTTGACTATATGTTGGGTTGGGAAGACCAAGCACTGGTCGAGGATGTGCGACATCCCAAAAAGGAGGTGACACATGGCCAGTCTTCCGAAAAATTCGTGTCTATTAATTCCTTCAAGAAATTAATAATTTTAAGCATTTTAACCCGACCAACAATTTTGTTAATTTAAAAAAATGTAATTCTTTCACTCAACACAATCATAATTATTTGAAGTAAATAAATCTCATTTCTTATAATACACAAATTGCAAACTTTAACTGGAAACATAAGTTGTTTGACACAAATCAACGTTCTTTCTACCAAACAAATATTTCAAATAAATGCGTTTTTATCCGCAAATAAATATTTCTTTGCCTCTATTGAAACAACAAATTTCTTGAGTCAATGCATATTTATTTGAATTAAACAAAAATGTCTCTCTGTGTAAGGCTTTTATCAACTGTTTCATTTAAAAACTACAACATAAGAAGGTAGTAGCTCGCCTAACCGGGTAGATTACCAAAGTGGGTAGATCGCCGTACTTGGTAGATCACCGAAATAGCTAACTCGCCGAACTGGGTAGACCAACAAAATCAAAAATAGTTGCTTAAGTACCAAGGGCATTAAACTGATGTTTATGCCCCGAGGGTGACCAGTTTTTAAGTCGCCTGAGGGTATAAACATCAAGTTATGCCCGTGGTACATACAAAATTTTATGTCCTACAATGGTTTTGTCCCTCCGTTTTAATAATATTAATAAAACAGTCACCCTCGGGGCATAAACATCCGTTTAATGCCCTTGATACATAAATGACTAGTATGTCTTACATGATCATAAAGAGTTATTTTACATCTTAAATACCGGGGCGAAAACAGCTACTTTATGCCCGCGAGGGCATTAAGGATTCTTAACGCCCGCGCGGGCATTAAGCGTTGGTTGTATGGTTTATATTGTCAGATACATGAAATAAGTGACATTCAAATTGTAAATTTTAAATCGTCAATGTCAATTATTGGCGATTAATGTTATTGTTTGACAAATAATTGTCTGCATTGTCACTCAACTCCGAATTGTTTGTATTGTTATTCAACTCCGTAGATACGCATGTTACTTGATTACGTCAAAATATTTATTAAATTAGTCAAACGGAGGAACAAAACCATTGTAGGACATTAAAGTTTTGTATGAACCACGGGCATTACTTGATGTTTATACCCTCGGGTTAAAAAACGGTCACCCTCAGGGCATGAACATCCGTTTAATGCCCTTGGTACATAAATAACTTTTTAATACGAAACTAATTGTTTTAATTGCAGTTACTAAAACTTATCATTGCCATCATCTACCTCACTTTTCTCACCGGTGTTCTTAAATAGATTCTTGCATCAATTATTTCCGTCGACAATTCAAAATGGGTGATGTAACCATAGCTAAGTCAAGATGGCCGTCAGACCTGTCTCGTGAATCGATGTCTGTGTGTGTGTCTGTGTGTACGTTAGGCATCCAGTATATTCGACGAAAACCGCAAAACAACTTTTAAACAATCCCAAGGTCGCCGCGAAAATTCCAGACGCAAATCATTCGGCGGTAATCTATTCGATAAACAATCGACTGGCGAACGTTAGATGGCGACGAACCGGTATTTTTCAGCGGCCAGCCAATAGCGAAGCGTCGCCGTTTGTCTAACCAGGTACCACGAAAAAAATGCAGACCGCCGATTGGTTCGGCCGGTATTAGAAATTTCTAGTTTTTAATTGACACGCTCGCTCGCTCAAGTCGGCCATTTTCGACAACCGATGCGCGTTTCTTGTTTCGCTTTTTTTTGCTGCGCGCCCGGCCGGCCTCGACTGGTTTTTGTTTCGCCGGCGATCTTGAAATTTGGCGCTCCGGACTGCGGCGTTTGTTTTTTTCCGGCGGATGACGTCAGGTGTGTACGGCCAAACAGCAAAATCGCCATTTGCTTTCGGAAGCCATCTCGTGGATTGGCGTATGTGCGACGTTTATATGTATGTGAAGATCGTCTGAAATTGGCGCGTCTCCCAGCCAGAGTTATTTTTGCATCGAGCAGGCCTTGAACTTGGACTACATAATGCATATTGTTGTTTACGAGGCCAGGCTGCAATGTGGCATTGCATCTGGCTGTTATTATAAAAGATAATAACTTCTTCGATATGCCAAAAGAGGTCCTTAATGTTACGCTGCTAAAAAAAAATAGGTGAACACCTTTTTCGAGTTCTATCACACAGTAAAGTTATTATTTGGAACGAGAAAACATAATTTCTTGAATTTATTTACTAGATTCAAATGCTTATAAGGTTATAGAAAGTTAGGTATATCCAAGAAATGCCACATACTCAAACTAAGTAAAATAGTTTCTCAGATAAATGCTGTCGACTGATTAATTCTTTCTTTATAAGAACCAATATTGTATTGAAAAATTTTACCTTACAAGTAGAAAACCAAAATTTATCAATAATAAACAAAATTGAAACTCCATTAAGATAATAACTTACTCTTCCATCTTAAATTTTCGTTCTTTTAGAATGTTTCAAGAACACTGAACGGCAAAAGACATTATTTGATCGAGCCAAATTTTCCATTTTTTATATTAAGGCCAATAAATATTTTGATGATTTTTTGTTTTCTTCTTTAAGATAAAATTGGATAACTTAAGAATAACTTAGAATTCATACGTCATGGATGTTTATTATTCAAATAGACAAAATATAATGACTTGTATACCCAGTTCTAAATGCGTCTTCAAGTAAACCGTTATTTATTGTTTAAAATTGATAAAATATTCAGTGAAACTTCTTAGAATATTAAATATTCAATTTCTTGTCATGAAAAAAATTAATATATTACTTACGTACGTCTTTCGGTTATGTCAAATATAGTTCACATAGCTCAACCCATATTATAAAATACATTTTTTCAGTGCACTTTTTGACACAATTTTTCCACTAAAAAAGCAAGAAAAAAGCGATAATTATGCCATGAAAAAATGTAAAAACGACCATATTACCGCTGTCACAGCTTAATACAAACTCGAGATGTTTTAACCGAGACGAAATCTATGGCGTACATGCACTCCATGATGGAAAAACATCGTACCTAAATATTTCGTTAGTTTAAGGTAAATTTCTTAAACTGGGAGAAACTTGAAAATCGGAACAAGAAATGATATCGTTCGTTCGATTGGAGTGAACCATCGAAAGATTAATAACAACGAATAATAACAAATCATTTTTGGCACAATTTGGGTTTCATTTTACAGTTAAATATATCGGAATTAATTTATATCTTTATCTTCTACTTATTTTCAATACTTTTTTCGCTGTATTTTATACCTATTTACAAATTTTATATTCTGTAGTACATCACTGAATACAGGTAAAGTAATCCGCCACTAATTTTTACGTTTATGTTTTTGTTTCTGTTTTGATATACATTAACGGCATATATTTAGCTATTACGAAATTACAAAAATGTGCCTAGAACTATTATTCAAAAAATTTTCAGGTTTCGAAAAAGTGTTCCCTTATTTTTTTTAGCAATGTAGTAGAGGAGCTGCGTCATTTTTTAATTTCCCCAAAAAATCCAGGATAATGACGTGACTAAGACATGTAACAAATGGCTAATGAATTTTAATATAAAAACGAGTTAAAATGCGTGCGCTGTGTTTTTGATCGAGGGCGATAATAGTAGCAAAAACCCGTGCGAAAAACAATTGAAAGCTACGTCGCACTGGACGGGAGGCTATTTTAGTAAAGCAACTTCCGCAGTTTCAATTAATTTGTTAAATTTTGCTTCTCGTTACTTAGACACGATTTCAAAGTGTCCACTTTCAGTGCCATGATATACCTATTCACCATAAGGAGACAAGATTTTGGTCCCGAGTCCCTTTATGTTGAGATGTAAACGTAATTTTCAATCAACAAAATCAAAACAAATGCTTATTCTTTTAATTCACTTGTTACCTCGCAAAACGTATGCTTAATTTTATGGGTCCATGAAACAACGAGTTTGATTCGATATGTAAATCAAGGGGGGGTTAATGGCTCCTCTGGTGGTCACAGAGGGGTAGTTTAACATCGGGGTTAACAGATAATAAAGGTTTTAGCGGGCATATACATATTTTGCGGGATGTGCTGGTAGGATACATGCACACACATACACCCATAGACAAAGCGGAGCAAGCAGGCCATGGGTCAGGTTCGTATCCTCTAGCTTTGCACGTGCTGTGCTCCATTATACACTCCAGTGGTCACGCAACGGTCCAGTTGATAACTAAACACATGTACCGATATCCGTAACCCATTTAATGGAGTACCTATGTATAGCGTGGTGTATGTATGGTGTACAGTTAACAGAAAGGTGTTTTTTTATGGCAAATATCTGAGAAATACATTAATTGATGATAAACTTTGAAATTTGGAATTTAGAATTTTAACTTAAGAGGCTGGTTCAACCTAACTTTAGGTCTGTTCTGGTGGTCTCCTATTGAAGAAGTATTCCAATTGAAATTATGAGATTACATAAAAATTCTACTATTATAATAGACATCAATCAGGTTTGTGCCTAAAGAAGTATACTATTATTTTATTAACAACTCAATTGTTAGGTTAGCTAGCAGAATATACATAATATGTGCTGTTTTATCCATTCTATCGCCAGAGAATTCGAAGCTGCAAGTATGGTACGATGCAAAACCTCATCACAAGTTTTGTACTTGGATTCGAATTACATTACGGAGAATCAACATCCTTATGTATTACTTTTTTGATCAAAGAGGATTTCTAGACAAGAGATGTGGTTACTAATTTTCATAATTTCCTTGAACTGACAATAAAATCTCTGAGGTATGCTGAAGATTTCCGATTTTGTTTAAAAGTTCTTGGTAATATTACTGGAAGACGTCTCTATAATATCATTATATGAGAAATGTTCTATAATGGGACATAGTCGACTTTGCAACCACTGACTCCAGATGTCTTTCTTCTCAAGTGCAAAGTGTATGGAGAATTTATGTTTAAGACAACAAACCACAGATTCTATTTAAATTACCCCAGAAGAACCGAACAAGTATTACGACCCATAAGCGTGTGGACTGAAGATAGCGAGGATCAACATTTTTGAGATTTTATGGTGATATTATATTATAATATTGATCAATCTATTCAATATTATAAATCTTATGTTGTCTAATTGTCTTTTATATACATAATATGTTATAGATTTCTTGTTTTAAAGAAATGTATTTGTTTGAATTTATTCTTTTGGGTCAAAACATATTTCTTTGGAGCAAACAATATTTACTTCATTGAATACTCTAGTTTATTTGCTTACAGAGATTAATTTATTTAAAATATTTATTTAAGTGGAATAAATATATATGGATACAAACAAAAATTACTTTCCTTTAAAGTAATATTTTAGTTTTGATTTTAAAAAAACGTTTCTTTACACCAATGAAATATAATTTTGATTCTAACATATAAATTTGTATATAAGGAGAGCTTTATGTCGCTTAAAATAATATTTTGTCTTTGGCTTAAAAATAGGTTTACTTCCGCCAAAGAAATCATATTTTGATTAAAATAAATATATTTGTACACAAGAAGAGATTTATTTCCTTTAAAGTGATATTTTTGTTTTGGCTTTAAAATAGGTTTACCTCCACCAAAGAAATCATATTTTGATTCAAATAAATATATTCTTAATGTCATCCAACTGTATTGTTAGATGGCGCTGTAAACTCGTTCCTCGCACTTCGTACATATCGAGAGTATAAAGCCGCGTGATCGACAGTATAGAATTTATAGAGTACAGTGCCTGCAGGTTCAAGTTGCAATTCCTAATCAGAGTACACTTTACTAACTTAACCTTGACTATATGTTGGGTTGGGAAGACCAAGCACTGGTCGAGGATGTGCGACATCCCAAAAATGAGGTGACACATGGCGAGTCTTCCGAAAAATTCTTGTCTATTAATTCCTTCAACAAATTAATAATTTTAAGCATTTTAACTCGACCAACAATTTTCTTAATTTAAAAAAAATGTAATTCTTTCACTCAACACAATCATAATTATTTGAAGTAAATAAATCTCATTTCTTATAATACACAAATTGCAAACTTTAACTGGAAACATAAGTTGTTTGAAACAAATCAACGTTCTTTCTACCAAACAAATATTTCAAATAAATGCGTTTTTATCCGCAAATAAATATTTCTTTGCCTCTATTGAAACAACAAAATTCTTTGAGTCAATGCATATTTATTTCAATTAAACACACATTTTTGTGTCATCTGTGTCGACGTTAGACCGTATAATGTTGACCGCACGTCAGCGAAGTCTATCTTGTTCCAAAGTAGCTTTAGCGAAAACTACTAATTTTCCAAACATCAAAAACAGCCAAGCCGCTGTCGATCAGCTGTTGGACACCCCTCTTAAAGACATTGGACCAAAAATATAAACGGTACAAATTTTCAATTACTCGTATATCCAATAATATGTATGTATTACCGATGTATTTATTTAAAAAATTACAATTCTTTCACTAACACAATCATAATTATTTCAAGTAAATAAATCTCGTTCCTTCTAATATAGAAATTGTAAATTTTAACTGAAAACATAAGTTGTTTGACAAAACAAAATTTTCTTTCTACCAAACGAATAATTTGGCGTTTTTAACCACAAAGAAATATTTCTTTGCCTCTATAGAAACACCAGATTGATTGAGTGAATGCATATTTATATAAATTAAACAAAAATTTCTATCTATATAGGGCTATTACCCGATACAACCTGCTTGCTAACTTTCCCGTACCATCATCAAAACAATCTCGCATATTCCACTTAATTACCGACGTATTCCAATAATAAGCAATAACAATAATAATCGTCTCCTCTATAGTCTATGCGGATGCGACAGTGAACTTCCCACGACCGCCGTCTGAATACAGCGGCGCTGTATACCACGCTGGTAATATTGCTCGATTGTGGTACCGGCTACCATCAGAAACGAAAGGAAATCGACAAAAACGGGAAACAATGGCTCTGTCGCGAATTAGGACGAGAGATCCCATCGAGTAGGCCTGTTGGTCGGTCACTAGATGGCGCGCCTGCTTCTCTCCATCTTTAAGAACGGCGAAGATAGACGTTAGATGCAGAGTGAATGCACGGTGAGCGCACTCTGCCGGGGCGTTGTGTAATCAGCGGCGCGCGGCATAGGACGAATGAATATAGCTCACGGTTAGCTTGACATTTGTATGTTAATGCCTAGTGCTACCCGGTATTTACACTGCCGTTTGCTCTTAACCTACTCTGATCTAATTTTCAATACCGTGTGTTGAAGTCGCGGTTACTGTGTACGTGGTTGAGATGTCGGTTGCAAGAATAGATTTTCAGTGGGAATATTGAATTATCATTCATGGTAACAGAAGAAATTCAGATTTTGAGAGCTTATTAAATAAAAAAATTGAGCCTCGATCAGGATTCGAAAGAAGTATCTTTGTATTTCCGGTACAAAGATATATTTAATTGCTACCACAACGTTTGGATAAAAAAGTATGACTTTTAGATTAGATATACATACTACTTTCAAAACCCAAGGACCTAATCCTTTCAAAAATTAATGGAAAAAACTTTTTCATATTTTTTTCTGCATACGTGGTAAGGATTGATTATTAGAAAACACGTGTGCACCGAGAAATTACATCATATTTCAGCTGCCGGTTTAAAATCGGAAGTTAGTGATGTAGTACCAACTATTCGGACATTATAAGAAATGTAGGTCGTATAAGGTATAATAGGGTAATCGTTTAAAATTACAGAAGATTCTAGAGAACTTTGATATAGATCTAACTAACTTTTTAATTCCCATTATAGTATTTCTCACCAGACACATTAGTTTGCATGTACATTTACATGAGTCATTAACACTTTTATGAGACATACTATAAGGGCGTCCGTTAGCATTACCAATCTCACTAATGAGAACACACCTTTAGTGACGTTAAAAATACTAATTTTGACAAGCGTTCTTTGGAAAAATATGATGTATTACCTTCATTGATATTTTTACAATTTATTATAAACATAATTTCCTACCAGTTGTCATGTTAAGCAAAGTTAATTATTGTTGCATAATTTTATTAAATTTATTAAAATACTACAATCAAACATTTCATAGATGTTTAATTACGTATGTACATAATTTGTCAAAAATACAAACGGGACAATCCAAACTAAACAAATACCCTGTTCAAGATAAACAAATCTGACAAGTAACAAGTGATTCTCTTAAGTCGGAACGTAAATATTGTGAACTGTTTTTAAAAACCCACAGTCAGTTGTCACTTGTATACTTTGTTTTTTATTTGTTGTATGGACACATGATAAAATCTCTGAAAAAATCCTTTGGCATGTCAACTTTTAACTATCAAAGTACACATATTTACATGAAGTTAATTTCCAACCTTCAATTGTTTTCGACTTATGACGTTATAGACACTCTTTTACATGGTAACCATGGGGTACCATGTACTGATATAATATATCAAAATCCATGTTTCCCTACAGTTATTAATGAGACAATTTTCAATTGTCATTTTATCGAAATGACTACTGAAATGAATAAGAAAAAAATAGGATTAACATTAAAAAAAAGTGTAGATGACGTCAAAAGTCGGTAACATGATGATAATCCGAAATAGAATTTTTAACATAAAGGTGTATTTTAATTATTAAAAATCGACGTGTCATGGAGATTTTCTCATGTTTTCATACCTTCAATTACCTATTATCGTATTTTTGACAAATCATGTAAAAGTAAATCTAAGGAATCTAGAAATGTATGTCAATGTAAATTCAACAGTTTATTGATTATATTTTACTTTATAATACGTAGTATTACAATAGTGCTGATTTTTTTTTAGTATATAGCGGAAATATGTCCTTTTGGGTCTCCTGAACATTTTTGACCAAAGTGCAAAAGAATGTCTGTGTGTGTGTATGTAGGTATGTGTGTGTGTCTATGTGTGTGTGTGTCTATGTGTGTGTGTGTGTGTGTGTGTGTGTGTGTGTGTGTGTGTGTGTGTGTGTGTGTGTGTGTGTGTACTTGTCTTTTTTTGTTGCGACGATTCCAGAGAAACCACTAAATGTATCGGGATGAAAATAGTTAAATATAAAATTAAAATAGAGGAAATTCTGAATAATTGATGTGTATGACATTTTTTGGTTTATTTGATTAAGTGCATGTGCTAATTCTATTTGATCAAGATCGGTAGTGTCTGCATTACTGTCAATAGTATCAAATTAAGTGTCAAATCCTGGCTAACTAGTTTTATTTTAATATAAACACGGCCGATCTCGATCCAATAGAGAGTCTCATGCAGCTAAACTATAAAATTTTATACATAGTATGACAAAGTCATATGCCTGGCTACAGCAAATTTTGTAAGGAAATAATTGTAGACTGCTAAAAAAAAAATCACTGAATAATAACAATACTTTTTTGTTTGATAAATCTCAGATAGGTGGCCGAAAAACGGACATTTGACAATACATTCGAAATTAGTGGTCTGTTAAATTTCTTTACAGACACATAAACCGCAGAAACAGCATAAAACGCGTTCCTATTAAACTAATAGACTACTTTTTATAAGCAATATTCTTATTTTTTTGTTTTTTCGAAATAAGTTTTCAGTCGAACATTCGACAACATGCCAATATGCGTCAGACATCCGACATGAAATATGCCTGAATAGTGAATATGCGTTCCTCATCTGTTCTATAGCACAGAGAGCAGAGAATGCAGCTGATTAATGCAATTTTCACTGGCGAGGTCATATTTTATTATCTCGCCGTCAAATGTTGTAAATAAGCCTGCCCGTCCGAGACCTATCCCCATCTCACTCGCACACCATCATCACCCACAAGCTAGACTAAGACAGACGCAGAGAGAGCGAGAAAGAGAAAGAGAACCATACACCTCAATTAGAGTCTCCATGTTAGTTTTACAATTAGCGATGATGCACCACGTCTCTACAGTTCGCTGCAACCACGAAAAATCGAAGCATAGCGATGGCCGAAGACCGACACAAGGCCGGACAGAACTTTCCACTAGGTCCGGGCCGCGGTCTCGCTTGCACGGAAAATTGCCGAATGCAAGTCGTCGACGACGGCAGCGACGGCAGAGATGGATAATCGATACGACGCTGCTTTTTACGAGCACCCGACTTTCCGACGCCCAACTTCGTGGTCTGCAGCAACACACTCAAAAATTTGCGCCCGCCCCCGCGCCCCTGTGTTACTTTCGAGGAGTTGCTTGGCTGCACTTTGTTGGTTGAAGGTTGACCTCCACAACTGACGCTGCGAGGAGAGGCGAGACCGAAAATTGTGTCATCTTCTTCAAAGTCGCTTAAAGTCGCGTGATTATTTGAGCTGAGAAGGCGAATAATAAATACGAATGTGTGAATGTGTGTGTGTGTGTGTGTGTGTGTGGATGTATGTATGTGTGACGACAAGACGTCGCCAATTCTGGTGACTAATTGGATTACTATTCTTTTTTGTAGCTGTGGCCTGGCTAGAATCCCAGATGGATTTGTACACAGAGAGAAAAGATTTCTTGTTTCAAAGAAATGTATTTGTTTGAATTTATTCTTTTGGGTCAAAACATATTTCTTTGACGCCAACAATATTTACTTCATTGAATACTCTAGTTTATTTGCTTGCAGAGATTAATTTATTTGAAATATTTATTTAAGTGGAATAAATATATATGGATACAAACAAAAATTACTTTCTTTTAAAGTGATATTTTAGTTTTGATTTAAAAAAAAACGTTTCTTTACACCAATGAAATACAATTTTGATTCTAACATATAAATTTGTATATAAGGAGAGATTTATTTCGCTTAAAGCAATATTTTGTCTTTGGCTTAAAAATAGGTTTACTTCCGCCAAAGAAATCATATTTTGATTAAAGTAAATATATTTGTACACAAGAAGAGATTTATTTCCTTTAAAGTAATATTTTTGTTTTGGCTTTAAAATAGGTTTACTTCCACCAAAGAAATCATATTTTGATTCAAATAAATATATTTTTAATGTCATCCAACTGTATTGTTAGATGGCGCTGTAAACTCTCTCCTCGCACTTCGTACATATCGAGAGTATAAAGCCGCGTGATCGACAGTACAGAACTATAGAGTACAGTGCCTGCAGGTTCAAGTTGCGATTCCAAATCAGAGTACACTTTACTAACTTAACCTTGACTATATGTTGGATTGGGAAGACCAAGCACTGGTCGAGGATGTGCGACATCCCAAAAAGGAGGTGACACATGGCGAGTCTTCCGAAAAATTCTTGTCTATTAATTCCTTCATCAAATTAATAATTTTAAGCATTTAAACTCGACCAACAATTTTGTTAATTTAAAAAAATGTAATTTTTTCACGCAACACAATCATAATTATTTGAAGTAAATAAATCTCATTTCTTATAATACACAAATTGCAAACTTTTTAATTGGAAACTTAAGTTGTTTGACACAAATCAACGTTCTTTCTACCAAAGAAATATTTCAAATAAATGCGTTTTTATCCGCAAATAAATATTTCTTTGCCTCTATTGGAACAACAAATTTCTTTGAGTCAATGCATATTTATTTGAATCAAACAAAAATTTCTCTCTATGTAAAAAGTTTATCTAACTTCCTTTTATATTGTCATAAATCACAATAAGTTTGAGTTTTATTAATATTGCTTTTTGAAAATAGCAAGAAAATGTCCAGATGAAACCAGTTAAGTACTGAGTATTGTACTTTCTTCTAGTTAATAATAAGCAAATCTATTTCTTTTTTAATTGACCTAACCTGCTTCACACAAACAAATCAAAAAACTAGAAATAAATAATATGTATACCGACATACTTGATTAAAAATCCCCCACCCCAAGTGATCTGCAAACTTATATTATCCTAGAATTACTATAGAATATTATACATTATATTATTAAATTTTTGGTATGGAAACTGATTCTAATAAATATACTATTACTTCATATCAGTGCTAAACATATTTTCGAAATGTTTCTCCTGTAATATATATTACCTACTTTTAAATGTATTGTCTGTATTGGAAATATGTGATACATCTCGTTAAATATATTAAACCAAGACAATATAATTTGGATACAACATATAATTAAAATTACACTAATAGATTTTGAAAAGTAATGAAGAGCATTATATTATTATTTATTGGAAGACTCTGATACATCTCATTAAATATATTAAACCGAGATAATATAATTTAGATACGACATATAAATAGCAACAATTAGATAGATTTTGAAAAGTAATAAAGAGCATTAGGAAAAGCAAGGAAAACTGCAGAAACCCCGTACAGTGTCAATAAGGTCAATTATTGCAGACCATATTTGTTAGCAGTGAATTTAGGAATCTCTATGATAAAACTCTCCTCGATATATTCACCGAAAACAGCAATTTCTTGAACTTCCCAGTGCGAAATTTTCCACGGCAACTACTGCACATGTTTAACTTAATTTATAGAGTAACCGCTCCCAATGAACCTACAATCACCGGAACAATGTTTACTTTCATTCCCCACATACATTCAACCTCTATTGAGAGATCCTTATTATTTATTTTTTTATTATTATCTCTTTTATATTAGTATTATTAAACTAGCAATATGATGACAAAAAAATCACAGGGGGGTTCAATAACCTGAACAAATAATAGATAGCTGTATAAGAAAATTTTATTATTTCTGAACAAACAACAGACAGAAAAAACCGAGATAGACGATTCTTTATACTTTTACCCAGAATAGAAACAATATAAGGTTGCAGAATGATCGTTTACAGCATTTTTATGCCTTTTTAAAGTTATTATCCTCAATGTTAACTTTGTGTATTTGAGTAAGTATCTTATTTTGTATGGAGAAGGTATAATCATGTTTTGTTGTAGTTCAATAAATATTAAAGTAATAAAATATGTAGAAATATGCTTTAGTATTTAATTATATTGTTTTTGTCTGCGAATTAAAAACGGTTTAAATCGTTCTTTCGGTAAGTTCGAATTCAAAAGGCAGGTTTTTCAAAACCCTACGTTTTGCTTTCCAAAATTCTAAGGCCACATACTGTCAACTGTCTTTTCTATCAGAAACTGCAGTCGAATTAAAGATTTTGCATCTAATAAGCACATCAAACAACCAGGCAACAAAGTCTTGACAAATTGGCGAGATTATTTAGAAGTGAAACAATTTATCACTTCAGTTTTTTTAAGCCGCTAATCTCAAAGTAAAAGTGGTCAACTTGGTTTGCAACGTTGATGATTATTTATTGAAAATATTAATTTGAATAGGTAATCTAATAAATCCTTATACGATAATACCAAGTATTTTATGTATTTCAAAAAATAACAAGCGTTGCATTCCTAATAAAAAATTTAATTTACCATTTTAAAAATTTTAGACTGAGAAAAATATAGATATAAGATTTAAAAAAAACAATACCAAAGTACAAACAAACAAAACCGATTCGGATACCCGATAATAAATAAATTGACAATATGACTAAACAGGAATTTAAAAATATTTCAAAAAAAGATTTATTAACAAGCCTCACATGTATCACGCGACTTTACCAGCCATTCTGATTTTCCCAATGACGGGATTCAACATATTTTACAAATTACAAATTATTTCAAGCACTTCCCAGAATATAATCTAACTGCACTAACTATACAGCAAAAACAAAACATTCCTCGGGCCAATTTTTTTTTTTTAGTCACGAACATTTATACGAAACGACAAAAAATATCAGTGCATTATTCCGCGAAAAACGGTGATGTGTAACACATAAAAAAGGAAACGTTCATAGGCGTAACAAATCACAAATACAGTCGACTTCGATTGGCTAAAGCCAGCGCGCGAGGTCAAGTCCAGGTTTCAGCAAAATAAAAAAAAAAAACGCCGATTTTTACCGGCATAATTAACAATTATGCGCAAAATAAAAACTAATAATTGGAAAATTACTATCTATTCATGTTAAACAAAAAAATGTGTACTTTATAGGTTTATAGGTAACGTCATGTTTTCAGACGCACATTTTTGTTAATCTGTTTGGTCTACTACATATTTATAATTGCTCGAAGTTTCCACTAAAAATTATACAGTATGTCGCTACCATTCGATTCTGAAGGTCCTTGTGCAACTGCCTGTAGAACCTCTGCCCGAAAGAAGGTCTGGTAATAAATTTTAATAATTGTATGTTTAACAATTGCTTTCCATGGAAGAAATTTATTGGTGTCTGCACTGATGGAACTCGGGCTTTAACAGAAAAGAATCGCGGCCCTCATAAAAAATTAAAACAGTAGCTCAAGAAGCTCAATTCACTCGCTGCAAAATCCATCGGGATTTTCTAGTAGCAAAATCTATACCAGACAGACTAAAAACAGTTTTGGATCAAGCAGTAAAAAGATAACATTGTCTCTTCGTACTTAAATCAGAAGTTCAAGTTTTCCATGCAGAAGCTAATTTCGACTTCAAATATTGTTTCTTTGATGAATTGTGGATAGTCCGGTTAGCATATTCAGCTGATATTTTTGGAAAGTTGAATAATATAAACTTAGTTTTGCAGGGAGAAATGGTCGTTTATTGTTATTGTTTATATTATTATTTTATTGTTGTAAAATTAACGCAGCAATAAAAAGAAGTTAATAAAAATAAATGTAGTTTATTGTCAGCATTAGAAGGGTTTCTTGAAAACATTATTATCATAATAACCAAGTTTAACAGTTATTTTCCAAAAAACTATGACAATGAAAATTGTATCAGTACTCCAAAAACTAGGAGTATACCATATAACTTCACTGCCAAAGAGAAACAACAATTGATAGAAACTTCCCCAGACTGATAGAAAATTTTAATATTAATACACACCAATGTTTAGATCTAGAGGAAGAATTATTTTAAAGAAATTGCAGATTAAGATATTAGATTTTTAATGCCTTTTTGTACTACCAATTTATGTCAAATATAGTTGTCATCAATATTAATTTAAAGGACAAACATAGGACAAAATTGATTATTGAGGCAAATTTGAGCTTGAAACTAACTTTCACTGAGCATGAAATTTTAAAAAATGGGTTTAGCAAAACAATCCCAGTCGCATCAATATTTAAATTATTTTATATTACTTCAATGTAAGTGTTGTTTGTTGTTAGAGTTTTGTCTTTCTAGAACTTTTTATTTTTTTCCCACAAGTAAACTGTCGTTAAAAAGTTATTAATTTGGTACAAAATAATGTGTAGGTATGTATATTTTAAATCTGATATAAATTTTTTTATTTATGTACGTATTAATATGCATTTTTGTATCAGACTATTGCTTGGTTATGTATGCACAGATAGAAAAGATTACTTGTTTTAAAGAAATGTATTTGTTTGAATTTATTCTTTTGGGTCAAAACATATTTCTTTGACGCCAACAATATTTACTTCATTGAATACTCTAGTTTATTTGCTTGCAGAGATTAATTTATTTGAAATATTTATTTAAGTGGAATAAATATATATGGATACAAACAAAAATTAATTTCCTTTAAAGTAATATTTTAGTTTTGATTTTAAAAAAACGTTTCTTTACACCAATGAAATATAATTTTGATTCTAACATATAAATTTGTATATAAGGAGAGATTTATTTCGCTTAAAGTAATATTTTGTCTTTGGCTTAAAAATAGGTTTACTCCGCCAAAGAAATCATATTTTGATTAAAATAAATATATTTGTACACAAGAAGAAATTTATTTCCTTTAAAGTAATATTTTTGTTTTGGCTTTAAAATAGGTTTACTTCCACCAAAGAAATCATATTTTGATTCAAATAAATATATTTTTAATGTCATCCAACCGTATTGTTAGATGGCGCTGTAAACTCACTCCTCGCACTTCGTACATATTGAGAGTATAAAGCCGCGTGATCGACAGTATAGAACTTATTGAGTACAGTGCCTGCAGGTTCAAGTTGCGATTCCAAATCAGAGTACACTTTACTAACTTAACCTTGACTATATGTTGGGTTGGGAAGACCAAGCACTGGTCGAGGATGTGCGACATCCCAAAAAGCAGGTGACACATGGCGAGTCTTCTGAAAAATTATTGTCCTTTAATTCCTTCAACAAATTAATAATTTTAAGCATTTCAACTCGACCAACAATTTTGTTAATTTAAAAAAATGTAATTCTTTCACTCAACACAATCATAATTATTTGAAGTAAATAAATCTCATTTCTTATAATACACAAATTTCAAACATTTTAACTGGAAACATAAGTTGTTTGACACAAATCAACGTTCTTTCTACCAAACAAATATTTCAAATAAATGCGTTTTTATCCGCAAATAAATATTTCTTTGCCTCTATTGAAACAACAAATTTCTTTGAGTCAATGCATATTTATTTGAAACAAACAAAAATTTCTCTCTGTGTGGACACCAACTATTAAGTTATTAACGGTTATATTTACATCGCCGTGTTGCACAGACAGTTTACGATCTGTAGTTGTAATTGATGCAGCAGGAAGACTGTAGCAACTGCTGCAGCGGCTACAGTAGTACGTACGAGTAGTCGTAGTAAACACTTGTTGCAGTTGTGTTTTCAATAAACGCCGTTTTACCGAGTATACGCAGACCTGTGCCATGATGCCTGCAAATTGCGTAATTAATCCTTTGATACAGTCAAATGGTTATATTTGCGGTAACCGCTATTAACGCCAGTCTCACTAATTAGCTCTATCTCTGTTTTGCTCATTTCGAACCATTTTGACATAGTGTTTGTCCAGATTGACTCTATTAACGTAAATCTCTTTATTGTCGACATGTATTTACTAATGTATCGTCTTAAATTATGTATACATAATTTTTAAACTTTTTAGAAAGAAATAATATTAAAATTAAATTAAGTTAACTTTGTTGTGGTTTATATGAATCAAGTCTTGTAGCATTTGTGGTAATTGCGTTCTGTGTATTGGAAGATATACACACCCAAAAACTTGAAATGTCACGCCACGCCTTCTGAGTGCTTGTTGGAAAATTTGCGAGCGGTATTGCGAAATAGAAACCGACATGGTGATATAATTTATTGTGGCTCGGTGTCCAGAGGCAAAACACGCCTCTGAGTTATTAATCTTGAAACGAGAAGATAGAAATGATCAAAATAATCGCTTACGATATAATTTTTTTAGCTAGGATAAAATTAAAACAAATTATTTGCGTGTTATTTGGGCACGGGATTATACGTACAACACATTTGTAACGGTACAAATGTATTTCGATGAAAATAACACCATGTATACAGTGGATTCCGGTTAAACGGACCACCGGCCGCTTAATCGGACCAGCCGCATTTTGGGGCTAAATCTTGAGGATTTATTAGATTGCTGGTATCTCAGCCATTTTAAAACATTTTTAGTTAAAACTTTCAAGAAATCAAGAATCGATGCAATAATTTTCCAAAGATTGGTTTTGAGTTTCAGTATTTTAAAAGACTTTACAGATTATTTTTGTTGCTCTATAACATGTTTATTCTTTGATTCATTGTATTCATACACAAAATTATTAAAATGGTCTTGGTATTGTATTTGAACATCTAGATATTTTGAGAGATATTTGCGTGGTGACAGATATTGTAGTTTCATTCATGTTAATAAATTATGACTAAAAAATTGTTCAAAAATTCGCTTCGGACCGACGCTTTTGGGGAAAATTGAAACCAAAACCCTGTTTTAAGTATTTTGAAAGATTTTACAGATAATTTTTTATGCTCTATAACTTGTTTAATCTTTGATTCATTTTAGTCATAAACTGAAATTATTAAAATGGTCGTGGTAACAGATATTGTAGTTTTGTTCATGTTAATGAATTATGACTCAAAAATTTACAAAAGTGCTTCGCTTCGGACCACCCAAAACTCCCAAGCAAGCAGAGAAGCAAATTTCCGAAATTAATTTTGTTGTCATTACAATTTTGTCAACGTCTAAATTTTGATTTAAAACAAACTATTTACAAACATAAAATTCAAGATCGAAAATCATTTAGTTATGATGGTAACTTGTTTAACCCTTGACAGATTTTAATTCATACATTTTTCCTGTATTCTAACGGACAGAATATAACCTAAAAGTTTGACTGGTCTTCATAATTGAGTGTTACGCTAAAATATGATTTTTTCCTGATAAGGTAATTGCAATTCGACTTTTTACATCGCTACAGGATAACACATATTATATACTGTGTTTCATTAAAAAAGGTAAAACATACATGTTTTACATTTGTTAATAATAAATGTTATTTAACAATATTTATTACACTTAATATTTACTTGAATGTTTATATTTTTTGGAACAATGTACCACAAGTGTCTGAGGTGTCGGATTTCATTTACCCCAAACATTTTCAATGCAATAAAACTTTATAAAACTATAAAATTAGAATCGAAAAAAAATAACACCGACCCACACAACAAAATCTAGGAAACGAACACACGAAAATAATAAACTCAGAAGAAAAACGGAGTTATTTTGGCACAAACTAACGCAGCGCGCCTACAACGACAGCCAGGGTGCTGCAATGATATCGAATAAAGCGAAAAGACCGGCTATCGAAAGAAAGACGGAAGAAGGACGAAAATAAGGACGAAGGATAACTCGGCGCGGTCACCGAAAAATGCAGACGCGACGCATTCCGAAAACGACAAAACAAAAACACAGATTAAAAAGGAAGAAGAAGAAGAAGAAGACGACCCGCGCGCATCTTAAAAATCATTAACGAGGGGCGTGTGTTAGAAAAAATTCGCAACAGGTGAATATAAATCGTATGGTAACACATATAATATAGTTTTTCAGATAGCCTGATGATGATGATGTAAAAAGTCGAAATCAATCGCTAGAATTTTTGATTAAAATTTGCAAACAAAACCGTTGGTTTATTATAAAATGAACATATAATATATTTTATATTGTAGTAGGTAGTTTATATAAAATATATTGTATAATATACTTTTAAGGGGGTGAAAAAAATAAAAAACTCACCGACTATGTACACCATGTTTTTTGTCCATCGCTGTAGTTCTCGCCTAATGTTCCGTTTTTGTTGTATGCACCGGGAGTAAGAACAGTCGGCCATTTTTCGACAGGCTCAGCAGGAATAAGGAGCACGCACGTACAGTAACAGTACATTTATTACGGTTATTGTTGTTACCGGACGAAGAAGGGTTGTCAGAGGTAACATTACGAAGGCCCATTGCTTCGAACATTCATCACACAGCACACGAACTTTTTATTTACTTTACGAACCACTTAGTTTTACAAGGACTTCCGCTATTTTTTAAAAGTCTCGCACTCGAAATTAAAATTTTTTCGGTTACTTTCGACGAAAATGCGCACTATTCGACGATCTACATCCTCAGATTTGCACCCTTCGTCCTCGAAATAAGGGTTTGTTGATTCGCCGACCACCTGTAACAAAACCAAACGTAGGATTAGCCGAAATTCCACGGTTTTAATCAAAAATCCACCTGTTTATCTTCGTTTTTCTTAAACTTTAACTCGTTTTCGTGTAAAATTCCCCCCGAAAAACAAGTAATTACCAATGAAAAAACTGAAAAAACTGTGTGTATACTATTATAATAAACCTGAGTGGTCGGTCCGTTGGCTCTACTGCAACGTCATGAACTGACGCAACAAGTACGACGCTACACGGCGCTAGCATGCACTTGCATTTTCCCCTCCCTCTTACCGCCCGTCGCCGCAAGAGCGCGTCTCTCTCTCTCTCTGGTTTTCCTATGCCGATATTCTCCTACTCGGGCGCGCGGGCCGTATCTATGACAGCGGCCGCGCGGCGCGGCGCGGCGCGCCTGAGATGTTGCATCGCCGGGGCGAGACGGGCGGGCGAAGGTGCATAGGCCGTCCTTGTCTGGCGAGCGGCCGGTGCACGCGCGTTTAGCGGCGGACGATGCCGGGCCGCCGCGCGCTGAGTTTCGGCGAAAAAAGTTGCGATCGGTTCGGACGCGGACCGGTGTGTGTGTGTGTGGGGACAGGGACGGGTTTAGGTGAAGTTGGGTGGTGGGTGTTGAGGGTGTGTAGGTGTGAGATTGTTTTCTTGGGGGTTTTCGGAGGGGGGATATTGGAGTCGATGGATATGTGATAATTTTTGTATAGAATTTTTTATTTCAAATAAAATTTGAGTCAGGTCAAAATTGTAAAGAAAAATAATTTCTCATGTTCTACTATTTCTGGAAACTTAAAATTTTGGAACTGGAATTTACCCGATCTGAGCTCTTTAGCTAAAATATTCTCAAGTTAATTGTCACGTCCGGTCATCGGAAGTCGGTATCAACTTTGCTATTTTAAATGAAATGATATATGTTTATTTTATTGTTGGTTTCTTCGTATCAAAATCCACCATTTTTGATAACGTTTCCCTATACCTACCTAAATATCACCATTTTTGAGTTTTTTTCATTTTACTATTTTGTGGTAATTTTCGCGATTACGTTTAAAATGTAATATCTCGGATACTATTGAAACTAGAAGTTTGATGAGTGGTGGTCCAAAACTAGAAACATAACCAAATAAGACGGTGTTTAGTTCATCATGATACATTATACAGGATGTTCAAAATATACAACACAATAATTGAATTTTCAAACTTAAAAAACAAAATGTTTTCAAATGGAACCGCCTGTATACCAATACGTCATTCGATAGGAAATATTATTCCCTATCAATCTATATTAGGATTCCCTATATCTATCTTTAATAATTTTTGATGTATAATAGGTAAAAGTTTATAATATACTTTATGGGTTTTTGAAAAATCCAAACGTATGACTAATATTGTATTTTCTTTTTGCTAATTTAAGCTCATTTTCCGGAAATAAGTTTATAAAGCTCTCAAAAAGAGTTGGACAGATGTTTTTGTTGAATTTTTGATACAAAACTATAAATATTGACAGAATTACATGTAAATATAGAATTATAAACAATACGAAATGTTGATATTGGAATATCCCTATAAGATGGTGCCTGGAAATGGCATATTTGTATATTATGAGTTTATTAATACAGAAATAATAAAAATTAATTATTATATATGACAATATTCCCTCTATATTGGGGAGCTTGTTGTTTGAGAATCACTGCATATTGTATTCTTTAAGGGGTGTCAGAGTATCATAAAATTTTCAAGCTTACAAGAGATTTATTTTCCTTAATAGTATGAACGAATAAGTAAAGCCATGGGCAAACGTACTTAAAACTAGTTTGACACATACAATAATTTGTTCTACATACTTGTTTTCGGCCGTTTATTGAATTTTTGATCAATTTTAACAATTTTACTAACATGAGGAATCGTTTTATAAGCAACAAAGACAAGTCAAAAATATTAAAACTACTGAGAACATCTTACGAATGGAAAGTACTAAACACTTTTTTTGATATAAGTGAATACAAAAGCCAATAAATCTTGATTTTGTTTTGAAAATTCGGCAACTCTATAGCGTTAAACCGAATGCAGTAGAAACATCTTTTTTACATAACATAAACATCACATTTTACTTGAAATCATTAATGTTTCAGACACTTGTAAAGTATTGACAACGACTCTTTAAGTAGCAGGTACAGGCGTCCAAACAAAAGAAAAATATTTTTGTTTCTTAAAATGACGTTTCGTGGTTGCCGTTTAGCAGACATGCCTTCTAAATCCCACATGCAGCAAAAACGGTGATGATTGAAAAAAAAAATAAACGTTGATTTGACACAAAATGTTATAAAGAAGGTAGTTTTTCGTCGTTCTTGTATTTATGAATGTGTGTAAAAAATCGTTTATTAAACAGCTCTATCAATGCATGATTTCTATTAATTCACGATTTGTTATAGCCAATCAAACGACTTTATTATAGCCAATCGAACATACGTGAAATAAAACCATCCAATCAAAACATTCCGTCATCTAGTCATCCTGTCAGCGTCAAATGTTAATGATCTCGACAATTAACGCACTCGCCGTCGCTCGTGCGTTAAAAAGTCTCGATAATTTATCGCTCTGTTCAATATACTTGTTTGTTGATTTGACATTACACTTATCAACCCACAGTCTTTTCTTATTCTACCGATGTTCTAGCGACTGATCTTGATAATTGAGAGTTGTACTTGTAGTTGATTTTTTCCTTATATTTAAGAAATCTCTATACATGTAAATATAGCACGTCTTTAAATCAGACATGTGTGTCGGAATTGTGTACATGGTTAGAAGTAATACATATGGCTCTATTGCTGTTTTTACACATGAAAATAACATATTTTACATCGTTTGCAACATTACAATTAATTGTACGTATTTTGTCCAAATTCCGACACGAGTGTCGGAATTACGGCCATCTATAATCCCTAATTATTACACTAGCAGCAGAGAGTAGCGATTTTAGCATTAATACACCACCTTTGAAGATAACAGCTGGACTAATGCCATCTCCATTAAAAAAATCATTATTCAGCCCTGAAACACCCAAATAAACTAAAAAGGAAAAGTGTGGCAAAATGAGTATTATTCGTTGTATAAATGTGCCGGTCAGCGTATATTATTTTAATTGTTATAAAAACGCTAAATTTACTAGCATATTTATCACTCATGTCCACCGTTTTACCAAATTTCAAAATTCCTTCGATATTTCACCAGTTCTAGCGGTAGTTTACTCTAATTTTTATGTAATATGATTGTGTAAATTTATTTGTATTACTTATTTTTTTTTCCTTATTGATCAAGTCCGGTCCTGGAGATAGCGCGGCGGCTCTAGTTTCCGCTCTCCCAAGTCTCTCTCCGATCTTCGTCACTCGGCAACGCGCCATCTATCCGCGCACTCTTTCCTATCGTATTAATTTCATAGGTTAAAATATTGACCATCTTTGTTTAAGTGGTCTTTTTTCTTCGTCTAGTGACCCGCGGCCTCTTTTTAAGCAGCAACAGCTCTACGGCAGCGGCGGCAGCGGCTGCCGTCGCCGATCGAACAGGCGAATCTTTTCCTCCCTCATCCGCACTCTTCCGTCCGCATGCACTTCTCTAGTCTTCCCGTTTTCAGCGCCGCGCCGCGCCGGCCGGACCTCCGCGCCGCGGTGGCATTCTTCTTTTCTCTTTGTTCTTTTCGGCTCTTCTTCGAGAGTCGCGAGCTCCGGACGGGGAGCTAGTTTAAAGGCCCATTCGCACTTGATAGCGTCTAAGGTTGACGCGACGGTGGGATTCGTGATGTTTAACTCAATTTTTGTTTTGTTTTGTTAATGGTTTTGTGTGGACTAACGTAAAAAAGTTAAAACTCAAATAAAAAAAAAGTAGTGAGGTGGTCTTTTCCTATTTAAGCAATGATCAAATTTCAGACTCTACGTATTCAATAAAATTAGTTACTTGATGTGTCCCATTAATTTTAAAATTTGACAGAACCTGAATAACAAAATCTTTCAAGCTCAATCAAGCTAGATAATAAATACAAAAAGTTAATTTCTCGATTCAAGATGTTAAAAATATTTACCGCAAACATAAATATATACTTTATTGAAGATTATTACTTCAACATCTTTTAATCTCGAAAATCTAGAAAAGAAAATCAAATATTTCATATAATATAGCTTGTAAATTTGTAAATCATTCGGGAAAGAAAAAAGAGTTTTATACAAAAGTTGTTTGACTCTCCTATAATATAAAATTATTTTCATTTATACAGGGTGTTGCATTTATGTGTGACGTAGTATGTATTTTTTTTTTTTTAATTGACCGTCATGAATATATTATTATATTATGAGTACTACCAAATTTGTTTATCCAACCATGTATGTTGCTAATTCACAGCGTTAATAGCTGTGCCATTTATCATTTTAAAAACTATGTTAAAACGAAATTTTTGCCGATTATGACTTTAAACTATGTGAGACAATAGTTAAATAAATTAAAGTAGAGGAAATTTTTTATAATTTATGTCTATAACATTTTTTGGTAAAATTAATAGTTTAGCTGCAGGAGCAAATTCTATTTGACCGAAATCGTGTCTGCGTTAATAGTAGGTAGCCAGTATATTTTGAAACTTTTGACGGTATTCAGAACGTCAGCGGTTGCGAAGCGTCAATTCAACACGCAAATGCATGGAGAATGCGACGAGGAGGAGAAACACGCGCGCACGTACGCTATGTGAAACAATGTTGAAAAGCTTGGTGTTTCCATGGTGTTTACAAAGTCAATGTGTATTTCGACTGCGGATAGCAATGTTGTTATGCATTTTTCAAGGATTTTGCAAATGCATTTTTTATATGCATAAATCTAGTTAAATAGGTTCTAAATGGCTTCTTCTATAACCCTTTGAATATTTTACATCAGCACACTGTACACAGAGCAATATTAAGATACTAAATAGCATACTCTTTAAATTCCAAGATAGATATACGATATAGTGAATATAAATTACTAAGAACTTACTAAATTACTAAGAACTTACTAGAACTTAAATTAGCTAATTTTTAATGACATCAGCATCTAGCTATGGGTTTAGTTAATATGTGACAAAAAATTTGGGACAATATCTGCAAAAATATAGTATTAACGTAACCTTTAAGCTATCTTAGAAACTATTTACTTGACTCAGGTACAACTTACATAGTTGCAAACACTTCCTTCGTGTTCATAATATGGTATGATATACAGGCCGTTCCATTTAAAAAATGTACTGACTTTCGTCACGCCTAATTGCAACACCTTGTATAAATGAAAATAATTTTACGTTATAGAAAGTAATGAGTCAAACAACTCTTGTATAACACATTTATTTCTTTCTCAGATGATTTATTAGCTATCCACCACCGGGATACTAATAACCCAACCTGTATATACCAAAAAATAGTGTCTTTTGCAGTTGAAAAACTGCCTGTTGTGACAGTTTTCTTGTAATAAAATTTTTATAAATATAGCATCCACAGTAACCAGTTTTAGTTGTTACCCCCTGTAGTAAATAGAAACACAACCTACACAGAGAGAAATTTTTGTTTGATTCAAATAAATATGCATTGACTCAAAGAAATTTGTTGTTTCAATAGAGGCAAAGAAATATTTATTTGAGGATAAAAACGCATTTATTTGAAATATTTGTTTGGTAGGAAGAACGTTGATTTGTGTCAAACAACTTATGTTTCCAGTTAAAAAGTTTGCAATTTGTGTATTATAAGAAATGAGATTTATTTACTTCAAATAATTATGATTGTGTTGAGTGAAAGAATTACATTTTTTTAAATTAACAAAATTGTTGGTCGTGTTAAAATGCTTAAAATTATTAATTTGTTGAAGGAATTTAATAGACAAGAATTTTTCGGAAGACTCGGCATGTGTCACCTCCTTCTTGGGATGTCGCACATCCTCGACTACTGGCCTGGTCTTCCCAACCCAACATATAGTCAAGGTTAAGTTAGTAAAGTGTACTCTGATTTGGAATCGCAACTTGAACCTACAGGCACTGTACTCTATAAGTTCTATACTGTCGATCACGCGGCTTTATGCTCTCGATATGTACGAAGTGCGAGGAGCGAGTTTACAGCGCCATCTAACAATACAGTTGGATGACATGACAAAATATATTTATTTGAATCAAAATATGATTTCTTTGGTGGAAGTAAACCTATTTTAAAGCCAAAACAAAAATATTACTTTAAAGGAAATAAATCTCTTCTTGTGTACAAATATATTTATTTTAATTAAAATATGACTTCTTTGGCGAAAGTAAACCTATTTTTAAGCCAAAGACAAAAGATTACTTTAAGCGAAATAAATCTCTCCTTATATACAAAATTATATGTTAGAATCAAAATTATATTTCATTGGTGTAAAGAAACGTTTTTTTAAATCAAAACTAAAATATTACTTTAAAGGAAAGTCATTTTTGTTTGTATCCATATATAGTTATTCCACTTAAATAAATATTTCAAATAAATTAATCTCTGCAAGCAAATAAACTAGAGTATTCAATGAAGTAAATATTGTTGGCGTCAAAGAAATATGTTTTGACCCAAAAGCATAAATTCAAACAAATACATTTCTTTAAAACAAGAAATCTTTTCTATCTGTGTACCCCCAATTTTTTATACATTTTGGACGATCATTCTTATACTTTGAATTAATTCTTCCAGGCAGTTAAAACCTAGTAATAACAATAAAACCCAACGATTTAATATACTGGATACCTACTCATAACAATTCATAATCCAGTAACACTTAAAATTAACGTATTGTAAGATAACCGACTTAAGGGTGCAAAATTTGGGGTGCCAAACAACCCGGAAAATACATGAATATTCATTCATTTATCTAAAACTCAACGTACAACAGTCCCGTTCCTTCAAATTTGCCAATAATTTATTGGTGATTAGATAACACCAAATATACCGATAACCAAAACACAGTTAAACAACAAATTTCGCCAAATTACACTTTCGTTCAATGAACTGTTGAACCGACACAAACCCAGATAAGACAGGTCAAACTAATCTGTTCATAATTAACAGATATTAGCGAATAATTATAAACAACAAATAACAAAACGAGCACGCGATCAGAACGGTGAAAATTTAAACTCCTTGACACACTTTTTTTTACCTGGCGTCTTCATATGGATAAGGACGCATTATGATTATAGTTATAGAACTACTATTATAGAGTATTGCAAAATCAAACCTATTACATACAATAATACTAAAGAAAGAGCGAGATAGAGAAACCATTAGAGCTGCTAAAACCGTAAATCTCGCTTAGAATTCCGGGAAAAACAACAGCGAAGACGTAAAGATTGTGCGAACCATTATTAAAGGGGAAAAAGAAGATATAACGAGAGAACTGTAAAACCAAGAGCAGATTTTAATTAAATAATATTGCGTAGGCCGTGCACGTACCGTATGGCGACAGGGTACAAACATCGAACCAGAATGCATGTCGTTTTTCAATCTTGATTGAGAAGAATGTCCGTGCGATGGTTTGTACTGATCAGGAAAAGTGCAATGATTGCAAAACACTCTTGTATGTATGTAGTATGTACTATGTACTATCGTGGCCATATATTATGTCCTCTATTTTGAAGGGTCTGTCTTTGATTAATACGCTACAACTCATAAAAATTAGAAAGCTGTTTATGTTGGCGTTTTCCCGATTTTTCCAAATTAAGACGAATTGGCGCTGTTTTTGCCCCGAAAATTTTATTCGATTAACTTTAGCAATTAATTACTTCGGAAATAATCTATAGATTTCAACGAATTAAAAAGTAAAATCACCTGCAGAATGCTAGCTTTCAATATGCATTTTTGTAAAATCATTGGATTAGTGCTTGACCCACAAAAAGCTATATTATGCAATGCCAGCAATTCCTTTATTAGAAGAACTAGAATAATGAAATACAGACTATAGGCTACCCACTAATTCATAGGTTTAAAGCTTATTAGATAATCATTGTTTATCTTGCATTTTCCCTACAAAAGATCGAGTTGAAGCATCTCATGATTGCTGCAATTGACGCGGCGCTCTTCGGTCTTTCAGGCGAGCGGGGGAAGGGATCGACAGCGACGCTGCAAGTAGTGGTGAATCGCACGTGCATTAGTTACTAGGAGAACAGTGTTTATGGACGCAATACGTATAACGACACGGCGATTATGCCTCGCCAAAGAAATTTTGATATCCGGCGACAGATTATCGAATTAAAAAATAACGGCAAAATGAGTCAATAAGATAACAGAACCACGAACAGGCATATGGAAGTCCCATGGAAATTCTTGGCAATTTAAATCGGGTTTCGGGATTAGCATTTAAAATTAATGAACGATCTGCAAAATAATCTATTTAAATATGTATAGAATATTGATGTTTCGCAGTTTATGCGATAGCAAGCGATTAAAAAGAGGGAGTGTGTGGTTGTGTGTTGTACGTTTAACATATGGCATTTGATGTCAACAATCAATGTACTGTGTAGTTGTGTACCAATCTTAGAAAAAAGTTACTAAAAACGATGTTACAATTTGTTAATTGTAACACCGAAACCAGTGTTACAATGTGCGCATTGTGAATGCAAAGTAGAAAAATTTATTTATGTATTTGTACTGTAGCATACTATATGTACAGTAATAATTGAAATACTTTTGACAAGTTTGATTTTAAATATTTGCGATTGATATTAGGAATTGCGTCTACCATTGCGTTATTGTTTTGACGTATTACTTCCTGATAACTATGCATAAATATTGTTTCTATTCGAACTGCATGTCGCGTATTCCGCTGTACGCAAATAGAAAATGAATGCTATTTATAAATTTCATTCAAGACTACTCTTTAATGGCATTAGCAATTACATTCATTGTAAACCATACTTTTTAAACTGAACAATTAATCATCACAATAACTTACTATCTGTACTACAGGTACGTGGTCTACGGTTGCGAATTTAGCACAAAATTAAGAAAAGAGAATTTTATTAAAAATGAAACAATCAATTTTATTATTTTCTTGTTTACATACGATTGCCATACGATTGGAAAAATGGCACAATACCTATACTTAAAAAATCATATAAAATTGTTAATATGTTGATAACGGTGATACTTTGTAAAAAGATGTCTTGTTAAATAGGTTCTATATTACCATATGCCCAATTACCCAAAAACTAGTAACATTCCGTGTACGATATACTAAATATAAATTGGAGCGAAGAAAAGGATTATTACAGCTAGTTCATATTATAAAGGGTGTAATAAAAAAACTCAAGAAAAAGCTGAAAATGTTAAAAAACAAATACGTCCTGATTATCTGCAAAACTGTAATTTAATAATAAATGTTTTTAAAATGTGCTTTTGTTTTATTCAAATCTATTCTAATCGATATTTACTTTACAAAAAAATCTGGATTTCGATTCAATTAAAAACAATCAATAACTTTATTGTTCCTGAAAACTCTGGTCTAAAATTGAAAGAACTTCTGGTGCTGGACAACAATTTGAAAACCGAAGGGGAAAAAATTCCAATACATTTTCTTATCATTATCTGTTCCACAATCATAGTTCTATTACATCAAATCTGTCGACATGTGTTCGACAGATTGCCGGGACCACCAGCTTAACGTGCCTTCCTTAACTTTTGATTTTTTCCTAATTTGTCAAAAACTATTTTCGTTTTAGGTTTTTTAATATAAGTATTATAATTAGTTCTCTATTTTCTTTCGGTTTGTCACACTAAAACATTTCTTAATAAACACTTAATTACTGCAGTCGTTCCATACCCGCAAGGTCACGTTCTTTCCGAGAACAAAACCTTAATATTTCCGCGCTAACCCATCCCTAAAATAAGCCCAAACAAAAAATTAAATTCACCCCTCCTCACCCCGATAAAAATCAGGGGGTTGTTGCCCCGCACCCCTCATTCCAGGAGCGGGGGGTGGCAGTGTTGGTGCGGCGCTAACGGTGACTTATATCGGAGGCCGACTTTTTCCGATGGCTAAAGGGGCGGGCGGGGGTGGGCGGGGGTGAGAGGGGGTGCGCGGGGGTAGCCGGCGGATTGGGGTGGCGCAATTAGCCGAACTGCAACGTTTCGGTGCATTTGGCAGAAGAAGCAGGCGGAGGTGGCGGGCGAGGGGTCGGTGCGGGGGTAGTAACGCGCGGGGAGGGGGTGTGGGGGAGGGGTGGTAGGTCGGGGGATCAAAAAATGCGATCAATAGTGCTCCACAACCGGCCCTCTCCGCAACTTCTTACGCTCCTCTCCCCACGAATGCAACGCGACGCGCTGTCAAAACTACCCCTTGCGGAAAAAGTGCGACGCGCGCGGCGGACACGCAATATTCCGGCTAGGTGGTGCTATTGCCGGTTTTTTTTCTCGTTTTTAGGTTGGGTCCTCGCGCTTGGGAAACTCGCAACCCTTTTTTTAGCACCCCTTTTCTTTTTCGATGGTTGGTGGGGTGATAGTTGATATTCGGGGGGTTGGAAGTCGTATTGTCTCAGAATTTTTTTAATTTAGGGCGGCAGTGATCGATTTTGCACCTATGTTGCAAATCCTATGTTTTTACCACAGTATACCGATGAGGTGCTCAATTTTGTGCATAGTTTATTTCTATAATTAACTATCAATTTCCTCTGTTATACCGTTCTTATTTTAAATGCTTATTTACCAAAAATAAATGCTTGTAATTCCGCATTCTATTAAACACTATCAACCAGGGATGTTAAATTACGGTAATTAATTTACCGTTGAAATTAAAATTATTAATTTCAAATATTAAATTACCGTGTAATTAAAAATTCAAAATGGTAAATTACTCTGGTTTAAATTACCGAGTAATTAAAAATTTAAAATGGTAAATTATGCCTGTTTAGATTACCGGGTAATTAAAAGTTTTAAATGTTAAATTACGATGATTTAAATTACCGGATAATTAAAAATTCAAAATACTAAACCGATCACTGTAAGTTATTATTACTACTAATGCTAATAAAAATGTTTGGTAAAACCTTAAACCATTATTTTGTAGTTAACTAGATATCGCTGATTTTTTTGCCTGATTTGATAGTACTAAAACCAAACCAAATACTACATGGAATACACAATAATAATAGTAGAAAATAAATTGTCGGTAAATTACCAATAGTACTTTAAATTGACGGCATATTACCATCGGTAATTTAACTCGTAAATTACGGTAATTAAAAATCGGTAAATTACCATTAATTACGGTAATTAATTCGGTAATTTACGCGGTAAATTGCCCTTTTACATCCCTGCTATCAATGATTATTTTGTAGATGATGTTTCTTTCATATTCAAAATTCACCCATCTTCATTAGGTATTCTCTAAATGAAACACAAAAACATTGCTTGTTATTTCGGTAAGAGCTCTTCTGTTTCAGTGTCACCGTTTTGTTAGGTCAGCAAAACAATTGAAGACGCTAGATGCAAGCCAGCAGTACTCCAATCAATACGTTTTCGAGAATTCAAAATTAGTGTGATAATCTATTGCAAAAAGAATCAAAAATATCTCTATTATGATTCATAAAAATCAAAGTTGAGCATTAATTTTTTGTGTCGTTGTGTAACTCAATCAAACACGCTACCTGAAAACTCAAACATATCTTTGTTTTATCAAACAAATTAACGCCCAAACGAAACATTAATCCCTTGCCTGGAACGTGAATCGCATACCAAAAAATGCAAAAAAAAACAACAAATAATTAACGGGTTAAAAACATTTACATAGTTATAGGCAAAACTGGGAGAGCTGAAGGTGATTCATCGCTTAAAATCGTATGAACCAAGATTTGAACGTACCGCGTGAATTGGTTATTAGCTGTGTATATTAAGTTGCCTACTAGGTAGTTCGTTCAAGATTAATATTTAATTATTAAAAATACTGTCATTTAATTGTGATAATTGTCCTATCTAATTTATATATCCATCATTAGCATGTTTAACAGAAGCAATGTGAAAAAATACCAACGAAAACATCTTGTTCACATCACACGTTCGCGCTCGAATTTGGAGGTTAGGTTGCTACCGCTGTCATTCGTTCTTATGGTTCTAAGAACAGACGTACTTTTTTGTCTTACCCATTTAAATTATACAGCAGACGTATGAAAAGTATGCTATTTCGTTTTAACACGCGTCAATATCTAGAAATATTCTGTAACGTATGTCTAAAATAACAGCTGAAATCTATGAGTAATCTTCAGCTCTCCCAGTTTTGCCTATACCGCGAATTGCAGTTACCTTATAGGGAAAAAATCTACTTTTAGCGTAAAGGTGTGTTCCGATTGGTGGTAATGGCGGTGGTAGCATACGAAATTATAGTATTTCTCACATTTCGTGATAGTGACACATATTAGTTTGCATGTACATAAACTTGAGTCACTAGCAACTTTACACTCAATAATCAAGATCAGTCAAACTTTTAGGTTGTATTCTGACCGTTAGAACATTGGTAGGATAAGAAACGATGGTGGGTTGATAAGTGTAATGTCAAATCAACAACCGGATGGCTCAAACTCCTAAAATAAAGTTCAATGTTGCCACATAAGCTCATTCAGAGCATAAAACATAATCTGTCGCGAGGTTAGGTTGTGTTTTGGGAACCTTGTTCTAGGAATGTGCAGCGATAAAGCAACAAATATAAGTCGACACCAGGAAGGTCGGCTACAACCCAATACCTTGGAGAACCACTATAGAAGATTAAACTATTTTGTATACCAGTTAGTTATTAAGAACTATACCATTGTAACGTACAACAAATAAATCAACTGTATAACCGTTGCGAAGAGTCTTTATCCTCTCGGGGAAGCTACACAGATAGAAAAGATTGCTTGTTTCAAAGAAATGTATTTGTTTGAATTTATTCTTTTGGGTCAAAACATATTTCTTTGACGCCAACAATATTTATTTCTAATAAAATTATAAACCCCTAACCACAACAAGTATTTTAGAACCTAAATACGTATTTCAGCAACTATGTTGCCATCTTCAGTAGAACCTAAAAAGAGGAAAAGAGAGATTGTTAATATTTATTTCATTGAATACTCTAGTTTATTTGCTTGCAGAGATTAGTTTATTTGAAATATTTATTTAAGTGGAATAAATATATATGGATACAAACAAAAATTACTTTCCTTTAAATTAATATTTTAGTTTTGATTAAAAAAAAATGGTTCTTTACACCAATGAAATATAATTTTGATTCTAACATATAATTTTGTGTATAAGGAGAGATTTATTGAGCTTAAAGTAATATTTTGTCTTTGGGTTAAAAATAGGTTTACTTCCGCCAAAGAAATCATATTTTGATTAAAATAAATATATTTGTACACAAGAAGAAGATATTTATTTCGTTTAAAGTAATATTTTTGTTTTGGCTTTAAAATAGGTTTACTTCCACCAAAGAAATCATATTTTGACTCAACTAAATATATTTTTAATGACATCCAACTGTATTGTTAGATGGCGATGTAAACTCTCTCCTCGCACTTCGTACATATCGAGAGTATAAAGCCGCGTGATCGACAGTATAGAACTTATAGAGTACAGTGCCTGCAGGTTCAAGTTGCGATTCCAAATCAGAGTACACTTTACTAACTTAACCTTGACTATATGTTGGGTTGGGAAGACCAAGCATTGGTCGAGGACGTGCGACATCCCAAAAAAGAGGTGACACATGGCGAGTCTTCCGAAAACTTCTTGTCTATTAATTCCTTCAACAAATTAATAATTTTAAGCATTTTAACTCGACCAACAATTTTGTTAATTTAAAAAAATGTAATTCTTTCACTCGGCACAATCATAATTATTTGAAGTAAATAAATCTCATTTCTTATAATACACAAATTGCAACTTTTTAACTGGACACATAAGTTGTTTGACACAAATCAACGTTCTTTCTACCAAACAAATATTTCAAATAAATGCGTTTTTATCCGCAAATAAATATTTCTTTGCCTCTATTGAAACAACAAATTTCTTTGAGTCAATGCATATTTATTTGAATCAAACAAAAATTTCTCTCTGTGTACCATGTCCGCTACAGCCCACAAAGATGCAAAGACGTTAATGTGATTACTGATTACCTACAAAGGGGTAGCCACTTCTCTTATTATCACAATATGTCGGAATTTAGTACAGTTTCTGAATTTAGGGCGTTTACCTTAATGGATAAATCGTTAAAAATTACTTATTACGAGGGCTCTTCTGTCTCGATAAATTATTTCAAATTTGTGACTCATGTGCGACAAAAAAAGAACTCATAAGTGTTATTGCTAATTGCAGATTTCCCAAACGAGAAGTCGTCCTTGGCACGGTTGCGACTGCAAATCCGCAGTTTAAATTTTAAATCAAATATTGGACTTGAATCCTATTTACAAGACTTAAGCAACACACGGTGTAGCAATTTAACCAATATTACCAAACCTAACCCCAAAAAAAAACCAAAACCCAAATCAAAACTCCTTGCACCAGAAACAATTTAATTTCCCAACAACACACAATCCGACTACCTACAAACTTCAAACCAAAACTTCTAACAAAGTCAGTGGGTCGCCCACAAAAGCCAGAGTTGGAAGAATTTTGCAAGTCAATGCTGAAAGTCGACTTGCTTCGCACAATTGAAACCGAGAAACAGAGAGAGAGATAGCTAGAAAGAGATTGCCTAATGCGATCTATTTCTAGGTGGCCGTGGAAGCAGATTTTCAGGCAAAACTGTCGACGACAAAAGAGAAAGAAGCAAAACTATGTTGGCAGAGCCGCTTACGCAGAAACTGACCCATTCAAATTAATTAAGAGTGCCGCCTGGCTTCGCTATCACGTGGCTTTCCGTGTGCCGGCCGAGAGCTGCTCGGTCTCGCGATCCGTGGCCAACTGCATACTGGATAATGCATAATACATTGCCTGTTGACCGATGTAATGGTTGCGGAACACTGTTGTTATATCGCACCTTGAACTTTGTGCGCGCCAAACAACTGAATAGAGAAGTTAATATCTCCGGGATGCGTTTTGATGATGACTACGATGATAATATGTGGATTGTTGTCTGTGGATACACAGATAGAAAAGATTTCTTGTTTTAAAGAAATGTATTTGTTTGAATTTATTCTTTTGGGTCAAAACATATTTCTTTGACGCCAACAATATTTACTTCATTGAATACTCTAGTTTATTTGCTCGCAGAGATTAATTTATTTGAAATATTAATTTAAGTGGAATAAATATATATGGATACAAACAAAAATTACTTTCCTTTAAAATAATATTTTTGTTTTGATTTAAAAAAAACGTTTCTTTACTCCAATGAAATATAATTTTGATTCTAACATATAAATTTGTATATAAGGAGAGATTTGTTTCGCTCAAAGTAATATTTCGTCTTTGGCTTAAAAATAGGTTGACTTCCGCCAAAGAAATCATATTTTAATTAAAATAAATATATTTGTACACAAGAAGAGATTTATTTCCTTTAAAGTAATATTTTTGTTTTGGCTTTAAAATAGGTTTACTTCCACCAAAGAAATCATATTTTGATTCAAATAAATATATTTTTAATGACATCCAACTGTATTGTTAGATGGCGCTGTAAACTCTCTCCTCGCACTTCGTACATATCGAGAGTATAAAGCCGCGTGATCGACAGTACAGAGCTTATAGAGTACAGTGCCTGCAGGTTCAAGTTGCGATTCCAAATCAGAGTACACTTTACTAACTTAACCTTGACTATATGTTGGGTTGGGAAGACCAAGCACTGGTCGAGGATGTGCGACATCCCAAAAAGGAAGTGACACATGGCGAGTCCGAAAAATTCTTGTCTATTTCCTTCAACAAATTAATAATTTTAAGCATTTTAACTCGACCAACAATTTTGTTAATTTAAAAAAATGTAATTCTTTCACTCAACACAATCATAATTATTTGAAGTAAATAAATCTCATTTCTTATAATACACAAATTGCAAACTTTTTAACTGGAAACATAAGTTGTTTGACACAAATCAACGTTCTTTCTACCAAACAAATATTTCAAATAAATGCGTTTTTATCCGCAAATAAATATTTCTTTGCCTCTATTGAAACAACAAATTTCTTTGAGTCAATGCATATTTATTTGCATCAAAAAAAATTTCGCTCTGTGTATGTTTGGACAAAAGTTTTATGTACTACGAAACTGATAAGTATTGATTTTTAGTTTGACACTGCTCAAAAAAATTAGGGGAACCCTTTTTTTCAGAACCTGAAACTGTTTAAATAATAGTAGGCATATCAAATTTGGCACATTTCAACGGCATATATTTGACTAAAGAAAATTACAAAAACAATGTTATAACTCTTAGTTTCTTCTGCGAACACATCGGTCAAGCTGATCCCACACGTATTCAATAGGATTCAGGTCAGGACAGATGCAGTATCTCTGTGACCAAGGCGCAAATAGCGTCGAAACGTCAGTTTTTAATATGTTTGTCTTAACGTAAGATTAACTGTACGTGTTAAAAACAAATTGTATTATACAAGTCTCAAGAATGCCCAAGAAATTAAACAGTTTTTGTGAAAAAGTTATACATAGCCCAAAAAACAAATCAACACTTGGTGATCAACTTTGTTGTTGTCACTTTGGGTGACGAATGTTGACCCCCCCCCCCCCGCAGCCAAAGTGTCTAATATGTTAAACATTTTGAATAGGCACGTTCTAAGTATTTTTTTTTTTCATTAGTATACGTAAAGTACAAGTGTAGTGATGTGTTTAGAAGACGCGTCATAATTTGTCAACGATATGTATTTCGGCAAAACAGCGACATCGAAATAGACGAACCAGAACCATCTGCTGGAGATACAGAAGTGGGTTTCGGCTTATGTTATACGGATGATAATGATTTGAAAATTGTGTCCCAATTCTTTGATGAAAACTCTGTTGCACCCGACAATTTATTTCCAAAATTCCTCGTGGGATACAAGAGATATCCAGAATGGATTTTTTTTAGAACTATTGAAAGTAGAGAAAACTTGGTCATTCTTAGCTTAGAAGAAGCAGGAAACTCTAACAATGAGTTAGAACAGGGTATTCTGAATTATCTAGACGAAAGAAGTATGGAAGTTGGAAGGATTGTGACGTTTTGAAAAATATAATATTGTACATGTATCACAAGGTACCTATCTTCCACGGCCATAACAAACCAGTTCCGGCTAAGCGGCCCAGCGACCCTTGAAAGGTATAACGCAATACAACTATTTTATAATTTGTGAAAACTGAATGGTGAAGATGAAAAAAATTGCGAATACTGAAGAATTTGAGCAGGTTACTCTTATTTTTGAAACATTGAGTAAATAAATGCCAGACATTTTCTAACCAGTTGGATTGTAACTCGAAAGGCAGTGGTACACATTCAACACCGTTCGTAACTTAGCAACTGATGCCAGAAAAAAGGGCTAAGTAGCGCCAGAACCGCTGAAAAAGTTGAAGAAAAAGAAAAGTAAAGATAACTCCGAAACAAGTCCTCATGTAGGTACATCACAGGCTAAAACTGACCAAAGAAATCATAAAAAGAAGCGGAGTGAAAAAGTAGATGCTAAAGACACCAAGAAGACGAAAAATTAGAGAGGTTGAATTTAATATAAATATTATTTCCTATAAGAATAGATTATTTATTATTTTGTGAATTA
The DNA here is from genome assembly GCA_964023965.1 of Melinopterus prodromus. Lineage (NCBI taxonomy): Eukaryota > Metazoa > Arthropoda > Insecta > Coleoptera > Scarabaeidae > Melinopterus > Melinopterus prodromus. Next base: position 69,370,180 of record OZ030392.1, read on the forward strand.
TCATTTGGTTTGTTTATCATTTTTGTCCTGTGTAATACACAGGAATAACATACAGGAATATACAGGAACGTCGATTTATGTTCTTCAGAGATTACTTTATTGCAAATCTAATAAAATGGTTAAGGTAAGTGATTTCTATAGATGTTTATTAACTCTGAGATCCACGTACAACATAACGCAAGAGTTTTACCAGTTTTACCCCATTACATTTTTAGGCACACCAACCCTTAAATTCCCTCCGTGTACTCCAGAAAAACAAAAAAAAATCGCAACGTGATATCACACCCATTGTTTCTCTGCAACCTTATCCCAAAGGATTATGTCCTTGGACCTTCCAGGACGATGTTTGCTGTGCCCTCGAGAGGACCTCGCCTGAATCGACAGTCCATTTACTCCCCGAGGGGCAATTCGTTTTTAATGAAGCGTCATTTGTTTTCGCGGGTCGTAGCACCCCCCAACCCTTCGACTGCAAGAGGGCGCGGGGGTAAAATTGGGGACTAACCGCCGGCAGGTGCTATATATCTTGCGCAAACAATAATCCAAGCCGGAATCGATAACCCATTTGTAAATGACGGGGGCGGAAAAGGGGTGAAGGGGGTGAATATGACAGGGGTAGGTTTCGGGTCTACCCTTCGCTTCTTAAAAAGAAGTAATTTTTTTAGGAGCGGACGCAAATATTTGGAAATTTGGCCGATGTGTGTGTTGAATGGGGGCGAGTTGGGTTTGGGGGTGGAATTCCACCCCCTGGAGCCCCTATTTTTAATTTCGACGGAGGCAGAGGGAAAACTGTTTACCGCGAGCGGGGTTGTTTACTACCGAGGCCGAAAACATTTTCCAGACTGCGTCTGAGGGTTGTTGGGAAATTATTCTGGTCACGGCGAGGTATTTTGTTTTTAAGGGTGCGTCCCAGTTCTTTTTTACATTCTTTTTCGGTTGGTAATGCTTGGCGGTTAAAAATATGTTGATTTACATAGTATAGAAGGGCGCAATTTTAAATTATTTGGTCAAAACTGCGCACTAATGTTTGGTAATCCAAAACAACGGTTGTTTTATATAGGTAAACGCCCCAAATTCCGACACGAGTGTCGGAATTACGGACATCAATAATCCCTAATTATTACACTAGCAGGCAGAGAGTAGCGATTTTGGCATTATTACACCAGCTTTGGAGATACAACATGCCATCTCCATTTAAAAAAAATCATTATTCCGTCCTGAACACCCAAATAAAGTAAAAAAATATTTATTTGTGGTAACTCACTCGTGCTCAGAAAAGTAAAAAGAAAAAAACAGTGGAAACGGAAATTTAAAGGGACGCAAATTTAAAAACATATTATTTTCTTGTTTTCAATAATATTGCGATGTTTTTCCTCCCAACAGACAAGTGTAAAATAAACAATAAAAAAATTGAACAGACGGGGAAGAAAAAATGGAGGAAGTAATCAACAAAACAAACCACTGAAAAGGAAGGTGATAGTACCTATATTATTCTATCAGCACTTAGAGACGTTGTCAGTGTCTTGACAATGTCACTAAGCAGTGTATCAAAACACAATGGAAATGAAAATCCAGAGCTGTGATTGGTTCTAAAGCCATGAGAAATGAAAATATTACTCACGACTCACAGTGACTAAAATACCCGAAAAGCTGGCCAAAACCTAGTTTAATGAAAATGCTGCAATTGTCAAAAATCCACTTCGGTTACCAAGACAAGGTAGCAATGCATACGAGAAACACAAAAAAAAGTTGATTTCTAGTTGCAACTAGTTCGTAGAATGAGCCCCAAAGTCGACTTGTTGCACGGGAGTATTATTCTTTACTTTAAGTACAATAATTCAATAGTGCCTTCAAGTGCAGGTTTATTTGTACTCATGGTTATGAGAATAAGTTTTTTTTTTACAATAAATATTCTTCCTTGAGGTTTGTACTTATTTAACGCACCATAATAATGATGAAAACATTTTGTTATAATTTAAATTAGAAAATATCTTGTTAGTATTTTTAGTATTCGTTGCGATTATTTGACCTTAAGTAGTGGAAAAGTTACATATTACACTCAATCCTGCCGAATGGTGCATACTACCAGATCGGTAGTACCTTTAGCTTTCAGGTAGTACGAAAATGTCATCCGACTGCATACGATTTTAAAGGAAATGCAATATATTTCTATTGAGTTGCAAACTAATATATGTACATCGCAGTATCAACTCGCAGACCGTATAATGGGGCAAAATTCACTTTCTTGGGCTATTGTAAAATAAACATTAAATATGTTTAAATAGAATTTTTGTCACTGATACCAAATCTGTACTATTTTAATTTTTTCAAATTCAAAATGGCGGATATGACGACCAAAAACTCTCGAATTCGTGCAAACCATAATTCATCATACACAGAGAGAAAAGATTTCTTGTTTCAAAGAAATGTATTTGTTTGAATTTATTCTTTTGGGTCAAAACACATTTCTTTGACGCCAACAATATTTACTTCATTGAATACTCTAGTTTATTTGCTTGCAGAGAATATTTATTTAAGTGGAATAAATATATATGGATACAAACAAAAATTACTTTCCTTTAAAGTAATATTTTAGTTTTGATTTTAAAAAAACGTTTCTTTACACCAATGAAATATAATTTTGATTCTAACATATAAATTTGTATATAAGGAGAGATTTATTTCGCTTAAAGTCATATTTTCTCTTTGGCTTAAAAATAGGTTTACTTCCGCCAAAGAAATCATATTTTGATTAAAATAAATATTTTTACACAAGAAGATATTTATTTCCTTCAAAGTAATATTTTTGTTTTGGCTTTAAAATAGGTTTCCTTCCACCAAAGAAATCATATTTTGATTCAAATAAATATATTTTTAATGTCATCCAACTGTATTGTTAGATGGCGCTGTAAACTCTCTCCTCGCACTTCATACATATCGAGAGTATAAAGCCGCGTGATCGACAGTATAGAACTTATAGAGTATAATATATAGAGTACAGTGCCTGCAGGTTCAAGTTGCGATTACAAATCAGAGTACACTTTACTAACTTAACCTTGACTATATGTTGGGTTGGGAAGACCAAGCACTGGTCGAGGATGTGCGACATCCCAAAAAGGAGGTGACACATGGCGAGTCTTCCGAAAAATTCTTGTCTATTAATTCCTTCAACAAATTAATAATTTTAAGCATTTTAACTCGACCAACAATTTTGTTAATTTAAAAAAATATAATTCTTTCACTCAACACAATCATAATTATTTGAAGTAAATAAATCTCATTTCTTATAATACACAAATTGCAAACTTTAACTGGAAACATAAGTTATTTGACACAAATCAACGTTCTTTCTAGAAAACAAATATTTCAAATAAATGCGTTTTTATCCGGAAATAAATATTTCTTTGCCTCTATTGAAACAACAAATTTCATTGAGTCAATGCATATTTATTTGAATTAAACAAAAATTTCTCTCTGTGCAGCAAAACTGCCCTCCCTTCCGGTTTGAGCTGGATACGGTCATGGTACTACTTATTATAAATTGCCATGATAATGAAAGCATTCATCAATAGGAGTAGAAAAAAGCGTATTATTACTCAAAAATTACCGACACAAAATGCACGATCTCCAAGGATCAGAAACTAAATACCAAGAACGACGGTTTGGACATCAAAACGGTAATACCTAGCAAGTGGTAGTTTTCGTCCACGTCGGTGTTTATGTGTGTATATATGTGTGTGTGAGTAGGAAACGTTAGTTAATATTAATACCCGTGGCGTGCATAAATTACAATAATTGCTTAATAAAATTTATCGCCGCTGTACGGCGCTGCAGTCGCGCGAGCCAACTTTTAATGCAAGAGCGTCGGTCAGCCCCGAGACGCCCGCCCCGGCAGAAACAAACTAGTGGGGGGGGGGTTAGGGAGCAGCGCGGGGCGGAACGAATTTAACAATACATAAATTAAGGGATGTGTAAATAAATGAGACCCGGACGGCGCGGCGCACGCCACTGGAGCGGCCAGTGGAAGCGATTATAAAAGCAGGACCGGCTTTCTTGAAGAAGTTAAAGAAACAGGAGAAATTAAGACGTATTGGCCCCGTGCATAGTAGGGGGGTGGGGGACGGATACAATCCACTTCATTATTTCTGTTAGTTGATGGGATGGTTTATGTTTAAATATGGTAATTTTATTAAATTCCTTCAGTACAATGAAAAAAAAAAGAAAACGCGGTTAATTTCGCTTAATATATTTTATCAATTTGCGTATAGCAACAGTTTTTGTTGACACGCTACAGGTACCTACCACGTGGGCGATTAAAGATATAGAAACGTGAAAGAAGAAGTCTTTAAAAAAATTACTTTTTTGCAGTCATATCTAACTATTTTTCAAAAATTAAAGCATTGAATGCTCATTATAATCTTGAAAAAATAAATTCGGTTTGGTGATTCGGTATATAGCGAGAATAAATATTTGAATACCTACGTAATAATCGAATAATGCATAAATTTAGTATTTAAACCATTTAATATTTAATTCGCAATAATAATTGAATTACGAATTTTTTAATATAGTAATAAATCAATATACGTATTTGTCCCATGTCAAAATTGTACACTAAATAATTCTTTAATTATTCCCAGACAATATTGCCAATTAAAAAAAATGTTTTTAAGGTTGTCCTTTTAGTACCTTAAACCCTCAAACACATATTTGATAAGCTGATCAATTTTATAATTCAATTGAAATTCAAGAGATACTTGATCTTGTATCATAGAATCATAATTCGTTTTCTTTTTCCTGTTTGTATCCAAAGTGTTTTATTTTATAATTAAAACTTTTGTAACAACATGAAATGCTTCAATAATAATAAAAAGAAAAGACAACATGGAAGATAAATAAAACAGAAAAAAGTACAAATAATTTAAAAAATGCACAAGTTCCATACAATATTTGAACACCAACTGTAATAAAAAAAAAACATTTAAAAAATTCAAAAACCACAATTTTCTAAATGTTCAACAACTTTTGTAATATTTGACCGATTTTGATTATTCTTAGATAGAACATTCTGTTCTGAATTGTTAAACCAACAGCATTTGACACTACCTACTGTCATTAGAATGAAAATATCTGTCAAATCCTGGCTAACTAGTTTTATATTAATGCAGACACGACCGATATCGATCCAAAAAAAATTGTTCATGCAGCTAAACTATTAAGTATACCAAAAAAATTACATAAATTATTCTGAATTTCCTTTAATTTAATTATTCAAGGATTTTCTAGATGAGCCGCCATTTCTGCAATTTCGTCAAAATAATTTAATAATAAATTAAAGTAGAGGAAATTTTGTATAATTTATGTCTACGACATTTTTTGATAAAATTAATAGTTTAGCTGCATGAGCACATTGTATTTGATGGAGATCGCTCGTACTGCATTAAAACTAGTTAGCCAGGAATTGTCAATAGAATCAAAATATCTGTCAAATCCTGGCTAATTAGTTTTATTTTAATGCAGACACGACCGATCTCCATCAAATAGAATCTCATGCAGCTAAGCTATTAATTTTATATATTGTATGATAAAGTCATGTGCCTGGCCACATCAGATTTTTTGTTTTTCCGAGACGATAAAAGACACCAGTTACGTAATAACTGCCTCAATCCTCAACAACACTTTTGTAATATTTAACCGATTCTGATTGCTATTTAGAAGAAGATTTTGTTCTAAATTTTAATAATCTAAATTCGTAAATTATTGAACTATGGGGAATATGGATACTGTGAATTTAAATTTAGAACACATTTTGCAAAAAAAACCTCTAGCAATGCCCTCTTTCAACTTTTTACTAGACGTAAATGAAACAAAGTTACGATTTGTACGATACAGTATGCTTTTCTTGGGTTAGGCGTTGGCTGGAAGTTTTATTTCATTTTTAGTTTTTCGACCTAAAAACCTTTACATAAGAACTTCCCGTATCATGTAAGAAAATGTAAAAATGTCAAGAATGCATACAATTTTCGCGGGTAATATAGAGGCTAAACCTACCGCCCTAGAAAGTTCAAAATGGTCTCAAAACAAACCTCAGACTTTGTAGTTTTACCTGAAAGCATTATTGATACGTCCCCCTAAAGCACTGACAGCGTTTACCTAAACAGCAGACACCATAATCCAAACAAAACAAAAAAAAGCATCAACCAAACGTGATAGAAACCTTTCGAGTCCGCATTCGTATTCAGCGCAAAGAACTCAATCAAAAACGTCTATTCACTTTCAATTCACATATAAGTTTACCATTTTAAACATATTAAAAACAAAACCACCCTACACATTTTCTCAATAAACTCAAAACCGTCACTAAACCCAGCACTGCGACCCACCATTCCTAAACAAAAGACAAAACAAGACCGGTGTCGGAGTTTATTAAGTCTGCCGGCTCCAATCCCTCGGGCAAGTCCGCAAATTAAGCCTAAAAGAGACGCAGCAGCAGCATTGCAGCCAACGTTTTAACTATTAATACTAAACCGAGCACGTAGACTTGTATAAAGTAATTCACCGAGGGGGTTGGTGGTCACCCCTCCTAGGAGATGCGCCCCCGAGTTGTGGCATTCTTCGGTAACCGTGGAGGTGTTCAATTAGATGTGCGAAAATTGGCTTCGATTTCCGGGAAATGGCCCTACTCTAGCTGGTAGCTCTAGGTCTTAATTCAGGGCATCCCTGATCGAATTGAGTGTGCCGCAGTGGGAGCGAATGGAATTAGGGTGGTCCAGATAGCGCCCGGCTCGAACCCTGTCCACCCCTTTGTGGCGGCACCGCCGTGCCCGAGAGCCTTTCGCCACCGGAAGTGCGAATCGAAGTCACGTCTTGACTTTCTCTTACTTATCTGTTGCATGCTCGTAGCTTGAATTCGGCTTTAGAAAACAAATTTTTGATTAGCGAAAAAAGGAAGACTCATCAGTTATCACCATCTCACGATATTGCAAAAAAATAGAAATTACATTATAATATTATACTAGAAATTTTAAGAAATTGTATGTATACACACAGAGAAATGGTTGCCTAATGTTAAGAAAATAACATTCTAAACATAATTTCTATAGTTAATAATATCAAATTGGAGATCGATAAATACATATGTGACCTGCCGCCAATGTGTCTAATATGTTAAAGATTTTGAATAGGCACGTTCTAAGTATTTTTTTTTTCATAGTTATACGTAAACTACGAGTGTAGTGATGTGTTTAGAAGACGCGTTATAATTTGTCAACGATATGTATTTCGGTAAAAGTAATGAACAGCGACATCGAAATAGACGAACCAGAACCATCTACTGGAGATACAGAAGTGAGTTTCGGCTTAAAATATACGGATGATAATGATTTGAAAATTGTGTTCCAATTCTTTGATGAAACCTCCCGGGAATGTATTTCCAACATTCCTCGTGGGATACAAGAGATATCCAGAATGGATTTTTTAGAACTATCGAAAGTAGAGAAAACTTGGTCAGTCTTACCTTTGAAGAAGCAGGAAACTCTAACAATGAGTTAGAACAGGGTATTCTGAATTATCTGGACGAATGAAGTATGGAAGTTGGAAGGATTGTGACGTTTTGAAAAATATAATATTGTACATGTATCACAAGGTACGTATCTTCCACGGCCATAACAAACCAGTTCCGGCTAAGCGGCCCAGCGGCCCTTGAAAGGTATAACGCAATACAACTATTTTATGATTTGTAAAAATTGAATGGTGAAGATGAAAAAAATTGCGAATAGTGAAGCATTTGAGCAGGTTACTCTTATTTTCGAAACATTGAGTGAATAAATGCCAGACATTTTCTAACCAGTTGGATTGTAACTCGAAAGGCAGTGGTACACATTCAACACCGTTCGTAACTTAGCAACTGAGGCCAGAAAAAAGGGCTAAGTAGCGCCAGAACCGCTGAAAAAGTTGAAGAAAAAGAAAAGTAAAGGTAACTGCGAAACAAGTCCTCATGTAGGTACAGCACAGGCTAAAACTGACCAAACAAATCATAAAAAGAAGCGGAGTGAAAAAGTAGATGCTAAAGACACCAAGAAGACGAAAAATTAGAGAGCTTGAATTGAATATAAATATTATTTCCTATAAGAATAGATTATAATTTATTTTACTACGTACATACAAGAAAAAATCCTTAAAATAATTTTTTTAGATTTTGTGTTTTTATAGTGTGTACTCTAACTTCAAACACGAACAACTCGGCCGTTAAGAAAGCTACCATGCTTATTGAATTCTCTATTTATCGCTTAAAAATAAGTATATATTAATCATTTCCCTATCTATCAATCGGTGTAGGAGTCTTAAAATATATTAAACTTAAAATTATAATATAAAAGTTATCAACGTCATTAAAATGTTCCAATATCTCTAATACGAAAAAATGGCATAACACCAAAATTATAAAATTTAGAGCAAAAAATGGTAGAGGTTTGCACAATAATAATAATAAATAATAATAGAAACAGATGGAGACTAGCTGCTTTAGTTATTGGGAATACAAAGGTTTATAGTATTAATTATTATTATAATTTTATGTTTTTTAAACGATGAGTAATTGATTTTAATTTTGTAATAACCTATCAACATGAAACAAAATATTATCATTTGTATTACGTCCAGGATATTATTCTATTAATATTAGAAGAAATTAGAATGTGAGATTAACATTTAGGAAATAAGTCGTTTTCTGAAAAATACTAATCGTTAAATATCATTTGATAAGATTTCAAACATCGCACATGATCTTTTTAAGTTCTCGTAACGCTGCTGGACAAAAACTTATTTTATGGCCGCAAAATATTTTCTACGTCGAATTTTGTTGAAGGTAAACTTATTCCGTCAATGCTACGCAGAAAATACTACTTTTTCTAGTGGCAAGAAATTGTTTTCGAGTTAGTGCGTTTCGATCAGAAAATAATATCTTGGTATGTCCTGCAAAATAGAATAATTAATACATGTGTAGTGATTTAGTTATGAATGAAGTCATTGTTTGATAATAATTACAAGCTGAAACAAACATTGATTCTTCTTTAAACACAAATGATTATTTACATCGGAATATACCGTGCCCAAAAAAATTAGGTGAACACTTTTTTTCGAAACCTGCAACTTTTAAAATAATAGTTCTCGGCAAATCAAATTTGGTATAGTTCAACGGCATATATTTAATTAAAGATAATTACCAAAACATTGTTACAACTGTTCTTGGGGTATGCTCTCCCAATTCGCAATCAGGGCTTGTGACAGTTTCTGGGTGGTTAGTGGGTGGCTTGCGAACACGTCAGTCAAGCTGATCCCACACGTGTTCAATACAATTCAGGTCAGGACTTAACCCCGGCCATTCCATGACCAGAATTCCACGTTCTTGCAAAAAGTTTCTGGTGATGCCGGCGGTTTGTGGCTTTGCATTGTCCTGAATTAGGATGAAATTTTGACCGACGCCTTTTGCAGTAGGCAACACATGGTCCTCCAAGATGTTTGCGATGTAGTTCAATGCATTTACTCTACCAGGTGTACATTTTTTTCGATTATATTTTGCGTTATTAATTTACATTTTTAAGTGTAACTTAGAAGTAACAAAGAGTTGTAACATTGTTTTTGTAATTCTCTTTAGTTAAATAAATAGCCTTAAACCATACCAAATTGGATCTGCCTAGAACTATTATTTAAAAAGTTACAAGTTTCGAAAAACGTGTTCCCCTATTTTTTAAGCATTGTATATCCAATATCCATGAATGTTTATATTTTTTTGAACACGCTTACTTTGTTAGTTGCCACGATGTCTATGACATGGCGCGGTGAGAGAAGTATTTCAAACGTTGGAATATTGAAAGCAGGGGCGGGGTTCACCCCGCGGCCATAGGCGTCCACAAAGGGGCATACGCAACAATCGGCCGCATGTTAAATAATAAAAACCGCAGACGCTCGACCCCGAGGCGTGTTCGTTTACAATCAATTGGGGAAAAATTATAATGTTAAAAGTTGCACCCCGTATACACGGCGGAAAGATGAGCGACCTACATTTTTATTTTTGTTTTCATTTTGCGCATTGTGGTGCGAATGTACTTCCTATAACCGCTTTCGCTGAATACGCAAATTGAACATTTCCTGATATTTTAATGGAACGCCTTGCGGCTTTTTGGGCTGTGGTGGGGGAAATATTAGTAATTATTAACGTATTTTTTTTGTTGGTGATTACAAATTTTGTGTTTAGATTGGTCGGGGCCTAACCGCATCCGACTGGTTATCAGCAAAGGATGTCCTTTGACTATTTTAGAATGCGACAAGGAAACCGATATTTATATAATTCGATGATTGTTTTTGTGTATATACGGTACTCTGTACTAAACAGATAAGCTATATATTTTTTACACATTTGGAAGCCTTTTATGGTTACCTACATAGCACCAAAATTTGATTGAAATCGGTTGAAATTTTTTTTTAATTGAAATCTGTTGCAAAAAAATGAAAGAAAAAATTTATTTTGCAAGGTTGGTTTTAAAAAGCAAGAAAAACCACAAATTGCACCTCGTTAATAAAATTTTTCAATCGAACATGAATAAAATAAAAAGGCACAACTAAAAAGTGGTATTTTTTATTAACACTGTGGGCCAAAAAGAAAAAACGTTACAAAATTTTAATTACTCTTTGTATGGCCACGTAGTATTTTTGATATCAACTGAATGTGAAATGAAAGGTGCACCAAAATCAGCTAATAATGATTTTTTTTTAGTTTGTTCAAAAAGAACAGTAGAGATTTTATATTGCCGTATACAGGGTTGAATTTTATTATTATGCCCAAACAGCCGTGAAATTGGAGATTTGTAGCAAAAACATTGCGCAGTATGTCAGCCTGTATACTAAGAAAGCACCCTGTATATGGTGCTATCAAATCCGTACTGTTCTTTTTGATCAACGCGGAACAAATATCACTACCTATTCCTTTATTCCACTGCCATTTCGCATAAGGTTTCATAACTTTGGGGCGAAACGTTTTGTTATTACAAATATGGTATGCTTTTAGTCTTGACAATCTAGGCAATTTGTTGTTTAAATAAATACTTAAGTTTACTAAATAATATTGGAAATACAAGTACATATCTGAAAATTTGTACCATTTTTTTTGTCCACAGTGTCTAAGTTATTCAATTCCGATGTTTATATTTAAGTACACTGCAATAATATTGTAAATAGTTTATTTTTAGAGAGAGTGAAAATGTTCTAAACTAAAAGGTTGCACATGCCATATTATTTCCCCCAATAAGAAAAACACTAACACAAAAGCTGTCTGATCTATGCGTCATAATTACTATGGTTCGAATAGCCACAAGTGTTAAAACGCTCAAATGGAAATTAATACCATACTTTAACATACATTTTTGCGCAGAAAACCGAAGGCGAGATTTACCGATATTCAACCAAACTGAATTATTACAGCTAAAAGGTCAGATATTTATTCGCCTCTGGACAATATTATTACGTAGGCGTTAATTCGATTATTGTTACGTCAAATAAAACTATTTCTGGTATTCTATTTCTTTTAATTTTAAAGAATATCTAGCTAATAACTTTCCATGAAAAGAAATCCAATTATAAACGATCAAAATAATAATTACTACCTACTACATTAATTACACTCACTGCACAACAAAGGAGTGACAGTTTCAGAAGGATTCGAGATCAGTAGATGTCACCGCAACAACAGATTGTATATATATGTAGATTTCTGTATGGTGTATAATCGCTGTATCATGGCTACATATCGGCCTCTCTATATTGCATTATTCAGTTGATTTACCTGATTGACCTGAGGCAGATTTGTAACATCTGGCCGGCAAATTATAAACAACTTAACCTGCATGCATAACTGTTAGCTGCCTATGGGCAGAACAAACAAATACCACAACACACAAACAGCCTAAAAATCAACCATTTCCTTCCTACGGTATGTGAAATGAGTTATATGTTCCGTTATTATTGTTAACGTGTTGATTAACAATATGTTTCATATTTTTGTTTATCGATAAATATTTATATAAACATGAATCTGCAATATTTAATTTAGTAGTTGTATATATAATTCATATCTATGTCTTATGTTTTTGATTTGTAGACACATAAATTTCGGCATGTGGTAGGAATCTAGAGATGTTTCATAAGGACTTATCTATTTTTACTTTATCATACACAGAGAGAATTTTTTGTTTGATTCAAATAAATATGCATTGACTCAAAGAAATTTGTTGTTTCAATAGAGACAAAGAAATATTTATTTGCGGATAAAAACGCATTTATTTGAAATATTTCTTTGGTTGAAAGAACGTTGATTTGTGTCAAACAACTTATGTTTCCAATTAAAAAGTTTGCAATTTGTGTATTATAAGAAATGAGATTTATTTACTTCAAATAATTATGATTGTGTTGAGTGAAAGAATTACTTTTTTTTTAAATTAACAAAATTGTTGGTCGTGTTAAAATGCTTAAAATTATTAATTTGTTGAAGGAATTAATAGACAAGAATTTTTCGGAAGACTTGCCATGTGTCACCCCCTTTTTGGGATGTCGCACTTCCTCGACCAGTGCTTGGTCTTCCCAACCCAACATATAGTCAAGGTTAAATTAGTAAAGTGTACTCTGATTTGTAATCGCAACTTGAACCTGCAGGCACTGTACTCTATAAGTTCTATACTGTTGATCACGCGGCTTTATACTCTCGATATGTACGAAGTGCGAGGATAGAGTTTACAGCGCCATCTAACAATACAGTTATGACATTAAAAATATATTTATTTGAATCAAAATATGATTTCTTTGGTGGAAGTAAACCTATTTTAAAGCCAAAACAAAAATATTACTTTGAAGGAAATAAATATCTTCTTGTGTACAAATATATTTATTTTAATCAAAATATGATTTCTTTGGCGGAAGTAAACCTATTTTTAAGCCAAAGACAAAATATTACTTTAAGCGAAATAAATCTCTCCTTATATACAAATTTATATGTTAGAATCAAAATTATATTTCATTGGTGTAAAGAAACGTTTTTTTTTTTTTTTAATCAAAACTAAAATATTACTTTAAAGGAAAGTAATTTTTGTTTGTATCCATATATATTTATTCCACTTAAATAAATATTTCAAATAAATTAATCTCTGCAAGCAAATAAACTAGAGTATTCAATGAAGTAAAAGTGTTGGCGTCAAAGAAATATGTTTTGACCCAAAAGAATAAATTCAAACAAATACATTTCTTTGAAACAAGAAATCTTTTCTCTCTATATACGCAGTACGATGAAGTATTGTAATCGTGCCGAAAAAAAGATTCGAGATTTTAGCGGAAATAGGTCATTATGGGTCCCCTGAACATTTTTGACGAAGCTACAAATAATGTCTGTGTGTGTGTGTGTGTGTGTGTTTGTGTGTATGTATGTCTGAATGTAAACGATTTTTGTGGCGACGATTGCGGAGAAACTACTAAAGGCATCGGGACGAAAGTTCATATTTAAAAGTTTTATGACCAAACTTAGAGCTCAAAAGCTTTTGGTTCAAAAGGGTCTAAAGGAACTGGTAGTTTATTCTAAGCCTTTTTCAAGGATTTTGCAAATCAGCCGACATTTTTGTAATTTCGTCAAAATAGTTAAATAATAAATTAAAGTATGTATAAATATTTGGCAAATCCTGGCTAACTAGTTTCATTTTAATGCAGACACTTATCTCAATCAAATAGATTCGCAAGCAGCTAAACTATTAATTTTATATATTGTATGATAAAGTCATGTGCCTGAAAGAAAACGTTGGTAATAAGAAAACATTATTTTAAGGAGTATTAGCTTGTTATCAATACGTCTAAGTCAATATGAAACTTTTTACACAGAATAAAAGTTTCTTATTGTTTGCATTTTGCCCAAACAAAATTTTATAATGAATTTATTTATTTAATTATTTGTAAAAGGTACTGTTTGCATTCTTCGTTTTCGCATTGCTTGAAGAGAGAAATTATCTGCAATTTTACAGAAAATGAATGTAATAATCTACCAAAAAAACTGTAAAAGAAGAATTAACTATATATCGCTGGTTATTAGATACCAGCTTCATTTCTGTATTGTTTTTACAGAATTCACATGTTCCACATACATTTTCCTGTGAAAATACAACAGTGCCACCGTAATTTTACAGGTCACTTTTTAAATTTCACGGGAAAAGTACTTTAATTCCACAGGAGTTTTTTGACAGCCTTGTATCTGATTACTTGAAAAACTGCTTTACACGTTTTTCGTAATGGACATTTTAGTCCTATTTTTAATTTAATTTAAAGTATAGAAATATAACAAAACAACATAAAAACAAATAATCAACAATTCAAGCAGCCAACACAACAAACATATGCAACTTACAGTCAACCAAGTAGATAGCTCAGCAGTCAGCACACCCTCTATTACGTTACGTTACAGCAACTGGCATAAAAGTCCTAAAGATCCTTGAAATTCTGCACAATCCAATAGCAATAAGTTATCGCAGGCACGTTTAGAGAAAGAAAACGTTTCTCTTCGTTCTTTCGAGTAGGCACCTTGAAGCTAATGTTAATGTCAACCGATATAAATATATTTTTGTCGTGAGCAAGTCGCGTTAGTCGTGGCGCTTGAAAATCTCCTGGCAATTAAGGTCAGGGGGGCCCTGGCGGGCGTAAGGGGGCGCTCAGGTGCACACACATACACGAATTAGATGTATTTGTTGACCTTTTTAGCAATTACAAAATTTCTGCACGTCATTATTGAGTATGTATGGAGGACTCGTTAGTTTGATGTCCAACAGTTTAAATGCTTTATGGGTTGTAATAGTTTGTTGAAATGCGAAATTATTGGCGATTGTTTGTCGTAGTTATGGTCAAAAGTGACGAGGTGAAGATGTATCTTGATATGAAGCGTACAGGTGCAAAATATTTGACTCTTTGGTCCTCAACAGCAAATTAGTTTAGTATTGATGGAGTAGTAGATTAACCACACGAAATTCTTGCGGTTATAAATTTAAAAAAAAATGTAGGTGGATAATATAGTGAACTAATTAGTATTAACACGGACAGCGATATTAATATTAAAAATTTAAAATAGAAGAAGAAATCCGGACAAATAATTTAAAATATAAATTTTAACCCCTCCAAATCGTTTCTAAATACAATAAAAATTTCGAATGGTGCCTTAGGCTTCAAATGTACATGGGGAAAAGACATCTCTTGGTATTTTTCGAATATATCTTCGGGGTTTGGGAAAACTTATGTTAAAGTTATAAAAGAATTACATTAATCAGAAAATTGACTGTTTTAATCATTTCATTCTTTTTTTCTCTCCTAGGAATCATCACTATGTCTAGTGGAATGTTATAAACACTTGTCAGTTAATTTCCATTTGTTTAAACAAATTTAATTTGTTTAAATAATTCGTTTTTCTCACAAAGCCGTCTGAATTGTGTTTTCTGTGTTCGAAATGGCAGTTTATTATCGTAGAGTGACATTACTCATTAGAAAAATGTCTTCCTGTTGGTTAATAAATCAATTATAGTTTATTTGCAACTTTTTTTTAAATTATGGCAGTAAAGTCAGTTTTTGTGAAATTAACTTATAAATTTCATGTATATCTAGCCTATATTATCTAATAAACCCACATATCCTTAAACAAACGTCATTTCTTTAAATAATTTTTTTGCAATTCGCCTAAAATTAATTTTTTAGATCGGTCTGGCTAACTGTTGGTATTATCAAGTCACATCATTTCTATTTTCGGATGATTTCCAGTGCTTAAATAATAAAACAATATTCGTTTTCAATATTTCATACAAGGTACAGGGAACAGTTACCATACAGAAAAAAAAATCAACATTATCTTGCGACACACAGTGGCAGGAAATAAGCATAAGAAATGCAGAAAGAAATGTGATTAACAAAAATTTTTACTTTGGGAAATTTTATACTTTAAAGGGAAATGTAACTCCTTAAATTCCCGAAGAAAGGATTTCAAATCATTTCAATTTTCTCGATTAAATGATATTGCAATATAATATTTTATTATTTAAACAACGAAAATCATCCCAAAATAAAAATGTTGTCACTTCTGAATATCAGTTAGCCAGACCGATCTAAAAAATGACTTTTAGCAGTGTGTTTATTAGACAATAGCCACTCTAAGCTAATAATTTGCCGTTTCGAACTCAAACAGAATTCAAACCGATTATCGAGAAAAACGAAATATTTAAAAAAAATTATTTCTTTAAACAAATGTAAATTAACTGACAAAAGTTTATAAACATTCCACTAGACTTATAGTCATAATTTTTATGAGAAAAAAGAGACTGAAATGAGTAGAAGGATCAATTATCTGAAGATTGTACGTCATTGTAATAATTGAAAAAAATCTAATAAATGAAAAGAAATAAAGCCATGCCTTTGAAGAATCGGCGTCATATTTTTCCCAATTTTTCCAACCATGTTTAGAGCCTGGACAGTGTGGCCATGTACGATGTTCTTGAGTACTAGATGTGATTAGACGAAGATAGCAATGGGTCTATTTTTCCTCCATGGTCTATTTCTATCGACCATATTCCACAAAGAGATTACAAAGAGATTACAAGGAGATTACATAATAACTACTATTATATCAGACATCAATCAGGTTTGTGCCTAAGAAGTATACTATTATTTTATTAAAAACCCCACGATGATATAATATAATATTAAAAATGTTCTCTAATTGTCTTTTATAAATAATACACGAATTATAAATTGGTAAATAAAGAATGAGTTATTAAGTGTTATGTTTTTCTTATACGTTATCAGATCCCTGTGCAGATGTTGATGTTGTACATACGTTATATGTTATATGTATACGTGTGTGTTTTTCAATAGCTAGGCATAAGTGTATTATTATCAGCTGAAAATTGAGTGCATAATCTATTATACCAAGAGAAAGTAATCTGTGACCAAAAGTATTGGTACGGGTTTTGCGATAGATGACACGTATTTCTCCACACACACACAATACTACGTATTTTAGGTATAAATGTATATGGGCACATAACCTCACTACACTTTCAAATAATCCACATATTCATAGTATGTGTGTTTTTGCAGATATCACAAGAGATGTTATGATTCTGACCAAAATAAAGGATTTTTCTCTGTCTGAATTTAATTAAATCCAACGTATTTTAATGTGTGCACTCACTAAATATAAAGCAACACGTCTTAACAACGCTAAACAGGAAGCGAATCACAGCAATTTCACACTCCTTTGTTGAAAAACTCATAATTACCATATTATCAAAACAACACGCATTTAACATAATAAAACCTGTTATCTTTAAACCACAGTTTCACCAGTACAAAGATAAATATAAAACATTTTTTTTAGTCATACTAATAATAACAAAAATTTACGCACGAATCTCAAAATAAATCAGACAGACATTTTTGTTATCTTTTCATTGACTACGATTAGATTAGTCTGCGTGTGCAGTCAAAACATACAAACAATGAAAATTTACGAGATTGTAAAAGGCGGCAATTAGCATAGATTTAAGAGCTAGCTGCCTGTATTATCGGCCGCTAAACGACGAGCCGGCGCTATTGCTGTAAATCGTTAAAACGCGTTATAGGGAAAAATGAGTTTGAACATCGATATGACATAAATTGAATATAATTTTAGTACAGCCATTATTGCGTTGATGTTTATTGACGATATTAGTTCGTTGGGGCTAAGTGAACGTTTAATGGTAACAATAATATGTTCGTTTGAATTTATTCTTTCTCTAATTTATTAGTACACAGAGAGAAAAGATTTCTTGTTTCAAAGAAATGTATTTGTTTGAATTTATTCTTTTGGGTCAAAACATATTTCTTTGACGCCAACAATATTTACTTCATTGAATACTCTAGTTTATTTGCTTGCAGAGATTAATTTATTTGAAATATTTATTTAACTGGAATAAATATATATGGATACAAACAAAAATTACTTTCCTTTAAAGTAATATTTTAGTTTTGATTTTAAAAAAACGTTTCTTTACACCAATGAAATATAATTTTGATTCTAACATATAAATTTGTATATAAGGAGAGATTTATTTCGCTTAAAGTAATATTTTGTCTTTGGCTTAAAAATAGGTTTACTTCCGCCAAAGAAATCATATTTTGATTAAAATAAATATATTTTTACACAAGAAGATATTTATTTCCTTCAAAGTAATATTTTTGTTTTGGCTTTAAAATAGGTTTCCTTCCACCAAAGAAATCATATTTTGATTCAAATAAATATATTTTTAATGTCATCCAACCGTATTGTTAGATGGCGCTGTAAACTCTCTCCTCGCACTTCGTACATATCGAAAGTATAAAGCCGCGTGATCGACAGTATAGAACTTATAGAGTACAGTGCCTGCAGGTTCAAGTTGCGATTACAAATCAGAGTACACTTTACTAACTTAACCTTGACTACATGTTGGGTTGGGAAGACCAAGCACTGGTCGAGGATGTACGACATCCCAAAAAGGAGGTGACACATGGCGAGTCTTCCGAAAAATTCTTGTCTATTAATTCCTTCAACAAATTAATAATTTTAAGCATTTTAACTCGACCAACAATTTTGTTAATTTAAAAAAATGTAATTCTTTCACTCAACACAATCATAATTATTTGAAGTAAATAAATCTCATTTCTTATAATACACAAATTGCAAACTTTTTAACTGGAAACATAAGTTGTTTGACGCAAATCAATGTTCTTTCTACCAAACAAATATTTCAAATAAATGCGTTTTTACCCGCAAATAAATATTTCTTTGCCTCTATTGAAACAACAAATTTCTTTGAGTCAATGCATATTTATTTGAATCAAACAAAAAATTCTCTCTGTGTATTAACTCAAAGAAATCTGTTGTATGAGACAGCAGGCTGCTTCAATATGCTAGTGCAGTAGATATTTCAATCCATTCAATTTGCCTCCGCATCCAAAATTAAAGTATAATAAGCTCTCAGAAAAGTAATAAAATACCAATTATTGACATTAAATATACCTATAATATCTAGGTAAAAGTTATCACGACTGTTTAAAACGTATGATTTTCATTCAAGCATCAATAAATTGTTATTTTGGAAAATGTTCTGATTGTCCCGGTGCAACACATTTGATCGACGAATCACTGATCGACAATAGAAAAAATTGGAATTTGTAGGCAAAAGTGATAAAAATAATAAATTTAAAAAAGTATTTTTTTGCAAAATCTGAACGGTTTGTAAAGTATCCATTATTAACCTACAGCGTAATATTTTTAAATCGCACTAATTTCAGTTGTTTAACGCCATTAAACATGAAGAATCTCATTAATATGAATTTATTATTGTGTTGGTGTAGAATGATACATCGTGTATTTCGCGAATATCGTGTGGCACTTGTTTTTCTTTTATTGTAAGACAATGGCAGATAAGACGTTGGCCATTTTCCGGGAATAAAAACAAGATATTAGCACCGAATATTTGTTTTTATAACTTGTTCTTAACGCTACAATATAATTTTTAGACTTAAATTACAGATTTCTTCTATTTCTGGTCTATATAAATTGAAAGAATTAATTAAAATCAGCACGAAATAAACCAGGAAGCTTGCGGTCAGTCGTTACCACCCAATAATCGCTAAAAGTATGTCAAACTTCCGTAACAAAATACGCAAATTTGTTAACAGCTGTACAGGAAAACACCAAATAATTACTCAGTGGCGTCCACGTGCTTTCATACACAAACTTAACCCTACAATTTGAAATCTCCAGCAAATCTCCTCTCAGAAAAGAAAACTCTAAAACTCACCTTGAAAATCATCCGAGTTTTCGTTTTAATCCATCAAAAATAACCCCAAAAAAAAAGTACAAAAATCGTATTTCGTTATTGTGTGCGATTTCATTAGGTTTGATATGCGATTGACGCGCACTCTCTTGTTATATTTCACGTACTAAGTGCATTTGTGGTCGCGGCGTTGCATATCTCACTGTAACCTTGACACTCTTACGTCGGTGTGCTGCACTTTAGATATCCAAGTTGGCGTCGGGTTGGTATATAGCCAGCCGAGGGGTACGCGGGGTGTGTTATTGATTTTTTTTGTTGGTTTTATTTTAGGTGGTCGCTCTTGCGAATGCTCTCCCCTTTGAAGTAGTGTGTGTGTGTGTGTTGGTGTGTGTGTAGAATGAGTGCATGTGCAGTCCCTACACACGCTGTTGCATATTGTATAAAAGTATAAATAATGTTGTAAGGATGTAACATACACGAGAAGTTTGGTTATTTTGTTGGAATTTCGGTTGTTTTTGCTTCTAATGTGAGAATTAATGCTTCTGAAATAATGTTTGAAAAATATTGCTAAAGTTATGTTGTGTCAACATCGCAAGGGTGATCTTTCTTTTATTAAAATTGCCTTAGGGGAAATGTCGGAAAGTTAACGTTCTTTCGATCATGTTGAAATAATGTTACAAAAACAATATTGTGGTAATATTATAAATACGATGTTGTTTCAAAAATCCTCCTGAACAAACTAAAATAGAGGGCTGTACTTTTTAGAATTAATTACCCAATGTATCTGATCCATAAACGTGTATAATAATAATTTGTATCCCAACTACTTTGCTCGTAATCGCACATGAAGCGAAATTATAACATTCAACCACCGATAAACAACGTAAAATCTAAGTTTCAAAAATCCTCCTGAACAAACTAAAATAGATAGAGGGCTGTACTTTTTAGAATTAATTACCCAATGTATCTGATCAATAAACGTGTAATAATAATAATTTGTATCCCAACTACTTTGCTCGTAATCGCACATGAAGCGAAATAATAACATTCAACCACCGATAAACAACGTAAAATCTAAGTTTCAAAAATCCTCCTGATCAAACTAAAATAGATAGAAGGCTGTACTTTTTAGAATTAATTACCCAATGTATCTGATCCATAAACGTGTAATAATAATAATTTGTATCCCAACTACTTTGCTCGTAATCGCACATGAAGCGAAATAATAACATTCAACCACCGATAAACAACGTAAAATCTAAGTTTCAAAAATCTTCCTGAACAAACTAAAATAGATAGAAGGCTGTACTTTTTAGAATTAATTACCCAATGTATCTGATCCATAAACGTGTATAATAATAATTTGTGTCCCAACTACTTTGCTCGTAATCGCACATGAAGCGAAATAATAACATTCAACCACCGATAAACAACGTAAAATCTAAGTTTCAAAAATCCTCCTGAACAAACTAAAATAGATAGAGGGCTGTACTTTTTAGAATTAATTACCCAATGTATCTGATCCATAAACGTGTATAATAATAATTTGTATCCCAACTACTTTGCTCGTAATCGCACATGAAGCGAAATAATAACATTCAACCACCGATAAAAAACGTAAAATCTAAGTTTCAAAAATCTTCCTGAACAAACTAAAATAGATAGAGGATTGTACTTTTTAGAATTAATTACCCAATGTATCTGATCCATAAACGTGTATAATAATAATTTGTATCCCAACTACTTTGCTCGTAATCGCACATGAAGCGAAATTATAACATTCAACCACCGATAAACAACGTAAAATCTAAGTTTTAAAAATCCTCCTGAACAAACTAAAATAGATAGAGGGCTGTACTTTTTAGAATTAATTACCCAATGTATCTGATCAATAAACGTGTATAATAATAATTTGTATCCCAACTACTTTGCTCGTAATCGCACATGAAGCGAAATAATAACATTCAACCACCGATAACCAACGTAAAATCTAAGTTTCAAAAATCTTCCTGAACAAACTAAAATAGATAGAGGACTGTACTTTTTAGAATTAATTACCCAATGTATCTGATCCATAAACGTGTATAATAATAATTTGTATCCCAACTACTTTGCTAAAAATTTGTGAATCAAAAAATAATCTAGTCAAATATAACTCGAGAGTTCCATAAATTAGAAAATAATTTGACAGATTGTGTTCAAACTTGTTGCCATTTGGCAATAGCCACTCGAGTTTTCAAACAATTTGTCAAATTATTTTCAATTAATTCTCACTCTCTTGTTATATTATTACTGATAATATTATAACTGAAACTATATTGTGGTAATATTACTGTAGCAATGTTGTAACAACGTGACAGAATCGGTATTACGGCAATATTACTAAAATAATAATATAACAACCGTTCTAAAAGTAAAGTTTGCACAATGTTGCAGAAACAATGTAGACACAACGTTATTTAATCATAAATACTATTAAAATATCAAACTAAAATTCAAAGAAAAGTAACCTAAATTAAAATTAATGAAACTCGTAAAAATTATCATATGCATTAATTAAAAAAATCATCACCAATAAAAACATAATGCTAGAACTACTAAATTCTCTAAAGCTATTAACTTAAGAGACACGCGGTGTTCCATTTTAGGTCACCTGTTCCATTTTACAACGGCAGAAGTCACTCCGCATGGTCACAGCCCGCTTAAATAATTCATTAAAATTATATCGTTAACCTAAAGGTTGTAATTTGTCACAGCGCAACTTGAATTAAATATTTACGACTGTGGCATATTCAAGCGCATCACTACAAGGGGAAACTTCGCATACTGACTGACGGAAAAATTGCTCTTCCCCAGAACTTTTCATTACTATTACTCCACCTACTACCAATGGCAAAGAAGGGACACCCATTATTTGCGACACGAGTCCGCCATTTTAAATTTAAATGTTTTATTCTTCTTGTGCAACGCTTCAACTAAACTTTTCATGAGTAATAGCTTCCTAAATAACTAATATTGTAAATTAAAAAAAGTGCCATGTGTTGGATTCGAACCTTGACCTGCGTATTGCCGGTCTTAGAAACTATCGAAAAATATGTATGGTGCCAATTATTAGATGCTTGTTTCTTGTACACACATGTGTGAATTGGCCTTTGAAAATCGTATAATCGATAATTTTGTCGATCGCTAAGTCGTTTGTCTTTTATTTGGAGACATCTGGCAGCGGCGTCAGTCGTGAATATTTATAAGGCGCGGATCGTACGTCGATTAATACGCTGATTAATTTAGGATTTCCCAAAGAATTTAGACACGTGTTCGTGTCCGTAAATTTAGCTTTTAGCGCCGGGAAAATTAACCGTTAGCGGCCGGCGGTTGTCGGTCGGTAGTGTAGGACGTTTTGCTCTTGCAGTGGCGGAATGGCAAGCATTAAACGGCAATTATATTAAACGCATCCTGAATGATTTATTTGATAGCGTCGACGCGACGCAACGGTCTGAACCGAATGGGATTTTCGTGGTCTGAAATTTGTAGGTTACTGAAACCGAAGCGATAATTTGCTAATTGTACACTCAACAGATTATAGGTTATTTTTTATTTAATAATAATAATAATAATAATAATAATAATAATAATAATCTTTATTGGTGTTATTACAAAGAAAATTGTTTACACAAGTCAGAACAGAAAAAGAAAAACACTATGCACTACATATTTCTACGAAATTACAGTTAAAGTATTCATCGTAATTGAATATACATTTTCAACCAAGAATTGTTTCATTACTGTCTTAAATCTGTTATTGGAGTAACACTTAATTGCTGGCGGCAGAACATTAAAAAATTTTAGAGCCCAGTAATTTGATGCGTTGCGCGACTTCTGCAATCTCCGAAAGAGTCGGCGATACTGCTGATTCTCACGAGTGTTGTATGAGTGAATTGCATTCGATGTCATAAACGTACTGGCATTGACCTTAGCGTACATTAAACATTCCAATATGTAGGCGGATGGAAGTGTCAGAACATTGAGATTTCGGAAGTGTTCACGGCAATCTTCCCTCCAACCGACTCCGAGTACTACTCTGATACATCGGCGTGGTAGAGAAAACAATTTATTGCTGTGACCTGAATGGCCCCAGTTAAATGTTGCATACGTCATCAAGGAGTGAAAAAAGGCAAAGTATGCAACCCTAAGACATTTTATACAGATTGATTCTCTCAAGATTCTCAAATAATGAATCACCCTCGCAAGTTTTCCTGAGACATGTCCGACATGACTTTCCTACTTTAATTTGGAGTCAAGAATAACACCCAAGAATTTTACACTCTCACTGTCGTCCGTACTGGAACGCGCTTCATGTCGCAATGTAAACAATACCGATAAGCACTTATCCTGATCGATGCAAAGCGCATTTGAAGAAAACCATTCTTTAATATCTCTGTCACATAGACCAACTGTATTAAGAAGCTGTTCATAATCATCACCTCCCTTAATTACCGTTGTGTCATCCGCAAATAGAATAAGATCAGTTGCTTCAGTAGCACAATTAATGTCGTTGATATAAATTAAAAAGAGAATGGGGCCCAAAACTGATCCTTGGGGTACCCCGTAATTGCAAATTATGTTCGATGAAATTGAATTGTTCACTTTTACGTGTTGGTAACGATTACTCAGATATGACTCCATTAACTCAATGCTCGATTTCGAAAAGTTATATTTCTTAAGCTTTTCTAATAGAATATGATGTGTGATACAATCGAAAGCTTTCGAGAGGTCGTAAAATAAAATATTTAGCTAATATTTGTGGTAAATTTATGTTAAACAGTGATTTTTTGCCATGTTTTAAGAAGTTTGACGTTCAGCAAGTTGATATAAAAGTGATTCATGGCATAGACAATAATTCCTGCCAATTGTTTCACCAATAAAGTATCATATCGATTTTCAAGCACTCAGAAAACTAAATTGTTGTCGAATGAGCATTTTTAATTATAATAATTCTTCATGTGGCATGATTTTTGTTATATTTTAGAAAAACACAGGTGCAAAAATTTGCAATGTAACAAACAAATTGTAAATTGTTACAATTATATGTTTTGTCTCATTTTAAACAAGGGTTTTCGTTCTGGAACAATAAAGTTTTACTATTGTTTTATATGAATACAATTTGCAAACAAAAATTCTAAATATAATATTATAATAGTGCCAAATGCGATCTACCAATTTCTCAAAACTGTTTTCAAACGCACTCTGACGAAGACTTAACACACAAAACGTCGAGATTAAAATATATAATGTAGATGGAAATAGCCGAAAGAAGAAAATTGTTTTGTGATTTATTTAGTTCGCAATAAATATAATTGTGTTGAGTGAAAGAATTGTAATTTGTAAAATTCACGAAATTGTCGGTTGAGTTAAAATGCGGTATTTTAGTGTTGCGATAAATGGTTCTTTGATTAAAGAAATTACTAGTTTGTTGAGGGAATTAATGTGGACCCTATATTGACTAGAACTTTTCAGAGGGTAGGTACAGTTGAGCAAAATCTCCACGTGTCATCGCCTTTTAGGGCCAGTAGCAAAATTTATACCAGACAGACTAAAAACTGTTTTGGATCAAGCAGTAAAAAGATAACATTGTCTCTTCGTACTTAAATCAGAAGTTCATGTTTTCCATGCAGAAGCTAATTCCGACTTCAAATATTGTTTCTTTGATGAATTGTGGATACTCCGGTTAGCATATTTAGCTGATATTTTTGGAAAGTTGAATAATATAAATTTAGTTTTGCAGGGAGAAATGGTCGTTTATTATTATTATTTTATGTATATTATTATTTTATTATTGTAAAATTAATGCAACCATAAAAAGTAGGTAGTTACTAAAATTAAATGTAGTTTATTGTCAGCATTAGAAGGCTTTCTTGAAAAAATCATTATCATAATAACCAACTTTGAGGGAAATAAATCATTGAAAATAAATAATAAAGTACCCACAATCTAAGAATAAAGAAACAATAACAAAAAAAAAACGAAACAAATTGTATGCAAACTCTTTCTCTCATACTTTTTGTTCTTTGTTTTAGATTAGCCTAATCTCTGTATACGATCCAATATAACAGATGAACGATTGCCATTTACGTATTTGGGTCAGTTCGCGCACGTTGTAAACAAACATTTGCCGATATTTAGATTACCGCTGAACGCGAGCGAGCGAGCGAACAGCACGTCTCGTTTTCGGGTGTCCCAATCCGCAAAGCCGGGCGGCGCAAGCACGTCTGCGTTGGGATAGGTCCGGGGACCGAGACCGCCGAAAGTACGGTGACTCGTTGGCCCACTCCCCCGAATTTATCGTCCTCGTCGTCCGTTATCGCGTGCATATGCACCGACGTGTGTTATTACGTGGTTATTCACCGCATTTCGGTATCTAATTTAAATATTGACCCGAGGCCCGAGAAAGGGGTTTCACTTTTTTTGGCATTGCGTCAAAAACGTGCGAAAATTTAACGGTATTTGCGTTCGGTTGCGTCACAGTCAAGTGACTCAGGAGTGAGAGTTGTTCGTTTTTGATTTTTTGTAGGCCAGAAACTGACCTATCGCAGTGTTTTTCGGGTGACGCGTATGACGTGAATGGTGTTATCGCTGTTGTTAGTTGGTTTAGTTTATGAGTGATCTATTAGGTGTTGGTCTGGTGTTCTATGTGTACAGGGTGTCCCACGCTTGAGATAAAATACATTGAAAGTCAAATAAAACTTAGAGCACAATACTCTACCAACTGAGCTCAATAGCTCAGTTGGTAGAGTATTGTGCTAGCGAACCAAAGCTCCCGGGTTCAAATCCAGCTAGTGCTGTCATTTTTAATTTATTTAAATATCACTATTTACTATAATATATACTGTCGCGCCTTATAATATACAAATACTAAATTTTAACTGAAAATATAAGTTGTTTGACACAAATAAACGTTCTTTCAATCAAGCAATTATTTCAAACAAAGGCTGTTTTACCTGTAGAGAAATATTTTTTGCCACTATTGAAACTCCAGATTTGTTTGATTCAATGCTTATTTATTTGAAATCAACACAATTTTCTGGGCATACTTGCAATAATTGATTATATCAACCCAATGTTATGTTACTTTATGTACAGCTATGCAACATTTTCTATACAACGATATCTATTTATTGTGAAATTAAGGGTCTATTAAAATTACCAGGCAATGAAATTTGTCTGCTTTGGTAAAAAAAGAACAGTAGAGAGTTTATAGCATCGCATACAGGGTGATTTTTTAAATATACAGGGTGAAATTTTAAAACACCGGTTTTTACTATTTTTACCTAAAAAAAGCATCTGTGTTGGACGTTTGCAACGATAACACTGCACAGGCACGATAATTCCAAATGCCAAATTTTAAGGATTTTTCGTTATACATTATTGTACCACACTTATCGGGCTGTAGATGCTTTTGGAAATTTTTATGTTTTTGGAACTAACACATTTTTTTCACTTTCAATATATTCAATGTATTCAGTTTTGAGTGACGTGACATTATCAAAAAACGTTGATTCCAGCTCCGATTCAATTTTTGGAAAAACAAACAAAAGATATACATTCGTCTAAAATGTACAGCACATCATATTTGAAACAAAAAAAAACTAATATGTTAAAGTCAACATGTCGCCAATAACAAAGCTTTGGTTCAGTTCATACGCAGTATGAGAATGTATTGTAATCGTGCCGAAAAAAATTGAGATTTTAGCGGAAATAGGTCTTTTTGGGTCCCCTGAACATTTTTGACCAAAGCAGAAAAAAATGTCTGTGTATGTGTGTACCAGATTTTTGTGGCGACGATTCCGGCGAAACTACTAAAGGTATCGGAACGAAAGTTCATATTTAGACGTTTTATGACCAAGCATTTTTCAAGGATTTTGTAAATGAGCTGCCATTTCTGTAATTTCGTTAAAATAGTTAAATAATAAATTAAAGCAGAGGAAATTCTGAATAATTTATGTGTACGATACTTTTTGGTAAAATTAATAGTTTAGCCGCTGCATGAGCAAATTCTATTTGATCGAGATCGGTCGTGTCTGCATTAATATGAAACTAGTAAGCGAGGCGTTATGACAGATATGACGGATGTATTCTAATGACAGTAGGTAGTTTCAAAGGGTGATGTTTTGACAATGCCTACTGTCAAAAAATATTCGCAAGATCAGCCTGGGGACGAGCACGAAGACAATGCGGATGCAGGACCTCTGCAACTAGATGCTGAGCGGGACGTCAGCGATGAAGACGACGTTGATCCTGATCAACGAAGGAGACGGCGAAGGCGGTGGCGGTAGCTGCGTGTGCGTGCTGTGTTTTATTCAATATTTTTTAGATCAAAACGTTTTACGTTCCTTTAAATATTTTTGTAAAGCATTTTTTTTTCAATTTATCGTCGGTTGGTTTTAAAAATTTACCCGCCAAGCTGTTCACTCACTGGCGGGTAAATCGTAAAGATTTCAAATTTGTAAATACAATTTTGGACAAGCGCCCATGGCGCAAGGCACCATTTGTATAGCATTTGAAATTATGTTAATTCATAATGTGTATTTTCTTTAAATAATATATTTATGTTAATGGTTAATGGAATCTAATCCAGCTAAACTACAAATTTTGTACATAGTATGATAAAGTCATGTGCCTGGCCACATCAGATTGTTTACCAAAACAAGACGAATGTCACTACCTTTTGACTTTATTACACATTTTATTTCATATTTACTTGGATCGTAAATTTATTGCTATCTTTTAACACATGAACTGCTAAATCTTTTAGAAGATGTATTTTATCAAATACTTTTTAATTCTAAAATAAATAATTTGGACCTCCAAAAACCTTGTTTTATAAATGTTGATACATAATGTTAAATTGCTTTTAGTATATAGACATATTATAGACATATATAGACACATATTATTACTTATTAATTATTACTAATAAAACAAATATCCCTGACGCAATCTTGCGATAACTCGGTCTAAATACCGATGGATACGCATCATTCCATTGCATTATCACAGTACGATATTCAGTTTTGAAATTCAGTTACGCTGATACGGATTCCCATGTTTGTCGAAAACGAAACAAAACTAAATATCGTAAATACGTACACATATTAAATATAAATTTTAAAAACAGGTCGCAATCCGGAGCCAGCTCTCTAATCGAAGTAGGTTGAAAAAACAAGCGCACTTTTATCTATATTATCTGTATGCACGCATGCACACACACAGACACACACACACACAAATATATGGCGGCTATAGCCCACATTATATTAAGAGATAAGTTTGTTTTTTCGATGAAACATGGCGAAAACACGCGATGTTTTGCGCGCCGACCATCGAATTCAGCGAATTGAATCCATGGCAAATAATATTCTATCGGACGAGGTCAGTTAAAAAGTCCATCGAAAACAAAAATAGAGGATTTATTAATTTTGCTAATTCAAATTGGTGAAAAAATGACAACTCTGAAAATGGTACTGGTATAGATATTGATTCTGGGGCATTTTTTGAAACACGTTTTTGTCATGTGCATAATTTTCCAAATACATAATAAGAATTGACACTATTCTGTAAATAGGATGAAATTAAGTGACAACTTTGTTGAATGGTGTACAACAGTTTTCACTGTTTACTGTAAATTTTTTTTTTTTTGGTCCCCCTGATCATTTTTGACCAGGGAACAAAAAATGTCTGTGTGTGTGTGTGTGTGTGTGTACCCGATTTTTATGGCGACGATTCCGGAGAAACTACTAAAGGTATCGGGACAAAACTTCATATTTAGAAGGTTCATGACCAAACTTAGAGCTGAAAAGCTTTTGGTCCATGAAGGGTATCTGCATCTTAGTTAGCCAAGATTTGACAAATAGTTTCATTCAGTACGTAGTGTCAAACGCTGATGTTTTGACAATACCTACTGTCAATAGTAAAAGTATCTTTTAAAAAAATCTGTTCTGCTGTCTCATATATGTTTGTTTGTGACCTTTGTATGTTGTTTTGTGTTCTCCACGGGCCGCGCCTGACAAAAAGTAAGTTTTTACAATTGAGTTTTTTGGAGTTTGATTTGATTGTCAAATGTGTAATTTATATCGCATTTCCTATAGCGTTTGAAGAAGTGCCCAGTAGGACACGAAACATGTAGCTACTACTAAAATAAAACAAAAATAAGGAATCCGACCACTTTTTATTATATTATTCTGTCAAATCTGGATAACTAGTTTTATTTTAATGCAGATACGACCAATCCCGATCAAATAGAACCTCATTTACTATTAATTTTATAAATAGTATGATAAAGTCATCTGCTTGGCCACATCAGATTTTTTTTAATTAAAAACAAATAATGCACATCGTGAAATTGAACCTATCTTTCTAACCTGTATTTTAACAAGAAACTGGACATTTTTGTGATGTATTTAACTCAAAGCACGAAGCAATATCTTGTGTTTATATATACAAATTTGCACTTCGTGTTATGTTTTTAAACTGTCAAATGTCCTGTATATTAATAAACAAATGTAGAGAAAATTTTCCTTAAATTAATAAAATAAAAATGCGCAAATTTCCGAAATCCTTTTTGTTTTATCAATGCTTTATTACCTATAGCAACAGGGAACGCAGTTAATTTAAAATTCACGATAAAAATTGAAAAACGTTTATAGTTTTCAAAATGATTATGTTTAGAAATGTAAATAAGAGCACATGTTTTTTTTCTAAATATTGCATACATGCATGAAGAATAAGTGTAAAATATCCATATTCACATACTATTTATCATTGAATTACTACACTTAGAAATGCCAATGGGTCATAAACTTGGGAGCCAACTTGAATCAACATCAAAATTTTAAGAGTATCAATTTCTTTTTTTTTAGAAGACTTTTGAAAGAGTGGAAAGATTTTTTGTTTGAATTTATGACAGTTGGCATTTGATTTAAGTGACTTTTTTTCAGAAGATTCTATTGTCTAAAAAAGAATTACGGTATGTTTTGCATAATCACTTAATCATAATAAATAATAATACCGTATAACCTGAATCTGAAGACAGAATTTATGAATTGATTCTGATTTTTGACAAGAACAAATGCCAGAGACGCGCTCTGTTGACTTTAACACCGATTTCTCAAAAAATATAGACAATATATGACTTGATTTTCAGATTTTATTATAAAAAAATATCAAATTCAGTGGTTGTAATATATATGCAGCTAAAAAACATAATAAACAATTAAGAAAAATATTAAACGTATAGCACAAAACCCAAAAATAGATAAAAATAATCACTGGAAAAGCATCAATAATTACACGCCGTCATATAAGGCAACGCTGCAAGAATCGCAATTAACAATTTGACATTGAACTGTCGAATATTCCTGCATGGGCATTATCCCGAGCATTTAAGGTCGACCGGTCCAAAAATAATCGCCCGTTTTTTTTTTTTCGCTGCCGAAATCGTCGGACAACAATGGAGAAGAGCGCTCACGGAATCGCCATGGCCATGGTCGAAGCTGCTTCCATGGCCAACAGCCATTGGCATCAGACAAAAACACGTTCCGATGAATTTAAGATGGTCGCGGAACAGGCCCACTGCGATGCCCGCGCCATTAACGATATGCATTTTTATTTTACTTTTTGAGGCCAGGAAAACGAACGGCAGTGAATCTTTCGACTTCTCTGCGCTTGCTATAGTCTGGGAAAAACGGTTTTACTAAAAGCAAGATATATTTATTAACCAAACTAGACGAAGTGCACGAAATCTGGAAGCTGTGGATTCTTAGAGCGTTGGCTTGTTTATTTTTAGATCTATGTTTCAAGTGTTGAAAACCTAGTGTACGGTTTTTAAAATTCACAAATTTAGCAAATATAAACGCTAAATAAAAATCGAATTCATTTGGCAATAATGTTGGATGTCACATTCAATATTCATATTTCACAGTTTTGAGGTTAGAACTCTAGCAATGAGCAGGATATACACAAGCATTCAATCGTTAAAAATAATCCAAATATGATCCACATATAAGAACTACCAAAGTACAAGGTACGGTTTCAGTGGGAATTATATGCTATCGAGAAAGGGCGGTTTGCGATACAAAAAGCACTCAAAACATTTGTTTGTAGAAGGTATGATATTGTTACATGTTATTGTAAATCAATGTTTCTCATTGTGAATTGATTGCAGGTTGGGGAATGAATCAATCACAATAATTGAACCTGACGAATCTTATTTATGATGTGATCTAAGATTGAAACTTATGCTAATTGCGTACAGGCCAACGTTAATAATATCAAGGGGCGATGCAAGTTTCTGAACACTTAAAATCTATTGACTCGTTGAGATTTAATATGAAGAAGATGTTCTACGCCAAATATTGTGATTCTGTGCTTCGGGGCTAGATAACGAGCACCATTCACAAGCTTCTCGAGATTTTATTCACGGTACTACCTTTTTGCTCAGTAACTTCAAGCATAGTACACTTGCAAGGCCCTACGAGCCCTTTGATATGAACGAGTTTTCTTCTGTTCTACACGCATGTCTATGAAAGGGGCTATGGACCTATTAGAAGTACCCGTACAATTTTTTGGAGGAACTCCAATCAACAGTAGACTACATACTTAATAAAGGGTCATTATAAATGTTTGTAGTCGAGGTAGGCCATGCCCATGTTAGTACATTACTACCGCTTAGCACAAACAAATAAAACTATTTTGCAAATGGCAGAACAACAATTTTAAAACAATGTGATAAAAATTATTTATTTCTATTATAACTAGAACTATTTAGTACATATTTGTTATTTATTTATTTTTTATAGTGCTGTTTTAGTGCATTATTTATTTTTCTGTTTATTTGTTCACAAATATCACTGTCAATGTTTTACAACAAACAAACAATGTTGTGAACGTTTTATATTCATATAATTGAGCTACTTGTTTCATTGATTAATCTTTAATTAAATTTAATTTGATTAATCATTTTAAGGCTGTTTTTCTCGATTTTTCTCTTATGTAGCTATTGAAACGGTGTTGGTAAGAAACAATTTTTGCCATCCCGTATATCATCCACATTTCTCTTAACAACACTTATGGCTATTATTCCAAATTCATCGTTGCAAAAAAAAGGAAAATACGGTGATATCTTTGGCTTCACAATCGACTCAATAATAACAATAAATAATCTCAAAAGTATCTGCCTGTTTACTTACTGATGCATTATTTGCCGTTTTACAGCAACCATTATTGTGTTACTCGATACGGATAAAATCGATCTCAAATGAGCCATTGTTAAAAAGCGTTCTTTCCAACAAATGTCTCGCCTGTACGTTCGTTCGTGTGCGTGTGTGTGGTGTGTGTGTGTGTACGTGTGAGTGTATGCGTTGGGCCTTGTTTACCTCTTATCGGTTGAGTTTCAAGATGACGGCAACAACCTTGTTATCGTTTCCAACTTATACATCCCGAATGTCGTTGAACTAGATTTCGCCATTTTTCCTCAAATTGTTTGTCTGGAGTCGGCTTGTTTACTTAAAAATCGCCAGTCTGGAGATATACTAACCTTACGCCTGCACTGTACCATAAAGAAAGTCCGTTCAGACGTGATCTTTATTTATTGTACTATTTCAGATGACACCCAGCCATAGCTGTCTCTGAAATAACTGAGAAACTACCCACCTACCCACAATTTGTTTATTTTTATTGTGAATTATTTGTAGCACTAAAATAATAGCCTCTTAGGTAATACAAATTTTAGAAAAGAATCATTTTGAAAAATCTAAAAATAAACTTTTAATTTTTATTTAAGGAAATAAAATTCCGCATACGCTATGTATTGTATTGTATATCAGGAGAGAGGGCATGGAAAAGGCTATCCGATAGCACCTATACCAACTCTCTCGTTTAAATAGGTGAGCTACAATCGGCATTTGGATAATTTCAAAACGGGATAACATATTATCATAAAATTTGGTAATTTTCCATAACTACTTGAAGACAACAATTATACAATAATATCGTATAATCATTATCGACATTTTTAACCTATGTCAATTGTGTATACTATTAGGACGATGTAGGTCTTTCGTATCGCCAAATTACATTCCCTTTTTGCTGTTTCATTTGAATTGAGTTTTTGACCAACTCAGTGGCAAACAAGGTGGACGATTTCATCAGGAAATGGAAGGTATTGAAAAACGTTTTCCAGGAAAAACACCATTAACATGATGGCAGACTCCTGCTGGTCACTTAAGCGCGAAACATATGTGACCTGGTCTACGAAAAGGGGGTTTATGTGAGAAAACCGGTTACCCAGGTAAGCGTATGTAATTTAGCAAAAGTAATGAACAGCGACATCGAAATAGACGAACCAAAACCATCTACTAGAGAGACAGCAGTGAGTTTCGGCTTAAGTTATACGGATGATAATGATTTGAAAATTGTGTCCCAATTCTTTGTTGAAAACTCTGTTGCACCCGGGAATGTATTTCCAAAATTCGTCGTGGGATACAAGAGATGTCCAGAATGGATTTTTTAGAACTATTCAAAGTAGAGAAAACTTGGTCATTCTTAGCTTAGAAGAAGCAGGAAACTCTAACAATGAGTTAGAACAGGGTATTATGTGGACGAAAGAAGTATGGAAGTTGGAAGGATTGTGACGTTTTGAAAAATATAATATTGTACATGTATCACAAGGTACCTATCTTCCACGGCCATAACAAACCAGTTCCTGCTAAGCGGCCCAGCGGCCCTTGAAAGGTATAACGCAATACAATTATTTTATAATTTGTGAAAATTGAATGGTAAAGATGAAAAAAATTGCGAATAGTGAAGTATTTGAGCAGGTTACTCTTATTTTTGAAACATTGAGTGAATAAATGCCAGACATTTTCTAACCAGTTGGATTCTAACTCGAAAAGCAGTGGTACACATTCAACACCGTTCGTAACTTAGCAACTGATGCAAGAAAAAAGGGCTAAGTAGCGCCAGAACCGCTGAAAAAGTTGAAGAAAAAGAAAAGTAAAGGTAACTGCGAAACAAGTCCTCATGTAGGTACATCACAGGCTAAAACTGACCAAACAAATCATAAAAAGAAGCGGAGCGAAAAAGTAGATGCTAAAGACACCAAGAAGACGAAAAATTAGAGAGGTTGAATTTAATAAAAATATTATTTCCTATAAGAATAGATAATTTTTTATTTTGTAAATTATCATTTGGTTTTGTATTTTAGAAGAAATTTCATTTCTTTAATTTATTTTACTACGTACAAGAAAAAATAGCGAAAATAATTTTTTTACATTTTGTGTTTTTATTGTGTGTACTCTAACTTCAAATATGAATAACTCGGCCGTTAAGAAAGTTGCCAAGCTGGGCTTGGGTTCGTTAGAAAGAGGGGACTTTTCTCTATTCGAATCACCCAAAACCTCAAAATCGACCCCTTGACACATAAACCCCCTTTTTCGTAGACCACGTCACATATATTGTATGATAAAGTCATGTGCCTGGGCACATCAGATTTTTTTATTTTGGAAATCGAATAGAAAATGGCGCAATTATGCATTTTTATACACGTGCAAGTACCCAAAAACTTCTTTATTAAACAAATCGAAATTTTGGGGATGTTTAGAAAATTTCAGCATGTTAACATCGCTTGATTTTTTTGTAGGTTTATTTAAAACGGAAGGTGAATGCTACTAATTTGCATGATAATTGAGACACTAGAATTAAAAATTAGGGAAGCGAAAGAAATAAAAAAAAGCAATTTATTGGTTTCGTATTTCGAGAGTTTAAAAGATAATTTATTCTAATAAGCTAGTTCAACGAAATTAGAATTTGTTTTCATACAACTCATGTTCGACAATTTTACGTCTATAACTCGTATAGGTAATAATACATTATCAAAATCCAGTTTAAATAAAGCAAGCACCACCAACTATGTACTTAACAAAATTTGTAACATTCTGTTATTTATAATCTACTCCCACGCTTGTTATTACTATTATCATCATCTACATGAATTTCGCAAACACGATTTGAATACGAGAACAGTATTCTCGTAATGATGCGTACGAAATCGAGCCAGAGATGGGCAGGAATGCAACAGAATTCAGGACACGGACGGACGGTTTGATGAATGTCTCAGATACGAAATAAGACCTTCCCCGGCGCGACACTAATATCTACGTATTATTTTGATCGACATTCACAATTGCGTATGAATTTTAAACAATGGCTTAATTTAGCGCAAAAAGGTTGGTCTGAAATTGCACAAGCGGTTAGCAGGCGACATCTACAACCAATTCGCGATACAATTGTTGAAGAATAATTGAAACAACTGAAGATCTCAAGAGGAATAGTCAAATATCAGTTTCCTAACTAATTTCTGGCCAAAAGTACAAATCCGAGGCCAAAGTGCATGCTTACGTTTATTTTTGTCAACTTATTTGATGACAAGTCCAATGAAGAAAATTATTTAGGTAATTAATAAATTACCGTACTAAGAACTGTACACAGAGAAAAATTTTATTTGCGGATAAAAACGCATTTATTTGAAATATTTGTTTGGTAGAAAGAACGTTAATTTGTGTCAAACAACTTATGTTTCCAGTTAAAAAGTTTGCAATTTGTGTATTATAAGAAATGAGATTTATTTACTTCAAATAATTATGATTGTGTTGAGTGAAAGAATTACATTTTTTTAAATTAACAAAATTGTTGGTCGAGTTAAAATGCTTGTTGAAGGAATTAATGAAAAGAATTTTTCGGAAGACTCGCAGTGTGCCACCTCCTTTTTGGGATGCCGCACATCCTCGACCAGTGCTTGGTCTTCCCAACCCAACATATAGTCAAGGTTAAGTTAGTAAAGTGTACTCTGATTTGGAATCCCAACTTGAACCTGCAGGCACTGTACTCTATAAGTTCTATACTGTCGATCATGCGGCTTTATACTCTCGGTATGTACGAAGTGCGAGGAGAGAGTTTACAGCGCCATCTAACAATACAGTTGGATGACATTAAAAATATATTTATTTGAATCAAAATATGATTTCTTTGGTGGAAGTAAACCTATTTTAAAGCCAAAACAAAAATATTACTTTAAAGGAAATAAATCTCTTCTTGTGTAAATATATTTATTTTAATCAAAATATGATTTCTTTGGTGGAAGTAAACCTATTTTTAAGCCAAAGACAAAATATTACTTTAAGCGAAATAAATCTCTCCTTATATACAAATTTATTTGTTAGAATCAAAATTATATTTCATTGGTGTAAAGAAACATTTTTTTAAAATCAAAACTAAAATATTACTTTAAAGGAAAGTAATTTTTGTTTGTATCCATATATATTTATTCCACTTAAATAAATATTTCAAATAAATTAATCTCTGCAAGCAAATAAACTAGAGTATTCAATGAAGTAAATATTGTTGGCGTCAAAGAAATATGTTTTGACCCAAAAGAATAAATTCAAACAAATACATTTCTTTGAAACAAGAAATCTTTTCTATCTGTGTAGAGTAGTCTTGCGTATATGGGGCACCAAAGAGAGTGGAGGCAGTTTTAGCAGTTAAACCCATGTTCTTTTTGCAATAAAAGAAACTATAGCTAACACTGTACAAGACTAATGAGAAACCCTTTCCAAAGTTAGAAGAGAAAAACTGTATGAATTCGTCGAAGATTTTCAGTCCACACTTTTCCCTTGTTCTGGAATTCTGTTCTGTAAGATGAATGCTCCAAAAGAGTCAGTAAATTTAAAATTCTTAGCTGCAAAATGTTGTAAATCTTTCAAAGTCCTTATTATTACACAGTGTTTATAAAAAGTAACGACCAATAAGGGTTTTAGGAGATTGCTTTTGTATTTAAAAGTATTTCGTATTTATATAATTTATATAATTTTCAAAAACGACGAGCTGTTGACACGGTAGAAATCCTTTTAACATTGTCTAATTGCTTTCTTTTAACATTTAATCGTCTTGTTACATTTACAGCACTTCAAGAACATGCGGTTTTCACAGTTCAATTTGTAATTCAAAAGAGTATTAAAAAACAGGAAAAATATACAGGATACTTTATTTAAATAACAACGTCGTCAAAAATGAAAAAATCTGATGTGGCCAGGCACATGACTTTATCATACAATGTATAAAATTAATAGTTTAGCTGCATGAGAATCTATTCTATAGAGATAAATCGTAGGTACATATTGTCAAAGCATCAGCATTTGACACTACCTACACTACGTCATTAGAATAATAGTTATTTATGTCACAAATGCGGAAAGTACGGAATAGCGCGACGAGCGGTGATGCGGCGCGTCACCGAAGGCGGAGTATCGCCGTCGGATATGAGCGAGTCGCGCTATCTAGTTTTTGGCAGGAGCGACATCAATGTTTATTGTGTTGCTTTTTAAGAAATACGTATTTAAAAAAAAATAAATGATTTCTGTATAGTAAATGCTAGGTTGGTACCACTTTGACGAAAGGTGCGTTCCGATTGGTAGGTAATGGTAGCTAATGGCGGTGGTAGAATACGAAATTATAGTATTTCTTACATATCGTGATAATGACACATATTAGTTTGCATGTACATAAACATGAGTCACCAGCAATTTTCTATTGGAAATACTATAACGGCGTCTGCTACCACTGCCATTATCACTAATGAAAACGCACCTTAAAAAGGTAATTCAAATTCTGACAGATTTATATTTGTTCATGACACATCCCTACCAACATACTAAAATAAAACTACACTCATCGCTATACTTTATTTATAATTTTCTCAATGTATCATTTTTAGAATTAGATATAGCGGCACGTTCCATAGTGGTTCTCCAACCTCTGATGAGATCAGCTGTTTTCGAATGTGACAACACAAAAAAATATTTGTCAAAATCCTGGCTACTATGTAATTTCATATCAATGCAGATGCGACCGATCTCGATCAAATAGAATTTGCTCTTGAAGGTAAACTATTAATTTTACCAAAAAATGTTATAGGCATAAATTATTCAAAATTTCCTCTACTTTAATTTATTAATTAACTATTTTGTCGAAATTACAGAAATTGCGGCTCAATTTCCAAATCCTTGAAAAAGGCTTAGAATAAACTAAAAAGCTAACTATTAATTTTACCAAAAAATGTCATAGGCATAAATTATTCAAAATTTCCTCTGCTTTAATTTATTATTTAACTATTTTGACGAAATTACAGAAATGGCGGCTGATTTCTAAAATCCTTGAAAAAGCCTTAGAGTAAACACCCAGTTCCTTTGGACCCTTTTGAACCAAAAGCTTTTCAACTCTAAGTTTGGTCATGAAACTTCTAAATATGAAGTTCTGTGCCGATACCTTTAGTAGTTTCTCCGGAAATGAATTAACAAAAATTGGGGACACACACACACACACACACACACACACACACACACACACACACACACACACACACACACACACACACACACACACACACACACACACACACACACACACACACACACACACACACACACACACACACACACACACACACACACACACACACACACACACACACACACACACACACACACACACACACACACACACACACACACACACACACACACACACACACACACACACACACACACACACACACACACACACACACACACACACACACACACACACACACACACACACACACACACACACACACACACACACACACACACACACACACACACACACACACACACACACACACACACACACACACACACACACACACACACACACACACACACACACACACACACACACACACACACACACACACCACACACACACACACACACACACACACACACACACACACACACACACACACACACACACACACACACACACACACACACACACACACACACACACACACACACACACACACACACACACACACACACACACACACACACACACACACACACACACACACACACACACACACACACACACACACACACACACACACACACACACACACACACACACACAACACACACACACACACACACACACACACACACACACACACACACACACACACACACACACACACACACACACACACACACACACACACACACACACACACACACACACACACACACACACACACACACACACACACACACACACACACACACACACACACACACACACACACACACACACACACACACACACACACACACACACACACACACACACACACACACACACACACACACAACACACACACACACACACACACACACACACACACACACACACACACCACACACACACACACACACACACACACACACACACACACACACACACACACACACACACACACACACACACACACACACACACACACACACACACACACACACACACACACACACACACACACACACACACACACACACACACAACACACACACACACACACACACACACACACACACACACACACACACACACACACACACACACACACACACACACACACACACACACACACACACACACACACACACACACACACACACACACACACACACACACACACACACACACACACACACACACACACACACACACACACACACACACACACACACACACACACACACACACACACACACACACACACACACACACACACACACACACACACACACACACACACACACACACACACACACACACACACACACACACACACACACACACACACACACACACACACACACACACACACACACACACACACACACACACACACACACACACACACACACACACACACACACACACACACACACACACACACACACACACACACACACACACACACACACACACACACACACACACACACACACACACACACACACCACACACACACACACACACACACACACACAACACACACACACACACACACACACACACACACACACACACACACACACACACACACACACACACACACACACACACACACACACACACACACACACACACACACACACACACACACACACACACACACACACACACACACACACACACACACACACACACACACACACACACACACACACACACACACACACACACACACACACACACACACACACACACACACACACACACACACACACACACACACACACACACACACACACACACACACACACACACACACACACACACACACACACACACACACACACACACACACACACACACACACACACACACACACACACACACACACACACACACACACACACACACACACACACACACACACACACACACACACACACACACACACACACACACACACACACACACACACACACACACACACACACACACACACACACACACACACACACACACACACACACACACACACACACACACACACACACACACACACACACACACACACACACACACACACACACACACACACACACACACACACACACACACACACACACACACACACACACACACACACACACACACACACACACACACACACACACACACACACACACACACACACACACACACACACACACACACACACACACACACACACACACACACACACACACACACACACACACACACACACACACACACACACACACACACACAGAAATTTTTTTGTACCTTGGTCACAAATGTTCAGGGGACCCATAAAGACCTATTTCCGCTAAAATCCCAATTTTTTTTTCGGAACGATTACAATACTTTACATACTGCGTATGATAAAGTAAAAACAGGAAAGATATACAGGATACTATATTTAAAAAAATGAATTTGGACTGCTTTTTACAAATACATAACCCTGTATATCCAAAAGTCATTCACGTTTCTAGCTTAAGTCTTTTCCCCTAAAGCTTTTATTTGGTTACTTTCTTCTAAACTTTGAGGACCAGATATTGACACGGAATAATTGTATTTTTTTGATGATATGGAATCGGAATCTTAGGTAATGTCAGAAAAGGAAATAGGAAATTAGATTTTATTAAAAGTAACAATTCAAAAAAACTATGGAAACTGTACCTCCAAAATTTAATTAATACGTAATTAAGAATGAGCTATCGCAGTTTTGGAAATATTTAAAATATTAAGAACATATTTATTTGCTAAGAATGCCCTTTTTTATTAAGATAATATATATTTTAATGCTACGAATTTTGATTATTAAATTGTTAACCTATTCATTACTTACTTTAAATATTATTGCAAAAGGTGTGATTTTAGTTAATTGTTCTGAAATTTTATATCAGTATTATTAGTATACAGGGTCCTGCAACTAAGCTCCCGTCTTCTGTAGCTCACTTACTCATTAAGCTAAGAGTTTGACATTTTGCAAGCTTACCCTGTACTTCAAGGTACAATTCAAGAAATTATTTTTTATTATACAGGCTGTTCCAAAAATTGCAACGCCATGGTAATATATTTTTTTAAATTGCATGCTATACATTTTTCTACACATTTGGAAGCCTTTTATGGTTGCCTACAGATCACCAAAATTTTATTGAAATCGGTTGAGTGACCGCAGCGGAAAAAAATAAAAACAAAAAAAAAATTATTTTGCATCGTA
Source organism: Melinopterus prodromus (assembly GCA_964023965.1). Lineage (NCBI taxonomy): Eukaryota > Metazoa > Arthropoda > Insecta > Coleoptera > Scarabaeidae > Melinopterus > Melinopterus prodromus. The sequence continues at coordinate 69,412,729 of OZ030392.1, forward strand.
GGCTTTAAAAATCAATAAAAACCACAAAATGCACCTCGTTAATAAAATTTTGCAACGTGCGTATTAAGTTAGATGTAATAGTCTCGTTAACCAAGTGACATTGATCCAAATTATACAGGGTGACCAAAATCGAGTGTCAAACTTGTAAAACTTCAAAGCGTGTTATTGTTATTATTTTAAATTGGAACCCATAAATTTTTTTATGTGAAATGATGCAGAATTAAAAAATAAATATTGTTTCTGAATACAACCGCATCACAATTCCCAATATTTTAAAAGTTATTCGCCAAAAACTCATTTTTCAACATTTCCAACGGCAATTTTAGATAATAAATATCGTACGTGGCTTTGAAAAACAATTTATTTCATAAAAAATAATAGACGTATTGTAGATTTGAGTGTACTTAATTAAGTAGTTATTCAAATGCTAAATTTACTGCATAATTTACCTATAGCGGTAAGGACGGAAATGTGACTATAGGTAAATTTTGCAGTAAATTTAGCAATTAAATAACTACTTAATTAAGTACAGTAAAATCTAAAATACCTCTCTGTGTTATTTTATGTAATAAATTGTTTTTCAACGCCACGTACGATATTTATTACCTAAAATTGCCGTTGGAAACGTTGAAAAAAAAGTTTTTGGCGAATAACTTTTAAAACATTGGGAATTGTGATGGGGTTGTATTCAGAAACAATATTTATTCTTTAATTGTGCATCGTTTCACCTAAAAAAAATATGGGTTCCAATTTAAAATAAGAACAATAGCGCGCTTTGAAGTTTGACAAGTTTGACACTCGATTTTGGTCACCTGTATAATTTGGATCAATGTCATTTGGTTTACGAGACTATTATCTAACAATAAGCGCGTCGCAAAATTTTATTAACGAGGTGCATTTTGTGGTTTTTATTGATTTTTAAAGCCTACGATGCAAAATCAATTTTTTTTTTGTTTTTATTTTTTTCCACTGCGGTCACTCAACCGATTTCAAAAAAATTTTGGTGATATGTAGGCAACCATAAAAGGCTTCCAAATGTGTAGAAAAATGTATAGCATGCAATTTAAAAAAATATATTACCATGGCGTTGCGCATTTTTGGAACAGCCTGTATAATAAAAAATAATTTCTTGAATTGTACCTTGAAGTACAGGGTAAGCCTGCAAAATGTCAAACTCTTAGCTTAATGAGTAAGTGAGCTACAGAAGACGGGAGCTTAGTTGCAGGACCCTGTATAATATTTTTGTATAAAAAAGTAATTTCTCTTAATTCAACATTGCATATGGAGGCCCCCAAATTCGCTATTATTATTACTAGCTATTACTTTCTGTACCTTCGTCTAATTTGTTACTAATATTTGCCTTTTTTACATTTATTCCTACCTTATTCTTAAAAAAAACTTACAAGAGATCGTAACGATCACGTCATCCTTTCTCTATATTATACCTTTAACCACATATTATAACATCCAGCATACCCAATAAACCATAAGAGAAATCTAGCAATGTTTCGTGTGCGCGATTACCCAATAAAATACCTTAATTGTTTGCGCAAGTGTCAGTTTCGTGTTGCAGCGGCATTCCGGTAAACAAAAATCTTCTCGTCCGCGAAAACGAATAAATAATATAACGAGATGCGGACACGAGCCTAGGACTTAGCTATGCCTAGCCGTGCTAGTCAGGCTAGTAGACAGGCTACTCAGGCAAGTCGCCTCGTCTATCCGAGACGACCGTCGGTTGTCACTTAGATTTAATTTTTCCTTGATTATAAAATGCAAGAATGTCGCTTGCGAAACTTGAGATGAATACCTCAATTGATCTACTAGCTGGCTCAAGTTCTATATACACGTATGTGTGTGTAGCCAATGGCTTTGTTCGACAATTTACAATTGTTTATATAGTACACACATAAAAATTTTACGGAGAGAATTTGCACGTAGTTAGTTGTACACAAAAAAGAGTGATTTTTTCTCCGAAAATCGGTTGATTGTGTGCTAAAAATTGTTGATATACGTAATATCGGAGTTAATTTAACTACATAGCACGGAGTTGAAAATAGTTTATATCCGAAATGGTGAAAATTTTCACTGGAGCTGTGAAATGAAAATTAACACCATGCAGGGTGTTGAAATAACTGACAAAATGAGAGAAAGTACACCTTTTTGGAGTTGATATGACTGAACATTGTGACGGAGTGATAAAACTCCTAAAAGTAAACATTAATTCCCAGTGTAATATTGATTTCTACGTCCGTTTTGGAGTGAATAATCTCCAAAAAGGTAAGATTTATACTGTAAAGGCAAAAACTTACGGTTTGACAACAACAGGCGTCAACATGTCGCCACCAAGACGGTTTGCAGTTTGCTTCGCAGTGTGTTGTGGTCGTCACTTATACTCCTAAGTTTGCGGGGTACAGTTGAGAGTGAGTTTCATTTCCATTACGTTTAATATTTTATATGTAAGTAGGTACATTATTATTTCAAATGGAGCACTGTATTTTCATACGAGTTAAATACGGACAAATACAAAAATGGGTCAGAATTATCAACGATGTATTAAATTTCGACACAATTAATACTACAGGTAAGTTACTTATATTACTACATATGTATGTATGTACGTCGACATATGTATGCGTGTACATTACTTATTCGTTGTGCTCACATGCTTTTATAATTTTGTAGTTTATAAAAATGTTACGCACACTACTAATGTACTATAGAAAAAAGCTTGTGAAGATACCGGCTAGTCAAATGCGCAGTACGTTTGTTGCCGCATTTGTGGTACCTTCATACCGAGTATGACAGTGCATTGTACCTACAGAATGCATGTCGATTTTTGTGTTTTTTTTTATGAAGGAGTGTGTATTACTTTGTTCGGTAACGCGTTTTTTTTTTTTTCTTCTATTTGCCTTACAACATACAAAAATACAACAATTCTGCAGATATTTCTTTTTTTTATGTACAGTTGGCAAACTATTTAAAATAGCAGAGACAAAATATCAAGATATCAAGTATTATGATGACGCGAGTTATGAAATCGACAAGGAGTTATTGGGAGACTTCATATGGCACAGTCAACGAGGAATTACTTTGGTAATAAAGACGGGCGAAGAGGATGACGATGTTCATACAAATCCTTATACACATTCCTTATAATAAGGCGAATGATATGTATATAGTTACCAATTATATTATATGTACTTAGTTATTAATGAAAGTAGGTACTCTAGACTTTATGTACTCTGTTATATTTGATATTAGTTATTAATTTATTATTATTAATATTTATACGGAGATTATTGTTATATTTAGGATAAACTGTATTTTATTTATTGAGTATTGTGCAAACATGTATATTCATTTACTTGTTCTTTCGAAAAATAAATTGTTAAAATGTATTTTTGATTTTTACTGGTCCCCGTCATATTCCTAATAAAGATAAGAACCGCTCTGAAAAAAAAAACAATTCTATTTGGTACATATTTAACTTCATTACGTACACAAACAACTCTTTTAGGGAAAGAATAATTTCGCCAATAAAAGATAAGCACCCCGCAACAGGGTAATTTTAACACTAATAAAGGAGTTACGTAACATCTCCACGGATGTATTTCACTACTACAGAAGAACTTTTGCACTCCGGAACGCGGAAGTTTGACACGCGGGGAGATTATTTTATGTCTATAAAGGAGTAAATCTGCATTTCCCTAAACATATATTTTCAACTCCGTTACAAATAATAATAACTATAAAAAGAGTGAATGAGCTCTGTAAAATTTCAACTCCGTCTGATTTAACTACATGCGCAAACGGTCGCGAGGGAGATCCATAGCGGTGTTGAATCGGTGTTAAATCCAACTCCGTATTTTTATGTGTGTATCGACCAAGTTTGACATATCTCCTAATTTAACTGCTGGTTTAAATAACTGAAGGCGTACAAACCAACATACTAAACAAAATCCACAAAATTTTAATTATAAATACTAGACTTGTAATTTAATCTACATGAGTATTGTATTTAACGTTTCCATACGATATGTGGAATGCTGTGACATTCACCTGCATACTGCATACATACTTACGAAACAAACGGCAGTGATTCAGTTAATACTTCACAGCCAGATATATACCTGGTAGTCATTGCCATCAAATACACTACTGCGATTAGATAGGTGGCGGCAGGCCGGTTGCCCTTCAAATGCAGAATTTATACGACTATTTTTGCCGGATCAAGTACGTTAAGCTACATGTCCAACGTACATGAAACACAATCTAAACAAGATAGACGTTACTCAACCGCCAATGAGGAAGTACTAGATACCTACATGTATGTACATTGTCTGTATATACAAATTAATTTCATTCCGATCCGCTGGTTTGTGATATAGAACAAAATTACGATTAGTTGTCTTTTTATATCAGAAACCAACAATATTAGTTGGAATTCAATCAGTTTTCAAGAGCGAATATTCGAATCCAGAAATATGTACATATAAGAAATTGACAAAGTCATGATAAAACTAGTAAGAAAATTATCTTCAGCCGTGCTGAAGTTAAAATACTCCCTAACGTAAAATATTAAAAAAAAAAACATGTAAAGCGATTTTGTCCATTCTCGAACTTGTCCTTACTTTTGAAGAAGAGATAAGCTTGTATACCAAATTTCAGATCAATTACTTCAAAATTACGGCGGTTATCGTGTACACAGATGTTGCGGCAAACTCAATATACCCTCGCCTAATGTGGTGGGTATAAAAATAGTGTAACATATAATAACTATGTACATTTAAACAAACGAACTTCAAACGTTTTGTTTTAGAAAGGCAATGTAGTCTTAATAGTGTTGTCTATTGTTTATTGTTTTCTCGTTTTAAAATGCTATTATTTTTCTTGTATCTATGTTCTAAAAACAATTGAAAATGACTCACATTGAATATTCGGGTTGGCTGGTGAACTGGTGATTGAAATTCCTGAAGATGCCATCTTGATGAAGTCTTGTAGTATTTGTAGTTTTCGAACCTGCAACCAAGAAACTTTCATAGGTAAATATACTTAGCAAATAATAACAATTAAATAACATTTAATGAAATATTGTTTGGTTTGTCTTTCTCAAACTCCACATAAAAAATGTAATGACAAATAAACTTTTATCGACATTTAAGCACATTTTTTCACGCTACACGAAAATGGTCATTTTTCTAAAAAAATTTCGAATCCATATAAACTGCAGGTGATCCAAATATTGCATTAGAGTAGGTAACATATTAAATCATTAATTACACAATCAGGAGAAAAATATCGAAACTAGCTTTGCTTTTGTATTACTAAATTTAACGTCTACATACCTACCTACATAGCGATATTAAATATAATATTTTCATTTATAGGTTCTATCTCTATTATCGGATTCATAAAATGAAACATGGACAACCCGTGGTGAATATAACCCAAAAAATATAATTTGAATTAAAACTAAATCTGATGTGGCCAGCACATTACCTACTTTATCATAGGTACTATACAGCAGTGCCTCGTCATGGCAATCTCGACGCATCTGCGTGTCGAATTCGTGTACAACGCAAACGCTGATGTTCTGACAGTACCGTCAAAAGATCAAAATATCTGTCAAATTCTGGCTAACTAGTTTTAATGCAGACAAGGTCTCGACCAAGTAGAATTTGCTCATGCAGTTAAACTATGAATATTAGTAGTTTAATTTATTATCTAACTATCTTGACAAAATTACTGAAACGGCGCACACTGGGGTCTAGACCGGTGAAAGATGGCAGAAACTTGAAATGTCAAACTTGACACTTAGGTTAATATTTACTAATAAGTGATAGGTTAAGAACACTTGCAACATGTATCGGTGCAGAAATGATGGTGGGAGGTCTTATGCGCTTCCCGCACTGGTCTGAAGTTGCACCTTATATTGCTTTCATAGTAAAGTGTCAAATGCGTACAAAAAACCTCCAGATTTAAAGTCACATTTCTTCAATTGCGTTGAATAATTACATTTCCAGTATCATGAAGTCCTCAGACACAGGTTTGTAGTTAACTTTAGCATTACATTTATCCTCATACATTCAAAAACAACTTAGCTATTGTAAAAATAAGCAGTGCGTGTTTCATTAGAATAAGAATTTATAATTCATTTTTATTTTTATAATTATAGTTGGCGACCGTGCACTTCCGGGCTAAGTGTACTACTTTTTATGAAAGCCGAACTAATGAAGTTTTAAAATCATCAATAACATTTTGCTGATATATGCAAACGCATTCACGGTAATTTATTGGTTAACACACTGTCCGCCCGGCTATTCCGACAAGTTGACATAATTTTATTATTTCTTGTATTTTGTTTTGTCCAGGACCCGGCTGCAGTGATGTTGTTTTTGCAAGACGGATATTGTTTGATATAATACAGAAGTCCAATAAGATAAAATTTTAAGAAAAGATAAACATTTTGAAAGAATTCGTGCGAATTCAGACCAAATGTCCGGACATTTTATATTCTTAAATAAGAGCTTATCTTATTTCATATCTGAATTTAAACAGAAATGGATAAAATCTGCTAGAACTAAAACTTTATTTCTTAAATATAATGAAAAATGGTTGAAAACATCCATCAGATTCCCGAATTACTCAATAACCAAAACGAAAAATATTAGATGTAAAGAAAATAAACTGCTTCCGGGTTATGCCGCGTGTTAAGATTTGTAAATGCTGACGTTTCGCGAACCATGTTGCTCGCTTCTTCAAAGCTAATTGAATACTGAAGCCCTACCAAGCCAATCTCCCTCGAAATTCATTGTGTCCAGACTCGTGGCAGTGTTGTGCAACAGCGGACTGTTGAATCTTGCGTAGCCGGGTGTCTCTACTGTGCTCCTTGACTCTACATTCGATACGTCGTCCTGTCTGTCAATCAAGAAAAATGTCCCGACAATTGACAAACCAAGATATCCTTAATAGGTGGTTGATTTCATCTGACCCGTATATATCGTCTATGGAAGAGACGCCTAGGTCGTCTAGAAAGGAATTTAATATAGAAGTTTTAAATATGTTAATTCCTGCAGAAATTAATGTTAGTGGCAGTAATGTAAACACGCAAATAATTACTATACAAATAGTGACTAAATACTCATTAATTAAGCACATAAATGACGTAAGTCTAGTAAAATAATCATTAATTTTTCACATACAAGTTATTTCAATCAATTACCTGCCCAAAAAGCGACTAAAATAACTTCTGCCAGCTTTTCTGGGTCCGGACCCCACTGTGCGGCGGCTTATTTGCAAAATCGTTGAAAAAATGCTAAGAGTAAACCTCCATTTTACAAGAAATCCCAACCAATCTTTCTGTAATTTAGAAAAGATTTTTTTCCATTAGAAAACAAACGTTTTCATTAATTGTTGATTGTAAAAATATTACATTGTTTTTGGGTTGTTATGTAAGTTTTGTATGTATAAAAACCCCGCATAGGTGTTATGTATGTTTCATTTTATAAAACTAATAATTGTTAGATAGCAAGTATTTGAAATGAAACATAGTAATATATAATGGTACTTATCTACTGAAATACAGTGGATATTTACAGCGGTACTACTATTAAACAATGTTGATTATCATAGCAACCAAAAGGAAAAAAAATATTGGCAAAATTGTACAGCATCTAATTCTACTAAAGACGTGTGCAACAGGAATTTTTATTATATGTCGTATTACGACAGTTTCTTAAACAATAAAAAATAAACAGGTATAACAACAAGCAGTAGAACAAGACGCAGGATACATATGATACAACACACGTGTTCTTATACATATTATAAGGGTTTAAACTATTACTAAAATCGCCTTTCCTCAAAGGCGCGCGATTTGGTATATTTGAGTGCTAATATTGTATAGAATTATATTTACACTATATACTGATTTGTTCAAAGCAAATAAAACAGTTCACTTCCCTGTCAAACCAAGTTTTATTTAGCTGACACCAAAACCACAGAGCAACGAAAGGACTAAGCTGTATTTGTACGATACACATAAATGCGCTACGGGTTGCAAAACTTAATGCACACTATAATCTCTCCAGGGCGCAATTATAATTTTCTTATGGTACAATTTAGATTATTGAACGCTCTTACCATATTTTCAAATGCGGATTTATTTAAACTATTGAACATATATTTTTTTTTAATTAACAATTATTTTTTGGGATGCACATTATATTTTTATAGGGGTAACGATTGTATTGCACATTTATTTAAGTGCACAAATATATTATGAAAGTTACGTTCAAATATATTAACGTACAATTATTTATTCTGGTGCACCATATTATAAATATATTGCACATTTCCTTTTTTTAATGCTAAAGGCATTTTTTGCAATGCTCAAATATTGTTTGTATTGGTCAAATGTTTTTTGTATTGGTCAAATATTTTATCAAATTCTTACAATAAATGCACGTTTCATTTTATATATTGCGCAAATAATTTGTAGGTACTGTTATCTAATGCTTGGAGAGAATATTTGTTAGGGGATGCTTCCCTATTGCATTATTTCGTCGTCGATATATGAAAACGTCAGAGACACGACAACGGAGAATCAATTAGTGTCAAGCGTTGAGCAGCTTCAAAATAAATTTTCCGACGATTTCCCGATTTTTTCTTTTACTTTTTCTCTTGTCCTGGCGGCGTGCAATCCGCCGTTTCCTCTGATTCGCAATCCATACTAGCAGATCGACAATTACAATTTTCCTTTGACGGATTGCAGGCGAATTTCTTTTACGCCCTTTTGGGCTCCATCTGGCGGGCGTATAGAGAAGCCTCCGGACACGCGCATACCCATAATTGAAAATGTCACGGACCAATTTGTCTTTGAATTTATGCGCGACGTCCAACGTCGGTTTTAATCGGATCCGATGTTTTTAATTAAGCATACGGGTGGGCAAGAGCGCTGTGAAAAAATGTTTATATCTACGATCTGATTGGAAACAAGTAAATGAGGTTAAAAGGAAGAACTAGGTGCCCTTTGTGCGGGTGGTATTATGCACTTGACAGGTACGTTAATTTTGCTGTGGATGGATATCCGTTTGATGCTAAAATGATGCTAAAAACACCATTTTTACTATGTTAGAAACTTTGAACGCAAACTGTGTCCGATCCAATCGCCCGATGTTGACGGTTCAAACGGTATCGGATGGGAAATTGGCCGAGGAATTCATTTCTGAAAGGCGCGTTGCTCTAAGGTGCGCGGTCCGCGAAAAAAACGCGATAACCCGCGGAAATTATAGTTTCCCACTTTCTGGCCAAACCGTACACGCTACGGGAAAACCGACCTCACAGTTGAATTCAGCACATCCCAATGCATAAGCATGACTACATTAGAACGCTCTATCTCTCAAAAAGTTATAAGTGTTTTTTCGGTCTAAATTTAGCACTTTTAGATAGAAAAAAATTGAACATTGCAACCGTTGGTGATAGAAAGGTTTACTCACTACCAAATGATAGCTCTCGTTGAGTCTATCAAAAATATGTATACTTCTGTATGCCTAAGATTTACCATTTGCATGTTATGTGGTCTTTTTCGCTTATTTTTGTTCTATTTGAAAAACCGTAATTTCAGCACAACTCGGTAACCAGTAGAGACAGAGAGTTTTCCTATGTAAATTTGTAATCAGCGCACCCATTTTAGTAAGATAGCAAAGGTTTCATGTTGATCCGGGTCCTAGTTTTAGAGATAGGAGTACCAGTTCAAAATTATAGTTTAAAATACGTGATTTCTTACAAAATTTTATCCAATCGGCAACAACTCAACTACCTTCAATTAAATTAAATTTGTGGTTCTTGGTACAATTTTTGACGCTGATTATGACGGTATAATTTGATTTTACTTATTTGGAACGGTTCGGCAGTTATTACGCTTCCAATTTTCAAAAATGATGCTAATAACACCATTTTTGCTATGTTAGAAACTTTGAACGCAAACTGTGTCCGATCCAATCGACCGATGTTGACGGTTCAAACGGTGTCGGATGGAAAATTGGCCGAGGAATTCATTTCTGAAAGCCGCGTTGCTCTAAGGTGCGCGGTTCGCGAAAAAAACGCGATAACCCGCGGAAATTATAGTTTCCCACTTTCTAGCCAAACCGTACACGCTACGGGAAAACCGACCTCACCGTTGAATTCAGCACATCCCAATGCATAAGCGTGACTACATTAGAACGCTCTATCTCTCAAAAAGTTATAATTGTTTTTTCGTTCTAAATTTAACACTTTTAGATAGAAAAAAATTGAACATTGCAACCGTTCGTGAAAGAAAGGTTTACCCACTACCAAATGATAGCTCTCGTTGAGTCTATCAAAAATATGTATACTTTTATCTGCCTAAGATTTACCATTTTCATGTTATGTGGTCCATTTCGCCTATTTTTGTTCTATTTGAAAAACCGTAATTTCAGCACAACTCGGTAACCAGTAGAGACAGAGACTTTTCCAATGTAAATTTGTAATCAGCGCGCCCATTTTAGTAAGATTTAGAGATAGTTTTAGAGATAGGAGTGCCAGTTCAAAATTATAGTTTAAAATATGTGATTTCTTCCAAAATTTTAGCCAGTCGGCAAAAACCCAACTACCTTCAATCAAATTAAATTTGTGGTTCTTGGTACAATTTTTTACGCTGATTACGCCGGTATAATTTGATTTTACTTATTTGGAACGGTTCGGCAGTTATTACGTTCCGAATTATCAAAAATGATGCTAAAAACACAATTTTTACTATGTTAGAAACTTTGAACGCAAACTGTGTCCGATCCAATCGACCGATGTTGTTAGTGTTAGACTCTAACCCTAGAATCTAAATATAGTAACCACATTATTTAAATTTATATAAACTTAATAACGCAAACTAGACAAAATAGTATAATACACTCGATTTATAAGACATCTTGTACAAATTAAATAAAACAGGTCGCAAAACAGCACCTTGCGGTACCCCCAAGCTGTTTATTAATTCACTTGACACATTTTTTCTCAATTGTTTGTTATCTAATTTCTTCCTAAAGCTTTTCCCAACGAATTCGTGGATAATTAAAGAACAACACAGCCTCAAAGACGTTACAGACGTATTACAGAAGTATACCAGTCGCTTGTACATCGATTACATAAACAACCATTACGAAATTTTGCACGACATTTCTCAACGTTTCAGGCGCGCGTCTCCTGAAATGTTGTGGGGTCGTTTCCGGGCCAACTCGCGCCTGCACCTGAAGGAAATTGACTGAAATTTGTCTCGCATAGCGTAAAATATCGTAATTTGTCGCCCGTCCACCTACACACGTGTCACATCTTCCGATAGGTCGTCTCTGACGTGTCAGGACGACACAAGAGAAACGAAAAAAAAAATGAAATATTGACACGCTCGTGGCTGGCACGTGGTGAGACCCGTGACAGCGCAACATAGGACCCAAGGGTGTGGTCAAAAATGCTTCTAGCTACCTTACACGGCTGTCTGTTGGACCTCCAGGTAAACATACAGAATAATGTAGAAGTAGGTGTGACAATAATAGCGTGCCATGAAATTATGGTTGTTAAAAATGGCGGAGAATGCGTTTGGATAAAGATTGATAGTGGATTGAAAAGTGGACGTGGCTGCGGGACAGTCCCAGGTTTTTTTAAGAAAGGTTAGGATATTGTGGGTAGGGACTTGAAAATATTATACCAACAATAACAAAAAATTACGACATATTTCTGGTTAGTTGGATAAAATAAGAAATATACAACTATTACCAGATAACTTTATAAGGAAATATTAGTTTAAAAACAGTTACAAATGTAACCAAAATTCCTTAACCTGCTTGAATTTGGGGTTTACCTTATAAGCAAATATGGTCTTATATGTTTTTCTATTCCTTAAGAAGTTACAGCCGTTTGAAATGTTAACACACAAAGAAAAATAAAAGATAAAATACATATCAAACAATGCGAAAACGAAAAAATAATATAATCAATACCCATTACAACAATAAAAAGTAAATAAATATAAGTAACAAATTAAAATCCACATAAAAATTTTAATAGATATAGGGATGTACTTTTTAGAATTAATTACCCAATGTATCTGATCCATAAACGTGTATAATAATAATTTGTATCCCAACTACTTTGCTCGTAATCGCACATGAAGCGAAATCATAACATTCAACCACCAATAAACAACGTAAAATCTAAGTTTCAAAAATCCTCCTGAACAAACTAGAATAGATAGAGGGCTGTACTTCTTAGAATTAATTACCCAATGTATCTGATCCTTAAACGTGTATAATAATAATCTGTATCCCAACTACTTTGCTCGTAATCGCACATGAAGCGAAATAATAACATTCAACCACCAATAAACAACGTAAAATCTAAGTTTCAAAAATCCTCCTGAACAAACTAAAATAGATAGAGGGCTGTACTTTTTAGAATTAGTTACCCAATGTATCTGGTCCATAAGCGTGTATAATAATAATTTGTATCCCAACTACTTTGCTCGTAATCGCACATGAAGCGAAATAATAACATTCAACCACCGACAAACAACGTAAAATCTAAATTTCAAAAATCCTCCTGAACAAACTAAAATAGATAGAGGGCTGTACTTTTTAGAATTAGTTACCCAATGTATCTGGTCCATAAGCGTGTATAATAATAATTTGTATCCCAACTACTTTGCTCGTAATCGCACATGAAGCGAAATAATAACATTCAACAACCGATAAGCAACGAAAATCTAAGTTTCAAAAATCCTCCTGAACAAACTACAATAGATAGAGGCCTGTACTTTTTAGAATTAATTACCCAATGTATCTGATCCATAAACGTCTAAAATAATAATTTGTATCCCAACTACTTTGCTCGTAATCGCACATGAAGCGAAATAATAATATTCAACCACCGATAAACAACATAAAATCTAAGTTTCAAAAATCCTCCTGAACAAACTAAAATAGATAGAGGGCTGTACTTGTTAGAATTAATTACCCAATGTATCTGATCCATAAACGTGTATAATAATAATTTGTATCCTAACTTCTTTGCTCGTAATCGCACATGAAGCGAAATAATAACATTCAACCACCGATAAACAACATAAAATCTAAGTTTCAAAAATCCTCCTGAACAAACTAAAATAGATAGAGGGCTGTACTTGTTAGAATTAATTACCCAAGAAGAAGAATTACCCAATGTATCTGATCCATAAATGTGTATAATAATAATTTGTATCCCAACTACTTTGCTCGTAATCGCACATGAAGCGAAATCATAACATTCAACCACCAATAAACAACGTAAAATCGAGGTTTCAAAAATCCTCCTGAACAAACTAAAATAGATAGAGGGCTGTACTTTTTAGAATTAATTACCCAATGTATCTGATCCATAAACGTGTATAATAATAATTTGTATCCCAACTACTTGGCTCGTAATCGCACATGAAGCGAAATAATAACACTCAACCACCGATAAACAACGTAAAATCTAAGTTTCAAAAATCCTCCTGAACAAACTAAAATAGATAGAGGGCTGTACTTTTTAGAATTAATTACCCAATGTATCTGATCCATAAACGTGTATAATAATAATTTGTATCCCAACTACTTGGCTCGTAATCGCACATGAAGCGAAATAATAACATTCAACCACCGATAAACAACGTAAAATCTAAGTTTCAAAAATCCTCCTGAACAATCTGAAATAGATAGAGGGCTGTACTTTTTAGAATTAGTTACCCAATGTATCTAATCCATAAGCGTGTATAATAATAATTTGTATCCCAACTACTTTGCTCGTAATCGCACATGAAGCGAAATAATAACATTCAACCACCGATAAGCAACGAAAATCTACGTTTCAAAAATCCTCCTGAACAAACTAGAATAGATAGAGGGCTGTACTTTTTAGAATTAATTACCCAATGTATCTGATCCATAAACGTGTATAATAATAATTTGTATCCCAACTACTTTGCTCGTAATCGCACATGAAGCGAAATCATAACATTCAACCACCAATAAACAACGTAAAATCTAAGTTTCAAAAATCCTCCTGAACAAACTAAAATAGATAGAGGGCTGTACTTTTTAGAATTAATTACCCAATGTATGTGATCCATAAACGTGTATAATAATAATTTGTATCCCAACTACTTGGCTCGTAATCGCACATGAAGCGAAATAATAACACTCAACCACCGATAAACAACGTAAAATCTAAGTTTCAAAAATCCTCCTGAACAAACTAAAATAGATAGAGGGCTGTACTTTTTAGAATTAATTACCCAATGTATCTGATCCATAAACGTGTATAATAATAATTTGTATCCCAACTACTTTGCTCGTAATCGCACATGAAGCGAAATCATAACATTCAACCACCAATAAACAACGTAAAATCTAAGTTTCAAAAATCCTCCTGAACAAACTAAAATAGATAGAGGGCTGTACTTTTTAGAATTAATTACCCAATGTATCTGATCCATAAACGTGTATAATAATAATTTGTATCCAAACTACTTTGCTCGTAATCGCACATGAAGCGAAATCATAACATTCAACCACCTAAAAACAACGTAAAATCTAAGTTTCAAAAATCCTCCTGAACAAACTAAAATGGATAGAGGGCTGTTAGAAGTCAGCATGTGTTGTACGTTAATAATATGCAAATACAAATATTATTATTTCAATCACATAGGTACGGTAAATGAGTCAACAATTTCGGCTTTCATAATTTTGCGGAGCACTTGCAACAAGCTCGCGGAGCACCAGTGTTCCGCGAAGCACCGGTTAAGAACCACTGCTGTAGATAATAATAGATCATACAATAACTAATACATGAGCGTGACTAACCTTTAATTCAATTAACATTAATAACTTTGGATATGTTTATAATAGTAGTTATCCATCTACAGAAAAGCAATTATCTGGATGTTGCTGATATTTTCCATGAAAACATCCGGACAACAAATTTGCCCATTCAACCATTTCTAGGATAATCAGAAATTTAAAGCAGACTGGTTCTGTTCAAAATCTCTTTAAGAAACCATATTATACCAAAATAATAAAAGAATTATTCAAATTTATAAAAAATAGATTAAAACGAACCTTTTAGTATTACTGGCATTGACTAATATTTGTCATAAAAGTAAGAATAAAAAAAACTGTGACTATATTTAAATATAATTTTTACTTGTAAATAACATTCCCAAATAAAGTTTATCAATAATAATGAAAATAAAGGTTCATTACTCTTATCACAACTTAATATATTCTGAATCCCTCGGTATATGGCACCGAAATTTACATATTTGACTATTGCCGTTTTGGTTTGATACAAGCCGCCAACTTTTATAAAGAATAAAATTTTCTGTGAAATTGATAATTAAAAAAAAATCCATATGATGCGGACTCTCCTGGACACACTGTATGTATAATTGTCGTGAGAAAACCAAAATTTGTCCTACTGAAAAAAAGGTCACCCTTAAATAAATAAATAACTATCTTCTATCTCTACATAACCTAAATATTCACCACCGCGTCTGTAATGACTCATCCTGCATAATAACCTCCAGCATAATTCAGACGCAATAGAAACATTTTCACATGCTGAACACTTTATATCCAACATATTGCTATTAGAACCTATACTATATCAAAGAATATTAAGCCCATAACCACTTTAGAACACAAACATCCCAGCCAAATCAACAGCTGTTGCGTAATAATAATAATAAATTCTTTATTCATAGCAACATATGCTAACAAAAATCTCAAAGTAATATAATGTGCATATAAAAAACAAAAAAATACATAACAGCTAACTCTATAAAAACCAAACAACAATCAAAACAAGAAAGAAACTTCAATCCTCACATAAATTACATACATTCAGATATCAACATTTTCCAAACAAAACATTCTGCATCTTCTTTTAAACAAAATAATGGTCTCAGAATTTTTCAGACTCGCTGGTAGACTGTTAAATTGCGCCAGCCCTCTATAAAACAAATCATTTTGACCAAAACTGGTTAGTACCGTACGTATATAAAAATCGCTTTTAGTTCTTGTATTGTAATTATGGACATCATTTACAAGTGTCAGTTTATTGGTCAAATGGCTAGGATACATTCCATTCTTCATTTTGTAAACAAACAACATTGTGTTACAAAACATTGTTTGTCTGACACTCAACAACGATGTAGCCTCCAACATAGATTTAATGCTTATAAATCTCTTACACCCCAAGACAGATCTAAGTGCCACGTTTTGTTTCCTCTGCATACAATCAAGTTGCGTATTATTGAGCATATTCAGAATTGTAGGGCAAAAGTGGAAATGAGGAAGTATTATAGATTTATATATTAGCATTTTAGACCAATAGCTCAAGTTATTTCCCAGCCTTCCCAATAAATAACTCTTCCCTCCTACCTTCTTAATAACATACTTCGCATGACTAGAGAAACTCAAGTGTTCATCCAGGAATACACCCAAATATTTGCATTCACCTACTTGTTCGACAATCTTATCACTTATTCTAAGGCCTACATGATTTCCAGTGTCAATCAAATTAAATTTACTCTTAATGATCATAAATTTTGACTTTTCAACATTAAGAGACATACTATTGCATTTCAACCATTTACATACTTTGACTAGCTCTTCATTTAATACTTTGACTACTTCGTCCGGGCTATCGCCAACATAATAAATTAACGTATCATCCGCAAACAGTTGTATGTTACATTTTTCCATACAGTTGATAATATCATTTATATAAAGGATAAATAAGAGCGGACCCAACACTGTTCGCTGCGGCACACCATATTTAGTTGGCTTCGGCGAAGACACAGCCGCACTGTTAAATTTAGTTTGTTGGCTCCTGTCTGTCAAGTAACCCTCCAACCACATCAACACCTCACCACCAAAACCATATTTTTTTAATTTGAGCAGTAGTAGATCTCTATTAATTGTTTCGAAAGCTCTCTTAAAGTCCAACAACACCACGCCCACAATCCTTTTATTGTTTATTGCCTCTTTCCAGATTGACAATGCTGACTGAATTGCACTTTCACACGAATTCTGCTGTCTGAATCCCGCTTGGTAAGGTGTTAGTAAGTTATTGCTCTCCACATAATCCCGTATCTGATCGCTGACTATCAACTCAAGAAGTTTCTCATAGACTGGTAACATGTTTATGGGACGATGCTCTTCACACTTTATGGTATTTGATTTCTTTTCAACAGGTATTATTGTAGACGTCTTCCAAGCCCGGGGAAAGCATCCCTGACGGAGACTTTCATTTATTAAGCTTAGGAATCTGTCACCAATGACTTCAAAAGCCAATTTCATAATTTTTGCCGTGATCCCCTCCACACTGCTGCTTTTATTTTTGATTTTTCCGACTATTTGTTTTAAGTAACTAAATTCAACTGTTTTAAATTTATGGAACTTGAGCTGTATATCCCTCATTTGATCCAGTGAAAAGCTCATCTGATTCACATCCAGATCTTCTGCTATCTCATCTATGCTGTCCAGAAAATACTTATTGAACTTTTCTGCTATACATTCTTCGTCTTTTTCTACCATATTGTTGAATGTAATTTTATCCTTATTATTTTGTCTTGTAGGTCCTATTAATGTTTTCAGAGCTTTCCACATTTTTTTGGGGTCATCCTTTACATCGTCTATTTTTCTGTTAAAATATCTTTTCTTTTGTTGTCTTATTAGAGCGACTACATGATTTCTTTGTCTTGTGTATGTCAACCAATCCTCCTTCTTCTGTGTCACTATAGCTGTTCTGTACCTTTGATCCCTTACCACGCACTCCTGTTCAACGTCCAAACTCCACCATTTTTTGTTTGCCCATTTTATGTTAATGAATTTGTTCACCACAGGTGCATGTTTATTTAACGTATCTAATATTGTATTTACCAGAGAGTTGGCCTGGACGTCTACGTTCGAAGAGTCTGGATACCATTTGGATTCCATTAATTCCAATTGAAACTGCACTTCCCTGAAACTTCCATAATCTCTAGTTACCATTTTTTGTGCTGGTATGACATCACTGGATGGTATTGTCACAGCTATCACGGAGTGGTCTGTGATTTTTGGGGTTTGTTTCACTTCACATTTAATTTCCTTTTGGTTTGTTATAATCAGATCAATTCTCGTACTGCTGGTGTTTGTTATCCGGGTATCATTATCAACAAGTTGATATAATCCACCCATCTGTAATAATGATTTTAATTTACTCGGGTAATACGAATTTTCATTGATATTTAAATTAAAATCACCAACCAACATGAAGGGGTCAGGCTTTGTTGAGTATTCCTCGAGAAGCTCTTCCAACCATGTCAAAAAATCCGAGTGACTGCCATTAGGAGAGTGGTACAAATTCAGTAAATTGCATCTTTGTCCCTGCATCGTTACTCGAATTCCAATTATCCACATATTCATATGCATACAGTGACTCATTATTTTAGTAAATTTAATTTCCTGTTTGACATAGATGGCCACTCCCCCAGTATGACGACTTGAAGACATCTGATGCACTGCCACATAGCCGTCAATACTAATTTCGTGATCTTCAAGAATTTCAGTTACGTGTGTCTCGGACAAGCAAACCACAAGTGGTCTCTCTTTATTAATCAAAATTTCCAGTTGAGTTTTATGTGGCAATAGGCTTTGAATATTGACATACAGAATCCTTTGTTGTAGTTGCTATCTCTTTTCACTTTCAAAAATTTCTGGATAATTTACTCGCTTTTGAAGTTGGTTCCAAATTCTTTTGTAGGCTTCACAATTCCTGTCGGTAGCGCTGTGATGAAAATCAATATCCTTCAAGTTAAGCACCTCAACTGCTTTTTTACAATTTACACAGCTCACTTCATTTTCATTTTCATCACAATCACCCAATTTATGCTCTCTTGCACATTTTGGGCATATGTTCTTCTTTACTGAGCAATTCTTAGCAATGTGACCATATTTCCAACATTTAAAGCATTGGATCACATGAATATAATCCATAAAGTAACAAGATTTCCACCCAATGTGCAAAACCTCTCTCCTCTTCATTAATTCGTATGTCATTCTATCTATTTCAATTATCACACATGTTTTTCCTTTCTTATTTTCAAAGGTATGGACGATATTTAATATTCTCTTTTCCAAAGGTGTTGTGATTGAGTTTTGTAATATTATCTTTTCAATCAACTCTTCACTATTTAATAGTTCTTTCTTATTTACATTAATAATCTTTAATTTCGGATTTTTCTTCTCAGGAATTTGTATGTCATACAGATCTCCCAGCTGATGTATCATTTTGTCACATACTTTTTTAGACTTATCATTCCCACAACTAATTGCTATCCCACCATTGCGAATATATTTCACTCTAGAGACTCCTATTCCTAACGCCGTAGGATCAATTTTCTCTTGTATGGCTTGTTTTGTCCTCTCGCTCTCTTGAGATTCATCCTTTGGTTTGACTACAATCACCTCATCTTGATCTTTTTTCACCACTTCATTATATTTCATTCTCGATGTTTGATCCGAAGGTCCCAATTGATTAGGACTTTCTACCTTCTCTTTTATATCTTTCATTTGTTCATTAATATTTTCTAGCATAAGCAGGATATTTGGCAATCTCTTTAAAATAATTGTACAGCTTTCACAAGCAAAAATTAATACTCTTTTTTGCAATGGCATACATTTTACTTCC
The DNA here is from genome assembly GCA_964023965.1 of Melinopterus prodromus. NCBI lineage: Eukaryota > Metazoa > Arthropoda > Insecta > Coleoptera > Scarabaeidae > Melinopterus > Melinopterus prodromus. Next base: position 69,432,487 of record OZ030392.1, read on the forward strand.
GAGCCAGATAGATTGGCACACTTCTGATGAATTTTACTAGTACACACATCACACTGAAGATAATCATCCAGCATGATCAACCCGCACTTCACGCAAAAATTCTCGTTTCCAACCATGCTGATGCTCCAACCCCACTTTCTCCACACGAATCAGTTTGTTTTAATTACAAACTATACTCCACTGTGTATTTCGATGCTACCGTTTAATCCACTACACTACCAACAACCAGAATTGTATTTAATACATTTTTAATAACTTTTTAAAGGAGAATTCCAAGAACATACCACCATGTGGCTAACCTCAAACATGAAATAACAAAACATCCTACCTCATTCCGCCAATTTCTCTCTTCAAATTCGACGATAACTGATCTAAAAGTCAACGGGAACATCACTAAGATAAACTAACACCAATCGTCACACATTTATCTAATTAATACACCGAGATACACCGATTTTGATAGCAAACATCGAGACACGCGTAACAATGACGCTGCATTTTTCACAGTCGACCGGGTCTGCAAACAGGTTACCACGGGCGTAAAACAAATGACGACGCGCGCTCGCTCATACACATAGCGGGGAAATGGTAGGGAGTGCGTGCATATTAGTGCGTTGTAAAGTAACGTGAATCTAGGCGATTAATTGCGTTATTTTATAAATTGGTGTATATATTATTGGCGTTATAGTTTTATGGTTATTTGTTCTGTATGTGGATTGAATTAGCCGTTGCTTATCAAATATAATATTTGTGTGTTTTAAGGAATGTCTTCGCTGTTATTTTATCTATGGTATTTAATGAACGTAGCCGATTTTTCTTACCTGCTAGGCCGGTACAAAAGTAGGTGTGGGAAATTTGAGCAAATTTGTTATTATATATTTTTGTCATCATTGGTTGATTTTATCGACTTATGTATATATTATGACGGCTTAGATTTGTCGTACGACGAAATTCCACAATCTCACTAATATTAATAAATATAAATATAAATAATTCTTCTCTTCATTTAAGTACTGGCATTCTACAATTGTATATATACAAAAATAATATATATTATATAATAATAAATCCTGAAGAGTTTAATTATAACGATTTCCATTTACGGAATGTACCGGAAGTAGTCATAACTGCACTCAGATTCAGTGTTTCAAAATAAAACTTAGGTCGTGCGTGGTATCATTTGACACATATTTTAAAATATAACATCTTTCATCGGTAAGAAATCTTACTGAATCATAATAATAATAATAATAATAATGATATTTATTTAGTTAAAAGAAACTAATAATCACAATAAATTTGGTTTCCTAAGTAATAAACTTATCAACTACTTAAAATTAGGCAATACATGAACCCGACATGATGTTTTAAAAAGACTTAGCGAACTACTGTTTTTTATATCACTTGGCAGGGTATTAAACATCTTCAGTGCTTTATAATAAAATGAATTTTGTGTGCTGCTTTTTGTATATTTTGGTAATCTGAAGTGGTCCTTTTGCCGAGTATTGTATTCATGCTGCTGACTATTGTATGTTAAATAATTAGTCATATAATTTGGGAGTTTATTATTTATGCATTTATATACCAACGTGAGTGCCTGATATACCGTTCCTTGTTTAACATTAAAAAAAAATTTATTTACTCAGCATGGACTCGACACTGGTTAACCTGGAGCTTTGTAATAACATTCTGAGTGCTCGATTTTGTTGTACTTGAATCTTTTTAATGTCTTTGTCTGTACACAAAAATATTATACTGCTGCAATAGTAAAAATATGGTTCTATAATCGTATGGTACAAAGATGTTCTAGCTTTAATGTCATATGGTTTAAGAAATAACTTATTTTTAGGAGAGTTGATTGTGCAAAACTGACTTAATGGGCTTACAATCGCTGCCATGAGAAGCCTTAAATCAATTACTATCGATAATATATCTCGTGCCTTCTCTACTAACTAAATACAAAACTATTTCCTGTAATTTTTGCCATGGTTACAGCTAATGCAGATGTCATAACTGATTATGTTTTTTTTTCAAAAACCGTATGATTTATAAACAGTGTTTTCAACCCAATGTTGTTTCTTATTAAAGAATCTATCCAATGATACCACACACGACCTAGGTTCTGGTTATAAATTCCACCCCCATGCAGTTATCCCTATTTTTTTAAATTATAAGGTAAACGCTATAAAGTCAGACATGTCAAGGAATTTTGGTTACATTTGTAAGCCGGGTGAAGTTAGCCCTCTATTTCCATTTAATAGTTTCGTTTGCGTCCTCATAGTTTTCAAGAAAATTGAATTTTTCTTCTGGGTGGCTAAATTCACGCCGATCTAGCCCCCCACCTGTAAATTTTTAATATTCAGAAATTCAAATACATGAAATTAATAGCATTTCGTGTGCCCTTTTTTACCTCACAAACCGATTATTCCTCTTTCCTACACACATAAAAATTTTACGGAGAGAATTTGCACGTAGTTAGTTGTACACAACGAAGAGTGATTTTTTCTCCGAAAATCAGTTGATTGTGTGCTAAAAATTGTTGATATACGTAATATCGGAGTTAATTTAACTACACAGCACGGAGTTGAAAATAGTTTATATCCGAAATGGTGAAAATTTTCACTGGAGCTGTGAAATGAAAATTAACACCATGCAGGGTGTTGAAATAACTGACAAAATGAGAGAAACTACACTTTTTGGAGTTGATATGACTGAACATTGTGACGGAGTGATAAAACTCCTAAAAGTAAACATTAATTCTCTGTGTAATATTGATTTCTAACTCCGTTTTGGAGTGAATAACCTCCAAAAAGGTAAGATTTATACTGTAAAGGCAAAAACTTACGGTTTGACAACAACAGGCGTCAACATGTCGCCACCAAGACGGTTTGCAGTTTGCTTCGCAGTGTGTTGTGGTCGTCACTTATACTCCTAAGTTTGCGGGGTGCAGTTGAGAGTGAGTTTCCTTTCCATTACTTTTAATATTTTATATGTAAGTACTTACATTATTATTTCAAATGGAGCAGTGTATTTTCATACGAGTTAAATACGGACAAATAAAAAAATGGGTCAGAATTATCAACGATGTATTAAATTTCGACACAATTAATACTACCTACAGGTAAGTTAGTTATATTACTACATATGTATGTATGTACGTAGACATATGTATGCGTGTACATTACTTATTCGTTGTGCTCACATGCTTTTATAATTTTGTAGTTTATAAAAATGTTACGCACACTACTAATGTACTATAGAAAAAAGCTTGATACCGGCTAGTCAAATGCGCAGTACGTTTGTTACCGCATTTGTGGTAGTCGATTTTTGTGTTTTTTTCTTATGAAGTAGTGTGTATTCCTTTGTCCGGCAATGCGCTTTTTTGATTTTTTCTATTTGCCTTACAACATACAAAAATACAACAATTCTGCAGATATTTCTTTTTTTTATGTACAGTTGGCAAGCAATTTAAAATAGCAGAGACAAAATAGCAAGATATCAAGTATTATGACGACGCGAGTTATGGAATCGATAAGGAGTTATTGGTAGACTACATATGGCACAGTCAACGAGGAATTACTTTGGTAATAAGGACGGGCGAAGAGGATGACGATGTTAATACAAATCGTTATACACATTCCTTATAATAAGGCGAATGATATGTATATAGTTACCAATTATATTATATGTACTTAGTTATTAATGAAAGTACTCTAGACTTTATGTACTCTGTTATATTTGATATTAGTTATTAATTTATTATTATTAATATTTATACGGAGATTATTGTTATATTTAGGATAAACTGTATTTTATTTATTGAGTATTGTGCAAACATGTATTATCATCTACTTGTTTTTTCGAAAAATAAATTGTTAAAATGTATTTTTGATTTTTACTGGTCCCCGTCATATTCCTAATAAAGATAAGAACCGCTCTGAAAAAAAAAAACAACTTCTATTTGGTACATATTTAACTTCATTACGTACACAAACAACTCTTTTAGGGAAAGAATAATTTCGCCAATAAAAGAAAAGCACCCCGCAACAGGGTAATTTTAACCCTAATAAAGGAGTTACGTAACATCTCCACGGATGTATTTCACTACTACAGAAGAACTTTTGCACTCGGAACGCGGAAGTTTGACACGCGGGGAGATTATTTTATGTCTATAAAGGAGTAAACCTGCATTTCCCTAAACATATATTTTCAACTCCGTTACAAATAATAATAACTATAAAAAGAATGAAGAATGAGCTCTGTAAAAATTCAACTCCGTCTGATTTAACTACATGCGCAAACGGTCGCGAGGGAGATCCATAGCGGTGTTGAATCGGTGTTAAATCCAACTCCGTATTTTTATGTGTGTAGCATAAACAAATTATGATTTTTTCCCGAAATCTGGTGTGAAGCCCCTCCATATTGTCAATTCGGTCGAAATGGAAATTAAAAATGTGGAATCAATTTCTTATCATTTGCCCCCGATTGACATTTCATATTTTCGCTTTATTCTTAATAGTTTTCCCGCAAATTTACTTTCTTTTACAGCAGTAAAACCCTGATACGCTAACAAATTTATAATTTTATATACTAATTTATGGGCAACATAAAACGGCAAAACTCTCCTAACATTGCTACTATTATTAGTTTAACCATCCTGAGCAAATTTGGCGTTTGCCTCCTTCTGAGACAAAAGTTATAAACAATTTAACTTACGAAATTCGGAAAAATCTAAATATTTGTAAATGTTTTATTTTTTTATCTCAATTTCTAGAGGAGCCCAAACAACAAAACTCTACAAATATGTCTTCCACCATTTGTTTAACCATCCTGAGTAATTTATAATACGGCAAAGTGCGTAGCATTAATTGAATCGGTGAGTGGAAGAACAGAAGAAAAGTTATATTAAATTTCATTTGCAGTTGTTTTGGAAGTAAATTTTTGGTTCAAAAGGCAATAATAAATTAGCAATTAGATAAAACATCGGCTGCACTATTCCTGTTTTTCCAGTCAACGACATGCCTATCGATAATAATCTCTTATTTGTTGAAAAAATATGCTATTAGCACAAGAAGTATATAAAAATGCAACAAAGACGAAAAGAACAACAAGTTTAATATTAGAAACAAAATTAAAACTTTAAAAAAAATAAAAACAACATTATTAAACTTGTCATTAGTCTTCACCATGATTTGATGTTTCCCAAGAAGTAATATGGTAATAAAATTCAAGATCTCCTTCTAAATAGTGCATCACTTTTTTTGGGTTTTGTATGCTGAATTTTTGGATGTGTGGGAAGATTCTTAGTTTCTTTGATAGTTTGAAAGTAATATGGGTGGTTCAATTGTTTTTAACAGATGACGCTATCGACATTTTTTTAAATGACAATCCTATATTTCTTCAATGAATTGGACAGACCTTTTAATTGTCTTAGTCTTAGACAAAGAGACAATTGGAGGTTATGAAATAAAAGTGACAAAATCTCCGGAACGGCTCGACAGAATTTAACAAATTTTTGGAATTAAGTATTTTACAACCATGTGAATTCACTGACGGTACTATCGTTGATGCAACGGTTACTGTTTCTGAGATATAACCTCAAACTTTTGTATTTGAAATAGAATATATTATATATTTTGACATTTTCTGTTACAATCTTCATTATTATATACAGAACACCAAGAAGTTAACAAAACCTTTATTACTTAGGTCTAAAAATTAAATAAAGAAAAATAGATTACAAAACATTATTACATTTTCTACTGCAGATACTCTAGTTGGTTTATGAGGATTCTCAACCATGGACATTTGATCGGTTTATTTTTTTGTTGTTATCTTTTGTCATCAATGTTTTCTTTGCTAATTTTTAGACCTAGGTAATAAAAGTTTTTGTTAATTTCTAGATATTTTTGATATAATACTGTAACAAGCGTAGTAACATTGAAAAGGCTATGGAAGAAGGCTATGCCCGAATTTAGCACAGTGTCTAAATTTTGTACGTTTACCTTACACAGAGAGAAATTTTTGTTTGATTCAAATAAATATACATTGACTCAAAGAAATTTGTTGTTTCAATAGAGGCAAAGAAATATTTATTTGCGGATAAAAACGCATTTATTTGAAATAATTGTTTGGTAGAAAGAACATTGATTTGCGTCAAACAACTTATGTTTCCAGTTAAAAAGTTTGCAATTTGTGTATTATAAAAAATGAGATTTATTTACTTCAAATAATTATGATTGTGTTGAGTGAAAGAATTACATTTTTTTAAATTAACAAAATTGTTGGTTGAGTTAAAATGCTTAAAATTATTAATTTGTTGAAGGAATTAATAGACAAGAATTTTTCGAAAGACTCGCCATGTGTCATCTTTTTTGGGATGTCGCATATCCTCGACCAGTGCTTGGTCTTCCCAACCCAACATATAGTCAAGGTAAAGTTAGTAAAGTGTACTCTGATTTGTAATCGCAACTTGAACCTGCAGGCACTGTACTCTATAAGTTCTATACTGTCGATCACGCGGCTTTATGCTCTCGATATGTACGAAGTGCGAGGAGAGAGTTTACAGCGCCATCTAACAATACAGTTGGATGACATTAAAAATATATTTATTTGAATCAAAATATGATTTGTTTAGTGGAAGTAAACCTATTTTAAAGCCAAAACAAAAATATTACTTTGAAGGAAATAAATATCTTCTTGTGTACAAATATATTTATTTTAATCAAAATATGATTTATTTGGCGGAAGTAAACCTATTTTTAAGCCAAAGACAAAATATTACTTTAAGCGAAATAAATCTCTCCTTATATACAAATTTATATGTTAGAATCAAAATTATATTTCATTGGTGTAAAGAAACGTTTTTTTTTTAAATCAAAACTAAAATATCACTTTAAAGGAAAGTAATTTTTGTTTGTATCCATATATATTTATTCCACTTAAATAAATATTTCAAATCAATTAATCTCTGCAAGCAAATAAACTAGAGTATTCAATGAAGTAAATAATGTTGGCGTCAAAGAAATATGTTTTGGCCCAAAAGAATAAATTCAAACAAATACATTTCTTTGAAACAACAAATCTTTTCTCTCTGTGTACTTAAAAACCTAATTCTTCGATTATCATAAATTATTCGTTTGTGTAATTCATAGTACCTAATTCATCATTGTCTGCCTTTTTGTAATCAATCCATTCGTCCATTTCACCGAACTAATCACTTCCGCTCCTCGAAACCTAATTATCAAAATGCATCTCGAAAGATACGAGACACGTCAGCACTATAAATTACTTACTTACAGGTTAGTACAGTTGCGCAGAACTTTCAATACGTAGCTAGCTACGACGTGTACTCCGCGAACAAGAGCCATCGTAATTTTTAATCGGAGAAACGCGAAAAACCTCCCCAAGGCTTAGCGTGCCCAACAAATAATTACCCGGCAAACGAACAGCGGCGAACTTAGAAAAGAAAAAATTATAGCTCTCCACCATGCCAGGGCGCGCTGCACATTTTTTCTCCCATTCGAAATTATGCATAGAAATCTCATATTTCTACATCAAAAGTTTCATGCATTTGATTATAGTTGGCAGACAGGAGTAATCAGAATTGCATATTAATGAGACACGTTTCAGTTTGTCCTGAAAAGTTTTCGGTTTATAAAGATTACGATTCGATAAGTCAACGAGTAAACGTGTAAACGAATAATATTTTATTTATTTAAACAATGGAAATCACCACAAAATATAAATGGTATCACTTGGGATATCTCCAACATATAATTTATAAATTCTGTTAACAAAAATGTCAACTTTCATCAAATCCATATGTATAATAGGTAAAATTCTTCCTTGAAAAGTCCTCTACAAGTACTTTAACTTTACTCTTAAGTTTTTCCAAACAATTATTCGAAAAATACGAAAAAATGTCTTTTTCCCATGCATTTTCTTATGCAAATTTGAGGCCTTGACAAAAAAATAAGTTTCCAAATAAAAATAGCCAATTTGAACCAGATCTGTAAATTACTACTACAGAAAACCATGTTTATTTTAAAAATCACTGTCAAAATCAATGTGAGTCTAAATTAGTTACAGGTTTCGATCGATATGCTTATTGATTTTGTATGATTAGAGTACGATTAGGAAGATTGTTGGGAAATGAACTATTTGTAAACAAGCCTAATTGTTATCGATTGGTCTATAACCTAGGTTAAAAACAAGTGACGTTCGTGGCGCACTATGTTTATTAACTGCGTTGGTTGATGTTTGACGTTGATATTCGTGCACTTTAGGATGGTAAAAATAGAAAATCGATGGACATATTAAAATTGATAACGTACTTGAACCCCCAGTCCTACTCCAAAAGAGGTAATAAGTACATAAGGTAAATGCCCAAAATTCAGACACTGTCGGAATTCACCGAAAGCGGTTTCGTTATGAGTTTATAACAAACGCAATATAGAAAAAAAAAACATTTACAATTTTCAAATACTAATAAATATGAATAAAATAAGTAAATAACGAATTTAGAACATAATCCAATTAAAATTAAAATTGGTATAGCTCTGCTACACATGCCACATAAAAAGTTCTGAAAATATGTAAACATTTTGAAATATATTTCCTAAAATAAAGATAATAAATATGATGTTTTGATAATACATATTTTTGGCCTCATCTACATATCATCCACATGTTATGTGCGGATTTATTAAGCCTTAGATTAGTATAAAGATGTATTAAAAATAAGCTTATCAAAACTACTTGAGTAGGTGGTACGTAACTGCTAATATAAAGAATCTAGCCAAATTACCTAAATATTTGACAAAATAAGGTTTTGAAAGTTTTATTATACACAGAGAGAAATTTTTGTTTAACTCAAATAAATATGCATTGACTCAAAGAAATTTGTTGTTTCAGCAGAGGCAAAATATATTTATTTGCGGATAAAAACGCATTTATTTGAAATATTTGTTTGGTAGAAAGAACGCTGATTTGTGTCAAATAACTTATGTTTCCAGTTAAAGTTTGCAATTTGTGTATTATAAGAAATGAGATTTATTTACTTCAAATAATTATGATTGTGTTGAGTGAAAGAATTACATTTTTTTAAATTAACAAAGTTGTTGGTCGAGTTAAAATGCTTAAAATTATTAATTTGTTGAAGGAATTAATAGACAAGAATTTTTCGGAAGACTCGCCATGTGTCACCTCCTTTTTGGGATGTCGCACATCCTCGACCAGTGCTTGGTCTTCCCAACCCAACATATAGTCAAGTTTAAGTTAGTAAAGTGTACTCTGATTTGGAATCGCAACTTGAACCTGCAGGCACTGTACTCTATAAGTTCTATACTGTCGATCACGCGGCTTTATACTCTTGATATGTACGAAGTGCGAGGAGAGAGTTTACAGCGCCATCTAACAATACAGTTGGATGACATTAAAAATATATTTATTTGAATCAAAATATGATTTCTTTGGTGGAAGTAAACCTATTTTAAAGCCAAAACAAAAATATTACTTTAAAGGAAATAAATCTCTTCTTGTGTACAAATATATTTATTTTAATCAAAATATGATTTCTTTGGCGGAAGTAAACCTATTTTTAAGCCAATGACAAAATATTACTTTAAGCGAAATAAATCTCTCCTTATATACAAATTTATATGAATCAAAATTATATTTCATTGGTGTAAAGAAACGTTTTTTTAAAATCAAAACTAAAATATTACTTTAAAGGAAAGTAATTTTTGTTTGTATCCATATATATTTATTCCACTTAAATAAATATTTCAAATAAATTAATCTCTGCAAGCAAATAAATTCAATGAAGTAAATATTGTTGGCGTCAAAGAAATATGTATTTGACCCAAAAGAATAAATTCAAACAAATACATTTCTTTAAAACAAGAAGTCTTTTCTATCTGTGTATATAAATTTATATTACCGCAAACATGTCAGATGCTTGGAGGAACTATCACAATATACCAAATATATGGCGGCATTTATAACCACCAGGTGATAGTTCACGAACAAAATTTTGTGGGCCCAGAAAACCAAAACATACACACACAAAATGTGGAATTATGTGAATACGGGCAAAACGAAAACTTCGGAAGCAATTCGGTACATCGAGAGTGCTTTTTCCCTCAAACATTCAAGAGTTGGTTTGTAGAAATAAATACCAAAATTCCCGTTATGTTCTAAGCTTATACAGAAATATATCTTTTTCTTTTCTGTATCAGACTAAAAGATAGGTAAAAAGTTAGAGCTGACGTTGAGGAAATCAATAGTGATATAGTGCGACGACATAAAAGAACTAAATCTTTCGAGTTGGTGATATTAATTAATAAATGTAATGGCATAATTACACGTCTCTTTTTACTCAAATATTACCAAAGATTCACCATTTTGTCTCCTTCATACTTTTATGACTATTTATTAAAACTAATTAAGCCAATGACTGATTACATTCCACTAGAACAGCATGACAGCATGTAGTTATGCAATCCAATAATATTTCGGATCCTTGACACCATCACCAATAATTAATCTTAACCATTACCGCCTAGAAACGATGTATGTTAGAACGAGCAAACCGCATACTCAAGTCTGAACAGTGATAAATGCCAAATTGCGATAATATTTAACTAAGTAATGCTAAGGTGACCAAGTCCTCAATATCTCCCATCAACTATAAATGCGTGCGTCTCTCTCTCTATACTAGTATATGTGTATTATATGCTTGGTATGTCTATGTATGAGTATATGTGTGCGCAGTTGGTTCTATTACTCAACTAATCCATAATTACGATTCGTGTGTGCTCTATTAATGGTACCGAGACCAAATTGTTCTGAATTGCTAATTGACCGTTTGAGATTTAGGTATATGTATCGCACAGAGCAGTCAGACTGAATGCAGCTTGGCTTGAACTAGATGCAGAAAAATCTCGATACGCTCTGTGCTGGAAACCCGGATTATGTAATTTCTAGGCCAATATCACTTACGCTCTATACGCAAGCTACTGCCACACAAGAGTTCGGCTTTTGTTTTAATTTCATAGGTGCTCTGATTTCATTTTTTTACGGTGTGGATCTGATCTTAATCTTTTTAATTTTACCTTTTAATTAGAAAATTACCTAATTATTTATTACGGGCTATAATTTTTAAATAGACATTTTATACTGTAAAACTGGTAATTCACGAATTATTGTTTCGTGTTCCAACGGAAGCTGAATATTTAAACCCAAGTAAACCAATTGCTATGAAAAACATTACTTAGAGCAATACTTTCAGAAAGGCTGTTTAAAAAATTGATGAAAATGTCACAAAAAAAAACATCATTCAATATGCCACTATATTGTCAACAAGAAAATAATAAAACTGCTTTCTGATGTCAATTGCACATGTGCATAAGCACTCCGTTGTTTATATTGCATTCAAACTTTATTTGTATTTTTTTCTTTTCGTTTAACTTTAGCAATTAATTACTCCGGAAATAATCTATAGATTTCAACGAATTAAAAAGCAAAATCACCTGCGGAGTGCTAGCTTACAATGTGCATTTTTGTAAAATCATTGGATTAGTACTTGACCCACAAAACCTATATTATGTAATGCCAGAAATTCCTTTATTAGAAGAGATAGAATAATGAAATATAGACTATAGGCTACCCACTAATTCATAGGTTTAAAGTTTATTACATAATCATTGTTTATCTTGCATTTTCCCTACAAAAGATCGAGTTGAAGCATCTCATGATGCTGCAATTAACGCAGCGCTCTTCGGTCTTTCGGGCGAGCGGAGGAAGGGATCGACAGCCACGCTGCAAGTAGTGGCGGATCGCACGTGCGTTAGTTACTAGGAGAACAGTGTTTACGGACACAATACAAATAACGACACGGCGATTATGCCTCGCCAAAGATATTTGGATATCCGGCGACAGATTACCGAATTAAAAAATAATAGCAAAATGAGTCAATAAGATAACAGAACCACGAACAGGCATTTGGAAGTCCCATGGAAATTCTTGGCAATTTAAATTGGGTTTCGGGATTAGCATTTAAAATGAATGAATGATCTACAAAATATTCCATGTATCTACAAATTTACGATGCTAAATTTGTAAAAGTTTTATACGCTCAGAGCTGACGTTTGTAATATATGTAATATATCAAGAGTTATATTGTTATATTATATTTATATAACAAAATCGAGCATACCTTTTAAATATTTTTTGTGTTTATCAAACAAACTTAATTTAGTAATCACCACTAATCGGAAAATCTGCTAACTCATATTATTAGATCTATCCGCTTCCATAAAAATCTTGTTTACAACCTTATTGTATAAAACTGAAGAAAACATAAACGCCAATCGATAGAAGAGATTTGTCTCGTACCGGGTTACATATTATAATCAAAATTATGCAAGAATTAAGAATTTAATTGTTAGTTAAAATTACTACCTTGACAAGTTATCGTTCTTTTTGCTTATTGATAATAAGCTGCCCCGGGTCTCTCAGCTGTGTCGGTTCTCTCCGACATGACAGCACCGCTAACGCCTCCCTTCCCCGCAGCACACCAAAGACCGTAGAGCGTCGGAATTCACGCGGAATTTCAGCACGATCTTTTGTATGAAAAATGCAAGATAAACAATGATTATGTAATAAACTTTAAACCTATGAATTATTGGGTAGCCGATAGTCTATATTTCATTATTCTAGCTCTTCTAATAACGGAATTGCTGGCATTGCATAATATAGGTTTTTGTGGGTCAACCACTAATCCAATGATTTTACAAAAATGCACATTGAAAGCTAGCATTCCCCAAATAAGTTATAGCCGCGTAATCGTCGATCGTATTGGAGGAATTGAGCATAAATTGAACTCGATGCTTTGTCTATCGTTCGACCTTACCGTTCGAAATAGAGAGATAAAACTTTGCCACGTTCGGAACACGTATGTGGAGGAAATAAGGTCGACATAAGTGTATCCTTTATTGGCGATACAAATATGCCACGTCGCCTTGAAATAATCCGAATCTAAATGACTTGCAAACACCGTGAGCAGTGTCCCAATGCAATGCATCTCTTCTGTCTGTCTCTACCTTCCTCTACCTTACTCCGTAAGCTGCAACGTGAACGTGCTACTCCAGTTTGCAGTTTGGATATCCCGTATATATCCGTCTCTCTCCTATTTATGCGCGAGTCTCTTCTTTTGGTTGCTAAACTGCTCGATTTGTCTTCGTAGTTCAACCGTAGCGAAAGATATTCGCGTTTGTACTACTCGAAAAGGAGAACAACTCGAACGTGATCGTCGAATGTTTTGTTGCGAAACGCGAATTGAAGATTCCGAATAAATGTCATTCAGTTTGGTAACCGATAACCCAATTCTTACAGAGCGCAATACTAGCGTCAGTATTCTATCGCTAATTTTGTACACTTTTGTAAAGGTGTGTACTTGGAAACTTATTGAAACTAATCTAAGACATTAACCATCTATACAGGCAGAAACGAATGCAACAATTTTTGATAAACTTATAAACATTTTTCTGCAGCAAATGATTGAAATACGTTTGCTATTCCTACGGACATTGGCGCGGTTTAGTCTTATTCTCTTGTAGTGGTTTTCAAAAAAACGATTTAGGATTATTGCCTTCAGATTCTACTAGTAAGATATGATAACGTTGAATATTTAATACAAAACTATCATCATTTACGGAATTAATTGTAAATATAGAACTATTAACAAAAGAAATGATGATATTGGAATACCTCTGTATGATCGAGCATGGAATTAGACCGAAAATACAAAAACATTGAGTAAATTGCAATTTTTGTCGGGAGATATCAACGATACGACAGAACGAACCATACTCACATGCCTAGAATACTAGAATACTTACAGAAATGGACTGACAATTTCTTCAATTTCCTTCACTAGTTTTTCTCAACCATAAGAGAATCGACTATCCAAACTGAAACAAAAAAAACTCCTTACTTTGCCATTTAAACGACAGCCCCTTATCTAAATCTATTAGTAAATCGAGACAATTGAAGGTCTCCGCATACCATATACGCACTCTCATTAGTCCAACGTATCTATATATTTATTCGCTATTGTTTTAAAACCTCTAACAAATCAGCTGACCTCAAAACGTTGTAATTCGTTTATAAGATCACCGGATTTTCTCAGAACCGATCTGCACTCAGATAAAAAACAACGTGACGCACTTAATTTTTGACCTAACTTTAATTTCCAGAAACGTTTAAAAACTAACGTACTAAACTAACTTACGGCAACACTAAGTGTGTTGCTTTTTACAGCAAAATAAGCAACGATTCTACAAATGAAAGGTTAGTTTGTCGCATTAGTTGTAGGAAAATCAGTGCAGAAGGTATTTTGGTAATTTTCAACTAATATTTAAGCGAGATTTGACATCTTATTCCATTAGTCGGAATGCGGCTCCGTGGCTTAGTGGGGAAATTCACAGCCGTACGGAGTTTATGAATACTTGGCGTTGCTGGGGCGATGGTTCAATTCCGGCCGAAGGCAAGATTTTTTAATATATTTTTTAAATATTTTATTAACTCCGGTTTTATACAAGGAATTTTTAATTTCATTTACAATTTTGAAGTAATATACAGGATGTTTTTTTTATCCGCAAATACGAATTAGAATGATCATTTACTTTTTAGAAGCGTATTTAATATAGAGTATCAGCACTATTTACGCCATTGCTTGATTGTTAATCATCTTTAATTGTTTTTTAAAGACAAAGGAATTACCTACCAGCAAATAAAAATCGTCCTTATGGTTTCAAAAATATAAGACATTATAGTTATGTCACAAATCAAGTGTTTATGTAAAATATGGTGTTCAAAACAAGTAAAATTAGTTGGTCGATGCAAGAGACGTTTTGTGTGAACCAAGTACCCAAATACTTAGTTTAAAATATCGGGTGGTTTCATTGTGCGGAAAACTGAAAGTGAGAAAACTGAAAGAGTTTGCGCGGTTTGGGGCACCAGACTGACGCGACGTAGAACGGCGACAGTTTTTAGATACGCAGTATATGAGGACTACATTCTCCAGTCTCAATCACAACCCTCACAACGTTAACTCCATGCAAATATATTGGTTATAGTGGTAAGCAGTGTCGCTTTGATATACGCTTGATTGTATCTGCAGTTTTACATGTGATAATGGACAGCGTGGATGATTTTTCAATTTCATCAGATCATCTTAAAACGATATTTGACAGTAAGTATATGCGTATATCTACTTTTTATGCGAATGTTAATACACTATGTGCATTCTATGTTTGCAGACCATAAAATAACTGTGCAAAACATAACAAAACTTACAGAAGAAGAGATAAAAGAACTTATTCCGGCTATTGGAGATCGGATTGTTTTCCGGGAAGCGGTGAAGCTAAGAGGAGATTTAGAAACATCTAAGGTGAGAAACCGTATTATAATGGCCAGTTGCAGATAGGCCCATCAAGCCTTGTTGACTGCTTAGCTCTTAACTGTACTAATTACTGTATCAGGATGACATTTTTTTGTATTTTTGATTGTATTTTAAATGTATTTTTTTTTCTTTTATAACAAGTTATTGGGTTTATATCAGTATGACACTTACTTGTTTGAAATGTATTTTTATTTTTATAATAAATTAATGTATTGGTATATATGAACTTTTTTTACCCATTGTCTTTGCTACATGACTAAAAAAAATATATGTCTTACAAAATAATTGCTTAACGAACTTTTATGTAATACCACATATTATGTTTTGATTAGATTTGTCAGCCAGAAGAATTATTCTTGCTAGTAAATATGATTAAGAAAGTAATGTGCTATTATAATCGTGTAGTTCTTTCTGCATTTGTTTTGATAGACTTATTTTTTTATGTAACCTTTGCAGCAGCGGTAGATAGTTTTAACAAAACAACAAAAACATTCACTTCAAATCAATATATTATGTTGAATGTAAATTACTATTACTTACTTTGAATTTTTAACGTACTTCGTTTAAAATGACAGTTAGTTGCTTTGAGAACAAAATACTCTATTCAGAACACTAAAGGTGTTGAACCAAAATTACAAATCTTTCTCTGAAACATTGGTTCTTCCAAGCAAAATAACCTATTACTTATTCCGATAGCTCTATTACTCTCTTTAAGACATCATATGGTTGCATTAAAACAATATTAGTTTGGTCCAAATGTTGAAATATTTGAAATAATACTACAAAGTTTCATTCAAAACAACATTATAGTCCTTTCGAGTTGATGACTATTTGGTGCAAGTCAACAGTTTACTCGTTGCAACTCAATTTATCTCGAACGAAGCACTTAACACATTTGTACTGAGAAAATATTGTCTTGGTTGAAGTGGATAGTTATTTCGTGGATATGGAAATCAACCGTTGTTTTGATGCAAAGCAATTTTATTTGAATTGAGCATTCCTTTCTCTGTGTGTAATATTTAAGCGAGATTTGAGATTTTTATTCCATTAGTCGGATTGCGGCTCCGTGGCTTAGTGGGGAAATTCGCAGCCGTACGGACTTTATGAATACTTGGCGTTGCTGGGGCGATGGTTCAATTCCGGCCGAAGGCAAGATTTTTAATATATTTTTTTAAATATTTTATTAAGTCCGGTTTTATACAAGGAATTTTTAATTTTATTTACAATTTTTAAGTAATATACAGGGTGTCTTTTTATCCGCAAATACGAATTAGAATGATGATTTACTTTTTAGAAGCGTATTTAATATAGAGTATCAGCACTATTTACGCCATTGCTTAATTGTTAATCATCTTTAATTGTTTTTTAAAGACAAAGGAATTACCTACCAGCAAATAAAAATCGTCCTTATGGTTTCAAAAATATAAGACATTATAGTTGGGTCACAAATCAAGTGCGTCACTTTTTTTGAACTGGGCGTATTAAGCAAACATATTAGCGTGGCAAGTAAGCTGAATGCACATGTTTAGATGCATTGAGTCTCGTCAGCTCATAATTATTTCGTCGATAATGTTAATAGATTCGTGCAGCATGACCGCGGCAGAACCGTTTAAATTTAGAACGTATTGTGTTTGAGGCATAAGTTAGTCGGATTTTTGTAACCTTTTCAGAGTCTCGCAGCCATGCGGCATCATTCATCTTCTTGCATTAGCGTATTACCTACCTACCTACCTTGGGACTCCTCTCTCCTCACAAGTTACAACAAACGCCGACCAGCTTGTTGTTTGAATATTGCGTTTAACTATTTCGTAACGCAAAAGCTTA
This sequence comes from Melinopterus prodromus, assembly GCA_964023965.1. NCBI lineage: Eukaryota > Metazoa > Arthropoda > Insecta > Coleoptera > Scarabaeidae > Melinopterus > Melinopterus prodromus. Next base: position 69,449,780 of record OZ030392.1, read on the forward strand.
CTTCAACCGCTCGGCATTTGTCCTAATGATAGGTATTTTATTTGGGAGCGTACTTTGCAAAGATATGACGATATTTATGCTAAATTACACCTCTTTAAGCCTTTGTTCAATCGTAATAAAACCAAAACCATTAGTCTTAAAACCATACTTCTTAAAATATAGGAATGTCATAAAAGTCCGATCGCGATTAAAAAGTGTTTATGCGACAGTTTGCGTTCTTAATTTGGACGGCCGGCTTCCAGCCCACCTTATGGGAAGTTACGTGTATAGAAAAATGCTAATTACTCAAGTACCCTGAGAGATATCGCAATGAAACTAACACTGTTCGAACGAGCATTCTTCGGTCAATTTAAAAGTAGAAAAGTCCGATTAGAAATATGTAAATTAATATCCGTAATTAATTAATAACTGATTAGGTGACACGAAATATTACCAAAAATCGGGATATTCAATAGGCTGTATCTCGTTGACCCTTTGTTGAATCGTAATAAAACCAACACCATTCGATTCCGCTCTTGTTAGACTACAGGAATGTCAAAATGACCGATCGCGATTATATAAGCTGTAGCTCAGAAACTAAGCAATTTTATATAGACATAAATATGGTTCAATCATTGATTGATTAATTACTTTTATAACAAACCAACTGCAAATGATTGAAATAATTATTATCAAATAATAAATTCATGCATCATGAGTCCTTGCGTGAGTTAAAGTCGCGGGAGCGCATTAACAATTTTTAAAAAGTTGAAAAGATGAGGCGATGAACATACAAGAAGCTAGAAGAGTACACAGATGAAGTCTCTTCATTGTGGTGTTTACAGTTTATATAGTCTTTAATTGCTGAATCTGCAAGAATATTGGTAACTCGTGTATTACTTTTTATTATATTTTGCAAGACGCGTTAGTTGTAGCCGAACACAAACATCCTACACACTACGTACCAAGATATTATTTTCTTGTCGAAAGTAAAACGTATTAAGAATTCTATAGCGCGAAAACTATTTCTTGCAGGCATAAGAATGTATTTTTCACCGGTGCATTCATGCGGCATTAATATGTTTACCTCAAATAGTCTGCCCAATATCGGCGTAGAATGTATTTTTACGGCCGCAGAACTACAAGTTTTTGTCGAGCCAGCCGATGCGTTCGAGACCTTGCAACGTGTTTGTTTAAGTCCAGATGTGCGATGTTACGAATCGGCACTAAATATTCATATTTTCGGTACAAATATTTGACAGTGCATATCTCGCAGTGCAATTTGCTTAGATTAATAGGATAATAATACTCGAAAACAAAAGACGATACTAACTTCTTTCAGATCTAATGTATTACTCAATTCATATTCAGTGGCCTTCATTGCTAACCCATTAAGACATTTTTAAGTAGACATGGTTCTTAAGTACTTTTTTATTAATATTAGTTTAGCAAACTGTCTATCGCCCGCTCAGGTAGCAACAGTTATAGGCAGGGTTAGAAAAAAACTGCTAAGCAATGTTTAAATTTGGCCCAATGTTAAGGGAGGTAATGAATTTTTAAAAACGTCAACTGGACCTTCTGGAAACAAGGTCTATGGACGCAAAATTAATTAACATCATAATTAATTCGCCCGACTATGAAAATAGTACCAATAATACCATCAAAATGTTTACTGAATGAAGACATTATTATTGAAATTTATTATAAATTATCAGTGATTATCAGTGAAATTTGTCATGAACTACTTGCATCAAATATCTCCTAAAGTATTAAGCTTAGCAGAACAAAATGTACACCATATTAAAGATGAAACGAATTACTTAAAAATATTTAAAAATGTAGATTTGGGAGAAGGTTAAAAAACGGGTTTTCAGAACCGAAATATTATGTCAATATCTACACTGTTAAGTCATCTGTCATCAGCAAACTTCTGTCGTTTTTGACAGAATAGATATTGACATAATATCTCCGTTCATTACATTTTCCAAAATCTAAATCTTTCAATACTTTAAGTAATTCTTTGTTTATCATGTACCCAAATCTTCATCAAAATTTTATCTTTAATATGATGTATAATTTATCCTGCTAAGAGTAATATTTTCGGAGATATTGATGCAAGCATTTCATGGGGAATTTCTAATCACTGATAGTTTTTAATTAATTTCAATAATAATATCATCAAAGACTCAGCACATTTTAATATTATTTTTATAGGCGGGCAAATTATGTGTCTACCCAAATAAAAATTAACTAGCTTACCATTTCGGCAGCAAATGCTAAACCGTTAAGATGGAGGATTCGCCAACTTTTAAAGCCGTTTCTATATCTTTGGAATGTGCCAGTAAATCATTTTTACTTATAAATATAAAATAAATATAAAATTTTCTTTAAGTTTGTGGATATCGCATAAAATCTCAAAAGGATCGTTAGGACTATTTTATATTTCTCTTTTGATTTTTGTCTAGGATCACTACACTACAGTACACTTTCATATTATTTTTCCTAATTGATCATATATTTTTCCTAATTGTTCCTAATTCTTTATAAAAGCTAATGAGCTATTTTATTTAAGTATGTCTATTCTTGACTGCTATGCGTCTCGCCTAGAATTTGTAATTTATAGGATTTCTAGCTATTTAAACATATTTCTTCTAATTTTGTTGTGGAAATATTTCTTTGCGTCGTGTTCTTTTTCCATACTTGCAAACCTTGATTCTAAATTATGCCGCACGACTGGAATTGCGTCACAAAGCGACGAATAAGCGAACAATCTGCTTGCTTTTGTTTCGCTTAAAAATGCGGGCTTGTTACTTTCCCGGTTGAAAGAATGTTGCCACTGTTTCTACTTCTGAAGCTCATGAGTGCTCACGGCACTATTATTTTCAGTTTAGAGGAAAATTATAGGAATTATAAAACTTACCCGCCGTAACTGGTTATTAGTGACGTTTTTTTCTTCTTTTCTGCGAGCGTACGTTGGATTCAACACCGGACACAATTACAAGGCCTGAAAACAGGTCACGGTTGGTTTCAGGAAGTCTGAAATGCATGCCTAAATCTTTTACACTGCTCAAAAAAATTAGGGAAACACTTTTTTAGAAATTTCCCAGTCCTCTGAGCTTGCGAACACCTCGGTCAAGCTGATCCCACACGTGTTCAATAGGATTCTAAGGTGTGTGGCGCGGACAGTATAGAGAGAATAAAATAAAATCGGATATTAATGCTCCACCTATTTCACACCTTAAAAACTGTCAATTCAAAAATAAAAACGTTCTTATTAATGTTAATCCAGTCTAGTTTGCAAGGCATTTTTATGGAAGCAACTTTCTTAAATTGTAATTATGTTTTGCAATAATTGTCTGCGTTACGTGTTGAGGTAATATCAACTGTTGAACGATATAAATAGAGATATTTGATGCACATAATAAACAAGACAGCCAGATTTTATTATGTATGCACATGTTAAACAGCCAATACGCGTTCAATGACAATTTATAATGCACATTTTCAGCAATTTGCATTCGAAATATACCTATTACTATACTAATACAATCGCAAATAACCACGGATAAAATTTTCCTATGGGATTACGTATTATCAGTATTTACGTTCCTTCTAAAGAAAAAACAAAATAGATTTAGTTTTATGTATTTAAGATGCCATCAAATATAAGGTTTATAAAATATAAAGGCTGGGGTGACACTTCAAAATGCTTTAAAAGTGTGTCATAGAGTTTATTTATAAATAAACAATTGCACGGCGCGGTAGTGCGGTTTTCGCGGGGCGTATGCAATGAGGAAATGCAGTGCTGCCACCTATGCGGCCGGTGAGGCAAGCAACCGGTTGGCCAGTTTCGGGATAACCTTGATAGTTTAATTTATTTATGAGAAACCGAGCCCATTATTATGTTTACTTGCAACAAAGTGGCCTTCTTTTTTAGCTGACTGGCAGCGGTTCTAAAACAATCACGTCTCTTGACAATTTATAAAATTACCTGTATAAACAAACCAGGAAATTACTTCACCATAATAATTGATTATATACATGTATTATTATACTTTGCAAGATTTTATTTTACTGGCAGCTATTAATATTTTTCGTTATTTTAAATATACAAGGGACACCAGGTATACCTATTTAACACACATTTTCCCCGCAAAATTGATTTTTAGAAAGTAAATGTTATTCTGAGTAAAACTTTTCATATGGACAAAATTGGTGTTCCAATCGTTATTTTGAAGACATGTCAAGCGGCTATAAGCTTGACATATCATCAAAATACAGAAATATAAACCATCAATCTTTCCAAACAATGCGAAAACGAAGAAAAAACAAAAGTAAATATAATTTACAAATTCAAATTTTTTAAATGTTTATAAAGATTTTTACTACAAGTAAATGTCATTCAGAGTAAAAGTTTCATATAACTCATTGGGTTTTTCAATTCCTAAAGAAGCTAGAACTGTTTAATATAGTTTTTATATTATTTCAAATGGATGTAACTTTTTGAAGAATAAGAAAAACACTTAAGCACATCTTTTTGGTCAATGTGACATTTACTATAAGAAAAATAGTTTTGCGAGCAAAAAACGCGACACCCTGTACTTTAAGAATAAATAAGGAAATGAATGAGTAACTTAAGTTCATTTTTGAATACTAGACCAGTGCCTTTGAAAATGGTAGAAAGTGGAAAAAAATAATAGTAGAATGAAACCCATTGAAAAAGGAAGAGAATGCAAAAGTTTTGAAGGGTAAAAAACAGTTTATCTCGATTTCCGGCAAAACTACAAGTCCTATGGAAAAAAAGATAAATGCCAAAGTTGTAGGTAATTAAAAGATCTACAATTTTTGTATTTACACTTTTTTCACATAACCTCAAAATTGATGTGATAAATTCAAATAACCAAGTTTTTGGTTTTTTATTTAATTTTACAATTTTTTTTACGAAATGTTCTAAAGAAATGCAAAGAAACGAAAAAACTCGAATCCGATTTTTATTTAATCATTATGTACAATTTTGAGCTAGCATAGCATATTTTTTTGCACCATCAGAAAGTAGAGATTTCAACGAACAAAAAGCCCACCGACTTCTTTAAAAAAAACAGCTAATTCGATGTGAGAATTTTCGATTGAAAATTAGGGTGCTTTTTCGATATTAAGTCAAAATAAGGTGAAAATATAAATATTTGAAATCAAAAAAATTACAGTGTGTTTGGGACATAAAAAGGTAAGTTTTCACTAAATATCGTGAAAAGAATTTTTTTTTTGTAAAGGATAAAAATGAAAAACCAAAAACTTTGTTATTTGAATTTTTCACATAAATTTTGAGGTTATGTGAAAAAAGTGTAAATACAAAACTTGTAGATTTTTTTATTACATACAACTTTTCTATTTAACTTTTTTCCATAGGACTTGTAGTTTTGCCGTAAATCGAGATAAACCGCTTTTTACCCTTAACAATGAGAGATCGCCCGTAAATTATTTTTCCTTACATTTTTGTTATATTCTCTTCCTTTTCCAATGGGTTTCATCCTACTATTATCTTTTTGGTTTCAAAAATTATTGACCCTGGTCTATACGTGTTTACAGTTTCTGAAAAAAAAAATAGTTTGGTATGAGTCTATGTTTCAGTTATCATTATAAAAAATAATATGTGGTTCTGTAAGTAAAATCTGGCAACCATAGTCAAAAGAGAGAGCTAGCTTTGACATTTGAATTGCCAAATTGTCTTAACTTTACTAATTTATTTAAGAATTTATTTGTTAATAAAATTGTACAATTATTAAAATTAATATTTCATTCTTAAAACACAAGAAAATCTATAATAATCTATAATAATAATCTAATTATTGAAAATGATTTCCACAAGGATGGTATTTTTTTGTCTGACTGGCTATAGTCAAATTTGCAGGTTGACAGCTAGGTAAATGTCAAGTTATGACAGAAATATGACAAAGAATTGTTAGGCACAAATGAACAAGCACTTAAATGTATGACCATACCTTTTGAAACACCCCGCAATAATGCAAAATACTCAAAATGATGCACATAAAAATTTTCCTTAATTCAAATATGCATTGATTGAAAGAAATCTGGTATTTTAATAAAGCAAACATTGTAAAATGTAATAGTTATAGATTTTGTTAATTACAGTAATAAATCAAATATGGATGTTTTTTCTCTATCTGCCACAAATTTTGTTGAATCATTAAAAATGCAGAATTTGACACTTGCTGCCATCCATGATGCTCATTTACGGAGAATTTTGGCAGAATCTCGCAGTTCCTCAAAACCTTTACGATGAGTTTTAGACACACTTTGAGCAATTTGTTCATTTATTTTTTCGGTAAGTTAAGTGTTAAGTCATTGTAAATATCGTTGTTAATAAAATTCGCGTACTTGAGATAAAAGCGGGTCACTCCAGCAAACAAATGCTAGATAATGCTTACAATGCACCAAATACTGCTGAAAATTACAGACACGTCTATCCTTGTATAGCATAAAGAAAACTGGTCCCAAGGCACTACCCTGGGGAACACCAACTTCCACAGCACAAAACATGCACTATCGTACAAAACGCAATGTTTCTGATTCAGAAACCGATTTGGGACCTCTGAAAACAGTGGTGCAAGTTTCCTTCTTGCCTTGTCTGTCCGCAAGCATCTTGCGTAACATTGCTCCGTACACAATTCGTAATTTAGATACGCGATTTTTACCGTGACATTTTGATCCGGCATTTTCCATCTCCCTCGCTTCTATCCGCCTTCGTACGAATAGAAATGGGATAGAATTTTGCAGGCGGCGGCAGGCGTGGTGTGTCGCTCAAAAACGCCATCCTCCATCCACGTTTTCGTTTTGTTCTGTTTTCGAGTCACGTCAGCGTATGCTTCAACATGTCCGGCGTTCATGTTTGATAGAAGAAAAGAGAGATACGGACGGATGGTTAGATGGATAGAAAGAGAGAGACCGGAACAGATCGGCTTTCAAGGCCGGCTCATTGGAGCGGCCGAAGAAGAAGAAGAAAAATGCGGTTTGTCGGCGTTTGTTTTTCGGGGACCGTGACGTGACTAGTTTCGGTCGTGTCATGGCGATAGAAACATGGCCGACGTTTCCTTGTTATACAATATACAGTGTGAACATCTAGAATGTCATATAATTAAAATCCAAAGAATTTTTTTTTAATAAAATGTGTTCTTAAAAATTTCTTGTTTTTTCTTATTTTTTTTCTTTTTCTTGTAGCGATGTAAAAAGAAGTCGAATTGCAGTTACCTTATAAGGAAAACATCAACGTTTTCAATGTTGTAGATTTCACATTTTATCCAACTAAACAGAATTGTGTCGGAAGTTAGGACAGTGTCTGAATGTTGGACGTTTACCTTAGCATAATACGGCATTATGACAATATAATGCTGAAAAATAATTATTGCTTTGTATTGCTTTGCATTATCTTGTCTATCTGTTAATCTAGTAAAGTATACGGGTTATGTGAGTTTGTAATAACGTAATGAGGTAGAAAAAGTGATTTTGCTCCTTTATAGTTGCTAAGGATAAAGTATGGTCGCGGATAATTTACCGATCTGATCGCCGGATGTTGATCTGTATTTTATGCGCAAAGCAAACACCGCTAGAATAACATAAAATAAACGATAACAATTTAATTAAGATAGCTATCAGGATACATATTTTAATTAATTGTTTCACTTTTATAGCCGCACTGTGGGCAGGTGTTAGGTTTACTAAACTTAAGTATACTTTTTACTAAAATTAGGTATACTTATGTAAGCTATTGAAAATTTGATGCAGTTAACTAGAAATAAAAAAAAATGTGACCGAAATGAGAAGTAAAAAACATAGAGAATATAAAAAATATATGAAAATAATTTCTTTATATGCGCTGTAAGATACAAAATAATCTGTATATAAGAGATTTACACAAATACTACAATAATCCAAGCTTTCTTTCAGTAAAATCTGATTGTAAAGGTTAAAATTGTAAATTGTTTGTTAGAAAATCAGCGCAAAAACGTAAAACTTAAATAAAATAAAAAAGCTCTTTAAAAAAGTAGACTATATTCCAAATTTCTGGCTTCATATTCACATTTAGAATTCATTTTCTAAATTCTAAAGTTTTTTATCGTTCTTTTTTATTACGTTAATAAGACACAGACACTTAATAGTTTTAAATAGTTATAATACTTATAATACATTAATAACTTCATAACTTTGTGTGTGTGTATGTGTGTGTGTGTGTGTGTGTGTGTATGTGTGTGTACCCGTTTTTTTTTTGTGGAGACGAATCCGGAGAAACTACTAAAGGTATCGAGACAAAAGTTCATAATTAGAAGTTTCATGACTAAAGTTAGAGCTGAAAAGCTTTTGGTTCAAAAGGGTCCAAAGGAAGTGGCTATTTACTCTTAGCATTTTTCAACGATTTTGCAATTGAGCCGCCATTTCTGTAATTTTGTCAAAATAGATAAATAATAAATTAAAGTAGAGGAAATTTTGTATAATTTATGTTTATAACATTTTTGGGTGAAATTAATAGTTTAGCTGCACGAGCAAATTCCATTTGATCGAAATCGTGTCTGCATTAATAGCAGGTAGCAAGGATATTTTGAAACTTTTGACAATATTCAGAACGTCAGCGGTAGCGAAACGTCAATTCAACACGCAAATGCACGGAGGATGCGATGAGGAGGAGAAACGCGCGCGCACGTACAGTGCAACAATATTAAAACATCTTGGTGTCAATGTGTATTTCGATTGCGGATAGCAATGTTCTTATGTTTTCGCGAATAAATACAAGAAAGATTGGTATGGTAACATTAAAACTTATTTGGAATATTGAGCATAATTCTTTATAAACTTTTGTAGTTAGCACTGAAGACGGGGTAAAACTCGAAAATATACTATGCTAGAAGCCAATATAATCATCAGAACCAATAACCTTTTTACTTTATCATATGTAGTATGACAAGGAGGTTTAGTCTTAGTATTTTTGAAATATTTTGCAATTAAGCCGCTATTTCTGGAATTTCGTCGCAATAGTTAAATAATAAATTAATGTAGACCAAATTCTGAATAGTTTATGACTATGAAATTTTTTGGTAAAATAAATATTTTAGCCGCATGAGCAAATTTTATTTCATCGGGATCGGTCGAACTGCATTAAAACACTAGTATTATAACTAGTTAGCCAGGATTTGTCAGATATTGTGATTCTAATGACAATAGGTAGTGCTGATGTTTTGACATTACAACCTGTAAATATAATCAAAATATCTGTCTAGTTCGAGTAGTTTTATTTTAATGCAGACGTGGCCGATCTCGATCAAATAGAATGTCATGCAGCTAAACTATTAATATATGGTATGATAAAGTCATGTGCCTGGCCACATCCGATTTTTTTATTAACTTCATCAAAATTTGTTGAACTGTTCCTATAAACATAGCGGTACCGATTAACACTAATTAAGCCAAAAAAATAACAAATTCCGTTAAGTTAATATTCAACCACAAGTGAGCACATGAACAGAACGCTGTAGAACAGCTTTTTGCTTATTTCGATAATTGCAATTTAATTATTAATCTTTACTTTGATCATTAAAATAAATGCAAAAAGTAGATGAGTAGATCTACTCTTAAAAGAGATCGATCTGGCACCTACAATAGACTTTTGCGTAACAAAAAATACATCTGAAGTCAAAAAGTCAGATAACAAAGAAATTCAGCAAAAAAAAACACCCCTTCAGTCATGTTTGTTTAATTCAATTAAACTTTCATTTTTTTACAAACAGAAACGAGATGATTTTCCTCTATAATAATTAATAAAAAGATCCTCAACTCAATCTAAAATATTAACAATATAAATAAATTAGAACCATGGAGCCAATCCCCACACAAAAGTAATCACAACACCCTGTATACAAAAAAAAAAAAAAAAACATCCTGTAGATCGAACAGAGTCGAAAACAAACGCCAGTCGGACGTTCCGGGGCCGAATGTGATTTACAATTCTTTCGAATAAGTGCGCTGAAACGCATTACTGTAGGTCAGTGACCCATCGAGGCCCAGAGTTGGCCAAATCGATATTGCGATAAGACGGCGCGTCAGGCCGAGCTGAAAAACGTAGCTGGGCCAGCGCGATTAAAAGCGCCCGCTCTTTTTTTTATCTAATCTGCTCTGCCCTAGCAGTTTGTCCCCCCCCTCCCCCCTCTCTCTCCCGTTCCTTAAATAACACAATAATGTTTGACTGGCCGATTGCCGTCCATCAAACACACGGGTTCAACGTGCCTATTTTTGCAGCTTTTCGCTACATTTTCCACGCCGTGTTTGCCCATTGTCTGGAGATTACGAGAGAAGCGTGTGTATGTGTATGTGTGTGCGTGTGTGTGTGTGTGTGTTTGTGTGTGTGAGTTTGTGTAAAAATGGAGGGTTTTAGTAGCAATGATACACACATAAAAATTTTACGGAGAGAATTTGCACGTAGTTAGTTGTACACAAAAAAGAGTGATTTTTTCTCCGAAAATCAGTTGATTGTGTGCTAAAAATTGTTGATATACGTAATATCGGAGTTAATTTAACTACACAGCACGGAGTTGAAAATAGTTTATATCCGAAATGGTGAAAATTTTCACTGGAGCTGTGAAATGATAATTAACACCATGCAGGGTGTTGAAATAACTGACAAAATGAGAGAAAGTACACTTTTTGGAGTTGATATGACTGAACATTGTGGCGGAGTGATAAAACTCCTAAAAGTAAACATTAATTCCCTGTGTAATATTGATTTCTAACTCCGTTTTGAAGTGAATAATCTCCAAAAAGGTAAGATTTATACTGTAAAGGCAAAAACTTACGGTTTGACAACAACAGGCGTCAACATGTCGCCACCAAGACGGTTTGCAGTTTGCTTCGCAGTGTGTTGTGGTCGTCACTTATACTCCTAAGTTTGCGGGGTGCAGTTGAGAGTGAGTTTCATTTCCATTACTTTTAATATTTTATATGTAAGTACTTACATTATTATTTCAAATGGAGCAGTGTATTTTCATACGAGTTAAATATGGACAAATAAAAAAATCGGTATTAATCGGTGTATTAAATTTCGACACAATTAATACTACAGGTAAGTTACTTATATTACTACATATGTATGTATGTACGTAGACATATATATGCGTGTACATTACTTATTCGTTGTGCTCACATGCTTTTATAATTTTGGAGTTTATAAAAATGTTACGCACACTATTAATGTACTACAGAAAAAAGCTTGTGAAGATACCGGCTAGTCAAATGCGCAGTACGTTTGTTGCCGCATTTCTGGTACCTTCATACCGAGTATGACACTGCATTGTAGGTATCTACAGAATGCATGTCGATTTTTGTGTTTTTTTTATGAAGTAGTGTGTATTCCTTTGTCCGGCAATGCGTTTTTTTTTATTTTTCTATTTGCCTTACAACATACAAAAATACAACAATTCCGCAGATATTTCTTTTTTTTATGTACAGTTGGCAAGCTATTTAAAATAGCAGAGACAAAATATCAAGATATCAAGTATTATGATGATGCGAGTTATGGAATCGACAAGGAGTTATTGGTAAACTTCATATGGCACAGTCAACGAGGAATTACTTTGGTAATAAGGACGGGCGAAGAGGATGACGATGTTAATACAAATCCTTATACACATTCCTTATAATAAGGCGAATGATATGTATATAGTTACCAATTATATTATATGTACTTAGTTATTAATGAAAGTACTCTAGACTTTATGTACTGTTATATTTGATATTAGTTATTAATTTATTATTATTAATATTTATACGGAGATTATTGTTATATTTAGGATAAACTGTATTTTATTTATTGAGTATTGTGCAAACATGTATATTCATTTACTTGTTTTTTCGAAAAATAAATTGTTAAAATGTATTTTTGATTTTTACTGGTCCCCGTCATATTCCTAATAAAGATAAGAACCGCTCTGAAAAAAAAAACACAACTCTATTTGGTACATATTTAACTTCATTACGTACACAAACAACTCTTTTAGGGAAAGAATAATTTCGCCAATAAAAGAAAAGCACCCCGCAACAGGGTAATTTTAACACTAATAAAGGAGTTACGTAGCATCTCCACGGATGTATTTCACTACTACAGAAGAACTTTTGCACTCCGGAACGCGGAAGTTTGACACGCGGGGAGATTATTTTATGTCTATAAAGGAGTAAACCTGCATTTCCCTAAACATATATTTTCAACTCCGTTACAAATAATAATAACTATAGACTGAATGAGCTCTGTAGAAATTCAACTCCGTCTGATTTAACTACATGCGCAAACGGTCGCGAGGGAGATCCATAGCGGTGTTGAATCGGTGTTAAATCCAACTCCGTATTTTTATGTGTGTATGAGATGTATTGGTCACAAGAACTATGATTATTTTTTCGCGGAAACTGAACAACGTTTGGAAATCTCGTCCTAACCCGAAAACAATTTCTTGCAAGGAGAAAAAAGTATTCAACAGCTGCCGTTTTCCTCAAATATTCCAACAGAATTCGGCGTAGAAGTTGAGAAATTTGCTGAGAACTTTTATCCTAGAATTTTAGATTTGGTCTGATTGCCAACCAATATTGAAGAATTTTTATTACTTTGTAATATTCTGGCGTAAACATTGTTAATTTTTTATAAGAATTTCCAGCTCGTGTTCATCGAGCAAGGCCTAATGTATAATGAGCAACTGGCACCTTTCAAAACCAAAAATACAGGCACAAAATGAACACAATTGATAATTTAATTCCATAATCGTGTCAATCGAGCATCCGATAAAAATACTTAATAACAAATTGGTAAACAATAAAAGGTGAATATATTATTTTAAAATGTAACCACATAAACGGAAAGCAATGACTAAATATAAAGAAAACTTGACAAATTTGAAAATTCCGTGATAATCATCGACAACAAAATTAAAAATTGCTATCATTACTATTATACGTAAACACTTAAAAGGCGACAATACTAAGTCAACTAGTTAATACTAATTGTTGTTATATATAAGCTATATGAACGGTCTGTATGACCATAGTAGACAAATTTTTGAATGAACTCATGTCCGGAAATGTATTGTTTGAACGTTGGAGAGAGTCGGAAGATTGAACCAATTTTACAAACAGCATAGGAAAAATAGTGCCATGCATCATAGGACGGCACTTCTAAAGCCAAATAACATTTGTGTGACTATTTTCTGTTATTTATCGTCTTTGAAAGAAGTGATGAGAACCGTTGTGTAATTTTGATACCAATTTTGGTCAATTTGGGTTATCTTGAATTCTTTTTAGGGACGCTAAACAAATAAAGTTTTACACACAAATTATTTATATATTCTATAATATATTAAGGCTCTATGCAATACCTAAACGGTGTCAGATGTGTGGACATGAGTTCGATATCAAAAGTTATACTTTATCTATATTTTACACTTATTTTTAACGCCCACTATATTTGAGATAAACAGCTGAGCAGTGCAAAAAGGTGCAAAGTACAGTAGAGCGTCGATAATCCGAACTAATTGGGACCGAAGGTCATTCGGATTATCAAATTGTTCGGATTATCAAATATTTCAACTAAATAGCAGAAAATAAGATTTGATATAAGTTCAATCTTAATAAAACTAACACTATTCGATTCCGCTCTTCATAAACTATAAGAATGTTAAAAAATCAATTTTCAATAGTTGGTAAGTTGAGTACTAATGAAGCCAAATTTATTGTAATTATTAATTTCTATTAACTTAAAATCAACTTCTTTTAAAATCCTATGTTTTGTCTCTGGTTTTGTGATTAAACTATAGATGGAGCGATTCTTAGTCAAGCAGAAGACCACAAAGTGACACATTTGTTCAGTTATGTGAAATTTTGAACATCTTCTTGTGATTATGACAGTACAGACGCACGAATTGTGTCATTACTGCTAACTGCACAAGTTCAACGTGACTGCAGGTGAAGATAATCCATCATCGTCAACTTGACATCACAAACTGGCAAAGAAAAGACAAAGGTTAGGAGTATTAACCTTAAAATTTCACAACACACAGATGTACTTGTAAACAACATTTCTTCAAACCTTTGCAACTTTATTTATGTAGGTAGTTAGTAGTTACAATCAAAATTAAATAATAATACAATATAAACCACCAAATTATACGAAATGGTACATTGTACGAGATGAAATCGCTGAATTACGACAGATGGGAACAAAACGTAATCAATTTTTATGTCTACTTCCATGTAGTGAGTAAGTGAGGTTATGTAGCGATGAAAGTTAACGAGATAGTAAATCTATCGTTGTTGTGGTGGTATTTTGTAAGCCCGCGAGTTACCTCAGTCGGACTGGCGATCACGGAGAACGGCACTAAAAATAAATTGGGAAGCACCTATTGTCCGGGGTTAAGCCTGAAGCCCGCTACTAGCCGCCCTAATCCAATAGAAGAGGCGTGTTTTGCAGCCTAAATTTACTAATCGAATAACGGTGCTCAAGTTCTACAACCGCAAGAAATTTTTACGCGATCAGCTGCTATAGTTTTAAATTCCATCTCAATTCCATCTCTTTCGAAAACACTACTAAAAAAATCTGATGTGGCCAGGCACACGACTTTATCATACAATATACAAAATTAATAGTTTAGCTGCATGAGAATCTATTTGATTGAGGATCAGTCGTGGCTGCATTAAAATAAAACTAGTTAGTCAGGATTTGACAGATAAATAAATAATTAAATAAATAAATAATTTCTTTATTAACATAAAACAATATTAAATGCAACAAAATAATATTTATATTTAGGGCGGAGATCAGCACACTTGTTTCCAAATTGCCTTGCTCTTCCATTCAACCCCTTACGCAAACTAGAACTAAGACATAATTGTACCAAAAATATAACAATAATTCCGACAACTTATCTAAACAAAAACAAACAATAAAATTATTCTAGAATCTAATTTCCTACACGTAATTGCAGCAAATCCAACTCAACAAAACATCGCACATGCCCATAATAAATTAAAATTAAAACAGCCTCCGATGTGCGCTCAATGCCTCAAGGCCCCCCTGTTGAGCAAACAGACAACACTTCACCTTTCCCAAAAAACTGTTTTACGATAATTTTTTCATATCTTCCCTGAGACCATTGTATATGTGACTGACCTGGTAAGAGAATAACCGTTTGAACAGCTCAGCGCGGTGGGCAGGTGGAGCAACCAAACCCCTGAATCTTAAATTAAGGTTATGGACATCCGTTCTACAGCGTATCTTCCGCATGAGGTATTGTGGGATCCTCTTGGATAGGAACTTATGATATAATATTGCTGCATGCAACACCCTAGTGTTATCCATGTTCAACCACCCCAAGTCGCCCAGCCCGTTCGATACATGATCATACTTCCTCAAACCAAAAACAAACAGAACACATGCATTTTGGACACGCTGAACACGCTGCCTATCCGACGCCGTCAGGCAAGGACCGTATACGGTATCACAATCAGAGATCCTTTTACTATTGACAGTAGATATAGTGAGGTATTGTCAAAACATCAGCATTTGGCACTACTGGTACTGTCATTAGACTGAAAATATTTGAAAAATCCTGGCTCACTATATAGTATTATAGCAATGCAAATGCGACCGATTTCGATCAAATAGAATTTGCTCTTGCAGCTAAACTATTCAATTTACCAAAAAATGTCGCAGACATAAATTATTCAGAATTTCCTCTACTTTAATTTATTATTTAAATATTTTGAGAAAATTACAGAAATGGCGGCCCATTTGCAAAATCCTTGAAAAATGCTTAGAGGAAACGTCCAGTTCCTTTGGACCCTTTTGAACCAAAAGCTTTCACCTCTAAGTTTAGTCATGAAACTTCTAAATATGAACTTTCGTACCAATACCGTTTTCCTCCGGAATCGTCGCCACAAAGATCGGGTACACACATACACACACACAGACAATTTTTAGTACCTTGGTCAAAAATGTTCAGATCACAGAGATTGGCAACTTCGTCACTGGACGCCTGTACTGTTTACAGACGAATCCAGGTTTCGTTTAACTCGTTAAGACAATCGAGTACATGTATATAGACGTCCTGGTGAACGCTAGGCAACCGCTACTATACAGGAAGTGGATGTATTTGGTCCTGGATCACAGATGGTTTGGGCTGGAATCAGCATAGACAACAGAACTGATCTTGTTCTGGTTCCTGGTACACTAAATCCCATGACCATGTGGTGCCTGCTGCATATGGCATCGGTCAAAATTTCATCCTAATGCAGGACAATACAAAGCCACACACTGCCGGCATCACCAGAAACTTTTTACAAGAACGTGGAATTCATGCCTGGGAATGGTCGGCGTTAAGTCCTAACCTAAATCCTATTGAACACGTGTGGGATCAGCTTGACTGAGGTGTTCGCAAGCGCCCTAATCCACCATACAGGAATAATATCGGAAGAAAGTTGTCATCAGTGGAAGAAGTATGAAGGCATGTTGTGAAAAACGAGAAAAAAAAATTGATAAAAAAAACGATTTTTTTAAAATTTCTCCTCACAAAACTATAATAAACGATTGCCATTTAATTAATCCCCATTGTTTATGGGCAATCAGCAAATATTTCACCCCAAGTATGCTTAAATCATCCTCATTTGATAAAAATCGTCAAACCTCCGAACTTTTCTCATTTCAAAGGCGTATCAATCACAGTCTGGTAGCAAAAAGTTACAACGACGGGCAAAATTGCTTGGCCTCCATTTGAGTTATGTAACTTATCTGAATGGTCAGCTGTCGTTGGATGCTCAACGCGTCCGATCATTAGGGCACATCTTGTGCATATTCAATGGAAAGCGCAACTCTTTACGCCACTGACTAATTGGACGGCGATTGATTACAGTGATGGATGGCTTCAATTCTGGACGCTCGCAAGTGCGCGAAATTAATTTTTCGTAGGTTGCCGGAAATGTGGAAATAAGAACAAGAAGGACGAGGAAAGATGGAAGAGGCGTTTTGCTGAATTTATGGAATTAAAACTGTGGAATTTGGAAATTAATCGTTTTTAATTTTGGATGATTAATTTTATACATATAAAATATGAATATAGTTATATAAATATATATATGAATATAGCGGAAGATAGGCTGTAGAACGGATCTCCATAACCTTAATTTAAGATTCAGGGGTTTGTTTGCTCCACCTGCCCATCGCGCTGAGCTGTATAAACGGTTATTCTCTTACCAAGTCAGTCACATATACAATGGTCTCAGGGAAGATATGAAAAATTATCGTTAAACAGTTTTGGGGGAAAGGTGAAGTGTTGTCTGTTTGCTCAACAGGGGGGACTTTAGGCATTGAGCGCACATCTGAGGCTGTTTTAATTTTTATTTTTTTATGGGCGTGTGCGATGTTTTGTTGAGTTGGATTTGCTGCGATTACGTGTAATTAGACTCTAGAGTAATTTTTTTGTTTGTTTTTGTTTTGATAAGTTCTCGGAATTATTGTTATATTATTGGTACAATTATGTCTTAGTTCTAGTTTGCGTAAGGGGTTGAGTGGAAGAGCAAGGCAATTTGGAAACAAGTGTGCTGATCTCTGCCCTAAATATAAATATTATTTTGTTGCATTTAATATTGTTTTATGTTAATAAAGGAATTATTTATTTATTTAATTATTTATTTATCTGCCAAATCACCTGCTATGAAATAAAACAGGAGAACATTGATGGTTGTACTTATTCTACTAATAAAAAATACACACAAAAAGAATAAAAAACTATCTTTTGTAACGAAAGAGGAACAATGAACAAAAGATATTTCACCCCATCCATACATTTATAAAAACGTCCAGACTGCACTGAATATTAACACGAAAAAGTAGATATTGATATGCAGTAGCCGATAGCATCCGTTATGTGTCCGACGTATCTTTCTTTTTGGTACATTTTCCATCAGAACTTCGCGTATAGACGAAATCGAAGCCGATAATTAAAATGCCTCGAACGGGGATTGCGAAAGACGGATTTCAGCGGTGGAGATCGGCGATCGGTAAAGCAGGACGCCGCTGTTACCATGCGGGATATAAAATCTTCTTTAATACGAAAATGGCCGCGGGATAACTGTACGGATACATTACCCCTTTTTTTGAGTGACCGTGCCTTTTGTTCTCGGTATTGACTAGTCTGCGTGTGCTTCACAATCTCACCACGCGGACGAGGAACGCTAAAAACCAGAGGTTTTCAACATTTTTGTATGGGAATCTTATGTAGAGGAGGTTTTTTGCTATCTTTAAGTACTATCTTTAAAAATTAGTGTTGATAAATTATTTGTAAAAGAACAAGATTTACTTGCCACATTTTTAAATTATTAAATGTTTAATGTTATACGAATATTCTGGATTTTGCCAAATTTTGTTTTGTTTTTTTTTAAATGAGTTGCTGTTTTTGTCTAAGAATATTTGGGAAAAGTAAACAATGAGAAATTGTCAAATATTTATAAATCTGTGGGTTGGATTTTCTGAATGAAAAGTGTATTATAGGCGTTTTTAATAAATTCCTTTGCGGTGAATATGAATCCGGACTCAAAACCTTCATATCAAGGTACGAATTTCAATATAGTTGATTTCAACAAGTTAAAAATTTAAAATGAAAACAGTACTAACTCTTTACGTCGCTTAGCGATATTTGGGGTTTAAGAAAAACCTTCGTTGATATAAAACAGATTTAAGTCTGCTTTATGTAGTTTTTCCTAATTTTAGAGACCAATGTTACCAAGTCTTCAAACTCAAAATACCGGCTTTCGCACCGGTACAATAATAATCTGTATCCCAACTACTTTGCTCGTAATCGCACATGAAGCGAAATAATAACATTCAACCTCCTATAAACAACGTAAAATCCAAGTTTCAAAAATCCTCCTGAACAAACTAAAATAGATAGAGGGCTGTACTTTTTAGAATTAATTACCCAATGTATCTGATCCATAAACGTGTACAATAATAATCTGTATCCCAACTACTTTGCTCGTAATCGCACATGAAGCGAAATCATAACTTTCAACCTCCCATAAACAACGTAAAATCTAAGTTTCAAAAATCCTCCTGAACAAACTAAAATAGATAGAGGGCTGTACTTTTTATAATTAATTACCCAATGTATCTGATCCATAAACGTGTACAATAATAATCTGTACCCCAACTACTTTGCTCGTAATCGCACATGAAGCGAAATCATAACATTCAACCTCCTATAAACAACGTAAAATCTAAGTTTCAAAAATCCTCCTGAACAAACTAAAATAGATAGAGGGCTGTACTTTTTAGAATTAATTACCCAATGTATCTGATCCATAAACGTGTATAATAATAATTTGTATCCCAACTACTTTGTTCGTAATCGCACATGAAGCGAAATCATAACATTTAACCACCTAAAAGCAACGTAAAATCTAAGTTTCAAAAATCCTCCTGAACAAACTAAAATAGATAGAGGGCTGTACTTTTTAGAATTAATTACCCAATGTATCTGATCCATAAACGTGTATAATAATAATTTGTATCCCAACTACTTTGCTCGTAATCGCACATGAAGCGAAATAATAACATTCAACCACCGATAAACAACGTAAAATCTAAGTTTCAAAAATCTTCCTGAACAAACTAAAATAGATAGAGGGCTGTACTTTTTATAATTAATTACCCAATGTATCTGATCCATAAACGTGTACAATAATAATTTGTATCCCAACTACTTTGCTCGTAATCGCACATGAAGCGAAATCATAACATTCAACCTCCTATAAACAACGTAAAATCTAAGTTTCAAAAATCCTCCTGAACAAACTAAAATAGATAGAGGGCTGTACTTTTTAGAATTAATTACCCAATGTATCTGATCCATAAACGTGTACAATAATAATCTGTATCCCAACTACTTTGCTCGTAATCGCACATGAAGCGAAATCATAACTTTCGACCTCCTATAAACAACGTAAAATCCAAGTTTCAAAAATCCTCCTGAACAAACTAAAATAGATAGAGGGCTGTACTTTTTAGAATTAATTACCCAATGTATCTGATCCATAAACGTGTACAATAATAATCTGTATCCCAACTACTTTGCTCGTAATCGCACATGAAGCGAAATCATAACATTCAACCTCCTATAAACAACGTAAAATCTAACGTAAAAAACAACGTAATAACATTATACGTTATAAAATCTAGCACTCTGTAGCAAAGCTATATCAATTCTCAACATTTTGGTATTTTCGTTTATTTCAATATCTCACCGAACTTGTGAAGAAGATACACAATTTCAAGTAACCCTTTGTAATTTGAATTACTGTTAAACGTTGCAGCAAATCTTAGACAAGAAAGAATAAACAGAATTTTTAAAAATATATAGCAAAAATTTTCTAACCAAACAAGATCGAGTCAGAGCCAATCACGGGGCATTAAGCTACAAACTTTGAAGAAGAAGATGCCATCAAGATATTTACTCCAAAGGAAGTCGTCAAAGAAATCAGAGAGAAACTTAAATCTAAAAAAGGTATCTGGGTATGAAGTCACCACAAGGAATGCTCTGACAGAATTACCAAAAAAAGAACTTCAAACATTAATTTTTCTCCATAGAAAGCATCATCAAATCCATGCGCTAGCATAGGAAACACAATTCCTGAAACCTCACGATCCAAATGGTCCATTTGGACATTGCTCCAGTGTGGGAAGGACGTTGGTTTTCGCATCAAGCATCACGGGTGAAGGCTGCGGAGGAGACGAGAAGGGTAAAGGCAGAAGAGGCACGCATAGACACACACACACACACACACACACACACACACACACACACACACACACACACACACACACACACACACACACACACACACACACACACACACACACACACACACACACACACACACACACACACACAGTGACGCGGACGTGGAACGGTTTTACTTATCGTTTGCGTAAATTTGACCGTACGTCATGGCTGGCCCCGTCCTGGCGGATGTAAGGCAAAAAACGCACAGTGTAGACATTGTATTGAGCCGCATTGAGTGAGTTTGGGTGCTTGTCCTATCCCAAGCTGCCTGGCATGGACTAGGTCGTTAACCTGGGGGCCCCATGATCCACGTACACGACTACCAGCGACGTACGTACACACGGACGGCTGCTACACAGCTGTGTGTCCGTGTGTTTGTGTGTGTGTGTGTGTGCACGCACCGTGCACGCGAAGATTTTAAAGGCAAGCGGCGAATTCTTTTTTTGTGTTGCCAATTTCGGTTAAGCTAGGGATATACACGCAGAGAAATGGTTGCCTGATGTCAAGAAATTAACATTCTTAACATAATTTGTTTGTTTTAAGACAACACATACTTATAATAGGAATATTTCTTTAATATAAAACAAACTAAATATTTGCTTTGAGAAAACGATTGTTTTGGTTTAAGAAAGTCGTTGTTTTGAAAATAGTGTGAAGGATGCCGATAGATGGCGCTTTAGTTTCTCGTCGTAAGAGCGGTCTCCTAGAGGGTATATAACCGCATACATTTTATTCAATGAACGATATATATTTTTGTGGATATAGCAAACAACCGTTGTTTTGAATTAACAAAGCTTGCTTTGAATTGAGACAATGTGTCGTTGTGTGTAGTTCGAATATGGTCCCAACTTTAGAAACTGCATTAGAAAAATAGGTTTTGCGTGAAGTATCAAGGAATAGCTATTTTAAAACCAAATAATTTAAAAATAATTAAAGATCTATCTTGGCTATCTTGGCTACCATTGGCTAAAATTGTACCAAATCTATAAAATTTCCGTTAATGAGAACCTCCTTTCAAAAACGTTAAAGAATAAAAAATTCAGGCATAAGTTATTAAGTTTTAAAAGGGCAATCCTATGACACATGACGCTATTTTCCCTATGTAACAATACGTTTCCGTACATGCGTTCTTATTCCGCTTATATATTAGGGTGGCCAAAAAAAATGAGCATTTTGCTAGAGGCAATGTGTTCCATTTTGTGAAAAAAAAATCCCTCTACATTTGAGAAAAAACAGTTAACGTAACATCGTATACTATTGTTTAAACAAATGGTATTTGTTTAAATAATTACAAATGATTAATAAATTGCAAAAAAAAAACATGTCAATAATCCAATAATAATAGTTTCAGCCAAAATGAAAAAAGAACGTAACATTTTAACTGGGAGAAATCTTTGACTCATATTCAGGGTACTGTAGAAGACGGTGGGGGCAGTGAAACAAAAATTGGTGGTTGTAGATATGTTCCTGGAGGAGTTCTGAACTATCTATGATAATCTCCCGCAACTTTTCTTCTAAATCCAAAATGTGACAGAGAAATTAAAATGGTGCATTATTCCAATGTATTTTAAATGGGAAATTTGATGTGCTCGGTGGCACGTGTTAACGTTAACCGATTTTTTTCCAATTTAAGGGAATTTTGTTGGAGGATCGTTCCCCCCCCCCCCCCCCCCCCCCCCCCCAGCGAAATAACTTTAGCAAGGTATAGATCTGGACCACATATAGCAACAATTAGTACTTAGTTGAGCTAATATTGCCGTCTTTCACGTCTCAAGTATAATAGTAACAAAAACAATTTAGTATTTTCAAATTTGTCCACTTTTTTTCTATATTTGCTCATTAATTTTCATTAACGCGGTAAATTTGAAAATAATATTGTTGCCTTTATCAGATACTCTATTGACACGAATTTAAAATAATCCATTTTGTGTCTCTAAATCACAGTAATTTTGTCTAGTACTTATTTCAGTATTGCGGTACAAATTACATTTATTTACAACAGAAAAATGTTCATAACTTTTACAAAAACTGTTTAAATCTTTTTCTCTTAGGCCAAATTGTAGGTAATTGATTGGGATTATACTTTAAATAATTACATTAAAAGCTGAAAAGCCTCCACATTACGATATTATGTATGACACCAAGTGGAGGGAGTTGATCTTTTGGTTGGCTGTGATAACAACATGTTTATAACTTTTTCAAAAATTATTATATAACTTTCCACCATATACTAAATTATAGGTAATTAGATGTGGTAGTCCTATTCATGAATGCAAAATATTTTGCTTTGAGGAGAAGAGCCCCTAAATAACGATATTGTACTTATGTTGTGTGGCTTCAACTAAACATTACTTTGTTCTGCTTTAGCGAAATGTTATAACTTTTCTAAATGTTATTCTATAATTTTCTGTCATGCGTCAAATTGAAGATCATTAATGGGGGTTAAATCCTTTGGTAGTCGATATCGGATCATTTTGTAAATACATGCTATGATTGTTACCATACACAATTTAATAATCTAATAAATGTGAATATTTATAAAAAAACAAACGACAATTTTTTAGGTGTAAACATTCCAGTGCTTTAAATTTGCAACGTTTTCAAAAAAATAATTATTAAAATATGAGTATTTCCAACGGCTTCTGACATGACGTACTATTTCTCTCTTATTTAACACCAATAGTAACAGCAATATTGTTCTGCAAAATAAAATGTGTGGACTGCTTCATTTTTATTTGATTATAGAAGATATTATAATTATAAATGTACATTCAGCGAGAGTTTCTATAAATAATTACACTTATTCCAGTTTATCTTTTGTCACAAAATGTTATATAGACATTTTAAAGCGCTTTTTGTTTGTAGATGACGAACCGGGAACGTCTCCATCACGTCTTAGATTTGCGTTACGCAGACTTCTTGGTTTGGAATCCATGAAAACAAAATTGAAACAATATCTCACCTCTCTTGTGACAAAATCAGTGTCACCATCACGTCTTATCTGTGCAAAGTAATTTTTGCTGTTTTGTGTTGAAATAGATGCATTGTTTGGTATTCAACTTTACTTTTGGGGGAACGTCCCAATTGTTGATAATTTTGGTATATCTGATGCTCGGATTATCTAAAAGACGAAATACATAAAAAAAACACTATAAAAAGCCACTAAAAAAGCCAAAAAGCCAGGTAATTCTTGTCCCGGTTTGATATTTCATAATTATGGTAAGCCTAATTATAACTCTAATACGACAGCAACTACAAGCGTTAAGAATAGTAGTTTCAAATCACCGAATACCAGAATTCAAACTAGTAATTGGATTTAGTTTTAAATTGCGGCGAGACCGGCAAACTCCGGACGTATCCAAACGTCGGAAAGGCTTAAATAAAAATTCGTGCGGTAGGTCCAGGACTGGGCAAGGGCAACGACCGCACAATGAGTTACTGCTCCCCCTTTTCCCTCTACCCCCATGTGTGTATGGATGTGTTTCGGATTTACACACACATACACACACAGACACAAGGCTGCGGTACGAATTTTAAGCCCGCAAGAATGACACGGGTCTTCGATATTGTCCTCATTGTTCTGCTGAGTAACTGGCGAAAATTACTTGACGTTCCCGTACGACATTGTGATTTTAAGAGTAGGTATTTAAATCAAGAATTAGATAACTTTTTATTGTTATGGACAAAACCATCATAAAAATACCAATCAGAAAGGTATCTATAGGACGACTGGTGTTGATGCACCTTCCTCGTGTACGTAAATATACAAAGGAAGGATGTGTCCATGTTTGTTGTTTCAGGTAAGACGTTTTTGCGGGCGCGTTGCTGTCTGTTTTTGCTCACTCGTTTCGACGGTTTTGTTCGTCTTGTTAACTCCCGACCCTTGGTAACGAGTACCCTGTTGCGGCGTCTTCTTGGTGATGCATTCCATGAACAAAAAAAAGGAGACCACGGAAAAAGAACAACGGAACAGAAGACAAACTAATGAACGGCGCTTTTTGCCGAGCCGGCTAACGATGTGAATTGAACTGATCAATTCGATGGAGACGAGGAGTATCGTGCGTTTCAGAACTTGTACCGACTTTAAAAATGACAAAACGTTTTCAATATTTGTTTAGGATTTTCGTGACGTTTCTTAGATCTGTATCTTATATCTAATATAAGGTTGGTTAATCCGGTAAAAAGCCCAAATGGACAGAAAAAAAGTTGTTGGAGTTTTCTTTCTTATGGCATTTATTCTATTTGTTGAGTACTTTCGCCTAATATTATAGGCATCTTCAGAACCTAAAAGTCATAAAGGTACAAAGAGCGACGCTAGACAATCAATCTACTAAAAATAATGGGCCTACCAAAAACACGAATCAGCCATTTAGGTCCAAAGAAGGGTTTGATAGAACATGTAATGGAGGCAGCAGCATTAAGAACACAGACAAAAACGAACGGATGTTATAATGTGATAAACAGTCCAATTTGTAACATCTTGTCAGTGTAGTAAGTAGACAATAAAATTGGATTACATAGATAAAAACGGTGAAAAAAAACGACACTTAGCGAACCGCGTGTAACATGATTTGCGATGGTAACGTAAAAAAAAAATCAATACAATGAAAGTGTACCAACTTAGAAGAAAGAAAGTGAAACACAAAAAAAAAAAAAATTTAAAGACAAATAGGTTACAGGTAAAAAACAAAAAGAAAGAAAAAAATTGTTTAACAATAATCGCACAAAAACGCTAAACGCCGGAAACAGGATGAATAACAGGTCCAAACTAAAGTTAAAAGTCAAAGAAAAGAGAAAGGGGGACAGGGGTAGGAGAATTGTCAAAAGGTAGGTAGACAATTCTCCTACCCCTGTCCCCCTTTCTCTTTTCTTTGACTTTTAACTTTAGTTTGGACCTGTTATTCATCCTGTTTCCGGCGTTTAGCATTTTTGTGCGATTATTGTTAAACAATTTTTTTCTTTCTTTTTGTTTTTTACCTGTAACCTATTTGTCTTTAAAATTTTTTTTTTGTGTTTCACTTTCTTTCTTCTAAGTTGGTACACTTTCATTGTATTGATTTTTTTTTACGTTACCATCGCAAATCATGTTACACGCGGTTCGCTAAGTGTCGTTTTTTTTCACCGTTTTTATCTATGTAATCCAATTTTATTGTCTACTTACTACACTGACAAGATGTTACAAATTGGACTGTTTATCACATTATAACATCCGTTCGTTTTTGTCTGTGTTCTTAATGCTGCTGCCTCCATTACATGTTCTATCAAACCCTTCTTTGGACCTAAATGGCTGATTCGTGTTTTTGGTAGGCCCATTATTTTTAGTAGATTGATTGTCTAGCGTCGCTCTTTGTACCTTTATGACTTTTAGGTTCTGAAGATGCCTATAATATTAGGCGAAAGTACTCAACAAATAGAATAAATGCCATAAGAAAGAAAACTCCAACAACTTTTTTTCTGTCCATTTGGGCTTTTTACCGGATTAACCAACCTTATATTATTACATTGCCCAGTTACCCACTGTTATTACTTATATCTAATGCTTCACATAGGGTTGCCAACTACAAAAACTAAAGTAACCGGACACACTTTGCGTTTGGAAAGAGCAAACCGGACAACTTAATGTCGGCAAAACAACCTGGAAAGGTGAACTTTTTGTTGTTTTATTTTAAATCACTAGTGGACCTGTAGACCGCCGATTGGGTAGATCGGTGAACCGGTAAATCGTAAGAATCGATAGACTCTTTTTGCTAAATCAAATTTCAACATGGTGCGCAAAACGTCAGCATTTGCGAATCTTGACACACGGCATAACCCGGAAGCAATTTATTTTCTAAAAATATAAAAACTATTACTCTAATCAATGTACTTAAATTGCATAAAATGGCATAATATTCAGCAATTTTAACAAATACGAATAAGCTAAATTCTCATAATCCATGCAAATTAAGATGACAAATCTAACAATTGTTTATTTTTACAAGTGACCAACATGATCTAAATAAAAATGTAAAAAAATAAGAAATAGAGATTGTGTTTTTGTCAAATTTAACAGTTCCAACAGCTATAATCTATTCTTACGTAGCTCTACTGCAAAAAAAGTCATTTGATTTTTTACTTTATCATACGCAGTATTATAAAGTATTGTAATCGTGCCGAAAAAAAAAATTGAGATTTTAGCGGAAATAGGTCTTTTTGGGTCCCCTGAACATTTTTGACCAAGGTACAAAAAAATGTCTGTGTGTGTGTATGTGTGTGTGTATGTGTGTGTGTATGTGTGTGTGTACCCGATTTTTGTTGAGACGATTCCGGAGAAACTACTAAAGGTATCGGGACGAAAGTTCATATTTAGAAGTTGCATGACTAAACTTAGAGCTGAAAAGCTTTTGGTTCAAAAAGGCCCAAAGGAACTGATAGTTTATTCTAAGCCTTTTTCAAAGATTTTGCAAATGAGCCGCCATTTCTGTAAGTTCGTCAAAATAGTTAAATAATAAATTAAAGTAGAGGAAATTTTGAATAATTTATGCCTATGTCATTTTTTTGTAAAATTAATAGTTTAGCTGCAAGAGCAAATTCCATATGATCGAGATGGGTCGCATCTGCATTGATAAGAAAGTACATAGTAGCCTGGATTTGACAAATATTTTTTTTGTACTGTCACCACAGAAATGTCTATGGTTGTCACTTTTTTGTGCTGTCACACTCGAAAACAGCTGATTTCATTAGAGTATGCATCAGAGGTTGAAGAACCGCTATGGAACGTTGCCGCTCTAGTGGGGCAAACTCCGGCAAAGTACAAAATATAAATTTCAAATACAATAAGATCACCAATTTGATTGTTTGTTGATAAGAAATATCAACCCGTCTTTATATCTAATTCTATAAACGATAAATTGAGAAAATTGTAAATAAAGTATAGCGATGAGTGTAGTTTTATTTTAGTATGAATTCACATTCTTATTTTATAAGGGGCGGAGAAATGGGATTGCCTTATGGTCGATTGTCCATAGATCATTTCTGAGTATTGCACCAAAGATATGTAATGTATTTCTGGTTTATCTGAGGAAAGCGGGGGTTAACGTGTTGGTTGTACTTTTGTTGGACAGAGATATGTTTTGCAGCCATTCTAGGGAATTTATTTGTTCGATGAGTCAATACTCATCAATAGTCGTCAATACTGGGTTGGTGTAGTTTGTGCTCTGGTTTCGCAATCTGTATTATATTATTTGTTAATTTTATATTTCTTGGGCTTCGAGCGTATGTGTACTCATTAAATTAAAGCCACACACATGTGTTAATTCAATGCTGTGGCATGTCTAACCGATCGTTATTCGCTCATTTTGTATTGTGTTTTTCACTTTGTATAGTGTTTTTCTTTTTGTGAATAAAGATTTATTATTGTTATTATTATCGGTCAAATCCTGGCTAACTAGCTTTTATTTTAATGCAGATACAACCGATCTCGATCAAATAGAATCTCATGTACTATTCATTTTATAAATAGTATGATAAAGTCATGTGCCTGGCCACATCAGATTTTTTCTTTTAGTACAAGATGTTTGTCACTTAAAAAACAGTTATTAGATTTTGTTCCCATCGAGCTTTATTTTTACATGGACTACCAAAATAAGCTTTATCTGTTAAAATTACTCAATATTATGCCAAATGTGGAATACCTAAATGTTGCATTAGAGTAATAATTTTTATGCTATTATTTTACAATAAATTCTTAAAACTTTTCAACATATTTATTGACAAAAATATATAAACTTTTGCCTCTTGTGGGAGACTTTTTTTTCTTAATTGGACCAATCTTGTTGATGTTATAGGGTAAAGGCAATAGTGGTTGGCTCAGGGCATTGGAGAGGTTGGGTGCCACCGCAAGCTTGGGTGTGTCAATGACTGTATACTTTACCCTATGTGGCTTCATTAAGAGAACTTACATTAACTTTATATTTTGATTTTTCAAAGAGTTTGTTTTATACTCTACAGTTTGCTTGGTTGGATACTTATACAGATTGGTATAGTAAATTAATAACATTGTAGATATATTGCAGAATCTCCAGATTGTATTACAATACATGTATGATAAGATTTGTTTTTTGAAATAACTGTTTCCATTACTATTTAGTTAATTTGATAACTGGTAAAACAAATAAATAGAAAAGCCTCTATTAAATTATAGACATACTTTATTGCAAATTAATTATTGTACAACGAAAAGCAAAAATTACCAGTGAAATGATAATAAAATACGAAATAATAAATATTTATGTAAAACATATCATTGCGGCTAAAAATGAAATTAGTTCGTTTACAGAGAATAACTTTTTACATCATTGTATACATATGTACCTATATATTACAGAAAAAATAAAATAAGCAAAAACTGAATTTTATTAACTTTTCGAATGTCAAACTGAATTATTTACAAATTTAAATACTTCTTATTAACATGTACTATCGTGGCCATATATTATGTCCCTTCTTTAGACGTCAAATTTCTCGCAAAACGAGGCGAAATAATTTCAAAAAATTCTAATGCTGTGCTTGATTAATATGCTACAACTGATAAAAATTGGCGCTGTTTTTGTTTTCATTCATTTAACTTTAACAATTAATTACTCCGGAAATAATCGATAGATTTCAACGAATTAAAAAGTAAAATTAATGATTATGTAATAAACTTTAAACCTATGAATTAGTGGGTAGCTTATAGTCTATATTTCATTATTCTAGCTCTTCTAACAGCGCCAATTCTTCTTAATTTGGAAACATCGAGAAAACGGCAACACATACAGCTTTCTAATTTTTATGAGTTGTAGCATATTAATCATGGACAGCATCGGAATCGTTTGAAATTTTTTCGCCCATAGATTTGCGAGAAAATGGACGTCAAAAAAGGGGATATAATATATTGCCACGATAGTACTTATAAATTTGAATAGTAGGAGAACAAACTTGTTTTTTGTTGTAAGAAACATGTTTTGCTTTTTCAATTATCGCCCATGAGAAAACGTATTGTCAATTTACACCTACATAGAAAAACTGAGTTGAGGTAAATAAATTCCAACTAAATACAAAGTTTGTATTCATTTATGGTTATAGCAAAACAGACCTTGATTGGAAACCATCTACTTTAGGGCGACGGTCGCCCTATATAAGCAATTAAGAAGGCACTTTTTCGCACATGAAATGGTGACAAAAAAACGTCTAATTGCGTTTACATTGTTATCGACAAGATTGAGAATCGGGACTTTCTTCACGTCATCTTCGAGGTAACACGCGTCCGTACTGTATCTTTAAACTAATCAGGAAGTCATTTGTCATTTGATTCTGATTGTAGATGTGGAATATGTCACGATCCTCAAACTTAGCGAAGAGACAGTGTCAACTGTTCAATATTGGAAAGATACCAAATATCACTGGATATACCAGGAGCGATACATTCATATACATTTCCGACATGAAACTAAACTGTATCAGAAAACATGATGGACCTCCGTTCGAGAAATAATCACTCCACAGTCATCTGCAATTCTTCCGGATTCTCAAATCCATTTTCACGGTGGTCGAACGAAAGAACGAACGCCAGAACTTCGTAAGGAGGTGGCCGAACTTACCGACCGACAGTTTCTGTTATCGCGCTATACGAACGACGGACGGCCAAACCGCGCTCCACGATGGTCGGTCCGATGTCAGTGACCTCTAAATCTGCACTCGGCTAGACGAAAGGAAAGCTCCCAACTACGACGACGGCGGCCACAAACGCTCGGCTGCTATATAATGGCACACATTTTTCTACGGGTTTTTTGCCTGTCCGCCTTGTAGATCGCCTGCCCATCTAGCCTCGTCTCCATCGTCTCACTCCTCCGTCCTCGCCACACTGTGGATAGGCTAGAAGCATCTGGTGCGCCATCGCACTTTTGGGAAAGTGTTACGCCAGCCAAGGCATCAGCTTTTACGCTCTGTATTAGAAGATGGTGGAGCAAGATGAAAGAAGTAGGTACGAGGAGGAAGTGGCTCCTAATTTGACGGCTGAGTTGGACATTCGCTACGAAGCGTCCGCGGCGAGGTTCTGCAGTTAATTGCGCTTTATTGAATTGGTAAATGATGGGTTCTTCTCGGTGGGCATCGATGTGGAAGGATATCTCAGAGGTAATGTCGAGCAGAGTTGATGATGCTACTTGTTGTTTTAGCGTTGACTCCATACTACATTGTGAAGAGTATTGTAAGAAGTTTCCTCAATGGCAGGTGCAGGACCGGCCCTAGGCGGTAGGCAACTGCCTACGGCGCACAGTGTGGCATTTTGGGAATCTAGCAGGACAAAACCCACAAAACCAACGATCTATATTTGACTTTTTATGTGTATTCAAATCAAAGATAATATGCTAAATCGGTCATACGTAAAGTTGGGCATCGCTCGGCTACAAGCCTAAGAACCTATTACTATTCAAAAACCAATATTGTTCAAACGCTTTGGTGAGTGTTTTCGTACGATATCAATTGTATACACTTTGTCGTATAATATACATGTTTGTGATAAACTTCTACCATGGATAATTTATATCAAGGTATGTACTTTATATCATAGTATACAAAACTATTCATTGAACAATGTATCTTTTATAAAAAAAAAACACCAAAATCTAGTTAAATTATGGTCAGAAGTGTAGGTTGCGTTAGACTGGTAAAAGTTTATTGCGCCTAGGTGAGCGGTTATTATTATTTTTTTGTAATCATATAGTCCTACTGATTATATACAATCAAATATTCATTGCTATAGCTTGCTATTGTGGAAAATACAGGGTAATCATTTTAACTTACCACCCTGAACAACTTTTGATGTGATAACGTCACGATGTTAACGAAATAATTTTTTTAGATGACAAAAATTCAATAAGAGGTCGATTTAAAAAAACTCTTTGTTGAGTTTCTGCTCCCAACCCTACAACCACCCCCACCTTAGATGTTTTGGAAAGTACTGAGTTTTATGATATTTGGCATACACTTTTAGGTTGATCTAAGAACAAAAACAAAAAGAACACGATATTTTGGTTGTTATACAGCATGTCCCAACAGTGCGGTGTTGTAAGATTAAAACTGACTTTACCCAGATATTCGGATAGCAAGGGCGAACATTATACAATTATTTTTTAATATACAATGTGTTTGATAAGATAAAAATTATGTTTTCTTAAATAGAAACCCCTACATTTGTGTATTTTTTAACTCTCCTAATTTTTAGAACAATAAGTAGGTACTAAGATAGTACTAATATCAAACCATTTGTCTTTGATTTATTGCTTCTTTTGTGTAAAAACAGCACTGTAACAAAGAAATACTTCTCAGCTACTGTAAATGTCTACAATATGATAATCATGAAACCATGAAATTTAATTTAGGACAGAAATGTCCGTCAGTTCCTTAACAGAGAAAATGGAATATGCTCACAGGTGTTCACAATGTTGGTTGACATCTCGTAAACAGGTTTTCTTTTATTAGCTCTAATTTATATGTTTCACTCTATAACTGGTATCCAATGCCTGTTACACTACATAAAATTTTATTACATGGACCATAAGTAATAAATGTTTTACTTCCAATTGGGCAAATGTCTGAAGAGGCACAGGAAACTCGTCATAAGAATTTTCGACGGTTTCGAATAGAAAACTCCAGAAAAGATTCAAGAATCCACACAAGCACGATATTCTGCACCGATTGTTGATTTCTTTAGATCCTGTGATAACACCATCTATTCATCCTAACGTTATGAAGTTGCCACAGCCTCCAAGTATTGAAATGACATCCAAAGTACATCAAACTTGGGATGAGGAGACCGATAGTTGTGAATATATTGATTCGGAAGATTCCAGGTACCTACTAGTAGTTGATTTTTGTTCCAATTTGATAAACATTTTCATTACAATCAATTTTTAGTTATAAATGCTTTAGTTCAATTATTTTATCTTTTTCACATTTTGTTGCTCATTTCATTGTTTCATTTTTAGTTAGTGATTCTGTTAATTTCAATATAGTATTTAATTTAAGTGTGTGCTTAATTTACATATTCGGGCATTCCTAGTAAATCTTCCGGCAATCCACTTCCGGCAATATCGGATGTAATGCTATCCCTTAAAAACAAAACAATTGTGGTCTAATATCACTCCAACAACTTCCTTCGGTTTAGTTTCATAAATAAAAGATAGCAGTTTTGTGCAACTGGGTTGGCAAACTGCGGCACTGTGCCAAAGATAAGCATTGATGAACATTATGTTTTTATGTTCGGAATATTATCCAAATTGATAATATTGTAAAAAAAATATAACACCGTTTAGAATTTCAAAAATGACGTCACTTCCGGCAAAACCGGAATTAATACTACACTCAAGAATAACAAAAAAGAAACTATATTGTTGATGGCTATTATCACTTCACCAAATTCCACTCACCTCGTTACATAAATAAAAAAGTTATTAATTTTGTCCAGCTAGATTCGCAAAATGCCACACTGTGCGGTGGCAAAGTTTAGGGGCGGCAAAACCAACTGAACTACAATAAAAAAGGCTCTAAAAAGTCTAAAATATTGCCTGAATCTAGAAAATAAAGGAATAGTAAAATGCAATCAAATACAATCGGAATTGACAGGCTTCAGGCCATTCCTATATTTTAAGATGCATAGCAGCCAATAATACACATACTTAAATAAAATAGCTCATTAGCTTTTATAAAGAATTAGGATCAATTAGGAAAAATAATATGAAAGTGTACTGTAGTGTAGTGGTCCTATACAAAAATCAAAAAAGAAATATAAAATAGTCCTAACGATCCTTTCGACTTTTTATGCGATATCCACAAACTTAAAGAAAATGTTATAAGTAAAAATGATTTACTGGCACATTCCAAAGATATAGAAACCGCTTTAAAAGTTGGCGATTCCTCCATCTTAACGTTTTAGCATTTGCTGCCGAAATAGTAAGCGAGTTAATTTTTATTTGGGTAGACACATAATTTGCAAGCCTATAAAAATAATATTAAAATGTGCTGAGTCTTTGATGATATTATTATTGAAATTAATTAACAACTATCAGTGATTAAAAAATTCCCCATGAAATTCTTGCATCAATATCTCCAAAAATATTACTCTTAGCAGAACAAATTATACATCATATTAAAGATAAAATTTTGATGAAGATTTGGGTACATGATAAACAAAGAATTACTTAAAATATTGACAACTTTAGATTTGGGAAAATATAAAGAACGGAGATATTATGTCAATATCTATTCTGTCAAAACCGACAGGAGTTTGCTGATAACAGATGACTTAACAGTGTAGATATTGACATAATATTTCGGTTCTGAAAACCCGCTTTTTAACCTTCTCCCAAATCTACATCTTTCAATATTTTTAAGTAATTCTTTTCATCTTTAATATGGTGTACATTTTGTTCTGCTAAGCTTAATACTTTCGGAGATATTTGATGCAAGTAGTTCATGACAAATTTCACTGATAATCACTGATAATTTATAATAAATTTCAATAATAATGTCTTCATTTAGTAAACATTTTGATGGTATTATTGGTACTATTTTCATAGTCGGGCGAATTAATTATGATGTTAAATGATTTTGCGGCCATAGACCTTGTTTCCAGAAGGTCCAGTTGACGTTTCTAAAAATTCATTACCTCCCTTAACAATGGGCCAAATTTAAACATTGCTTAGCAGTTTTGTCGCCTACGGCCAAATTCGATGTTACTATAGAAGATCTCGGTAACTATAAGAGATATCGAAAAATGAGTAAGATCGTCTTTTTTTGAGAGAAACTCAATGGTGAAAACCAAAATTAGCTATCGTCTTTTGTTTTCGAGTATTATTATCCTATTAATCTAAGCATATTGCACTGCGAGATATGCACTGTCAAATATTTGTACCGAAAGTGCCGCAAATATGAACATTTAATGTCGATTCGTAACATCGCACATCTGGACTTGCAAACACGTTGCAAGGTCTCGAACGCATCGGCTGGCTCGACAAAAACTTGTAGTTCTGAGGTCGTAGAAATATCTTGTACGCCGATATTGGGCAGACTATTTGAGGTAAACATATTAATGCCGCATGAATGCACCGGTGAAAAATACATTCTTATGCCTGCAAGAAATAGTTTTCGGGCTATAGAATTCTTAATACGTTTTACTTTCAACAAGAAAATAATATCTTGATACGTAGTGTGTAGGACGTTTGCTTTCGCTACATTACTAACGCGTCTTGCAAAATATAATAAAAAATAATACACGCTAGGACTCATGATGCATGAATTTATTATTTGATAATAATTATTTCAATCATTTGCAGTTGGTTTGTTATAAAAGTAGTTAATCAATCATCAGATTAACTGTTGTGAGAACTGGACCAACGCTGGAGCTGGATAGTATTAGTACCTGTAGGCACCAGTGGGGCATGTATTTTGTTTTTCAGAAATAATAAACTATTGCTCAATTATGAACTGTTAATTGCTTTATTTCATAAAAAGAAGTATCTGACAATTTTATCCCAACTCACTCCAGACCAGTGGAAGGAAGATACCGACAAAAACGATTTTGAAAGAAATGGTGTGTGTGACAATACCTTGCTTCCTACTGGTCTGACAATAATGAACGTTAGACTGAGATTAAATACATCTTGTAATTTTCTGCTTTACTGTTGAAAACCTTGGGACTATAACTACTTTACCACCAAAATTTTAACAAAATAAGTACTTCACCGTAGTTTAGAAGCTAGTTAGAAATTTGGTTATAATTTTTAATAAAATTTCGATTTGATTGATTTGGCATTATTTTTAAAAATCATGTTGATAGCTTGTGACGTCACTTATGTTATTTTGTACCAAAATAATAACTTTTTAACGACAGTTTACTACAGCGTTAAGTCCTGACCTGAATCCTATTGAACACGTGTGGGATCAGTTTGACCGACGTGTTCGCAAGCGCCAAGAAGAAGAATCGCTTCGCAGAATAGTGCGAAGCATGCCACGTAAAAAAACATACCAATTGAATATTAATTGAACAGTTACAGGTTTAGAAAAAAGTTTTCCCCTCATTTTTTTGAGGAGTGTATTTAAGTCAAACATATAATTTTATAACCTTTGATAATATTGTTCATATTTATTATACGCTATTTCAATTACGCAATTACTGTAAACTATTTCTTCTCAAACTTAGAAATACATCAACGTTCTGTGTCATTATCTAATAAAATCGTTACCGTCATACAAAAAAAACTAACATAAAATTTCCTTTCAACACGTACATAAATACTTACCAACCGTCTAACTTCTTGCGGTTTGAAAGATAAATTGGAAATTAAATGTCACGGCCAACACGTATACACGAATAAAAATCAAATATCCCGCCGACCAATAGAAAATTGACAGGTAGTTTTCGAATTAAAATAAATAATATCTCCGTAAGACTGCATACATACGCCTATTAAGAAGGCTTATATAAATAGTAGATACGTAAATTAATACACTAATCAATTATTTATACATTCTTCTCGGTATTGATAATTATAATTTTGTAGGTGGATTATTTATAACGTGCCAAGTTAATGAATACGCCAGCCCGCAAGATAAAATAAACAATTAAAGCCGTAAATCCTCCGGCGAAATAACAATATTTAACTCTAACTTTAATGTATAAATTAAGGCATTCTTGCGCAAGAACCATCTTAATATAACGTAAGCAAAAAAAACTGCATAATAAACGATTGTTTAACATGTATTCCACCTTAATTTATGTGAGTGCGAGATAAATAATACGAGATATGCACATTTTAGCGAATGCATTATTATAATGTTACTGTTAGTTTTAAAAATTAATATATTATTATTAATTAGTTTTATATGGATTTTATGGTGAAAGGTACACAGATAGAAAAGATTTCTTGTTTCAAAGAAATGTATTTGTTTGAATTTATTCTTTTGGAACAAAACATATTTCTTTGACGCCAACAATATTTACTTCATTGAATACTCTAGTTTATTTGCTTGCAGAGATTAATTTATTTGAAATATTTATTTAAGTGGAATAAATATATATGGATACAAACAAAAATTACTTTCCTTTAAAGTAATATTTTGGTTTTGAGTTAAAAAAAACGTTTCTTTACACCAATGAAATATAATTTTGATTCTAACATATAAATTTGTATATAAGGAGAGATTTATTTCGCTTAAAGTAATATTTTGTCTTTGGCTTAAAAATAGGTTTACTTCCGCCAAAGAAATCATATTTTGATTAAAATAAATATATTTGTACACAAGAAGAGATTTATTTCCTTTAAAGTAATATTTTTGTTTTGGCTTTAAAATAGGTTTACTTCCACCAAAGAAATCATATTTTGATTCAAATAAATATATTTTTAATGTCATCCAACTGTATTGTTAGATGGCGCTGTAAACTCTCTCCTCGCACTTCGTACATATCGAGAGTATAAAGCCGCGTGATCGACAGTATAGAACTTATAGAGTACAGTG
Source organism: Melinopterus prodromus (assembly GCA_964023965.1). Classification (NCBI taxonomy): domain Eukaryota; kingdom Metazoa; phylum Arthropoda; class Insecta; order Coleoptera; family Scarabaeidae; genus Melinopterus; species Melinopterus prodromus. Next base: position 69,487,168 of record OZ030392.1, read on the forward strand.
CCTGCAGGTTCAAGTTGCGATTCCAAATCAGAGTACACTTTACTAACTTAACCTTGACTATATGTTGGGTTGGGAAGACCAAGCACTGGTCGAGGATGTGCGACATCCCAAAAAGGAGGTGACACATCATGGCGAGTCTTCCGAAAAATTCTTGTCTATTAATTCCTTCAACAAATTAATAATTTTAAGCATTTTAACTCGACCAATCAATTTTGTTAATTTAAAAAAATGTAATTCTTTCACTGAACACAATCATAGTTATTTGAAGTAAATAAATCTCATTTCTTATAATACATAAATTGCAAACTTTTTAACTGGAAACATAAGTTGTTTGACACAAATCAACGTTCTTTCTACCAAACAAATATTTCAAATAAATGCGTTTTTATCCGCAAATAAATATTTCTTTGTCTCTATTGAAACAACAAATTTCTTTGAGTTAATGCATATTTATTTGAATCAAACAAAAATTTCTCTCTGTGTATGTAATATATATGGGTGTAAATGGGTTTGGAGCCCCAAAATAAAATTTAATAAATGAAATTGCCTGGCTATCTCAACTCGAATCTATCTTGTATGTCTTACACCTACGTAAAGGAAAGTAATAAAGTCGCTCGAGTTCTGCATACCGAATAGTACGAACTCACAGGACAATGAATGGGAGGAAGAACTAACACATCAGGACTTGAATAACAAGTGCAATGCTTCTTAGAAATTCGTGTTGTCGTGTGTGTTATTGAGTTTGGCGTTTGGGAAAAATATTTATGAGATCCAAGATCATCAAGACCTGCAAATATTGAGGATTTAGATTGTGAAGGAGGGTAGAGTCTAGTGACAGATATGGCGTATAGAATTTATGTATTAGACGAAGTAATACTAAAAGTTTTCTTGAAAGTTATTGGTTATACTTAGCAACGTTGTAGTTGATTTTCCAGTTTTGAAGAATAATAAAAATAATTTGTTGAATAAATATAAAAATAAATTATTATTATAATAAGAAAAACACACAGTCAAAACATCCATAAACATAAATTAAAAGCCCCTAAATAAAAATAAAATCTGAAAGAAATGGAATATACAACGTGTTTCAAAATTTGTAACAAATAGAAAACGTTTTAATATTGCTTTGTCAAAAAATGTGATTCTATAATATAAAAGTAAGTAAAATTATAGATTATATTTTTTTAAAATATACAAGATATATAAAAACGAAATAGTTACCAAATTTTCAGAATAAAAATGAATGTATGTTAAAAATATATTTAACCAATAGCTTGTTTAAAACCAAAATAATGTAACTTGTTATTATCTGGTGGTACCACATTAACAGTCAAGGCAACTTCTTAATACAGAATTAAAATAAAGTATTTAATAGGGTATTTAAATAAATAAATTTAAAATAATAAAAACCTAAAATTGTGAACACCACCAAATGCGAAGAGTTTCGGCCTATTAACATGTTACCAAAACTAGAACAAATACTGGAAATTATTGTTAAACAACAGCTCAGTGAGTACTTGGATGAAAATCAATTTATTACTGACCAACAGTCAGGTTTTCGTGCTCAGCATTCATGTGAGACGGCCCTAAATTTGGTATTGGCAAATTGGAAAGGAGAATTAGAAGACGGTAAAACGATAGTTGCTGTTTTTGTAGACTTGAAAAGAGCTTTCGAGACAATTTGTCGTCAAAAGTTACTACAAAAATTAGAAACTTACGGAATCAGAGGAAAAGAATTGAAATGGTTTGAAAACTATTTAACAAACAGGAGACAGAAGGTTAGGATTGGAGAAAATGAGTCAAGTGAATTAATAAACAGCTTAGGGGTACCACAAGGTTCGGTTCTTGGACCAGTTTTATTTAATTTGTACATAAACGATGTTGCCTCACAAGTTAAAGCTTGTGATATGTACCTATTTGCAGACGATACACTAATATCAATTGCAGGAGATAACTTACCTGATGTAATCGCGACATTAAACACCGAACTTATATCGATATCAAATTGGTATAAAGAAAATAAATTATGTTTGAATGTATTGAAAACAAAAGCTATGGTATTGGGAAATAGAAATTCGGTAAACCCTACACCAGACATAGTTATCGATAACACAGTTGTTGAGATAGTGGTCGAATTTAAATATCTAGGTGTCATTTTAGATAATAGTTTAAAATTTGCGAGTAATATGGAATATATAGTTAAAAAGGTGAGTCGAAAGATTAGCTACTTAGGAAGAATATCTAATAAACTTACATTAAAAGCTAGAATATCTTTGTACCACACGATTATAGAACCATATTTGAACTATTGCAGCAGTATAATATTTTTGTGTACAGACAAAGACATTAAAAAGATTCAAGTACAACAAAATCGAGCACTCAGAATTTTATTACAAAGCTCCAGGTTAACCAGTGTCGAGTCCATGCTGAGTAAATTAAATTTTTTGAATGTTAACAAGGAACGGTATATCTGGCACTCACGTTGGTATATAAATGCATAAATAATAAACTCCCAAATTATATGAGTAATTATTTAACATACAATAGTCAGCAGCATGAATACAATACCTCGGCAAAAGGACCACTTCAGATTACCAAAATATACAAAAAGCAGCACACAAAATTCATTTTATTATGAAGCACTGAAGATGTTTCATACCCTGGCCAAGTGATATAAAAAACAGTAGTTCGCTAAGTCTTTTTAAAACATGTCGGGTTCATGTATTGGCTAATTTTAAGTAGTTGATAAGTTTATTACTTAGGAAACCAAATTTATTGTGATTATTAGTTTCTTTTAACTAAATAAATATCATTATTATTATTATCATTATTATACAGAATTAAAATAAAGTATTTAATAGCGACCAAAATAAGTCTTATCAAAATAGGTATTAAAATGCATCGACTCTAAGATATAGTGAGAAATGTGGAAACCAACTACTTGAGAATTATATAGGTACGAAACAAAAGTGTCTTTAAGTCGGTTCATTTTTTTAAAGTTCTTATTTAAAGAACCAAAACCGACGATGTTCACATCTCATAAACTTTCTATAAGCAGCTAACCATAATATAGAATTACGCGCAAACAGAAACCGATCGTTAGGCAACATATCATCATTAATTTCCTCCATAATCTTTACAATATCCCCATGAGAGTAACACCTGTGGACGACACTGTTGCCCATGCGATGCTTCAATGCGTAGAGTTATGCAATTACAAAAATATCCGAAGAAACGCGACCACGATCTAGATCTGCACTCAACTTCCCCCCCCCCTCCCGTCCTCCATTCCCCCCCTCACCCCCCCGGCAACTAGTCTCCAGCCAGCTAGAAGCCCGGACCCGGGTTTCCATCAAAACGATACCATCCATTTCAATTAATGCCAAAAAAAGTGCACGTCAATTCTGGATTCCAGTCACAGAGGCAGAGAGTCGCGGTTCAATTGTTTCACGGCATCGCACAGTGGTCCATATGGCGAATCCAGCCGTTCAAAATTATGTTTGCGCTATTGACCATTTTAATCCAAAGTGACAAACTTGTTCATAAACGTACAGTAATGGGCTAAAGTCCGATGTAGATTTTTCAGGAATGTTAAATTATGGCAATACATTTTTTCGTAAATTAACGTTGGAATTAAAATTATTGATTAGTAAGGAATATTAAATTACCACGTAATTCAAAATGGTAAATTACGTTGGCTTAAATTACAGAGTAAACACGCAAATGCATGGAGAATGCGATGAGGAGGAGGAACACGCGCGCACGTACCCTATGTGAAACAATATTGAAACATCTTGGTGTTTACGAAGTCTATGTGTATTTCGAGTGCGGATAGCAATGTTGTTATGCAGAGGAAATTTTGTATAATTTATGTCTGTGACATTTTTTGGTAAAATTAATAGTTTAGCTGTAAGAGCAAATTCTATTTGATCGATATTTGATCGTGTCTGCATTTAATATAAAGTTAGCCAGGATTTGCCAGATATTTTTATTCTAATGACAATAGGTAGTGTCAAAGGCTGATTTTTTGTCAATACCTCCTGTCAATATCTGTCAAATCCTGGCTAATTCGTTTTATTTTAATGCAAACACGATCGATCTCGATCAAATAGACTCTCATGCAGCTAAACTATTAATTTTATATATTGTATGATAAAGTCATGTGCCTGGTCACATCAGATTTTTTTTTTTTAGTAAATTACCGCTGAAATTAAAATTATTACTTTCAAAGTTAAATTACCGCATAATTAAAAATATCAAATAGTATATTATATTTTCTTAAATTACCAGGTAGTTTAAAATGATGATTTAGTGATAACAGTAAGTTATCTAAAAAAACAAAATTTGGATACAGCCTTAAAAGTCATTATATTGTATATAACCACCAATCGCTGTTGCTTTTCCTGATTTAATAGTATTAATTCATTATTAAAGTAAAAAAGCTGAATTACAATAAAAATACGTTTTATTTTTTTAAATTAATTTAGAAATTCCGGTAAATTAACAACTGTAATGAAAATGTTCGGTAAATTACTGGTAAATTACCAACGGCAATTTAAATTGACGATAAATTACCAACGGTAATTTAAGCCGTAAATTACACAGAGAGAAATTTTTGTTTAACTCAAATAAATATGCATTGACTCAAAGAAATTTGTTGTTTCAATAGAGGCAAAGAAATATTTATTTGCGGATAAAAACGCATTTATTTGAAATATTTGTTTGGTAGAAAGAACGTTCATTTGTGTCAAATAACTTATGTTTCCAGTTAAAGTTTGCAATTTGTGTATTATAAGAAATGAGATTTATTTACTTCAAATAATTATGATTGTGTTGAGTGAAAGAATTAATTTTTTTAAAATTAACAAAATTGTTGGTCGAGTTAAAATTCTTAAAATTATTAATTTGTTGAAGGAATTAATAGACAAGAATTTTTCGGAAGACTCGCCATCTGTCACCTCTTTTTTGGGATGTCGCACATCCTCGACCAGTGCTTGGTCTTCCCAACCCAACAGATAGTCAAGGTTAAGTTAGTAAAGTGTACTCTGATTTGGAATCGCAACTTGAACCTGCAGGCACTGTACTCTATAAGTTCTATACTGTCGATCACGCGGCTTTATACTCTCGATATGTACGAAGTGCGAGGAGAGAGTTTACACCGCCATCTAACAATACAGTTGGATGACATTAAAAATATATTTATTTGAATCAAAATATGATTTCTTTGGTGGAAGTAAACCTAATTTAAAGCCAAAACAAAAATATTACTTTAAAGGAAATAAATCTCTTCTTGTGTACAAATATATTTATTTTAATCAAAATATGATTTCTTTGGCTGAAGTCAACCTATTTTTAAGCCAAAGACAAAATATTACTTTAAACGAAATAAATCTCTCCTTATATACAAATTTATATGTTAGAATCAAAATTATATTTCATTGGTGTAAAGAAACGTTTTTTTTTTTTTTTAATCAAAACTAAAATATTACTTTAAAGGAAAGTAATTTTTGTTTGTATCCATATATATTTATTCCACTTAAATAAATATTTCAAATAAATTAATCTCTGCAAACAAATATTCAATGAAGTAAATATTGTTGGCGTCAAAGAAATATGTTTTGACCCAAAAGAATAAATTCAAACAAATACATTTCATTAAAACAAGAAATCTTTTCTATCTGTGTACGGTAATAAAAAATCGGCTAATTACCATTACTTACGGTAATAAATTTGGTAATTTACGCGGTAAATTACGCCTTTACATCCCTGCTTAAAACCGACCAGAACCTAGGTTGTGTGTGGTATCATTGGTTAGATATTTTAATAAAAAACTATATTTGGCTGAAAACATTGTTTATAAATCATTCAGTTTATGAAAGAAACCATAATCAGTTAAGGCGTCTGCATTTCCTGTAATCCTGAAGAAAATTGCAGGTAATAGTTCTGTATTTAGTTAGTAGAGAAGGCAAGTTTTTTTTCCATAATCCGATATTATATCGCCAATTTCGTAAACCATATGATTGAGTTAGACTTCTTTTCAACGAAAGACGTTTTATTTTACAATATCTACCAATGATACCACACATGACTTACGTTTTAATGTGAAATTCTGAAACTGGCTCTCTTAATGACTACTTCCTATACATTCCAGAAATAAAAACTGTTTTAAGGAAAGTCTTCAGGATGGCTTATTTTATGTTAGTTTCTTCCCAAATCTCCATAACTTAATATACCCAATAAATAATAATAAGAACATGATTTTTATCGGTTAAAACTGCAAAATCGACCACTGTACTTCGCAAGCAGCTCGGCAGAAGTAGCGACGTCGGCTTCCCCCTTCGTCTCCCCTCGCATTCCCCTGTCTCGCGTGCATTTCCCCACTCTGCGAGCGGAGCGCCGAATAGTTGGCCTTGAACGAGTGCATTGCTATGGATGGCTCTTTTTTGTTTTTTTGGATGGCGTTTGGCAACGGTCAACAGCCCGGCCAAGGCCTCAGACAAACGCAACTAACCTATCATAACCCAAACACTAACCTTGCACAATGCCCTTTGCTTTGTGCCGACGCTGCTGGTTCGGGGGGTCCGGGGGGGACTGGTGGGGGGCAGGTTAGGGACCGGAGTTCGGTTTTTGAGGCTTACTTTCGGCGGTCGGTTTGTATACAAGAATGAAAGGAGCCATGACCTACGGTAACTACGATGTTTACGTTGGTTTCTGGTGACGTGGTTCGCGTTGCCAAAAAATGCGGTTAATGAACTTTAGTATATAAAAGAAATGGGGTTCGTTTTTTACAACAGTTTTGTTATTTTCTTGTATTTTTAGTTGCATAATTTAATTTCGAAGAAATAAAAATATAAGGAAGAGTACACTTATAGCTTAAGTTATTTCCTAAAACTTGTTTTTTTTGTAACTTTTTTGCAATTTTTTCTGCAATTCAGTTTTTTGCGGATATCTTCAAAATGAAAAATGATAGCTTAAATTTCTTTTCAGATAATTGACCAGCACAAACATACGAAGCTTTGCCAAATTTAAACAAAGGCTCTATCTCCACTAATAAGCGAGATCCCATGGTGAGCCTAGAAATTGAATCACTCGGTATAGGTTGCTATTAGGGCTTCCAATCCCGGGATTACGGGATCACGGCACCCGACTAATAAAGAACGTATTCGGGATCCCGGGATCCCGGAAATCTAAATTATTTTCTTATTTCGGTCTATAACTTCAGTCTATGACAGCACCCTTTCTGATTAAATCAAGTATCACGCATAAAATGTTCGTTTACACCAACATGTTGCTATAATAGGAAGAACAGAATTTGCAAGAAGTAGATTCATATGGAGGCAAACATGAACCTTATCAACTTGCATAAGTCTTTTTCGTTACTTACCCTCATCAAATAATAAGGCTGTATTTAAAACAGAAAAAAAATAAAGGTAAAAATTAATAAAAATCTGATGTGGCCAGGCACATGACTTATAAAATTAATAGTTTAGCTGCATGAGATTCTATCGAGATCGATCGTGTTTGCATTAAAATAAAACGAATTTGCCAGGATTTGACAGATATTGACAGTAGGTATTATCAAAAAATCAGCCTTTAACACTACCTACTGTCATTAGAATAAAAATATCTGGCAAATCCTATATTAATGCAGACACGATCTCGATCAAATAGAATTTGCTCCTACAGCTAAACTATTAATTTTACCAAAAAATGCCATAGACATTAATTATACAAAATTTCCTCTACTTTAATTTATTATTTAACTATTTTGACGAAATTACAGAAATGGCGGCTCATTTGTAAAATCCTTGAACAATGCATAACAATATTGCTATCCGCAATTCGCACTTGAAATACACATTGACTTTGTAAACACCATGGAAACGCCAAACTGTTTCAATATTGTTTCACATAGGGTACGTGCGCGCGTTTTCTCCTTCTCATCACATTCTCCATGCATTTGCGTGTTGAATTGACGTTTCGCAACCGCTGACGTTCTGAATACTGTCAAAAGTTTCAAAATTTTCCTGGCTACCTACTAATGTAGACACGATTTCGATAAAATAGAAATTTCTCGTGCAGCTAAACTATTAATTTTACCAAAAAAATGTTATAGACATAAATTATACAAAATTTCCTCTACTTTAATTTATTATTTATCTATTTTGACGAAATTACAGAAATGACAGCTCATTTGCAAAATCGTTGAAAAATGCTAAGAGTAAATAGCTAGTTCCTTTGGACCCTTTTGAACCAAAAGCTTTTCAGCTCTAAGTTTGGTCATGAAACTTCTAAATATTAACTTTCGTCCAGATGATACCTTTAGTATTTTCTCCGGAATCGTCGCCACAAAAAAATCGTTTACACACACACACATACACACACACAGAAATTTTTTTGTACCTTGGTCAACAATGTTCGGGGGACCCTAAGACCTATTTCCGCTAAAATCTCAATTTTTTTTTCGGCACGATTACAATACTTCATCATACTGCATATGATGTAAAGTAAAAATTTTAATTTAACGCGATCAAAGAATTTCTTTTAAAGTGACTCTATCTCACTATTTTTCAGATTTAGTAACTTTTGGAACACCGGCAAATTTCGCGTTTTTTTTTTTTCATGAATCCCCGCATCCCGGGATTACAAAATCTTTAATCCCAGAATCCCGAGATCACTATATTGTCCGGGATTGGAAGCCCTAGTTGCTATATTAGGTGTCAATCAGAGTAAAATATTTGTTACTTGCTTCGACGAAGCAATTTTTCCTGCTCCCGTTGTTGGTTTCGTCTCAGTTTGGACGTTGATTAAAACACACAGAGCCAATTGTTTCGCGGATTTGATTGTAGCTCCTCTCCCCCTCCCCATACCGCCACTCTCTTTCGTGGCGCTGTAATATCACAATTAACAGAGCAACATACAACTGTGAGAGGGAATAACGTCCAGAACGATGCTCGATATTAAAAGGTTCGATAGCAATCGACAAGAGTTTTCCATTTCGGTAAAATGCTGAAATCGTCACATTTGATTGACTTAGATATTAGATACAGCAGGGGTTCGGTTTTAGTGGTAGAAAATTGTTACTGTATATGAAATAGTTATGTTAGGTATATGTTAGGTACTGATATGAAATGTCTCCAGAAATAAATAAATTAAAAAAAGCAAACCATGAATGAGTAATAAGTGTTTCTAAGTATTATTTTCAAGATGGCGTTTGTGGCAATAGTATTAGAAAGGCCCGACCTCCTTTCAGAGACGATTAGTGGAACACAAATCGGTGGGCCAGCTCAGTGGGCCATATTTAAAATTTTGGGAGAACGCCTCAAGGTCAAGCCGAAGACTGGTCTATTCATTCTCTAATCGTTTGCTTATTGGTGAACCAATCAGCTTAAACTATTCGTGAGTATGGCTGCCGATATTCGTATTTGTTTGCTCCACCTGCCCATCGCGCTGACCTGTATAAACGGTCATTCTCTTACCAGGTCAGTCACATATACAATGGTCTCAGGGAAGATATGAAAAAATTATCGTTAAACAGTTTTGGGGGAAAGGTGAAGTGTTGTCTGTTTGCTCAACAGGGGGGACTTTAGGCATTGAGCGCACATCGGAGGCTGGTTTAATTTTTATTTTTTATGGGCATGTGCGATGTTTTGTTGAGGTGGATTTGCTGCAATTACGTGCGATTAGTCTATAGAAATAATTGGTAAATCAAAAACTTATTGCTTGCATTGTTCAACGTGTAAAAAGCATAGGTGACGTTTTATGACAGCTAGCTTGGGGTGGATATTAAGAGAATAGAGGGCCCGGTGTGCACCGGTTCTTGTGCAGGTGAAATGGGTACCCGCCTTTGTAGGGAATTAATAACAACCGACTGAAGTTCCGGAACCTCCCTATTGTGGAACAAAATTGCAAATAAAATTAGCTGCCAATTATAATGTGAAATATCTTGTGTGAGCCTCGAAATTAATATCGTTATATATGTTGTTATTTTGTTTGCTAGTATAATAGTATGGAATGAATTTTCAAGTTTTTCGGTAAATTCCAAAGTAGGATTTTTATATTTTGTCCGTTCTGTGGCAGTAGTTTAGATTTTAAACAGTCTCCATTGATAAATAGTTTAATACATTTGTAAATTTGTTGGCTATCTATTATTTATTACAAGGTTCTTAAGATTTATTAACATATTAATTTATTTATAAGATTTACCGATATACTTATTTCCATCATATAATTTAAGCGTTCGTTTAAGGTTAATATTCAATAGGTATTAAGCCAGTTCGCTATCGATTTCGATGCGAAATACGCATACGTAGGTATACGTCAGTCCACCGAGTACGACTCCCATTATTTCCTCTCTCCTCTGTATATATACGTAGCACATACGTCCGGCAAAAGCACCGGTCGGGTGGTCCTCCACACCCTTCCGTCCCACACCCTCCCTTTGAATAAGTAACGCTATCCAAATGACCGTACTACTATCCGCCATACATGCACATTTCAGGCCTAGAAATCCATTAGGCAAACAGACGCCTAGACCAGACCGACTCTCACACACACACACACACACAGACGAAGGACTATAAAGGATATCGAATGTTCGGACGTTTGTGCGGCATGTCGTGCGTGAGGACACGCGTGTTCCGCTTTCAGGATCGATTCGAAGGCGGAATTGAATCATGTTCGAAGTTAGTTCGGTTTTACAACCATGTTTAGCGGCAAGATTTTTTTTATGATGGCTCTACCTCGGGAACTAAGCCATTTTGTATAGAGATAAATGAGGCGAAATCGTCTTGGAATTACCTAAATAATCAAGAAGTGTGAAAAGTTTGATAAAATTGCGATTTTTTTTTCCGGAGACTTCGACGATGCGTTAGACGACGAACGGTACTCAAACGCCTAGAATTATCAATTTATAGGATTCCTAACTATCTAAACACATTTCTTCTAATTTTATGAAAGGGTGTCGAATGTTCGGACGTTTGTGCGGCATGTCGTGCGTGAGGACACGCGTGTTCCGCTTTCAGGATCGATGCGAAGGCGGAATTGAATCATGCTCGAAGTTAGTTCGGTTTTACAACCATGTTTAGCGGCAAGATTTTTTTATGATAGCTGTATCTCGGGAACTAAGCCATTTTGTATAGAGATAAATGAGGCGAAATCGTCTTGGAATTACCTAAATAATCAGGAAGTGTGAAAGGATTGATAAAATTGTGATTTTTTTCCGGAGACTTACGACGATGCGTTAGACGACGAACGGTACTCAAACGCCTAGAATTATCAATTTATAGGATTCCTAACTATCTAAACACATTTCTTCTAATTTTCTGAAAGGATGTCGAATGTTCGGACGTTTGTGCGGCATGTCGTGCGTGAGGACACGCGTGTTCCGCTTTCAGGATCGATGCGAAGGCGGAATTAAATCATGTTCGAAGTTAGTTTGGTTTTACAACCAAGTTTAGAGAACAGATTTTTTTATGATCGCTGTACCTCGGAAACGATGCCATTTTGTATAGAGATAAATGAGGCGAAATCGTCTTGGAATTACCTAAATAATCAGGAAGTGTGAAAAGTTTGGTAAAATTGCGATCTTTTTCCGGAGACTTCGACGATGCGTTAGACGACGAACGGTACTCAACCGCCTAGAATTATCAATTTATAGGATTTCTAACTATCTAAACACATTTCTTCTAATTTTATGAAAGGGTGTCGAATGTTCGGACGATTGTGCGGCATGTCGTGCGTCAGGACACGCGTGTTCCGCTTTCAGAATCGATGCGAAGGCGGAATTAAATCATGTTCGAAGTTAGTTCGGTTTTACAACCATGTTTAGAGACCAGATTTTTTTATGATGTCTGTACCTCTGAAATTAATCCAATTTGTATAGAGATAAATGAGACGAAATCGTCTTGGAATTACCTAAATAATCAGGAAGTGTGAAAGGATTGATAAAATTGCGATTTTTTCCGGAGACTTCGACGATGTGTTAGACGACGTACTATACTCAACCGCCTAGAATTATCAATTTATAGGATTTCTAACTATCTAAACACATTTCTTCTAATTTTATGGAAGAATGTTGAATGTTCGGACGTTTGTGCGGCATGTCGTGCGTGAGGACACGCGTGTTCCGCTTTCAGGATCGATGCGAAGGCGGAATTGAATCATGTTCGAAGTTAGTTCGGTTTTACAACCATGTTTAGAGACCAGATTTTTTTATTATAATCTGTACCTCTGAAATTAATCCAATTTGTATAGAGATAAATGAGACGAAATCGTCTTGGAATTACCTAAATAATCAGGAAGTGTGAAAGGATTGATAAAATTGCGATTTTTTCCGGAGACTTCGACGATGTGTTAGACGACGTACTATACTCAACCGCCTAGAATTATCAATTTATAGGATTTCTAACTATCTAAACACATTTCTTCTAATTTTATGGAAGAATGTTGAATGTTCGGACGTTTGTGCGGCATGTCGTGCGTGAGGACACGCGTGTTCCGCTTTCAGGATCGATGCGAAGGCGGAATTGAATCATGTTCGAAGTTAGTTCGGTTTTACAACCATGTTTAGAGACCAGATTTTTTTATTATGTCTGTACCTCTGAAATTAATCCAATTTGTATAGAGATAAATGAGACGAAATCGTCTTGGAATTACCTAAATAATCAGGAAGTGTGAAAGGATTGATAAAATTGCGATTTTTTTCCGGAGACTTCGACGATGTGTTAGACGACGTACTATACTCAACCGCCTAGAATTATCAATTTATAGGATTTCTAACTATCTAAACACATTTCTTCTAATTTTATGGAAGAATGTTGAATGTTCGGACGTTTGTGCGGCATGTCGTGCGTGAGGACACGCGTGTTCCGCTTTCAGAATTGATGCGAAGGCGGAATTGAATCATGTTCGAAGTTAGTTCGGTTTTACAACCATGTTTAGCGAACAGATTTTTTTTATGATGGCTGTACCTCGGAAACTAAGCCATTTTGTATAGAGATAAATGAGGCGAAATCGTCTTGGAATTACCTAAATAATCAGGAAGTGTGAGCAGTTTGATAAAATTGCGATTTTTCACCGGAGAATTCGACGATGCGTTAGACGACGAACTGTACTCAATCGCCTAGAATTATCAATTTATAGGATTTCTAACTATCTAAACACATTTCTTCTAATTTTATGAAAGGATATCGAATGTTCGGACGTTTGTGCGGCATGTCGTGCGTGAGGACACGCGTGTTCCGCTTTCAGGATCGATGCGAAGGCGGAATTGACTCATGTTCGAAGTTAGTTCGGTTTTACAACCATGTTTAGCGGCAAGATTTTTTTATGATCGCTGTACCTCGGGAACTAAGCCATTTTGTATAGAGATAAATGAGGCGAAAACGTCTTGGAATTACCTAAATAACCAGGAAGTGTGAGTAGTTTGATAAAATTGCGCTTTTTCCCCGGAGACTTCGACGATGCGTTAGACGACGAACTGTACTCAACCGCCTGGAATTATCAATTTATAGGATTTCTAACTATCTAAACACATTTCTTCTAATTTTATGAAAGGATGTCGGATGTTCGGACGTTTGTGCGGCATGTCGTGCGTGAGGACACGCGTGTTCCGCTTTCAGGATCGATTCGAAGGCGGAATTGAATCATGTTCGAAGTTAGTTCGGTTTTACAGCCATGTTTAGCGGCAAGATTTTTTTATGATAGCTGTATCTCGGGAACTAAGCCATTTTGTATAGAGATAAATGAGGCGAAATCGTCTTGGAATTACCTAAATAATCAGGAAGTGTGAAAGGATTGATAAAATTGTGATTTTTTTCCGGAGACTTCGACGATGCGTTAGACGACGAACTGTACTCAATCGCCTAGAATTATCAATTTATCGGATTTCTAACTATCTAAACACATTTCTTCTAATTTTATGAAAGGATATGGAATGTTCGGACGTTTGTGCGGCATGTCGTGCGTGAGGACACGCGTGTTCCGCTTTCAGGATCGATGCGAAGGCGGAATTGAATCATGCTCGAAGTTAGTTCGGTTTTACAACCATGTTTAGCGGCAAGATTTTTTTATGATAGCTGTATCTCGGGAACTAAGCCATTTTGTATAGAGATAAATGAGGCGAAATCGTCTTGGAATTACCTAAATAATCAGGAAGTGTGAAAGGATTGATAAAATTGTGATTTTTTTCCGGAGACTTCGACGATGCGTTAGACGACGAACTGTACTCAATCGCCTAGAATTATCAATTTATCGGATTTCTAACTATCTAAACACATTTCTTCTAATTTTATGAAAGGATATGGAATGTTCGGACGTTTGTGCGGCATGTCGTGCGTGAGGACACGCGTGTTCCGCTTTCAGGATCGATGCGAAGGCGGAATTGAATCATGCTCGAAGTTAGTTCGGTTTTACAACCATGTTTAGCGGCAAGATTTTTTTATGATAGCTGTATCTCGGGAACTAAGCCATTTTGTATAGAGATAAATGAGGCGAAATCGTCTTGGAATTACCTAAATAATCAGGAAGTGTGAAAGGATTGATAAAATTGTGATTTTTTTCCGGAGACTTCGACGATGCGTTAGACGACGAACGGTACTCAAACGCCTAGAATTATCAATTTATAGGATTCCTAACTATCTAAACACATTTCTTCTAATTTTATGAAAGGGTGTCGAATGTTCGGACGTTTGTGCGGCATGTCGTGCGTGAGGACACGCGTGTTCCGCTTTCAGGATCGATGCGAAGGCGGAATTGAATCATGCTCGAAGTTAGTTCGGTTTTACAACCATGTTTAGCGGCAAGATTTTTTTATGATGGCTGTATCTCGGGAACTAAGCCATTTTGTATGGAGATAAATGAGGCGAAATCGTCTTGGAATTACCTAAATAATCAAGAAGTGTGAAAAGTTTGATAAAATTGCGCTTTTCCCCCGGAGACTTCGACGATGCGTTAAACGACGAACTGTACTCAAACGCCTAGAATTATCAATTTATAGGAATTCTAATTATCTAAACACATTTCTTCTAATTTTATGAAAGGGTGTCGAATGTTCGGACGTTTGTGCGGCATGTCGTGCGTGAGGACACGCGTGTTCCGCTTTCAGGATCGATTCGAAGGCGGAATTGAATCATGTTCGAAGTTAGTTCGGTTTTACAACCATGTTTAGCGGCAAGATTTTTTTATGATGGCTGTATCTCGGGAACTAAGCCATTTTGTATAGAGATAAATGAGGCGAAATCGTCTTGGAATTACCTAAATAATCAAGAAGTGTGAAAAGTTTGATAAAATTGCGCTTTTCCCAGGAGACTTCGACGATGCGTTAGACGACGAACTGTACTCAAACGCCTAGAATTATCAATTTATAGGATTTCTAACTATCTAAACACATTTCTCCAAATTTTATGAAAGGATATCGAATGTTCGGACGTTTGTGCGGCATGTCGTGCGTGAGGACACGCGTGTTCCGCTTTCAGGATCGATGCGAAGGCGGAATTGAATCATGCTCGAAGTTAGTTCGGTTTTACAACCATGTTTAGCGGCAAGATTTTTTTTATGATGGCTCTACCTCGGAAACTAAGCCATTTTGTATAGAGATAAATGAGGCGAAATCGTCTTGGAATTACCTAAATAATCAGGAAGTGTGAGTAGTTTGATAAAATTGCGCTTTTTCCCCGGAGACTTCGACGATGCGTTAGACGACGAACTGTACTCAAACGCCTAGAATTATCAATTTATAGGATTTCTAACTATCTAAACACATTTCTCCAAATTTTATGAAAGGATATCGAATGTTCGGACGTTTGTGCGGCATGTCGTGCGTGAGGACACGCGTGTTCCGCTTTCAGGATCGATGCGAAGGCGGAATTGAATCATGCTCGAAGTTAGTTCGGTTTTACAACCATGTTTAGCGGCAAGATTTTTTTTATGATGGCTCTACCTCGGAAACTAAGCCATTTTGTATAGAGATAAATGAGGCGAAATCGTCTTGGAATTACCTAAATAATCAAGAAGTGTGAAAAGTTTGATAAAATTGCGATTTTTTTCCGGAGACTTCGACGATGCGTTAGACGACGAACGGTACTCAAACGCCTAGAATTATCAATTTATAGGATTCCTAACTATCTAAACACATTTCTTCTAATTTTATGAAAGGGTGTCGAATGTTCGGACGTTTGTGCGGCATGTCGTGCGTGAGGACACGCGTGTTCCGCTTTCAGGATCGATGCGAAGGCGGAATTGAATCATGCTCGAAGTTAGTTCGGTTTTACAACCAGGTTTAGAGACCAGATTTTTTTATGATGGCTGTACCTCGGAAACTAAGCCATTTTGTATAGAGATAAATGAGGCGAAATCGTCTTGGAATTACCTAAATAATCAGGAAGTGTGAGTAGTTTGATAAAATTGCGCTTTTCCCCCGGAGACTTCGACGATGCGTTAGACGACGAACTGTACTCAAACGCCTAGAATTATCAATTTATAGGATTTCTAACTATCTCAACACATTTCTTCTAATTTTATGAAAGGATGCCGAATGTTCGGACGTTTGTGCGGCATGTCGTGCGTGAGGACACGCGTGTTCCGCTTTCAGGATCGATTCGAAGGCCGAATTGAATCATGTTCGAAGTTAGTTCGGTTTTACAACCAGGTTTAGAGACCAGATTTTTTTATGATGGCTGTACCTCGGAAACTAAGCTATTTTGTATAGAGATAAATGAGGCGAAATCGTCTTGGAATTACCTAAATAATCAGGAAGTGTGAAAAGTTTGATAAAATTGCGCTTTTTCCCCGGAGACTTCGACGATGCGTTAGATGACGAACTATACTCAAACGCCTAGAATTAGCAATTTATAGGATGTCTAACTATTTAAAGAGAAAGTTTCCTTCTAACTATTTAAATTCATTTCTTTTAATCTCATGTACCTATATATTTGATGTAGATTTAGTCGGAGGTCGAATGAAAATTTTTCAATAAAGTTTTCCAAAAACGTTCCAGTTTTGTTATTCACGGATTTGGTGGAAGTCGTCTCATTATTTTTGCTAGTTGATTATTACTCAATGAGATTCAATTTGATCGAGATCGCTCGTATCTGCATTAAAATAAAACTAGTTAGCCAGGATTTGACAGATATTTGAATACAATAAAAAGTGGTCGGACACGTGTGTTCCGCTTTCAGGATCGATTCGAAGCCGGAATTGAATCATTTTCGAAGTTAGTGAGTTTCGGTTTCGCGTGCCGGTCGACGCCGACCGTCGACTAGGGTGATTCATTAATTCTGCTTCCCGAAATAGGGGTAGGTTAGTAATTGGCGGTTGGAACACTTCCGGCGTGTTAACTATTTTGACAGTTCAGCGCTGCACACATCACGTTCTTAAAACCGTGGTTAAATAAAGATGGATAAATATATGATTTTTTTTGGTAATTTTGGAAGTTTTTTATTATTTATCTCAGAAACCAAGCGATTTTGAATAGAGATAAATAAGCCCCAATCGTCTTAGAATTGCCTAAATACTCAAAAACTACCAAAAAAATCACAAAATTGCTGTTTTATTCGGGAGATATCAACGACGCGATAGACGACGAACTGTACTCAAACTCCTAGAATTCTCACAGAAGTGTTTTTTTTACGGTTAAATTCGTTTGCAATCTTATGTAAGCTAGCTTAAATATATAAGACTGCAGGCAAGGGCATGGTTAGTAGAGGCCAGAAGAGATAAGATCGAAAATATGTGCCTATTAATTAAGTCAGGATGAGAGATTTGTGCGACAAAGTAAAACAAAAAGTGGCCCCAGCACATGTCCCGCAGCTCGGTCGGCCGTTCTGCCCAGCAAAGACAAGAGCAAAACAAGAAGGCAGGTGTTCTCGAAATGGCAGAGAAGCCTCAGGCCCGCTCAACCAAAGAGAGAGACGAGCCAGGCGCGCTCGTAGAACCGCTTCTTCATTTCGGACTAGTATTTTAAGCTTTCGGTTGGTAACCTTGACAGTGCTTGCTCTCAGTGGTACCAAGTACGTTGATCTTCATGCACACGAAAACTCGAGTAGAATTCGCTATAAATTATTTTCCGTCTAGGAAGGGATTTGACCAGGTTTTAGAAGCATAATTTGGGAGAAGAATAGATAATAATTATTGACCTTCTGAATTCCTACAAGTTTACTCTCATTTTTGTGTTGCTCTGGTACAAAGTAAAATAAAACTGGCGCAGCCGTCTCCACGTATACAGGCAGTCAGGAAGTGCAGGTGGTACTGTTTGAGCAACCACTTTAGCTGGAGTCAATTAAGTCCTAGAGGGGCCCCAACTGCATCTAAATTACTTCTTTAACGTAACGCCAAACGTACTCGCATAATGCTTGTCAACTACCACCATAATTTTACCATCTGACCAGTCAATGGTCTTAACTGATATAATAACGCAACTGCAAAATTTACATAATATGTATCGTCTAACTTACGCATTCTTGACTATATTAAAACAAAAAATAAGAAAAAAAACAGAGTCCGGTCCTGTTCAGTGCAAAAAAAAACCTCAACATGGCATTAGCAATAATGCTGGATGTCATATTCATACGTTAATAATATCAAGGGGCGATGCAAGTTTCTGAACAATTGATCATCTATTGAATCGTTGAGATTTAATATGAAGAAGGTGTTCTACGCAAAATATTGTGATACTGTGCTTCGGGGCTAGATAACGAGCACCATTCACAAGCTTCTCGAGATTTTATTTACGGTACTACCATTTTGCTCAGTAACTTCAAGCATAGTACACTTGCAAGCCCCTACGTGCCCTTTGATATGAACGAGTTTTCTTCTGTTCTACACGCATGTCTATGAGACGGGCTATGGACCGATTAGAAGTACCCGTACAACTTTTTGGAGGAGCTCCAATCAACAGTAGACTACATACTTAATAAAGGGTCATTATAAATGTTTGTAGTCGAGGTAGGCCATACCCGAACACAAATTCTTACATTGGGTGTCAGCGCCTACTTTGACTACAATCATTTATAATGATGTATTTAAGATGTATAGGGTTAAACAGCAAATACCTAGTTTCTTGGAATATAAACGTTGTCGAAAAAGATTTAACTTATTTAAACGGCACCATACGCTCTATTTGGCTGTTACCACTTATCTTATAGCGTTCACAAAATTGTGCTTTGGTGTGCTCGAGTTTTACCAAAAGAAAACGCGTTTTTTTTCTTGATAGCTGCCACATTTTTTCTTAAATTTGTCTTGTATCATTTTGATCATGGACTTTGTATGTATCAAATAATGTAAAGACAGATAGATTCAAGAAAAACCAATGTGATAAAATTTATTTATTTCTATTATAACCAGAACTATTTAGTACATATTTGTTATTTATTTATTTTTTATAGTAATGTTTTAGTGCATTATTTTAAATATAATAATATCATATTTCATTATAATCGTGACTAAAATATAAATAAAAAAATTGTTAAAAACTGTTTTTATTAAATAGTAGCGTTACCCAAAAATGCCTTTTTAAAAGAAAGGAACCAGAACATTTGCCTCCCAGGTATTTTTATTATATATGTCATATCTTTGTATCACCTGAACACAAAAAAATGCCAATATTTTTAACGACTGTAAAATTAACAAAAACGGAACAACCCAAAATTCATAGGAAAAAAACAAACACTTTGCCCTTCTTGTTGACAACATTCCCATACGAAAAATTATTGCTACTGCTTTATTTATTTACACAATAGTATTTTTCAGAAAGCCAGTGTGGTCACGTGACTTTCAGAAATTGCACATGGATACGTATCTACTTGATTACAAAAGAAACTCCCTAAATATTTACAGAAATCGTCATATTTTTGTATTTATTTTTTTGTATCGATCAGATCAATTAACTAAAAATCGATATCTTCGATCTGATCGATCATGATCAATCGATTGATGTTCGTTTTGTGATTGAGAATCGTTCACTGTTCACATATTTCTGAGGTAGCACATCTCCAATGCTTACAGTTTCTATAGGAAGTTACAGCCACCGTCGGACCACACGTAAATTTAGGAGTATCTATAGGGGATCTATAGTCTATTTGGGGCTCACAAAATCGCATATTACTTAACAGCTTACAGGTTTTGCCATAGTGGCGCTATAGAAGTGCTCAGAATCGCTCAGAATATAAGCATATTTAAGAGTATCTATAAGGGTATCTATACACAGATAGAAAAGATTTTTTGTTTTAAAGAAATGTATTTGTTTGAATTTATTCTTTTGGGTCAAAACATATTTCTTTGACGCCAACAATATTTACTTCATTGAATACTCTAGTTTATTTGCTCGCAGAGATTAATTTATTTGAAATATTTATTTAAGTGGAATAAATATATATGGATACAAACAAAAATTACTTTCCTTTAAAGTAATATTTTAGTTTTGATTTTAAAAAAACGTTTCTTTACACCAATGAAATATAATTTTGATTTTAACATATAATTTTGTATATAAGGAGAGATTTATTTCGCTTAAAGTAATATTTTGTCTTTGGCTTAAAAATAGGTTTACTTCCGCCAAAGAAATCATATTTTGATTAAAATAAATATATTTGTACACAAGAAGAGATTTATTTCCTTTAAAGTAATATTTTTGTTTTGGCTTTAAAATAGGTTTACTTCCACCAAAGAAATCATATTTTCATTCAAATAAATATATTTTTAATGTCATCCAACTGTATTGTTAGATGGCGCTGTAAACTCTCTCCTCGCACTTCATACATATCGAGAGTATAAAGCCGCGTGATCGACAGTATAGAACTTATAGAGTACAGTGCCTGCAGGTTCAAGTTGCGATTCCAAATCAGAGCACACTTTACTAACTTAACCTTGACTATATGTTGGGTTGGGAAGACCAAGCACTGGTCGAGGATGTGCGACATCCCAAAAAGGAGGTGACACATGGCGAGTCTTCCGAAAAATTCTTGTCTATTAAGACCTCCTTCAACAAATTAATAATTTTAAGCATTTTAACTCGACCAACAATTTTGTTAATTTAAAAAAATGTAATTCTTTCACTCAACACAATCATAATTATTTGAAGTAAATAAATCTCATTTCTTATAATACACAAATTGCAAACTTTTTAACTGGAAACATAAGTTGTTTGACACAAATCAACGTTCTTTCTACCAAACAAATATTTCAAATAAATGCATTTTTATCCGCAAATAAATATTTCTTTGCCTCTATTGAAACAACAAATTTCTTTGAGTCAATGCATATTTATTTGAATCAAACAAAAATTTCCCTCTGTGTAGGCTATGAGGGCTCACAGAATCGCACAATTCCTTATGAATCTATAACAACTTATAGATTTGACCTTATAGACGTTATAGATATGCGCAGAATCTACCCAGTGCACTAGGTATATGCATGTGTATTATAATTTGAGAATCTTCCTTAAATTATATTATATAGGTTATAAGTGGACTATATTTAATAGTTAATTAAAACATTGTCAAATATAGTAGACATATATGTTTATAAATTTATAACATACAAATATACAAGTCACCGAAAGTTAAAAACACCTACAGGCTAAAAATACTCGGTCTGCGTACGATATATATGCGTCTACCGCCGGGAGTTTATTTATGGCCCATTGTAGCTTTATTTTCGAGGCCTGGCCAACTCGCCAGAGCCACGAGGAACACAAAAAGCGTTGTGCAAGGTTATGGATCAGCATGTGCCTCGGATGCCCGCGTCAGACATTCGTTCATGCCTGACTGGTCTGCCTGCCTGACCCGCGTTCGTTTGGGTTGTGTTTTGTAAGTACGAACGCACGCACACACACACACGAACACGTATCGTATATGGACATGCTCCGCATGCAACCAGGCAAGAAGTTAATTGGAATACCTTTTGTTTATTTGGGAGATCAACGATTAAAATTGAGTGGATCATTGTAATTAAAACGCTGAGTTACACTGCTGTTCTGTGGTTCGTGGTGTAGTTATGAAGGTGAATATGTTGTGATGGTTATGTTTTTACAGGTTTTTAAGATTTGTCTTTACAAATACTTATAAGGAATAGAGCGATTCTGTGACCCCTCATAGGCTAAAGATACACACATAGAAAAGATTTCTTGTTTTAAAGAAATGTATTTGTTTGAATTTATTCTTTTGGATCAAAACATATTTCTTTGACGCCAACAATATTTACTTCATTCAATACTCTAGTTTATTTGCTTGCAGAGATTAATTTATTTGAAATATTTATTTAAGTGGAATAAATATATATATGGATACAAACAAAAATTACTTTCCTTTAAAGTAATATTTAAGTATTGATTTAAAAAAAAACGTTTCTTTACACCAATGAAATATAATTTTGATTCTAACATATAATTTTGTATATAAGGAGAGATTTATTTCGCTTAAAGTAATATTTTGTCTTTGGCTTAAAAATAAGTTTACTTCCGCCAAAGAAATCATATTTTGGTTAAAATAAATATATTTGTACACAAGAACAGATTTATTTCCTTTCAAGTAACATTTTTGTTTTGGCTTTAAAATAGGTTTACTTCCACCAAAGAAATCATATTTTGATTCAAATAAATATATTTTTAATGCATCCAACTGTATTGTTAGATGGCGCTGTAAACTCTCTCCTCGCACTTCGTACATATCGAGAGTATAAAGCCGCGTGATCGACAGTATAGAACTTATAGAGTACAGTGCCTGCAGGTTCAAGTTGCGATTCCAAATCAGAGTACACTTTACTAACTTAACCTTGACTATATGTTGGGTTGGGAAGACCAAGCACTGGTCGAGGATGTGCGACATCCCCAAAAGGAGGTGACACATGGCGAGTCTTCCGAAAAATTCTTGTCTATTAATTCCTTCAACAAATTAATAATTTTAAGCATTTTAACTCGACCAACAATTTTGTTCATTTAAAAAAATGTAATTCTTTCACTCAACACAATCATAATTATTTGAAGTAAATAAATCTGATTTCTTTTAATACACAAATTGCAAACTTTTTAACTGGAAACATAAGTAGTTTGACACAAATCAACGTTCTTTCTACCAAACAAATATTTAAAATAAATGCGTTTTTATCCGCAAATAAATATTTCTTTGCCTCTATTGAAACAACAAATTTCTTTGAGTCAATGCATATTTATTTGAATCAAACAAAAATTTCTCTCTGTGTACTCTCTCTACAAGGATAGATATTCTTAAATATGCTTATTGGGTATTCTGAGCGATTCTGAGCACTTCTATAACGCCACTATGGCAAAACCTGTAAGCTGTTAAGTAATATGCGATTCTGTGAGCCCCAAGAGACTATAGATCCCCTATAGATACTCCTAGATTTACGTGTGGTCCGACGGTGGCTGTAACTTCCTATAGAAACTGTAAGCATTGGAGATGTTCTACCTCAGAAATATGTGAACAGTGAACGATTCTCGATCGCAAAACGAACATCAATCGATTGATCATGATCGATCAGATCGAAGATATCGATCTTTTGCTAACTGATCTGATCGATATAAAAAAAAGTAAATAAAAATAATAAATAAAAAATAAAATAAGTAAAAAAAATATGACGATTTCTGTAAATATTTAGGGATTTTCTTTTGTAATCAAGTAGATACTTATCCATATGCAATGTTTGAAAGTCACGTGACTACACACTGGCTTTGTGAAAAATACTATTGTGTAAATAAATAAAGCAGTAGCAATTATTTTTAGTATGGGAATGTTGTCAACAAAAAGGGCAAAGAGTTTGGTTCTTTGCCTATGAATTTTGAGTTGTTACGTTTTTGTGAATTTTGCAGTTGTTGAAAATATTGGCATTTTTTGTGTTCAAGTGATACAAAGAGATGGTATATATGTATAGCAAAATGACCAGCGAGGCAAAGGTTCTGGTGCTTTTCTTTTGATAAGTCATTTTGGGGTAAAGCTACTATTTAATAAAACTGTTTTTAACAATTTTTTTAATTTATTTTTTAATCACGATTATAAATAAATATTATGATTTTATTATATCTAAAATAATTCACGTGACATTTTTGAACAAATAAACAAAAAAATACATCCTATGTAAAAATATGTGCCTGCCGCTTCATATGAACCAAATACTACTATGGTACTATTGTTCTATGCGCAACTGTTAAATTATATATGTTAAATTAGTTGCATAACCTAATATAAGTTTGATATTTGTTTGTGCTAAGCGGCAGAAATTTACTAACATGGGCATGGCCTACCTCGACTACAAACATTTATAATGACCCTTTATTAAGTACGTAGTCTACTGTTGATTGGAGCTCCTCCAAAAAATTGTACGGATATGTACTTCTAATCGGTCCATAGCCCCTCTCATAGACATGCGTGTAGAACAGAAGAAAACTCGTTCATATCAAAGGGCACCTAGGGGCTTGCAAGTGTACTATGCTTGAAGTTACTGAGCAAAATGGTAGTACCGTAAATAAAAACTCGAGAAGCTTGTGAATGGTGCTTGTCATCTAGCCCCGAAGCACAGAATCACAATATTTTGCGTAGAACATCTTCTTCATATTAAATCTTAACGATTCAATAGATGATCAAGTGTTCAGAAACTTGCATCGCCCCTTGATATTATTAACGTTGGTCTGTACGCAATTCGCATAAGTTTCAATCCTAGATCACATCATAAATAACAGTCGTCAGGATCAATTATTGTGATTGATTCATTCCCCTACCTACAATCAATTCACAATGAGAAACATTGATTTACAATAACATGTAAAAATATCGTACCTTCTTCAAACAAATATTTTGATTGCTTGTTGTATCGCAACCTGTCCTTTCTCGATAGCATATAATTCCCACTGAAAAACTGAACAACCCATGCGCTTATTTGACGTCTTATAAAACTTGTAATATACTAGATTAGTAGAGACAGGAGACAGGATTATTTGACATTACAACGTAGTTATACGTACATCATTCTTCCAGTTATCTAAGATCTTTAATATTCTGGGAGGTTTTTTGATCGAAAAGTTCGTGTGACAGGTCCGTTTACTACATTTAACGACCTTCCGTATACCCATACGTTAATTCAAGTCGCCTGTGTATATGTATGTGTGTGTGTGTGTGTAGGCCATATACACGTATGTGTGTTTGTCAGTGGAAATGGCGCATTGGGAAGTGCATTTTGGTTGCGTGCCTGGCTTGAAATGTGCCTAGCATAATTAAAACTTCGTCCACGTTCACACACACACGCACAACTACACACGTACGACACCTACACACACGTTTAGACATTATTTTTTCAGCTTTGTCGCTCGGCTGTACAGTTTTTTTCCCCCCTATGCGGTCGCTTTATCTTAGAAAATAATTTAGTGGGGCCGTCATATAAATTACGTACAGCCGGGCAGGGGTTGGTACAAAACAACCCCGAAACTGGGGCACGCCCTATCTGATTTCTACGTCAGGTTGAAAATTGAGAAAATCTATGCGAAAAGAAGGCAACGTGTTTTGTGGTAAGTGTGTGTGTGTGTGTGCTGGACGGTGTAAATGGATTAATGGTTAACATAACGCGTGGGGTTTTATTTATGGTTTTTAGCTAATTGAAGTAGGTCACACTCGTGATTTTTCACTTTACGGGGGTAATGTCTTAATGGTGGTTGTCGGGTGGATTATTTTTCGTATACACATTTCTAAATTTCGTTCACAGAATTCTTGTCTATGACCTAAGTCGTTTTCTGCTAATTCATGAACCAATTTAACCTATTAATTAAGGGTTTTAAATATTGTTAAATAAGATTTATTATTAAGAAATGTTAAACATTTATTTATTTGAATAAATAAATATTCTAAATAAGTTTATCTGTACAAGCAAATAAACTAGAGTATTCAATGAAGTAAATATTGTTGGCGTCAAAGAGTTATGTTAATGTTAATGAATAGTACCTGACTCTTGGAAAGTAAGTACCATTATACCAATACCAAAAATTGTGAACACCACCAAATGCGAAGAGTTTCGGCCTATTAACATGTTACCAAAACTAGAACAAATACTGGAAATTATTGTTAAACAACAGCTCAGTGAGTACTTGGGTGAAAATCAATTTATTACTGACCAACAGTCAGGTTTTCGTGCTCAGCATTCATGCGAGACGGCCCCAAATTTGGTATTGGCAAATTGGAATGGAGAATTAGAAGACGGTAAAACGATAGTTGCTGTTTTTGTAGACTTGAAAAGAGCTTTCGAGACAATTTGTCGTCAAAAGTTACTACAAAAATTGGAAACTTACGGAATCAGAGGAAAAGAATTGAAATGGTTTGAAAACTAACAAGTTAAAGCTTGGTATAAAGAAAATAAATTATGTTTGAATGTATTGAAAACAAAAGCTATGGTATTGGGAAATAGAAATTCGGTAAACCCTACACCAGACATAGTTATCGATAACACAGTTGTTGAGATAGTGGTCGAATTTAAATATCTAGGTGTCATTTTAGATAATAGTTTGAAATTTACGACTAATATGGAATATATAGTTAAAAAGGTAAGTCGAAAGATTAGCTACTTAGGAAGAATATCTAATAAACTTACATTAAAAGCTAGAATATTTTTGTACCGATTATAGAACCATATTTTTACTATTGCAGCAGTATAATATTTTTGTGTACAGACAAAGACATTAAAAAGATTCAAGTACAACAAAATCGAGCACTCAGAATTTTATTACAAAGCTCCAGGTTAACCAGTGTTGAGTCCATGCTGAGTAAATTAAATTTTTTGAATGTTAAACAAGGAACGGTATATCTGGCACTCACGTTGGTATATAAATGCATAAATAATAAACTCCCAAATTAAATGAGTAATTATTTAACATACAATAGTCAGCAGCATGAATACAATACTCGGCAAAAGGACCACTTCAGATTACCAAAATATACAAAAAGCAGCACACAAAATTCATTTTATTATAAAGCACTGAAGATGTTTAATACCCTGCCAAGTGATATAAAAAACAGTAGTTCGCTAAGTCTTTTTAAAACATCATGTCGGGTTCATGTATTGGCTAATTTTAAGTAGTTGATAAGTTTATTACTTAGGAAACCAAATTTATTGTGATTATTAGTTTCTTTTAACTAAATAAATATCATTATTATTAATGTCCCAAAAGAATAAAATCAAAAGAATATATTTCTTAAAAACAATAAATCTTTCCTATCTCTGTAAGGTTAATATAATTCATATTTTGTATATCTTTGAATATTTTCTCTTATTCGTTGAGATAGAGTTGTGGTCTTTGTCTGGGTTTTTAATTATTAAATCGGGCCTTTGTTTTGAGAATCTATAGACTTAATACAGTTACTATAGTAAATGTATTGATATCTCATGGATTTTGTAAATGGAATAATATGCGTTTTGGATAGAACTCTTTGCTCTGAATCTAGCCTCAAAAGAACCCCAATACGTAAGAGTTTGAAAGCGAAACATGCTAATCAAGAGTGTTAAAATGTCAAAAACTCAATTTTTGCAAATTTATATCAGCTCAAAATGATTTTAAACCAAAAAAAACTCATCGGTTATATAGCGCAAAAAAAGCCATATAGATTATTCTTTATAAAGGCTGTAGATCATATACGAAGCAATTTTACATATAGATAAATAGGGCTCTATCGTCTTAGAATTGTCTAAATTATCATAAAGTACAAGAAATTTGACAAAACTGTAATGTCATTGAGGAGACTTCAACGATACGTTAGACGTCAAACAGCGCTCATACCGATTCCTTGTTTTGGTCATAATTTTTCCCTAAGATATTTACAGTATAATAGCGCCTTAATGTGCACAATAATTTCAAGAAGTGTTACGTTCGCTCGTCACGGTGGAACAACCACCCGATATAATATGTAAATAAGACAGAGGGAAAAAAAGTGCACGCAACGTTGCATACATACATACATAGATCTAAAATTTAAACTTCTTCCTTTCCAGACTTCGCAAATAATAAATATAAAGAAAGAGCGAGAGATAAAACGAGAGGATAAAAACTGTTGGAGAAAAAAATGCCGGCGCACAGAATTGCTAATTTGCCCCGGCGCATTTGATATGTATCTATGTCCGGGGAAATTATGTTTATAATTTTAGAGCGCATTTTCCGCCACCGACTACTTCCATCCACCTTCTTTTGTTTCCTTCCCTCTCTCTCTATCGGCTTGCGTCTCTCTCTTTCGCCGAGGCAGCATCACAGGTTCTTGTTTTCTTTCGTATTTTTCGCGGTTTCTCTATTCGTAGTTCCTGAGTGGGCCGCCCGGCGCTTATCGCCGCTGCCTTTAATGAAAATGGGTCGGCTTGTTTTAACCCCCAACCCCCCCCCCTCCACCCCCCACCCCATCGCAACTATTTACGAGTTGTTTTTCGACCGCCCCAACGGAAATTGCAAAGCCAGCAGGGGGGAAACTTGGTGCATTCGATAATAATAATTTTGTCCTGAGACAGGTTATAAGTCTGAAACAACCACTCCAAAAAGAAAATAATAATAATTTAGAATAGATACTTGAAACCCCTATAGAAGCCATATGTTAAACGTAAATACATATTAAGAGATGCGGAATAAATAGTTTATCGAATATCAGCATGCATGTAGCAAGCTATAGTACTATCGTGGCCATATACTATGTCCCCTCTTTTGATGTCCATTTTCTCGCAAATCTAGACGAGAAAAAAATTTAAAAAAATCTGATTTTCTCCTTGATTAATATGCTACAACTCATAAAAATTAGAAAGCTGTATATGTTGGCATTTTCTCGATTTCCCGGAATCCCGACAAATAATGTGCTTTTTCGGGATCCCGCGATTATAAGTCTAAATCCCGGGATCTCGAAAAAGTTAAATCGAAATTATTTTCTTTTTCATTTGTTAATTGATGAAGTGTTGATCTACAATAAATCATTTGAGCTGCTATTTTTTAAGTATGAACCACAATCTATAACAGCACCATATCTGATTAAATTAAGTATCAAGGATAAAATGTTCGTTTATACCAACATGTTGCTATAATAGGAGGAACAGATTTTGCAAGAAGTAAATGTAATTCAATATGGAGGCGAACATCATTTTCAGCTTGTTTGAGTCTTTTTATTACCTCAACAAAAATACAGGCTTCATTTCAAACAGAAACAAAAACATAAACGTAAAAATTAGTGGCGGATTTGTTTACCTGTATTCAGTGATGTACTACAGAATATAAAATTTGTAAATAGATATAAAATACAGCGAAAAAAGTATTGAAAATAAGTAGAAAATAAAGATATAAATAAATTCTGATAAATTTTACCGTAAAATGAAACCCAAATTGTACCAAAAATGATTTGTTATTATTAATCTTTCGATGGTTCACTCCAATCGAACGAACGATATCAGTTCTTGTTCCGATTTTCAAGTTTCTTCCAGTTTACGAAATTTACCTTAAACTAACGAAATATTTCGGTACGATGTTTTTCCATCATGGAGTGCATGTACGCCATAGATTGCGTCTCGGGTAAAACATCTCCAGTATGTATTGAGCTGTGACAGCGGTAATATGGTCGTTTTTGACATTTTTTCATGGCACAGTTATCGCTTTTTTTGCTTTTTTAGTGGAAAAATTGTGTCAAAAAGTGCACTGTAAAAAATGTATTTTATAATATGCGGGTTGGGCTATGTGAACTATATTTGACATAACCGAGAGACGTACAAGTAATATATTCATTTTGTTCATGACAAGAGACTGAATATTTAATATTCTAATAAGTTTCACTGAATATTTTATCAATTTTGAACAATAAATAACGGTTTACTTGAAGACGCATTTAGAACTGGGTTATACAAGTCATTATATTTTGTCTATTTGAATGATAAACATCCATGACGTATGAAATCTAAAGTTATCCAAACACTAAATCATCAAAATATTTATTGGCCTTAATATAAAAAATGGAAAATTTGGCTCGATCAAATAATTTGCCGTTCACTATTCTTGAAACATTCTACAAGAACGAAAATTTAAGATGGAAGTGCAAGTTATTATCTTAATGGAGTTTCAATTTTGTTTATTATTGATAAATTTTGGTTTTCTACTTGTAAGGTAAAACTTGAAACCGTCGATCAAGTTTCAGGGTAAAAAATATTGTCCAATCAAGTTTATTTTAGGCGTTTCTTACTGCGTTTCGTACTGACTAGATTTGGTAACTTTTGGCATCCCAGGCGTTTCAATCTGACAAGTTTTGGGTTTTTCATGAATCCCGGGATCCCGGGATTACAAAACCTTTAATCCCGAAATCCCGAGATCAGTATTTTGTCCGGGATTGGAAGCCCTAGTAGACACCGCTATTAAACGTTAAGTTAGACCACTATTTGTAAGTTAACTTTGTAGGTTATGTTTCTATATCTACATCCTTTATTCACTGGTTGCAGGATAATAGTGGGTATTGTTCCAAGCGCTAAATATTTCTCCAAATCTGGAGAATAAGAAATGACAAAAAAAAACTATTCGTAATCACTATATCTGCCATACAAGCCGTGTAGCACATATAAAATTGATATAGGTAAGTAAATATGTAGACGCATTCAGTCACTTTGCACTAAAAAACGACAGAACAAACCAACAAACAAAAACTTGATATTAAATCACTTACCATCATCCAAGGAGAACATTGTCTATTAGCAGAAGATAATCACCGGGCATATCCACCATCTAAGAAGCAACCGTACACAAGTTTTTGTCATTTCACCGCCGATAAACCATTTTTCGTTTAATTGTCTATCAGGTACACTAACACATTGCCCTAAGTCTCACTCAGTATCCAAAACACACGCGAAACCCGCGCGAAAACCGTTAATTTCTTGCAAAATCGACGAGAACTGTCAAACACTCGGTTAGCCGGGCGCGCCATATTTAACCACGTGACCCACTGTACGAACTAACTTCACAGCGCTCGGGTCTAGCTTATTGCCGAGTCACCGCGTCTGCAACTGCTGTAATCGACGAAAGTACGCTTATCTCAAGTCGCTTAGGCCCGTTGTCACAAAATGCAACATTAGCAATGTTGTTTTGACAATTTTACGGCGTTAGTTGTCGATATAAGTCCGATATTACGCGGGTACGAACAAAAGTATCGAGGAGGTTCGAACCGCGACCGCCTGACACAGAATTTCGGCAAGACTGTTTGACGTTTGGTGGCCCGCAGTGTTACCACCATAATTTGTTTTGTACTACGTATATTGGACATTGAGAGCGCATAGATTTTGTGATTTTACCTAAAAGTTATGTTGGTAATTAATTGATAAAGCAGAAATCGGATTGTCAGGATGTTATAATTAGGTGTTGATAATTGATTTTAATGTAAAATTCGTTGCGTTTATTCTGAATATAATTTTGAATACCACATTTATTACTAATAGACTAATATTTTGTATTGGGCGGTCCTTTACAGTCACCACACAGTATACATGATAAAACCCCCCATTATAAATCTGTGGTAAATAAATATTACGAAAAACAGGCATTTTCCAAGGCGCAGTGTTTAATTGAAGCGATTGCAATCTCGCGTTTCCATTTAGATTACAAATGCGCGTCCGCACTGCCAGTTCTTTTCCCACGTGCTGGGGAAACACTAAAGAAAGAGAGGGAGAAAAAGAATAATAATTTTCTTATTATTAAAATGCGTTCGCGATTTGCTAAGAAGATACGCAGTCCGTCGCAATTCAACCGACATTAAACCCTACACTGTAAAAAAATTTGTAGGTGAAAACATAACCTCTGGAACATTAGCAGTGGGATATTATCCACACATATTTTTCTGATGTTTTACTATTAACTGTTAAAAAAAAAACTATTAACTGTCACTGTTAACTGCTAGTAAAATGTTGCAATTTTAAATGGTATTGGATCTTGCTGTAACTGTGACCTAATTGAGAGTATTAATTTATTTTAAAATTTGATCATTGAGCTTGTGTTTCTTCTATAAAAATTTAGATAGTATGAATCAAAAAACAAATAGTAATAGAGTACTTGACACCATGACCAAGGTGCTTATGTCAGGTTAAGATATCCCAAAGCATCAATTTTGTCGACCATTGATATCGAAACGAACCGAGAAAAACTAAAATTTGATTAATGCAAATTGTCAAAATGTGTTTAAATGTTGTTTGTGATGATATAGTGACTCAACATATTATTGTCCCGAACCAGAATTAAAGCAGTATCAGATGGAAAATGGACGGGTGGTGGATAACCGTTGTTCTGTTTTAAATGCACCGCTCGCGGGCAGCCAAACGAAACCGAACACTATCGGTTTCGTTAATGATCCACTAAATTAAACTAACTAATCCAGTGTGCCGTATAATCACGGCCACCGGGCCTATTAAACAATTACAGCCGAATCGTCAGTCATTAAGCAAAATGCTGCCCGAACCAGAAAGAAAGGTTGCACGTTTTAGCCAGAAGGGCGTTGTGGGAAAGATATCCAGATAAGAAGGATGTTTTAAAAGTCATTTTTAGAAATAAAGAAGTTGTTTAACATACTGAAACTAATCGGAAAGATTATCCATCAATTTAAATACGAATTCTTCCATAACGCCAGTACAATTCTCTGTATTTGAGGCCAAACTCAGATGTTTTCTTCCTAACGTGCTATTTCCAGCTTAGCTTTGTGTATTTCCAATTGAATGCGCAATACAATCGTTACCTCTATAAAAATATAATGAGGAGCTTAAAAAATACTTGTTCGTCAGAAGTTACTACAAAAATTGGAAACTTACGGAATCAGAGGAAAAGAATTGAAATGGTTTGAAAACTATTTAACAAACAGGAGACAGAAGGTTAGGATTGGAGAAAATGAGTCAAGTGAATAATAAACAGCTTAGGGGTACCACAAGGTTCTGTTCTTGGACCGGTTTTATTTAATTTGTACATAAACGATGTTGCTTCACAAGTTAAAGCTTGTGATATGCACCTATTTGCAGACGATACACTAATATCAATTGCAGGAGATAACTTACCTGATGTAATCGCGACATTAAACTCCGAACTAGTATCGATATCAAATTGGTATAAAGAAAATAAATTATGTTTGAATGTATTGAAAACAAAAGCTATGGTATTGGGAAATAGAAATTCGGTAAACCCTACACCAGACATAGTTATCGATAACACAGTTGTTGAGATAGTGGTCGAATTTAAATATCTAGGTGTCATTTTAGATAATAGTTTGAAATTTACGAGTAATATGGAATATATAGTTAAAAAGGTGAGTCGAAAGATTAGCTACTTAGGAAGAATATCTAATAAACTTACATTAAAAGCTAGAATATCTTTGTACCATACGATTATAGAACCATATTTTTACTATTGCAGCAGTATAATATTTTTATGTACAGACAAAGACATTAAAAAGATTCAAGTACAACAAAATCGAGCACTCAGAATTTTATTACAAAGCTCCAGGTTAACCAGTGTCGAGTCCATGCTGAGTAAATTAAATTTTTTTAATGTTAAACAAGGAACGGTATATCAGGCACTCACGTTGGTATATAAATGCATAAATAATAAACTCCCAAATTATATGACTAATTATTTAACATACAATAGTCAGCAGTATGAATACAATACTCGGCAAAAGGACCACTTCAGATTACCAAAATATACAAAAAGCAGCACACAAAATTCATTTTATTATAAAGCACTGAAGATGTTTAATACCCTGCCAAGTGATATAAAAAACAGTAGTTCGCTAAGTCTTTTTAAAACATCATGTCGGGTTTATGTATTGGCTAATTTTAAGTAGTTGATAAGTTTATTACTTAGGAAACCAAATTTATTGTGATTATTAGTTTCTTTTAACTAAATAAGTATCATTATTATATTATTATTATTATTATTATTTTTATTTATTTAAAATTACATGGACGTGGTTACACGGTATATTGTATATATTACAACAACAAAAATGTAAATCCACATCATGCATGCGTCGTCCTTCTGTCCTTATCCGAGAATGGCTTGCGAGTTGCGTCCGTCTCAGGATTCGGGTATCGAAGGCATTGAACGGTCTTGATCGGTCGTGTTTGTGCTCCACTACTTAGTTCGCAATTGCATGCTGAAGTATCTCGGTCTTCATCTTTTTCTTGAAGTTCTTATACTTCAGCTCTTTTATATTGGCAGGTAGACTGTTGTACGTTGTAATCGTTTCGGTGAATAGGTGTTCGTTTGTAGTTTTTGTTCGGAATTTGTGGGTTCTTATATGAGAACATCTTCTTGTTTTATGACTGTGTATGTCTTTGCTATCTGTTATATGGACGTTGTTCTTTATAAGTTTGTGTTTTATTTTGTATAGCAAGAGTATGTTGTTTAGTTTGATTATTATTGATAAGATATATTATATATATATTATATATAAGATATATATATATAAGATATATTATTGATATTATTATTATTGAAAAGAAAATATTTCCAATGACTAACTAAATTTCCAAACCCTTAATTGTTTCAATTTATTATACCTAATTATAATGAGAGAATGAACCCCTTTACAAGAAGGAACGCCTACGCCACTAGACCAAAATAAAAGCTGTCATTTGCAACCATACTCATAGTTTTTGGAGTTCTGATCCAATTTTCATTGTCATAGTTTTCTGGAAAATAACTGTTAAACTTGGTTATTATGATAATGATTTTTTCAAGAAAGCCTTCTAATGCTGACAATAAACTACATTTATTTTTATTAACTTCTTTTTATTGCTGCGTTAATTTTACAAGAATAAAATAATAATATAAACAATAACAAGAAACGACCATTTCTCCCTGAAAAACTACATTTATATTATTCAACTTTCCAAAAATATCAGCTTAATATGCTAACTGGACTATCCACAATTCATCAAAGAAACAATATTTGAAGTCGGAATTAGCTTCTGCATGGAAAACTTGAACTTCTGATTTAAGTACGAAGAGACAATGTTATCTTTTTACTGCTTAATCCAACACTGTTTTTAGTCTGTCTGGTATAGATTTTGCTACTAGAAAATCCCGATCGATTTTGCAGTGAGTGAATTGAGGTTCTGGAGATACTGTTTTAATTTTTTATGAGGGCCGCGATTCTTTTCTGTTAAAGCCCGAGCTCCATCAGTGCAGACACCAATAAATTTCTTCCATGGAATGGAAGTGTTAAACATACAATTATTAAAATTTATCACCAGATCTTCTTTCGGGCAGAGGTTCCTAAAATAAATATTCCTCTGCAAATTCCACTTCAACCTCAAATCAGTTAAAGACTGATAAATGACTTATGTCGGTACTTTCATCTAACTGTAGCGTAAAATATTTACTTTGTTTTGCCTTTTTAACTACACTTTTTCTTTTAGACAATCTGCCATTTTAGAAATACGTCTGTGTACGGCACCATGTAATAATGGAATATCATTTAATTTTTGTGTAGTTTCCTACACAAACTGATGGAAATAAAATCACAAAAACCGCAACTGCAGCTTTCTGCAGCAGATTTTGCAGCACTTTCAAGTGCTTAATTAAGCTTAATTATAACCTAAAACAATTAAATTCTTCGTGAAAGTGTTGTTTTATATCCATGTATGGTCTTCACAATACAATAAGCAAAATTGACAACCATATTGAAGATGACAATATTTTGGAGACTGTGGCGAACTTAATAATAAAATTATAAACCCCTAACCACAACAAGTATTTTAGAAACCTAAATACGTATTTCAGCAACTAAGCACCATATTCTATAGCACCATATTCCCCTAAGACTTGGGTTAGGTATGTCGACGATATTTTTGCCATTTTTGACACCAAGAAGTGCAGTATTCAAGATTTTCTTCTCGTTTTGAATTCTAAATTCAACACCATTAACTTTACTGTAGAACAAGAAGTTAACGGCCAACTTCCATTTTTTGATACTCTGGTAGTCAGGAATAGCAAAAATATAATAGAAATTGACGTGTATCGGAAAGATACTAACACAATCAGGTTTATCCCTAATGATTCGCAGCATCCTTTTCAACAAAAATTGTCTTTTATTAGTTGTTTAGTAAATAGGTTATTGAAATTTCCATTGTCCGCAGATAGATATCAGCAAGAATTATTGTTTATTAAGAATGTTGTCATACATAATGGGTACCCTGAGAAAATAGTTGATAGAATGATTAAGAAGCAGAATCAAAAAATGTATGTAAATCAAATATCTTCTTTAAATACTTTGTCTGTAGAAAAGAAGAAATATGTTAAAATACCGTTCGATTGTGCATATACAAGGGGTTTGAGAAGTATTTTTACATCACAAAATCTCTGTATAGCATATTCGACTCATAATAGCATAAAAAACATTCTTGGAAACCCAAAGGATAAGGTAGATGTACTTGATAAATCTGGTATATATTGTATCAAATGTCATGACTGTGAAAAAGAATACGTAGGCCAGACTAGAAGAACAATTTTAACTAGGTTCAAAGAACATGTAGCTCATTTTAAATATAATCGTTTTGAAAAATCTAGTGTGGCTCAACATATTTTTGACACAGGTCATAAAGTAGTTGTAGATGAGAACTTGTAAAAGCTGTGTCAAATAATAGGGAACTAAACAGCTTGGAAAGTATCTTTATTCACTTGAATAGAGATAAACTAATAAATTCAGACAGGGGTTCTATACCTAGTTCGCCATTGTTTGACCTGCTTTAATTAAAACTTGTTTTTTACGGTTCAATGATCAAAATTCACTGAGGTGTGAACAACAAATGGGTATATATAGGGTAATTTTTAACAGGGACGTCACTTCCACTAGTGATTTGCTTGGACAATATCCAGTAAAGATACTATGAAGTGCTAATCTCTCTTTTCCTCTTTTTAGGTTCTACTGAAGATGGCAACATAGTTGCTGAAATACGTATTTAGGTTTCTAAAATACTTGTTGTGGTTAGGGGTTTATAATTTTATTAACCATATTGAAGGAAAGTTCACACTTGGTTCAAAAAAATTTACAGCAGAAAAATCAAATTTAAGTAAAAAAATAAACAGTTGCTGACTATCGAGGCCAATTGGATGTGTGCGTAGCACACCAAGCACACATAGGAAGAAGGTACGCTGCTGAGTATATCCCATTGAAATGTATGTGTACGTGCACACTGTCTATGTGTTGTATAGCGATCGATTTGCATTAAAATTTACCGATCCGAAGTACAAGTACGCTCCTGCGTTCGCTCTCTATGTCACGGCAATATCAGGAAAACGACCACACCACCGGAACAAACAACGCCGACCATCGCCAATTCCTAGCCCACAGACCGGACAACCTCGTTACACCAAGCTATGATCTGCATACGCCCACAATCGAGGCATATTTATCAGCCTTCCTCCGTTCAAAATTAATAGTTCCTCCAGTTATGCTTATTATTTACAGCTACATTTTTGTGTAAGTATAAAATTATGCTATGTTGTAATATGTTCTACAGGATTTTCCGTATGCAAAAACTGATATCTTTTGCATTGTTACGTAGAATCTCCCAACTGATACGATTTCAGAAGTTTCTTGTCTTCAAGTCTAGCACGAGTTTGTTTCCTTTGTAAAACATAAACTTGGACATTGCTTTGCATTGCATTTGCTTTGACAGTCATCCTCGTACAAGTTAAGAACAATTTACCAACTAGATTATAAACAGACTTTCAGAAATTAACGCACTGTCTGCAGTGTTCAAATTTACGCATTCTCAGAAAAGAAACAGTGGAACAACGAAAGAAATTGGCGGTCAGCTTTTCAGTTTACTAATTCCCAGACGCTGCCATCTACCATCTGTCCATCCATGTCCATTAAGAAGCCTTGACCTGAAACTTGTATACAGTTGTAACAATTTTTACTTCCCACACAAGAACAACTGCTCTCCAATTGCTACCGTGAATAAATAATGAAGAATATATAATAATAAGTAACGTCAAATGGGAAATAATAATTTCCGACTACTAAACTTTGCCCTGCTTTATTTGTTTTTATATAATTGAATATTACAGCTAGAGTAGTCTTTCGATGCAATATCTAAAAACTGCGGTACGCGATCAATTGAAAATTATTACATAATTAATGACGACCGGACATACACAAACATGCATTAAACTGATCAATACTGACTCAACGCTTTTAAACTTTTCACGTTCCTTTCAAAATCGTACTACTCCGTTTTAGTCTGATAGCATTTTTACATTATCGAAATATTGATTGATTGCACTTCTGAAGAGAAAAAAACAAACAAAAAAGTGGTCAATCGAGACAAATACCAAGAATTGCGTATAGCATGCTACACGCATGTTTAAATATGTATAGAATATAGATATTTCGCAGTTTATGTTATTGTAAACGATTCTAAAAAGGCTGTTTGTGTTTATGTATATTTACGTTTGACATATGACATTTGATATCAATGTGACCAACCTTAGAAAAAGAATACTAGAAGCGGTGTTACAATTTGTTAATTGTATAGGCAAAACTGGGAGAGCTGAAGGTGATTCATCGCTTAAAATCGTATGAACCAAGATATGAACGTACCGCGTGAATTGGTTATTAGCTGTGTATATTAAGTTGCCTACTAGGTAGTTCGTTCAAGATTAATATTTAATTATTAAAAATACTGTCATTTAATTGTGATAATTGTCCTATCTAATTTATATATCCATCATTAGCATGTTTAACAGAAGCAAAGTGAAAACATACCAACGAAAACATCTTGTTCACATCACACGTTCGCGCTCGAATTGGAGGTTAGGTTGCTACCGCTGTCATTCGTTCTTATGGTTCTAAGAACAGACGTACTTTTATGTCTTGCCCATTTAAATTATACAGCAGACGTATGAAAAGTATGCTATTTCGTTTTAACACGCGTCAATATTTAGAAATATTCTGTAACGTATGTCTAAAATAACAGCTGAAATCTATGAGTAATCTTCAGCTCTCCCAGTTTTGCCTATAACACCGAAATCAGTGTTCTAATATGAGTATTGTGAATGAAAAGTAGAAAAAAATGTATGAAAAAGTTTCGTCTGAAAAAGGAGCGCCAGAATAACTCCGTACACTGAGGCCTATATTTTTTACTGTGCCAAAGTTTACTGACCAACAAAAGTGAAACCGGAACAGCTTTCGATTTCGTTCGATTTCGGCGCGTCACCTTGGCTGCACTTGACCAACAGTTTTGCCGGCTTGAGTTTGCAAACGCAGTGCACCTTGGAACCGGTTCCAAAAATATCCAACGGGGACCACTTGCACTTTCGCATCTGCTTGCGTCTGCCATGCGTCATGCTTTGTTTGTGTACGGCAATTCGGCTGTGGGTAACTTTATTACCTGAATAAACTACGGATATCTGAAATTTTGTTTATCATGGAGTATGGAAGAAAAAAGAATTAAGGTTTTAAACCTTAAGCTTTTAGTCTGTTATTTTTTTTGTATTCCATAGGAGCATTACAATCTAGTCATAATTGACTAATGAGTAACTTAATTCTAACTTATTTTACTAGTATAACTTAACCTAGCAGGCACCCATCGATGTCGCATTAGTTTGCTTTTAGAACTAACCAATGACAATGTATCTCAATTCTTTATTTTGAAAGGTCTGGAGCATTTTAATGTTATTTTTTGTGCAACCCCAGAGTTGAGCACCATAGTCCAGAATTTGCTGGTACAAGAGAAGCTTATTAAGTACAGACAGCGTGGAGTTTCTTCCTAGCAGCCACTACATCTCTCTATAACGGATTCCTACTTTCTCTCTTTTCTTTTTGACATGGGCTTTCCAGCTGAGCCTGGCGTCTAATGTCATGCCGAGATACTAGGCTGTGTTTGCGTACGGTTCTATTTGGTTATTAATAGTAACAGGGATGTGTTGTATTTTCTTGTTGGTGAACTGACTTGAATTCGTTCAGTTTGATTCGTCTTTTCATTGTCCAGACCTGAAAATGACCAAGAGCTGTTTGGAGTTTTCTCGTCGTTTCTTCATTGCTGTTCCCAACAGCTAGTACAGCCGTGTCGTCTGCAAAAGTTGCGACAGCATTATTTTCTCATGCTGGGAGGTCACTGGTGTAGAGTAGGTAAAGGACCGGCCCTGAAACACTACCTTGCGGCACTCCTGCTATTATTTCCTTAAGGACGGAGCATGCATCACCTTGTTTGACTCTAAAGTGTCTCTCAGTCGGGTAAGATTTTAATAGTTGTGCAAACTGTTTCGGGAGGATACTTCCTAATTTAGTCCTTCATGCCAGACTTTATCAAAAGTCTGATATGATGGGCAGCTTAGAGATAGCTCTATAAGACGTTGTTTCGTGTGGAGGTTTCCCAGGCTTCAGTATCATGATCACACCTGCTACCTTCCACAGTTAGGGAACATACCATTAGGTTGTTATGAAGAAGGTGTTATAAACCGCCAGCTTTGATAAATTTTGACAACATGGATTGATCAGAAAACTCAAGAGAAGGAAGCTTTTTGAATTAGTGTAAATGTGAGTTAGTGACCAAAGCAGAGTGAGCTGGATTGTCTCGACATTCGTGTGCTGAAGAAGTCTGTTCTGATGATCTCTTCAAACTTTTAACTAACTTCTAACTAATTTCGTTGGTCAATAATTCTATCTCAAG
Organism: Melinopterus prodromus; assembly: GCA_964023965.1. Taxonomy (NCBI): domain Eukaryota; kingdom Metazoa; phylum Arthropoda; class Insecta; order Coleoptera; family Scarabaeidae; genus Melinopterus; species Melinopterus prodromus. The sequence continues at coordinate 69,527,815 of OZ030392.1, forward strand.
ATCCTGGAGACTGTATTTCCAATATACCAAGGTGCACCCACAATACTTCTTAACTTAAGTATAATATAATAGCTCCTCGGTTTGTCGATTGTTGATTTCGTTTCGCACCGATACGAGCTGATCTCAGATCTCAGATCTCATCCATCGTTCGGCGTACGCATTTTTCGCATCGGCACGCCGACCAGTCGTTTCTTATCTTGCCGAAAAGTCGGCTGTCTCCGCGCTCTCGGTGTTCGCGATAGCTAGGCCCCTTGAAAGGGGGGGAAAGCAGGCAGTTTTGGGGGCAACGACTCCCGGTTGTCGTCGTCTGGTGTTGCCGGCCGGCCAGGTCCCCCCGCGGCACGCCTGACCTTGGAATTTTTGATCGTCTTCCACGCACTCCCCTTCCTCTGGTCGCTCCCTTCCCCCCTCCGGCCGCTTGGCTTTTGTGGGTTAAGCGCCCCGACCTATCGCAACTTTTCTGCGATCTGCTGTTTGCAAGCGGGTCGCTTAATTGCGAGAAGCGGGTCGCTTTTAAATTGTGTGGACTCTCGGCTTCTTGGTATTTTTAGAGGCGAGCGACCGAGCTGGACTGCAGGCTTTGGAACGGCAATGGAACGAGCTGCTTCTTCTTCTTCTTCTCGAAACGAAACTAAATTATAGGCCGACAATGGCGAGCCAATTATCTTATTTCGGAATTCGTGGTTAATTGGCTCTCTCTCTCTCGCTATCTCTCTCTCTCGGCCGGATGGAATTTTTCGCGGACGTTCGAAGTACTGTTTTTCAAACAAAGACGCGACCTACAGTGGACACGATAACCTCGTCCACTGCGTTCAGTTAACTTTGATAGAAAGAGAAGCATTTGGCCACACTAACTGGCTTACACGTTTGCACCAATCTTAATTCTTCATTGATCTCTCCAAAGTATTCGACACTGTTGATCTTGGCTTTCTATCAATGAAGATGGAAGATATATATCCCGAGTGGCAATATGTTAAAATAGGAGTTCCGCAAGGACCCATTCTGGGGCCTCTATTATACATTTTGTAAAACATTGATCTTCCCATGATGGTGGGATACCAACTCACAATGTATGCTGAGGACACATCCATTGTCATAAGCGTTTTGGATCATGTGGAGATCGCTGATAAGATTGCCAGTTCAAGGGTGTGATGGAACGTTATTATCACTTACATAATCTGAAATGAAACGTCAAATGTCCGTAACCCTATTCGTGGATTCGTGTATCTCCTAGAAACAGTACATCCATCAACTTTCCAAGAAATTGAGCTATGTAGTACCAGTACTAACATTCACCAACCAGGCCGATTTACTAATGTTGTTGCCTTGTGAAGAAATATTATAAACAGTTTTTTCGAATATACGAGACCAATGAGTAAAATGATACACATTCCAAAAAATCCCACAATCAACGTTGGTAAAAGTTCATTGAGGTGCAGTTAACGCGTATTAGGGAAGAAATCAGTTTCGAAAATGTTAGCGTTGCATCAAAATGTGATTAAAAGAAACATTGTGGCATGAACTTCCTCATGACTTTTTATCATAAAATGTCTCGTTGTATTAATTAAACACACTATTTGTGTAGAATGTACCAAAATAATAATGTTGGCTAAAACATTACGCTAACCTAATTACAATTTTTGTTGTTTTTTAAGGAATTGATATTCTTCTGTTTTGACGACTAACCTAATTACACTTTTAGTTGTTGTTTTTTAAATAGGTTAGCGTGCACGCTCCGAAACCGTTGAAAAAACTGTCCATGTGAGCAATCGAAAAGTTTAACATTTTTTTGTATTTCTTCTTTCAGATCCAATCATACCCTAAGAGAGGAGGGTTGGACCATCTAGTAATCCAACTATCTTCCTGAGAAACGTATTTTACACGAACAATGTTGGAGTTCGCATTTAGCATGCACGCTCCAAAACCGTTGGAAAAACTGTTCGTGTGAGCAATCCAAAAGTTTAACATATTTTTTTGTATTTCTTCCTCCAGATTAATTCATACCTTAAGAGACGAGGGCTGGAATAGGAACAGTTTTGGAATTCGCATTTAGCTTGTTGAAAAAACTGTTCGTGTGAGCAGTCGACAAGTTTAACATTATGTTTTCATATTTCCTCTTCAAGATCCATTCATACTTTAAGAGAGGAGGGCTGGACCATCTAATAATCCAACTCTCTTCCTGAGAAACGCATTTACACGAACAGTTTTGGAGTTCGCATTTAATCATTTAGCGTGCACGCTCCAAAACCGTTGGAAAAACTGACCGTGTGAGCAATACAAAAGTTTAGCATTATTTTCTTTTGTATTTCTTCTTCCATATCCATTCATACTTCAAGAGAGGAGGGTTGGAACCATCTAATAATCCAACTCTCTTCCTGAAAAACGCATTATCGCGTTCCAAAACCGTTGAAAAGACTGTCCGTGTGAGCAATCCAAAAGTTTACCATTATTTTTGTTGTATATCTTCGTTCAGATCCGTTCATAACTTAAGAGGAACCATCAACCGGCCCAACCCCCTTGCTTAGATACGCATTTACACGAACAGTTTTAGAGTTTGCTTACGGAGTGTACTCTCCAAAACCGTTGGAAAAACCGTCCGTGTAAGCAACCCAAATGCAAAAGTATATTTTTTAATTTTTCGTGCAGATCCGTCCACACCTTAACTGAAACCATCGAACGGAAATGGCGTTCTCCGTCACTGACCTGGGGCCCAGTGCGGCCGGTTGTCCATAAGACCGGGCCAGGCCAACTGCGATGGGAGATCGTCCGCGATGATATGGGCGCCCGACCTACGACAATACGCTCAAAATGCGGCACGGCATTGCCTCCGAAGTTAATGAACGGGGCCTTTGTTGAGACTTTGCCCGCCAGTGAGCAACGAAGACCGGACGAAAACAAAAAATGGCCACCGAGCGACCGACAACGTCGTCGTCGTCGGCAGCAATTGCCGCATTTTTAATGGGAGAGGCCATCCTTGTCCCGCGAGCGGCATATGGCCATCGGGACCGGACAAGAGCTTGTAATTACATTGTTTGACGTTGTCCTGTTTTAATTTGTTTGGGTTTCTGATGCGTTTGCTGTGATGAGCAAATTTTATGGGATATGACCAAGGGAATCTACTATCGTGGCCATATATTATGTCCCCTCTTTTGAAATCCATTTTCTCGCAAATCTAGGGGCGAAAAAATTTGCAAAAATTCTGATGCTGTCCTTGATTAATATGCTACAACTCAAAAAAATTAGAGAGCTGTATATATTCGCGTTTTCCCGATTTTTCCAAATTAAGAGGAATTGACGCTGTTTTTGTCCCGTAAATTTTATTCGTTTACCTTTAGCAATTAATTACTCCACAAATAATCTATAGATTTCAACGAATTAAAAAGTAAAATCACCTGCTGAATGCTAGTTTTCAATGTGCATTTTTGTAAAATCATTGGATTAGTGGTTGACCCACAAAAAGCTATATTATGCAATGCCAGAAATTCCGTTATTAGAAGTGATAGAATAATGAAATATAGACTATAGGCTACCCAATAATTCATAGGTTTAAAGTTTATTACATAATCATTGTTTATCTTGCGTTTTTCATACAAAAGATCGTGCTGAAACTCCGCGTGAATTCCGACGCTCTACGGTCTTTGGGGTGCTGCGGGGAAGGGAGGCGTTAGCGGTGCTGTCATGCCGGAGAGAACCGACACAGCTGAGAGAACCGGGGCAGCTTATTATCAATACACAAAAAGAACGATAACTTGTCAAGGTAGTAATTTTAACTATCAATTAAATTCTTAATTTTGCATAATTTTGATTATAATATGTGACCCGCTACGAGAGAAATCTCTTCTATCGATTGGCGTTTATGTTTTCTTCAGTTTTATACAATAAGGTTGTAAACACGATTTTGATGGAAGCGGATAGATCTAATAATATGGAGTTAGCAGATTTTCCGATTAGTGGTGAATACTAAATTAAGTTTTCTTGATAAACCCAAAAAATATTTAAAAAGTATGCGCGATTTTGTTATATAAATATTCAAACTATTATAAATACCAACTCTTGATATATTACATATATTACAAACGTCAGCTCTGAGCGTATAAAGCTTAGAAATATCAAATACTTTTACAAATTTAGCATCTTAAATTTGTAAACACATAGATTATTTAGCAGATCGTTCATTTATTTTAAATGCTAATCGAAATCGAAACCCGATTTAAATTGCCAAGTTTTTCCATGGGACTTCCAAATGCCTGTTCGTGGTTCAGTTATCTTATTGACTCATTTCGCCATTATTTTTTAATTCGGTAATCTGTCGCCGGATATCCAAATTTCTTTGGCGAGGCATAATCGCCGTGTCGTTATATGTATTGTGTCCGTAAACACTGTCCTCCTAGTAACTAATGCACGTGCGATCCACCACTACTTGCAGCGTCGCTGTCGATCCCTTCCCCCGCTCGCCCGAAAGACCGACGAGCGCCGCATCAATTGCAGCAATCATGAGATGCTTCAACTCGATCTTTTGTAGGGAAAATGCAAGATAAACAATGATTATGTAATAAGCTTTAAACCTATGAATTAGTGGGTAGCCTATAGTCTATATTTCATTATTCTAGCTCTTCTAATAAAGGAATTGCTGGCATTGCATAATATAGCTTTTTGTTGGTCAAGCACTAATTCAATGATTTTACAAAAAATGCATATTGAAAGCTAGCATTCCCTATTAATTTTATATCTTAAATTCTAACTTTAATCTTCGTGATGACGTTTACTTACACCTGCGTTTCAAAATTAGCAGACGCATTCTTAGGGTATACGAAAATAGACGCGCCAAGTTCAAAATTAAATCCGAACCAAACATCCCAGTCGCAGCAGGAGTGCCAGCAGGAAAAACAAAGTGTGTGCGTCTGGTGTGAATGCAATCTGCGCACGGCCATCTGGCGTGCATTGCGAATGCCGGCCAAAGAGAGAACCACGAACGTCGGTTGGGCTGCTAGGCTCGAACTTGACATTAGAAGATATTTTTAGCAGCAAATCAATGCACCGTGAATAATAGATGCATGTTTCTTGTCGCTGCAGTTTCGAAAGTGCAGGAAGTGCACTTCCTTCGCGCTTCTTTCTCGCCAGGCGACACAACCGCGTCGAACATAACATTAAACAGGATCGATGTTATCTATATATAAAAGTGGAGGCAATCACCTCTCATTCCAAGAAAAGTCAAATATCAGCATTAAAATTAAACTATCAGAACGCCAGATTTACAAGTGTGGACACCTAGTCTGAAGACTATCTAGCTATATTAATCTAACCTAAATTGCTACGTATAAAAAGTGTACGATATTAACTGTTCCCCATTGGTGTAATTTAAATTTAATTTAAACGCTGATCCTTTAAATTTCACACACTGCACGTTGCTCTGCTTTGTTCGCCTATCAGCTATCACTCACATAACACTGTGCTCTGCTTTTTGAACTTCACTTCACCAACTCAAAAGGTTTGGTTCTTTTGAGTCTTCGTACACTGTCACAATTGTCAAGAAGCTGGATTGCCTCGACATTCTGGAGAAGTCTGTTCTGATGATTCTCTGCAAACTTTCCAATTTCGTTCGTTACTAATTCCATTCCAAGATCCCTGTGGATATTTTTGTTTCTTATATACCACGGTGCACCCACGATGTTTCTTCGCACCTTATTTTGGAAGCGTTGAATGATGGTGATATTTCTTGGCTTAGTGCAGCCCCACAGTTGGATACCATAGGTCCACACAGGTTTAAGTATCTGCTTGTAAAGTAGGAGTTTATTATATGTCGATACAGACGACTTCCTACCAATAAGCCAGTGCATTCTCTTGTATCTTATGCCCAATTCTTCTCGTTTCTTTTTAACATGTGCTTTCCAGCGGAGCTTGGTGTCTAGCGTCATACCGAGGTATTTTGCCGTGTTCGAGTAGGGTACGGTGGTGATATGTATTGTAACTGGAACGTATCGTATTCGCTTGTTGGTAAAGTTTATGTGAACGGATTTGGTTTCGTTCAATGTAATTAGCCATCGTTGCATCCAATCACTAATATCGTTGACAGCATTCTGCAGTTTTAGTGTTGATCCTTCAACATTTGTATCTACTGCCATGATAGCAGTGTCATCAGCAAACGTGGCAACGGTAACACCATCTGGTTGCGGAAGATCATGTGTATATAGAAGGTAAAGAATTGGGCCAAGTACACTACCTTGTGGTACTCCAGCTTTAATACATTTGAGGGTTGAGTACTCATTATCTTGCTTTATGCGGAAGTATCTGTCAGAAAGATATGATCCTAATAGTTTGCTATACTCGAAGGTTAGTAGCCTTTTGCCGCATCCAGGAATATGGACGAGCATTCCTTTTTTCCACAATTTCTAAATTTATATCAAATTAATGAAGGTAAATCCTTTTTTGGCAAAATTGTGATAGCTTCTTGATGATTTTGAAACTTTTTATGCTCAAAAATATGTTGCCTGCTTCCAATTGTCAAACCCTTTTCCACTTAGCTTTATTAGTTTAGTATTCACATTCGGTATACTCTAGTATACCGAATGTATCCAGAAACATCATCTTTTTAGCCCAAGAACTTCGTTCGAGCTCCCACATTAATATATCTTCTAATCAAGATTTGTTGCACCGAGTTCTTCTCTATCGCCGTTTTTAACAGTAAGCCGGAAAGTTTAATAATAATAAGTACAGGCTCGGGTAATTCCCCGTTATTTAAAAATATCGAGGCCTCAACTCTGCCTCGGCCATTATCCATTGTTTAATATGAAAACAAAATAATACACATGCACACGCTCGCGGGCCAGTTTAATGAACTTCTTGGGATTTATGGGAGCCGTACGGCAGCGACCTCTAACCGTGAAACTTTTCAAACAAAGTTAGAGAAAAATTACAATTTCCATCTAGATCTCAGACGGTCTCGTTTCAGCTTAATCCGCGAACTGTGCCGTTATTAATAGCAATTATGCAATGATCGCGTTATTTTTATTATTTTTATAAGGTTGGGAACGAACTGTTATTGTTTGTTTATTCGAATAAGTTCACGCGCTTCTTACAATGTTTTGTTTCGTTCTTATACACAGTAAAAGAAACTAGTTTGAATTAAAGAACAAGTATTTTATGGGTGGAAGAAATAATTAGGTAAACCAAAGAATTGATTGAGAATTTATTATTTCAGGTTATCTTTCCGGCCAGTTTGAAACGTGCGGTTTTGAGAAAACACGGTTTAAAGTATTGTGTAACTTTGATGTATAGAATTGTTGAATTTTCCTCCTCTTGTGTCTTTCTGTTTGATTTTGACGACAGACGGGCCTGTTTTGCAGCATCAGTCAGCGATGGCTCTGAAAACATGATGCGCCGTGCGTCAGCCTTCGCGCAGAAATTATTGCAGTTTGGCCCGATGCTCATACATAATACCTCCATAATCTTCATAAGGCTGGATAATGCATCATTGACAACACATATATGGCTATACTTGCTGCAATATCCACAATTACTTTGCCAGTTGAGAGTGAAAATGAAATCACCAGGTGGACAATTCTCGTGCTGCGGCATCTCATCGGTCAGAATGTATTGAGCAGTGTCGCCCAGGTCTATTTTCTTCGTTTTATCAGTTGAATCATAATTACGACGAATGGCTTGTCCATCATAAATTCAAAGCTCATTTATAGGCTTCTGGGTTAACTGCCCTAAGATCTCAAGACAAAATTTAAGCAAAACATAAATTTCGATTTTCCAAAAAATTTAGAGTGGTGGTAAAAACCAATTTTGGCAATTCCGAATGCCAATGGACCATCTGGATGAAATTCTAACTTGAAAATGGCAGAATCAGAGTTCTTCCTCGCTGCATAGAAAGGTTAGAATCATTAATTGGCAGTATATCCTCTCTCCAGCTATATCTGGAGACCCGCGCACACGTTCAGTTGTTTACGTTGAGTTCGTATTGAGTTATAACACTTGGGGATTGGGTCAATCGGCTGCATCGTAAAGGTACAGTACGCAACGCAGCTCCGCAGAGATAAGTGAGCATCGGGTACCACATTATGTTGTCACGGGTATCAACAGCAGTTGAACATCCGCAACACTGCAACAATTCACGCGTTACGACGCGAATCCAAAGACACACGCACACACACACACACACACACTCATACGTACATACACTTCCAAGCACTTATATAACAAACAGCTTAATTAGCATTTTATGTTATTATACAGGCCGAGACCGACATCCCAGCAGTAATGTGTCAAGATGATTTTATAAAAGCTTGGCGCGTGCCGGCCGAACCTCTAGGTTCTTCCCATGCAAATCGTATATGTGTGTGTGTGTAGGGTCGGTAATGTAGTAAACTGGGCTGTCAGAGCGGTCGGTCGCATGCGGAACACTTCGACATTTATTAAGCGACATCAACGCCGCGTAACCTTTCGCCCGTGAACTACTGCCGCCGCTCTTAACTCGACGGTTATTACCATGGCTGGGATTATTATAGTTGTATTAACGCTAACGCAAATAATTGGTGCTCGATTTCAATATATGTAATCAACTCTGTAATTCATTTTGTGTAACTTAAATTTAATTTTGGATGCTGACGCTTTAAACTTCACACACTGCACGTTGCTCTGCTCTGTTCACCTATCAGCTATCACTCACATAACACTGTGCTCTGCTTTTTGAACGTCACTTCACCAACTCAAAAGGTTTGGTTCTTTTGAGTCTTCGTACACTGTTACAATTGTCAAGAAGCTGGATTGCCTCGACATTCTGGAGAAGTCTGTTCTGATGATTCTCTGCAAACTTTCCAATTTCGTTCGTTACTAATTCCATTCCAAGATCCCTGTGGAGATTTCTGTTTCTTATATACCACGGTGCACCCACGATGTTTCTTAGCACCTTATTTTGGAAGCGTTGAATGATGATCCACACAGGTTTAAGTATCTGCTTGTAAAGTAGGAGTTATTATATGTCGATAAAGACGACTTCCTACCAATAAGCCAGTACATTTTTTGTATCTTACGCCCAATTCTTCTCGTTTCTTTTTAACACGTGCTTTCCAGCGGAGCTTGGTGTCTTGCGTCATACCGAGGTATTTTGCCGTGTTCGCGTAGGGTACGGTGGTGATATTTATTGTAACTGGAACGTATCGTATTCGCTTGTTGGTAAAATTTATGTGAACGGATTTGGTTTCGTTCAATGTAATTAGCCATCGTTTCATCCAATCACTAATATCGTTGACAGCATTCTGCAGTTTTAGTGTTGCTCCTTCAACATTTGTATCTACTGCCATGATAGCAGTGTCATCAGCAAACGTGGCAACGGTAACACCATCTGGTTGCGGAAGATCATGTGTATATAGAAGGTAAATCATTGGGAAAGTACACTACCTTGCGGTACTCCAGCTTTAATACATTTGAGGGTTGGGTACTCATTATCTTGGTTTATGCGGAAGTATCTGTCAGAAAGATATGATCCTAATAGTTTGCTATACTCGAAGGGTAGTAGCCTATCCAGCTTATAGAGTTATAAAGTTCTTTCTTTTCTTTAAAACTGCTTTTGAGAATGTATAAAATGTCTGGGGATTATGTACATATTATGTACTGGGGATTACCCCAGTAAACGTACGAACCACATACACGCTGCATAAATAGCATAAAATGCAACACGTTCAATTGTTCACATACGTAGATTCGTATGCACATATATACACAAACACATATCTATATATATATAAGCGCGTATCGGTTTTCATTCATACCTACATCCCGCATAAACAGTCTATCCCACCAACACATACGTAATCCTAGAGACGTGCGCGGACCCAAAGTGTCTTATCATGAGCACGCGCCATTGTGATGGCAGCGATTCCGCAAATCCAGTAGCAACTCTCAAATTGCACGTTCAAAATCGACAAACCTATATATGTATATAATATATACATATACCTATAAATATACATATACAAGACATCAATTCTCCCAACTCAATCTGACACCATTGCTGTAGCCTGGAGGTAAAGAATATCCGACAGAAAACCCAGATTCGGTTTTGTTCTGCGTACGTAACGTACGTACGCTTTTTGTACTGTCACTTCTATCCGTGTTATTGAAGACAAAAGGCGTAGAGAAATAGCAGAAACGCATTATACCGATGCTAGTGTCATATACGTACGTATTTTGCGAACGATTCAGCTGTTGTTCTGTAATGAAATGCGATTCTTGGGAATTGATTTTATTGGGTCAGATGACAGAAAATTGTGCGGTTAGATTACACGGAAAGAATCGTGCTGCGTTTGAAGCTACGGTATATAAGGAATATCACATAAATAGAATCCAGGAGAGAAATAATTTTAAAATTAATTAAAAGGATACGGTCTCAGCCCGGATTCGAACCGCGACCTTCTTCCTTGCCGGGGCATTGCTCTACCGCTGAACTACTGAGCCCTGTGGAAGAAATAGATTTCATTCGTCATTACTTCTCTCCTGGGTTCTATTTACGTCATATTCCTTATATACTGTACATTTAAACCGATTAAACTAGTTTCCTACTTTGAAGCTACGGACACATTAGTCATACGTAACGAGTTAATACGTGTTAACCGACGTTTTAACCTATAAATTTAACGATATAAGAGTTTTTCAAGTAGTCAGGTTTTACGACTTTAAAATCAATTTTTCTTGGCGTTTTATCATTACATTTCACAACAATAATCAGCACGATTTTACCACGTACAACCACACTCCCCGACAAACACACATTGAGAGAGCCGGTATGACAGTAGAAAGAGCTGGAGCGCCACCTAGGAAACATTACAGTAATTTAATGGCTGAGATCCAACGATTATTATGCACATTATGATAATGCAGCCTTAAAGTGGTCGACGGAACCTCTGAAAACTGGAATACCGAAACACCGACACACCGGTACGGTACACACGCACACACCGTACGTGTATATCTATATATATCTGTATATATATGCGCTAGCTGGCCTCATCGCAAGTCGTTATGCAAACTGTACTCGTTGTGTAACTGAAGGTGTAATATATGTGTGTAGCTGGTAGCAGGAACAAGTAAAAGATTTGCTGTTATTGGCTATCAGAAGTGGGATGCTTGACGTCTATGAACTTTAGCTAATCCATTGCCAGGCGATTGCGAACGATAATGGCGACGATTTGTCCTTTGCGTACGTAGGTGGATCTCTCCGATCTTCAGATCGTCCGCAGGAGCGAAGGAAAAGTGACACCAGATGCTGGAATGTGGACTTTATCGAGGATATATGTGTATTATGCATTGTAGACATATGAAGACATTTTATTCCAGTGCTATTTTTGTCTTAAACTTCAAATCCACAGCCTTAGGTTGCACTGCTATCTTATGTTTTATGTGCTTCTTATGCCCAAAGCAATCTGCAATCAGAAATAAAATTCATGTAGTGTAATTGTTGTAGGTATGTCAAAAGAACAATACATGCAAATATGAAGGATTTTTTTGTTATTATTAATTAACAGCACTCTTACAGGTACTTGTGTATAACACCTAGTCTGATGACTATCTAGCTATATTAATCTAACCAAAATTGCTACGTATAAAAGGTGTTCTATATTAAGTGTTCCCCATTGGTGTAACTTCCCTTCACCAACTCAAAAGGTTTGGTTCTTTTGAGTCTTCGCACACTGTCACAATTGTCAAGAAGCTGGATTGCCTCGACATTCGTGTGCTGGAGAAGTCTCTTCTGATGATTCTCTGCAAACTTTCCAATTTCGTTCGTTACTAATTCCATCTCTAGATCTCTGTGGAGATTTCTGTTTCTTATATACCACGGTGCACCCACGATCCTTCTTAGCACCTTATTTTGGAAGCGTTGAATGATGGTGATATTGCTTGGCTTAGTGCAGCCCCACAGTTGGATACCATAGGTCCACACATGTTTAAGTATATGCTTGTAAAGTAGGAGTTTATTATATGTCGACAAAGACGACTTCCTACCAATAATCCAGTACATTTTTTTGTATCTTATGCCCAATGCTTCTAGTTTCCTTTTAACATGTGCTTTCCAGCGGTGCTTGGTGTCTACCGTCATACCGAGGTTTTTTGCCGTGGTCGAGTAGGGTACGGTGGTGAAATTTATTGTAACGGGAAAGTATCGTATTCGCTTGTTGGTAAATTTTATGTGAACTGATTTGGTTTCGTTCAATGTAATTAGCCAACGTTGCATCCAATCACTAATATCGTTGACAGCATTCTGCAGTTTTAGTGTTGATCCTTCAACATTTGTATCTACTGCCATGATATCAGTGTCATCAGCAAACGTGGCAACGGTAACACTATCTGGTTGCGGAAGATCATGTGTATATAGAAGGTAAAGAATTGGGCCAAGTACACTACCTTGTGGTACTCCAGCTTTAATACATTTGCGGGTTGAGTACTCATTATCTTGCTTTATGCGGAAGTATCTGTCAGAATTTCAGATAAATACAAGTTTTAAGGTTTAGTCTAAGGTTATTTTGAACGCTCGAGGACATTTGGTTCACCTGCTATAACAAGAATAGTACCTAACTAATCACTTGTCAAAGTTTTTACAGGAAATCAGGGTTTTTACCACACAACTACGTTTTTTTTTTTTCAACGCAATGTGGCTGGTTTTTGACAATTATTCCTTCCATACTCGACAGTAGAACATATAAGGCCGCTAAAAATATTATTAAACCCGTTTAAACCGACCACAAACCCATCAAAACCGAACGAGAGATCACACAAAAAAACTGGAACCGAAGCAACGTCATCCATCAACATTGACAGCAAAAGTTCGGACGAACTGGACTAGCGAGACCGTTGTAGTTCCCTTCCACCTCAATAGATGGCCGTCTCTCATGAGAGACGTTGGATAAGGTCAGTAACCGTTCGTAAGACGTATTGTAGATAAGGGGGGAACCGAACGAGGAAAGGGGGGACCGGGCGACGCACCATAAAAATAACAAAATCCGACCAGTGTTGTCGCTGTAACGGACTATTTTTACCGGGAATTAGTTGTGCTCCGATCACACTGAACAGATAACATCTTGGATATCGAATGATGAGATGGATTAAAGTGGGGAAAATGAGGGGGAAACGGAGGAAATATTTGCTGGAATTTGATGATAAGACGAGGTTTGGTAGAAAAAAAAGTTTGACTAACTCTTTTCGGTTTTATTTTGACAAATGCCTCTTAGATAAAAATCTGTCGCCTCAGTGTGCCACAAGTTAAAAATGTAGTATGCAAAACTGCGAAAACTGGTATAGTTAGAAGACCTATGTAAGTATTAAATTTAACCGTCAAAATAATTGAAATTCCTTCGTACTCTAGCGTGCAACTGCGTATAATGAAATTCTTAAACACTCTATGGGGCGCCAAGCAGTTTCCGGAAGATTTTTATACCATTTTATAATGAACGGGAGTAAAAGAAACACCAGGAGCAAGAATTCATGAGAACTAACCGAAAAAAAAAACAACCTCATCTTAATTAATACATAGAATGTGTAAAACTATTACCTCTTTCCTTTGTATCCGTAGATAATACTTATTGTACCAATTATTCCAGCGTTGTTTCCTTAATAAAGCTTCCTAGTTGATGATTTTGTGAACATCGATAAGTTATGAGTAGTTTTGTTCGTGGCTATCAAATTTTTGTAGCTTATAATGCGAAAATTGTAATGAGTTATTTGACATTATAACCTAAATGCCAGGCATGTGTATGTAGGTGGAAGAAGGTTAACCTTTCATTTTTAGGTTATCCCATTATTTTGATCGATCGGTGATGCGCTGAAAACCCATAAACTACACAACTCTAAAAAATTAGGCAACGCTTTGACCATTTTGCAACAAAATTTAATATAAGTACTATCGTGGCCATATATTATGTCCCTTCTTTTGACGTCCATTTTCTCGCAAACCTAGGAGCGAAAAAAATTGAAAATATTCTGGTGCTGTCGTTGATTAATATGCTACAACTCATAAAAATTAGAAAGCTGTATGTAGTGGCGTTTTTCCGATTTTTCCAAATTAAGAAGAATTGGGGCTGTTTTTGCCACGTAAATTTTATTCGTTTAACTTCAGCAATTAATTACTCCGGAAATAATACATAGATTTGAACGAATTAAAAAGTAAAATCACCTGCGGAATGCTAGCTTTCAATGTGCATTTTTGTAACATCATTGGATTAGTGCTTGACCCACAAAAAGCTATATTATGCAATGCCACCAATTCCTTTATTAGAAGAGCTAGAATAATGAAATATAGACTAAAGGCTACCCACTAATTAATAGGTTTAAAGTTTATTACACAATCATGGTTTATCTTGCATTTTCCCTACGAAAGATCGAGTTGAAGCATCTCATGATTGCTGCAGTTGACGCGGCGCTCTACGGTCCTTGGGGCGAGCGGGGGAAGGGATCGACAGCGACGCTGCCAGTAGTGGCGGCTAGGAGAACAGTGTTTACGGACACAATACATATAACGGCACGGCGATTATGCCTCGCCAAAGAAATTTGGATATCCGGCGACAGATTACCGAATTAAAAAATAATGGCAAAATAAGTCAATAAGATCACAGAACCACTAACAGGTATTTGGAAGTCCCATGGGACTTCTTGGTAATTTAAATCGGGTTTCGGGTTTAGCATTTAAAATTAATGAGTGATCTGCAAAATATTCTATGTGTCTACAAATTTACAATGCTTAATTTGTAAACGTTTTTTGATATTTTTAAGTTTTATACGGTCAGAGCTGGCGTTTGTAATATATGTAATATATCAAGAGTTGTATTTATTTTATATTATTTCTGCATGTATTTAAATATTATTAATAAATAAGCTGTTGAAACTGTTATAATAGTTTGAATATTTATATAACAAAATCGGGCATACCTTTTAAATATTTTTTGGGTTTATCAAGCAAGCTTAATTTAGTATTCACCACTAATCGGAAAATCTGCTAACTCCGTATTATTAGATCTATCCGCTTCCATCAAAATCTTGTTTACAACCTTATTGTATAAAAACTGAAGAAAACATAAACGCCAATCGATAGAAGAGATTTCTCTCGTACCGGGTCACATATTATAATCAAAATTATGCAAATATGTATAAAGAATTTAATTGTTAGTTAAAATTACAACCTTGTCAAGTTATGGTTCTTTTGGTGTAATTTGATAATATCTTTTGATAATAAGCTGCCCCGGTTCTCCCAGCTGTGTCGGTTCTCTCCGACATGACTGCACCGCTAACGCCTCCTTTCCCCGCAGTACCCCAAAGACCGTAGAGCGTCGGAATTCACGCGGAGTTTCAGCACGATCTTTTGTATGAAAAATGCAAGATAAACAATGATTATGTAATAAACTTTAAACCTATGAATTATTGGGTAGCCTATAGTCTATATTTCATTACTCTAGCTCTTCTAATAACGTAACGGCTGGCATTGCATAATATAGATTTTTGTGGGTCAGCCACTAATCCAATGATTTTACAAACATGCACATTGAAAGCTAGCATTCTGCAGGTGATTTTACTTTTTAATTCGTTCAAATCTATGTATTATGTCCGGGGTAATTAATTGCTAAAATCAAACGAATAAAATTTACGTGGCAAAAACAGCGCCAATTCTTCTTAATTTGGAAAAATCGGAAAAATGCCAACTCATACAGCTTTCTAATTTTTATGAGTTGTAGCATATTAATCAAGGACAGAACCAGAATTTTTTCAAATTTTTTCGCCCCTAGGTTTCCGAGAAAATCGACGTCAAACGAAGGGACATAATATATGGCCACGATAGTACATACATAATTAGTAACTAATAACTAGCTTAAAAATTAAAATGTATAAGCAAGTAAAATATGTTATCTTAATAAATAAAGGGTATTATTAACAAATAAATATTTTAAAAACTGGGACTTTTAGAGCATTCATCTTTACAGAACAGAAGTCAAAAATAGGAAAACTGTTGACTGAACATCTTCGAAGAATTCATACAGTTTTTCAGTTTCTCATTAGTTTCGTACAGCATTAGATATAGTTTCTTTTATTGCAAAAAAAAACATGTTTAACTGCTCTAAAGTTAAATTTCGTATTCTTACTACGGTAATTTATTAATTACTTAATTAATTTATAGCTTATAAAAGATGATCCGTCGTCATGGCGACTCGAGTAGAAGTACACTCCCAAACCGATATCCACAAATTTACTCAAATTGAAGGAAAATAATACGTAAACTGGACAAAATACAAACAAATAGGACCGCCTATGCATTGAAGAATGTTATTCGAGCCATAAATGCCGCTGTAGAACGCCGATTGTTGCTTCTCCTCGGATCCTTTGAGAAGTTAAGGTTTGTGCCTAAGGTAGTGTGCCTATTCTGGAAACGTTGGAGTTTCTTAGGGAATTATTGAGCAATAACAACTTTGACCCGTCAGAAATAGATGAATATGTAAGATTGACTGCCCTTTGTATGTCTCAAAATTGTTTTCAAATAAACGGAAAGTTTTTTGAACAACTTGAGGGAACTGCAATGGGTAACTGTCTCTCACCTTTTATTGCCAACTTGTTTATGAGCAGATTTGAAACCAATGTAAAGTCTATAGCACCATATTTCCCTAAGACTTGGGTTAGGTATGTCGACGATATTTTTGCCATTTTTGACACCAAGAAGTGCAGCATTCAAGATTTTCTTCTCGTTTTGAATTCTAAATTCAACACCATTAACTTTACTGTAGAACAAGAAGTTAACGGCCAACTTCCATTTTTAGATACTCTGGTAGTCAGGAATAGCAAAAATATAATAGAAATTAACGTGTATCGGAAAGATACTAACACAATCAGGTTTATCCCTAATGATTCGCAGCATCCTTTTCAACAAAAATTGTCTTTTATTAGTTGTTTAGTAAATAGGTTATTTAAATTTCCATTGTCCGCAGATAGATATCAGCAAGAATTATTGTTTATTAAGAATGTTGTCATACATAATGGGTACCCTGAGAAAATAGTTGATAGAATGATTAAGAAGCAGAATCAAAAAATGTATGTAAATCAAATATCTACTTTAAATACTTTGTCTGTAGAAAAGAAGAAATATGTTAAAATACCGTTCGATTGTGCATATACAAGGGGTTTGAGAAGTATTTTTACATCACAAAATCTCTGTATAGCATATTCTACTCATAATAGCATAAAAAAACCTTCTTGGAAACCCAAAGGATAAGGTAGATGTACTTGATAAATCTGGTATATATTGTATCAAATGTCATGACTGTGAAAAAGAATACGTAGGCCAGACTAGAAGAACAATTTTAACTAGGTTCAAAGAACATGTAGCTCATTTTAAATATAATCGTTTTGAAAAATCTAGTGTGGCTCAACATATTTTAGACACAGGTCATAAAGTAGTTGTAGATGACTTAAAACTTGTAAAAGCTGTGTCAAATAATAGGGAACTAAACAGCTTGGAAAGTATCTTTATTCACTTGAATAGAGATAAATTAATAAATTCAGACAGGGGTCCTATACCTAGTTCGCCATTGTTTGACCTGCTTTAATTAAAACTTGTTTTTTACGCTTCAATGATCAAAATTCACTGAGGTGTGACCAACAAATGGGTATATATAGGATAATTTTTAACATGGACGTCACTTCCACTAGTGATTTGCTTGGACAATATCCAGTAAAGATACTATGAAGTGCTAATCTCTCTTTTCCTCTTTTTAGGTTCTCTTTTAGGTTCTGTTTTCCTCTTTTTAGGTTCTACTGAAGATGGCAACATAGTTGCTGAAATACGTACTTAGGTTTCTAAAATACTTGTTGTGGTTAGGGGTTTATAATTTTATTATAAAGTTAAGGTTTGCAATTTTCGGGAAAGTGCAGAACGGGGTGTTCCCGCCCCAAAAATTTTTGCAATGGAATTCAAGCGGCAATATCGTCGTACGTCGATTTTTTGCGAAAAATTAAGAGAAATGGTCGCTAAATCCGCGATTCGCGAGTCCACACAGCAGCGAAACGGCATTTTGAAGGCAAAACCGCGGCCGCGTCCGCGGTTTTCGCGAAGAAAGACGCGAAACTCCCGCGTTTGGACGTCGATAATTTAAGTTTTAGACTTATCAGATTTATTTTGGTCCCCAACCGGCAGGAGCGCAAATATTCACTATTGTTGAGAGGGCAAACACTCAAAACTCCACCGAATCACAGAAAACCCGAGTGTCATCGAGTTTTTAGCATCATTTATGTATCTCAAACTGATACAACGTGTAGTCCTATCAAGAGTTTTATATCTCCAGTGACTTCCACGAAACATACCATCAACGGGACATTCACATATTCGTCTAACTGTATATTCACGTGTGGCAGTTTTTCTAGAAATCGATATAGGTGCAGAAAAAACTCGCTACCTATACGTACGTATGTTGTGTGTGTGTGTGCGTGCCTGATCGTCCGGATCTTTTCTATAGTTCACCGGTATTCACCGCTTATCGTAATGACGAACGTTGTTATTATTTAATGCCCAAGCGTTCACCAATCGCATGATGTATATGTATAATAGCAGCCTATCTCATGGCGGACGAAAAAGGCAATAACGCGGATTTCAACGTTTGTTTGATTTGCTACACTTGCGGAGACGACTTCCTTCGTAATTGCGAAAACTGAGCCAATTACCTGTTTGAACTTCAAACAGCGGCGGCTCGTGGGGTAAAATATTGGGTAGGCCAGCAACGTAGCAGAGGGATACATTTTCTCGAAAAAATTCCTGTCCTTATATTTATTACTACTTTATTACTACAGAAATTTAATTTTACAGAATAATATATTTCTTATTATAATATTGCGTTCAAACATATGTTTTGGATATTATTTTATTTATAAAGTAGATCAATTCTTCTGTTCTTACTCCTTGCAAATCTTTCTATGACGTTGTCGTGAAATGTTTCTGTCTTCAATAATTTATCGAGAATGTCTTTTTCTATTGACAGCAGTGCAAGAGAAGATAGTCGATCTTGTGACATTGTGTTTCTAAAATATGTTTTTATACGCTTTAAGCAAGAGAAACTCCTTTCTACCGAGGCGCTAGTTGCTGTAATTGTAGATATCAGACATAATAATTTGTAGCACTGGGGAAGATTTTCCTTAGTTTCATTGTCACTCATCTTTTTAATCAATGTTATCAGGCTCTTTTCGTGAAAATTATCCTTATGACATGGAGAATATATTGTTTCCAATTCAGCTTTTAGCGCGGTTTTATCAAACAATGGTTTATAGATTTCCAGTAACGAATCCAATGAATGTTGTGGAAATTTTTCGCTATTTCTTATAAATTGGGTTGTATCGCCTAGTTGCAAGAAGTGGAGTTTGTCGTACTCAGAAAAACGCTGCTCTAATTGTGTACTAATATTGTCCAAAATTTCAAAATATAATCTTCTGTATATAGAACTACCTACTTCTGAAATATCACTGGCCTGTGCCTGCTGTAATGACACGAAAACGACGCGCACTACAACGAACTATATACGACTGCGAACATTAGGCACGGGCCTACTGCTTGTATATTATCGCCTATGTAATGCGCAGACACCCTGTCGCTACGCAAGTACACACACCTCTGCATGCGCGCGAGGTCGGCCGGTGCCTACCTCGAAAAGAAATGCGCGGTCATTTCTGCAGAGGCTGTAATGAAATTAAACTAAAATATCGCACAAAAATTAACCAAATTAATTGTGTATAATAAGTATGTGTTTTAATATTAATAAAAAATATATAATTTCACACATATTGTTTGTGTAGGCCGGGCATAAAATTTGTGGCAAGGTAGGCCCGGCCTACCTTGCCTGTTCGTAAAAACCGCTACTGACTTCAAATTGTAACGATGCAGCTGTACAGCGCGCGTACTTCTTTACCGGCTGGCTTTCTTTGTGTGCGTACATGCATGCTTTCTACGCAATTAAGGATCACTCTTGTAATTGAGTTGTTACCGATGTAACATAACCTATAAAACTATACGCGCCGTTTTCTTACATGTTATTGGATCTTCCGCAATCTTTCAAAACGATTTGAAACGAGACATCATGCAATTAAGTTTTTTTTTATTAATTGACAGCACCCCGCAGGTACTTGTGTATTCACACACTGCACGTTGCTCTGCTTTGTTCACCTATCAGCTATCACTCACACAACACTGTGCTCTGCTTTTTGAACTTCACTTCACCAACTCAAAAGGTTTGGTTCTTTTGAGTCTTCGTACACTGTCACAATTGTCAAGAAGCTGGATTGCCTCGACATTCGTGTGCTGGAGAAGTCTGTTCTGATGATTCTCTGCAAACTTTCAAATTTCGTTCGTTACTAATTCCATTTCAAGATCCCTGTGGTGATTTCTGTTTCTTATATACCACGGTGCACCCACGATGTTTCTTAGCACCTTATTTTGGAAGCGTTGAATGATGGTCCACACAGGTTTAATTATCTGATTGTAAAGTAAAAGTTTATTATATGTCGACGAAGACGACTTCCTACCAACAAGCCAGTACATTTTTTTTGTATCTTATGCCCAATTCTTCTCGTTTCTTTTTAATATGTGCTTCCAGCGGAGCTTGGTGTCTAGCGTCATACCGAGGTATTTTGCCGTGTTCGAGTAGGGTACGTTGGTGGTATTTATTGTAACTGGAACGTATCGTATTCGGTTGTTGGTAAAGTTTATGTGAACGGATTTGGTTTCGTTCAATGTAATTAGCCATCGTTGCATCCAGTCACTAATATCGTTGACAGCATTCTGCAGTTTTAGTGTTGCTCCTTCAACATTTGTATCTACTGCCATGATAGCAGTGTCATCAGCAAACGTGGCAACGGTAACACCATCTGGTTGCGGAAGATCATGTGTATATAGAAGGTAACGAATTGGGCCAAGTACACTACCTTGTGGTACTCCAGCTTTAATACATTTGAGGGTTGAGTACTCATTATCTTGCTTTATGCGGAAGTATCTGTCAGAAAGATATGATCCTAATAGTTTTCTATACTCGAAGGGTAGTAGCCGATCCAGCTTATAGAGTAGACCTTCGTGCCAAACTTTGTCGAAGCATTTTGCCACATCCAGGAATATGGAGGAGCATACTTTTTTCTTCTAAAGTTCTTTCTATGATCATTATTATTATATTATGATCATAACGCAGTTTCTATCTAAAAGTATGTTATTTGAAAAATGCTGTAATACCCAATTGGAATGCGTTAAATAGAGTAATCATCAATTGACAAAACGTGCGTACAATTGGCGATTTGAGGTTATCCGTGCTGCATTTTGCGAACGTTTTGAACGTGACCGCAAGCGAGAGTTCGTTCCAATTGCAATATTAATTCGGATGGCACAGTGGCGTACGCACGCTGTTTTCGCAATTCGGCGTTTTCGCTTTAACTTTCGCTAATTGTACATTATTCGACCCCGGACGCGTGTCAGCGACGATGAAAACGAACAGCTGTTTCGGCAGCGCACTCGAAATTCCAAACCTTCGAATGTTTACACGGTATTGTACATCACATTCGCATTGTCGATTGAATTGCATGCTTTGTTTAGGTTATGTTAGGTTAGGGAGGACGAACTGTCACGTTCGTCATTGATATTTAGTGTTTGTCGGGCTAATAATTCGTTATTTTAGCGTTGTTTGTCAATGCTGTACGATATTTATGGCTTTTTTTAGTATAATGGCTTTAACTATAAGACCACAAGTTATTTTCTTATGAACTTCGCTAGACTTGCACTCTGGAGTATTATAGTGCGTGTTTGTATTAAGTTGGCAACCATGTTCACAATAGCGACGATTGTGAAAGTACTATATCCATTGTTTGTTTTTGAAGAAGACGAAGAAGCCGAAGAAGAAGAAGAAGAAGAAGAAGAAGAAGAAGAAGAAGAAGAAGAAGAAGAAGAAGAAGAAGAAGAAGAAGAAGAAGAAGAAGAAGAAGAAGAAGAAGAAGAAGAAGAAGAAGAAGAAGAAGAAGAAGAAGAAGAAGAAGAAGAAGAAGAAGAAGAAGAAGAAGAAGAAGAAGAAGAAGAAGAAGAAGAAGAAGAAGAAGAAGAAGAAGAAGAAGAAGAAGAAGAAGAAGAAGAAGAAGAAGAAGAAGAAGAAGAAGAAGAAGAAGAAGAAGAAGAAGAAGAAGAAGAAGAAGAAGAAGAAGAAGAAGAAGAAGAAGAAGAAGAAGAAGAAGAAGAAGAAGAAGAAGAAGAAGAAGAAGAAGAAGAAGAAGAAGAAGAAGAAGAAGAAGAAGAAGAAGAAGAAGAAGAAGAAGAAGAAGAAGAAGAAGAAGAAGAAGAAGAAGAAGAAGAAGAAGAAGAAGAAGAAGAAGAAGAAGAAGAAGAAATAAAAAAAAACTTCTCACGACGACATTATATGTACATGATATCGAATCATATCTTTAGAGATATTAGATGGAATTAGTTTCAAATTTCAAGTTTGTTTGACGTTTGTACTTGTAATGTTTGTTGCCTATGTTTACAGTTTTGTGCAAACTCTTCACAGAAATGCAGTAGTTAAACGTAATCGTTAGTAATAAAACAAACAATATTCTCTGTAAATTAACATAATAATCCGTCTTGAGAAGCCGACTTCGGTTCAACTTTGAGGTTAAGTTCTCAAGGCGGTGGCAAATTTCCCGCACTCTACATATTAACACTAGATGGCGTTATTTCGCACTCACTCGCCGCATAAGAGGCGAACAAAAGCGTCGCGATAATGACTCATAAAACTAACGGACGTCAAAATAAATCGCACGTATTAATTTTAATTTAATTACACTTTATATAGGGTATTAAAAGAGAGCCACAATAACGATGAATGGCCATTGTTTTTCATTTGCCTCGCTGTAAAAACTCGAGCCGTCGTTACTCGTTAACGCCGTTATTGTTATTATGGACGGTACTAATTAGTAAACCGACATCGTGTCGTGCTGTATGGAGTTCTAATACTCAAATGTAACATGATAAAATAGTAATTATACCGTTTTTTGTTACTTATACACAAGAATCTCTACAAAAAAGTGTGGTTATGTATGCGTTTTTGACGTTTGACGTTTGATATTTGCAATTTGGTATTAGGAAATGCAGCATGGGGGGCAAACTTCACGGTAGCCCCCCATTATTAGGATTTACAGTTTGAATATTTGAGGTGATTTTTTTATTTCAAAGTTTTGGAAAGAAGTTTGCTACAGTTCGCTATTTGAATTGACACGGGAGCTTTAACGCTAAGTATAGAAAAACACCAATTCAAACTTGTAGATCTTCCACAACTTCCACGACAAACATATCGAATAAAAGCGCTAGAAACCCCTCCTCCTAAATTGGGCTAATTAACGTCGCCAGATATATACAGAGGGCGTTAGCATCGTTGGGTTATTTTCGCGCGAGCATACACGAAAAAGAGAGCACGCGAAGGGAGCGGACCCTTCACATGTCACTTCGCGAAGGGTCGATCACCCGATATCGTTTGTTTTTCTCTTGGTTTCGTGCTGGGCGCGTCGCCGAATTCTTTTTTGCCCTTTACGAAACTAATTTCCCCAGAAGCACTTCGTAGTTTTCCATCCTGTCGGCGGGCCACCCCCTGTCAACGTGGGGGAGGGGGCGGTCGCCACCCTCCCCGGGACCCTGCTGTAGTCTGCCAGAAATGACTTTATTCGGTGTTATAAGTTCGTGAATTTTGAATTTCTACTGTTTTTTGCAAGTTTTCTTTTGATCAATATGTCAGAAATTAGTAGTCTATGTGGTAGATTAGAAGGGATTTAAGTTTATAAATTGATGTTCATATTTGTGATACACATGTTAGGTATAACCATGGGCGCCGTTACAAAATGTTCCAGGGGGGACAAGATTGTTTGTTTAGTAATGAATAGTGACATAGTGCGAATGACTATGCTATTAATTATTTTGTAGCGTTTTTGCCTTGTGTTGTTTGTTGTAAATGATATTGATAATTAGAGACATTATTCGCATTTGTTAGTATTCTAAAATGAGACACAAGAAACAAGTAAGTAAAAAAATTAAAAAACAGCCCATATTGTTCATTAATTAAAATTATTAATTAATTATTATTAATATTATTAATTATTATTATTTTTTTATAATAATATTATTATTATTAATATTATTAACTAAAATTTAAAAAAAATAAATTGCAATCACTGTGAAAAATCTCCGTTGCTTTTATGGTTGTGTCATTTTTACACATTATTTTATACTATTAGCCATGGCTATGACACCTGTATGCTCGTTTCTTAATGTGTCATTAATAATTGTTATTAAGTATTGTTTGTAATTATATATTTTTTTCCGACTCAATGACCTTTTATCCTAGAATTTAAGGTTTGGTCTCATTGCCAACAAAGATAGTAGAATTTTTATTACTTATTAATATACTGGAGTAAGTATTGTTAATTTCCTATAAGAATTTCCAGCTCGTGTTCATCGAGCAAGGCCTAATGTATAATTTCATTTGAAGAGATCCATTGACAAATGTGAAGAATATATGTAAAGCGGAGAAAACAAAAGCCTCGATATCCTTTGCAGTAAAATATATTAATGGATACCGGTTTCGGCAGTATATAACTTGCCATCATCAGCTTGAATCTGCAAAATACACATATTTTGTCCAGTTTTCGTATTATTTTCCGTCAATTTGAGTAAATTTATGGATATCGGTTTGGGAGTGTACTACTACTCGAGTCGCCATGACGACGGATCATCTTTTATAAGCTATAAATTAATTAGGTAATTAATAAATTACCGTAGTAAGAATAAGAAATTTAACTTTAGAGTAGTTAAACATGTTTTTTTTGCAATAAAAGAAACTATAGCTAATACTGTACGAAACTAATGAGAAACCGTTGACTAAGTTAGAAGAGAAAATCTGTATGAATTCTTCGAAGATTTTCAGTCAACACTTTTCCTATTTTTGAATTCTATTCTGTAAAGATGAATGCTCTAAAAGTCGCAGTTTTTACAATATTTATTTGTTAATAATACCATTTATTTATTAAGATAACATATTTTACTTGCTTATACATTTTGATTTTTAAGCTAGTTATTAGTTTTTTTGGAATTCTTAAGAATAATTAATCTGTTGTGTATATTATTAGTATATATTATTTTTGTATAAAAAAGTAATTTTTCTTAATTCAGCATTGTATATGGGGGCCCCCAAATTCAAAATTGCCCAGGGCCCCATGATGGCATAACGCGCCTCTGCATGTGTCATTTTAGAGAAATTAATTTTTTTCATTAAAACATGCACTGTTAGTTTCAATTACTCATAAATTATTAATAATTATAATAATAGTCATCCTTTAATACTAAAAAAATGTTACCCCCACTGGAATATTTGTATGTTTCTAACATTGGTATTATGTATTATGTATGTTTCTAACATCAGAAGTGGGATACACCTTAAAATCGCAAAAATTAAAAAAAAATCACCGTGTTTTGTCGTACGAATTCGACAAGTGTTTGTTGGCAAGGAGCCCGAACGGCCGGCCCTATCAATCAAGCCCCGTTGCCGTGGCAACGACGCGACGCCGTCAGGCGCCTAAACTGCATCCAGATTCTTAAACCAACGCCCCAGTCTTTTTTAAGGTCCACCCGAAAATCAATACGTTCCACATAAAACCTGCAGTCGCTACGATTAAAACAGAAACACACCTTGCAAAACTTTTACTAAAACTACATACAAGTATAACTTACATTTACTTAAATAACTTTTTTTAATTATTTTGATAAGGGTTAGTTTTGTAATATAATCATAATTATATTACATGTGCAATGTTAAATTTGACGAAAACTTAAAAGAAACGTTTTTAATTTTCAAAATATCAACAAATAAGTGAAATGTTTCATTTTAGTTTTTATTTTTGTTCCAAAAATCAATGAAATGATCATCATTCTGGAAAAATATGTAAAGAAACGAAAAAAATTAAAAGGAGATGCAAGAAAAACTCAAATACAGATGAGGTAAACAGGGCAGATCGAAGAAGACGACTAATTTTATAACTTTTTTTCTTAAAAAATGGTAAAACATACATGTTTAACAATTCTTAATAATAAATCTTATTAACAATATTTAAAACACAGTAAATTGTTCGTAATTTAATTATCACCAAACCACAAATAAAAAACTAAATCATTTAAAAAAATAAACATCACACCTAACAATATTCTTATATATTAGAATGGCCGGCATAAGACGCATTTTTGGCAGCGAGGCGCTCGGCGAACGTTTTCAGGACGGCTAGTGCGCGATGCACTCAAAATCGGGTCATGGTACAACGAAATCGTTTTAGTTGCATGGCAGCAAACTGCATTCACTAAAAACTTGTCCCAACCTCTAAACGGGAGAAGAACCAACCAATAAACCGGTCCGCGCCGCTGCGCATTCGTCATTTTTTCTCTTGCACGCAACGCATTCTCTTCGTCTTTGTCTTCGCGTACAATCGCAGCGCGACCGGCCGAACTCAAGGTGCGGAAACCGATAACGAAGCGACATCTTCGCGGCGTATTCACGCACTACCGTTTTTTGACGTGAAAAGTGAATACTAGCGACATCTATCGGCGATAATTGTAGGTTAATGCGTAGATAGGTGTTGTCTGGCGGAATACCTACCTTACCGACATACTAGGAGCACCAAATATTAACGTTAATTCGTTTATAAGGGGCATATATATAGATGGCGGTACAAAAAAAAATTTATAACATAATTAGTAAATACTTTTTTATCTACGACTCACATATAATAAGTTCATTACATACCTATCTATGACTATATAATCCCTATCATGATACACCGGTACACGCCAATGATTGTAGCGGGTAATGACACTAGCGTTGTATAATAATGACAGCTCGTTCAAATACTGACTTCATTATTTTATGCATACTTTACTACTCTAATTTGACGATAGATTTGACATTTTCTGATTGAAATCCTCGAGATTTCTTTTACCGACTCAACATTATGAAAACTAACCAACAACAATTAAATTTTCAACTGCAACATATCAAAATATTTTGAAGTACCTACCTCAAATTGAGTAGTACCGTTGTGCCTATTTTCCCTTGACATTAATCCACTGATTTCGCATATCATTTTTGCCGCTAAAACACATTTTGGTCCATTTTCAGATACTATCGTTAGCATAACAACCAGAGACACTCAAATTTGCACTAATTAAACTGGACTTCGTGATGTCATGTCACTACTTCGTCATGTCACATTAATGTCATCTTGAATTTTGACGTAAGTAATAAAAATGCCACAATTGAATGAATTTCAGAAGGCAATAATTCCAACTCGACTGCATGATGGAATCAGCATTCGAAAAATTGCTACTGAATTACGTGTATGCAAGAAATCCGCGAAGAATAAAATTGTTTAACCCGTAACAAGTTTGTAGGTTGACAGATACTGTCAAAGTTTAAACAATTCATAGGTTAACAAATGCTGCCAAAGTAAATGTTACACTGACACTACACCACACAACTAACATTGTTCAGAATAGAAGTGCCTAATTTCACTTTACTGTCCCCATTTTTTATACCAAAAAAACATTTTCTAACTGCTATATTAATTTTATGCCCTTTCAATCGGTTATTTATCAAATTTAATATAAAATGTTGACAAATATATGGACTATAATATCGTAAGATTCTGTATCACAGTAACGCCATCTATTGTTGAGCGGTGTTAGGTTCAATGTCCCAGCGGTTTTTTAACATACCACCCAGTTTACCCACACAACAGGTGTGCCAACTTTTACTATTGAATGGCAGATGCTAAAATAATGCTTCCTTTGTGCGTTGTTTTTATTACAAATATAGAATATTGTTGTTAAATTACTGATTTCCTGGAAAAAACTATAAATAAAATCCGTATTGCATACTACCTATTGATTATTTAAGACTAGAAAATTGAATATTTTATTGTTAAATCAGTAATTAGTATCTAATTCTGATAGACTAATTATGATTGCAGAGCATACAATTAAGAGATAGATATGAGATAACTTTATTGTGACACCTATTTAAATTTTAAATGAAAGAAATTATCAATGTAACTTTTAAATTTTATTATTATATTCCATCGTATTTAACATAGACAATTGTTCAAGACAAATTGTTCTAATTCTGATTACGGAGAGTGGAAGATTGTTTTGTTATTTGTATTGATTATTTATTCAAACGGTGAGGCGGAGACGAAATGATATTTTTATCTCGGCAATGGCAAGTGTTTACGTCAAAAATCGGACGTTTCGCCGGATCCAATATAGTTTCCCGCACTTTCGAATATCGGTAAAAAGAAAACAGGTTTTGCTAATTAATTTATCGGGCCGGGTTAGGCAAAAGGGCCTTTGGAAAAAACGCATTTTGCAGGTAACAAGCTCGGGCGAAATAATTGTGGTAGGGGTATTCAAAATGCATTCGACGGGATCCGAGTTTGCTTCGACGTTCAACGACATTCAGTTTTCCGTCTTTGTCCAAACGTTAAACATCTCGCTCGATCAACATGGCAGACATCTCGAAAGAGGATCTTCGCAAAGAAATTACCGGTAAGCATAGATTTCTCGCATATTTCCGCGCGCACGGCCGCGAAACCTACAAAACCTAGTTTGGATTTTTTTTCCCCGCAATTTTTCTATATGGATTTTCGGCGGTTTACAGTCAAAATCCAGCATTTTACTGGTGTGCGATTATTCAGTCCGTATACCCGTATACAAACAATGGCTATGGGACGCTAGTACAGCGGCCATGTATTTTCGCTCACCTAAATTCGCGATTATCTCTGCATTTACGGTGTTTTATCGAAAATGCCAATGACGAAAGCTGTCTAATAAATTATTTCTGATTTATGTAGGAGTTTATCTCCCCCGTATTTTGCTTATTTAGAGATTTTTTCGTGAAATGAACCAACGCTTGGCTTCGCTTCCATCATGTTTGTCTCGACTTCGGCATCAATAATATTCATTCTACGCTTTATTTCAGCCAGTTTGTTCATTCTATTATGTTTTCTAGCAACATAAAACCTTAATTTAAATAATATCCCTTACAACAAAAACCGAAATTCGTTTTTTAACGGCCTAAATAAAATATTTTCGATGTCTATCCCAAGCCTGGGCATAGCTTGACTCGCTTGTAAGCTTCGGCGTCACTTTAAATTCAAACTCTGCGCGCATTTTCTCCTATTACGGATTTATTTTGTTATTTTAATAAATAATAACAAATCTCAACCAACCTGAGATTTTTTTGTGTCGAAACTTTATAATTTCTGTTTTTTTTTTCCCGCATAAATCTTATATTTTCTTATATTTCTTGTAGCTATCCTTAAGGATGCGGACTTGGCATCAACATCTGCCAAGAAGGTAAGACAGCAGCTCGAGGAGAAACTCGACGCAAAATTGCAATCCCGCAAGAAGGAGATTGACGACCTAGTCATGGAGTTGGTCAGCGCGAAGGACAAGAAGAAGGGCAAGAAGGGTGCCTCAGAGGAAGAAGACGAAGAGGAGGAGGAGGAAGAAGAAGAGGTAAATATCCGTGTCGAAATCGGTCAAGTTCCGACGTACGCCAAACGAGAAATAAAACTTCTTTCTCTCGTGTCTTCGGAAATTTGCTTTCGAGCTCAATTTAGGAAAACGCAACCAAAATATTTTGAAAATTGAATTTGTTGGAGCAACTAGAAGGGCAGGGCTTCGAAATGATGTATAGTTTATTTGATTCCGATGAAATTTACTACGGATAACGTTGATTTGAAATTTATAGAGGTTGATTAACGTTTTGGTTTGTAACGTTGGGTTTTTGCATCGTTCGGAAATAAATTGTATGGGGTTTTGAAGGGCTGTATCTCTGCTTTAAAACACAATATAAATTTTTGAAATCCGTTAAAAATTGATTGAATTATGAACTATTACGTAACACTGCGTAATTTACTCGGAAAACTTAACCGTAAAGTTCGATAACTCGACCAAATTTTAATCGATTCCACTGATCAAATCTTTCTTGAATAGAGTTTGGCATAGCCTTTAAATATTTAAACAAAAAAAAATAAAAAATATGCCGTAAAATTGTCGAAATACTAAAAAAAATTTCGTTAATTTAGGAGGAGGAGTCTGAAGAGGAGAAGAAGCCGAGTAAGCGTGCCTCCACTGGTAAGAAGCCAGCCGCCAAGAAGAAGAAGGCATCCGACGACTCTGAGGCCAGCGAACCTTCAGAAGGTGATTCCGAGGAAGAATATTCGCCGAAAAAAGCAAAGCCCGCGAAAACTCGCAAGCTCCCCCCCAAGAAGAAGAAGGGCTCTGAGTCAGACTCTGACGAGGACTGGGCCAAGTCAAAGAAGGGCTCTGCAAAGAAAGGAGGTGGTGGCGTAAGTATTTTTTTCTTATTTTTCATTGGAAAAAAGTGGTTTTGGTGTAAAAGAATTTGTGTTATATGGGTCATTCCCAGTATTATCCAGTCAGGTTTAAATTGTTGCTATTTTGACAAAAATCTCAAATGAACAGGTCCATGTCCTCAGCTCCCCCCCACACAATCGAAATATTAAATTCTTCTCACGTCAAAGTTATGTGCTCCTTTCGTTTTGGAGTTATCAGCAATTTTCTGAAGGTTGTTTGTAGACATGCTAGCCTCCCCACGTTCTAATTTCAATTTTTTTTCTAATGCTCAAATTTGGTGGTAGCTTTGTGCTGTTTTGTGCCGCGAACAAGAAGTTTTGTGCGCCATTTGTGTCCGAATTATAAGCATTTTTCTGGAAGGGGGCTGTGGACATGCCAGGCCCTCCACTTTCAAATTTCTATTTCTTTTCTAATGCCAAAGTTTTGTGCCGCAAACTAAAAGTTTTGTGCTCCATTTGTTTCCGAATTATAAGCATTTTTGTAGAGGGGGCTGTAGACATGCCAGGCCCTCAACTTTCAAATTTCTATTTCCTTTCTAATGCCAAAGTTTGGTGCCGCAAACTAAAAGTTTTGTGCTCCATTTGTTTCCGAATTATAAGCATTTTTCTTGAAGGGGCTGTGGACATGCCAGGCCCTCAACTTTCAAATTTCTATTTCTTTTCTAATGCCAAAGTTTTGTACTGTTTTGTGCCGCAAACTGAAAGTTTTGTGCTCCATTTGTTTCCAAATTATAAGCATTTTTCTGGAAGGGTGCTGTGGACATGCCAGGCCCTCAACTTTCAAATTTCTATTTCTTTTCTAATGCCAAAGTTTTGTACTGTTTTGTGCTGCAAACTGAAAGTTTTGTGCTCCATTTGTTTCCGAATTATAAGCATTTTTCTGGAAGGGGGCTGTGGACATGCCAGGCCCTCAACTTTCAAATTTCTATTTCTTTTCTAATGCCAAAGTTTTGTACTGTTTTGTGCTGTAAACTAGAAGTTTTGTGCTCCATTTGTTTCCGAATTATAAGCATTTTTCTGAACGGGGGCTGTGGACATGCCAGGCCCTCCATTTTCAAATTTCTATTTGTTTTCTAATGCCAAAGTTTTGTACTGTTTTGTGCTGTAAACTAGAAGTTTTGTGCTCCATTTGTTTCCGAATTATAAGCATTTTTCTGGACGGGGGCTGTGGACATGCCAGGCCGTCCATTTTCAAATTTCTATTTCTTTTCTAATGCCAAAGTTTTGTACTGTTTTGTGCCGCAAACTGACGGTTTTGTGCTCCATTTGTTTCTGAATTATAAGCATTTTTCTGGACGGGGGCTGTGGACATGCCAGGCCCTCAACTTTCAAATTTCTATTTCTTTTCTAATGCCAAAGTTTTGTACTGTTTTGTGCTGCAAACTAAAAGTTTTGTGCTCCATTTGTTTCCAAATTATAAGCATTTTTCTGGAAGGGGGCTGTGGACATGCCAGGCCCCCACTTTTAAATTTCTATTTCTTTTCTAATGCCAAAGTTTTGTGCCGCAAACTGAAAGTTTTGTGTTCCATTTATTTTAAACAAAACAAAAATGTTTTAAACATGAAAAAAACATGTTTCAAATTACACACACACACACACAAAATGTTTTAAACTAGGAATAAAACTTGCTTTAACATGTTTTAAATTATGCAATTATTTTATTTGTAAGTATTTTACGGTGTCTTTTCATTCCTTATTTTACTTGCTACCACTGATATTATATAGTAATAAAAATATGTTGTTTTATGAAAAACAACAAAAACTGTTCAAATATCGGTTTAAGTTTAAAATACAATATTTAAAACAAACTGTTTAAAGCATGTTTAAAACAAATAGTTTAATACAACGTATTTGTTTTAAAACATGTTTAAAACAATGTTTTAAATCAAAGTGTTTTAAACATTTAACACAAACTGTTTTAAACATGTTTTAAACTAAATATTTGTTTTAAAACATGTTCTAAAACAGTGTTTTAAATATTTAAAACAAACTATTTTAAACATGTTTAAAACAAAATAGTTAAAAAAATATATTTATGTTTTAAAACAATGCTTTAAAACAGTGTTTTAAACAAAATGTTTTAAATATAACAACCGTGGGGGTACTGAGGACATGGACCTGTCGTAGACAACAAAAGAGTAGTCTTATCACTCTGGTTAATTTTGAATTTGATCTAATTTCTCGTTTTCTTCATATACAGGGTGGAAAGGGCTACACCAAGACCTTGACGCTATCTCCCGAATTGGCCGCTCTCGTAGGACAGGACGCGATGGCTCGCCACGAGGTTGTGAAGAAGGTCTGGGCGATCATCAAAGAAAGGGACCTCTACGATCCCAACAACAAGCAGTACGCCATCTGCGACGACGCCCTCTACAAGGTGATCGGCGTTAAGCGTTTCCGCACGTTTGGCATGATGAAATACCTGAAGAACCATTTCATAAGTTAAGCAGTTAAGCCGGACTGCAGAAGAAGACGTGCCCCCCCGAGAGACGCCGCCCCTTGCGCCCCCTGTTCCCCCTTTTAGAATGCGACGATAAGTTTACTCCCCCTCTCTTAGTTTTAAAGCCCTGACTTCAATTATTCGATTTAATTTTTGAAGTAGTCGTTTTTTGTGTTCGTTTTTGTTTCGTTTTTTAGTGCCCGTAAGTTTGCGCGCGCCGGGGTGGCGTCGGTTTGATTTTGTGTAAAGACATTTTTAACATGTTTGTATTTACTATATACCTATTACTATATGACTACGTGGTAATTCTTTTTTTTTAAGCTTTGAAACACGACGAGTCTGTATTTCCGTAGGTTTTAAGGTTTTCTCTTCCGTTTCCGATGTTGAGAGTGCCCTGTGTTCCCCTCCCCTCCTCCTTTCCGGAAAAGTTAGTGTTAGGATCGTAATGGTAACTGTTCAACTCACCCTATACTTTATAGCGTCTAAAAAAGTAACGGATATATGTGGAGCCACAGTAATTTAAACTTAGGAGTATTTCGTGTTGTTTCGTGCACATGTTTCTGTCGAAATTTTCTTAATGTCAAGAAGGAAATGTACAAGTACATTTGTAATCAATAAACGTTTAAAAACCCTACACTCTGTTTTTTATTCTTTGGTTGATTTTATCGGATCTTAAGTGAACAATTTATGGTGAGTCCAAATGATAGAAGTAAGGAATTCTAAGAAAAGAAGTAAATTTACATAAACATGTGTAAAAATGCAGAAGAGGTACTGTAAAATCATATATTGAGGTTAAGTCTGCCTTCTATTGGTCGTTCAACTTCACACAATTCATAAACAACTCTTTTTGCAATGTATAAAACAATAAAATAGTTAAATCTGTTAAATGTATGAATGAAAGAAGCTCAACTAAATATATTTATTCATCACTAAAAGGGTGTCAAGAATAGAGCCACAGATGAAAGAACAATATACCAATTTTTGTTACGTTTGTGGACACTTCACACCACAACTGGTAAAGCATAGCTTCTTCAGTGAAGAATTTAAACTAAAATACATCAACCAACCAGTTATTTCCAACTTTACCCTGACGTCTTGAGTTAGATGTATAAAGAATTAAAAGTTTGGCATGCCAATGATCTTGACGGACCCCATTGGTCAGAACCCATCAGAAAAAAAATAGAAATAAAGTGTAGTAAAGTGAACAAAATGCACAGCTTCCACTAAAAATTAGGGTAAGGTGTGTGGGTTGCATATCCAGAAGGGGCTAGTATGTCTGCGAGTACAGCTCCGCCAACTTAAAGTTGACTCGCCGTGAGCTAAGAACGAGAACAAGGACGACATTCGGGGGAAGCGAGAGGTACTGTACGCCGGGCATCAACAGACGAATGATCTCCTCCACCAAAACTATCCCGTGTCCACTGCACATCCTAATGTTTACATTCCTCCGAACGACTTCTGAGTGGCCGGGCTGTATCTATTAATACTTATAATCGTGAATGTCGTGAACCAACAAGTCCAACAACAACAGAAACAACAAGTTAATGCTACATTGCTACGTGATATCTAGTCGAAACTTTTTGAGTTTAGAAATACAAAAATTGCAGCTTATTATGGATAACACAGTGAGCGTTGGTATTAAGCTGAAAGGAGCACACAACTGGAACGTATGGAAATTTACTATGGTAATAGCTTTAAAGGCCAGAGAGCTATATGATGTTGTGTCAGGAGAAGAACGTGAACCAGATGGCGAACAGGAGAAGAAAGACTGGGTCAAGAAGGATATGAAAGCACAAGATTTGCTCGTAATGAGAATTGAAGAAGGGCCCATGATTCATATTTTGTCATGCGAGACATCAAATCAGATTTGGACAAAATTGTTATCACTTTATGAGCGACAGACACAGGTAAGTGATCATTTACTGGAAGAAATAAACGTTCTTCAATTATAAATTGGAATCCGGTCAAACTAATTATTTTTTATCTTCTATACACATGTAAATGCGAAAGATTTGAAAATGAACAATAACAATAAACATCGAACATGTGAATCACGATCCAGTACACCCCGGTCTGCTCACTCGTGTGTCAAATGCGTTATTTTGTGTGCATGACGTCACTGCGAGAAGGTTGTTCGACACGGACACGTAGGCAACCAACTTACATCTGTTTTTGATTTTTGTAGGTGATTTAGGTTAACAAGTTGATAAACATGCTCTAATTGTCAAAAAGTTTTGAATATGTGGGCTTGAACGTCACAACAACATATTATAGCTACCATGGCATCGAACGCTATTCTCGCAATAACGTCAGCGCATAAATGTCAACCGTGACAACTAGGCGGGGCCGATGCGCATGAGCAGACCGTGGTGGATTGTGACCTGAAATATAGGTATGATAGGTACCCATGGATGGTATAAGGACTAGAAGGTATGTGATTGCGCATATACTTCATTGCGCATATGGTGGGAAATGGAATGTAAATGGTCGCATTCACCCAGCTGCGCCGCCATCGATGGTCGCATACAGCCGTCGGCGCTGGCCTTTGCTTATGCTAAAGCCGGTAAATTAATAAATAGAATTGAATAAATGAATGCGTAACGACAATATCGACTTCCGCACAATATAAATCCCATTTAAAAGTTGTTTTTCGTAAATGGAGTTAATTTTGAATTATAAATTTATTGTTTTTAGTGCCTTTCCAACAAAGATGTAATTATTATTATGTTTGATTTTTCATACCATATTTCTTTTGTCAAATTTTAGACGACTGTCTATGATTTGTAAATCTTTTGGAGCTGAATAAAACTTATTATTATTATTCTTAAACTTTCTGATTCATTGCAAATAAAGTGCAAATAATTTGACCAATTTATACATCTCTCTACACAGGGCAACAAACATCTTGCAGCGCCTAATGTTTGGTACGTTGTGTCATGATGCACCCAAGGTCGAGTCACTCTTAGTAGAGCGCTGAAAACATACTATATCTCCCTCAGATTTTAAGAAATAACCGATGTAGTCGATCCGTCTCAGCGCTCTACTATTAGTGATTCAACTATTAGCTTTAGAATGAATAAAACTCGATACACCCAATACAAATTACATTTATTGATTTCTTCTCAGTACCAATTTACTTTATTTTTTTTTTTAATTCAACTGGTGTCTTCTCTGGCCATGCGTCACTCTGGATGATCCCGCCTCGCATTTCTTGTCAGCAACAACGGGAAACAAGCACCTAAACATTACAACATTATATTAGTAATAATCTTTATCCAATTATGAAATGGCCCATACTCTTAATGGGATATGAGCCATTAAGGGTGGCGAAACGGGTGCGTTCCGCACCCTAAAAAGTTCAGCAAATTGGGTAAATGTACTTTGTACTAATTTTTCTTCTTTTAAATTTGAGATTTTTTGCACTCAACGGGTATGAATTGAATGTACCTACAGCATATGAATAGGACAACGATAACTAAAAAGGGAATACATACCGAAAATTGGTCAGAATTGAACAATAGACAATAACTTACAATTTTGTTTCTGGATTTATAAATCCTTGTTTCATACAATGCATAGTAAAATCACCTATCTATACGCATGTAAAATACCCAAGAAATGATTTTAGTTAGACTATCTGTACGAAGCAGCAAAAGTCGATAACACATGATTATTATTTTATTTCAATTATTGGTGTAATTTTAATTGCTTCGGCTATAATTCTGTTCATCATCATTTGCTTTCGTAAGAGTGCTAAATACATTTCTCTCAATATTCAGAAGTCAAGTGAGCAAACCGAAGGTGAAGTTCACATACCGTTGCAAAGACATTAAATCGTCAGGTTAGAGGTAAAAGTAACTAACATTTTGTTAATGTTTTTTAAACCTTTATAATTGTTGTCAATAATTGTAGCCAAATGTTTATATATTTGTTACGATATTTATTAGCATTCATTTTTAAAGTATGCACCTCAATTCTGTAGACACGTGAACGATTCACCGGGAACTTCGGGCTTGCGTAGCATTACTCAAGTAACATCAATTGACATCATTCGTTCAAGTGACGTAATAATTCGTGATGTTAGTTAGTTTCTTTTACCGTTAAACTGACAAATATTAGTGTTAACTTAGAAATAATCTTTTCTAGAGTGAATGTTAATGATAATTTACAAATACAGCTTTACAAATTGTTAAGTAATTGTGAAATAGTCTAAGGTCTTGTATTTTCATCAACCTATAAAATAATGGTCCTGAATACGTCATAAAATGAGAAACTATTTCAGCACGGGTGAGGTGAACGTGTCACCTATATCTAATATTCAAGTGCTGCGCACACTTAGCAGTTAATCCCCTCATTTGATAGACTATAGGCCAACAAACCTGACAGATCCTTCAGATAGCTCATGAAGACTTATAGCTAGATGAAAATACTAGTCGTAAGAGAATTATTATATGTGAAAGACAATCACAATAATAGTGAAATGATTTGAATGTAAGTTGGAGCGTTACTATTTGGAACGTAAAATTGACCTACAAGTAATCAAAATAAAGTTATTTTCTACATACCTTTGTTGTTTTTCTTGATGTATAACCTGACATTGTAAGATATGTAAACAGAAGCTGTTATAACGGGCCCACATCGTTTGTTGTCTTTTTGTCATTGACAACCCTGCTCTACACAATTGGTCTTCATAATTAATTCTACTGTAAGAAATGAAACATAAATATACCATAATTTGTTATCTACAGTAATAAAATAAATCTTACGGTTGCTCTAGTAAGTGGCCTTTTTCCTATCTTCTGAATTATATATGTGTTCAACTTTTACGAGTGATTTATTACTCGAAATGCTACGTTTTCTGTGATTGGATGTGAACATAATATGCATAACAAGAATCTTTGTATGCATAGCCACGTTACTCTCTTTGGCAACCCACCAAAATTTGTAGTACAAAGTCCCAGTATCACCATCAGCTGTAACGTCTTCAGTAGATACTATCTTTGCTGTAGTAAATAATAAAAAGGTCTCAATATTATTATATATACAAACAAAATTAGCCACATTAGGATACGCACCTGTTTTTGTGTTAACTTATTTCGCCCACAAGGTAATAACTTCCAGTATTCTTAATTTTCGGAAATAATGTATTAACACGTATTCCATATCCAATCACTGATCAACAGGAATGTCAAAGAATAAAATTAATTTCTTCGACGTTACTAGGTTAATAATAATAATTCTCGCCATCTTTGCTCTAATCGCAAACAAACCAAAACAAACCCTTTGCGCATACCGTGGGTGCGCGAGAGGTGCCAAAACGTGTACCTCTAACGCTTTTACCTCCCTATTTCTCCCATGTAGGTACCTATCTATAATTTTTAGTCTATAGCTATAATTTTCGATAAAAATCAGTTGTTTATTTATGAAGAAGACAAGTTTTCTTGACAATTTAAACTTTACTGGATTTTTTTGTTTTTTTTTATATATACAGCGTAGAAAGGGTAACTGGACCACCAACTTGACGCTATCCCCAGAATTGGCCGCTCTGGTAGGGCCGCTACAGTTCTCAGCGACTCGCGATGATGTTTTCAAGAAGGTTCACGAAATCGTCTTGAAGCGAAACCTTTACAATGCCGCGTACATCATTTGCGACGACGACCTCTACCCGGTGATCGGTATCAAGCGTTTCCGCACGTCCAACTTGGAGAAATATTTGGATAATCATTTCATATTTGAGAATACTGAATACTCGGGTAGCGAATCAGACGTGCCGCCCAAAAGAAGCCGACCATAGCACTTCTCCCTATTCCCATTTCTTACACTGTCGCATCACCTTGGTGGGCGTTCGTGCATTTGTTTACATTGGCCAATCCACCATATCACTGCCACGTCACTATCACACTTCCGCCACACCAGCTATATGGGCGACCGGCCTTAAAATACGACGATAAGTTGATTCCCCCGTACTGGCAATAATGGAGCTACAATAAGCTCAAACGCCATAAATCCTCTTTATTTGGAAGAAGAAGACTCCCCGTAGTTTAAAACCCCTAACTTAACCTTTCAATAATTCGATTTAATTTTTGAAGTATGTAGTTGTTTTTGTGCATGTATTATTTTTTAGTGTCCGTTAGTTTAACATGTTTGTATTTACTGTATTATATACCTATGACATGACTGAGTCATGAATAATTTAAATATTTAGGTTAAGCTGTGATCTATTGGTATCTTTTATCTACAAAAGAGTTATTGTATATTTTTAGTTTAAGAATCTCTCTCAAACATCGATAATTAACAAATGTCAAATAAATGTCACAAAAGCATAAAAATATATTTAGATATTCGATTACGAAATAAACAAAAACCAAACAAAAAATACACACAAAAAATCTCTTCACTATTCCTCCACAGGTCTGGTCAGGGTGATGATAAACTGCTTGTCATCTTTCCTTCCTCTCAAACCGAAGATATAAATCGAAGGCGTCGGCACATTACTATAATTGTCAGTTTTGGTCTGATAGCTGTGGTCTTTATTGAAGTGCGTCTGCACCTTGATAGAGTTCTTATAATTCGACTGTTCAGTTTGAGTTGATTTAGTCTTTCTCTTCGAAATATCAGCCTGTAAAAAATTATTAAAAATCCCAACCAAATCTAACAAACGAAACGATATAACATACCAATTTAAGAGCTTGTCTTTTCCAGTCCCATATGTTCCACATATACGATGGATCGATATTGCTTTTGACCAGATGGTCTTCGGTCTGACACTCAACTTCGTTAGTTTGAATGGTTGCCACAATCTCCGGAACAAGACTACAAACGACATTTTAAATTTTCGGGATTGGAAACGCAGAATTTTACCTATGGATGGTTTTGACTTCTTCTAATTGTTCGTACAACTGAAGAAAATGGATCAGTTCCGGTTTTGTTCTGGCTATCATCAACGCCTGGTGGATATATCTGGAAATAATCATCTCAAAATGATTCGACGAGCAGAAATTTGGAGAAAATTGTCACCTTTCTGGTTGCCTGACAAAACTTTGCACAGCTTCCGGGCAAGTGAAGACGTAATATCTCTTGTTGACCTCCGCTACACCATTTCCGGGGTTTCCAGGAATCAGAGCACCATTGCTTTCCACAAAGGTCCACAAGCAAAATCCCAACAGCTGCAAGCATATACAATGTATAGTATAGTATATTATAATACAAGTTTTAGAAGACAAATGGCGCATTGCGTTTTGGGAACGACGAGCGTAGCGAGGAGTGCTACCAATCGATAATTATTATAATAATATTAGGAAAAGTTTAGATTAAGTTTAACAAATTTTTTGTTTTACCTCCAACGGTTGTGTATTGAAATGGGGTATTCTATTGGGATTCAAGATCTTCGTTTGTCTGCAACCAAGCGATGCCATTCGATACATTCCGATTTTTTCCATCCGGTCGGCGTCTGTGAGGATTGGCTTATTGCCGAGAAGATGACTCAGCATGTCTTCATATCGGTTGACCTGCTCTGAATAAATTCGCAGGTTGTCGAGAATTTGGTTCATCGCTGATAGGTAGATGACTTCGTTTTGCATCAAGTACCAAATGTTGGCCAGTCGCATGAAATGTGGCTAAAATATCCAACGGAAGAAATGTTTGAATGCTATGTGGTTTACGCGACAGGCTGAATAGGTTTTGGAGACAAACTTACGTAGATGATTGAAGCTTGAACTATGGTTTTGTAGAGGACAGCACCATGTATCTGCTTGAGGCAGTCTTCAAAGTCAACGAAGATGGACTTTGCTTTATCTTTGACCCTTTCGACTTCTGCAGACATTTTCCTAAAGAAAATGATTCATAAATATAATTAAAAATATAATGGGCTAATAATTAAAACTACATAAAACTATATAATTAAAACTATAATAAAACAAGCTATTGATACGGTAGAAATCCTTTTAACATTGTTTAATTGCTTTCTTTTAACATTTAATCGTCTTGTTACATTTACACCACTGACCTCAGGGACATGCGATGTTAACTGTTCAATTTGTAATTCAAAAGAGTAAAAAAAACAGGAAAATTATACAGCAAGCTATATTTAGAAAAATGCAATTTGGTCTGCTACTTGGAAACATACTTGCAAATATACTCAAAAGTCATTCAAGTTTCTAGTTAAGTCTTTTCCTAAAGCTTTTATTTGATTACTTTCTTCTAAACTTTGAGGACCTGATATTGACAAGTTACGTTTCTTCTTGTTAAAACTGTCAATTACCTTACCTATTATTTATGATGTTTGTTTATTGTTTCGAAATGTTATATCAGTATTTATTAGTATATAATATTTTTGTATCAAAAAGTAATTCTTCTTGCGCCCAAATTCAAAATTTCCCAGGGCCCCATGATGGCATAACGCACCGCTGCT
The DNA here is from genome assembly GCA_964023965.1 of Melinopterus prodromus. Lineage (NCBI taxonomy): Eukaryota > Metazoa > Arthropoda > Insecta > Coleoptera > Scarabaeidae > Melinopterus > Melinopterus prodromus. The sequence goes on from OZ030392.1 coordinate 69,569,100, forward strand.
AATAGGTAGGTAATTTGTTTTAATTTTTTCGCAGAAATGATACCACCGGCAAAAATTAAAAAAAAAATAGTGTCATTAAGGTAAGGCATAATTTTGACAAGCACCTGATGAAGACTTCGTATTGCCTAAAAACAACCAGAATGTCTTTCACGATGTCTATATATCGGTTGTACTTTGGATCTTCTATCACTGTCATGTTCAGCATAACCTTCTCCCCATCAACCTCCACTTTATAACAAACGTCCAAGGACGTCGTGACCAAATTTACAATCTCCATCACGCTCAATAGCGCTTTCTGTAGTTCATCACTGATCCAAGCTATCGCCTGCGACAACAGCGAAGGCACTGCAAAAAAAAACTCAATTCCAATCTATACGAAACCAAATATTCCTTTAAAATATATCTCACAATCTTCTATCCCATGCCCTCCTTTCCCACAATCCCTATTAAACAATCTAATCCCACAAACCAATCCAGACAATTCCTCCATAATATGCGTCTTATTCGTCGAATCCGGCTGTGCCAAAAAGGCATTTAAATCATCCTTATTGAAAACACTCCTCAAGGCGGCCTGCGCTTCCAAGTACACCTAAAATAACAGAAATAAACAAAAAAAATCAACTTCCGGTTATACCGGAAGTAGAAAATCAACTTCCGGTTTTACCGGAAGTCGAAAATCAACTTCCGTTTTTGCCGGAAGTAGAGAAAATCAACTTCCGGTTTTTCCGGAAGTAGAAACAAACCGATGGTATTGCCGGGTTTCCTAGCCCATGCTTCAACGTGAGGTACGAAACCATCTGCCTGAAGAGTTTGTCGTAATCTGCCTCGCCGTCGCTTGGTGTATTCAAAATTTCGTTTTCCAAAGGGCTCAGCTGTGCGTCTAATTTTCTTCGATGGTCCCAAACTATGTTGAACTCCGTGTCGAAACTGCAGGTGAAGTACATCTGCATCTTCAGGGCTATCACGCTCGCGTTAAACTCGTCTTCTAGAGTGGTGTAAGTGTGCTTCACGAGGTTCTGGAGGTCGATTCTGTTTATCTCCAGAGTTTCCAAACTTATGTTCCATCTCGGTTCCAGAATTAGCAGTTTTACCTATGAAATAATCAGTGAGATAAGGGTGCCATTTTTCAGAAACATCAAAGTAAAAAAATAAAAAAAAACACTGTACATATTGTTCATTAATCTTAAATTGCATTCACTCTGAAAACTCTCCGTTGTTTTCCCATAAAAGCACAACTATTTGTATTTTACAAATTATTTTATGTTATTAGCCACGGTTGTGACCCCTATATGCTCGATAACTTACCTATTATAGCATATTGATAGTGACTCGCAAGAAAATTTGCTGCCTTTCTATCGTTTATTAATGTGCCATTAATAATTTTTATTAGGAATTGTTTGTAATTGTAATTGTAAATACAAAAGCGACAAAATTATTTAAAAATTTAATCCTATTTATTAATATCTCCGCCGAGCGAGTATGCAACCTAATTAACAATTGGTTTCCTTGGTGTTAGTTAGGTTGCATAAGCTACCGGTAAAGGCATATTCACACTCGGTAGGGAGAAAGAGCAGTTATATAAAAAGTACATACTTACATAATACGCTATGAATCTGTCACTGACTTTAATTGATCTATTCTTGCATTCCCTCATAATCTCCTTACAGATATTACTAAAAATTATCTGCTCCATACTCAGGCCTTGTTTTATCTGTTTGTTCGATAAGTGACAGCTGCAACAGTTTCAAGTTTGACGTTTGATATATTGTATATAACTCTTTTATATTATATTAACAATTTATTTCAATATAATAGAATTCGGAGCGTTTTAAAATATGTTATTTTGGTACATTATATAAATTGGAATTATGTTTTAGATAAATGGATAAATGATTTGTACAGATCGGTATTACAGATTTCTGTAGATGTCACTGCTGCGGTTCTAGCGATTGCGGATAGATGGCGTTCGGCGAAAACTAGGTTATAGACACTAAATACAAAGCGTTCTACCACCACCACTCGAGGATGGAAATGGACGCAGGCCTTGTTGTATACAGGATGATTATCGCTCGTCTGAATTTAGTTTAGTGTTCGGTAAGATGGCGGGTGTTGTTGTTCGCGTGTGTTATTCTTTGTGCCTGATACTTTTAATACTGAGTGATTTGGAATTAACAATCGCACATGCAAAAGGTAGGCGACTTTATTCGTATACCACTTTATATCATCCCGACGGCCCGCTTTTGTTTCAAAATTTTAAGGTTAACTTCTTTTTGTGTTACGTTGGGTATCATTAAAGGTTATGAACAATAAAACAGACGATCTTCTTTCGGTTTATTGGGTAATTTTTGTATGAATATTGTGGTTGTTATTAATTTCGAACATATGGATTTATCTAATTGTTTTGATCATTCTTTTTACGGTGTGATGTTGTGATAATTGACTATGTACACAATATGATTATATTATGCTGTAGTTTTATTAAAGTGTGACGTTACACCAATTTATTCAGTTATTATTTGATAATGGTATGCGGTGGCATTCAGTTTAATGTTATTTTCTGCGAGGTGATGAATAAACGATAAACAAAAATTAATAACAGCCGTTTTTCGTGCATTATTCACGGATAACTGATAAATAGTGTGTATCATGCATTCTGCAGTAGTTTTAAATACGGCACCATAAATTCAATCGTGTATTTTGTATTCATAGTCTATTTAAATGCTTTCATATAATACAATAATCAACAAGACGTCAGTTCAAAGTTGATTTATGATGTGCAGGTTATAAGAGCCAGTCTATAGCACTCTACTTTATCGATAAGCGATATTGTGTCAAAAAGGTTATTTTGATGTTCAACGCTTGTCAAATGTTTCAATTTCAATGACATCGATGTCTATTACCATAGCAACCCCGTTTGACATTTTGTCTAAATCGAGTTTGCGTTTACCCTTCGAAAAGATGTTTTACATCTAAAAGTACGTAAAATAATGTGCCTACAGAACGAGTTTCAGTCTCGTTTGAACTGTCCGAGCAACAGATTGTTATCGCATGATTGAAACTCCTTAAAGAAAATCGACAATAGCTCGTTATTCTGGATAACTCCATATATATCGAAACACCTGTCTCAGATGGCGTGTGCCATCGAAATTTCCACCTGGCCTTGATCGCAGATCCTAAAAGCGTGCTATGGTCAAGATGCTACAGTCCGCCCATAAATTTGTACCATAATTTAGTCGCTCCATGAAAGTGGCAGGTGTTTTTGTTAAAATTGCATTTTTACAATGCCTGGTTAAAAAATAACTGAATAAGAATAGTTATACGATTGTAAACTTCTTTCGGTATATTGATTTATTTATTAAGACGTCAAATTGGCGCATGAGGAGCGCAGCGACGAGTGCCCCAAAATAATACTGTGCAAAGGACAGATACAGTTAATGGAATTTGGCACGTCAATTTTCGTATTTTGGTACACTGTATAGCACTCCTGCTGAAACTTAACCTAATAATAATATACACACACTCAAGAATAACAAATACTCTATCAACCCGAAAATTCTGTGAAATTTTGCATACGCGTCTCCGTTTATTTTAGTAACTTTAGGCGTATGGACGAACATCTGTATACTTAGGGTACCTACACGTGTAAATATTTGAGAAACCATGCATTTTGTGGACCTTTCCCTTATACAGGCATCTATAACGTTATGTTTACAATATACTATTGTCCCCTCTGTGTACAAATGCTCTAGTTTATTTGTGTTAACGGTGTCTTGTAACCACCTGGATACCTATATATGATTTTCGTGAATCCACAGACGTGACTGTTTATTTTTCTAGTCTTTGTATGTAAATGCAACACCTGCCTAAAGTTGGGTTAGGTTTAATGGAGTTGATAATTGAGAGTTCGTTTAGATCTGTCTACAATCTAAATTTAGAATTTAGAAAGAACTCACTGTAAGGACTATTTCTACACTTTGTCTACTGTTTGAAACATCAGAAGTGGGATAGACCATCATAAGATGTTTTTTGTTGATAATTTAACATTTTGTACGTTGCTGAAAACCAAATTGCTATCATTACTCCACTACCATAACAATTTCCAATTACACCATGTCGAAGTAACAACTCCACAAGTGGCTCTGATTGAATATGATTGATGGGTGGTTTGGCAGGCGTGAGTCACGAGTTTGGAAGAAACGCCGTGTCGTAGGTAACGATTTACCCCCTTGGGGAAGGGGGGAAACAGGCGTCTGCAAGGGCTGGACTGGCGCCCAACAACTACAATGGCATCGACCGTCACGCAACGCTGACTAGCGCCAACTCTGCAAACTAAACACGAAACTGTGACGAACAAAGCTTTTATAGACGTCGACCATGTTTTTTTGTCGTTGTGCCGGTGGTTAACGTGTTGCACGTAGCGTGACATATCATCGAGGTAAAACAAAACAGAAATAATTCAGTTATCTCTTCGGAAAAAATAAGAGTATTTTAAATATTACATGTAAATTTGCATGTCAGGTATTAAGAAATAAAAACTCTACAATATGCAATTTGAATCGTTGCAATATCTTAACTCGTTCGAGAGATAGTGCGATTTTACTGTTATGCGACAGTAGGCCATGGATGATTTTATTTTGGGATATCTCGAGAACTACACAAGCTAGACCTATCGAGTTTGGTCTCATTTCACTGGAAATTTCTACGTGTTTCCAATTATAATAACAGAAAATTATTTTTGACGAAAATAAGATTATTTTAAATATTACATGTAAAGATGCATCTCAAAGATTAAGAAATGAAAACTCTACAATATGCAATTTAAATAGTTTCGATATCTTAACTGGATCTCGAGATATTTCGTTTTTACTTTTATGCCCAAGTAGGCCATGGATGATTTTATTTTGGGATATCTCGAGAACTACACAAGATAGACCTATCGAGTTTGGTCTCATTTCACAGGAAATTATTATGAGATTCCAATTTTAATAACAGAAATTTAGTTTTCCTCAACAATTAAATTTATTTAAATTTTACATTGAAAGACGAATCTTAACGATTAAGAAATGAAAACTCTACAATATACAATTTAAATCGTTTCGATATTTTAACTGGTGGTCGAGATATTACAATTTTACTTTTATACCACAGTAGGCTAAGGATGATTTTATTTTTGCTTATCTCGAAAACGACGCGAAATAGACCCATCGAGTTTGGGCTCATTTCAAAGCTAATTTTGTTTAGAATTCAATGATATAACTAATTTAATTTAATTATATATTATTTTTGTTTATAAATATTTGATATTTTGCAATGACATTTTAATCGTAATCACTCAGCCTTAGCCTCACATCATATCTCAAAAGGATGTAGTACAATGCCCTTTGGTTTCCTTTTGGTCGCTCATCTCATGTGTCATGTGTCATCGAATGCAGTACATACCGGATATCCTGGCCCCTGGCCACAATGCCGGAAAATTCGAGACACCAAAAAAGTGCACGCACACAACACATTCATCACTAATCATTACCATACGATTAGTTCGTCATACTCAGCACATTTTCGCGCGATGTCCAACAGCTGATCCCGCGTACGTGGGCGTCATTCAATTGTTTTACATACGCGCTCATACTCTGTAAGCGTACGAGTATCCGGAGTAAGAAAATGAACAGCATACCAACCGCGTTGATTCGAGTTTATAAAATTTCATGAACATTATTTGAATTTTCAGCTTTCATCCCCCATGGTTATTAAAATGAATATTACCGTTGAAATCCTTGGAAAATTTCCTGTAAAATGAGCCCAAACTCGATGGGTCTAGCTTACGTAGTTCGCGAGATAATCAAAAATAAAATCATCCATGGCCTACTGAGGCACAAAACTTAAAACGGAATATCTCGAGAACCAATAAAGATACCGGAATTATTTCAACGGTAGATTGCCGAGTTTTTATGTCTCTTCCCTTATAGTATATTCTTTTAGAGAAATAATAAAAATAATAGTTACAGGTTAGGTGTAGTATAATTTTGATATCATTATTGGAATCGTTATAAAATATGCGGTAAAATGAGCCCCAACTCGATGGGTCTAGCTTGAGTAGTTCCCGAGATAACCCAAAATTAAATCATCCATGGCCTACTGGGGTTTTAAACAAAAAATGAAATATCTCGCGAACCGGTAAAGATATTCAAACAATTTTAAGTGTACTTAGTTGAGTTTTGTTCGGACTTCACTTTATAATAGTCATATTCCAGGAATAGTGCAATTTCCAACCGGAAATGTTCACTTCCACATCCGTTAAAAATACATTGAAAGCCAACATCCTTATTATTATATCCTTACCAAAACAGCGTTACTTTCAGCACATTATTAAATCGTATAAATTCAATTTCCCGACCGCGCTTCTCGTATAAATTCAATCTTCCCGGATACATCTAGTCGTCCTCGGTGGTTTTAGTAAAACAAAGGAGTATCCAGTAGCGGTCACGTGGCGCCTACTGGATGGCCTTGGCTTGCGTTAGGCCCCGTGTTACGTGAGGGGGTGTCATTTTCAATTCTAGACACATATGTCCGAGTCCGTCTTTCGACAGAGATAGACGTCGGGTGAGTTTATCTCGGAGACGTGAGTGCGTTCAGTTCGGGAGAGGATAGAAATGCCCTCTTGTCTCATATTGCCAGACCAGCTGTGCCGCATCTATTTTTGGATACCTTTTCCGTCCGTCCTTTTCACGTTTCAACTTTTTCTTGTTAGAGCCACGAGTTCCGTCAAAAGTTATAATGGGAAAAGTGGATGTAGCTCTCGGGAGTTCTTGAAAAGTAACGAAAGTACGTTTTTTCCTTCATAAAAGTGTGGTTTAACTACAAAAGTGCATAAATTCGAAAGAGAAATAAAAACTAAATCGTGTAAATTTGAAATTGCTGTAGTACCTTTATTACTTACCGAGATATTCAGTATTTACTTTTGTATCCTAGTAGGCCATGGATGGTTTTATTTTTGTATATCTTGTGAACTACAGAAGATAGACCTATCGAGTTTGGTGTCATTTCACAGGAAATTCTGTCGTGATTGTAATGATAATATTAGAATTTTAGTATTCCGCAAGAATAAGTCTATTTTAAATATTACGTGTGAAAAGACAATAGACGATAAATAATAATAAAAAACCCTACAATATACAATTTAAATCGTTTTGATATCTTTACTCGTTTGCGAGATATAACGCTTTTACTCTTATATCGCAGTAGGCCATGGATGATTTTATTTTTGGACATCTAGTGAACTATAAAAGATAGACCTATCGAGTTTGGTGTCATTTAACAGCAAATTCTTTCGAGATTTTAATCATACTAACAGAATTTTAGTATTCCACAAGTATTTCCTACAGTATTTTAAATATTACATCCGAATAGACGAAGATCGAACAAGAATTAAAAACTGTACAATATACAACTCAAATCGTTAAGATATCTTCACTGGTTCGCGAGATATTACATTTTTACTCCTATATCCCAGTAGGCTATGGAAGATTTTATTTTCGATTATCTCGCTAAATACACAAGCTAGACCTATCGAGTTTGGTCTCATTTCACAGCAAATTATTACTAGATTCCAATCATTTTAACAGTAAATTAATCTTCCTCGAAAGAAGATTATTCGAAATATTGATAAAAAATAATTAATTTTTTATCTATTGTCAACAAAAAAGAAATCTAAATTCTACAATATGCAATTGAAATCGTTTCAATATCTCTATTGGTTCGCGAGATATTTCGTTATTAGTTTTATACCTCAGTAGGCCATGGACGATTTTATTTTGGGTTATCTCGAGAACCACACAAGCTAGACCCATCGAGTTTGGGCTCATTTCACAGCAAATTTAATGTAGAATTCAATGATTTAATCCGTATTTATGTGGCGTTTAAAAACAAAAAGAAAAATGACCAGAAAGGATCTGTTTTCGGAATTTTTTGAACCGTTCGTTATAGGTATTTATCACTATCCTCTTGGCACTCTCGAGACGATAGGATAGGACGATAAGGAAAACGATAAAACACAACACTTGAACATGTGATAGGGTAAATGTGGGGTCATGTGAAGGAAAGCAGATGTTGACACTCGACTCTTTGCACTTTGACGTCAACGTATTATTAATGGGGGTATTTTTAGCGTCGCAGACCACACTAACATATAAATTATTTGAATATTGAATTGGAGAAGTTTATTTTAGATATTTTAGAATAATTTGCAAGGGGTAGGAAGTGAATCGTAAATCAAATAACGTTCAAAAGTTGAAGTTTAGGATGCTCTCGAAAGCACTTAGTGGAACGAGAGGGGTCGTTTTAGTTGATTGGAATGGCCGCTGGTTATTTAAGGGTTAAAACCAGGAGTAAACAGCTCTGGGTAAATTTGAAAGGGCTTATAATGAGTTCTGATCGTTTCAATGCAGGATTTGCCTTTCGTTAGAAGGGGGGTTAATAATTTAAATAAATGCGAAACACTTTATTATAAATGGCATTAAATTTCATGTGGAAGTGTAATATTGTGAAAAGCGAATAAATTTAAGACAAATAATTTGGAGTGAATCTTGTTTAGTCTGTAGTCTGGTAAATTAACACAAAGGGAACCTTTGTTTGTAACTCGAGAGCTGTGAAAGCATGACTCAAAACGTCCAAAATAGGGTTATAAATCGATATGTGTGTGGTGAAGGAAGAAAATAAGCTTGCCACGTTTGTTTACAAAATAAATGAATGTCGGGATACGAGGCTCTATAGTCGAGCCATCTAATATTAGAACAATGTTTTCTAATCATTTACTGGTTATTGGTTTACTTGCCCATCGATTGGGGTGTGTATAATTTAACCACGTAGTGTGTATGTGTATTAAGAATCTAGTAAACTTTATGTTTTAGAAATGAGTTTTGCTTTGTACTTGGTGAATAAACGTTTTTTTTTTTTCGTAGATGATGTCTAAAAATAGGATATCCTCAATTATTGTGAACAGGCCTCATTCAATAGCAAACCACTTGCCCGCTATAAGCCCGCTATAAAACGATAATTAAGCCGGTAGTAGATTGATAAAAAGTTCATTAAGTTTATGTGAGGCGTATTGAATATACTGATTGTTAGAAAAATTCATTCGCTACTGTTTATATATTTCACATTGGAGTATATAAACTTATTATTTCTTATGAATTTGATTGTAACGTGTAACGTAAAGTAATTTTCTCGAACATTGAATATTTTTACTATCTTAAATGTCAGGTCATTGCGAGACACTGCGTTTGAAAACTACGGATCTGTCCCACGATTGTTTAACCTCTTTTACGGTGTACTGCAAGAGGTATAAAGTCTACATTACCATATCTCGAGCTCTGCAATTAACCTTATCGTCTGGCTTCATATTGATTCTGTGTGAGGGTTATTGTACTTGTGCAACAAATGACTGTACTCTTGTAATAACTGAGTAATCATAACTATACTGGATGATGTATTTTAAATGGTCTAGGAACTTTTTTTTAAATATTTGTTTGGTATAACAATTATAAATAAATATTATGATTTTATTATATTTAAAAGAATTCACGTGATATTAGTGAACAAATAAACAACTAAAATACATAATGCACTAAAACAACACTATAAATAAATAAAGAAATAACAAATATGTATTAAATAGTTCTGGTTATAAAACAAATAAATAAATTTATTCACATTGGTTTTTCTTGAATCTGTCTACTTTATTTTATTCATTCAAAGACCATGAACAAAATGGTACAGAACAAATAAAAAAAAAGGCAGCTATCAAAGAAAAATCTGATGTGGCCAGGCACATGACTTTATCATACAATATATAAAATTAGTAGTTTAGCTGCATGAGAATCTATTTTATTGAGATAAATCGTAGGCATTGTCAAAGTATCAGCATTTGACACTACCTACACTACGCCATTAGAATAATAGTTATTTATGTCACAAGTGCTGAAAGTACGGAATAGCGCGACGAGCGGTGATAAAAAATAAGAGTCGTCACGTTCAATTAGTGTGATTGATTCATTCCCCAACCTACAATCAATTCACAATGAGAAATATTGAGTTACAATAACATGTAAGAATATCGTACCTTCTTCAAACAAATGTTTGATATTTATTTTAATCAAAACCTATTTTTAAGCCAAAAATTTTTAACAAAAATCTTTCTGCATGTGAAATAAGCTTTGAAATATTAATATTATAAAGTTTAACATTCTTGATTCAAGATCCTAATTAAAAATAATATCGATGTGAACCCATTAAAAGCAATATGATGTCATTTCAAACTTCTTACCTCCAGAGCTAAATAGCGCTGCAGCATGTTATAGCAAATCCAATCAACATCAGCCCGCAGGCTAGCTCTCTGCATATACTTCTTTTTATTCGTCTATCTGCCATCTTATGAGACCAAGCTCCCTGAACTGAATTACAGATAATTACCAAGAAGTTAATTGGCTAGCACACCGTCTCATCTCTACAGCGAATAAGAAGAAATATCACTCCTTTTACTCTACTATATACATCGCCTTTCAGCTAGATAAGTATGGGTAAGCAGCATGAACCCATTGCGCAAGCAAGAAGATGCATTTAACGATCACAATCTTCACAATATACCTCGAGTCATTTACCAGCTTCGTTAATTTGATAGCAAAAATATTATAATCGAACGAAATTAGTATAGTCTGTAAAAGTTTAATGAAGCCAGTTACTTCATGGTCATCTTAAGGTATTTCATGTCTCAGTTTCGTTCAGACATGATCGAAATGGACCGTTTTAAAAATAACTGCCGTCGCTGAAGTTCAAATTTAAATATAGATGGATTTAATTATAGAGTTGTGGATAAGGTATTTGATGAACGCATTTATTTATCTAATTATTAATTTATTTAATAAGGTTGTTATCTTAACTTAGCAAGATAATTACATATTATGTAGAAGCTATGTGGAAAGTTGTGGTTGAACAATGGATGATTTGAATTGACGATAGTTTGAACTAACTAGAAGAAAACAATCGTTGAAGTTCAGTGAGCTCTAGATGTGAACGTATTGAACAATATCCTATATATAAAAAGCGAATACGGCTCTGTGGACAACATAGCTGGCGAATGCCACAAAAAGGTACAAGAACCTGTCCTGGAGGTTTCCTTAACAGACCACGAGTAGCAGACCACCGTTCAACGCAATGCAAGTTGAGAAATTGCAAGCCACTTATAGTTTTCAATTTGCAAAAATTGAACTCGAACATAAAAACAACGTAAATATAACGATATCTCAATAGTTGTTTTTCAACCTCCTTCCTTAATAATAAAATTATAAACCCCTAACCACAACAAGTATTTTAGAAACCTAAATACATATTTCAGCAACTATGTTGCCATCTTCAGTAGAAACTAAAAAAAGAAAAGAGAGATTAGCACTTCATAGTATCTTTACTGGATATTGTCCAAGCAAATGACTAGTGGAAGTGACGTCCATGTTAAAAATTACCCTATATATACCCATTTGTTGGTCACACCTCAGTGAATTTTGATCATTGAAGCGTAAAAAACATGTTTTAATTAAAGCAGGTCAAACAATGGCGAACTAGGTATAGGACCCCTGTCTGAATTTATTAATTTTTCTCTATTCAAGTGAATAAAGATACTTTCCAAGCTGTTTAGTTCCCTATTATTTGACACAGCTTTTACAAGTTTTAAGTCATCTACAACTACTTTATGACCTGTGTCTAAAATATGTTGAGCCACACTAGATTTTTCAAAACGATTATATTTAAAATGAGCTACATGTTCTTTGAACCTAGTTAAAATTGTTCTTCTAGTCTGGCCTACGTATTCTTTTTCACAGTCATGACATTTGATACAATATATACCAGATTTATCAAGTACATCTACCTTATCCTTTGGGTTTCCAAGAAGGTTTTTTTATGTTATTATGAGTCGAATATGCTATACAGAGATTTTGTGATGTAAAAATACTTCTCAAACCCCTTGTATATGAACAATCGAACGGTATTTTAACATATTTCTTCTTTTCTACAGACAAAGTGTTTAAAGTAGATATTTGATTTACATACATTTTTTGATTCTGCTTCTTAATCATTCTATCAACTATTTTCTCAGGGTACCCATTATGTATGACAACATTCTTAATAAACAATAATTCTTGCTGATATCTATCTGCGGACAATGGAAATTTCAATAACCTATTTACTAAACAACTAATAAAACACAATTTTTGTTGAAAAGGATGCTGCTCCTTCCTTAAAACATTCGCGTCAGCAGGTACCTAGATTTCTATGAACGTGCACACCTTCCTCTTTTTCCTTTTGCATGTCTTTCTAATGTTTCACCGATATCGATTTGGAGATCATTGGTTGTAAAAGTGGCAACAGTAGCAATGAAGTATTTACAATATAAGGTGAAATTTGTTCTCATTATCTTTCTATACAGCAGAGTCAAACTGTGTCAAACTCTGATGTTTTCGCAATACTGTCAATTACATCAAAATATCTGTCAGATAGAATTTGCTCATGCAACTAAACTATCTATTAACTTTACCAAAAAATATCATAGACATAAATTATTCAGAATTTTTTCTACTTTAATTTATTAGTTAATAATTTTGACGAAACTACACAAATGGTGGTTTATTTGCAAAATCTTTTATATTTCAAATGGAACACCCTGTATTTTATCGCATTTTTGAAATCTTCATTAAATTTTAGATCAATTTTATGTTACATTCCCTATACCTAACATGTGTCATTTTTGAGATATTAATTTTTTTTATTAAAAAATGACAGCTGCACAGTTACTTTCAATTACTTATAAATTATCCCCTGTGACCGTTGGAAAAAAGTTGTCCAGCAAAATTGTTGTGACGGTAATGTATTATCGACACATCTGTACAATTCTTCTAAAAGTTATACAGTTGTTCAAATTATAAGATCCCTAATATATGAATACATTTCTCAATTCTATGGAAGCTTTTAGGTCAAGTTTGTGTACAATGTCTTATACCTAAAATGTACTTGTACTCACTGAAATCGATCCAGCGCACATAGCTGTTGCAGTAAGAGGCTTGCTTAACGAGATGTTCGGCGATCGGTGGATTGCGCTTAATGGGTCATACATGGGTCCACCGCGTTCTCCCGACTTGACCCCAAAGGATTTTTTCTTTTGGGGAGCTATTAAAGACGTAGTTTATGAGGACTACGTTTATGAGACCCTGTATATTATTAAACATAAACTATAATCAAATATATTTTGGGCTTAATCTTGCATAGTTATTTCTATAAAATGTTTAGATTTAGTATTTTCTTCTTTACTTTCTTTTGTTACTTACATGTCGCCTTATACATCCGTATCTCCTTTTCGGAGATATTTTTATAAATCATCGATAAACATCGCCCACTTATATCCTACCACAGTAAATGTGGGGGTGTAAAATTCTGATCAAGTGAGACACATGATTTTATATATTACTATTTATATTTATTTAATATGACTATTGCTACTGTTGCCACTAATTTTAGAAACATAGTAAAATTAACAAATTGTTGTTTTGCAAAGAATCATAAAAATGCTTCCTCTTAACGAAAAATCAACCGTATATTTATTTATTCTTTTTTGATTTCTTTTATCTCTACATTTTTAAACCTTTTCGAAGTTTTTGCACCTCCATGTGTTATAAATTCTCCAAAAAAAACATGTTTCTTTTGCAAGTCATGCTCAATTTTTGTTTCAAAATCTTTAGAAATGATATAATAGCTATTTTGATCTTTTTCTTAACATAGGAAGACAATTCACCATCACAAAGTATTCTACAGTAGTTCCCCCCACAATGCATACGTAAATATAGGGTCAGGCCGCCAGATGTAGACACAGTAGCAGGTCAGGTACCCTGGGTGCCTGCCTTCAACAATGGCTTTTCAAATTAAGCTGTGGCCAAGTCGATAAGATCGTCTGCTGTCTGGCCTACGGACGCGAGACCTTCGATTGTTTGATAAACAAGCAAAGAGAGCGAGCCCCGAGCTCGTGCTACGCCACTGGTAATACCGGAACCGCCTATTTTCTTGTTTTGCTGCGGTCCTATGCAGCTCAACAACCCGGGTTATTTTTAAAACCCTAGGATCCAGATGATCGTTTTATAGTATCCCGATGTCCTGGGTGTAAACGCAAGGAAGTAGTGAATGAAGTTAAATCTTGTGTATAATAATAATAATTACCGAATAATAAATGTTATGTGCTAGAAATGATGAATGGAAACTACGAATATATGCAGATATTGGATTTACCGAAAGTTTTTTGGATATTGGTGATAATGGATTTATTAAAGAATGGGATTAAAGATTTACAAAAAAAATTAGTTAGTTGTGGAGCCAAGCATTATTCTAAGGTTTTTTACCACTGCACAACAGCCAAATAATATTATTATCACTCATAATAACGTCAAATGTCAAGAATAACTATTAAATTAAATTAGTTTGTAACACATCGTATCTTTTTTATTTCGCTACGTTCTAGCCATATCTCAAAATAGAGGAAAATATTTTACTTCTTAAATGGTCTTACTTACCAAGGTGGAATATATGAATCAAAATTTACTCAACCTATATCGTTATCTGTCTGATAACTTTGAGAAGTGCACACCCTGGGACAAAATACACAAAACTTTGCTTGGTTTTTTGGTTAATGGAAGGGCCTATATGTCCGTGTTTTTAGCTTTTATTTCTCTAAAAATATAGCTGTTTAAGAACCAAATTATTTCTGAACTTCTAGCAATTTATTTGCAGTGATTTTCTAAGGATTATGATAGGACTATCACTTTTGCGTTAACACGCTGCAAAGAATTCAAAAATATACAGGAAATATGGCTATTATCTATGAATATTTTTTTAAGACTATCAGTTATTATGTTTAATATAGCCCACTCTGTATAATAAAGTATAGTATACGCAGCAAAAAAAATCTGATGTGGCCAGGCACATGACTTTATCATACCATATATAAAATTAATAGTTTAGCTGCATGAGATTCTATTTGATCGAGATCGGCCACGTCTGCATTAAAATAAAACTACTAGAACTAGACAGATATTTTGATTATATTTACAGTATGTAATATCAAAACATCAGCATTTGACACTACTTACTGTCATTAGAATCACAATATCTGACAAATCCTGGCTAACTAGTTTTAATACTAGTGTTTTAATGCAGTACGAGCGATCTCTCGATTTCATAGTCATAAATTATTCAGAATTTCCTCTACATTAATTTATTATTTAACTATTTCGACGAACTTCCAGAAATAGCGGCTTGTTTGCAAAATATTTCAAAAATGCTAAGACTAAACCTCCTTGACATACTACATATGATAAAGTAAAAAGGTTATTGGTTCCGATGATTAATATATTATATTGGCTTCTAGCATACGATATTTTCGGGTTTTACCCCGTCTTCAGTGCTAACTACAAAAGTTCATAAAGAATTATGCTCAATATTCCAAATAAGTTTTAATGTTACCATACCGTCTTACAATCTTTCTCGTATTTATTCGCGAAAACATAAGAACATTGCTATCCGCAATCGAAATACACATTGACACCAAGATGTTTAATATTGTTGCACTGTACGTGCGCGCGTGTTTCTCCTCCTCGTCGCATTCTCCATGCATTTGCGTGTTGAATTGACGTTTCGCAACCGCTGACGTTCTGAATACTGTCAAAAGTTTCAAAATATCCTGGCTACCTGCTACTAATGCAGACACGATTTCGATAAAATAGAATTTACTCCTACAGCTAAACTATTAATTTTACCAAAAAATGTTATAAACATAAATTACACAAAATTTCCTCTACTTTAATTTATTATTTAACTATTTTGTCGAAATTACAGAGATGGCAACTCATTTGCAAACTCCTGACCACAGGTTCATGCCTGGCCACATCAATTTTTTTAAATATTAATACCCAATTTTTGATGATTAATTGTTCCATTAAAACATGGATTTTGTGAATGGTTACTTTCCATTCATAAAATTCATGTTTTGTAGGTTTTCGATTATTTTTGTGCTGAATAGAAACCAGAAGTAAGTTAATATTAAGGACAGACTACAAAGTTACAAGAAATATAAGATTTTCTTCTAACTTTCTGGGACACTGCGCTCATCCTCCATAGATTTTGCAAACTAAATATTTTTGCGTTCCAGATTAATATTTCTTTGCAAAAACTTGATTAATGAAAAAAAAAAAAGGACAGTAAACCACCAGCAAAATTAAATAATTTTCTCAACCTAAATACCGTCACATTCTAATTCTTTTTTACGTCATACCATCAGCTCTAATTATTTCTTTATGTCATACCGTACAGAACCCCATTTAACTCCTGCACTTCCAATTAAACTTTGACACCGGTAAGCGGAGTTCAACGGGTCAAAGAAACGTGATTCAACTGTTCTCCAGTCATAGCCCCCTATAAAAAATTCATCTCGTCCAATTTAGCCATCTCCAACAGATGATGTAACATGTATAAAAACAATTGAGGTACTTAATTGCCAACAACGGCAACTTTTATCAAGTGCTCGACGATCAATAACATCGTTTCGCTGATTCAATAAAAGTCGTAATGAAAATGGCTTGTATGGTTAAATAAAAATCGGTTGTAGTCCGTACGCTAAAAGAATTGCCCTACGTCGTAAAAAATTGACGACGCCGGGTCATTCTTTCGCCGAACTGAGTATGGAAATGTAACGTGTACAAGGGTTGTTATAAAAAGTTTTTTTTTTATTTTGAACAAAACAAACATGTTTTTTTTTATAAAATGATGTTTTTAAACACGAAACTAAGTTTTTAAACACGAAACAAAGTTTTTAAACACTTCGCAAAAAAATGTTTTGAACATAAAAAAAATGTTTTAAAACCCCCAAAAAAACATTTTTTAAATAAGGAATAAAAATTGTATTTTATAAAGAACTCTTTTTTATTAATAAGTACATAAATACAATATTTAAATAATTTTTTATTTTTTAATTAATACATGCATAAAATTTTTTAAGACCAGCATAAAATGCTAATTAAACAATTAAATATGTTGTCCAAATTTCGGTAGTTTAAAACACATGTTTTAAACATTTAAAACCAACTGTTTAAAACATTTAAAACAAACTGTTTTCAACATGTTTACAATAAAATGATTTAAAACAAAATATTTGTTTTATTATAAAACATATAAAACGAATTGCCCTACGTCGTAAAAAATTGACGACGCCGGGTTATTCTTTCGCCGAACTGAGTATGGAAATGTAACGTGTATAAAAACAATTGAGGTACTTAATTGTCAACAACGGCAACTTTTATCAAGTGGTCGACATCAATATCATCGTTTCGCTGATTCAATAAAACTAATAATAAAAATTGCTTGTATGGTTAAATAAAAATCGGTTTTAGTCCGTACGCTAAAAGAATTGCCCTACGTCGTAAAAAATTGATGACGCCGGGTAATTCTTTCGCCGAACTGAGTACGGAAATGTGTTCAGCTGATTTATGTGAGTCATGTTTCGAATGCGATCGGTAGAATGTAAAATGTCAATAATGTAAGGACATATATCTTAAATCTATATTTAGCTTCGTGATATTTATGCATTATTGGCAGCACGTGGATGTACACGAACACAAATGGAATTTGTAACGTTAGAATCTTAATTTGTTCACGATTTTATGCTATCATTATATTAGTTGATTATAAATTTAATGTATGTTTTTGTTTGTTATAGGTAAATACCAATTTTCAATAAGCTAGAGATGTATGTATTTGTAAGTATGAAAACAATATACTAATTTATGTTTTAAAAAAATTCTATGAACCCTTCTTCACAAATCTGATGTGGCCAGGCACATGACTTTATCATACAATATATAAAATTAATAGTTTAGCTGCATGAGATTCTATTTGATCGAGAGCGATCGTGTTTGCATTAACATAATACGAAATTATAGAAATATCGGCTCATTTGCAAAATCCTTGAAAAATGCATAACAATATTGCTATCCGCACTCGAAATACACATTGACATTGTGTATGACACCAAGATGTTTCAATATTGTTTCACATAGCGTACGTGCGCGCGTTTATCCTCCTCATTGCATCTCCATGCATTTGCGTGTTGAATTGACGTTTCGCAACCGCTGACGTTCTGAATACTGTCAAAAGTTTCAATACATCCTGGCTACCTACTATTAATGCAAACACGATTTCGATTACATAGAATTTGCTCCTGCAGCTAAACTATTTATTTTACCAAAAAATGTTATAGACATAAATTATACAAAATTTTCTCTTTACCATACTGCGTATGATAGAGTAAAAAGACACTCTGTATATTTGTGTTTGTTATTATTCTCTATGTCAAGATAGCTTCGAACTTTTCTTATTTTTAGACGCAATAGCTGTTGTAGTAAGTGCACATACACATAACTAAACAGTTTGTAACCTTGGCGTAAAAAGTTAGCCGTGTTATAATTGGGACCTTCTAAAACACTTTAGACATGGTTTTTAAACCTTGAATGATTTGGTAGTGGTCTTGATAATTTTGCGAAATGCAATAACCACATCCTGCTACTGATATGCGCGATACACTCAGTCGATGCGGTTTTGTTTTTAAGAATTCTGTCAACAATAACAAACCTATTACTAAGTAATCATCAGAATTTGAATTGACGTATAACTGATAATTATTATTATTAACAATACTTATTTACGATTGATTTTTTTACGTGAAATGTAACGAACTTGGCAAATTCTAGATAAGTATTCAGCGCAAAGAAACCTATCGAAAACGCCTATTCCCTCTTTATTCACAAAATCTTTTTATGTTACTTATTACAAACGACATCGATCTGTAATATACAGGGTCCTGCAACTAAGCTCCCGTCTTCTGTAGCTCACTTACTCATTACGCTAAGAGTTTGACATTTTGCAGGCTTACCCTGTACTTCAAGGTACAATTCAAGAAATTATTTTTTATTATACAGGCTGTTCCAAAAATGTGCAACGCCATGGTAATATATTTTTTTAAATTGCATGCTATAAATTTTTCTACACATTTGGAAGCCTTTTATGGTTGCCTACATATCACCAAAATTTTATTGAAATCGGTTGAGTGACCGCAGCGGAAAAAAATAAAAACCAAAAAAAATTGATTTTGCATCGTAGGCTTTAAAAATCAATAAAAACCACAAAATGCAGCTCGTTAATAAAATTTTGCGACGTGCTTATTAAGTTAGATGTAATAGTCTCGTTAACCAAGTGACATTGATCCAAATTATACAGGGTGACCAAAATCGAGTGTCAAACTTCAAAGCGCGCTATTGTTCTTATTTTAAATTGGAACCCAATTTTTTGTTAGGTGAAACGATGCGAAATTAAAGAATAAATATTGTTTCTGAATACAACCCCATCACAATTCCAAATATCTTAAAAGTTATTCGCCAAAAACTCATTTTTTAACGTTACCAACGGCAATTTTAGGTAAGAAATATCGTACGTGGCGTTGAAAAACAATTCATTACATAAAATATAACGCAGAGAGGTATTTTAGATTTTACTGTACTTAATTAAGTAGTTATTCAATTGCTAAATTTACTGAAAAATTTACCTATAGCCACATTTCCGTCCTTACCGCTATAAGTAAATTATGCAGTAAATTTAGCATTTGAATAACTACTTAATTAAGTACACTCAAATCTAAAATACGTCTATTTTTTTTATGAAATAATTTGTTTTTCAAAGCCACGTACGATATTTATTATCTAAAATTGCCGTTGGAAACTTTGAAAAATGAGTTTTTGGCGAATAAGTTTTAAAATATTGGGAATTGTTATGGGGTTGTATTTAGAAACAATGTTTATTTTTTAATTCTGCATCATTTCACATAAAAAAAATTATGAGTTCCAATTTAAAATAATAACAATAACACGCTTTGAAGTTTGACAAGTTTGACACTCGATTTTGGTCACCCTGTATAATTTGGATCAATGTCACTTGGTTAACGAGACTATTACATCTAACTTAATAAGCACGTCGCAAAATTTTATTAACGAGGTGCATTTTGTGGTTTTTATTGATTTTTAAAGCCTACGATGCAAAATCAATTTTTTTTTGTTTTTATTTTTTTCCGCTGCGGTCACTCAACCGATTTCAATAAAATTTTGGTGATATGTAGGCAACCATAAAAGGCTTCCAAATGTGTAGAAAAATGTATAGCATGCAATTTAAAAAAATATATTACCATGGCGTTGCACATTTTTGGAACACCCTGTATAATAAAAAATAATTTCTTGAATTGTACCTTGAAGTACAGGGTAAGCCTGCAAAATGTCAAACTCTTAGCTTAATGAGTAAGTGAGCTACAGAAGACGGGAGCTTAGTTGCAGGACCCTGTATAATGAGTACATTGTGAATGCAAAGTAGAAAAATATAATATTGGCCAAACAATTTCCAGAGTATCACGTATCAGTAAATTTTTTTCGTGAAAATATCGAATAATCATTGACTTACTTCACTTAGCCACTTTTCAATAGTTCTATTGAACCGAAACGCTATTGATTGATAATTACTTCTTTGTTTTGATGACTGGTAATGAACACCATGTGAACGTGATCTTTTACGTCAATTCATCCATCATCAACTGTTCCGTTCCATCGGCCATATGCTGCAGTTTGAATCGGTTGAATGGAGATATACAGTTAGTGCGTTCAACTTGGTCAAGTTGGTACGCCGGGATATGTCTCTCTCGGTGTGGTGCATAAATAGCACAAGCAGGCCGTGGAAGAGTGACGTCTATAAAAATATCATCAACGTGCTGAACGCTACGTGAAGCAATTTCTATGCAGTCCACTGCGTTACGAATGGCCAACTTTTTATAGTAAATGTTCGATGCGTGGATAACGAGGTTTGAGTTTTGTGTTTTGTTTAGGGTTTTATGATGTAGGGTTGAGGAGTTACGAACTAATTTGGTCTTGCTTAATTGTTTTTTACTATGTTTCACCAAAAAATAATTAAGGCCTCTTTCCAAAAGTCCGTCTCTAGTCATAAAAAATTGTCGTAAATTGCTTTGGGTGCGATTTAAGCATGCATTGTTTAAATAAATACGTTGTGCATCAGATTTCATAATTTGAGCATTAAAATAATACATATAGTTTGTTTTTTTAAATGACTTATTTATTTATACCATAGCAAATATATTTGTTCAATTAACAAATATTTTTTAAGCTGCTCATTATATTTTCATAGAGCACATAGTTATTTAACCAAGAAGCATATTAAAACGAGCGATTAATGATGGAGACAGTTTAACGCACGAGCGATTAGCGAGTGCGTTAATTGTCGAGATCATTATATTACTTCGGATCATTTTGCTCCGGATCATTTTACTCCAGATCATTTTACTCCGGATCACTTTACTCCCGATCATTTTACACCGGGTCATTTTACTCCGGAACATTTTACACCAGATCACTTCGTTTCGGATCATTTGGTAGTAGATGACACAACATTAAGTTACAGTTTGAGGTAGGGTATCGAATTTACTTACCATAAATGAATTTTTGCCTAACGTTTTTTCTTCACACCCTGAATAATTCAACAGCATGCAACGAATGTCATAAACCGTCAATTCATCACTCAGCCCTACCCTGCAAAGCGTAGCAAGCTCACGCACGCTAAAATTGCATGTATCCATTCGCGGAAAGTGTTTTGTTTTAATGAAATTAACCCCAGAGTAACCTTGTCTGTTTCTCGCCTAACGCAAAAATTAGCGAGCACTTCGCTAATTTGACCACTGGTGGGCATAAAAATAACTATGGTGTCGTTTTCAACGGCATCCGTAATGATGATGATGATACGTTGTTGGCCACAAGACGTGTTGAGGTCGTTGCCGGAACGTGATTGGAATACTTTTTGCTTTGGGCAATCTTCAAATTGTTTAAATTTCATGGAGGTCAGTCAGTCCTTTGTTAAACGGTGTGTTATTGTTTTGATCCCGCAAAAGGTTGGACTGGACACTCAGGTCAAATCTATATCAAAATTATTAAAATGTTTGTCAACTGAGTTGATAAGTAACTGAGCTGTATAAACGGTCATTCTCTTACCAGGCCAGTCACATATACAATGGTCTCAGGGAAGATATGAAAAAATTATCGTTAAACAGTTTTGGGGGAAAGGTGAAGCGTTGTCTGTTTGACCAACAGGGGGGACTTTAGGCATTGAGCGCACATCGGAGGCTGTTTTAATTTTTATTTTTTATGGGCATGTGCGATGTTTTGTTGAGTTGGATTTGCGGCAATTACGTGTAATTAGACTCTAGAGTAATTTTTCGTTTGTTTTTGTTTTGATAAGTTCTCGGAATTATCGTTATATTATAGGTACTATTAGATTTTCACATCAGATTTTTTATAAATAGATTAAGAGTAAATTTTACCTTATCTTGTAAATATTTTATTGATAAACTGCATTCCTGACAGACTTATTTTATCTGCATCTCTGTTCATCATAACGATATGTATTTCTGCTACCATATTTACAATATTATTTATTGAAAATCTCTGATACATCTCATTAAATATTTGAAACCTAGATAATATAATTTAGATATAACATATAAATACTAAACTTACACTAATAATTTTGAAAAATAATAAAGAGGATCAGGGCAAATTGGTAGTACCGAGCTTCGCTGAAGCCTAGGGTACTCCCTTTGCGGGTATCACTGCAGCTCTACCCAATTTTGAAAAATACAAGGCCATTTATGCTTTGCAAAGAAAAATTTCATTTTTCTTTGCAAAGCAAAGGAAAACTGCAGAAAACCCTTGCAGCCTCGTGCAAAGGTCATTAAAAACACACACACACACTCACACACACACACACACAGACACACATTTATTAATAGACAATATACATTAAAAGAAGGTAAAGATGAAATATTAAGCAGCAAATTTAGGGTTCTTTATGATAAAACTCTCCTCAAAATATTTGCGCTTCCCAAAACCGCACTTTCTTGAATTTCCCAGGGCGAAATTTTGCACGGCAACTCTTTAACATGTTTACTATAATTTAGACTAACTGCTCCCAATGCACCTACAATCACCGGAACAATGTTCACTTTCATTCCCCACATACGTCCAACTTCTATTGCGAGATCCTTATATTTAAGTTGTTTTTCAAGCTCCTTCCTTACAACATTCGCATCAGCAGGTACCGAGATTTCAATAAACGTGCACACCTTCCTCTGGAAATCCTTTACCACGATATCTGGCTTATTAGCATCAAGCATTCTATCAGTGACAACAGGCATGTTCCATAATATGGTAATATGATCATTACTCACAACAGGAGATGGGATGTGGTCATACCACCGAGACACATCCATTGCTAAACCTAGTTGGGAACATAAATTATAATGTATATATGTTCCCACCCTATCATGCCTAGCAATGTAATGCGACTCAGCTAAGACTGGACAAGCCGCCAATAAGTGGTAGACATGTTCCGGAGCCTGATGACACAATCTACAGCTCCCATCATGAGCAACTTTTTTTTTTTTTTTTTTTTTTTATTATTATTATTATTATTATTATTATTATTTTTATTAATATCAACAGATGATCGGTAATTTTAAAAACCGTTCGTACAGAATTGACAAATTGGAATCTGTTGCTACAATTGTTTTTTCAATTTATGATTTAACAATTAACTTTTTTAGAAAATAGCAACTGACGATCGAAGATATTTAGTATTTCTTTATATTTGTCGAGGAATAACATATCTTTTTTTTATTATTTGTTGGATATTGTTAGTTTAGAATACTGTTGAACATTTCGAACAGTAAATGGTAACAGAGTACCTACAACACTTTCGTTCACAAATTACTATCACGTACCTAACTCTCATTTTAACTTCATAACCTTGATATTTAATTGTCTTTTCTCTAAGAGATAATTACACGTGTAACTACCCTAATTAATTCCTAACACCGTATCTGGGAAAGCGACTAATTAGTACCAATAGATTGTGTAGTCATTGTTTTGTTTGACCTGTTCAATATTCGTTAGATTCCGCAACGAGAGTGAGTCATATTACGGTTCACGCAGACATCCGGTAGGTTACAATTTCAGCCGGATATCTGTTCAATGGTTGAGCGGATAAAGAAACAGTACTGATAATAATTACTGGTAGATACTACTAAATAAAACGGAAGTATGGTTTAAGTTTGAAACGGTGCCGAACGGAAATCACAAGTGTTTTCTGGAAAATGCACTTTGCACAAGTTGGCTGTATTATCGGGAATTCCTACCTCAAAGGGATATAAGCGTTAGATTGTATTCGACAATCGAGTTTATTTAACAAAATATTATCATACGTGCTTCAAACAAATTAAAAAAATGTGATGTGGCCAGACACATGACTTTATCATACTATACAGCAAGGTCTAACTGTGCCAAACTCTGATGTTTTGACAATACTGTCAATAGTTTTAATTCAAACTCGACCGATCTCGATCAAATAGAATTTGCTCATGCTGCATGTTAAACTATTAGTTTTGCCAGATAATGTTATAGACATAAATTATAAAAAATTTCCGCTACTTTAATTTATTATTTAACTATTTTGACTCTTTCCCTTACGGACATTAGAGTGGTTATTTTTATTAGAGAAAGCAACGATCCTTTGAAATCGTTTCCAAATCCAAAAAAGTGGGCACGTATTTTTTCGAAATTTTGATTTTTAATGATGCCTTTCGAGGCCTCAAATTTACATTAGAAGAAGATTTTTTTTTTGTATTTTTCGAATAATTGTTCGGGGTTTGGGAAAACTTATGTAAAAGTTATCACAGTGGTAGGAAATGAGAATAAGAAATGGAGAGAGAAATGTGATTAATAAAATTTGTTGACTTTAGGTAATTTAATATTTTAAAAAGAAATGTAACATGTGCGATTACGAGCAACGTAGTTGGGATACAAATTATTATTATACACGTTTATGGATCAGATACATTGGGTAATTAATTCTAAAAAGTACAGCCCTCTATCTATTTTAGTTTGTTCAGGAGGATTTTTGAAACTTAGATTTTACATTGTTTATAGGTGGTTGAATGTTATGATTTCGCTTCATGTGCGATTACGAGCAAAGTAGTTGGGATACAAATTAATATTATACACGTTTATGGATCAGATACATTGGGTAATTAATTCTAAAAAGTACAGCCCTCTATCTATTTTAGTTTGTTCAGGAGGATTTTTGAAACTTAGATTTTACATTGTTTATAGGTGGTTGAATGTTATGATTTCGCTTCATGTGCGATTACGAGCAAAGTAGTTGGGATACAAATTAATATTATACACGTTTATGGATCAGATACATTGGGTAATTAATTCTAAAAAGTACAGCCCTCTATCTATTTTAGTTTGTTCAGGAGGATTTTTGAAACTTAGATTTTACATTGTTTATAGGTGGTTGAATGTTATGATTTCGCTTCATGTGCGATTACGAGCAAAGTAGTTGGGATACAAATTAATATTATACACGTTTATGGATCAGATACATTGGGTAATTAATTCTAAAAAGTACAGCCCTCTATCTATTTTAGTTTGTTCAGGAGGATTTTTGAAACTTAGATTTTACATTGTTTATAGGTGGTTGAATGTTATGATTTCGCTTCATGTGCGATTACGAGCAAAGTAGTTGGGATACAAATTATTATTATACACGTTTATGGATCAGATACATTGGGTAATTAATTCTAAAAAGTACAGCCCTCTATCTATTTTAGTTTGTTCAGGAGGATTTTTGAAACTTAGATTTTACGTTGTTTTTAGGTGGTTGAATGTTATGATTTCGCTTCATGTGCCATTACGAGCAAAGTAGTTGGGATACAAATTAATATTATACACGTTTATGGATCAGATACATTGGGTAATTAATTCTAAAAAGTACAGCTCTCTATCTATTTTAGTTTGTTGAGGAGGATTTTTGAAACTTAGATTTTACGTTGTTTTTAGGTGGTTGAATGTTATGATTCCGCTTCATGTGCGATTACGAGCAAAGTAGTTGGGATACAAATTATTATTATACACGTTTATGGATCAGATACATTGGGTAATTAATTCTAAAAAGTACAGCCCTGTATCTATTTTAGTTTGTTCAGGAGGATTTTTGAAACTTAGCTTTAACGTTGTTTATCGGTGGTTGAATGTTATTATTTCGCTTCATGTGCGATTACGAGCAAAGTAGTTGGGATACAAATTAATATTATACACGTTTATGGGTCAGATACATTGGGTAATTAATTCTAAAAAGTACAGCCCTCTATCTATTTTAGTTTGTTCAGGAGGATTTTTGAAACTTAGATTTTACGTTGTTTATCGGTGGTTGAATGTTATTATTTCGCTTCATGTGCGATTACGAGCAAAGTAGTTGGGATACAAATTATTATTATACACGTTTATGGATCAGATACATTGGGTAATTAATTCTAAAAAGTACAGCCCTCTATCTATTTTAGTATGTTCAGGAGGATTTTTGAAACTTAGATTTTACGTTGTTTTTAGGTGGTTGAATATTATGATTTCGCTTCATGTGCGATTACAAGCAAAGTAGTTGGGATACAAATTATTATAATACACGTTTAGGGATCAGATACAGTGGGTAATTAATAAAAAGTCCAGCCCTCTATCTATTTTAGTTTGTTAAGGAGGATTTTTGAAACTTAGATTTTACGTTGTTTTTAGGTGGTTGAATGTTATGATTTCGCTTCATGTGCGATTACAAGCAAAGTAGTTGGGATACAAATTATTATAATACACGTTTAGGGATCAGATACAGTGGGTAATTAATAAAAAGTCCAGCCCTCTATCTATTTTAGTTTGTTAAGGAGGATTTTTGAAACTTAGATTTTACGTTGTTTTTAGGTGGTTGAATATTATGATTTCGCTTCATGTGCGATTACAAGCAAAGTAGTTGGGATACAAATTATTATAATACACGTTTAGGGATCAGATACAGTGGGTAATTAATAAAAAGTCCAGCCCTCTATCTATTTTAGTTTGTTAAGGAGGATTTTTGAAACTTAGATTTTACGTTGTTTTTAGGTGGTTGAATGTTATGATTTTGCTTCATGTGCGATTACGAGCAAAGTAGTTGGGATACAAATTATTATTATACACGTTTATGGATCAGATACATTGGGTAATTAATTCTAAAAAGTACAGCCCTCTATCTATTTTAGTTTGTTCAAGAGGATTTTTGAAACTTAGATTTTACGTTGTTTTTAGGTGGTTGAATGTTATGATTTCGCTTCATGTGCGATTACGAGCAATGTAGTTGGGATACAAATTATTATTATACACGTTTATGGATCAGATACATTGGGTAATTAATTCTAAAAAGTACAGCCCTCTATCTATTTTAGTTTGTTCAGGAGGATTTTTGAAACTTAGATTTTACGTTGTTTTTAGGTGGTTGAATGTTATGATTTCGCTTCATGTGCTATTACGAGCAAAGTAGTTGGGATACAAATTATTATTATACACGTTTATGGATCAGATACATTGGGTAATTAATTCTAAAAAGTACAGCCCTCTATCTATTTTAGTTTGTTCAGGAGGATTTATGAAACTGAGATTTTACGTTGTTTTTAGGTGGTTGAATGTTATGATTTCGCTTCATGTGCGATTACGAGCAAAGTAGTTGGGATACAAATTATTATTATACACGTTTATGGATGAGATACATTGGGTAACCGAAAAAAAGAAGGTCAAATCATTTAAATTTTTTCGAATAAATGATATTGAAAACTAATTATATTTTATCATTTATAAACAATGGAAATCATCCCAAAATATAAATGCTGTCATGTTGAGAATAACAGTTTGTCAGACCGATATAAAAAAATTAATTTTAAGTGAATTGCAAACAAAAATTTGTTTAAACAAGCAGAATTTGTTTAATCAAATGTGGGTTTATTAGATAATAGGTTTGTTAGATATATCGAACATGAAATTTATAAGTTAATTTAACAAAAAAGCTGACGTTTCCAGCATAATTAGAAAGATATAGGACGAAATTTTTAAAATAAAGTTCAATGTTGTAGATTTCTAATTTTATCCAAATAAATAGAAATGCACTTTATCAACTTTATGTAACTACTTTTTACAAAGAAATTCCACACAATACACTACCGATTTAGTCTACTAATTTTCTAGGTAATCCTACACATATTTCAAAGTATTTGAACTAATAAAAGTCACGTATGAGACCACATAAGACCGATTCTCATGTGTACGTGCATTCATGTTCCAGATGCTTAAACACGCAAGCACTGGCCTGTATAAAAAACACGTATTTCATTACATGGGATGCATTTTTTTGATACGGCCGTAAGTTTAAACACAACATCCGTTTTTCAATTTCCCTGACAAACGAACGTAAACAATGGAATTGCATCGCTTATTGTCCCATGCCGTTTCAAATGCATTGTAGTCTTACCAAGGTCATCACAATAACGAGCCATAAAAGCGATTTTTTTTTAGTTTTCATCAGTTTTCTTGTTGTGATTCATCAACTCTCCGAACAGAAAGCAATTATGACAATGTGTCATTTTATGTGACACATTGTATTACTCTGTATTACAAGATGAGACACCAAGATTTATTAGTAGCTACTTTATTTATACTAGTGCACTTATTGCTAAGATTTATTATAATATAGTCTTTGCAAGATTTATTTTTAGGTTAGATTTTTTGACATGTCATTTTACACTGTCTTTCAATTCACACATTTTATGCAGCATGCTCAATACTATCAACTATGAAAATCTGAAAGATTCCTTAATTAATTGATGACATCAGAGGCCAAGCTTAATATACGTTGGGTGTTTAAAGGAGGTCATCGCACTACACCACTTCCGCATTTGCGAATTAGCGTGTTATGGTAGATTGTAAACTAAAACAAAGCGTGGTTATCCAGAAGTGCCTGAAACTTACACGTGTGCACACAGCACTTTGTGCTGAAACTGGAGCAAAGTTAACGTTCATGCTAGCCATGATTTATGACTGTTTAGCTTAACTCTATTCATGGAATACGATTATGAACAACAGTAAATAAATTTCATTCTGCATAAGGTTTCTTTACAATGGAGAAAAGCTCTAAAAATAATTTGTAAGGATTGGCGTTAAAAAATCTTTGATTAATATTTGAATGATTCATAGTTTGTATTATTGGCTGTTTATTTGCTGTATGGGGCGCCGCACTCTGTCCACATAAGTGCAAATGTTGATACTGATAATAATATGTATGGATTCTATCAGCAATTGTGGACATACTAAGCTTTGCTTAACCCTGATATGTCTACAGTTCAGTATGCAGTTCAATTGTAAAAAAATCACTGTGATTTCACAGTGAACACAGTAATTTTACCGTATTTTTTGTGAATTTGCAGAAATATCTTGTAAAATCACTGTGATAATGCTTGTAATTTCACAGGGGTTTTTATATAGTCACAGGGTCGTTTCGTATGAAAAATACACCAATATATAGCTGGTATTAAATAACCAGCATTTTTTTTTTTATAATTAAGTAACCATATTATTATCGATGTAACGGAAGTTAACGTTAACCGTTAATCGTTAACTTTTGATAAAAAATGGGTTATGTTGAGTATAACCTAATAACAACAGATCTTTCGGTTGCATAAGTTAAAATTGCCTTAGGAATTTTTCAAACTACCCACAGTGGTAACTAAACATTGCGAGATGTAATATTTATAAAAGACATTTAGAAGTCCAACTAAGGTGGTTTCAGTTAGAAGAAAAGCATTTTCAGAAGGTTTCTTCTTAAGTTAAAATTTATATTTTGAAACAATTGGTATTTATTAAAAAATAATAATACTAAAAAATAATTAAGTATTTACTATTACATAATAAATAGGTATACTCGCGGCAAATAAAAACATAAATTTCTGGATGAAATTCGGATCAAATTTCGTTTGGTAGTTACTGAGTTACATGGAAACAAGAAATTTAGGACGTAACATATTTTTTTCCGCGAATGTATACAAAAAGCAACTAAAAACTAAACAATTCATGCACATGCTGTATGTACGGACGCCGTGTCGCACAAAGTAGTACCTAAGTCATACAAAACCAAGTCCGAACATGCACAGAATGTCATTAGCAGTTTGAAATGTTTAATTATGATATTTTCTTATGATATTAATTTAATAGAAATAAAATAATCTATTAACTTTAGAATTTTGAGCATTTCACATATTTTCAAATCTGCCAAAAATACAATAATCCAAGGTACGTAATTATCGTTACCAAAAATGAACAAAATATAACTGATTTTCTTTTTTTGTTGAATCTGAATCTGAAGCAAGAATTTTCAAAGAAATTGTCAGCATTATTCGGACGTACTGTCAAAGTCTGTCAAAACCTACGTGGATGACAGTCATAAAATAATACACTATTAATTTCGCGGTACTTTTACAGTATTTTTCCTGTAGTTTATTACATTGATTTTCTGTTCATTTTGTCTGTGTAGAAACTTATTTGTTTTCCAATTGCTTCAAAAATTGCAATTAATTAGAATACTGCCAGGAAAATTAGAATACTGCAAGGAAAAGGAAAAAATCACAATTCAAATTATAGCTATATTTTTATCACACATTTGTGTGAAAAGGGAACCCCTATTTTTTAACAATTTGAAAAGCTAATGTTTCCATTGAAATAAAACAAAATAACAAACCCGAATAACTTAAACGAAAACCAAAAATTCAAAAACTTGCAGTAGAACAACCATAAACATTATTTATTTCTTTATTTACGGCCTGTATATAGCACAGTCGTAAGCTTTCTCTAGTTTACCGTATAGCGGTGAAAACCGTTATCAACAGTAGTTCTTTAATTGCAAGTCAGTTCTAAGTAACAGAGTACTTATATCGTGCAATATTTAATGTGCCACACAGTAGTTACGTCACACAAGTTTCAAATCCTCGAATATTACTTCAGTTTCTCCTAAGTTGTGTTGACAAAATTGCAATCGTTAGGTAGTACACACTTACTGTGAAGAAAGCGGAAAATTATACAGCGTTTGCCACAAAAATTATGAATTTATTTATATAATCTGCGTTATTATCCAATTAGTTTGATTGCATGATTTTTTTCTTCAGTTTTTAATGAAGGGGTTATTGCTGAAAAGTGATAATGGTAAAGAAGTTAATTGAATGTCATGTTTTCTCTTTTTCACACGTTATAATCAATGTATGATAATTTTCAGTGTCATTTATAAACGTGATGCACGTGCCTCGTGAATGTTTTTAAATTTATTTTAACTCCAATAACTAAGAAAACCTAAGCTGTACCATGCCATGACTTATGAGTGAGTTATGACACACAAACAACCCAATGGAATAACTATAATTATTAAATTTCTATCTCTATACAGTTGCGATGCAAAATTTAATTACAAACATGACTGGCGATTATATTATGCTGGTGTTAACGTGATATTTGAAGCGAGGAATAAACGTTATACAACAGAATAAAGCCGACATTATAGTCAATTGCAGGGACATATTTTACGATAAAATAGCGTAAATAAGTCATTGAACGACCAACGTGGTGAAATCGCTAAAACGGCAAATGCAATAAGGAAATGGGTTGTATTTTATCTAGTTTTGCTAGAACTTTATAAAGGTCTGTTGATTCATGAGCAGAAAACATTTGTTCTCGAAAAGGTGGTACTTTTATTTTCCTAAATTGGTCCAAGGACTTAACTGCTAGATAGAATAATGGAATAGTTTTGAAAGAAGAGGTAAAAATGCAATATACAATGTTCTTTAAGGATATTACTTCTTTATAACTGTAACGTTCAGACTATGTAGTATAGGAAGTGTGGTGGACTCATTCCAGTGGCGTCCGTCGCTTGGAATTGTATCGATGGCATCTTGGCCAATGTCCAACACGAGACAGAACATCTAGACGCCTGGAGTACTGCAGACAATCTAAATTTAACATCTCTGCAGGGGAGTTGACCGCAAATTTCCGAGAAATAACACTTTCGTCCACTTAGTAACATTTCATCTTTTTGCATACCCCAGACTGTCAAGTGTCCCTAAAAATATCCACCTAAGAGGACCTACATAATAATAATTTAAAGTAACAAATGAATATTCTTAAGAAATACGAAATAGCAAATACATAAATTACAATTATTCCGAATGTGTTCTGCTATATACAGTTTTAAGAAGAAGAAACGTAACGTCTCAATAGCTGGTCCTCAAAGTTTAGAAAAAAGACAACCAAATAAAAGTTATAGGAAAAGACTTAAGCCGTTGTAAACATATAGTCTAATAATAAAATTTTCAAATAATAGGTATCGCTGTCGTCATCTCCATGATTTAAAAAATACTGTTTTATGGCAGACCAGTATGATACTATTCTGCAAACTGCCTTGGACAAACTCAAACATATTGTTGGGACATTTCTCATCATCTGAACAACATGCATATTAAAATAATCAACGAAAGTTCAAAACATATTTTTAATTGTTAATTAATATATCAATATTAAGTGTTGATTTCTGACAAGCAAAACTCCTACCTTTAAATATAACCGGTCTTTTTAAAAACCATTTTTGATATTAGATTTGTCTCAGTCTATGATCATCGAGGCAGGATACAATCTTCTGCGTTCGTCGTACACAGAGAGAAATTGTTTAACTCAAATAAATATGCATTGACTCAAAGAATTTTGTTGTTTCAATAGAGGCAAAGAAATATTTATTTGCGGATAAAAAAGGAATTAATTGACATATTTGTTTGGTAGAAAGAACGTTGATTTGTGTCAAACAACTTATGTTTATGAGATTTATTTACTTCAAATAATTATGATTGTGTAAATTTTTTTAAATTAACAAAATTGTTGGTCGAGTTAAAATGCTTAAAATTATTAATTTGTTGAAGGAATTAATAGACAAGAATTTTTCGGAAGACTCGCCATGTGTCACCTCCTTTTTGGAATGTCGCACATCCTCGACCAGTGCTTGGTCTTCCCAACCCAACATATAGTCAATGTTAAGGTAGTAAAGTGTACTCTGATTTGGAATCGCAACTTGAACCTGCAGGCACTGTACTCTATAAGTTCTATACTGTCGATCACGCGGCTTTATACTCTCGATATGTACGAAGTGCGAGGAGAGAGTTTACAGCGCCATCTAACAATACAGTTGGACGACATTAAAAATATATTTATTTGAATCCAAATATGATTTCTTTGGCAACAAAAATATTACTTTAAAGAAAATAAATCTCTTCTTGTGTACAAATATATTTATTTTAATCAAAATATGATTTCTTTGGCGGAAGTAAACCTATTTTTAAGCCAAAGACAAAATATTACTTTAAACGAAATAAATCTCTCCTCCAAATGTTAGAATCAAAATTATATTTCATTGGTGTAAAGAAACGTTTTTTTAAAATCAAAACTAAAATATTACTTTAAAGGAAAGTAATTTTTGTTTGTATCCATATATATTTATTCCAATTAAATAAATATTTCTAATAAATTAATCTCTACAAGCAACTAAACTAGAGTATTCAATGAAGTAAATATTGTTGGCGTCAAAGAAATATGTTTTGACCCAAAAGAATAAAACAAGAAATCTTTTGTATCTGTGACCGCTACAGAATTCCTACTGTATTCACTAGACATGTGACAAAATCTAAAAATGCTACACTTGCTAGGAATTCCAATATTTATGAACAACAACAATATAGATTCTATATACAAATATAGAAATGCTTTCTAATGACAGTTGCGTCTGATTATTGTCTGCTGTAATACATTATAAAATATAATTACATGTTAACTATAAGAGCACAAGTTATTTTCTTCTTAACTTCTCTAGACTTGCACTCTGGAGTATTGTAGTGAGTTGGTAACCATGTTTACAATAGCGACGATTGTGAAACTACTATATCATCGATTAGAAAACTCAACCACAGTCCAGTTTGAATATTTGTCAAATGTAATAAATACGAAATAATAACAGACATGATTGAATTGAGACTGGAGCCTTAACCCAGAAACTTGAATAACTTTTGAATATACAGGTTGATGCATTTGTAAGATGCACCAATTTCCATAGTTTTAATATAGCAACATATAACTTTCTCCTGTTTTTTATGCTCTTTTAAATACAAATTGAACGGTGGAAGCCTCATGTCTCTCAGGTGAGTCGTTCAAATGTTAAAAGACGATTAAATGTTACAAGAAAGCAATTAAGTGATCTTAAAAGGATTTCTACCGTCTCAATAGCTCGTCGTTTTTGAAAATGGCTGAAGCTATAAATGAAATACTTTTGAATATAAACTGTGATTCTTCGTCTAAGTTTGTAGCTTAAGTAATTTCCTAAAACTTTTCTTGGATTTTTTTTTGTGTTATATTCACCATAGGGTAGGGTGACCAACCGTCCCGATTTGGGCGGGACAGTCCCGAATTTCAACAACTCGTCCCGACTTGTTAAGCGTCCCGAATTTTGTCCTGATTTTTGAAAATTTTATCCTTATGTCCAGGATTTTGTAATACAATTCGAATTTCCAAGATATCCATGAACATAAATCAGATCCCCAATTATTATCTGAAAGAAGGGTTTTCTATCAATAACGAATTTTAAGCGCAACCTTAGCGACCATAATAATTATGTGAACACGCGTAGTGAATAGCCGGTTGGTGGGCGACAATCTAGTCCTTGTGACGGTGTACAAACGGTGCATATTGCTTATAATAAAAACTAATCTGACTTAAATAAAAATGCATGTTAGTCTTTTGTGGAATCGTTTGGGCAGGGTAAGATTTAGTGGCCAGGTCGAGTTGGATCATTTTTATTTTTTGATTTTCAAATTGAATCCGTCAACACAATACAAAACATATTTTTGTTATTATCAGATTTCTATTTTACACATTTGGTGGTATTCATAAAATGCGCCATAGCAAATCACAGATATATTGATCCTAATAATTTGGAATGAAAGAGAAAAATATATGTTACCGATTTATTTTATTCTGTTCTTGGGATTTCTTCTATCTAGATTAATTTCTTCCAAAAATATGGAACACAAAGACTGAAAACGCAAATGCACGTTCAGTGACAACTTACAAAAACAAGTTCGTTTTTTTTTTTTAAATTAGTAGGCCTAATTCGCAATCTGAACTAAAATGCAGTTTTACATCGGCGGAGGTCGCCGAAACGATATTGCAAAACATACATCGAATAAACAGAAGCAATGTATGTTCATCGAAATTAGGTACTTGTTTTAGAGCCGTAACAATAGGGGAACCAGGAAAGATTTTGGCTTGCAAACAAGGCACATATGCATACCACTGTCTGTATCACAACCACAATTTTCGATTAGACTGCACGTCAAAACTTCTAATGTAGATGTTTGAAAAGAAGATGTGTCGCGTACGAACTAACACAGAAGCAAGTATAACAAATGTGTTTTATCCTCTAGTAAAGAAAGAGTTGAGAAGAAAGGTGAGGAAATGCAATTTCGTGACTATATTTCCTGACACATCTAGCTAGAGACATAAAAATGTTCCCTCTCCTGATTAGATACTTTGATGTCCAAAAATGTATTCAAATAAATATTTTAAATGTTCACGAAAATATTCGCGAGACGGCTGAAGAATTGTCCAATAAAATTATGGATTGAATTGCAGCAGACAGTACAAATACCAATCTTGGCGGTACAGAACGAAGAGAACAATGTTTTTAAAAAAATAAGAGATCGTCTAGATGGGAAGAATAGAGTAAAGTAATAGTGCAATTTGTAAAAGTTAAAGAAACTTTATTAAATTTTATTATATTTTGTTTTATTTTATATTTATTCTGATATAGGTATGTTTCAATATTTGCATACAGTTTATTTAATGATTATTTTTAGTTAAAAAATACTATCATAATAAAAATATTGTTTTAATTGTGGTACAATTTGTAAAAATTGTAGAATTGTGTTTGATTTATGTTGTGTTGTTTCTTTTTTTGTTTTAACTAGTGAAAGTTAAAGAATGTTTGTTTTATTTATATTGTTATTTCTTAAGCTTCTTATCTTCTATTGAAAGTGAAAACGTATATTATAGGTCATAGTAATCATTTGCTGTTGTCCATTTACCCAATGGTACAATTTGTTTAAAGTTCAGCACGTTTTGTTTAATGTTTTCCACTAACCCAACCCAACCCAACCACGATCCCCAAGCGTCCCGATTTGGCAATTGAAAAAGTTGGTCACCTTACCATAGGGTAGCTCAACATTTCTGGAGAAGCTTATAAAGGTGCTAAAATATACGAGACTCATATCAAATATACGAGAACTGGCAACCTTCATTTTAGCAGACTTGTAGGTGTGGAAAGATAAGATTTTGCATAAAATACTCGTATATTGTGTGCTTTACTTTATGAAAAGAACCTTGATGTTCTGGAGATCGTATAAAAATCACCTACACATCGTTTCTGTTTATATCTGCAGTTGCTCTATCCAAATGTATTACCATTATAGAAACTGCAAATTGAGGTTAAGCACAGCTAAACTTTCGTGAAGAAAATGCCATACGAATATACAATTTCTACTCTACTTAACTCTAAGCACCGATAAAAATGATTTACAGCTAATTATCCATAAAACATGCCAAACTTATGATTTTAATCACAAACGTACACTATTTTATATCTTCTGTATTAACATCTGGTAGAGAGAGCTCTCATCGAGTAGGTCAGTTACTTATTCTTATTATTACCTAAGAATCGGCTGGTAGGTGAGTGAGTCATAGACAGGCCAACTCGGAATTATCAATGAATCGTCGGCAACTGTTTTAGAACACCCACGGGTCACGCTAAGGACTTACTCATCCATACTAGTATCTATCTGGCGAATTTTGACAGCTGTACACTAGATCTTGGTGATTAGTTTCTTGATCGCGTGTTCTTGTATCATGAGGATGGCTAGACAATTCTAGGGCGTAACTATATCAGTTTTGCTTGAATTACTAGTGCTTAAATGGTGTAATGGTTCAGTGTTTAGAAATTATGTGAAATTGAGGAGGAAATTATCATTTGGTATAAGTTCCATTAACTAATTTGCATATAGAAAAACAGTACAACGCACTCGCTATACGCTCGTGCGTTAAAAAGTCTCAATGATTAATCGCTTTTTTTTTAATATACTTGTTGGATAAACTATTTTATTTAATTATTTTGACGAAATTACAGATAAGCGGTAAGTTTGTAGTAAACATCCAGTTCCTAAACATCCAGTTTTATCGATGTTGCAAATGAGGCGCAATTTCTGTAATTTCGTCAAAATAGTTACATAATAAATTGAAGTAGGGAAAATACTGAATAATTTATGTCTATGAAATTTTTTGGTAAGATTAATAGTTTAGTTGCATGAGTAAATTCTATTTGATCGAGATCGGTCGTGTCTGCATTAATATAAAACTAGTTAGCCGGGATTTGACAGATATTTTCGTTCTAATGACAGTAGGTAGTGTATATATTATTATTATTATTATTATTTATTTATTTATATTGATGTCCATTTCGTTAATTTTTCGTTTTTGCTTTGTTTGGTATGTATTTTATCTTTTACTTTTCTTTGTTTTTCTTATTATTAAAAGAACTCCCTGAAAAAGAGCTGTAGAAAATTGAAACCCCAGTAATTATGATTTCTTTTTGTCACCCTAGCCACTTATCATGAATTTCCACAATAAATTCTCGAAAAAATCCGCAACGGTGCTATTAGTGCATAATCTGAAACCACAATAAAACCACAAGGCAATTAATTTGCAACTAATTGCAAATAAAACTAAATATTATACCGATTATATTATCCACAAGGTCACTTTGTTTACATCTAGAGATACGTTTAACTAATTAGCGTTGTAGTTAAAATATTTAAAAAAAACAAAGGCATCACAAAATAAACCGTAACAGAAAAGTTGTTAGTACAACAGAATTATTGTTTATTAAGAATGTTGTCATACATAATGGGTACCCTGAGAAAATAGTTGATAGAATGATTAAGAAGCAGAATCAAAAAATGTATGTAAATCAAATATCTACTTTAAATACTTTGTCTGTAGAAAAGAAGAAATATGTTAAAATACCGTTCGATTGTGCATATACAAGGGGTTTGAGAAGTATTTTTACATCACAAAGTCTCTGCATCGCATATTCGACTCATAATAACACAAAAAACCTTCTTGGAAACCCAAAGGATAAGGTAGATGTACTTGATAAATCTGGTATATATTGTATCAAATGTCATGACTGTGAAAAAGAATACGTAGGCCAGACTAGAAAAACAATTTTAACTAGGTTCAAAGAACATGTAGCTCATTTTAAATATAATCGTTTTGAAAAATCTAGTGTGGCTCAACATATTTTAGACACAGGTCATAAAGTAGTTGTAGATGATTTAAAACTTGTAAAAGCTGTCAAATGATAGGGAACTAAACAGCTTGGAAAGTATCTTTATTCACTTGAATAGAGAAAAATTAATAAATTCAGACAGGGGTCCTATACCTAGTTCGCCATTGTTTGACCTGCTTTAATTAAAACATGTTTTTTACGCTTCAATGATCAAAATTCACTGAGGTGTGACCAACAAATGGGTATATATAGGATAATTTTTAACATGGACGTCACTTCCACTAGTGATTTGCTTGGACAATATCCAGTAAAGATACTATGAAGTGCTAATCTCTCTTTTCTTTTTTTTAGTTTATACTGAAGATGGCAACTTAGTTGCTGAAATACGTATTTAGGTTTCTAAAATACTTGTTGTGGTTAGGGGTTTATATTTTATTAGTACAACAGAAAAAAAAATGAGAACAAAAACAATTTTAAGTGCATCTGCAAGGATGAAGTGATGCAATGTTGAAAGTACTTTTCGCCAAAGTAATGATCGCACCCATGCAAAAGGTACCGAAATTGAGGTTCAGGTGTGGCAATTTGGTCACTTAAAATGTGTGTCGAAATGAAAGTGAAACAGCGCTGTAGGTACAAAAAGGAGACCAGTTTTAGTCATTTATGTGTGCGGCAATGAATGTCCCTGGTAATAATAGCAACTATTGTGCCATAAACAATAATACACAGTAATAGAATACATATGTTGGCTAATAGGAAATCATTCGCATTTGCTTTTAGTTTTGATTTCGATCACTCTCAATGTAGTATTGGGTTTAAAAATTTTGTTTTGTTAGGATTTTTTTTGCTGAATACCGGGATCCGGTTGTCCGGTATTAAAAACCGGTATTGATGTAAAAACATATTTGAAGATTCAAGGGCAATATTATAAAAAATTGTTTTTCTTTTTAAATCAACACGAGATATCACAAAATAACGTAAATCGCCCTGCATAATAATATATGTTTCTAAAAATACCAAGTCGGCATCTTGTGATGTCACAATATCTACATACAGTGTGTCCGCGAAAGTCCGCACCATATGGAAAACTTTTTTATTGTGTATTTCTCGGAAAATTTTATTCTTTGTAAAAGTTGGCGGCTCGTATAAAAGTAAACCTGCAACAGTCAAATATGTTACTTCCGCTCCATACACCGAGCGATCCAGAATATATGAATTTGTGATAAGAGTAAAGTACCTTTATTTTCATTATTATCGATAAACGTTATTTGGAAATGTTGTTTAGAAGTAAAAATTATATTCAAATATGAACTTAGAGCCCGTTTTCTTAATTATTACTCTTGTGGCAAATATTAATAAATGCCAGTGATACTAAAAGGTTCTTTTTAATCTATTTTTTAGAAATTTCAATAAATTTTTTTATATTTTTGTTATTTTGGTATGATAACTAATGTTTATATAGAACTAGCGTATCTGTCAGTGGTGGTGATATTGTTAGGGTTGTTAAGGGGGTCTTCCACTTTGTTGGTATTTAAAAATCAATTTTTATTTATTTTTTTATTTATTTATTTTTTTAGAAGGTCTCGGAATTGTTCCTGTAAGATGGTCATCTATTCGTTCACTTTTAAGCAGATCGTCACGTGATCATCTCGACCGTTTCGGTATTTACTAAAGTTCTTGTAATTTCGGTCGCGATTTCCCAAAAGTAGTGTTTTTCCAACCGGTAACCATGTTTTTGGAAAATGTATTTCATATATCAGGATGATTCCTTGTTTTTTTTTTGTTCAGCACACATCTTGTTTTCGTTCGATCGTTCACTTTGTTAATTTTATGTTTTATTGCATTTTTACAGCGTTCTATATCGCGAAAAGAACGGCAAAAACGGTACTTTTTTTGGGACATACGACTTCCATTTTGACAAAAATCAAAATATTGAGAAACTGAACGACTGATAGCGAACGAAATAACAATTAAGAAAAGGTTACACTTTTTTAGTATAAAAAATGACGTGCACACGTGTAATCGTGATTACCGTTTCACAATGGTTGCACAAAAGCGCGCACAAAGTGATCTGCAAGGTCACCGAGGTTATCACAATAATTTTGAAATTGTTACATTTATACATCGATATCAACACAAAAGAATAAAAAAGACTTTGTATAAAAAAATTGTGTAAGGTTCCTTCATTATCATTTTTTTGTTTTTCAAATGTTGTTGTTAAATTGTAGATGTGATAAAATATTTTATTTTATTTAAACAAAAGATGAAATTATGCGAGAAAACAGTACTTTAGGTAAATACTTAACTGGTCTAATTGTTAATGTAGGTGCAGAAGCACTTATTGATAGAAGAATCAATTTTTTATGAAGAATACTACTTATGTATGCAATGGTTTGTACTTTTTTTGTGCAGAACGATGCGTAGAATTCAAAAACTAATTAGTGCAATCACAAGGAAAATGTTTTTGTAAATCAATTAGCAATAGCGAATCGCCTAGAACAAGGTAGCAATTTTATTATAGGCTATTCACTGTGCGAATGTTTCATAACAGATTACAAAACATCTACTAGCATCTGCCCACCTAGATATTATACCACAAACTATGTATTTCTAGAACAATTTATTAAGTATGTATTTACTGCTTGTACACCGAGCGAATGTAATGAAAACCAGACTTTATGTCGCAATCTGCGCACCATAATAAAGAATATCAAACACTAACATCCTGCCTGTATGATTATGTATCTTGAGTCTGGACTGTATGCTGTGCATGAGCACCTGGACTTCTGAGCGCGTGCTCTTAATTCGGAAGCTGAACTCTACAGCCCCATGGTTATTTATATTGCAGTGGCAGCTGCGTCAGATCAAGGGCCAGCGTTAAATTGGTCTTGCACAGTGTGTACCACGTCGTAAAATGGGCTTAATGAGCTTTATTACATGGGAAGGTGTTACGAATGACTGTAGCGTATTGTACAATTATGTACGTATATCGTGTTGGTCCGTAAATAGAAGAAACGTGTTTTGGTGTAAGTATATAGGATTTCATATCATTGGTAAAAGTAGTAACATTTGAAAAGAAGAAATATAAGAAAAATGGGTTAAAAAAGAAACAATTATTTTTGTTTGTCATCGAGAGCACCTTTCAACTTTGTATGGTACTTGTAACCTCTCACTTTGTATAGCACTTGGACCAGAAGATTGAAAAAAATGCGGTCAAAAGTTTATAAAAGAGAATGTCAAAGTAATGTTCTAATGCAAAGTCTTTTCTAGTCTAGTTTACTCTTCTAAATCGAATAGTTGGGTAAAAATCACGCGTTCGACGAGTGTCTCGCCGTAAACCGCTTTATTTGTTCGCGTTCGCGTCGATCCATGCAATGTCGGTCTATTGACGCGGCTCAAAGGGTTTTTTGTGTGCACCCGAAGGGATTATTTACGACAGGGTCTGATTTATGACATCAAGCATGTGCGGTGCATCAATGCAACCCGAAAAATAGATAACGAATGGAATAAATTATTTACTATTGAAATAAAAAGATCACAAAATATTGTTATTTCATTATTCCGGTTAGGTTTTATCGGTTTTTTTTTAAATCTATAGCGCCATTGGCGTGGGGCTACAAAATAGTGTAAACTAGGTATCTTCATCTCCCGAGTCTTAAGAAAACTTAACCATTCTCGTAATTTTGGAGTCTATGGAATCTGATTTGTTGGGATTTTTAGAATTCAAAATGGCTGATCGAATATGGCGACCAATCATGTAATTAATTGACGGATTTATATAAAAATTAAAGCATGTGATATATGAAGGTTCCTGATTCCAAATCTGTTGTCAGATGTATAAAATTGAAAATGGCGGAGCCAATATGGCGACTAAACGTGTAAGGATTAATGATAAATTAATGTCAATTTGCAACTTTTCTTTTCCTATTTCCTGTAACATAATTATGCAGCTCTCTGATTTCAACACTTATGTCAGTTAAAAATCCAAATTTTGCAAATTCAATCTGACGACGTATAAAATACTAATAATTCAGATAGTATCAAATTATTTTAAACGTTTAATGACAAGAAATACCAGGTAACTAGGTCCACAAAACATGGGAATACAATCATTATAAATTTATATAAAAAGTTTGTTTTTAAAAAGCCCGGAAATCTGTCCACATACATAATTTCAACGCGATTGGACTAGTTTTCCAAATTAAATTTTTTTCCCAAATCCTGGAAAATTTTAAAATTAATCTCCCACATGCAAAATTGCAACTCAACTGTACATATTTTCCTAATTTTGAAACTTTTGTCAAGTTTTCGAAAATGTTTCCAAACTTTTTTAATGCTTCGTGTATTGTCACCGGAAATCTGTCCAAATGCAAAAATTCAACTCGATTGGCCACTGGGAAGTAGGAAAAATATCGATTACAAGATTTGAACGTAACAAACAGACAAACAACCAAACAGACACACAAACAAACAACGAGTGAAGCCAATATAAGCGCAGTAATTGTCCCTGAATATTATATAACTTTGTAATTATATTTTGTACAAAAAAAAATTATAAACTGCTATCATACGGACATTAGTTTGTTCCACTGTATACGGCACTACCGTAATGCGATAGAGCGTACCGTGATATCGACAACTGGTACATTTTTCGTTCGCAATAAAAACGCAATTTTTCATGCGTTACCAACCGCAGACGAACACATCTGATACAAAAACTCAATAAAGAGACTAATTAGCTAATAAAACAAAAACGTGCATTTTGAACAGGTTTAACTTTATTTGCGATTATCTGCGTAACTAGAAACGGACAACTGGTCCCTTTTCACCTCAACGCACAGAAATACAAACCTCACACCTTCTAGTTTGTTTTCTCATTGCATTTCCTAATTTAGTAGTTTCGCCACATCGTTCAATGTTTACGCGATTTTACCCTGTAAATGTTTTCCTACATCTAGCAATAATGGCGTCTTTATTTGTCGAGTATACAAGTTTAATTTACGCTTAATAGAATCTACGATAACAAGCAATTAACTCATGGTGTCACGCCTGTAATTGAATTTTCCAATTACTGGGAATACCTATTCCAATAAATTTAATCGTCATTCAAAAAACGCTATATAGCAGAAAATATCATAGTATTAGGCATAATTTTTTTTATATATAATTGACATGGAATGGAGAAACCGTCCTAGTGATTTTGAGCTTTGGAATAACCCTATTAGAATTGACAATTCATACCAATGGACAGTGGGCTAGTTGGCCTGAAAACCTGGCCAAAATTATTTTTTCACCTAAAAGGGCTTTAGATGTGTTGCTTTATTTATGTATAACATTTTAACCTTCATACTAAGAATGTGAAGGTTAATAACGTAATAAATACAATAAAACAGTACAAAATAGGAAAAAGCAAACTGTATTAAAAATTGTTCTTCACTGCACTACACCTATTGGAAATTAATTACTGCTACGACATTTGTCATCAATATTTTTTGTGATTTTATTTCTATTATGTTTTACTGAGTTGAACAATACATGTCGTTTTTGTGTTATATGAGATAATCTTTTTGGGTCTGTTATGTCGTAAGAAAATCCTGAAAAAAGTTTTATTTTTAAAGACCAGTGGTAGAGGAAGAAAATGAAAGTTTACACCAGTCGATATTGTGTATTGAAACGGTACATATGCTATTATTCATGCTGTTTTCCGTTCGATGCATTCGCTTTAAGACGTGATAGTAGAGGCAATTAAGAACCTATTTTACCATATTT
Source organism: Melinopterus prodromus (assembly GCA_964023965.1). NCBI lineage: Eukaryota > Metazoa > Arthropoda > Insecta > Coleoptera > Scarabaeidae > Melinopterus > Melinopterus prodromus. The sequence continues at coordinate 69,613,374 of OZ030392.1, forward strand.
ATCACTATAAAATCTATTATTTATAGTATTATTTCAAAATTGTCTAATATGTATACTTATTGTTTCCATGAAAACTTTCGAAATTCGATCATGCTTCAAGCTGAAACGGTCGTTTTTTAGTGGTATGACCCTAATACGCATGTTTTGAACACGCATTCGCATTCCGCATAAACACATTTATCGAAAACGCCTAACCAATTTCTATTCACAAAGTACTATTGTCTCTCCTCAAGAAGAATCCAATTTCAACCAGTGAACTGTGTATGCGAGTAGGTGCTTTCGATGTATTTTCTTGCCTTGAATATGAATCCAATTGGCTTCAAGCAACCAATTTCCAAGAAATGCATATACAAGTACAAAGTTTAAGGTTTTTTTGGATGCTTTTTAAGACTCTAGGTCATCGGGGTTGTTTGCTATACATGGACATAAAGTTGTCAATATTTTGATAACCGTAACCATTTGTATATAGCTAAATATGGTTAAATATGTTCTAAATTACCTCTACTATCACGGTATCGAGAAATTGCACCAAATTACATATAAGCCGGTACATCCATTTTTGGATTTTCCTTTACAACGTATTAGAAATAAAATCACAAAAACCGCATCCGCACCTATCCGCAGCAGATTTTCCAGTAGTTGTAATGTCAAATATGTATACTATAATTTGAACCACTTTTAAAAGCTTAACAAAGCTAAACACTAAACTAAAACACTCAAGTTCTGCATAAAACTGTTTTTTTATAACAGCGAATGATCTCGGCCCTGCAATAAACAAAATTGTGGGTAAATTTTAATAAAAATAATGTCGAATGAACAAACTTCATTAACTTATGTGCAGCTATGTTCACCCATCGTAAAATATAACTTTTGGCTGACGAGGACACGTGGCTCAGGGCTCAGGTGAAAAAATATCGCCGCCTTTTAATACATCGGTCTTTTACCTATCCCAGAAACTGGTTTACTTTTTGGAATGTAACAATTTAGAAATTTGATTTATGGCCAGCGTTTTGGGTCTAATACCCCAATGTGCAATGCAAGAAAACTACATGTAGTAAAACTTAAAATATGTAATAGATCTAAAACCATTGCATCTTAAGCCTAAATTACAGCTCCCTATTTGTCCTATCTTCGTCCTCTTTCATCATCTGCCGCATCACTGTAAAATACAAATCCCTTATCGACGCCCACGACCTACAACAACAAAATGTAAAATTCAAGCATGCCCTAGGACCCATACTACTTAAGGTACTCCTGTGTGTACTTCAGAACGTATCTGAACACATCAGCAAGCATTGTTAAGCCACAGATCAGACAGAAGATCCCAACAGTCAGGCTAGCAGCCATATTTTCCTCCGTTTCCAATTCAGTATTCATACTTTTATGGTGACAATAATATACCAGCGCCACAGAAGAACCTGCTACGTTATACCCCATCCCAACGACCAATAAAATAATTTCCATGACTTCGTTGGGTCTGTCCAAAAGATAAGTAGCTATAAATGCTGCTGATATTATGAAATACGATGTTACTGCAACTGCTAGAGTGTGAAATCTCAGGCGATCTGAATGCTTGAATTGGGAGAATGTGTTCTCGTCGCCGTACATCACCAATAGGGCTGTCAAACTGCAGAAACACTGGATTACTTTGAAGAGGAAGCCCCAGTTTTTCGGAACGGACTGTTTGCAGTAATCACTCATACGTGTAAACATGGTTATCTTCGAGAAGATTTGACGTTTTATTGGTAATGTTGTCTGTCAAAATATAACCTAAAATAATATAGTGTCAATTGTAGTATATGGAGTTTTTCCCCATAGAGTACAACAATCCATAATTGGCAATAATCAGGGATGTTAAATTACGGTAATTAATTTTTTTCGTAAATTATTACCGTTGAAATTAAAATTAGTAATTTCAAATATTAAATTACCACGTAAATAAAAATAAAAAATGGTAAATTACGTTGGCTTAAATTACCGAGTAATTAAAAATTCAAAATGGTAAATTACGCTGGTTTAAATTACCGGGTAATTAAAAATTTTTGGGAAAACTCAAGATTAAAGTTATACGACTTGTAGAGGCATTTTCAAGGAAGAATTGGACGTATCATACATTAGGATTTGACGCTCCCAACCCGCTCCCACAGTGCCATAACAACTACCCTAAAATGAAAAAAAAAAAAATGCATTCTTCGGAAAATTAACAGTTTTAATCATTTTACTCTCTTTTTTCTCATAGAAATAATTCGTATAAGTCTAGGGGAATGGTTATAAACATTTGTCAGTTAATTACCATTTGTTTAAACGAATTCTATTTAATAAAATTATAAACCCCTAACCACAACAAGTATTTTAGAAACCTAAATGCGTATTTCAGCAACTATGTTGCCATCTTCAGTAGAACCTAAAAAGAGGAAAAGAGAGATTAGCACTTCATAGTATCTTTACTGAATATTGTCCAAGCAAATCACTAGTGGAAGTGATTCAGTGAATTTTGATCATCGAAGCGTAAAAATTAAGTTTTAATTAAAGCAGGTCAAACAATGGCGAACTAGGTATAGGACCCCTGTCTGAATTTATTAATTTATCTCTATTCAAGTGAATAAAGATACTTTCCAAGCTGTTTAGTTCCCTATTATTTGACACAGCTTTTACAAGTTTTAAGTCATCTACAACTACTTTATGACCCGTGTCTAAAATATGTTGAGCCACACTAGATTTTTCAAAACGATTATATTTAAAATGAGCTACATGTTCTTTGAACCTAGTTAAAATTGTTCTTCTAGTCTGGCCTACGTATTCTTTTTCACAGTCATGACATTTGATACAATATATACCAGATTTATCAAGTACATCTACCTTATCCTTTGGGTTTCCAAGAAGGTTTTTTTTATGCTATTATGAGTCGAATATGCTATACAGAGATTTTGTGATGTAAAAATACTTCTCAAACCCCTTGTATATGCACAATCGAACGGTATTTTAACATATTTCTTCTTTTCTACAGACAAAGTATTTAAAGTAGATATTTGATTTACATACATTTTTTGATTCTGCTTCTTAATCTTTCTATCAACTATTTTCTCAGGGTACCCATTATGTATGACAACATTCTTAATAAACAATAATTCTTGCTGATATCTATCTGGAAATGGAAATTTCAATAACCTATTTACTAAACAACTAATAAAAGACAATTTTTGTTGAAAAGGATGCTGCGAATCATTAGAGATAAACCTGATTGTGTTAGTATCTTTCCGATACACGTCAATTTCTATTATATTTTTGCTATTCCTGACTACCAGAGTATCTAAAAATGGAAGTTGGCCGTTAACTTCTTGTTCTACAGTAAAGTTAATGGTGTTGAATTTCAGAATTCTATTTGTTTAAATTGTTCGTTTTTCTCGAAAATCCGAATGAATTCTGTTTTTTGAGATCGAAATGGCAGTTTATCATCTTAGAGTTATATTATTCATTTAAAAATGTCTTAACAAATTCCTTAAACAAAGTGACATCATTTATATTTGGGATGGTTTTCAATATTTCATCAAATTAAAGTACAGGGAACACTTTCCAAACAGCAACAAATTAACATTATCTTGACATACAGTGGTAGGAAATCAGAATAAGAAATTGAGAAAGAAATGTGATTAATAAAATTTGCGACTTTAAGAAAATTTAATATTAAAAAAAATTTAACTCCCAATTTCCCTAAAAAAAATTAATCGAATCAAACTTTTTCGAATAAATGATATTGAAAACGAACAATATTTTATTATTTAAACAATGGAAATCATCCCAAAATATAAATGATAACACGGGATATCTTGAACATCAAATTTGATTGTGTTAGTATCTTTCCGATACACGGCAAACAAGCATAGCAAACAACGTCAAGGATTCTGTGAATCTTGACTTAACATTTAAATTAATATGAACAAATTTAGGAAACAAACATTGATTTTTGGATTTCTTTAGAAATGAAATATCTGCACCTATTTTACAAATCTTAGTACTAAGTGAACTATATCTATTTGAAAACAATTTTGAGACATACAAAGGGCAGTCAATCTTACATATTCATCTATTTCTGACGGGTCAAAGTTGTTATTGCTCAATAATTCCCTAAGAAACTCAGTCACATAAAATTTGTTTAAACAAAAGGAAATCAAGTGACAAATGTTTATAAACATCCCACTAGACTTATAATAATGATTTCTACGAGAAAAGAAGAGAATGAAATAATTAGAAGGGTAAATTTTCTGAAGAATCTATAATTTTTTTTTTCATTTAAAGGTAGTTTTTAGGGCACTGTGGGGGTGGGTTGGGGGCATCAAATCCATATGTATGATAGGTCAAATTCTTCCTTGGAAAGTCCTCTATAAGTCCTATAACTTTAGTCTTAAGTTTTCCCAAACCCCGAATAATTATTCAAAAAATACCAAAAAAAGTCCCATACTTTTCCTTATGTAAATTTGAGGTCTCGACAGGCACCTTGCTTTCTAAATTAAAATAGCCAATTTGAACCACAGTATGCGAAATATATCTTTTTGTTATATCTGTCTATCTACCGCATTATTCACATAAACAAAGACGGGATCAGGGTTGCCACAATAAGGAATATCGATAAGTGCGTGCTTGGTTATTGGCATTGAACCAAAACATCGCTCTTTGTGTCTTTTTCTAAACAACTGACGGACTATTCTGTATTGGACTTTGCCAAAAATAATATTTGAGCGGTGAAACATATTACAGCTACATATCTATATATCTTACAACTTACAGTCAAATTCAAGAAAATAGGAGCAAAATTTTGCGAAAAATTATATTGAAATAGTTCGTACGAAACTTACGCAATACACTAGTAGGAAAATAAAGATAAATTTCGCTCAGTCAAAACTGGTTTTAACCTTGATTTGCAAGTGACTGCCTTGCAAAATATAAACACATGCACCTTTTATCTATGAAAAAGATAACAATAAACGGAAGTGTGTTTTATCCTTAGATAAAAGAAAGACAAACACACATAATAACAACATATGCAATGCAAAACATCGATTATTTGTTACTTGGAAATAACAGCATGTCAAGCAAAATACACCAGCGGTTTGGAAAGTTGTTGTTTATTTATCATTGTGTAATTTTTTTTGACGATCGTGTGTTGTAGATTTTGCGTTGTCGTCAGTATTTTATTTTTGCTACATTCGTTGAACTTGTGCACTGCGAGATGTTATTTTATCTGAAGCAAAAAGAGCAGTTGCTTAATTGGGTGTATCTGGTTTATGGTTGTACATATACTTCATGACGCGTTTCTATTTTTTGCTTCTTTTGTTACAGCTGAACAACATCCGGCTCCAGACTTCACCAAGCACACACTTATCAAACCTAGGATATACCACGGCAGGGAAAAACGACAAATATCGTCGACAAAGGAAGAGGTAAAAAAAATTAGTAACACTTTAAAGTTTAAGTCAAAAATAAATTGTCGACGATTTTGTCAGGTATGAAGGAAAAATAAGGACAAAATAATGTAGAAATTTGACAAGGGATTGTTGCTACAACTTGTGCTACAACTACAAATTTAAGTTTAAGTTTTTTTATGACAGTTGTACGCACGTATAGGTTAGAAACATAAGTCATAATTCTAATTTTCCTTTTGAGCTTTAAACGTCACTTTGGTCGGTAATAAGGTAAACTGTAGAAACAAGCACCTGACTTACCTGTCATCTATAGATTATTTTCCTACTGGGCATACTTGGCATACGTCAAATATTTCTCTAACTAATATAACCAACAAATTGGACTTTTTTTTGTCAACATGAGTGACGTGGACGCTTCATTGCAGTTTACAGCCTTCTCTATATCTTCGAGAGGAGTATCTTTCTTCATGCATCACCATGCAGCGGTTGACCTCGAGCGTGGAGTCAAATGTCACTTCCTTTACTCCTTATTGTTTTTGTTTATCGGCAACAAGTCAACCGTATAGCTTCTGTCTCTCAATGTTGCACAATGTAGTCTACTATAGATAGGCTTACCATACATCCCTAACTCATCTAGCTTTGAAACTTGCAAATGGTAGAATTTTGGAAATCTAAAAAGGCCTCAAGTCGTATGTTCTTTGCCAAGAAAAATGCTTTCGTTTTACTACTTTTCGATACTTACTGAGAGATAAACAAAATAATGATGATTTAGGGGTAACAACTCCGTTGCTAACAGGCAACAGAGCGACTACCCGATTAGTATTGTAACAATATTAAGTATCGACAGCCAAAGAAACACAAAGTTGATTGCTGAAAATTGTTTATAACGTTTTCAAAATTACTGAACGACGATATTCCATACGTGAAAATGTAGACTACCTATCTCAATAAGTTAGTCACTATTTCCCGTTCTGTAGCAAACAACCTTTAAATCGCAACAATTTGCATATACTTTCTACGCAAGCTTTCAGATATACTACGAAAAACGCTACAGAAAAATTGTTATTACTTTTACGAAAATTAAATGTATAGGAAATGAAAAAAAAATACATATCTTTGCTTCATATGACAAATTCATAGGTAATTAATCGTTGTATTTACTCATTTACGCTGAGATTTTTTTTTGTGGCATACAACCCCTAAATCACGGTAATTTTGTCTACTACTTATTTGAGTATTGCGGTACAAATTATATATTTTTACAACAGAAAAATGTTTATAACTTTTTCTTTTAGGCCAAATTGTAGGTAATTGATTGGGATTATACTTTAAACGATTACATTAAAAGCTGAAAAGCCTCCACATTACGATATTATGTACGACACCAAGACGAGGGAGTTGATATTTTGGTTGGCTGTGAACACAACATGTTTATAACTTTTTCAAAAATTATTGTATAACTTTCCACCATATACTAAATTATAGGTAATTAGATGCGTTAGGCATATTCATGAATGCAAAATGTTTTGCTCTGAGGTGAAGAACCCCTAAATAACGATATTGTACTATGTTGTGTGGCATCAACTGAACATTATTTTGTTCTGCTTTAGCAAAATGTTATCACTTTTCTAAATGTAGTTCTATAATTTTCTGTCAAGCGTCATATTGAAGATCAGTAATGGGGGTTAAATCCATTGGTAGTCGATTTCGGAACATTTTGTAAATACATGTTATGATTGTTACCATACACAATTTAATAATCTAACAAATATGAATATTTATAAAAAAATAACGTCAATTTTTTCCAACGGCTTCCGAGATGACCCACTATTTCTGTCTTATTTAACACCAATATTAACAGCAATATTGTTCTGCAAAATTAAATTTGTGGAATGCTTCAGTAGTTTTTTTTTTATTTGACTATAGAAGATATTATAATATTAAATGTACATTTAGCGAAAAATACGAGAGTTTCAATGAATAATTACACTTATTCCAGTTTTTCTTTTGTCACAATATTTTATATGGACATTTCAAAGCGCTTTTTGTTTGTAGATGACGAACCGGGAACGTCTCCATCACGCCTTAGATTTGCGTTACGCAGACTTCTTGGTTTGGAATCTATGAAAACAAAATTGAAACGATATCCCACATCTCTTGTGACAAAATCAGTGTCACCATCACGTCTTATCTGTGCACAGTAATTTTTGCTGTTTTGTGTTGAAATATATGCATTATTTGGTATTCAAATTTACTTTTGTGGGAAGGTCCCAATTGTTGATAATTTTGGTATATCTGATGTTCGGATTATATAAAAGACGAAATCCATAATTTCGTGAAATTTCGTAATTATGGTAAGCCTAACTATAAAGTATGTACATAATGTTTCAAAAATTTATGGAATTCAGGACGTAATGCATAAAAAAACTTAAAAATACATATACACAAAACAACGTGAGGTGTTATACTTCGGTTGTTTTTTGATATTCTGGATCGCATATGGCCTCACTCTCAGTATTCGTGTGCAGTAAATTTGCATTAAAATGATAGGTTGGACGGAATTCACGCTGAATTTAATGAGATTTATAACGTGTAGAACAAGTTTACGGAATTCAAGACCTTCTGCTTCCTGAGCGTGCTTCTTATAGCCTCCCAACAGGTATAAAATTCAGATCATGAACGCAATTACATTTAATTTTTAACTGATGGCCATTTCAACCGTAAATAAATATTTTTTACAGTAACGTTTCTCTCCATTTTTGGTAAAGTATTGTTTTTAATAATTCGTTGCATAATGGATAACAGAATTTTATTTTTGTTTCTTTTTTAGTGGTTTTATAATCATTTTTATATAAACGTTCTTATAACTTATTGTTTGTTTTTTTTTTTGTACATATACAGTAAAGTTTACAATAGTATGTAGGTTGCCGAATCTTTTGTTGTGTATGTATAACATGTAATTGTGCCAACCTGGTAAAAGAAAATTATAGCAACTAGATCGACACAACTTTCAATTTAAATGAAATTTCACGTGCTGTGTGGCGGTTTTTAATGCGCCTAAAAAGTAGCGTTAAATTACATTTAACATCCGCGTTGTGCGTTTGTTTCCAACTGGTGTTACCGCAAAACCGTTAAAATAAAAAAAAATGAATTATTCTAACGGTGTCGGTGGTAATGTTTTTTTTTTGCCGAGCCTACAAAATAAATTGTTATTCTTCACGCGGTTGGTTGTTGTTTTAATTTTGCAATCGTTTTATATATTGTATACATTAAGACTGGGAGTATGTATTGAAAAACTGCCAAAATTGTATGTCTTTTACTATAGAACAAAAAGATATTTCTACTAATAATTTTGTCCAAATATATATATGGTCAGTATTACCTAGATTTATTAGTTTAGTCACAAATCACAAATTTCTAGTTCTAATATTTCGTTTTATGTTTTTGTTTTCAGAGTGGAGAACATGCTCACTACCTGCAAATACACTATGATCTCAAGGGAAAGCAATACATCTTGGACTTGAAACTAAACAGGGACCTTATACCTAAAACTTTCTTCCATAGGATTCAAGACAAAGGGAAAGATAAAGTCAGGAAGCCTTCAATACAGGTTGGTACACATCTACAATATATAAACTCATTTAGGACATTTGTATTTGCCGTGTTATTACATTAGTTTTAATCATTTTTTTGGGGATCGGTCACAAATAAAATACTTAATCAACAGGGTTTTTCGAAAATCTACAATAATTAGTAATGTATTACATAAAGAATATAACAAATACACAATAAACTACAAGAATACATGAAACTTAACAATAAGTATAAGTATAATATATGTTATTTTTTTGGGAACCATTATTTAAGAATATTAAACAATTTTATTCAATTTTCGTATACAAATTTTTTCTGTAAAATTTGTTTAATGCCAAGACTATCAATTTTTGTATTAATCGAATGATATGAGAAAAAATTAATATATCTACCCGAATTTGTAACTTTTTTTAAGCAATCTAAAAGCAAGCTTCCCTAATAATATTAATATCTAAAAAGGAAACACTAAAATTAATCCCTTTTTTGACAGTGAACTGAATATTTTGGTTAAAACTAATAAGACAATCTAATGGGCTAATATCATCTAAAAATGTATCTATAATAATTTTTGCCAAAATGTGACAAATTGGAGAACCCACAGGAGTTCCATCAATTTGGGAAAAAAATACACCATCAAACGAAAAATAATAATTATTAAAAATTAATCCAATCATGGTAAAAAATGAAATTTCACTCAAGTTTGTATTGTTTGATCAATTGCCAATCCTTCTTTAGCACTTCTAAACATTAACAACAAAGTTCTTGGAATGTTAGTAAAAATGTTAGTATGAAGAATGAAATGTTAGTATGTTAGTATGTTATGAATGTTAGTAAAGAATTGTGTTTCGACCAAAAAATGCCGCGGTATATTGCCGCGGTATATCGCTCATTGTTGCTTCTTCACATATCCTTTGAGGACTTAAGGTCTCCAGACGCGAAACTCCCACGAAGAGTACATCTATGATTTGTTTTTTAGTTATATAGGATTTAAAATTCATTGACTCATATTAAATCGTCTCGTACAAACAAACAAACAAACATACAACATCAGCACCCGTTTTTACTACTTGAACAAGATCAGATTTTTTACTTTATCATACGCAGTATGATGAAGTATTGTAATCGTGACGAAAAAAAAAATTGAGATTTTATCGGAAATAGGTCTTTATGGGTCCCCTGAACATTTTTGACCAAGGTACAAAAAAATGTCTGTGTGTGTGTGTGTGTGTGTGTGTGTGTGTGTGTGTGTGTGTGTGTGTGTGTGTGTGTGTGTGTGTGTGTGTGTGTGTGTGTGTGTGTGTGTGTGTGTGTGTGTGTGTGTGTGTGTGTGTGTGTGTGTGTATGTCTGTGTGTGTGTAAACGATTTTTGTGGCGACGATTCCGGAGAAACTACTAAAGGTATCGGGCCGAAAGTTCATATTTAGAAGTTTTATGACCATACTTAGAGCTGAAAAGCTTTTGGTTCAAAAAGGTCCAAAGGAACTGGCTATTTACTCTTAGCATTTTTCAACGATTTCGCAAATGAGCCGTCATTTCTGTAATTTCATCAAAAAAGATAAATAATAAATTAAAGTCGAAGAAATTTTGTATAATTTATGTCTATAACATTTTTTGGTAAAATTAATAGTTTAGCTGCAGGAGCAATTTCTATTTGATCGAAATCGTGTCTGCATTAATACTAAGTAGCCAGGATATTTTGAAGCTTTTGACAGTATTCGGAACGTCACCGTTTGCGAAACGTCAATTCAACACGCAAATGCATGGAGAATTGCCATGACGAGCTAGGTGAAACAATATTGAAACAATATTGAAAAACAATATTTCGAGTGCGGATAGCAATGTTATGTTTTTGCGAATAAATACAAGAAAGATTGTAAGACGGTATGTTAACCTTAAAACTTATTTGGAATATTGAGCATAATTCTTTATGAACTTTTGTAGTTAGCACTGAAGACGGCGTAAAACTTGAAAATATAGTATGCTAGAAGCCAATATAATATATTAATCATCAGAACCAGAACCTTTTCACTTTATCATCCGTAGTATGACAACACTCCATATTTAGAAGCTTTCTGTTGAACCAAGGGTCCAAAGGAACTGGAGGTTTAGTCTTAGCATTTTTGAAAGACATTGCAAATAAGCTGCTATATCTGGAATTTCGTCGAGATAGTTAAATAATAAATTAAAGTAGAGGAAATCTGAATAATTTATGACTATGACATTTTATGGTAAAATTAATAGTTTAGCTACATGAGCAAATTCTATTTCATCGAGATCGCTCTTACTGCATATAAACTAGTTAGCCAGGATTTGTCAGATATTGTGATTCTAATGACAGTAGGTAGTATCAAATGCTGATGTTTTGACATTACCTACTGTAAATATAATCAAAATATCTCTAGTCTAGTTCTAGTAGTTTTATTTTAATACAGACATGGCCGATCTCGATCAAATAGAATCTCATGCAGCTACACTATTAATTGTATATATGGTATGATAAAGTCATGTGCGTGGCCACATCAGATTTTTTTATTTTGCATGTTGTCTATACAAATATTTATTTAAATCCCTCACTTACTCTCGATTATTTGCAGGATATCGACTTGTGCCAATACAATGGAAAGATAAGAGGAATTCCTGACTCCTTTGTTGCTGTATCTACGTGTGATGGCCTAAATGGCGTTATATATGACGGCAAAGAGATGCACTATGTCGCTGGACGTGGGGATAACCTAGAAGATGACCATTTTTTATACAGCGAGGCCGATATGGCGGAAAATAATAAAACTTGTGGGTACGAATCAGAGCATGGTCACAGCCATAAGGAAGAAATCAACAGGATACGAAGGGTGAGTAGATATTCCATTTATATGAATTTAGAGAGAATTCGGGTAAAAGTTACGTATAGGTGATTTAAACTAAGAAGAGGGTCGGAAAAGTATACCCCAATACAGAGTAGTAGCGAACACGGAAAGTTGTCCAACGTTGTAGATTTCTTATTTTATACAACTAAAAATAATAAAACTAATGAATTAGTTGCAGCTTTTCTAACAAAATTCAAAGATTAACCACAGCAAGCTACAAACTGACTAATTATTCTTTTCACCAAGATCAGAGCTTGCATTCCTTTGTTCTCACCACTCATATTTGAGATGTTAACGACAAAAAAACACTTTCTAGTTTTTCATGACAGATGTAGATATTTTTTCATGTTTTTTTTTTTTTAATTTTCAGTACAAGAGAGCATCAAACTCAGAAATCAAAGGACCCTACAACGCCAACAAACAATCCAGATATATTGAACTTGTCTTAGTTGTCGACAATAGGCTGTACAAAGAATTAGGAGAAAGTACCTCAAAAGTTGAGAGGTACTGCAAGGATATTACTAATATAATAAACGCGGTAAGTCCTTAACAACAATCTAAAACAAACGATAAATATACGTTTATTTTACAGCTCTACGCCCCGTTAAACATATTCATCGCGTTAGTTGGTGTCGTAACGTGGACAGAATTTGACGATATAGATTTAGCTGCTGATGGTGATGTTACTTTGACCAATTTTCTGCATTATCGCAGGGAAAAATTGATACAAAACCATCCGAATGATAACGCACAGCTTATAACGTAAGTTTTTCTATTGTTTTTTTTTTTTATTAGTTGATTCGTCATAATTTGTTTCAGTAAAATGACATTTAACAATGGAGTCGTTGGAAAGGCGCTCAAAGGACCAATATGTACTTACGAGTACTCGGGCGCTGTCAATAGCAACCATTCACCCGTGATCGGGTTAGTAGCTGCCACCATTGCACACGAAATGGGACACAATTTTGGTAAAAAATATTCTTGTTAACCTCAAAATGTTTTAAAACGTTATATATAAATTTAATCCACAAAATTTACGGAAACGATTTATTAATACTTATAGAAATTGATCATTTAACGTACTAAAAGAGAACATAACCTCAACAAATTTGACAATTACCTCAAAATCAAACAACAAACTAAAAGAAGCACTAAAAACAATTCACCAAACAACCAAAATCCTTAAAACATAACCTCAATTTCAGGTATGGAACACGATACAAATGACTGTCGATGTCCCGAAGAGCGTTGCATGATGGCCCCAAGTAGTTCAACGATACCTCCGAAGCACTGGTCAAGCTGCAGCCTTGAATATCTAGCGTTATCGTTTGAGCACGGGATGGATTATTGCCTGCGGAATAAGCCGGAATCTTTGTTCGGAAGCCCGGTTTGCGGGAACGGTTTTGTTGAGCCCGGGGAGCAATGTGACTGCGGACTGCCCGAACACTGTGATAATAGTTGCTGCAATGCGGTTACTTGCATGCTAAATGCAAATGCGAGCTGCGCTACTGGCGAGTGCTGTGATCTTACGGTAGGTTTGGGTTTTGTTAGGTTATGTGTACAGTATGTTATTATTTAGAAATTGGACAAAATATCGGGTTGTTTTTATAAAATTTAGTCGATAGTGGCTGTTTTTGTTAGGTTAGGAACATTGCTTATTATTATATACGTTGGTATACCTCATTTTCTATGATTTCAACATAACCAAACTTCTGAAACCCTAACCCTAACCTAAACATTTACTAATTGCCATCTGTTGACATTTCTTTAAATTAAATGAGAATGAATATAGTATAGTTATTTATTGCAAAAATACTAATATGTTGTTCTAATAATTTTAGACTTGTAAACCAAAAAAAGCTGGTACTATGTGTCGATCTGCAGACCTCGAGTGCGACTTGCCTGAATACTGTACTGGACAGTCAGAATACTGTCCCAAAGACTTTTTCAAAAGAGATACGGAAGTTTGTAATGGAGGAAAGGTATGTTTCCTTCCAATTTCTTTCTATTTGTTATAATAACACTTTGAGTATGATTTATTTTATTAAATATTGGGAAATTCTAGGCGTACTGCTACAAAGGCTTTTGTAGAACGCGTTCAGATCAGTGCAAACTACTCTGGGGCGTAACCGGAAAATCCAGCAATGACGAGTGTTACAAACAGAATTCGAAAGGCTCCCGGCAAGGAAATTGTGGTTATAACAAGCTAACGCAGTCGTACTCTAAGTGCCCGGAAGAGTGAGTTACTTTTTGTTTCTTTTTGTAAGGTTAGGATATCAAAAATAACCACAAAACAAACATACAGGGTTATTAGAAATGATTGTAGACAATGTAGGCCATGCCCATGTTAGTAAATGTTAACCTACTTCGACTATAATCATTTATAATGACCCCGTACATAACGTAGTAGAAATCCTTCATCTAACAAATTAATTTTTGATTCCACCAACATAACCTGCAAAATAATTTCAGGCACGTCCTCTGCGGAATGTTACACTGCGTGCACCTCAACGAAAGACTGGAATTTGGCATGGAATCTGTGGCGATTCTCTCGCAAAGTTACATCAACGTCAAAGGTTCGATAATTCCATGTCGGACTGCGCTGATTGATTTGGGGCTCAACCAGATAGACCCAGGGCTGGCCCCTGACGGGGCCAAGTGCGGCGATGGGAAGATGTGTGTGAACCAGAAGTGCCTAGCGATAGATGCAATCAGAGCGAAGGGGGCGACGTGCCCCAACGACTGTAACGGCAACGGAGTGTGCAACAGTTTGGGACACTGTCACTGTAATGATGGCTTCGCCCCGCCTTATTGTGATTATCCTGGCATCGGTGGGTCCGAAGATAGCGGACCAGCAGCTGACCCCAACGGTAAGAATTTTTGTCGTAAGAAAATTATACTTAGAAATTAAATTGTTTAGGTTCCAAAAACCTGATCTGTCCAAACCTGTCAAAAAAACAACTTTAAAAAAACAGCCTAATAAGTAGTAGTATAAAACAGGAATCTATAACTTGAACTTACGGTCAACTGTCAAATTTCTAAACATAACCTATCTTTGTAACTGTCAAATTGACAGTTATATGTATTGTCGGGTTATATTTTTTTGAACAGGTCTATTGTTGGCAAAACTTTATAAATGCATATCTTAATACAATCTTATAATATTTTATTTATAAATCTTTTTCATTCTTTTTCAGATGAACGAACATTTATCATAGTCCTCTTCGTATTATTCCTAGGAGTGTTTCCAATAATAGCGCTCATCGCGTTTATATCATTCTACACGAAGCAGAACGTCAAATTCAGCTGGACGAAGACACCGTCAATGTACGTAGCAAAAATGAACTGGTGTCCTAACCTATTTGCATGTAAACGCATTGGTGACGGTGACAATAACCTAAAAGTCGATCAGAAGCGCCCCAAAGTTGCGGGGCCCGTAGAAAATCGTAGGGTCTCAAAATTAGACATTATCGTTTCTAAATTAACTTTCACTACGAATAGCAACATTGTTTGCGATGGCGTAACGCCACCCGTTGTAGAAGTGCCCAAACGGCGTATGTCGTTTAAAAATATTCGTAATTTGAAATTGAATACTAGTTTGAGGGGGAATAATAGTAATAGGAATGTAGAAACAAAGGAAGAAACGCCGCAGACTTGCGAAACTCTTTTTACAAACGAAGATCGGTTTCCTAAAGTTTCTGTTAAAAATCTTGCTAAACAATTAGATTCAAGACACCAAAAAGCTTCTCCAAATGTTTGAAATTTTATTTACGTGTTTGTTCGTATCTGCGTGTTATAATTTGTATTTATGTATGACATTGTGCATGTTTTTTGTTTGTTTTGTTTTTCTATTTTTTGTAGAGGTGGTGCTGTTTTAGTTCTTAAGTATTCTCTAGTCTACCTATTAAGTGACTGTCTTTTAATTTAGATTAAAACTGCATGTGTGTGCTCTCTATTTTTTACGTAAATTAATTTCTCTTCTACTTTTTGTATTGTGCCACTAATAAAATGCTTAATAACAGTTAGACCTAACTTTTAATATCTCTAATAACATCTATAATTCTATTTTAACTTAAGTAACCAAAAAACTTTTACGTATGTCTTACCATAACAGATAATTCGACAGATATGTAATTTAAAAAAAAAAACACAATATATTATGCAAAACTGTTATTGAGCATTTTTTGTTTGTTCCGTTATCTCCAATGTAGTCTATGAAAAAAAGATCTCTAATAATTGTAGAAAGTAGTAGTGATGGATACTACTACTAGTTATGGATACAGATATGGTGTATTTGTGCAAAATTTAAAGCGTTATAAAATATTAATTATTAATTAATATATAGTAGATATCGTAAAATGCTGCCAAGAACAATCAAAAGTAAATATACTTGTGATCAAAAATAAAACTGTTATATGTATAACATGTTACAGGTTACAATAATACTATACTGCCCAGTTGTGTGTATTTATTTTGGTACCGTAGAATTATATCGAATTTTTTTTTACGTAACTTAGTAGCCAGTACTTGAATAAAACTTTTCTACCACCCAGTACACGTCTTTTCATTCCTTCTAACCCAGCATGCTAGCTTACGCTTTTGCATTTTGTTATTAATTTACTACTACTGACACATAACCCTACTTTTAATCATTCCATACCAAAAACACGAAACAAAACTCTTAGAGCTTATGCGTAATTCTGCTTTTACACAGGAACAAACCGTCGCCGAAATCAAGGGGGCCCCAGTACCAATCCGAAGCTGTCAAACGACCAACCGAGGACATACATTCGTTGTTAACGGAAGAACCTTTAAAGAACGAGTTTTTCGGACACTTTAAAGGATTTACGATATCTCCGAAGAAGACGGAACCCTCCAGGCCTGCGCCCCCGGCCCCAGTGGTCCCCGTAGTGGGGCCACCTAAAAAATCCCCAACACCAAATCGAATTATCGTGACTAATTCTGTAGCGAATGCTGTTGACGTGATAAATTCTGCAGCAATGGCACCCGCGTTGCCTCCGTTAAACCCTGGATCAAACGCTCGGCCAATAATATCGTCGCCGATATTAGAGAACTCTACTTGTACCGCAAAAGAACTGATGTCACCATTGAAAAACGCGCCAAAAATCCCTGCCAGGCCTGCTCCGGAAATTCCTAATAAAGAGCGACCGAATTCAACGGATTTAATTTTGAGTATTCCGCCTATCCTCGAGGACAAGAAACTAAACGGAGGTACGATAAAAAGGATTGCTTCGTTCTTAAAACAGGATAAAAAACCGGTTGTTGTTGAGAAAATTGAAGTAAAGACGAAGAAGTTAGATAAGAATGCGCTGAGGAATTTGGAAATTTCTAACCCTATTCCTCAGACTGAGATTAAAAACGTGGAGAATGCTTTACCCGCAGGGGAGGACTCTAAGGCCGTTGTTATGCGAGCTCAGAGCATGCGTCAAGGTAACGCATCTTCAAGGCCACCGATTCCAACTTTTGGGTCGATGCGACAACCTAGCGGGTTCAAACGGCCAGTTAGTATCCCTTCGGGGACCCGGCCGAAAAGCCCTCCGCCCCCGAGGCCCCCGTTACCGGAAATAAACGACAAAAACAAGAATTTTATTAAAATCCCGGGACTTCCCGGTTATCAAGAGCCTTGCACTGATAAAAACAATTACGATGATTGTTTGAACGGAGCCCCAAAATTCAACTCAAAAACCCCGTCAAATGATAATATCTACGCTGTCATCGAAGAATCACCATCATCTCCTTCGAATAGCTCGGTTACTTCCCCGAAATCTTCAAACGTAACCAGTAATTCAGGGTCAAACGAAAGTTTCGGTTTATTAGGTGAAATAGTGTCAGAAATACAAAATCGTAATTTCGATTCTATATATTCAACCTCAACGTTAGCCCGAAAAAAGAAAAAGGAGGAAGAAGAACGCTTGAAACGACAGAAGAATGATACCTACGTCAACACTTCAACGATCTATAAATCGCCAGAAAGCGAATATTCAAACATGAATAACGTCAAGTCAAGCGCTAGCTCGACATCTAGTGGTTATATCCACCCGTCCGCTGTAAATCCTCCAATAAAACAACCGCCAGAACCAAAAGTTGAAGCTAAACCACCTATGAGCACATTTAAATCTGATACCACAACAAAAAAACCAGAAGACCCTAAACCAAAAGCGAAATTTGACAGGCAAATCACACCACCTAACCTAAAAACCCGACGACCTTCCCCTACGAGGACACCGCAAAATAAACCAACGCGTTCTATAACCCCGAAATCTAACAGTCCCGACCTGGTTACGTCTTGTTCGACAGTAAAAAAGCCGACTGGGAAACAACCGGATGTTTTGAGTAATAGCGTGAAGAAACCGGCAGTTATTCCGGTTAAGCCAAACGTCCCGAAGACTGTTCCGAAGATCAATAAAAGTGTTAGTTTGAATAATAAGACTGGCGAGGTGAAAAGTGAGGTTAAGCCGAAACTGACAAAAGCTAGTTCGGACGTAAAGACGATGCCTCCGGGGGCGAGGATCGCTGCCAAACAACAATCGACTGTCGCTTCCTTGCAACAGAAATTCGAGAATAAGCCGCCGATTAGTGCTAAAACAATCACGGTGAAGAAGTAATTTTTTTAGGTTATTTTTGTATATATTACTGTTAAGGTTATTTATAAAATGATAATCGTTAAGTTATTTTCGTTTGTTTTCATTCGAAAGAAGTTTAACACATAACCTTTGAAAATCGCCTGTCGCCTTTGACAGGTGTTGGCTGCGTTCTTATAATTTATTTCGAGGTTTTGTTTGAGTATCCGTTTTGATAAGAAGCGTTATTTTCCCATTGCAGCTATATTGGGAGACAATCAAAAATGTTTTTTTATATGTGACATAGATTATATATGTATATTATATATATATGCCGTAAGTTATTGTTCTGTCTGTATATAAATACCAAAGAGCGTAAGATTATTATATCGATGTAGATTTATTGCGCTTAAGTGGCGTACGTATCGCATACTCGATTTATTTATAATAATTGTACATAGAATTGCATTTACTATTGAAAAACGAATAAAAACTTCACTGTTATGGCTGCTGTTTTATTTTCTGATGTATCCTGAATGCAAATAAAAATCGGTGCCAAAAATGTACACCTTGTATATTCCAAGTCTATCTTCAATACAAAGAGTAGTTGACCTTGAGTGCTTGCAGGTTATGTATATTACTAACAACTCCTCCATGATGATATTACTTGTGTTGATTGTGGCCGTGATCAGTTCAGTGCAATCTGATTCGCAATCATTTGGCAAAGATGGGCTAAAGTGCCGTTTGATTGTTTGTTTGACGTCTGACTCAAACCGATTTCTTCACCAATAGGAAGAAGTATTTCAAATTTGTGATCAAAAAGATCGAACTCTGATTCAATTGAATACCAGCAATCGAATACAGCGATTGTATGTAGAGAGAGATATGGAGATATGTACACCTGCATATTGTGTTGATTGCAGTAAAAAATTCTGTAAATTTTTGGTCTAACAACGGAGTTGTCATCAACAATCCCAAAATACGCTTAGGTGGTATTTTCTGGTCGAAAACGTGGTTTTAAAATACTACGAATCCGTCTTTGGGTTTTGTCGTTTTTAATTTTCCTTATAAATGGCAAAGTATTCTGATATAACGTCACTGCGAGAAGGATGTTGACGCGGACACATAGGCAACCAAGTACATCCCTGCTTTTGACTCTTGTAACGCTACCTCCTTCTCGCACTGACGTCACTTGTAGGCGTGGCCGATGCTCGCTAGCAGACCGGTGTACACTTACACCGGTCTGCTTATACAATCCACTGATCGCTATTCTATTAGGTAATTTACAGAGTATTCGTTTACAAAGTAGTCGATATATAATTCCAATTCTAAAACACATTTATTAATATTTAATAATTTGTATAAAATAATGTCGCCTATATTCTTCTTAAAATGTATTAAATCCAAGTTTATTTAATAGTTAAAATTATAACCATACCCGCTAAACATGTTATATTGCAACAACATTCTGTGACATTGTATGAAAGATACTGTTGTAACATATTTTGGTTACGTTATTACAACATTGTTGAAACATTAGCAACGCAATGTTTTATTGGCAACATTTGATGTACATTAATATAACATACTTTTACAACATCAATTTGCCAATTTGCAATTTAAACGTTGTGAAAATATTACAACAAATGTTGCTAATCTGTCAGTAAATCTGTGACGAGATTCTTCAGGTATGCTTTCCCATTTCTCAATCAGGGCTTATTGTGTCAGTTCCTGTATGTTTAGTGGTGGATTAGGGCGCTTGCGAACACCTCGGTCAAGCTGATCCCACACGTGTTCAATAGGATTCAGGTCAGGACTTAACGCCGGCCATTTCATGACCTGAAATCCACGTTCCTGGAAAAAGTTTCTGGTGATGCCGGCGGTATGTGGCTTTGCATTGTCCTGCATTAGGATGAAATTTTGACCGACGCCATATGCAGCGCAGGCACCACATGGTCCTCCAAGATGTTTTCGATGTAATTCATGGCATTTAGTCTACCAGGAACCACAACAAGATCAGTTCTGTTGTCTATACTGATTCCAGCCCGAACCATCACAGATCCACGACCAAATCTATCCACTTCCTGTGTAGTAGCGTGCTTTGTGATATTACAGTTATATTCCGTTGTTTAGTGGGATATATTGTGATTATAATTGTATGATACCAACGCCTGTGAATCTATTTCAGAAACGATAAGTATTTTTCGTAGACGCATTAGGGCTTATCATACCCTATCTATCATTTTACCTGAAGTACCTGTCTTGATGCCATTTGATACTCCAAAGTGGGGTAGCATCAAAACATAATAGTCATTCATAATTCCCATTTATTGTACAGAATCTATGATCTGGTTTTGATTTTTGGTTCCCCATAGTACAGTAGAGCTACAGTTACAATTTTCACAAAGATTTATTACCAAATTCATCCGTGACCTTACCATAAACAACAATTATTTTTATCTCACCAACTATACCTGTAAACTATCACATAACGTCAAATCGCAACACAATAGGTCAGTATTGTTGGAAATTGTCGCATTTACCTTCTCGGAGGTGATAATAGAACTCGGCCAGTCACATTCCTCCAGGTATCTCAAAGCCTCTGGAAGGCGTACACTTTATACAGGTAAATCATGAGCACCTGAACACCGCCAGCTATTGCTCTCAGTACCAGTTTGAACGTGGTATGAGAACAAAGTCGTTCGCCGGTGAAACGAAGCAAGAGGCACGTCATCATCGTACCACTCATCGTGGTCGTAGTCGCGGTACCGTTGCTCTCAACCGGTCCTCACTGTTGAGGACATTAACATACAGAAGAATTCGGGGATTTAGAACAGCCGAGCATCCGCAAGAGTAGCGTTTTCGTGGTTACGTTGTTTAGTGTGTGATATGTAAGTTCCGGTTCGTTTTATCCTGAGAATTTTAGAGCGAAAGACGTATTGGATAAGTAAGTTTTTGGACGTTTAAGTTTTGGATGGATTTTTTTTTGTTTGAGGATTGGTTGAGGTTTTTTAGTATCTATTTTTTGTTTGGCGTGTTTTGGTTACCGTTATATTCATACGGGATATCATCAAATTCTCGGCGCCTAAGGTATAATTTAAAATGGTATCGTAATTATATTACTGGGTTCTTTATAGGTAGCAAGAATATAGTATATTTAATACCTATGAATGGTTCATCTCGATTTAATTGTTGTTATTTTATTCTCCAGTATTGCCGCATTATTTGGAAATTGGACAACAAAAGATGAACTTATAAATGATGGTATTGCAAGATAGCTTTGGTTTCTAGAAAATTATTTTGGCAAAGCATCTTTTAAGCGATATTGTCATGTGCTGCTTGCCACAAAAATAGAGAAATTGTTGGTAAATTATATGCCATTATCAACACAACCCAACAAAATAAAACTAGACCAGCGTGAAGCATTAATTTCTCTTAGTAATAATTGACCAATTTCTTTGTGTGCTGGATATAACGTAGTAATTTTGTAACATAATAATTTTATCGATCTTGCGCAAAATCTTCCTTCGTTGTCGACAAAATATCAAAAAAAAAGAATAAAATTGATCAAAAGGAAACTGCTGAGTTCGGATCTGTATTCACCGATCTGTATTCTGTATTACAGAAAAATTGGCAAAAATAATGGAAATAAATACAATACAATTCTGCAGACAAAAAAATACTAATTTTAACCCACTATGGCGGGAGTAAACTTAAAGTTTTTGACATTATTAGATTATAGTCTAATCATTTTAGACGCAAATACATTTAATATTATAAAAAATATTTGCCCCCTATCAAAAGAATACCAATAGATTCAGAAAAATGCCCTGAACATCATATAAATATTTTGTTTATTGAATCGTTGATGATAATATTATTGAAAGCAATTAAAAACTATAACAGTGATTACAAAATTCGAAACCGAAACCTTTACTAACTTTTAGTTTTTCAAGATTGATGAAATTGACGTCAAGTGTCAAATAAGGCTTACATCTCAATCGCTATTGGCTCGCCTCAATCGTATTTCTGAATTTTAACACCAACTGTTGAAGAAAAAACTACCCTAGATTGTAAGATGACAAGCGCAATTTTCGAAATTTATGTAAAATTAATGTCGCAAAGTAGAAAAAAGTATATAACACTCGTTTTATAAGACGTATTGGCTTTTCTCTTACATTCTATACTAACTAATTAAGTATGACTGTAATATCTGAATAATTCTCAGTATGGTAGTTATGATGGCTATCAAGATAATGGAATCCTAGAACCTTTTCTTAAATAAATAATGTAACTCGTTTTTACGAACTGTCATTGTTGTCATTGTTGGTTTTAAAACTTTACCTTGAGGTTAGGCAAAAAAACTGTACCATTTTTTTGGTCGTAAGTGTACAATATACTCAATTAGAAAAACTGTATATTTTACAAATCGGCAACTTTTAAGCAAGTATTTATTAAAATGGTTAGTGCATATATCATAGATGCCAAAATAAGTTAAAACGTACGTGACTATTTGCTTATACCTAAGATGGAAAACCCCATTCTTGCTGTGTCTGTACAGACCATAAGAAAGGGCTTCCTTGGTTTAAACTGTGTTTTGTTTATGGGAATTTCAAACAAAAAAGAACAAACACCTTTAGAAGATTCTCCAGGTAGTTCCATAGAAACTGGAAGTAAGCAAGTATTTATTAAAATGGTTAGTGCATATATCATAGATGCCAAAATAAGTTAAAACGTACGTGACTATTTGCTTATACCTAAGATGGAAAACCCCATTCTTGCTGTGTCTGTACAGACCATAAGAAAGGGCTTCCTTGGTTTAAACTGTGTTTTGTTTATGGGAATTTCAAACAAAAAAGAACAAACACCTTTAGAAGATTCTCCAGGTAGTTCCATAGAAACTGGAAGTAAGCAAGTATTTATTAAAATGGTTAGTGCATATATCATAGATGCCAAAATAAGTTAAAACGTACGTGACTATTTGCTTATACCTAAGATGGAAAACCCCATTCTTGCTGTGTCTGTACAGACCATAAGAAAGGGCTTCCTTGGTTTAAACTGTGTTTTGTTTATGGGAATTTCAAACAAAAAAGAACAAACACCTTTAGAAGATTCTCCAGGTAGTTCCATAGAAACTGGACATCGCAAAAACTTTTTAGTGCATTCACCTCGTATATAGTGAATAGTATTGGTTCGGAAACACAACCCTGGGGGCACTTGTCTTTCCTTCTGCATTTTATCCTAATAGTCATCAGCCATATGGGATACTACCAGTTAGCATAAACTTATAATTTGTTTTATTCCACCACGATAAATCTTATACGCATCACGTGTGAAATTCAACAATAATCAACATGCCATCTAAGCTTCACATTAAAAACCAAAATAAGACAATTAGTTCTAGACCGTAGTTCCGCTATACTCGGATCTTTTGATTGCATGTTTCTGCGCTTCTGATTTAAAGCCTGTTAACGTAATTATACTGCATTGTGAAATGCATAAATGCATGGAGTTGCAATTTAGCAAAATATATTACCTACATACAACGCATGGTAACGCTACATACGCATTTGTACGAAAATAATTATTTCTAAACTCGGTTATTTACATAGTTCCACGTCTAGTGAGGTAAATCACACCGTTTACTGTTTAGGTATTGTTTTGTACGAGATAAAGCTACAGATAACAACTTTTTAGTTAGTTTCCTATGGTTTTAAGATTTAACACTTAACGATGATGTATTTTTTGAGTTACAACTGTGGCGTTTCTATTTAGATGTTGAAGAGTACTTATGCATTGTATTCGATAGATAAAACACTCTAAATGTTGAGGATTATCAGATAAAACCAGTTGTGGGGCCCACAAATTATATTTTTGAATTAGTTCATTACAAACTGCGAAAGTTAACGTGTGGTATTTTGATTCGTCTAGAGGACAGGTCAGTAAATAATTGCATAGTTTCTTGTATTAACAAGTTCTTCCAAACTTATGTATAGCTTGAGTGGAAAACAAATAGTTTTGCCCGTGGATGACAATCATTCCTAAAAGCAATAAACCAGAAGACCTACCTATATTCGTTGTAGGTGTGCTTACAGCCTATTGTAATCAATTTTAAGACCCTGTAAAGATAACAAGAATCCAATAAGATTCATACTTGTAAGTCTCGTAAAGTCTTGCATGTATTTTATGACCAACTTTTCCCAATAGCGGTTTTTATGCTCACGTACCATACCTGCTTGGTATAACTGTTCCGTATTCTCCTACACGATGATTATAAAGCCTTCTTCCATTGTGTTGATACTCAATCTTTGACAGGCTTGAATTCCACAACTCATTTTTTGCCTTCTAACATTGACAAGCGACGGAAGATAAAGAATTACGGTATACTAAAGTGTACTTCTAACGTACCTACTCGCCAAACAGAATTACCGATATTCAACTACCCAAGAATTAACACTTTACAGATTTACTAATTGCTTATAACGGCGTCTATGCGTCGCTCAATGGTGTTGTTTGTTGTACGCAATATTTTATTGGTCTACCTCAAGTGATGTTAAAGTTTTATTATTCTATCTCAATGTTTCTTAGAGAATAACTTGCTTCCGGGTTATGCCGTGTGTCAAAATTCGTCAAATGGGTTCGCTTGTTTACCATACGTAAGTGGGATTATCAGAAAGAATCGGTAGATTACTGAAGAATCTGGTACAATCATGTTAAGGCAGAGAGCACCAGCTAAGGTAAACGATCTTTTGCCCTAAATATCATCGAAGGCTTATTAGACCTTATTTTTTGGCCAGTGAGGTGGTGGTTAGGTGAATAAAGGAGAATTCTTTGGTAGGTCTTCAGTATTCAGATAGCCCTGAAGAAGCGAGCAACAAGGTTCATGAAACGTCAGCATGTAGGAATTTTGACACACGGCATAACCCGGAAGCTGGAATTTATTCTCTAAATGATCCTGGCCGTGAAAGCCTACGTTCAAAATCAATTCTTCTTCTTAAATTTTCGGTTAAATTGCATTCCCGACAAAACTATTTATTGTTGAAGATTTTTGTCCAGTTTAAAACTGGAAACTAATGCAACTAAGATTACATTGTATGGTGTATGTTGTTCCCAAACATCTATCATAATTGCTTATTGATTTCGGACAATTCCGACATTATATCATAATTTTTAGCTATAATTTTTCCTTGTAATACTACTCATACCCAAAATATAAAACCGCATCAAACATTGTTCTTTTCTCATT
Organism: Melinopterus prodromus; assembly: GCA_964023965.1. Classification (NCBI taxonomy): domain Eukaryota; kingdom Metazoa; phylum Arthropoda; class Insecta; order Coleoptera; family Scarabaeidae; genus Melinopterus; species Melinopterus prodromus. The sequence goes on from OZ030392.1 coordinate 69,639,079, forward strand.
ACAGCAGACGAAACCGGAGAAAGACATCATGGCGTCCTCTACATTACTATTTCTAGTCATAATACCATCACTCCTGATTGGCCAGTCCATGCAAGGCGTTAACAACAACAAGATCGACCTAGAACCTATACAAGATCTGACTAACCATTTATTAAACTCCAAGAACATCGACAAGGTTGGAGGAATGGTAAAGAAAATCATCGAAACGCAAGGAGCAGATGGCCTAGCTGATATGTTCTCCACTCTGTTCAAAGACGACAACTCAGGAGCAACAGGACAGATACTAAAAGGTTTAGGGAATGTTATCCAGGAAAAATTATCAGGTGGTGCAGAAAAGCGTGGAGAAACTGGTGACGGAGGTTTTAACATCGATCCTGCTATGATAGGAAGCGTGTTATCGATGTTTTCTGGGTCCAAGGACAACAAAGAAGGACCTTCTTTTGACCCTTCGATGATAGGAAACATGATTTCGATGTTTGCTGGCTCCAAAGACACCAAAGAAGGTGCTCCTTCAATAGACCCTTCCATGCTCCTAAACATGGCTTCTATGTTCCTACCGAAACAACAAAAAGAAGGGGAATCTGCAGGTGGGATTGACCTTGCAGCTATAGCTAACATCGCGTCGATGTTTGCTCAAAAGAAGGACAAGGAACGCTCTTCAGGAGATTCCGCAGGATTTGACCCATCGATTATCGCAAACATGGTCTCGATGTTCGCGCCAAAATCAAAATCGAAGGAGCAATCAGCTTTGGGTATTGGCGACGCTGTCAACATGGTTGGTAACTTCTTCGCTCAAGATGGCATCGACGCAGTTGGTAATATGATGGCCCAAGATGACGATTCTGCTGGTTTGATGCAACTCGCGCCAACAATTCTCAACACCTTGAGTCATTTCTTCGGACCGGAAGCCGAAGAACGGGAACAGGGGCATGCTGAGCACTCCTGGATGTTACCACCGATGTTCGAGAAGCTCCACGTTATGTTTGATCATTTCATCCATTCTCCTTTCGGACAGACCGTTATGGAGAAGTTCGGTGCTGAGAAATACGTGAAGGTGTTTACCGACGAGAAGACTGGCAATTTTAGTTATAATAAGTTCGTCGAGCTGTTGGAAAATCACTCGTTCAGAAGGCATTGGATATCCATGGTTACCAAGCGGGTCTCTGGTGTCGTTGCGTATTTTGCCGACCCATACAATCAAAGGAAGTAAGTATTCAATTGAAGATGCTGCCTTCTCCACTCCTAATAGACTTAAGTGACGTTTTTGACCATCACTTTCAGGTTTGTGACGACAACGCAGTTTTTCATTAACAACTTCTTGAAGCAGCAGGGTATTCCTAAAGCAGCATTCTTTGACCCAGCCAGACCGACTGAAACTTTGAGCGCTCTTGCCAATCATCTATCAAAACAATACTTAGGTCAAAAGGTTGATGCTAAAGTCTATATCGGGCCTGCTGTAACATACGTTAAGGTAAATCTAAGAATTTAAATCTTAAGATACTCTTCTTCTTCTTCTTGATTGTAAACTAAATAAGTTTTATTCTTTTTTTAGGACTTAATTTCAATTGCCGAATCTAATGGTTTAGTAGGAAAGGCAATCGATTCCGACAACCTGACCAACAAACTTACAGATACCATAAACATGGACATAATTGAGCCTGTTGTTCGTGTAAATAGGGCTTATAGGTTCGCGTCAAGGGTGCCATCTTGCGCCAAGTGAGTATAACAGAGCACATTTTTAATTTTTGACGTTTCCTAGTTACAATTCTCGCCGCTTGGTGCGAATTGTTTTGACAGTTTGTAGTGCAACACAACACCGCCGTAACGGTAGTGGCGCTGTACCATATTTTGGTTTATTTCTTCATTGCGAATAACAACTAATAACATATTTTCGTTTTATGCAGTTATGTGATGTGCCTGGTCAACCAGAACAGAATGGACGACGACCCAAGTTTGCCTGGTTTGAAGAGAGCCTTGGGCAAAGGTGCGAGTTACGTCGCAAGTTGGTTTTTGAGCGGCAAAGGTGACAATACTTTCTGGTCGCTGTACCATGTCATAAGCGAAGATACGGATTGTAAGGTAAATGGTTACTTAGCTATTACTAATGATAGTTACTTGTGATGAGTTTTGTGTGCGCCGAACGGTAAAGTAGTATACTGTGATAACGGTAAAACGCGCTAATTAATGTATAATGACATATGGCTGCCCAAGCGCTGTCTTGTATGCTAAAGATTTTCTTTTATTCCAGTGGAGGTATGAAGAAGAATGTAACGATTTTCACTTGGAAGAGATCAAGGTCACGACAGAATACGTCCACAACGAGCTATAGTTTTAAATGTTTGATTTGTGTATAGTGTTTTTTTATTTTAATTGTAAACGAAAGACTCCTCCTCTTGCTCACTGGATATGCCGTTCGCTTTCTGTCGATTTATTGCATATTCTTTGAGCGAACAATACGAAAATTATTTATTGTGACTCAAATAGTAGACTTATATTTTAATAAAGTTGATATACCAATTCTCGTTTTTATTTCTGTTATGTTTATTGTCGGGTGTTCAGAAATGCTTCCGCGGGTAGGGTATGCAACCTAATTGACAACTGGTTTTCATGTCCTCCGACTGATAAGCAATTTTGATCAAATAACGTATCTATTTCAAAGTATGAAGTTACCAATTGGAAACATTAGAAAGATTACAACGTACCTAATCCAGAAGTGTGATGCGGATTTACAAAAATCCGTCGGTCTTTGGTACTACCTAAATCACTACACAAACACACCCACATTAAGATGACACAATGCAAAAGAATTTAAATGTAGATAACAGCTGATGACTGATATGAGCCTAATGTAGGTTAGGTTAATATCACACTGTAACAAAAGAATGAGTAGTATTATTTAGTTTTGTTAAGTTTTATTTTAAAACATTGTTACATTTCACAGGAATGCAATGTTTCCATATTTTTCCTTATTCATTACAAAATATACCTAATAACAACTTCTATGTGTTTTCCTTTAATTTATTATATCAGAAAGAGACAATTGGCAAAAAACAATACTTTTAAGCTAACTACTTACCTAATTTCTTACACAATAAAAAAAATACGATATTTTGTTTTAGGCTAACTTTAACAACAATTTTTTTTGGTAAACGTAACCATTTCTCATAATAAAAAAACAATCATTTATTAAATAAAAGTCCTTTATTCTTAACTTAATCCGAACATATATACAACAGAAAATCCACAAACGTCACCCCATCTGACAAACGCACTTACTATACGAAGGTATAAACTTGTTTGAAAATAAAAAATAAATAACGCATTTAATTCGGTCAATAACGGGAAAACTTATTCCGTCTTCAGCCGCTTCATAGGCGGGGGCTCACTACTGCGCGAGTTAGAATCCTCGGAGAACGTCATATGCGAGGAGAAATCCGTGGGGCCCTGCGAGTCGCTCACCGTCGAGAAACAAGTATTCGAGTCTTCCGCCATCGTAAAATTAGAGTTCGACGAATCTGCTTTACGAGACAAATTTTCCTTGTTCGAATCTTTATGCTTCATTTTCTTCGGTTCATTTGTCGCTACGGGGACCCATTTGTATATTTTCATGGTCGTATCTCCAATGGTCACCCATTTTTTCTCCCTGAGACACCAAAAAAATTAATTTTTTGTCGTAGAGCAATAAAAATTAACATACCAATGTCGAACTCTATCGACAACCTGCATAACTTTCTTGATATCATCTTTGGCACGGCTCCTCGTCTCGGCTCGAATCGATCTAGACATCTTCGTCAATTAATTTGATGAGAAAAACACCTAATAATAGGGGAAAATCAGTCATAACCTTCTTTTAAATACCAGGAAACTCACCAGCAAATTTAACTCCACCTCAAAATGGTGACCGTAGCATAATTTATGGGTTGTCCGGATTATTTCTGCTCTTTCGTGGTTGTTGGTTTTACTATATGGCTACCATTCACAATAACGTTCAAATATTCACCGGAAAACACGCTGAGAAACACACTTGAATCTTTCGTAAACACGGAATTTTGCTGTTGAAGAACCAATATGGCTAAAAATTGTTGTATTTCAGTGGATATCCCATAGAGGGCGCCACACTCGATGGCTGATTTTAATCGCAAAATTTGATTAGAATTGGGTGTTTTTAGTATTTTAGATTGCTTATGATTTTTTAGTATAGTTGAGTTGGGTAGGGTTTGGAGAATTTTTGGTTTATTTAGCTTTTACAGTTGGATCCCCATTATTCTGATGACAGGCAAACCAAATAAAACTTTGATTTGGAGCATCGAGTTATACATATTGCAACGATATTGTAACTAATTTGTAGTCCCCACCACGGCGAAAACGGGTCTAAAGCATTGTCTAAAGCAGATTAGTTTTTACAGAATACAGACTTTTATAGAGGGCCAACGAAGCCATCGAAAAATACTCTACAAAAATTTTCTTCTAAAATTTCAGCAGCATTGAACTCATAACTAAGTTTCTCGATCAGAAAGCAAACACTGAGAATAACTTTGAAGTGAAGAAACCTTATTATGATCTGTACGACTATAGTCAAAAGAAAAAACTTACGTTTCTGTTTCTGAGTGTCAGCTGCAGTGGTATTTTCTTTTCGGAGCAAATAGCTTATTATTTTCATTACAGGATATATAAAAGGATGTCAAAACGCAAGTTAGTGACTTTAAAAATCACTATAATCTAACTTCAAGAGGCTGTAAAGATTTTCCCATGATTTTTCGGTCTCCCCCACTCCTACTACACACAACCTACAGTTATAAACATACAACTCGATGATTTGGCGTGATTGGTTGCGTTATCGCTTCGTAGTTTCTGGTAGTTTCGCAATCGGCCGATAGGGGTCGCGAGGTATGCGTTGCGGATGCTTAAAATGCGGTATACAAATTCGCTCGAAAACAATTAAAACGGTGATAGATAACCAATTTTTAGGCATCGCTCGCGCAAAATAATTCGCAAACTTATGAAATGCGACAGAGCGGCTACCGTCCGCACGCCGACGACAATTTAGCGGACGCATAGTTCAAGATCATGGCCGATTCTGTTGAACTGCGTATGAGTGTAACATCCATAAAACGAGTTGATCCATATGTTCAGGACATCCTAGCCACATCGACGCACGTAGCCCTTTACGAATTCAACCCAGAGAAGAACGAATGGGAGAAAACCGAGACCGAAGGCGCGCTATTTCTCTACAGTAGAAATGGAGAACCCTACAACAGTTTGATCATAATGAATAGACTGAACACGAATAATCTAATAGAACCGATCGTTAAAGACTTCGATTATCAGATGCAAGCGCCTTTCTTGTTGTACAGGAACTCCAAGAATAAGATTTTTGGTATTTGGTTCTACAATCGAGAAGAGTGCGTTAAGATAACCTATCTATTGGAAACGCTGATGGAGCGAATCAAGGAGCAACTTAACGAGAAATCAAAAACTAAGGCGAACGTTGACATATTCAGCATGCTCTCGAAAGCACAGGAGGATTTCCAAAAAACGCCAAGCAAACCCGAGCAAACTCAACCTCAATTTGCGTCTACACCTCGGGCTCCAGACGTAACCTCTTCTGTCATGGACTTTTTCGCAAAAGCTGTTTCAAAAACCAACCCGCAAGTCCCGGTTACCCCGGGAAACGGGGAAAACCTCCTGCAACGGCTCATGTCAAACCCCGCGCATAGCGTGGAACACATCGAAAAGCAGCAGCGTTCGGTAACCCCGCAGGACGCCCGCCAGAAAAATCCCGGAGATCGTAGGAGTGTCCCTATTTTAAAACCTGAAAACGGTTTGAATTTTATGCGGGGGCCTTCCCCGAGGACTTCGCCACTCGCGGCGTTTCTCATGCAGGCCCCGCAGCAGGATGATCGTGAGTTGTTGGCGTCGCCGTTGTACGAGACTCCGCAGAAACTGTTGCCCCCGAAGATGTTCCAGACTAGTGCGGTCGCCGAAAGTAAGATGAAAATGGTGGAGCCCCTTACGAAGAATCAGATGTTGCAGGCGTTGACGTACTTGATTAAAAACGACGCGGATTTTGTGACGAAGTTGCACGAGGCTTACGTTAAATCGATTACGGAGATGGTGAACCATAGTAATAGTTCGTCGCTGATGTAAAGAAATGAGACAGACTTATGTATACTGCGATTCTTTAATTTTTACAATCATTTTAGTTGCGGCTCTATTTTTATTGTCTATTTTATAAGACTTAGATAGACGGACGACGACGACTGGTTTTTGAACTTTATTATTATAAAAATAACGATGATGATGATGACTTACCTATTATTTAATATATTTGTGAACACGATCTGCTGTTGTGCATTTGTATCGCTCCCCGGAGGCAAATTATTATTGTTTAGTTTTTTTCTCTCTTTATTTTCGACGCCCAAAGATGCTTTTTTTATCTTGCGGATTAATCTGTGTGATTCCGAAATGTGATGGTGAACCGAGTGTCTACGGTATATATTTTTTAAAGGAACGCTGGTCATTCTTTTTTTGAGTTGATGCGTCTGGTTTGTGCCTCCCCCTGTGTGCTATTTTAGAGGCATATTGATTGTAAGGTGTAAAAATTTTAAACGGTATAATAATAACATTATTGTCAAGCTGTGTATAAAGATAATGTTAAAGGAAAAAAAAACATGTTAATCAACCGTCTGGTTTTATATTATAGTTGTCGACCTATTTATTGATTTGAATGGATAAAATGATTACAATAAATCTCAAATAAAACGCAAATGTTCCTGTTTTTCTATCACAAAACCTATTCCTAATAAAAACATTGTACATTAGATAGTAAGTATACCATTTATTGTGATCCAGGTCAATTTAATTGAAAAATCAATAAGACTATAAATGCGAGAAAATAATTTATAAACAACCACGTAGCATTAGCGAATGTTTCTTTTCTCAATACTAACCTGCACATTTGGTTGCCTATACTGCAGTCCTTATAAGAGTAAGAAAGTAAAAAGAAAAACAAATCATTCCATAACAATTACAGAATCGTTTAATAATAATAAATAGCATACAAAAATATTTCAACACTCATGATAAAAAGGTGCTAATAATACCAACAACACCCAAAAAACATACAATGCATATCAGCGATATAGTACTTAATATTACAGAAAATTTACACAAAATTCAGTATAATAAAACATTAGTGTTTCGTTTTCTGGACATGCAACAAGTACAAAATACACACTAGCGCCATCTATGAGTGGTAAACCGAAACACTAAATGACAGTTCAACAATTTCGAAATTAAGGGATTCGGTTGGTTCAGTTATAAATGTACTTATTCAAGTTATTCCAGCTGTAGGAATAGTCGATTTTTAAGTGTCCGTAAGTGCTCAAACCAAAGTTAGTTGGTGTCGGCGTTGGTGTTCGGATATCATCGTAAATCGGTGAGGAAATCTCGCCCATGCTTCGAATGTCGTCCAAGCGGCTGTACACCGAACTAACAGGTTCGTACCTTTAAAATAATTAAAATTACTTAGTTAATTGTCGATAATATTTGGGATTTTGAGGTTATAATACCCATAATCCCCTTGGCTGTAACTAAAACTTCGCCGCCGGTAACTAAAACTTCGGATTCTTGCAACTGGTATTTTGTTTTGCACTTGCATCCTGTTTCGTTCGTACAGGTACCGCATGGTGTCGCCTTCGTCTTCATAATATATGCTTTCTTCTGGAACAAGAAACGTTACGGTTATTTCGTAATCTAATAAACAAATTAAATGATTTGGAATGTTGATTTAATTGTTAAATGTGTCATTTAAGAAATGTATTTCAGCAGAAAGCGTTAATTAACTAACTCGCGAATAGTTGTACAATAATAATTGCGCATTGGGTCTAACGTGAAAGTCGCCCATTGCAAATTTATGGTTGCCGCACGTAGAAAATGCGTGAGTCTTTTTTTCACGGCACATAAACGCTTACCATTCACTTTTCCTAATTAGAAAATCGCACATATACATCAGAAATGTTTAAATGCATCCATCTCAACGGAGATAAAATTGTTTATTGCTAGTAGAAAGTTACGATGTTATAGACAATTTGCGGCTAGCAAAAATGGGAATAATACCTGAAATGCTTTCCTATTCGCAGCAATTAGACAAATGAGGCGTTAAACAAACGAATTACTGACCAATTAACGATTGCCGCAGAGCGTTAAAAAACGTTACAAATTCGCAATAAGTAAAGCGGAAAATTATTAGCTAATTATAATAAAATGTCTGTTGAAATGTTCGATTTAATAGATTTAATAGAATATTTTTTTCCGGGTTTGCCGCCTGTGGCATCGCTGAAATCTCCAGAAAAAAATATATTTTTCGATAATTTTATGTCCAAATCTGTACAACCGATAAATTTTAAGACGATTTAAGCTAATTTATCTATATGTAAAGTTGCTTAGTTGTCGAGTTATGGCACATCCAATTTTATCACACTCGCGACAAAATCGATTTCGTTCGCAAATAGACGTCACTCGCGTACCTTATTGGACATCTTCATCATTATAATAAAGGTTTCACAACCTCGTCCCCATAAGTACACTTGCGTTGGACATAATTACCTCTAGCAAGGACACTAACGCTTTGAGCAACTTCCTTCGCGAAAACACAAAAAAAACAATCACATTCAGCATCTGCCGAGTATCTCTCTCGCGTTTAAACCAGTCAATTTCTAATTAATGGCAAAACACTCGAGATGTCGCTGTTCGATTTTCTCTTCGGTCTCAACACGCCTCTTTGTACGTGCTTTACATCCAATATTGCTCAAAAGCAGGACGAGGATATTAATAATAGAAATTATAGATTGTGAAATGTCTCCAATTGGTTACGGTTAGTACCTAGTAGTGACTAGAATGAAATTAAGCGACCAAATGGTTTTCTATGAGCGAATAAGGGACAAGAGCTATGAGAAATTTGTCCGGAGAAGATTGCAATCTGGTTGCGTGTCGTTAAAAATGACTTTGTAATTACGCGATGCCATAAACGCAACGATGTACACGCTTATTTTCTGATATTAGTGAGTGTTTTTGCGCCATAACTCAAGAAGGAAGCAAATTTCTATAGAGATAAATTAGTGTTAATCGTCTTAAAATCTTTCGATTGATTAGATTTAATCATAAAATCACCGAAAATTTGGTTTTTGTGTAGAGATTTCAATGTTAGATGAAACGACAAACCCGCAAAAATAACCCTATTTACCGTTTTTCATGAATACATTTTACGTATAGGAGGTTACATAACGGAAACGGATTATTTTAGCGCGCACCTATTCAAAATAAGCACCAAATACATATTAAAATAACATTGTGTGACTAATAAATAACAGCCTGTATGTAAATTAGGTCTCTTATAATAGTTTTGAACTTCGCAAAGTAGATGACATTTTAGTGTTTTGTTATAGAGCAAAAAAAGGCACATAATCCGTTCTAGAAAACGTCTTAATCTATAAATACACAAGTAGAGAGCTCTGTGCAAGTTTTTTTCAGGTTGTTAAGGTTAGATAAACTAGGTCAGAAAAGATCTAGTGATCTGTTCACCAGCTGAAACGTGAGATACATCGGAAATGCAAGCGAATCATATATAAACATACGCAATCTTTTAGCAGGAAATGGCGAATTATAAATTGCTTATTTTCCGTTTATAAATTTGCATTTGAGCGATAATCGTCTATTATTATTTGTGTTTAGCAATAGATTTGTTCATGACAACTGTAGGTGTGTTATTTATGTTTTATTTTCTATATTGTTTATATATTATACATTATTTGGTAGTAGTACAAGAATAATTATTGCGCAATGTCAAGCAAACGTCACATGAATTGTTTATAGAATATTTTAAGACGTTTAATATTCGAGTAGCGTTTGCTTAGATCACAAAAATTCCTAGGTCATTTGATTTGGTATTGTAATACCACAGCAAGATAATGTTCTGCGTTTTGAATTTACAACAATTGAATTTACAGTGTAAAATTCACAACTACGACTGACGCGAACCAATAGCGATTGAGATGTCAGCCTTATTTGACACTTGACGTCAATATCATAAATCTTGGAAAACCAAAAGTTACTAAAAGTTTGTGATCTAGTCTTTTCATAATGACACCGAAAGCGGTTTCGTTATGAGTTTATAACGAACGCAAAGTAGAAAAAAACATTTACAATTTTCAAATAGTAATAAGTACGAATAAAATAAATAAAGAATTTAGAACATAATACAATTAAAATAAAAATGGGTATAGCTCTGCTACACATGCCACATAAAAAGTTCTGAAAATATGTAAATATTTTGAAATATATTTCCGGAAATGAAGATATTAAATATGATGTTTTGATAATATATATTTTTGACCTCATCTACATATCATCCATATGTTATGTGCGGATTTATTAAGCCTTAGATTAGTATAAAGTTGTTTTAAAAATGAGCTTATCAAAACTACTTGAGTAGGCGGTACGTAACGGCTAATATAAAGAATCCAGCCAAATTACCTAAATATTTGACAAACCAAGAAGGTATTGAAAGTTTTATTATATTTCAATTTATATTACCGTGAACATGTCAGATGCTTGGAGGAACTATCACAATATACCAAATAGGTGGCGGCATTTATAACCACCAGATGATAGTTCACGAACAAAATTTTGTGGGGCCAGAAAATCAAAACATACACACACACAAAATGTGGAATTATGTGAATACGGGCAAAAAGAAAACTTCGGAAGCCATTCGGTACATCGAGAGTGCTTTTTCCCTCAAACATTCAAGAGTTGGTTTGTAGAAATAAATTCCAAAATTCCCGTTGTGTTCTAAATTTTTACAGAAATATATCTTTTTCTTATCTGTATCAGACTAATGATTTTCACCGCAAATAAACTTCATTTAAGTATTCATTTTTTTTAATTCGGTAAAAAGTTAGAGCTGACAAAAATATCAATAAAACCGTATTTTACACGGCTACAACTTCTCAAGGAATTGAGAAAACCAGTAAGTCAATATGAACCTTTTTAATCGGAATGACATTTAGTTTTTAAAAGAAAATCTGTAACAAGTTTTATGTGGATTTTTGACAACTGAATTCATTTGTCATCTTTAGTAGGCTTTCATACGTGAATTCAAAGCATACTTGACATTTTTTCCATTTTGTTTGACGTTATGGAAGAAATGACAGTACTGACAATGACACACATAATAAGCTTTCTATCAAATTTAGAATCAATTTATATCATAATTATCTTTGTTTCTTTTATACACGAAGAAAGTTTATGTGTGTAATAAATAATAGCAATGCTATTAAGCAGTTGTAAGTTCTTAAACGCAGCTTTCTATTTTTACTCTTTCTTATTTTGATGCGGTCGACCGCGGATTTGAAACTTATCTACGAGCAGATGAAACTAGAGAAAATCGAAAGCTCTTAGGAGCGACAAACAACAAATAATAAACAGATTTTCTTTGAGAGACACAAAAACTACATCAAACCGGTTCTTTTTCATAACCAGAAGTACTATTACAAAAATTACCACTCACCATGGTCCTGATGGTAACTTTTACTCTTCCTCCTAACATTTTCCTTCGTTCTCCTCGGTTTATAATATCCTTCATCTCTCATAGCATTGATGTCATCAATGGCAGCATAATTTGAAGTTGTGGTATGCTCTGATGTCATCAGGCTTCCATATCTGTCCTGGGCAGGTCTGCGTTCAGCATGAACATAGGCGAAGGGTGGTGTGGTGTCTATTGGTTCTCTGGGACCACTGCTATCATCTGAAGATAGCTCCAGAGAGTCCAGGTGTTGCCTCATGTAAGCATAATTCTCCAGGTCCCAAGGATCGATGTAACTTTTCTGAAAGTTGCTGGATTCTTCAGTGTCGATATCCACTGGACTCCAGTATAGGTCGTCAGCAGGCATTTTGACCTAAATTGTGAAAAAAAAACGAAAATCAATTAGGTTGTTCAACAAAAATACATGCTGAATACTTGGGAGTAATTGCAAAAATGGAAAATTTACAGTGAGACAATACAAGAGTCCAATGGCCCATGTCCCACCTATAAGACGATGAGACGGTGCCTGGGCAAGATACAATAAACAGAAGGCTGACATTTTTGCAGTACATCTAACAGAAATCTTCCAGCACCAGAAACATCGAATCAGATCCAATCACGAATGAAGATATAGGAAGTTGCCAGAGAAATCAAGACAAACCTGAATCCAAAGAAGGCACCTGGATATGATCTCATCACAGGAGAAGTGCTTAAGCAATTACCTAAGAAAGGTATAGTTATGCTGACGTGTCTAATAAATGCATCGTTCAGATTAAAATACGTCCAACATGCCTGGAAAGTAGCAGAAGTTATCATGGTACCAAAACTAGGCAAACCACCGAACGTGGCCAAATCATATCGCCCAATATCACTGTTGCCAATGATATCGAAGCTCTTTGAAAAGTTGCTTCTAAAGAGAATGCAACCTATCATTCAGCGAAAGGAACTAATTCATAATTACCAATTTGGTTTTAGAGAAAAACATTCGAACTATAGATCAAGTCCATAGAATAACAGATATCATAGAGAAAGCATTACAAGAAAAGCTTATTTGCTCAACAATCTTTCTTGGTGTGACACAAGGTGATGATAAGGTTTGGCACGAAGGATTGATACACAAACTAAAGAGTATGCTACCTTTACAACACATCGAGCTGCTAACATCCTATGTATCTGATAGACTATTCAGAATAAAACAGATCGATGAATACTCGGAACTAAACGAAGTAAAAGCTGGTGTACCCCAGGGTAGTGTATTGGGACCAATTCTCTATCTACTATATACAAGTGACCTACCACAGCTGGGAAATGTAACAGTCGCCACATTCGCAGATGACACGGCTCTAATGGCAGTGGGATCAACTATTGGAGAATCTACTAGGAATCTTCAACAAGCGAGTAATAAAATGTATAAATGGACCAAAAAATGGAAGACCAAGCTCAACGAACTGAAATCTGTCCACATTAACTTTACAAACAAAAGAATCGAGGACAGACCTCATGTCAAGATTAACGACGCCATAGTTCCATATGCGAACACTGCAAAGTATTTGGGTATGACTCTGGATACAAAACTAAGGTGGAAAGAACATGTTAAGAAGAGGAGAGTAGAGCTTGGCCTCGAATACAGAGAACTGTACTGGCTTCTGGGAAGAAACTCTCAGTTGTCAGTACAGAACAAACTACAAGTTTACAACCAAATACTCAAACCGGTTTGGTTATACAGCATCCAGCTTTGGGGTTGCGCGAAAAACTCCAATATACAAGGAATCCAGACTTTCCAAAATAAAGTACTAAGGAATATGGTTAACGCTCCTTGGTACATACGGAATAGTGACCTCCATCGTGATCTTGGTGTCCCACAAGTCATCCAAGAGATAAAAAGATTCGCCACTAAGCCTGAATCTCGCCTAAGCCATCACGTCAACGTAGAGGCCATGCAGCTACTGGACAACCAGAATCTAGTGAGAAGACTAAAAAGAACTAAACCCTTCGAACTAGTGAACCAGTGAAATGTGTAAAAAGCAGAGCACATTGAGTGAAGTATTAGTGCTTCTTGTTTAGGACAAAGAAAATATAGGTCAATGGTTAATCTTTTACATTTCTTTTTAAAAGTTTCTCTTAGTAAGATAAATTTTGCTGCAAGCCATACATCACTTGTTCATAGATTTGAAAGCGTAAATTTGAATTATTCAATAAACTAACCAGTCTAAAATTCCTGAAAACACTCCATATATTAATGTCGTTGATTCTAACGCTCTATCTCCACATTAATTTAAAATTAACGCAAGAAATGTCCAATCTCTTCTCGACACCGAGCTAAGTAGGTTATTTAAAAATTAGGAAACTATAAAAGTTTGAATCGAAGCTTGTTTAGCCAATGGAGCGCGCTGTATAGTCCATAGATGATCGATTGTTGTTATATCACAAAAAGTCTACTGTGGGAAACCGATTTTGTACCTTTATTACTACAGCGAGGATGTGTTGTAACATTGAAAGATTTTGTGAACGTAAGGAGTTCGCAAAAACCGCGAAGAGATGTAGACTAATTGTCGCACTTTTACTTTTGAGGAAAGAATTCGGTAACAAGCTTGGCTCGATTATTTATTGCTAATGGTTCTTGTTTTTTTTATTGTTGCGGCTTAATTGAGACATTAGTGTTTTATTTTATTGTTGTAATTGGTTGTACGTAACGTTTTTTAACAGTTTTGTGTACATACAATAAAATATAGAACTAGAAGAATGGCTTAACACCAAACTAATATAATTTACAGTAGATGAAAAGAAAATGGTTTTTAAACTATACCCAACAATTATTAACATTAATTATTATTAATTAACGAAAGTAATAATAATAATAATAATAATAATTTATTCATTGAATGTATTTACAAAGTATGTATAACTAAGATATACAGTAGTAAATAATACAATAATACAATTGATATTGCAATATTAATAAATGATTATATTATATTATGTACAGGTTGGCCAAATTCGATGTTATTATAGGAGATCTCGGTAACTATAAAAAATATCGAAAAATGAGTAAGGTGTCGTCTTTATTTGAGAGAAACTCACTGGTGAAAACCAAAATTAGCTAGCGTCTTTCGTGTTCGAGTTATAACAAAAAACTCGATTTTTCGCTATTTTTATACTATTTTGATACAAAGATATCGACATCTTTGTTGTTTGTTAAATCGGACGAATGTTATTTGCACGTTCTTGAGGCACTTTTTCGATTAGAATTCAGTGGAATTCACAGATTTTAAATATCTCTAATAGTTTTGTAGATATAACGAAAAGTTGTGTTTTTTTAAATGGAAACCATAGCTGGCTATGACTGAATTATTTTTGAATTTTATTTATATAGAGCCTTTTTCCTCTTTTCAACGATATATAACATGCTGGTCCAAAATATTCCAAAAGTAACGTTATATTGAACAGCATGAAGTTAGTATATATCAGAGAAATTATAATTATTGTCATCGAGATTTCTCCGAGTAGGCTTATGTCAGTTGTGGTTTGACACTACTAATCATTGATTTAAGTATTGAATTTGCATTCTTTTGAATATTTATTTCAATTAAAAGTTACGAAATGCCGTATGAATCATATGAAAAATACGCAATGATCGAATGCTTTATTCAAAGTAATAACAATGCTGAAATTGCATCCGAAACATACTTCAATCGTTATCCAGAAAGAACACAACCTCACAAATCTATTTTTGAGAGATTAAAAGAAAATCTCATCAATCACGGGTCATTTAGTATCCCAAGACCCAAACATTACCATATTGAAAATGCTGAAGAAGCTGCCACCAACACAGTTGCCGCCGCAGTTGCAAATCCCTCAACTTCAAGTCGTGAAATAGAAACTGAATCTGGGGTATCAAGACGTCGAGCTTTGAGAATCCACAAGAATCATGAATTTAGGCCATATGCTTTAAAAACAAACAACATCATTTGCAACCAACAGACCCTCAGCAACGAATGGAGTTTTGCCAGTGGTACCGTGAAAATCTTCAGCAGAATCCATTATTTTTAAAAAGTTAATTAATTTTGTAATAATTTATTCGCAAATGCATGGAGGATGCGATGAGGAGGAGAAACACGCGCGTACGCTATGTGAAACAATATTGAAACATCTTGGTGTCATACAAAAAGTCAATGTGTATTTCGAGTGCGAATAGCAATGTTATGCATTTTTCAAGAATTTTGCAAGTGTGCCGCCATTTTTGTAATTTCGTCAAAATAGTTAAATAATAAATTGAAATAGACGTAATTTTGTATAATTTATGTCTATGACATTTTTTGGTAAAATTAATAGTTTTAGCTGTATGAGCAAATTCAATTTGATCGAGATCATGTCAAATATGCAGACACTATCGATATCGATCAAATTGAATCTCATGCAACTAAATTATTAATTTTATTGCTGTATGATAAATTGATAAAGTAATGTGCCTGGCCACATCAGATTTGCTTTTTCGGCACGATTACAATACTTTATCGTACTATGTATGATAATAAATATTGAAGTAAAAATAATAAAATCGTCCTACTGGTTTAAAAAATATAAGACTTTAAAGCTAGAACCAATATCAAGTGCGTCACGTTTTTTGAAACTGAGTATATGAGACTCAATATCTGTACCAATATTCAAGGATTTTTGTAAATAAGAAGCAGATTTACTTTTAATAACATTATTCCAAACGTGCACTTACTTAACTTAGATAGGAAATACCAAATAGAATCAACTGTAACGATAAAACCGAGTATTACCATAATATTCACGGAAACAAAACTACTATGCACCATTATCATATTATCTAATTGGATTGCGCAAGCCTACTTTATTGCACAGGCACAGTAAATAGATTGCACCGGTAAAACTGCCATTCGTGACTGAAAACAAGCAGCACACGGATTTTTAGAAACAAAATCGCAACGCGGAATTATCGTTTGTTGAATTTGTGGTACTTTCACAAAATGTGTCTACTGCTCCGATAATATTGCATACGACTTATGTTATTTCCTTGTGGAAAGGTACCGATAGGTAAAAATGGACATGGAACCTGAGCGGTTACGACAAAATTCTCCATACAATCGTATAAAATAAAATAAGGAAGCAGACAGCGCGTGTCCAGAATTATTCATAACGTAAGACTTCTTGC
Source organism: Melinopterus prodromus (assembly GCA_964023965.1). Taxonomy (NCBI): domain Eukaryota; kingdom Metazoa; phylum Arthropoda; class Insecta; order Coleoptera; family Scarabaeidae; genus Melinopterus; species Melinopterus prodromus. Next base: position 69,655,842 of record OZ030392.1, read on the forward strand.
GACAAAATAACAGAGATACCAAACAAAACAATGATGAGTACGTACGTGTACGGTTGAACGGCTCTTTTGATTTGATTGTTTTGCGACAACTGTTCTTCCTGGAACAGAAATTCTGAATATTTATAACGAACCAGGAATGTAAAGCCCGATAACTTAAGAACCAAGCAACTTTGTATATAGATAACTTAGCTTTAATCGTCTTAAAATTTATAACTTAATCAGATTATATCATAAAATAATCCAAAAAACGCATTTTTTCCCGGAGACTTCAACGATGCATCGAACAACAAACCCGTAAAAACAGTACTAAAATAACTCGAATAATTTAAAAATAACCTTAAGTGACTTAATTACTTCCATCCAAAGCCTCGTGCTGTTTTATTTCTTCTTCTAAATGCGGTTTCACGGCAAATAATGCCCGCATAATTGCATTAAGAACGGTGATTTCGCAAACGATCGGTTCGCACATTAACTTATTAGAAGTAATGGAAAAATGTTCATACTTGAAGCGTTTTGTTTTTCGTTTAGCCTAGACAAATTATTCGCCATTATATGGCAGTCTGCACAATTATTATACCTTAAAATGTGGGACGAACGTACAATTACAATATCGTATTGTTGCTTCACCTCTCATGTCAATTACGGACATTGTATATACGCGAATTTATTGTTGTGTGTATGTATGCGTGTGTGAGTGTATGTAATAGTTGGATAAAGAAGGTTTGTTGCAATTAATAAAATAGTTATTACGTAGTTATATAATAATTATTTATATTTATAAGTTTTCATTTGATTGGTTATGCGCATTTATTAATGTTTTTGATGATATAACCTGCTTTTCAAATCGAAAAACGCAATATTAGAAAACTGTAACGTGTCAAAAATGTTCCTGATCGTTCAGATATGTATGATTTTTACGTAATTCCATAATTTATTTATAGTTTGCACCATACTCTTGCGCTATTGTTAAACTGAATATGATTGATAATGCAGGAAAGAAACGAAATAGGATATACGTAGTTAGTTGCTAAATAATCATAAAGGATGTATAATATATTCCAGTGGATTTGAATTGCATAACTGTTCATGAAATAACTGTTTTTTTTTCGATTCCTTAACAAGTTTAACGTTTTAATTTAAAAAATCTGATATCTAAAATAGAAACAAAAATATAAACGTAAAAATTAGTGGCAGATTTCTTTACCTGTATTCAGTGATGTACTACAGAATATAAAATTTGTAAATAGGTATAAAATACAGCGAAAAAAGTATTGAAAATAAGTAGAAAATAAAGATATAAATTAATTCCGATATATGTAACTGTAAAATGAAACCCAAATTGTACCAAAAATGATTTGTTATTAATCGTTGTTATTAATCTTTCGATGGTTAACTCCAATCGAACGAACGATATCATTTCTTGTTCCGATTTTCAAGTTTCTTCCAGTTTAAGAAATTTACCTTAAACTAACGAAATATTTAGGTACGATGTTTTTCCATCATGGAGTGCATGTACGCCATAGATTGCGTCTCGGTTAAAACATCTCGAGTTTGTATTGAGCTGTGACAGCGGTAATTTGGTCGTTTTTGACATTTTTTTCATCGCACAATTATCGCATTTTTGGTTTTTTAGTGGAAAAGTTGTGTCAAAAAGTGCACTGTAAAAAATGTATTTTATAATATGGGTTGGGCTATGTGAACTATATTTTACATAACCGAAAGTCGTACAAGTAATATATTTATTTTTTCATGAAAAGGAATTGAATATTTAATATTCTAACAAGTTTCACTGAATATTTTATCAATTTGGAACAATAAATAACGGTTTACTTGAAGACGCATTTAGAACTGGGTATACAAGTCATTATATTTTGTCTATTTGAATAATAAACATCCATGACGTATGAATTCTAAAGTTATCCAATTTTATCTTAAAGAAGAAAACAATAAATCGTCAAAATATTTATTGGCCTTAATATAAAAAATGGAAAATTTGGCACGATCAAATAATTTCTTTTGCCGTTCACTATTCACTATGAAACATTCTACAAGAACGAAAATTTAAGATGGAAGAGCAAGTTATTATCTTAATCGAGTTTCAATTTTGTTTATTATTGGGTTAATTCAGGGTAAAAAATATTATCCAATCAAGTTTATTTTAGGCGTTTCTTACTGCGTTTCTTACTGACTAGATTTGGTAACTTTTGGCATCCCAGGTGTTTCAATAGTTTTAGAGGTATGAATCTTCAAACACAGGGGTCAATACTATCGAAACGAGAGATTATTTTACGTTGTCAAACTTTTATTGTGAACTTTAGAATCTACAACTAAATGCCAAACTTCTCTTCAAAGTTTAGTGCCTGCTTTCTTAGAAACAAACAATTTTTAACTTTTCTTATTTGATTGCGTAGAATCCGTATATCATTCTAAGACATTCAAAACTTTACTGGATATAGGTTAAAACATATTGCTCCTTTTTTACAATAGTTTTTTTTTGTTTTATGTGCGTTCTATAGTAGCTTTATTATCTTATTATTATCTTTCTCGGTTTGTTGTGTTACATTGTAATATTTTATGACAATTGTCCATGTCTGTAACAGATCCAACGACAAATATATACATTATTATTATTATTATTATTATTATTATTTTTTCAACAGATTAACTTGTTTTTGTGCAACAACAATGCACAACAGATATGTACAAGTATTGGTTTTTCTATATCAAGACACTATTCCAGATATCATAGCATGTTTTGTTTTCTATTTTAGGTTTGATTTATGTATATACAGAGAGTATATTGACACTTTTTATCAATTTTATCAAAACTGGCACCTTAGATCAGTTTTTCTGGTGCCACAGCGAAAAACTACCTAAAATCCACCCTAAAAAGTGCTACTATTGACCACCAACCAAAATAAATCTCATACTGTTATACATTTGTAAAAAAATGTTCTCTCCGCTATTTGTTTAAGGGAAATAAAGAGAAGTTCTTTTCAAAGCAACAATATCAAGTCTAACATCCACACGAGCGAAGCCACAACCAAAAATTCATCTCTCACCTCTTCAAAAAATAATTTCCTCTTCACACAAGCTTTTATGTCATTTCAATCCCACAGACATGAAGTACAAATATAACACTTTTCACTTTTTCCTATCCCACTGCAATGTCAACGGACAAACCGAGATCTGGGGTGTCACAGCATCAAAAAACACATTCACTTTCATGAACAAGACTTAAACCTATGACAGCTACAATGCGTCGAACAGCGATCAAGTGCTGGTACCGTCTGTCTGTCTGGTGAAAGTGGCGTCTTCTTTACTTTAGTTCGGCCCACCATATAGCTTAGCATACCAATCCAGCAAGTGGATAGAAGTTGGGAGTTGTACGCGTTTGTTGCTAGTAGTAGATTCCACCTTGAATTTCTCCAAAGAGATCATTCATAGATGATAAGATGGATCGGATATCGGCTGTGAAGGTTAAGGCCACTTTCTTCGTTTGTTTTTGGCTGGCTGATCGGGAGATTGCTGTTTATTAGATATTCGCGGTAATTTGTTCGGTTTGGTTGATGTACTTTTTTGGATATAGTGCATTCCTTTGTTTCATTTTGTGATATAAACTAAGGTTGACAAATCTCATATTCTACAAAATTTATAGAACTGGGCAGATGTTTTGATTAGGTTTACAGTATGTAATGTCAAAACATCAGCATTTGACACTACCTACTGTCATTCGAATCACAATATCTGACAAATCCTGGCTAACTAGTTTTAATACTATAGTGTTTTAATGCAGTACGAGCGATCTCGATGAAATAGAATTTCCTCATGCGGCTTAACTATTTATTTTACCAGAAAATGTCATAGTCATAAATTATTCAGAATTTCCTCTACATTAATTTATTATCTAACTATTTCGACGAAATTCCAGAAATAGCGGCTCAAAAATGTTTAGGGGACCCAATAGGACATATTTCCGCTAGAATAAAAAAAAATTCGCCGCGATTACTATACTTTGTCATACTAAGTATGATAAAGTAAAAAGGTTATTGATTCTGATGATTAATATATTATATTGGCTTCTAGCATACTATACTACAAAAGGTATAAAGAATTATGCTCAATATTCCAAATAAGTTCTAAGGTTAACATACCGTCTTACAACCTTTCTTGCATTTATTCGCGAAAACATAACAACATTGCTATCCGCACATGAAATACACATTGACTTTGTGAACACCAAGATGTTCCAATATTGTTTCACATAGCGTACGTGCGCGCGTGTTTCTCCTCCTCATCGCATTATCGATACACTTGCGTGTTGAATTGACGTTTCGCAACCGCTGACGTTCTGAATATGTACTGTCAAAAGTTTCAAAATATCCTGGCTACCTACTATTAATGCAGACACGATTTCGATCAAATAGAATTTGCTCCTGCAGCTAAACTATTAACTTTACCAAAAAATGTTATAGACATAAATTATAAAAAATTTCCTCTACTTTAATTTATTATTTATCTATTTTGACGAAATTACAGAAATGGCGGCTCATTTGCAAAATCGTTGCAAAATGCTAATAGTAAATAAATACCCAGTTCCTTTGGACCCTTTTTAACCAAAAGCTTTTCGCTCTAAGTTTGATCGTAAAACTTCTGAACTTGCGTCCCGATACCTTTAGTAGTTTCTCCGGAATCGTCGCCACAAAAATCGAGTACACACATACACACACACAGAGACATTTTTTGTACCTTGGTCAAAATGATCAGGGGGACCAAAAAGTCCTATTTTCGCTAAAATCTCAATTTTTTTTCGGATAAGTCACAATACTTTATCATACTGCGTATGATAAAGTAAAAAGTTACTTCTATAGAGACAACAATATACTTATTTCTGTATGAAAGTGTATTTACATATTTACTAATTCTATTTGATACAAAAACCGTATATTTGACGAAATTATGGTAGAGAAAATTTACAACCTGAATTATTTAAAAGATCGAATAAAGATAGATAAAAATACATTACAGTACAGTGTACCAATAATTTTTGAAAATATAAATTTAAAAAGTTTATGAGTTATTAATTTTTTTTTTCAAATCAAATGATTTGTCGTAAAGTTGTAATTGTATTTGTAACTTATAATTGTTTCACTGTAAACAAGGTATTTCAATCGTCCCCAAAGTAAGAAACCTTTCCTAGTTGAATTTTTGAAACTTCTTCTTGCATATTGATACATTGACCTATATGTGGCCAACATTCCAACAAATTTTTAAAATTCTTCCAGACTATGCGCTGTTACTGTTAAACTGTTAAGTGCCAGAAGTGTTAGAATACAATACCCACCATTAGCATTGTAAATTTAAAGACTATAAACCAGTAGACTTGAACGGAACACTTTGTAGAATACGAACGTAAAGGCCGTTTAAGTTAAATCGTTTTTAATTCATACCCAAACAACAATGTGGGAAACTTACAGTTGAGTGTTTTAACCAAAATTAAATTCATCCTTGGCTAGCACAAACATACACTTCAGTACTGTTTCAAGGCATTAAAATTATGGTAGAATATGCAGTTAGAAGTTACCTGGCGTAGCTAATTGCCCTTCCATTTTTTTATTATCTTAATCACCTGTTAGAACCAAAAAGTACTTGACACGAAAATTACCGGCAATTTTTATCTATTCTGCGTGAAGATGAAATTTTTAGATTGCGAACGGTTGGTTGCGAAATAGAAAGTGAAGAAAGGCGTATAATTTTAGGTGTGTAATTATTATGTGTATGTAGATATTATCCAATAAAATGGTATTGTTTTTTTACACTTTCTCCGTTTGGCATATCCTTGTATCGAGGAAGATGTTGATAGAGAATTGCTGGTTTTGAAGGAAGGTAGCAATAAAGACTTATTCCTTATTCATGAACACGTCAGTCAGGACGCAGGATATCCGCTGGATATCGTTTATTCAGTTTTCGTATGCGTAACTTTAGCGGTTGTTTTGTTTGTCGATATTAACGGATTTTGTAATGTTATTGATATTTGTTGAACAAAAATTACATTATATTATATTTCTATTGATAATTTTTTAACGAATTGAAAAAATTAATACTTGGATGAAGCTTATTTGCGGCGAAAATCATTAGTCTCATACAGAAAAGAAAAAGATATATTTCTGTATTAATTTAGAACATAACGGGAATTTTGGAATTTATTTCTACAAACCAACTCTTGAATGTTTGAGGGAAAAACCACTCTTGATGTACCGAATTGCTTCCGAAGTTTTCTTTTTGCCCGTATTCACGTAATTTCACATTTTGTGTGTGTGTATGTTTTGATTTTCTGGCCCCACCAAATTTTGTTCGTGAACTATCACCTGGTGGTTATAAATGCCACCACCTATTTGGTATATTCTGATAGTTCCTCCAAGCATCTGACATGTTCGCGGTAATATAAGTTTAAATATTATTAAACTTTCAAAACCTTATTAGTATGTTAAATATTTAGGTAATTTGGCTAGATTCTTTATATTAGTTACGTACCACCTACTCAAGTAGTTTCCATAAACTCATTTTTAATACAACTTTATACTAATCTAAGGCTTAATAAATCCGCACCTAACATGTGGATGATATGTAGATGAGGGCAAAAATATATATTATCAAAACATCATATTTATTATCTTTATTTTAGGAAATATATTTCAAAATGTTTACATTTTTTCAGAACTTTTTATGTGGCATGTGTAACAGAGCTATACCCATTTTTATTTTCATTGTATTATGTTCTAAATTCTTTATTTATTTTATTCATATTTATTACTAATTGAAAATTGTAAATGTTTTTTTTTCTACTTTTCGTTCGTTATAAACTCATAACGAAACCGCTTTCGGTGTCATTATGAAAACACTAGATCAAACTTTTAGTAACTTTTGGTTTTCCAAGATTTATGATATTGACGTCAAGTGTCAAATAAGGCTGACATCTCAATCGCTATTGGTTCGAGTCAGTCGTAGTTGTGAATTTTACACTAACTACCAACTGTTGAATATAAAATTACTGATTTGTATTTATGTTACCCACTTTCTATATTTTCTAATCATTTTTCAGACAATCAACAGAAGTTCTACTACATTATACTGTCAGTACATTCATTCATGTCATTTATCTATTAAAATGTTATTATAGCTATTTGCGGAACAAATATAACAAAATTACTAATGGAAAATAAGACAGTAAGATTAAAATGGCCCAGTCATTTTATGATCGCTTTAATAAAACAACGCAATACAATAGATTAATTTAGTCCGGTCCTGTTCATGTCTATACCCAATATGTCGGCGACGAAGTTGTCAAAATTGATTTCCTATAATAAATTTAAATAGTTATTAATACCAAGAACACCAAATACTTTTTTAAAATCAAGGCTCCTTAAAAAAAAATAAATTCAAAAATAGACATCATTCGTAAATACACATCACTACAACACACTAGTGATGTACAAATCGGCGTGCTTACCTCAGGGAGGTTCGAGATGACACCCTCGACTAGATCGTCAGCATCGTCGCCGTCTTGGTTCACCTGACTGTACCGGATCAGAATGGAGATGCATTTCGCCAATGCTTCTGGAGTAAAACTCTCACCTGAAAAACCGATTGTGCATTGTTTTAACCGTGTACAACACGAGAGAATTTGCCCATCCGACTTGGGGAATTGTAAACGATACCCAGTAATAAAGCGCATTGTCTTCAAGTGTATGCGCGATGTTGTAAGATGATGATATATTATTTCTACACATGACTTGTGCGACGTTAATTCGAGAAAAATAGTTTTCTTTCTTGTGTTTTTGTGCGATTATTTGTTTGGGTAAAGCAGGTAATGATTGAGTGAGTAGAACTTTCTTTAGTGTGTACGATCATTTGTGAACATTTTGTTTTTAATTAATTGCCTCTAGTCCATTTGATTATTTAAATTGTCTAGTAAAGAATGCAATTTACACTACATTTTTTAGACTAAAAAGGTAAACATAGTACTTCAACAACTGTATAAGAGACAGCACACGTACGAGTTTGGTTTTACTTTCACTAGCTTTTTAAAAAAGCCACCATACCGCGGTGTGCAACTGACTGCAAATTTGCACCATGTAGAAAGTGAAGAGGTTTTTTATTTATCAGGTAAAATCTATCGCAAATAACTCCAAGAATTTGCAATGCTCTCGCCGTACTATTCACTTCTATCAAGCAGTTTATTACATACAGATTTCACTTCAATAAATTGACATCGTTATTGTAAAATTGGTTTTGTCTTTTAAAATTAGTATGAATTATTTATTGCTTTGTTGTTCGCACGGTGATTAATAGATTAACAGAGATGTTATGCAGACAAAAACACCTGCATATTAAAATATACATACATACAGAATATGCGTGGGTTGCGTGAAAAATGTGCCAATAATCTGCTGACCATTTTGCAACAAAACTCGTCCTGGCCTTTTTTGGAGGACCTCTTTTTTTATCCGTCCATATTATAATGCATGACTAGCCATGTACCATGTCGAAATGCAGTCTGCTCTAAAATTTGCTCTATTCAAACAACGAGTTTCTGGTTCATGATTAAATTAGACTCGGATTTTCTGTGGGTTGGTGAGGTTTAATATAGCTAGTGGGGGATTAGCGCGCTTGCGAACACATCGGTCAAGCTGGTCCCGCACGTGTTCAATAGGATTCAGGTCAGGACTTAACGCCGGCCAGTTCACGACCTGAATTCCACGTCCTTGTAAAAAGTTTCTGGTGATGCCAGCGGTGTGTGGCTTTGCATTGTCCTGCATTAGGATGAAATTTTGACCGACGCCATATGCAGCAGGCACCACATGGTCCTCCAGGATGTTTTCGATGTAATTCATGGCATTTAGTCTTCCAGGAACCACAACAAGATCAGTTCTGTTGCGTTATTAATCTACAACCCAGCCGCTCATATGTTCATATGTTCTTCCTACATTTGAAAAAATCAGTCTCAAAAACCCCTAATGGGTCTTAATAACAGATAATTGTTCAATTTTATTAGTTTGTCTATGCCCTATTGAATTTTTTGTTGTGTTTCTTGGTTAGTTATATACAAAATATATAAATATGGCCCCAGTATAGAGCCTTGTGGTACTCCACATTGTGTTTCCGTTACTTGGCTGGACTCGTTCCCTACTGTACTGTATTGTTTTCGAGCTACCAAGTATGGAAAATAGATAATGCTTTGTTTGTTATGCCCATGTCGTCTAGTTTGGTCAGCAGGATTTGTATGTCCTCTGTACCAAAAGCCTTCCTAAAGTCAAGTATCAGCCCAGTCACGCATTTGCCTTCATAAATTTTGATTTGTAAATAGTCTAATAAGTTTATAACTGCCGTTGTTGAGCTTTTGTTTTTTCTGGAATCCGTGCTGACTTGGTGTTAGTATCCCAGATTAGTTAGGTGGTCTATTATTATGCGAATTTTCTCAAAGATTTTACTGAAGACTGTTTTACGTTCGCTGTTAAGTTATATGTTCCCGAGACTTTAAATGCTTAAATAACGTAAACAACATACCATTTTCGCAAAGGATATCCACGAAATCCTGCGGATCTATAGTTGACGTTTCTTCGCTGTTGTCTCCCATATCGCACAACTCATTGAAGGCAGTTTTTAGTCTATCCATTGAGACTCCATGGGCCGGTCTGTGGTTGATGTACAATAGAATGAATTCGCTAAATGAGATCTCATCTTCGGCGTTTTCATTGTCGATATTTCTGTGCTTAACATCATTCAGCATCAAATTCACCTATGCAAACGTTAGCTATAAACACCATAAGCAACAACTGTTAATACAGCTGATGGACTAACCTCGAATTCGCTGGGATAGAAACCACAAGCCCTCATGAGGTCCGGTAACTCTGATATTGATATTCTATCTGATACAACCCTTGGTAGTTGTGAATTCTCGCCTTGGTGTAGAATCTGCATATAATAGAAGAGGTTCTGCATCTCTTGGAAGAGCCAGCCATTGCTACCACCTTCAATGAGGCAATAGAATGGTCCGAGTTCCTTTCCGCCGATTGGTATCAAGTTTTCCACTGCACTAATGGAGAAATTTGATTCTGGAATTGGTTATTGGAGACATTGTCTTACTCTGGATGGATCTCCCACATTAGGACGCAAGCATCTTGAATACCAGCAGTGAAGATGAATTTTCCACAGGTGCTCACTTGGAACTGGAGCAACTAGAAGAAAAACAAGTTTATTGGGGATGTTTTTGATGGCACAGTTAGGTACTTTAGTAGGGTGTCCAACAGTACCAGTGTACTTGTAGGGATTGCCGTCAGGTGGCAGTCTTTCAATGCCGATATGCTTCTTGGTCATGAAGATGAGGTACTTGTTCTCAGGATGGGGTAAGATCTGAAACGATTCTTACCGTTAGAACATTGGTAGAATAAGAAGCGACTGTGAGTTGATAAGTGTAATGTCTCTATCACTGGAAAGTGAAATTTTAACACTAAAGAGACGTTTTGTAACTTTGTAACATTAAAAGAACATAAAAAATAGATTGCTTAGGCTGGTTAACTTTAAAAAGTTGGCAACCCCAGCTAGGGTTCGATTTTTCCAAAGTAAACGGCTACTTGCTTTTTTGGCTAACTTCGCAGAAATAAAATTAGCAAACTAACAGTCATCGCTCTGATTGAAGCTTCGCTGTAGCAACCGTACGCTGGTCCTAGGAAGACGTGCCTATACAGCTCGGAATCTGTCTCGAGAAGCTTCAGCTTGTACTAGAAAAGCCATTGGACATTATTTGACTTACACCATACACCATTAAAGCATCAAATTTACTTCATGGTCAGCGATCAAGAAGAACTTTCCCGTCAGCAGCGGATAATAGATGAAGCAATTCGGCGTAGCTGCTTGGTCTATGCGTCTCCTATACTCAAGCTGGAGATCCGTCACACTTGAAAATATAATTATTGGTTTTTTTTTTTTGAAAATCAAAAAAAGTAACCTTGCCAGAAGCACCAAATACCAACTTTTTACTACACCAACAGTAGTCCAAGGTCATGGTGTTGCTCTTGCCCGATATACCGAAGACTTTTCTCGAAACTGCCCGCATAAAAATCGCCCGCAGTGCTTTAGTTTTGGAGTACCGCAAGTCACATGTTTTGGACCATTGTTATGTATCTAAGTTGTTTTAAAGAAGCAAGTAGAAAAGAACGGGGAGGCTAGGATTAAGTATGTTTAACATGAATTTCTCTTCGTCAAAAGGTTACACACGTCACACGTCTAAAAGAGTTTTACCTATTTTGGAGGTCGAATTTCACCAGGTGCTTGTCCAAACCAATCGAGTACAGTTCCGGTGGTGTGCACGGCAAGAAAATCAAGTCGGTGATATCCTTGGAGTGTGGCCTGATCTTTCCAATGAGGGACCACATGTCCTTCTCGCAAGAATAGTACAACAAGAAGACGGTTCGGTTTGAATCCTAAAGATTTTCATACTTTACTTTGGTTAACGAGAAAACGCCGTTTGAAATTTGCGTGACAATTACTTCTAATGACGTCATGACAAGCAAATACAATATAATGACGAATAGTGACAAATATACTTGCATAATACGCAAAATAATTAAAGTCCGTTGAAAATACTAGCTTCTGTATGGCGTGGACGCCGCATTTCATCGGATAACCAGGTTTAGCGTGCAGAATTACCGGTTCCAGGAAGAACAATTCCCCATTACCTCTGCCAACCGCCAGATGGTAACCTAAGAGGAAAAAACAACACACAAATCAAGCTAAAAATGCTCAAAACTATGATAAACTCTCAACTTTTCGGCGAGAACTTGACACAGGTAGCGCTCTTCATCAGGTTCATATCGATGGTGTCCTCCTTTGGTTTGACGACTTGGCTGCCAGACGGATGCACCGATGACATCGATATGTTGGGCTTTGTTTCTGGCGGCATCTCGATTACCGCTGGCGGAAGAACGCTGCTGTGGATCAGGTCGTGACTTATGTAGTCGTACAGGCTTACTCTGCCATTCCGATAAGCTACAACCAGGTATGGCCTGAGGAAGCAAAAGAAAAACGGTGAATACCAAGTGTTGGTGTTGGTTTATTTTTTTCAATTTTCTGGATAGACGTTAGATGGAAGTTGGAAGATGAAAGATGAAAGACGAAAGACGAAAGACGAAAGACGAAAGACGATAGACGATAGACGAAAGACGAAAGACGAAAGACGAAAGACGAAAGATGGAAGATTGAAAAGGTGGAAGAGGAAGATGGAAGAATGAATAAGATAAAATATGGAATATGTAGGAGATGGAAAAAATGGAAGATGGAATCTAGAAGCTATAAACTAGAAGAGAAGCTGAATGATGGAAAAGATAGAAGCTGGAAGTCGGAAGAGATTTATGATGGATAATGAAAATGATGGAAGCTGGAAGATGGAAAAGAAGGTAGATGAAAAAATGGAAGAGATGGAAGCTGGAAGATGGAAGCTGGACGCGGAAGATGAAAGGTTGAAGAGATTTTTAAGATGGAAGCTGGAAGATGGAAAAGATGGAAGCTGGATGATGGAAAAGATTTAAAGACGAATGACGAAAGACGAAAGACGAAAGATGGAAGATGGAAGATTGAAAAGGTGGAAGAGGAAGATGGAAGAAGGAATAAGATAAAATATGGAATATGTAAGATGGAAAAGATGGAAGTTCGACATTGTGGATGGAAAATGACATATGAGACCAAAGATCGAAGAATGTAGAAGATGAATAAAGTGATATATACGAAGTATATAATAAGATAATACGAAGTGTTGGTGGAGGTTTATTTTTTTTCAATCTTCTGGATAGACGTTAGATGGAAGTTGGAAGATGAAAGATGAAAGATGAAAGATGAAAGATGAAAGATGAAAGATGAAAGATGAAAGATGAAAGACGAAAGACGAAACACGATAGACGAAAGACGAAAAACGAAAGACGAAAGATGAAAGATGGAAGATGGAAGATTGAAAAGGTGGAAGAGGAAGATGGAAGAAGGAATAAGATAAAATATGGAATATGTAAGATGGAAAAGATGGAAGTTCGACAATTGTGGATGGAAAATGACATATGAGACCAAAGATCGAAGAAGGTAGAAGATGAGTAAAGTGATATATACGAAGTATATAATAAGATAATACGAAGTGTTGGTGGAGGTTTATTTTTTTTTCAATCTTCTGGATGGACGTTAGAAGCTTATTAAGTAAGATTTTGCGTGCTTACTCTTCATCATGGACATCAATACCGGCCACTGGCATCTCGGCTGTGACAAGGAGTTGTTCGCACTCGTTTTCAAGGTATCGAACCTTTACAAGGTTGCCATCGTTGGTAGCTAGAATAAAAATGATTAAAATAAAATTAAGAACAAACTGTTTACAGTGAACTTCTATAGTTAGAGTATTAATTTCTAATTCTCTTATTTTTCTGTACTTAGTAGCTCCTATTTAAACTGAAATAACCAATGCCAACGCTGTTGTGAAACGTAGAAACTGCAAATTTGTAATCTACTGGCGGATAAAACGTTATGGACTATGCAACCAACGTAGCGGTGAACTGTATAAATAGTTCTATACCCAATCTCCATATCAAACGACCATTTTTTTTAAATTACCAAACTTACCGAGAATAAAATCTCTCACTATAAAAGGTAACCTCTGCAAGGTAGCATCCGATGGTATCATATTCCTGTAAAGGATCTCGTACTCCTCACTTTTATCCAGGTCGCTCTCGTCGCTGTCCGGCAGGTTGATCCTAACGCTAGATTGCTTCTTCATGATAATGTCTGGAACAGTCAAATTAGGCAAGCTATCTTGTACGAACTACTTCCGACGTTCACGGTACCCTCTTCTGTGGGCGGATCTTCCACCTTGTATCTCCGCGGTTCCCGATTAAAGCTGATCTTGTGGATCGGAGGCAGGGTGAATTTCTGACACCAGTAGAGCAACGTCACGTTACTGTCGTAGAACTTAATTTGCCCTTTGACATCACCAGTGACTAAAACTCTAGCATACTCAAAGTTAGCACAGAAGGAAGATTGAGGGGTGAATATATGAAATGGCAGATGGAAAAGATGGAAGCTAGAAGGTATAAACTAGAAAAGGGAAACTGGATGGTGGAAAAGATGGACGATGGAAGCTGGACGAGATTTAAGATGGAAGAAGGAAGCTGGAAGATGGAAACGATGGAAAAGATGTAAGATGATGGAAGATGATGGAAATGATGGTAGAAGGAAGATGGAAAATAGAATCTGGGAGATGGGAGATGGAAGCTGGAAGCTGGAAAATGATGGAAGATGGAAGGTGGAAATTGGATGCTGAAAGTTAGAAGTTGGAAGATCGCAGATGGAAGCTTGGAGCTTGAATATAGAAGATGGAAGCTTGAAGCTGGAAGATGAAAAAGATGGAAAAATGAAAGATGAAAGATATTTAAGATGGAAGATGGAAGCTGGAAGATATCTGGATGAATCTGGATGATGGAAAAGATGGACGATGGAAGCTGGAAGAGTTTTAAGATGGAAGAAGGAAGCTGGAAGATGGAAACGATGGAAAAGATGTAAGATGATGGAAGATGATGGAAATGATGGAAGAAGGAAGATGGAAAATAGAATCTAGAAGATGGGAGATGGAAGCTGGAAATTGATGGAAGATGGAAGGTGGCATTTGGATGCTGATAGCTAAAAGTTGGAAGATCACAGATGGAAGCTTGAAGCTGGAAGATGAAAAAGATGGAAAAAATTAAAGATGAAAGATATTTAAGATGGAAGATGGAAGCTGGAAGATGGCAAAGATGGAAGCTGGACGATGGAAAAGATTTAAGATTGAAATGGAAACAATGAAAGATGGAAAAGATGGAAGATTCAAGCTGGCAGATGGAAATGATGGAAGATGGAAGCTGGAAGATGATGGAAGGTGGAAATTGAAATGGAAGATGGAAAAAGATGGAAGCTGGAAGATGGAAAAGAAGGTAAATGAAAAAATTGGTGGAAAAAGCTGGAAGATGGAAGATTGAAGAAATTTAAGATGGAAGCTGGAAGATAGAAAAGATGGAAAATGGAAGCTGGAAGACGGAAGATTGAAGCTGGAAGATGGAAGCTTAATGCTGGAAGATGGAAAAGATGGAAGATAGAAGAGGGAACAAATTGAAGATGGAACAGATTTAAGATGGACGATGGAAAAGAAGAAGAAACGCTAGCGTAGTAAAAGTTAGCACAGAAGAAAGATTGAAAATTGAATGCGATGGAAGATGGAATCTAGAAGCTATAAACTAGAAGAGAAGCTGAATGATGGAAAAGATGAAAGATAGGAACTGGAAGACGGAAGAAATTTAAGATGGAAAATATAAAAGATGGAAGATGGCAGATACAATCTGGAAGCTGGGAGATGGAATCTGGAAGATGATGGAAGATGGAAGGTGGAATCTGGAAAAGATGGAAGCTGGAAGTTGGAAGATGGGACCCGGACGCGGGGAGTTGGAAGATGAACTAGATGAAAGATGGTAGCTGGTAGCTAGAAGATAGAAGCTTGATGCTGAAAGATTGAAGATAGAAAAATTGGAAGATGGAAGAGATTTAAGATGGACGATGGAAAAGATGGAAGATGGAACCTTGACGATGGAAGCTGGAAGATGGAAGCTTAACGCTGGGAGCTGGAAAATGATGAAAGATGGAAGTTGGAAGCTGGAAGATGGACGCTTAAAGCTTCAAGATGGAGGCTTGAAGCTGAAAAATGGATAAGATGGAAGCTGGAAGCGAGAAGCTGGAAGCGAGAAGCTGGGAGCTGGGAGCTGGAAGATGGAAGATGAAAAAGATGGAGAAAACGAAAGATGGATGAGATTTAAGATGGAATAGATGGAAGGTGGATGATGCAAAAGATGAAAAATGGAAGCTGGAAGCTGGAAGATGGAAAAGATGGAAGTTCGACAATGGAGGATGGAAGATTACAGATAATACCAACGACCGAAGAAGGTGGACAATGAATACAAATGCTAGGTTAAAAATTATCATTACCCATCGCAGGAGTTAACGGTGTTTATCCTATAGGGCTGAACCTTTATACTCTTGATAAAGACCTTCACTGCGTTGAACTCGTCCTCGATGCTAAAGTCCCTGATATAGAACGTATTCCCTAAGACCAAGATGTTCCCTTCGGTCGTACAGGCGAATAGTTCGTGACACAGAAGCATATAGCAGACATCCGTAATTTTCCCAATACTCTTCCTATTCCTGAACTCCGGTATTCTCGGGTCCGTCAATTTCTTCTCGTTGATCAGCTGAAAATCATATCTCTAATGAGGATATCATCGTTTTTCTCGACCTCACCAGCTTTAAGAAAACTATACGCCTTTTGAAGGCGACCATGAACCTCTCTTGGACATTGACATTGAAGACGACGTTGATCGGTTTCCCATAAGTTGCCTTCGTGAGGTATTGATCTAAAAGAGATTACTTCAATTCTTACCTCAGTCTCTAGTGTGACAACTA
Organism: Melinopterus prodromus; assembly: GCA_964023965.1. Taxonomy (NCBI): domain Eukaryota; kingdom Metazoa; phylum Arthropoda; class Insecta; order Coleoptera; family Scarabaeidae; genus Melinopterus; species Melinopterus prodromus. Next base: position 69,672,357 of record OZ030392.1, read on the forward strand.
TAAATAACTAAAGATTCATACCAACTGGAGCTCCAGTTCCATCGGACCAATTCCAAAACTTGATCACAGGTGGGATATCCGTGGTCACACTCACAATGTACTTACCATTCGGGCTGATCGTCAAATATGCCGTACCACTTCCAGGGTTTGCGTCGAAAATTACGCACACCGGCTTTCTGGTAAACAGCATTATATTCAAGATCTAAATTAATGCTATAGCATAACGGTGTACCTCACGCTCATCTTCCAAATTATTATGCTATTTTCAGGACCTGAATCAGCAGTTGCCAGGAAAGTTCCAGTGGCGTCCACAGCGGCTGATGTTATAGCATTTTGCTGAAGATGTAGAAGATTTGTAGAGATTTGTTCTTGTAGAAAGTTATACTTACATGTCCTTGAAGGAGGAACATATCTTTGTTGTGGTAGTCGTAGATGACACCTTGATGGCTTGCAGCAAAGAAGACGTGGTTCTTCTTGAACTCCGTTAAGTTCATGAAAGGTACTCTAGTGTTCATGCCAAAGGTCCACTGCAGTTTCTAGTCAAGAAAAGCAATATAAACACAAAAGTGTCATACATTTTCAAACAATAACCAACAAATGGTACAACTGTGGTGTCCAAGCCAGAGTAGGTGCTGTCGGTGACGTCTTCTGACTCTTGCGAATTGATCAAAGACACATCGCTGCTGCTCTCGCACGACTTCCTGTCAAAGTACAAGTTGCTGTCGTACCCATGGGCAGCCGTATATTCATAGCCTTCTTCTTCTTCTTCTTGTTCAGCTTCAGGTTCACCATATATCTCCATATTGGGAGTCATGGAAGGAATGTTAAATCCAGAAGAAACGTTCGATTCGGTCCTCAGTGCTGCCGATGCTGAACTGTAGGTGTATGATAACCCACCAGATGAGGTAAACCTTTAAAAGAAGGCAAAATTTGAAGTTTAGTATAGATACTCAGATGGTACCATACCGTGAGGGTGGTTGTGACAACTCGTCCGACTTGCTTGACAGGCTTTTCTTGCTACTCTTCTTGCTGCCATGCTTCCTCTTCCTTAGTATCGCAGCTGCAACATCTCTCGGATCTTTGCTCAGCTTCTTACTGCCTCTTCTTTCCAGGGAACTCACCTGATGCGGATGCTCTTCGGCGTCTGTATCAAGCTCCGGCACAAATGGCGGGGAACCGGGTAATACTGGATATGTTGAATCTTCTGGCGGCTCGTGGAATGATATTCTCCGACTTGTATCCAGATCATCTTCCAGTTGGGCCAGCTCAAAATCGTCTAGTTCTTGAGTTATGTTACCGTCTACTTCTTGAGTTATGGTACCGTCTACTTCTTGAGTTATGTTACCGTCTACTTCTTGAGTTAGGTTACCATCTACTTCTTGAGTTAGGTTACCATATTCTTCTTGATCGATGTTGCCATAATCTTCTTGATCTGTGTCAATAATCGTGGACGCTTCTAAGCTGCCATGTGGAGATTCTTCGTGTGCCATGCTGATGTCGATGACACACTATCAAGTGTCAACGAGGATGATTGTCGGATGACGGATAATCAGTGGTTGCTAAGAAACGTTGGAAATTACTGAATGATTAACTATAAATTTGAATCGGAATTGTTAAAACTAGATACTACTAGACCATAATAGTCTATCCACTGATGTCTTATATCGACTATTTGGTCTCCATTTTTTTGGTTTATTGATGTAGTATATATATATTGTTTTTTTTTAGCAAAGTACTGAAATTATTGTTGATTTATACTGTAGACATTCGGCATTATGTATGAAGGAGAAAGGTATTTGTCGGGCAATTGAGTCATCGAAGAAAGCAACCGTAGACACGTGTTTCGGACTATTAGTCCTCATCAGTGCGGTATAGCCAAGGAGCAAGGTATGGAACCATGTTTCCCGTAAATTTAAGAATTATAGCAATCAAACTTTCACCATTTTGATAGTAATTTTTAACATAAAGGCCAAGTTGTTCCCTTTATATAGTAGATAGAGAATTGATCCTCTGCTTTTGCTTCTTTTAGGGCCGAGTATTCATCTGTCTCCATAAAATTCTTTATATTTTAATCTAAATACAATACGGTATTAAAAACTCCTTTGACTTCACATATAAAATAATAAAAAATTGAAGTGAAACTTCTCTCATAGGATCATTTGATATTGATAATCTATGCACATTGTTCCAATAAAAGATACAATGTTATTTTTACAGGATTTTATATCACATCCAAATCACATAATATTGGTAGCACTAACGTTAAGGGTATTAACAATATTTAATAACATTTAATAACAAAATGATGGTCTAACTATGGGTAGTCCTAATATAAGTGTTTTTGCCAACTTATTGATTGACCAAAAAGAAAAGAAAATATTTACTTTACCAAATAGTAAACATATCACATTCTGATGTCGATATGTCGATGATGTTTTCTGTGTTTGGAATACATATACATATTAAATTAGTTGACTTATTTCTTGAACAAATTACTAATATCTCTATATTAAATTTGACATGTGAAAATGAAATTCCGATCATTTTCAATACAATATGATAGAAATTGCTAAAAATAATGGATTTAAAAAACAAACTATCAATAAAATATATAATTCAATGAAACATAAACAATTATTTTACTTTATTATACTTTTATTTTTTTTTACTTTATCATACATAGTGTTATAGTATTGTAATCGTGCCAAAAAAAATGATTTTCTGTATATTTTCTAATAGTTAAATAATAAATTAAAGTAGAGGAAATTTTGTATAGCCAGGATTTAACAGATATTTTGATTCTAATGGCAGGTAGTGTCAAACGCTGATGTTTTGACAATACCTACTGTCAATAGAATCAAAATATCTGTCAAATCCTGGCTAACTAGTTTTATTTTAATGCAGACACGACCGATCTCGATCAAATAGAATCTCATGGAGCTAAACTATTAATTTTATATATTGTATGATAAAGTCATGTGCCTGGCCACATCAGATTTGTTTCTCTCTAATTTGTCAGGACGAAATTATGAGCCAATATCGAATGAAACTGAATTCTGCAAACTACCAAATTGTAAGTTTCTTGAAAACTTCTACGTTAATATTCCCATGATTCACCTAATAATTGGAATACTGATTATTAATGTCCGCTATATTGTATGCAGAATTTTTTATTTTATAATAAATCTGGTAATAATAAATCAACAGCAGTTCGTAACTTCGCTAGAATAAAACAGAGACTAAAGTACAACTAGGAAATACTATGCAAATGTGTGAAATAACAATATTATGATTAATTTCTAAAAAGTACAGATTCTGTAATAGCACGGTTTTAAACACAAGGTCATTGTTCAATAACCTATATACATACATCGTTTGGTTCAACTATTTTAGATACACAATTATTATATACGCATTCAGATACATATAAATGAAAATAACACCGATTCAGTAGTCAGTGTTATCTCACATTTCCTTTCGATATTCAAACATTGCATATCTGTATAAGTCAGTTAGCTACCATTAAACAAATACAACAATAGGGTATTGCCTTTTGCAAGAGGACAAATCCAGTCGTAGCAACTCCTCTGACTAAGAAAAATTCGCAGAAAACTCGTTGCCAAAGGGTATACACAATGATGTAGTAGTTTCTTTGACGAGTTGAAATATAAAGGCGGTACCTCCATCAAGCAGTTGCTTATTTGAAATCACATAGTGAAGAACACTCTGCCTATAGCAGTGTTAAATATTCTTCAAGACATTAAACAGTCTTGAAGACAACAAAAATGAAGACAGTTTTACGTGTAGTTTTTATGTTAACTTTCCTTGAAGTGGCAATAATATGCAAACCTTTAACTATGTTGCACAAAACATCAAAAGCGGTAAGTAGTAAACACTTTTGTTTAAAAATTTAACGTATTTCTTTGTGTTGAATGTCTTTTTTTGTTAGCAATTTATTCTATTGGAAATGTTAATGAAATCGATAAATTTTGTTGAGGAAGATGTAAATAAACAATTATACCTCGTGTTGAGCATCTGTATATGTAGTGCTAAAAACCAAAACAATGGAAATGCGTGACCCTGACTGCTAATTTGTTGAACCTTTTGTTATCGGGTCAGTATGGAAATTAAATTGAACAAAACTACAAATTCATAACCGTTTATGTGTTGTTCTTGGATACTTTTATCAAATTAATGTTAATTTAGCCAATCAAGTAGGTATATATATCTACGCCATGAGTTTTACTGTTTATGATGTTACAGGACGCCATTTTTAAAGTATGTTTGTTTTATTTTTTTTATTATTCTTGTAAGATATTTTAATTTATAACTTAGTCAATTTCTGCCAAAGAAATTGTCAACCTTATTTTTCTGTGAGCTGGTATATTTTTTAAAAGTTTTTTTAATGCGAATACTGCTGTGTTTTACAATAAAAAAATATGATGTGGCCAGGCACATGACTTTATCATACAATATATAAAATTAATAGTTTAGCTGCATGAGATTCTATCGAGATCGATCGTGTTTGCATTAAAATAAAACAAATTGGCCAGGATTTGACAGATATTGACAGTAGGTATTGGCCCCTTTGACACTACCTACTGTCATTAGAATAAAAATATCTGGCAAATCCTATATTAATGCAGACATGATCTCGAACAAATAGAATTTGCTCCTACAGCTAAACTATTAATTTTACCAAAAAATGTCATAGACATAAATTATACAAAATTTCCTCTACTTTAATTTATTATTTAACTGTTTTGACGAAATTACAGAATTGGCGGCATAACAACATTGCTATCCGCACTCGAAATACACATTGACTTTGTAAAAACCATGGGAACACCAGGCTGTTTCAATATTGTTTCACATAGCGTACGTGCGCGCGTGTTTCTCGTCCTCATCGCATTCTCCATGCATTTGCGTGTTGAATTGACGTTTCGCAACCGCTGACGTTCTGAATACTGTCAAAAGATTCAAAATATCCTGGCTACCTACTATTAATGCAGACACGATTTCGATTAAATAGAATTTGCTCCTGCAGCTAAATTATTAATTTTACCAAAAAATGTTATAGACATAAATTATTCAAAATTTGCTCTACTTTAATTTAGTATTTATCTATTTTGACGAAATTACAGAAATGACGGCTCATTTGCAAAATCGTTGAAGAATGCTAAGAGTAAAAAGCCAGTTCCTCTGGACCCTTTTAAACTAAAAGCTTTTCAGCTCTAAGTTTGGTCATAAAACTTCTAAATATTAAGTTTCGTCCCGATACCTGTAGTAGTTTCTCCGGAATCGTCGTCACAAAAATCGAGTACACACATACACACATACACTCACAAACACACACAGAAATTTTTTTGTACCTTGGTCAAAAGTGATCATGGGACCCAAAAAGATCTATTTCCGCTAAAATAAAAATATAAAATGATAAAGTAAGAATACAGGTATATTTAATTTTTATTCACTATGAATAACAGAATTTAATATAAATCATCAAAAGAATAAATTAAAGAAACTTTTATATTTTCAAAGAATCATTCCGTATTTTGTGGTTTTTCTAATCAACAGGTATTTATCTACCACTGATGCGGTTTAAATTGTTTATAAATAAATAACCTTGTTAGGTCTGGTTGAATCATTCTCATGTGTTATACCTTTCATTATTGTATTTTGCAGAATTAAATTAGAATGTGTGTATTAACTATTTTAATTAATTATAATAATTACTTACTGTGGAATCTTTTAATATTACTGACTTTTTAAGCTATTACTAATAATTATACCCATTTGAAGACGAAATATCGTATATTTATGTTAATCGATAACCCAATTTAAAAAAATTAACCTTATTAAAGCTGAAAGCACAATCTATAGTACATTCAGCGACAAATATTGCGATATATGTTTCAGTTGTCTTTCATGAAGAAATTCGGTTATGTCCAACCAGATGACGCAGAATCAGCATATTTGTACACAGAGAATGGCCTATCTTCAGCTATCAAAGATGTCCAAAGATTTGGTGGTATACCAGAAACTGGACAACTTGACAATGCCACCTTAGTGGTACTTATACCTTGAAAATAAATCAAAATTCAACGTTTTAAAACTGAATTAATTTCAGTTGATGTCATCGAGGAGATGTGGGCTACCAGACAAAGACCCAAAAACCAGGAGGAAGCGTTTTGTCCTCGGCACAAAAGCATGGGGAAAATCAAGACTGACTTTTTTGTAGGTTTCTTTATAGTGTTCTTTGGTTTGTTTAGGGCGGATTACACCAAAAAAAATAAATCTGAATTATCGTAGAAATTTTATGGATACTGTGTTGGGTAATTCCATATGTTCATTTCACTCACGGAAAGTTTTTCCGTGAGTAAAGTTGACGAGTTGTTCCCAAACGATGAAATCTCAAGTCACAAGTGCAGTGTGCGGCAAGAAATACTCGCGCAAAGACAAAATACCCTAGAGTTCTTCCAATCCACAACTAACGTCACTGGTGCGGTTGTATATGGTATAACCCCTTTAAAATGTTAATAATACTACACTATAATATTATAGAGAACATATAATACTACACCAACGCGGATATCAGCTGATATATTATGGAAATACATACATCATATGTAGTAACAATAGTTTATCTTGAGATTTTAACTTTGACATTATTTAACTCGAGATATCTTCTTATCTATCTTTGTTGGTGTAATCCCTCAATCCAGCTTTTTTTTGCAATAGTGGCATAGTACGATGACTCAAAAGAGCTAAACCTATTCAGTTGGGGAATTAATGTTAAGATTATTTGTTATACACAAGTGGTGCTTAATTAATACAAACGTTTTATTGTTTAGCGTTGCCAATCATCCTCATTCCATAAGCAACGAAAGAATAAACCGTGATGTCCAAAAAGCATTAGACTCATGGGCAGGTTACGGTAGATTAGAGTTCCACAGAGCACATGACGCCAATGCAGATATTATCATTTCTTTCTCAAGGGAGTACCATGGAGACTAGTAAGTACCCATCACAAACAGTCTGTCCTAAAATATTCCAACCACCCAATTCTTCGTAGTTTCCCATTCGATGGGCCAGGAGGAATTTTAGCACACGCCTATCTACCACATCAGGGTGGCCATTTAGCCGGTGACATCCACTTTGACGCTGATGAAGCATGGACAGAAGAACTACAAGACGAAGGTAGTTTTTTAATGGTCAATTAGATTGTGCAACAAATTTCAACTTCAATTCGTATTTGCTCATTTCAAACATTGCAGGAACCCATTTCTACACAGTTGCTCTTCACGAGCTTGGTCACTCCTTGGGGCTTCTTCATTCCGACCAACAGACGTCCATAATGTCGCCGTATTATAAAGGAGATTCGCCACAGTTAGGTTACGATGACGTCTTGGGCATGTACGAACTATACAGTAAGTAAACTTCATTTGGATAAGTCTTCCTTTATTTAATAAAATTATAAACCCCTAACCACAACAAGTATTTTAGAAACCTAAATACGTATTTCAGCAACTATGTTGCCATCTTCAGTAGAACCTAAAAAAAGAAAAAGAGAGATTAGCACTTCATAGTATCTTTACTGGATATTGTCCAAGCAAATCACTAGTGGAAGTGACGTCCATGTTAAAAATTACCCTATATATACCCATTTGTTGTTCACGCCTCAGTGAATTTTGATCATTGAAGCGTAAAAAACAAGTTTTAATTAAAGCAGGTCAAAGAATGACGAACTAGGTATAGGACCCCTGTCTGAATTTATTAATTTATCTCTATTCAAGTGAAAAAATACTTTCCAAGCTGTTTAGTTCCCTATTATTTGACACAGCTTTTACAAGTTTTAAGTCATCTACAACTACTTTATGACCTGTGTCTAAAATATGTTGAGCCACACTAGATTTTTCAAAACGATTATATTTAAAATGAGCTACATGTTCTTTGAACCTAGTTAAAATTGTTCTTCTAGTCTGGCCTACGTATTCTTTTTCACAGTCATGACATTTGATACAATATATACCAGATTTATCAAGTACATCTACCTTATCCTTTGGGTTTCCAAGAAGGTTCTTTATGCTATTATGAGTCGAATATGCTAAACAGAGATTTTGTGATGTAAAAATACTTCTCAAACCCCTTGTATATGCACAATCGAACGGTATTCTAACATAATTCTTCATTTCTACAGACAAAGTATTTAAAGTAGATATTTGATTTACATACACTTTTTGATTCTGCTTCTTAATCATTCTATCAACTATTTTCTCAGGGTACCCATTATGTATGACAACATTCTTAATAAACAATAATTCTTGCTGATATCTATGCGGACAATGGAAATTTCAATAACCTATTTACTAAACAACTAATAAAAGACAATTTTTGTTGAAAAGGATGCTGCGAATCATTAGGGATAAACCTGATTGTGTTAGTATCTTTCCGATACACGTCAATTTCTATTATATTTTTGCTATTCCTGACTACCAGAGTATCTAAAAATGGAAGTTGGCCGTTAACTTCTTGTTCTACAGTAAAGTTAATGGTGTTGAACTTAGAATTCAAAACGAGAAGAAAATCTTGAATACTGCACTTCTTGGTGTCAAAAATGGCAAAAATATCGTCGACATACCTAACCCAAGTCTTTGGGAAATATGGTGCTATAGACTTTACATTGGTTTCAAATCTGCTCATAAACAAGTTGGCAATAAAAGGTGAGAGACAGTTACCCATTGCAGTTCCCTCAAGTTGTTCAAAAAACTTTCCGTTTATTTGAAAACAATTTTGAGACATACAAAGGGCAGTCAATCTTACATATTCATCTATTTCTGACGGGTCAAAGTTGTTATTGCACAATAATTCCCTAAGAAACTCCAAAGTTTCCGGAATAGGCACACTAGGAAATAGTGAAGCAACATCAAATGAAATCAACAATTCGCCATCCTCTAATTTTACATTGTTAACCTTATTGATAAACTCCTTTACTTTACTTCCTTTATTTATTGGTTGTTAAGTTAAAGATGGTGGAAGACGAAGAAACGAACCTGAAGAAGAAGACCATGAGGAAGACGAAGAAGAAGAAGAAGAAGACAGGGAGAATACTGGAGGTGAGGACAATAACGAGATCCCATTGGAGCCTACACAAGCATCTCCAGTTCCAACACCGGAAACAAATGAACCGCGATGGTTCACCACAACTCAACCTCCAACGACCTTCGATGGAGATTTTGAATCTGTTGAGACTCACAAGAACCACGATAGGAAGCACGGTGTTGCTCCTAGGATGCCAGATATATGCCAAGGGTCGTTTGATGCTGCTGCAACTTTGAGAAATGAGTTGTTTATCTTTAAGGATAAGGTATGAGATGATTCGGGGAGGATCAGGTGTTTCGAAACGTTCTGATTTTGCGCTTTGTGCTTAGTTTGTTTGGAGGTACAAGGAGAAGAATGACTTGATACCTGGATATCCAATACCCTTCAAGCAACTGCTTCCTGCTATGCCAAATGTGGACCATGTAGATGCCGCGTATGAGAGACCAGATGGAAATATTGTGCTGTTTATTGGTGAGTGTATGGTCAAAGCCTCAAATGTAGTCAGCATCAAAAATAGTGGTCAATTTTTTCTGTATTTTTTGCCATTTGTGCTTCAATGCTTCTGCGACTATAAATGTCGTTTTCATGTGTCATCGCCGTTGGCTAGGCTGGTGCCATGCTGTCTGCACCAGCCTAACATTTAGTTTACAATAAAACAAACTTCAGAGAACTTCATCAGAGTTACTACAAGTTCATAAAAATGCCAAAATTAGGCTTTCTTTCATCTCAACGTTTTCGAAAATCCTACGTAATAATAACCATTTTGAATCGGACTGATAGAATGTCTTTTTTAAATAGGAAATCAATTCTGGGTGTACGATGGTTCAAACACCATCGAAGGAAGTCCTCTTCCACTGACATACTATGGTCTACCGCATGAGTTGGACAAAGTTGACGCAGTGCAGCTATGGGCGAGAAATGGCAAAACCTACCTCTATCGTGGTGATAGATTCTGGAGATACAACGAAGCCACTAAGACTCTGGACGCGGGTTACCCAAAAGGCATGGAGAGATGGACGGGAGTGCCAACTTATTTGGACGCTGCCACTACATGGAAGGACAACACCACTTATTTCTTCAAAGGAAAGCACTATTGGAAGTTTGATAATGACTGGGTTAGAATTACTGAGTCATCACCGATGCCAACACCTCAAATTTGGCTTGGTTGCCCGAAAGAGGAGGATGTTTATCCATAGATTTAATGTTATCCTGCCAATATCTTTGAGTTCGTGCCATTTCTTGTGTTCTGATTATATGTATAAGGTTTTTTTTGAATAATTTATTAAATAAACGCTGTGCTGCTTTTTACTTTACTTGGATTTGAATTTATTTGTGAACCAAAGACTTTTTAGTTTATTTTTTTCAGGATTTCGGTCAAATCTGGTCTAAAATAACTGAGCCATAAACAACAATTTTCCGAAACGATTCAATAAACTTGTTACTCTGATAAACTACCACAATAAAATCGTAACAAACACAAAGACAAGCGACGAGGTAAAATCAATATCCTTTTATCAATACGTGAGTATGACTCCATAAAAAATTCAAGTGGTAAAGCGACGAGTGAGTTGACGTGTTGTCCGCACAGCAATAAAACTTTTCCAACAAATTACCACGAAATGTGGATCGAGAATTTTAGATGTGATCTGTCCCTGTAGCAGGTATGTTCTGCTGCCCTGGCTGCCCTAAACTCCCTAAACAAAAGCCGAAAGTCTCCATATCTGCTGTCCAAAGCGCGAAATCACGTAAGTTTGCCTTTTGTTTATTTATTCCAAGGTGTCGCTACGTTCAGAACGGTGAAAGTATAGCGGATTTGTGTCGGCAAAAACTGCAAATTACTGGCAACTTTGACATTGAGTATGTTTCTGGACGCAGAGAGCTCGTTTATTAGGTTAGAGTGTTGCTTTTAGGTTTTGGACAACGCGCACTGACGTTTTGTCAGTAGACAAACCACCGTTCTGACAGTACTTTGACGTTTCCAGTTTTTTAGAAGCTATGGTATCAAATGTAATCTCTTTTCTCATTTGTCAATTACAGAAAACTACCATAACATGATCTGAAATGACCTGAAAACATAAATTTTGAAAAAATACAATACGATGCTTAATATGTAGTTAAATATTACCTTATCATAAACGAATATGGTATCTATCCTTTTATAAACAACTGTCTCAATTACTGGTCTAATTTATTCTTGATGGGCAGTTGCCTAAACCATAGCCTAAACATATTTGAATCGACTGACAGTTTACTATTAATTATTTGACATTTATTCGACAGAAAGATTTTTTATTGACAAGAATTTTTTGGATGTAACAGTAGAGCACCTGTCACTGCCTTTTGGGTTTTATGCCAGACAACGAGGGGAATATTTCAGCCGTATAACGAGTACTTAGTCAAGGTTAGGGTCATGGCAGAGAGGGGAAGGAGGTGCACTTGTACCCCCTGGCTTTTGATATAACTAGAGTACGGAACTAAGCATTTTTTTTAAATATGCTCTTAAAATAACCACGAAAAATGAGAGAAAAAACACAAAAAAAAGGCGTTTTAAGAAAACGTATACCTTGTATTTTTGTATATATGTATTTATTAGCACACACACACATCATACAAAACACAATAAGTAACCACTATACCGGGTGATTCAATTTCGAGCCTCACCATGGGGATTTTCCTTATTAGTGGAGATAGAGACTATGTTTAAATTTGGCAGTTTCGTATTTTTGTGTTGATATTTGCAAAAAACTGAAATGTTAAGATATCGTTTTTAATTTTTTATTCAAAACCAAGAGTAGCCATAGATTTGAAACAAACATTCTACAGCTACTTTTTAACAAGGAATGCATTGTCGCGATTTTGTATTCTGTTGTAGAATCTTAAAAAACTGGATTCAATTCACAATTTTCAGTTTCTGGCTGTGGTTTTCAAAGAACAATTTACAATTATAGCCTTCATTTTTGTATTACCTTTTACAAGTCTGTTATATGCTGAAGATCGGGCCGATCTGCGATTAGAGAGCGTACAGCGCCATCTACCAGTACAGTTGGATGAGGTTTCCACAATAACAATGTATTTTTTTGGATGAAAGTTTTATTTCTTTAACGGAAGTGAACGTATTTTTAAACCAAAACAAAAATATGACTTTAAAGAAAAGTAATTTTTGTTTAGTCCATCTTCGACACTGTATTTATTATATATTTATTTTTATGTACATTCAACCTTTGTACTTATGGTTTATCATAAACTTACCCATTTTTTTCATTTTTTTTGTATTTTTCAGTTACGAGGGACCAAGCAAGTCAGACCTGTAAGACACAAAATTTTGTGATCTATTTTGACAAATTAATATAGATTCTCCATTTTTCAGTAGAAACTGTAGACGCGTCATTCCAGACCGGTGAGTTTGCTAGTTTTAAGAATTTAGTTCTCCTAGTTTTCGTTTAATATTTTCGTTTAATGTTCTTCCATTTTGATTTTCAAACTTTCCGTATAGTAGAAACAGGTTTAAGTTGTTTCTTTCATATTTCAATTACAAGCATCTCTTACGTCATCAAATTATTAATCGTACCAGTATTCTAAATTATACTAAACCACTCTCAGAAGCTAACTTAGTACTGGTTTAAGTTGAGCGGTTTGGATTGGGGCAAAAACTCACCGTGACCTCAAATCCATAGGCGCGTCTACAATTTTGTAATGGAAACCAGTAAAATTTAAAAGAATTATAAACCGACAATACACTGTTAGGATGCCATTGCTAACAATATAAATATATGCTTCTCGAATTATCTCAATACTCTATTATCAGCAATATACAGTGTGTTCATTTCAAAAGTATCCACCCTTAATAACTCTTGACCCGATGCGATTTCTGCTTTGAGTGGAAACACGTCGATTTAGATATCGAGGGGGAAGTTCAAAAATGGTACCTAGAGAATTCAGCAAAGTTCAGCATCATTTCAGCTAATATGATGATTCCAAATGTTACCAATCAGTAGTTGTATTAAAAAATGAATCCCAACCCAAGTCAAAACATCTTCTTTACCATTATTATCTTCATTCTTACCTTGGAGCATCTATATGACTTTCTTGATCAATTTTGAGCAAAGTTCAGCATCATTTCAGCTGATATGATTCCAAATGTCACCAATCAGTAATTGTATTAAAAAATGAATCCCAACCCAAGTCAAAACATCTTCTTTGCCAATATTATCTTAATTCTTACCTTAGAGCATCTATAACTCTCTTGGTCAATTTTGAGCAAAGTTCAGCATCTGCTAATATGATGACCCAAAATGTTACCACGCAGTAATTTTATTAAAAACTGAAGCCCAACCCAAGTCAAAACATCTTCTTTACCAATATTATCATAATTCTTACCTAGGAGCATCTATATGACTCTCTTGGTCAATTTTGAGAACGTATTTGAAAAATGCAGTAAGCTATCATCAATAATTGATGACTCAAGTGATTTCTTTTCCCGTACGTTCTATTCTTTAGCAGATTTAGCAAAAAAAACGACACTTATTTCCTTTAATATGTCTTTTATTTTGATTTTCAGACCTTGAACAAGATGGTAAGTGTTTTTCGTTCATATTTTTTATTTTAAGTAAGTTTTTTTCGCATTTTTCCCTACAGACATCTGATTTTAATCATACACAAAGATGGCGTATATACCCATCGCCAATTTTTGTTTTGTCTACAGGCGCCATATTGGATTTTGACAGATCGTCAATTAGGTTAGGAAACTGGAAATAAAACAAATTCCCTCATTGTCAGTTTCTTATTATTCGCTTATTTCTTTGAGTATTACACGAATATACAACTAAATCCTCAAAAAATGCACAATTTACAGTATTACTAATCCAAAAATTCTACCAAGAAACTTTGGTGCCGTCGAACTGATAGAACATTCCATTGTGTTCTTGATTAAGCTCGTAGAGCATCTTAACTATCTGCGAGGTACTCGACTGTACATCCAGTGGTGCATTTTTACCCCCCATATCGGTCTTCACCCAGCCAGGGTGCAAACACGTAGCCATGATCCCGTCGTCCTTGAGATCAATACTCATCGTCTTCGTCGCCATGTTGAGCGCAGCCTACAATACAAACAATGTCGGAAAAATGACAGCGAATACGGTGTGACAGTCTCCGGGGAAATATCGCTAAAACAGGGTTGAAACAGCAAGCCTAATTAGGTTAATGGTGTTACTAAAATAACCATTAATTTTGTTAATTAGTAAAATTCAAATAATAAAAGAGGGAAAAGGATTGTAGGCGATGAACCAAAGTAAACACCCCTTTAAAATTGCCTGAGGACCTTTCCAAGTTCATCAACTATGAAATGGCACAAAAATCGTGTAGTTTTGATTGGTCAAAGTCCAGTCCAGTCATTTCTGCTAATATGATGATTCCAAAAGTTACCAAACAGTAATTTAACAAAAAATAAAGCCCAACCGAAGTCAAAACATCTTCTTTACCAATATTATCTTAATTCTTACCTTGGAGCATCTATATGACTCTCTTGGTCAATTTTGAGCAAAGTTCAGCATCATTTCTGCTAATATGATGACTCCAAAAGGTACCAAACAGTAATAAAAAAAAATTAAGGCCAACCGAAGTCAAAACATCTTCTTTACCAATATTACCTCAATTCTTACCTTGGAGCATCTATATGACTCTCTTGGTCAATTTTGAGCAAAGTTTAGCATCATTTCAGCTAATATGATGACTCCAAATGTTACCACGCAGTAATGGTATTAAAAAATAAAGCCCAACCCAAGTCAAAACATCTTCTTTACCAATATTATCTTAATTCTTACCTTGAAACACCTTGGAGCATCTATATGACGTTCATGGTCAATTTTGAGCAAAGTTCAGCATCATTTCTGCTAATATGACGACTCCAAATGTTACCAAGCAGTAATTGTATTAAAAAATGAATCCCAACCCAAGTCAAAACATCTCATTTACCAATATTATCTTAATTCTTACCTTGGAGCATCTATATGACTCTCTTGGTCAATTTTGAGCAAAGTTCAGCATCATTTCAGCTAATATGATGACTCTAAATGTTACCAAGCAGTAATTGTATTAAAAAATGAAGCCCAACCCATGTCAAAACATCTTATTTACCAATATTATCTTAATTCTTACCTTGGAACATCTATATGACTTGGTCAATTTTGAGCAAAGTTCAGCATCATTTCAGCTAATATGATGACTCTAAATGTTACCAAGCAGTATTGTATTAAAAAATGGAGCCCAACCCAAGTCAAAACATCTTATTTACCGATAATATCTTAATTCTTACCTTGGAGCATCTATATGACTCTCTTGGTCAATTTTGAGCAAAGTTCAGTATCATTTCTACTAATATGATGACTCCAAATCTTACCAAGCAGTAATTGTATTAAAAAATGAAGCCCAACCCAAGTCAAAACATCTTATTTACCAATATTATCTTAATTCTTACTTTGGAGCATCTATATGACTCTCTTGGTCAATTTTGAGTAAAGTTCAGCATCATTTCGGCTAATATGATGACTCCAAATGTTACCACGCAGTAATGTTATTAAAAAATAAAGCCCAACCCAAGTCAAAACATCTTCTTTACCAATGTTATCTTAATTCTTACCTTGGAGCATCTATATGACTCTCTTGGTCAATTTTGAGCAAAGCTCAGCATCATTTCTGCTAATATGATGACTCCAAAAGTTACCACGCAGTAATTTTATTAAAAAATAAAGCCCAACCCAAGTCAAAACATCTTGTTTACCAGTATTATCTTAATTCTTACTTTGAGCATCTATATAACTCGCTTGGTCAATTTTGAGCAAAGTTCAGCATCATTTCTGCTAATATGATGACTCCAAAAGTTACCACGCAGTAATTTTATTAAAAAATAAAGCCCAACCCAAGTCAAAACATCTTCTTTACCAGTATTATCTTAATTCTTACCTTGGAGCATCTATATGACTCTTGGTCAATTTTGAGCAAAGTTCAGCATCATTATTGCTAGTATGATGACCCCAAATGTTACCAAGCAGTAATTGTATTAAAAAATGAAGCCCAACCCAAGTCAAAACATTTTATTTACCAACATTATCTTAATTCTTACTTTGAGCATCTATATAACTCGCTTGGTCAATTTTGAGCAAAGTTCAGCATCATTTCTGCTAATATGATGACTCCAAAACTTACCACGCAGTAATTTTATTAAAAAATAAAGCCCACCCAAGTCAAAACATCTTATTTACCAATAATATCTTAATTGTTACCTTGGCGCATCTATATGACTCTCTTGGTCAATTTTGAGCAAAGTTCAGCATCATTTCGGCTAATATGATGACTCAAAATGTTACCAAGCAGTAATTGTATTAAAAAATGAAGCCCAACCAAAGTCAAAACATCTTATTTACCAGTATTATCTTAATTCTTACCTTGGAGCATCTATATCTCTCTTGGTCAATGTTGAGCAAAGTTCAGCATCATTTCTGCTAATATGATGACTCCAAATGTTACCAAGTAGTAATTTTATTAAAAAATGAAGCTCCACCCATGTCAAAACTCTTTTTTTACCAATATCAACTAAATTCTTACCTTGGAGCATCTGTATGGATATAGACCACCATCCTCGTTATTTTCAACTGATCCTAATACTGAGGACATGTTTATCACGGCGCTCCTACCGACACCTAGCGGTTTCTCTGAGTTTTTCTTAGCTGCCTGCTTCAACAATGGAAGTAGAGCCTTGAAAAACAGAGAAGAGTTACATATTCCAACTTTGACCAGAAAGAAACGAGTACCTTCGTTAACATGATTGGTGCGATGGTGTTAGTTAAAAATGTCGCCATTAGCTGTTCGGCTTTAACCAATCCGATTCTTGTATATTTCGGGGATATACCGGCGTTATTGAATAGGACGTTAAGGCCATCTTCCTTCACGATGTCGCTTACCTTTTTGCTAAATTCTTCGAAGGAGTTCAGTTCTTTTAAATCTAAGATCAGAACAGATCGGTCAGTTTGAGTATAAGTAGATATTTAATAGGTATGGAATACCTAACTGCAAAACGTGGAGTGTTGTGTTTTCACTTGAAAGTCTTTTCAGGTCCTGCAAAAGTAAATTTTGTGAATGAATTGATGTCAAGACGATTAGTTCTTATGCGATATGGTATTTTTTTTTTTTTTGAGAATGTTAACCAGGTTATTATTGGGAAATACTCCACTGGGAAATCAGAAAGGGCATATCAAAATCCAATATGGCGCGTCGTATAATAATACGACGTTTTATCTACGACTCATAAATTCCGTTTCATATAAAATATGTAAAATGTACCTAATTGTCAATGGTGGCGAGGCGAACTGTCAAATAACTGTCATCCACGTAGGTTTTGACAGTACTTTGACAGTACGTTCGTATAATGATGACAGTTCGCTTGAATAAAACATATGTTATCTACTTTGTAAAAAATCATAATTATTGTAAAGCGCAGTTATCCCTCTTTAATTTTGTTAGTTATTGAATATTATACTTAATTTCACGTAAACTCTCGCTTTTAGAAACATTGTAATAGTTTGATATCTTTATTTATTACAGAGCAATTCAATTTTGACAAGACATCAGACAGACAGACAGACGTAAAACCAGACACACAGACGCACGCACGAAACAAACCAGTGAACAAACCATAAAAATGATCAAATTTCACGATTTTCCTTCGAAGTTACATGATTATCTCTCCAATTATTCATTAGTAATTATCACCAGTCATGTAGAAAATGACATATTTATACCTTGTAATCTAAATCCGCCACCAATCACGGAGCAAAATTACTAAATAGAATACGTGCAAACAAGATAATAATAATTGAAATGAGACAATTATTGAAGCGGCACGAAAGTATCTATACAATAGATAAAGCGAAGACCTTGGGAATCTACCAATGACTTGCGCTAAAACTATTCCCAACGGAACTTCATGGAAGATAAAAGAATTGAAAATTTCGTCATACCCATTTTCCCCATTGGGGGGACACCATCGACGGGCAAGAGTGGGGGTAGTACAATAATTCGATGCCGTTTATATAGATGGCGTCAGTGACGATCGTGCTATAGCGCTGGTTAGATTCCTCATTTTGCTGTTAACTAGGTTACGAACCCGTGTGTTTGGTTTTTTGATTGAACCAGAATCTGGATACAAAGTGTAAGAAGTGCGTCTGTTGTCCGTGCACAAAAGCTACAAAAATGGCCCCTGTTGGTAAGTTTGAATTACGGTCTTACCTCCGCTCCGTCAATATCCCTACAAGTCGCTATAACCTGAGCAGGTGGATTTGCCGCTTTGACCAGTGTCTTGACCAGGCCGAGTCCTATGCCTCTATTCGACCCAGTTATTAGGATTGACTTCATTTTACGTCCTAGTTATCACTGGTTATCACGCGTGAAGTTATATGTGATACCAAAGGGCGATTTTACAGCTCCGATCTTCAGTTTGATACAGTTCCGGTCAAGGTTATAAATGGCGACAGCCGTATTTTGTTTGAGAAACGTCACCACGCTCAGAAAATACCTTCTAAACCCGCCATGTCGTCTACCTATTCTACAAAACTACAATTTCACACATCTATCACTTCTCAGGCACTACACAAAGCCTCCCGGTGAGATTTCGATTTTGACGTACTACCGCGAAAAAACGATCACAATTTTATAGGTTAACTCCAATTGTCATTGTCTAATTTTACTAACTTCACTAACAATTTCTAATGAAACAAAACTAATAATGCATAATCTTGCAGGAGATACGGAATACGACCTGATTGTGTTAGGTGGGGGCTCAGGTGGTTTGGCAGCTGCGAAAGAAGCAAGCGGACTGGGAGCTAAAGTAGCCGTTTTGGATTATGTGACCCCGACGCCTATCGGCACAAAATGGGGCCTCGGGGGGACCTGTGTGAATGTCGGATGCATACCGAAGAAGCTCATGCATCAAGCTGCGCTACTCGGGGAAGCTGTACACGTAAGTTATTTAATTATAACCTAGAAATTGAAGTGTTGCATAATTGCGTGCAATCAGACATATTGCATCAGTTTTCTTTTGTTTTGCTGGTTGACCTTGAACTGGGTTAGAAGTGAGTGGCGCTAGGTCGGTTATTTTTGTTTTGTGCGTTGGTAGAACTGATTAATTGTTTCTGAGTTGCGGGCTAGAGTTAATTGGTTCCGTAATTATGTGATTATTAGATGGTATTTAATAATTATAGTAAATTATGTGTTGTTTATTTTTTGAATATATTTACTTAGGTATTATATCAGTTGATGGGTTTGTAGAATTGCTTTTTTTAATATGACCAATTCTACTTTGTGTAGGATTAGGGTTATCAAAATCAGAATGTGATTTATATCTGATAAGGAACTTAGTCGCTAATGAGTTTGATATAATATTGTCATGTAATGATAAAAATAGCAGACCATCTTTTGGCAATTTTGATAATAATTTCAGCGCATAATAAAGCAATCAATACAAATTAACTCATACTTTTAGAATTTTGATTTTCATATTCAGTTTACAAAATCCATTTTCCCTAAACATATCAATATTTTCCAATTGTATTTTTCTCGAATAATTTCTTATGTAAGGTCATAAAATGTTTCCAATGCCATTTACACAATTAAATGATCTAACAAATTCAGTAAGAAAAAAATGCGTTGCCATTTTAAAAAAAGCTCGATGAAGTCGTAACTAAGTAACAATTGACGGTCGGAAATTGAAGTTTTCACAAAAATGTGTCTTTTAATAATTAAAAATCGACTTTAAATTACCTTTAATAACTTAATTGACTTAGATTTTTTTAAATGACAAAAGGTCTTAGATATTTACCCATGTTTCCATACTTTACTCCCTGAACGTATTTGCACTACAGGTTGCAGAAGTTAATGCACATTATATTCTTTCTATGGCGCATTATATATTTCTCATGGTACAATTTAGATTATTAAATTCACTTATAATATTTTCAATTCATATATTCAATATCTTTTTTTGATTTTTAAACCACTTCGTAATCAAATTTCTTAAAATTATAAAATGTTTTGATCTTTTAAATAAACAAGTATGATCATAAAAAATTAAAACAAACAGATCGACCAATAATTTCACTAGAAAGAAAAGATAGACAATTAAATATACAAAATTCATTGTATTTGTTTTCTTGATATTTATTTCTTTTACTTTTTATATTTAGGACGCACAAAAGTACGGTTGGCAACTTCCGCAGCCCGAGAGTATCAAACACGATTGGGGCGCACTCAAGGAAGCCGTTCAGAACCACATTAAGTCCGTCAATTGGGTAACCAGGGTTGAACTCAGGGATAAGTAAGTACATTTCCCCCAAAATAATTATTTTCCTCATGATATGACCTCGCATTTTTCTCTCCGTAGGAAAGTAGAATACGTCAACGGTTTGGGCTCGTTTAAAGACTCCCACACCATTCACACAACGGCGAAACAGGGCGAACGTTTACTCACAGGGAAGTACATCATAATCGCGGTAGGGGGCAGACCGAGGTACCCCGATATCCCCGGAGCGGTAGAGTACGGAATCACAAGCGACGATATCTTTAGCATGGATCGTCCGCCAGGCAAAACTATGATTGTAGGCGCGGGTTATATCGGCCTCGAATGCGCCGGTTTCCTTAACGGGCTTGGCTACGACGCCACGGTCATGGTACGATCAGTACCGCTACGAGGTTTCGATCAACAGATGGCTAGCATCGTCGTAGAGAGTATGAAAATTAAGGGAATCAAGTTTTTAGACCAGTAAGTACTTAGAAATATAAAACAAATCAAGTTAAACCTAATTTTCTTTTTTTTCTTTAGCTGCCTTCCAACCGGCGTAAAGAAGGAGGGCAGTAAACTCCTCGTCTCGTGGCAGAACGAAAAAGGGGATCATTTTTCCGACCATTACGATACGATATTGTTTGCGATCGGCAGAAAGGCCCTAACCAAGGACCTGAACCTGGATGCCGCTGGTGTGAAGATTGCCCATGACGGGGATAAACTCGACGCGTCCGACGAACAGACGAACGTGCCTAATATCTACGCTGTCGGAGATGTACTATACGTGAGTTCTCCTTGGTTTTATTATGTTATAGCGATCGACTAACTTTATACTTCACGATAGCGTTTGTCTCGTTCCAATATCTACGTCGGTTTGGGAGATATCACAATTTTTTGTTGTGAGTCTCAGCTGGCCATGGTTGAAATTATTTTTGCGTATCTCGGGAACTATCAAAGATAGACCTATCGTGTTGGTACTCATTTTAAAGGAAATTTTATTGTCTTTTTAACAGTAAACTTCTCGCTTGAAAATTTTTGTATTTGTTAAACAAGAATTTATTATCATCTTGATGAACTGCGATTTATTTTCTTAATATATGTTTAGGATAAAATTATTCTATAAAATAGTTTTTCTTTCCTTTAAGTAGTTTCATCGGTTTGGGAGATACCGCAATTTTTAGTTGTGGGTCTCAGTTGGCCAAGGTTGAAATTATTTTTGCGTATCTCTGAAACTATCCAAGATAAACATATCGTGTTGGTACTCATTTTAAGTGAAATTTTATTGGCTTTTTAACTGTCATTTCTATTAACCAAGAATTTCTCACCTTGATCTAGTAAGATTTGTTTTCGTATAATATGCTTAGCATAAAATTATTCTTCAAAGTAGTTTCTGTTTCTTTTAAATATCTTTATCGGTTTAGGAGATATCGCAATTATCAATTATGTAGTATTTTTTCAGAAAAACAAGAATTTAGCACCTTGATTTTTATTTTCTTAAAATATGTTTTAAAAAAATTATTCGTCTAACTAGTTTTTGTTTTATTTAAATATCTTTATCGGTTTGGGAGATATTACAATTTTTAATTTACCATCTTGGTTGGCCATGACGACAACTATTTTAGCATATCTCGGAAACCATCAAAGATAAATATATCGTGTTGGTACTCATTTCACGGCAAATTTTATCGTCTTTCCAGAAAAAGCCAGAACTCACGCCTGTCGCGATCCAAGCTGGCAAACTTCTAGCCAGAAGATTATTCGGCGCGAACAACGAGCTGATGGATTACGATAACGTAGCGACCACGGTATTCACTCCGCTGGAGTACGGCTGTGTAGGGTTAAGTGAGGAGGTGGCGGCGGAGAGATATGGGGACAAAGAGCTGGAGATCTACCATGCGTACTACAAGCCTACGGAATTCTTCATTCCACAGCGCTCTATAGCACACTGCTACATCAAGGTCGTCGCTCTGCGTACTGGCGACCAACAGATTCTGGGCATGCACTTCATCGGGCCCCAGGCCGGTGAGGTCATTCAGGGATTCGCCGCGGCATTAAAGTAAGTTTGTTTTGGATTATTATTCGAGATTGTTTTTGTTTCGTTTGGATATCTGTAACGGTTTGGGAGATACCAAGGTTTTAGTCGTGGGTCTTAGTTGGCCATGGTTCGAATTATTTTTGCGTATCTCGGGAAGTATCGAAGATATATATGTCGTGTTGGTACTCATTTCGAAGGGAATTTTGTTGGCTTTTTGATGGTGGTAGTTGATTTTATTTTATTTTATTTGTTTTTTAGGTGTAAGCTGACGTTTAAGCAGTTATCGAATACGATCGGTATTCATCCGACGACAGCAGAAGAATTTACGAGGATAAACGTAACCAAGAGGTCCGGTAAGGACCCCTCGCCAGCGTCTTGCTGTAGTTAAGGGTAATTCCATAATTAGGAAAGTGTCCTTCATAAAATACATACACTGTTTATTCCAATTAAAAAAATGTGTACCCATGGCATAATCGACCACTGTACTATGATTTATTTATATATTACGTGTACGTGTAAATATATTTTACAATGAATTCTTACGTGTACCTGTACATTGAATTTATGTGATTTATTGTTCTTTTTTTCTGTGCCTTACGGCATCAGGGTAAGATATTACGTGATGCACTTTTCAGTGGAGTCTGACTTGCTCTAATTGTACTTATAGATCACAATTTTTAGTATTCAAATCTGTTTAATACGCAATTTTTTTGCTTGCCTTATGTCTAATTGAAAATAAAACAATTTTAATATGTTGCCGAGTTTTGTTTTTTCCATTTTTCGAAAAAGGTACGGTAAGTATAATAAAACTGGTGGCTATTAAGAAACTTCAGAATATGTTTCTTATTTTGGCCAAAAGAATCTCGAAACTGTTTCAGAAATAATCAAGTTTTAAAGTAGCATCTTGGTAGGCCATGATAATCCTTTTTTGTGTAAATCTCATGAATGAGAGGTAAGTTAGGTAGGCCTCGAAAAAATAAAAGGAAATGTTGAGTGTTTTTCAATGGTGACGCTAATTTTTTATCTATTGGTATTTTTAAAAAAATTTAAATTATGTGTATATAAAAGTTTATGAGTTAATTTGGTTTAATTATTTAGATTGTGGCACCAAAAAAGTTATTCAAAATACATTTGTATTGCCAAAAAATATCTAACAGTCTCCGGGATAATAATTTTTAAAGTAGCATCTCAGTAGTCCCATGGCCATAACTCTTTTCTTGCGAATATCTCAAAAACGAAAGGAAATAAGTGAAGAGTATCGTGTTTGTCCTCAAATAAACAGGAATTTTCTGTTCTATCAAACAATGTAATGTGACAAAGTTTAATTTCGATGGTATAAATAATACGAATATTCGAATAGGGTAAAAAACTATATTTCTTATAATTAAATTTATACAAATTAAACAATATCATTTTTTCAACACAATCGGAGATGACGAAACCAAATTAGCTTCAGAAAAAGTCACTAAACTTCCCAAAGAATCACTAATACTCTTTCTAGTTTTAGACTCTTCAGAATTCTTCGTACTATCATCTTCTTTCTTATTCCCGTCAACAATCTTAAAAATATTCGTAACGAGCATCCAGTTCGAGTTATAATTCGACTTGAAACAATCCAAACGTCTCGACACTTTATCGATCACAGCGTTATTGATTTCATTTACGTTATTTTCCGTATCAACACGTTCACTCTCTCCAATCGTCGATAACTTTGATATTTTCGATAACACACCTTTAACGCTATTTGCACATTCCTCTGGCATCGATATCTTGGTTTTGTGTTCCAAAACTTGACGTAAAGGCTGGATCGACTCGTTAAATTGCAATAAGTTAGACTTCGTGGTTGTTATGTTAGACTCTGTTTGATGGTACATTGAGTTTAAGGTCGTTAATTGCTCTTTTAGGCGAGTCATACTTCGTTTTCTCTTCAGATCGTATAGTTTCTTCTGTAATTTTTCTATTTCAACTACGTAATCGTAGTAGTTTTCATCCTCCATGCTTTAAAATTCAGTTGTAAACAACCTAAACAACCTATTGGGAGATGTCAGATTCAAAACAAACAGTGAAATGGCAACCTAAGAATAACAAATACTAAAATCCCTAAATTCACTGTTTATTTAGGTACATATTATTTCGAAAATATTAGAAGAAGCACACACAAAAATACTTATCTTTATAATTATAATAAACTATAAAATAATAAACACTTATTTTATATAAAATATTTTCATGATTAGCTAAAATAACCAACGACAGATGGCTCTGGTGACACGCCAGATTTATATGCTAATTTCAATAAAGTGTGCAATAGACCTAAAATAGTTCTTTTAAATGCTTCCTGTTTGTTTTGTTGGTTTGTTTATCCAATTAAAACCTATTAATCGTTCGGTGTACGCGATTCGGGCATTGCCTAATGTTAAATTCGTTTCAAATAGTGTGTATTTTGCGGAATAATACACCCACAATTTTAGAACAAGTGGCCTGTCGAAAGTGGCAGTCAGTGCAAATTTTGTTGTGTCAGAAGTGACAATGTTTATAAAATCGTTTGAAAGGTGTAGATATAAGTGATAAAACTCGAAGTTTAGTAGTATTTTAGACGCATGTGATATTTTATTATGATATATTAAAGTGATATACGAAGAGGTAAGTTCGTGGTTGAAATTTTAATGCCTTATTACATGTTAACCTTGTTCTTATTTGGCGTATTTCCTATTCGAAATGCATTGTCTAACGAAGATGAAAGTGTATTGTGCAATAATTCAGACCGGATCGTGTTGACAATTCTTCGAATTTTATTTGCAACGTACTTATAACGATTTACTTTCACTTGTATTGACTTTTATGCAGACTGTTTGATACAGTTGCGAAATGCTTGTTATGGCTTGTACGTTGAAGAGATAACAGTATTTGTATCTTGTAAACACTTCCCGGTTTCAGTTTAGCAGAGATGTCCGACGAGGGGATAGAATGGTTGCACGAAATCCTACAAGACGTGCAGCTGTCGCAATTCTTAGCTCCCATTCGCGACGATCTACAAATAACGCGTTTGGAGCACTTTGATTACGTTAAACCCGAAGATTTAGAGAAGATAGGATTGAGTAAACCAGGTGATTAAAAATTACGATTGATAATCGCTTATTTTTAGTTGTAACGTTGAATTTTTTGCTAAGGTATTCGACGTTTACTCGATGCTGTCAAGAAACGGAAATCTCAACTCTGGAAGAAAAATATTCTGAAGAAAGTTATACCGGTCGGTTCCAAACAAAATAGCAATAAGAAGAATACTGAGGAGAATATTGTACCTGCTTTAACATGTCTCATACCGGAACGTGATATTACGTTGTCTGTTAAATTAGGAGATGGATCTTTCGGTGTCGTAAAACGAGGTGAGTTTTTGTTACTTTTATAAAATTATTGTTGTGATTGAAAGAGGAATGACAGACCTTCGAAATGATGTATAATTTAATTTATTCTGATAAAAACTAACAAAGTTACAGGCAAGAATATATGTGTGTGTCATATTTGATAAATGTAATAGTTATGTATTTAGATTTAACGTTTAAATGCCTAGTAAATTCCAATTTCCATTGTTATCATTGGCGCTTGTAATCAGTGAACTTTAACATTTCCTAGAATATATAAACGTTCTCAATCCTATCAAATATACTATAAAAATTTTGCCATATCATGAACTAAACAACCTGTATGTGTGTAGATTACCAAGAAATTATCCATGTAAATAATATGTAAGTGTTTGTTTACTGATTTGTAACAAATTCCTACTAACATAAGTACCGTAACTTTTTATCTATCAATTTTAAATGATTATTCATAATATCAGGAATTTTAATGCGGTAAATATTAAATTGTTATCTAAACTAAACACCTAACCCGTTATTTATCAGCTTTCTCTTGTCAAATATTTATATTGATTATCAATTTTTTTCTTCTAAGGGGAATGGAACAGTCCAAACGGCCGCATGCTTCCAGTGGCCGTAAAAATTTTGAAGGCGGATGCTCTGAACCATCCCGGTGTTCTCGATGACTTCGTCAGGGAGGTGCAGGCCATGCACAGTCTTAGTCACATAAACTTAGTTAGGTAGGCATCGGAAAACTGCTCAAAATACTTTTCGTCCCGTCCGAAAATCTCCGTCGGTTTCCGAGATATTCAATTTTTAATATTGCATCTCGGTTGGCTATGGTTCAACATTTTTTCAACATCTCAGGAACGGCTAGAGATAAACCTATCGTGTTGGTACTCAAATAAAAGGAAATTTTGTGTGTTTTTCAATGATGATGCTAATTTTTTTACTATTGGTATTTTTTACAAAATTAAAATTATGGGTTATTGTTTACATATTATGATAAGTAATTACAAATTATTTAAAATAGTTTTCGTTTCACCGAGATATCTTTAACGGTCTCTGAGATAATCAAGTTTTATGGTACCATCTTGGTTGGCCATGATATTTGGTTATTTGTGAATATCTCGAAAACCGTAAAAGATAAGTATATCGTGTTGGTACTCAAATGAAAGCAAATTTTACGAACTTTCCAACGATTTTAACCAATCTAGAATTTGATAAATTTCCCAACAAAATTTTTAGGTTATACGGTATCGTTCTCACGCAACCTATGATGATGGTGACGGAATTGGCTCCGTTAGGGTCCCTGCTGGATTACCTTCGTAAGCAATGCCAGCAAACGCCTGTTCCGATGCTGTGTGAGTACGCGACGCAAGTTGCAATTGGGATGGCTTTCTTGGAAAGCAAGCGGTTCTTGCATAGGGATTTGGCCTGTCGGAATGTCCTTTTGGCTGCTGTTGATAAAGTGAAGATCGGAGATTTTGGATTGATGAGAGCCCTGCCCCAAGAAGAGGATTGTTATATCATGACTGAGCACAAAAAAGTTCCTTTTCCGTGGTGTGCACCAGAATCGCTGAGGTCCAGGCAGTTTAGCCATGCTTCCGATGCCTGGATGTTTGGGGTTACCGTTTGGGAGATGTTTACGTTTGGAGAAGATCCTTGGATGGGCTTAAACGGTGAGATAATTATGTGTTAATTAATTAGATATGAAAGTTACATCTTTGTAACTGCTATACTTTAGTCTGGGAAAGTGAAGATTATAAAAGGTTTGTTAGTTGGTTGAAAAAGAGAAATTAGTTGTTTACGTAGAGATGTTTTAAAGTAAGAAGAGGGTACCCTTAAATAACATGAAACTAAGAAGAGGCTACTCTTAAATAATAAAATAAATGTGAATAAGGTAAAAAATTCCTTAACTTTTGTTTTTTTTTTCTTCAGGTTCGGAGATATTACGTAAGATCGACAAGGAGGGTCAACGTCTTCACCATCCAGATGCGTGCCCCCCGGAGATCTACAAGGTACTGCTCAAATGCTGGGCCAAGAATCCCCTAGATCGTCCAAGTTTCGCGACGATGAAGGAATTTTTCCGAAAAATGGCACCGTCCACTATGAAAGCACTTAGCCGGCAGGATGACCCAGATCCTGATAAACTAAAAATCCAAGAAGGCGACGAGATTGCTATTATCGACGGAGATGCAGAACTATATTGGTGGAAGGGGCAGAACCAGAGAACTTTTGAAATCGGTACTTTTCCAAGGTATGTAATAATAAACTTAGTTGGGTAGGCTTTAAAAAACTGCTTGAAATACTCTTCGTCCCATCCAAATATCTCCGCCGGTTTCCGAGATATTCAATTTTTAATTTCGCATCCCGGTTGGCTACTGTTTAATTTTTTTTTGTATATCTCGGGAACGGCTAGAAATAAACCTATCGTGTTGGTACTCAAATCAAAGGAAATTTTGCGTGTTTTTCAATGGTGGTGCTAATTTTTAATTTATTGGTATTTTGGTAAAAATTAAAAGTATGGATCATTGTTTTGATAAGTAATTAAAAATCATACAAAATACTTTTTGTTTTACCGAAATATCTCCAACGGTCTCTGAGATAATCAAGTTTTAATGCAGCATCTTGGTTGGCCATGATTTTCGTTTTTTGGTGAATATCTCGACAACCGTAGATAATAAGTATATCGTGTTGGTACTCTAATAAAAGGCAATTTTACGATCTCTCCAAAAATTGTAATAAATTTAAAATTTGATTATTTAAAAAAGAACTTTTTAGGTTATACAGTATTATACTTTAAAGGTATGACAAGGTATAAAATAAGTAACATAAGAATGAAAGAAAAAAATAAAAAGAGTAAATTAGATTGTAAGAAATTATTGTTTTGCAGATGTACCGTTGATCCATTGCGTCCGAAGATGTGTGAAGACATCAGCAAGCCGTTGAAGAATTCCTTCATCCATACCGGACACGGTTCGGC
The DNA here is from genome assembly GCA_964023965.1 of Melinopterus prodromus. NCBI lineage: Eukaryota > Metazoa > Arthropoda > Insecta > Coleoptera > Scarabaeidae > Melinopterus > Melinopterus prodromus. The sequence continues at coordinate 69,701,165 of OZ030392.1, forward strand.
TTTTGGTGAGTCCTGGGGAAGCCCCTGTTCTATAGATGAGATGTACCTGAAAAATCCGATGGAACCCCCGGACTTGATGGGGTTACCACGGGAAATTTCTACATCGTCTTTGCAACATTTCGACAGAAGGAAGCAACAAAAAAGTAAGCACAAAAAAATTCAAAATTCACAAAGAAATTGTTTATAAATATATTTTTTTATAATTTAGATCTCACGGGGAGTTTGAGTGTTAGATCTTCGCAACGTAGCCAGTATAATTACCATAAGCTGAAGAATGAAAATTATGCGATGGCGATGAAAGTGAAGCCAAATAGGCCTCCACCACCGACAGCTCAGTTGAACAAGGAGGGGGTTTTGATAGATATTTCTCCCGAAGAACATTCCATCTCGCAGATGAATTTGAAAGCTCAGGATTCGAGGAATCTGTCGTTGCTTGACGAGCCAATTGATGTACCTCAAGGTAACCTAAACTAAAACTATTTTTAAATAGGATGGATGCACTTTTTTTACGTCTATAGATAGATAGATAGATAACACCCTATATCGACTATTGATTTCAATAACTCAAATGTTTTTTCAATGAAAAGATATTTTATTGAAATATTTTATTACTTCAGAAAAATGCTTAATTCCAAAAGTTTTATATAGCAAACAGCCATTTCCTATTAAACATGGTAGATTTTTTTTTTAAGCGTACTTTAACAGATAAAATTATTAATTGCAACTTTTGTTTAGCTTTATCAAACACAGTTTGCATTTGAAGAAGACTCAATCCTTAAAAATGCAAATTAGTAGTTGTTTAAAAGATTAATATACAATATTATGTAATTTTTATCATTTTAAGATAATTTTAGTAGTTGGATAATCAAGAAATGCAAAAAAATCACAATTTTTCGTTTTCAGTTTCAGAATTTGAGACATGGCCTACAGAAGCTCCTCCACAACAACAACAACAACAAAGAATTCCTCCGCCATACTCGAGGCCCCCGGAGTACTGCAACACGAACACCCTAAACCTCGCGAGCCACCACGAACAAACGAGCGATCCGTTCGACACCACAAAACCGTTTTCCAAGTTATACGCCCAATTATCTCCGACGAAAAAAGACCTAACTCATTACAACTCGATATCGGTCTCTCCAAACTATATTCAGAACGATTTACCCCCTCTAACAACAACAACTGCCGAACCCGTGACAAACATAACCCCCTTAGATAGCAATTTCATCGCAGAACTCGAAAAATCGCTAAATATTGCCTCCGTTAAAGAAATACCGCCTGTGATAGACCCTCCTCCGCAAAACGGCAAGCCGAAGAACAAGAATTTAGCGGAAATAAGCCCGACGTACCGTAATAATCTGTACTCGAACGGAACTAACCTGAAAAATACGAACGTTAATCGTATTTCTTTCGATAGTACGTACTCGAATAATCTGCAGATTAGGAATTCGCTCCAGCAAAACGGGTGTCCTCCGGAACAGAAGTCGAATAATTTCTCGGGGAATCAGCTTTACGGGAATTCTTCGGTTGCGACCGTTCAATATCAGCCGACGTATAGTAATAACGATGCGGGGAAGTATCAGTACTTGGGGAACACGGCGAATGCTTTTTATTCGGCTTATAATACGGTCGGAAGGGAGTATAGCGAGGTTGCCGAGAGCGTTTATTCGGAAATTCCGGAACACCTGTATAGTTCGGTGCCTAACGATGTTCTGAAACCGCACAGGCCTGCGCCCCCCTCGCCTATGGTCTTAGGGCAGCCGCAGAGCATGCAGCAGATACAACGGAAGTTACAGGTAAACTTTTTTTAAGATTATTTTTATCAACGGCTAATATTTTCACCGGTATTTGACTGATTTGGCGGTTGACTGATTTGTCAAAAAGGTGGCAAAAATACACTTAAAACAATTGCGTCACATTTTCATTATGAGCTCAATTTTTAATCAATATTTTTTTTTCTTTCCGCAGTTGAGTGCAGACGCCGAGAGACTCATGGCCCCCGAATACCGTAGAAATAAAATAGGCCAAGTGAAAGACGCGCTCCCGGACGTTGAGTCCGACGAGTGTCTAAACACACTGCAAAATCTAGGATGGGACGTTGCAGCAAGTATACGGACACTCAAAGTAGAGAAATTAGTTAGGTAAATCTACTTACTGGAAGAACTTCAAAGAAAAACAAATTTTGTAATTACGATCTCTGAAAAAAAAAATTTTTTTTAGGTTAGGTTTAGCTAGCAAAGAGCACTGCGAGAGGGCGCTGCAAAGGTCGAACTGGAACGTCGAAGTTGCCGCCTCGATGATAATAGACACATGAATTTATGAAATAACGTTATCGATTAAATGGCTTGTTTCCATTACTTTTACGAAGGCAGTTTTTCCACGTTTTTTTTTTTTTTAAATATCTATCGACAGCTTATATAATACGAAAAGACACGGATACTATTTTTTTTGAAATTTAATTTAAGTTGTATCGAAAGAAAGGTTTGGCTTTATTTGCTAGTCAAGTTCGGTAAATAACACGAATAGTAAATTTTATTCTACTATTACTCTTATTATTATCTATCCTATTGAAGAAAAAAAGTATTAAACCACTCTCTCTATTTTGCTTTACTCAAATTCTTATCGTTCTATAACTAGAAAAAATTACGTAAGTTTATATTATACTCATATTGCTATTTTTTGTGTTTGTTAAATTGTGAAGTGCCAAAGAAACTGTACCTTGGCGGCTGGAAAAAAATGAATCTTTTTTAACGTAAGGACTGATCTCATTATTTTTATTATAAAAAATTTACTCTACGATAGCGTTAAACTACCAAATATGTATGCAGAGCTGCAGTGTTTAACTTTCTAGATATATTACGTATATCTCGATTATGTATGTATGTATATAACACCTAGTTAATATAATATTTTTTTAGAAAAGAATTGTCTGTGTTTTATTTTATCAAGGTTTAATTTTGTTCCTGTTAATTTGAAAATAAAGTTTTCATCGACGGTTTCTATGACAACCGGCTTGAGTGAGGTAAACAACTACTTTTTGCTCTCGTATCTCGTAAAGATTAATGCTCCAAAAGAGGGTGTAAAATAAAATTTCTGATCTGAAGAATACTGTAAATCTTTCAAAGTTGTTTATTATTACACAGTGTGTATAAAAACGTAACCACTCTTTCTATTTCTTTCTAAAAATGTGAGAAGAAAAAGATTCCAATAAAAGTTTTAGGAAATTGCTTAAGCTACAAATTTGAAATGCTAAAACACTATATTTAAAAGTATTTCGTATTTATAACAGGTCATTTTCAAAAACGACGAGCTATTGACACGGTAGAAATCCTTTTAATAATGTTTAATTGTTTTCTTTTAATATTTAATCGTCTTGTTACATTTACACCAGTGACCTTAGGGGATTGCGGTTTTAAATTTGTAATTCAAAAGAGTAAAAAAACAGGAAAAATATACAGGACGCTATATTTAAAACATCTGAAAAATCTGTGGCCAGGCACATGACTTTATCATACAATATATAAAATTAATAGTTTAGCTGCATGAGATTCTATTTGATCGAGATCGATCGTGTCTGCTTTACAATAAAACAAGTTAGCCAGGATTTGACAGATATAATTATGTAGGTATTAAATGTTGCAAAAACATGTTTTATTTATGTTATATCAGTATTATTAGTATATACTAATTTTGTATAAAAAAGTAATTCTTCTTAATTCAACATTGCATATAGGGGGCCCCCCACATTTAAAATTTCCCAAGGCCCCATGATGGCATAACGCGCCGCTGAGTACGTATCAAATTAAGGAGCTGAAACTATTAAAACGAACTGTACGGACAGATGCACATCACGATTAAGAATAATGCTTTTTTGATTGTTCGGAACAAAAGTTCCGCCTCCCCAAGGGCTAAAGATTATCCTCGAAGCGTGTAGAATCATTCATCACTTAAATCCGTCTTCCGCTTTTATTAAAATAAACAATTCCTCCCCCCTGCACGGCGCAATACGGCAGCTCTCATCCGCTTTCCTCCGTCTGAAAATCTAAGAAGTTTACCGCCCCTTTCTACTTGAACGATTGGCTGAACTCTTAAAATACGAATTATGAGTGAAAGTCTTGCCAGTAAGGCTTGTTTTCAGCATGATTTTTTGTTAATACAATCCACAATTTTAGCTATTTATTATTTATTATTATAGAACAAAAAGAAATTGCAGTAGATTGCCCTTAAGTCACCCATCACTATGACTAGAACAGCATGAACATTATACATTAATTAATTATATTGAAACATTTCCCGAGGCAGATTTGGCTAATTCACTGAAACCAGTAGATGAAAGAAAGATTTATTATCCTTAAAATGTCTATTCAAATACATTAAACTGTCTGTTTTCATAAATATAAATATTTAATATCTAAAATGTAGCTAATTTATATACATTTTCTTGTTCAGTGCGGTAAAAAACATCACTACAATGGTCAAGACTCAAGAATGCACTCGCACCCCCCACCATCTCATGGCTACGTGCTGCGTTGTCGAGTCCGTGGCTATGTGTTTGCGAACCCCGGTATTGTGCCCGGTATGTTTGTAGCGTCTTCAAATTTTGTTTCGTTTCGCGTCTTTGTGTCGAATTTTTTCGGTGATTTGCCTTATAAACTCGATAAGTAAGTGACTTTAGGTGTTCGTGTTGTTGTCGTTGACTTTCTTGGTGCCACTTCGCCAAATTTGAAGCAAAACCCGGTTTCACTAAGGTAAGAGTTTTGCCTTGTAATGTATTGCGTCGTACCGCGCGTTGGTTAGGTTAGGTTTTCTGTAATAGTATGATCACTTTTTTGCCCGGCGCAACAGCTGTTTTATCCTAATGATGACTATACCGATTAAAATCGTTACCAATTTCAGTTTCATTAGATTCTAAAAATTACTAGCGTAGATTTAAGAACATGAACACTAATTTTAGTCTCTCCGTAAAAACTAAATATATAAGCCGCATTTCTTAATCTTCTGAAGGACTATCTTGCAAATGGCCAATTTTTAAATGCACGCTATTATTCTTATTATTATTAAATATGATGCTCAATCATGTTTTTAAATACTTGGGACGCGGAATGGATCACCCAGCATACAAAAAAACGTTATACTACGTACTTTTGACAAATTTTTAGACGCATAACTTGAAAACGATAACTCGTACTTAAGTACAAGTAAGGGTGTATACACATTTTATGTAGAGAATTAAAAAATCTTGAAGTTTCCTAAAAATTAGCACTAAAATTTTGGGATTTGCAATTTCTTTCTTTTAAAATAAGTACCTACATCATGTGTTTCTTATTAACAAGAAAATACTGAAAACCACTTACATACAGTGGCGTAGCTACCATGGGTGGCACCCGGTGCGGATATCGTGGTGTCACCCTAAGAATGAAAAGTGAAAACCGTTAAAATTAACAAAAATCCGATAAACATGAAGTTTATAAACATACGTTTATTTAATTAATACAAATGAGTGTTATTATTAACTAAGTTACAATATTATGATAATCATAGTACTAATGATTATAGGTACTTATTATAGGTATATCCTTTCATATAGATGTATGAAAGTGAATCTCCTCTTTTCTCAAAACCTCTTCTGTCGAGCTTTAACACCCGCAAACTCGAAAATCACATTTTGAACATTTATATTTTGTGTTGCCTGGTGTTTTATTGTTAATATGCCAAGATTTTTAAGACTAGTTTGGGTCATTGTTGCCCGCAAATAATTTGTAATTAATTTTAATTTACCAAAACACCTTTCACACGAAGCAACTGTTTGTGAACAAATTGTCATAAATAACTTTAGTGCGATCGTTACATTCGGATGAGATTCTATGAAATCATCCCATTCCACGATGAATTTCAAGTCTAGAGACGCCCAATTAGAAACCGTAACTGGCCGCTTTTATCCGTCTTCTCAACCTTTTGGTATCTCTAAGAGGAGTTGTGTTTCTTATACGTCATCATAAAAACCAGTAAATTTGGTTACAGCTAATTTCAACTTTTCAATGTTCGCCAAAAGTAAAGTGTTTGTCTGCACAACCTCGAACAATGAAGCTACATCTTAAATTGGCTTCGATCTAGTTGGAGTTCAATACTGATCGGTCAAAACATTCCAACATATCCTTTTCAAGTTCAAGATCTCTGTGAAAGTCCTGCATCGGTGGCCAAATCACCGGCCATTCGTTTTTTACGACAAATTCGTCGTTTTATTGGAATGTCGTAGTCCTCCGATGTTTTCACAGCAAGATCTATTGCCTCTTCTACAATATGACTTTTCTTCAATATATTTATACGAAGTGTCCCTATTTTTATAGCTAACTGATAAACACTCAAGCCTTTACTTTGCAATGCAATCTGAGCACACTTTATTTCCCTTTGGAAGAAAAGATAGCAAAGAAATCACACACAGCAGACATAAGGTTCTGTGCAGCACCTCTGGTGTCTAAATTTTCGTGATGATCACACAATTTCTAAGTCCCATCTAAAATTTTCAGCAAATACTTTAGTTTGTTTGAAAAACTATCCCAAAGTTGAGCTAATTTTTAGGTCTCAATATGAGAACATCCCATTAAAAACGATTATCCAACTAAATGTATTTTTTCCCCTGAAAATTGACTATAAAAGAGCCCTTAAGTCTCGCAGTGTCGAAAAATAGGTAGTATTTATATTAGATTAGGTGCTGTGGAGAGTGGAAGAACCTTTCGGTTTATTGAAAACTTTTTTCGCCCACGTTCGCACTGAAATCCTTGTGGCAATTATAGAGCCTGTAGATCTCACATAACGACATCTGACGGGCATTCTGGACGTTCTGGACTTTGCCCGGCTGTGAATTCTCGGGAAAGCAGATAAGCTCCTGGCTGGCATTGTGCGAAATCGGTGGAATATTCGGCGAGAAGTAGACTTGGCGATGGCTTTAGAAGGAAAGAATGAGCTGTCGTTGTGTGTGTGTGTGTGATCTTAATAGTTAATTAATTCTGGATTTAGTGGAGATAAAGGAGAGTCGCAGTAGACTTGATTTATAGGGGTATTGAATTCAGGGAATGCTAGCCTAATTTTATGAAGGTAAATTGGGATTGTGTGTGTGTTAAGTTAATTACAGATGCGATTGATTTATTCTGTTACTGCTAATTTGTTGTCCAAAATAGACACAGCGAAGTGAAATTGTTTTCATGTAGCAGCTTATTTATTCAGTTTACAATTATCCATTTATTGAATTATTTATTCTTACGAGAGTACTACTACTGACACTGTGTTTTGTATACAGGGTGAGTTATTAGTATCCCGGCGGTCGATAGCTATTAAATCGTTAGAGAAAGAAAAAATCTGATGTGGCCAGCCACATGACTTTATCATACAATATATACAATATATTCGTTCATGACACTGTAGATGTCACATCCGTACCAACATACTAAAACGTAACTATACTCATCGATATACTTTATTTACAATTTTCTCAATTATCGTTTTTACAATTACATAACAACGGGTTGATATTTCTTATCAACAAACAACCAAATTGGCGACCTTATTTTATTTGAATTTTGTATTTTCTACTTTGCCGCAGTAGAGCGGCAACGTTCCATAGCGGTTCTCCAACCTCTGATGAAATCAGCTGTTTTCGAGTGTGACAGCCATAGACATTTCTGTGGTGACAGCACAAAAAAATATTTGTCAAATCCAGGCTACTTTGAAGTTTCATATCAATGCAGATGCGACCGATCTCAATCAAGTAGAATTTGCTCTTAAAGCTAAACTATTAATTTTACCAAAAAATATCATAGGCATAAATTATTCAAAATTTCCTCTACTTTAATTTATTATTTAACTATTTTGTCGAAATTACAGAAATGACGGCTCATTTGCAAAATCTTTCAAAAAGGCTTAGAATAAACTACCAGTTCCTTTGGACCGCTTTCAACCAAAAGCTTTTCAGCTCTAAGTTTGGTAACAAAACTTCTAAATATGAACTTTCGTTCCGATACCTTTAGTAGTTTCTCCGGAATCGTCGCCACAAAAATCGTTTACACACAGACATACATACGCACAGACACACACACACACACAGACATTTTTTTGTACCTTGGTCAAAAATGTTCAGGGGACCCAAAAAGACCTATTTCCGCTAAAATCTCAATTTTTTTTTTCGGCATGATTACAATACTTTAGCATACTGCGTATGATAAAGTAATAGCATACTGCGTATGATAAAGTAAAAAATGTTTAAGACCAAAGTTGTTTAGCTCACTAGTTTCTATAACATTAAATTATTTTCATTTATACAGGGTGACACATTTAGGCGTGACGTAAAGTATGTACATTGGTTTAAATAGAACGCCCTGTATATTTTATTATAGTATAATAATAATAATGATATTTATTTAGTTAAAAGAAACTAATAATCACAATAAATTTGGTTTCCTAAGTAATAAACTTATCAACTACTTAAAATTAGCCAATACATGAACCCGACATGATGTTTTAAAAAGACTTAGCGAACTACTGTTTTTTATATCACTTGGCAGGGTATTAAATATCTTCAGTGCTTTATAATAAAATGAATTTTGTGTGCTGCTTTTTGTATATTTTGGTAATCTGAAGTGGTCCTTTTGCCGAGTATTGTATTCATGCTGCTGACTATTGTATGTTAAATAATTACTCATATAATTTGGGAGTTTATTATTTATGCATTTATATACCAACGTGAGTGCCTGATCGTTCCTTGTTTAACATTAAAAAAATTTAATTTGCTCAGCATGGACTCAACACTGGTTAATCTGGAGCTTTGTAATAAACTTCTGAGTGCTCGATTTTGTTGTACTTGAATCTTTTTAATGTCTTTGTCTGTACACAAAAATATTATACTGCTGCAATAGTAAAAATATGGTTCTATAATCGTATGGTACAAAGATATTCTAGCTTTTAATGTAAGTTTATTAGATATTCTTCCTAAGTAGCTAATCTTTCGACTCACCTTTTTAACTATATATTCCATATTACTCGTAAATTTCAAACTATTATCTAAAATGACACCTAGATATTTAAATTCGACCACTATCTCAACAACTGTGTTATCGATAACTATGTCTGGTGTAGGGTTTACCGAATTTCTATTTCCCAATACCATAGCTTTTGTTTTCAATACATTCAAACATAATTTATTTTCTTTATACCAATTTGATATCAATACTAGTTCGGTGTTTAATGTCGCGATTACATCAGGTAAGTTATCTCCTGCAATTGATATTAGTGTATCGTCTGCAAATAGGTGCATATCACAAGCTTTAACTTGTGAAGCAACATCGTTTATGTACAAATTAAATAAAACTGGTCCAAGAACAGAACCTTGTGGTACCCCTAAGCTGTTTATTAATTCACTTGATTCATTTTCTCCAATCCTAACCTTCTGTCTCCTGTGTGTTAAATAGTTTTCAACCCATTTCAATTCTTTTCCTCTGATTCCGTAAGTTTCCAATTTTTGTAGTAACTTTTGACGACAAATTGTCTCGAAAGCTCTTTTCAAGTCTACAAAAACAGCAACTATCGTTTTACCGTCTTCCAATTCTCCTTTCCAATTTGCCAATACCAAATTTAGGGCCGTCTCGCATGAATGCTGAGCACGAAAACCTGACTGTTGGTCAGTAATAAATTGATTTTCATCCAAGTACTCACTGAGCTGTTGTTTAACAATAATTTCCAGTATTTAATTAGTCCAGTATTTAATTACTAATAACTTTGGCTATCCAACGGTATAAGTTGCTAACTCTCAGCGTTAATAGTAGCTGAGATATTCAATTATTTCTCCAAAATATGCCCGTTGCACGATCTTCTTTAAAACTATGTAAAAATGACATTTTTGCAGATTTAGCTATTAAACTATATCAGACAGTAGTCAAACCTAGTAGATAGATGATAGTATCCAAAAATATTATATGCACTATACAGGATGTTCATAAAACTTAGTAAATTTTGATGTTTTTTAAATGGAACAGCCTGTATTTTATATGGTAGTTGAATTGCCCATTAAGTTCCCTTTAGTTTATGTCAAATATGTCATATGTCCAATTTTAGTAGTTTTCGTGATATTTACAATTCAAAGAAAAATGTGTAATATAATCTAAATATGCCATTATTTTCTTGTTCTTTCTTTTTTGTTTGTCTCTTAGTTGTGTAATAATACTAAATTATTAAAAAATAAATCCCTTTTTACTTAGTAAGCTATTTGAAGCAAATTCAGAAACAAACTATGAAAATAAACATTGCACAACAAGTAACTATTATTTTAATTAATATTTGGAAGTTGTTCAAAATGACGCCCATTTTCTCTTCTGCAAGCATTAACGCGCTGTATAAACGATCTTGAGATATTTCTTAACATGTACCTCTTATTTACTCTAAGGTTGTCAAAAACATTGGTTATACGAAGTTGCATGTCTTCTGGTGTAGTAGGTGATGATTGGTATACCAGCTCCTTCACTTATCCTCATAAAAATAAATTGAGTTTGTTGAGGTCTGGAGACCTTGGTGGCCACAATGTAGGACCTCCCCTTCCCTCTTTGGTCACCGTTATAGTTCTTGTTTAGTGCTGGTACCTAATTAATATTACCTATTTCTTCAAATTGCAACCGAACCCTGTGTATAACACTTGGTTGGGGATGCCGTCTATCCGGATATCGCTGTTCATACATTATAGATGCTACTAATGTATTTCTGTCGGCTTCGCCATAGATGTAGATGACGTTAATTAATTCATCTTCGATATAATTATAACTCAGCGTTAAGAGAAAAGACAAATAATGTTACTAATTTTGACAGCAATAACTTATTGAGTGTCGTTAGATCTCAATTATTTCTATGATTAATTAATGCTAATAGTATTAATTACCGTATTTTTAAGTTGTATTTGAATACAGTGTTACTGATTTACAAATAAGATACAAAAAGATATTGCCATTATTAGATAATATTACACATTTTTCTTTAAATTGCAAATATCACGAAAACTATTACAATTGGACATATAGCATGCTTAACATAAATTAAAGGGAACTCGGGGGGCAATTCAACTAGCACATAATATACAGGGTGTTCCATTTAAAAAACTCAAGGAAAAGCTATTTGAAAAACATCAAAATTTACTAAGTTTTATGAATATCTTTTGATAGTACCATCTATCTACTGGCGTTGACTATTGTCTGACATAGCTTAACGGTAAAATCTGCAAAAATGTCGTTTTTACATAGTTTTAAAGAAGATCCTGCAACGGGCATATTTTGGGGAAAGTTTGACTTTTAATTTATATTAGCAGTTTGCAATGACTAAAACCTGCATGAACAGAAGAATCATTTGTGATATTTTATTATATAGATTTATGAATTGTTGTGCATGAGCTATAAAAGACCAAAATTTGACATTTCAAACTAAGATAGATATTTTGTATAAAATTTCTCAAAAAAACAATTCTTTTCAAAAATATTAAAATTATAATTCTATCAATTACCATGCTTTAATGCTTTAAGGCAATTAGGCGGGTACTATTAAATGTGAAAATAACATTAAACGGATCTTGTATTAAAATTACAAAAATCAGTTTCATTAAAAAAATCAAGTCTGTTCTTCATTATCACGTAATAAAGAAAAAAATAAATAAATAAAATGGCGGTGCACCGATATTCCTCCTCTGGTGTCGTTAAAAAAGTCTGATATGGCCTCACACATGACTTTATCATACAATATATAAAATTAATAGTTTAACTGCATGAGATTCTATTTGATCGTGATCGATCGTGTCTGCATTAAAATAAAACAAGTAGCCAGGATTTGATAGATATTTTGATAGATAATATTGACAGTAGGTATTGTCAAAAACCAGCGTTTGACACTACCTACTGTCAGAATGAAAATAATTGTCGAAATCCTGGCTAACTAAGTTTTAGTGCGGACACGATCTCCATCAAAAAGAATTTGCTCATACAGCTAAACTATTAATTTAACCAAAAAATGTCATAGACATAAATTATACAGAATTTCCTCTACTTTAATTTATTATTTAACCATTTTGACGAAATTAACACACAGACATACACACACACACACAAATGATCAACTCACACTCAATTGATTTGAAACTCTCTGATACATAATCCGTAGGATTTTTTCAGTCATTGTCAGTTTACAGTCATTGGATTAAAAAATTGCGAAAAATAAGGGTGTCGAAAAAATCTCTCGTACTGAACTGGCTTATGACAAGATTGTCTAAAAGATTCAAACCAATCGAATTGGAAATGGCTGGAAGATGCAATTTTGATCATTTTCTTATTCTGTAAGTACGTGATTATACAGTTAAATACTTGTGTAAAACAGGGACAAATTTAATTTTCTCTAAAAAATTTATTTTTGTGACACATGCTTAAGCACTGAGGAAAAATATGCACCTATTATTTAAAAGTATCTGTTTCAAGTTTCAATTAGGAACAATAATTCAGAATCATTCAGAAACTTATGAAGTGGGACTACAGTAATGTATTTTTATTTTGTTTATCTTAAATTTTGTTCCAATATTGTTTTTTTTGTTTCATTTTTAATTATTTATCTTTATCATTCATTCTAATAGTATGATTTTTATCATCAAATAAGTGATAACTATTGATAAACGGCTGTTTACTGGAAAAATAGAACAATTCCAGCCGATGTTACTGTGTTTCTAGAGTGGGACAAGCCTAATCATGGTATTTTCAAAGTTCTCACTGTCAAATTTGTGTGTCAATTAAAGTTAATAACAAAACTACTAATAACTATCAGACCGTTGGTTGAAACGGATTAAAAACGCTCGTACGTTTTAATGGATTTTCCCAATTTGAAACATAAGACCTAATAGGTCGTGAAATACGATGAGTGAGCGCATTATATAGCGAAATGTAGGGTAAAACTGCTCTAATACATCCCCATATACATGGTCCGAACGGCTCGTTAATCTGGTGTAGCCGCAGCCGGCAGCATTGGGCAATACTGCATCGGAAAATTATTCCCAATATCGTCCAACTGGATTGAATTCGGTTCAAACGAACGCGATCGTTGCGCGGTTGAAACTATATGAAATTTATAGGTCACTGGAATACCGGCGTTTCGTAGGTAAGTGAAATCGATTTTCAGACCTCATTTCCTATGAACTTACAGATGCGACCTGATCCTACTTCCGGTTTTTATTTTTGTTTTCCGAGGAGTGAAGTTATCACTGAAAGTTTAATCGGTGTATTGTCTTAAAACATTTAAACAACCTTACCATTACCTTACCATTATTATATTGAAACTAATCTAAAAGATTAACCATCAATTTAAATCTGAATTCGTAAAACTGGGTACTTGTCTCTAATAGGCTATCCACTGATGTCCTATATTTTCTTTGTCCTAAACAAGAAGCACTAACACTTCACTCACTGTGCTCTGCTTTTTACGCATTTCACTGGTTCACTTGTTCGAAGGGTTTAGTTCTTTTTAGTCTTCTCACTAGATTCTGGTTGTCCAGTAGCTGCAGGGCCTCTACTTTGACGTGATGGTTTAGGCGAGATTCATGCTTAGTGGCGAATCTTTTTATCTCTTGGATAACTTGTTGGACACCAAGATCACGATGCAGGTCGCTATTCCGTATGTACCAAGGAGCGGTAACCATATTCCTTAGTACTTTATTTTGGAAAGTCTGGATTCCTTGTATATTGGAGTTTTTCGCGCAACCCCAAAGCTGGATGCCGTTTAACCAAATCGGTTTTAGTATTTGGTTGTAAACTTGTAGTTTGTTCTGAACTGACAACTGAGAGTTTCTTCCCAGAAGCCAGTACAGTTCTCTGTATTTGAGGCAAAGCTCTACTCTCTTCTTCTTAACATCTTCTTTCCATCTTAGTTTTGTATCCAGAGTCATACCCAACTACTTTGCAGTGTTCGCATATGAAACTATGGCGTCGTTAGTCTTGACATGAGGTATGCCTCGATTCTTTTGGTTGTAAAGTTCATGTGGACAGATTTCAGTTCGTTAAGCTTGGTCTTCCATTTTTTGGTCTTTATATATTTTATTACTAGGTTGTTGAAGATTCCTAGTAGATTCTCCAATAGTTGACCCCACTGCCATTAGAAAATATGTAAACATTTTGAAATATATTTCCTAAAATAAAGATAATAAATATGATATTTTAGTAATATATATTTCTGTCCTCATCTACATATCATCCACATGTTATGTGCGGATTAGTATAAAATTGTATCTAAAATAAGCTTATCAAAACTATTTGAGTAGGTGGTACTTAATTGCTAATATAAAGAATCCAGCTAAATTACCTAAATATTTGACAAACTAAGAAGGTTTTGAAAGTTTTATTATATTTAAATTTATATTACCACGAACATGTCAGATGCTTGGAGGAACTATCACAATAGACCAAATAGCTGCCGGCATTTATAACCACCAGGTGATAGTTCACGAATAAAATTTTGTGGGGCCAGAAAATCAAAACATACACACACACAAAATGTGGAAAATATGTGAATACGGGCAAAAAGAAAACTTCGGAAGCAATTCGGTACATCAAGAGTGGTTTTTCCAACAAAAATTCAAGAGTTGGTTTGTAAAAATAAACTCCAAAATTTCCGTTATATTCTGAATTTATACAGAAATATATCTTTTTCTTTTCTGTATGAGACTAATAATTTTCGCCGGAAATCAACTTCATTCGACTATTCATTTTTTCAATTCGGTAATAAGTTAGAGCTAATAAAAATATCAATAAAACCGTATTTTAAACGGCTTCAACTTCTTAAGGAAATAGAAAACCAATAAGTCAATGTGAACCTTTTTACTCGGAATGAAATTTAGTTTTTAGAAGAAAATCGGTAAAAAGTTTTATGTGGATTTTATTTTGTTACTTAAATTTATTTACTTTTTATTGTTGTAATGGGTATTGACTATGTTATTTTTTTTCGTTTTCGCGTTGTTTGATATGTTTTTTATCTTCTTTCTTTGTTTCTTAACATTTCAAACGGCTGTAACTTCTGAAGGAATAGAAAAACATATAAGGCCATGTAAAACATTATACCCAGAATGACATTTAATTTCTAAAAATTAATTCTGCCGAAAAAGGTTAGCCTATTAATATATTTATATTTTCTCTAATCAATTTTACTGATATTTAATAATCGTGTTAATTTTGAGTAAAAGTTAATGCGATTTTACGGAGAAAACCGACATGTGTGAATGCCGTGTTGTATATGGGTGAGTTTTTTAAAGGTTTTATTATGTGGTTATGGATTATTTATGTGGAATGCGGAATATATAATATATGTATAATCATCACGGCCAGAAAAGCGATATAAAATAACTCGTTAAATAAGTTCACGGTATCTGCTAATAATATACATAACTACAAAAGGTAATGAAAACGTCGAGTCTGAATACAAAAGCTTTAAGCGCCAGTATTTGTTATTCCAAAAGAGCTGTTTTAACTCATTACCGATAAAGACAATACAAGCAAATGTTTTATAAGGCCAAATTCGTGGAATACTTCTAAAGTATCGATTTTATTTAACAATGAAGTTAGCAATTTTGAAGTTATACACCGCGACGCTATTGTCTTGTGTAAACAATGAATTACTTTAGAAATGGACTCGGCTTACTGTAAGTACTTATTTGTTATGAAGAACCTGGGAATTTTATTCGATTTGTTTCTAAAAACAACAAGCAATAATTAAATATGTTATGGATGGAATTGAAAATAACAAAGGTGATATTGACTTATTTATATTGTATTTGACTTATAGTATTGTAGTTTAAAAAGGGGTTGGATGTACTAAAAATGCTATAGCCAAGGTCAGAACTTTAATTTAATATACAAGGTTTTTCAGTGTTTACAGTTAAATTTAAAATTTCACAGGAACAGGTTGTTTTAGATATAAATTATTGCTCAGATATCAATATCAGAATCAAGATAAAAAATAAACTCAGCAATTTGGAAGCCATCGCAATGTCGTTCAGATATTTTAAATTATGTCTTTGAGCTCTGAGCTGATGAAGTAACCACAAATATAATCTAGATGTCCAAACTATTTCTGCTATCAACAGTAGGTTTGGCTATTTCAATTTTTATACTGCTTTATTATTTTGTTTTAAATACTGCAAAATGTTTGTGTTCTTCAAATAACAGCGAGAAACAGACAATGCAGTTTGAGACAACTCATTTTTCCAGATTTCTTTGAGACAATGCAAATTTATTTG
The DNA here is from genome assembly GCA_964023965.1 of Melinopterus prodromus. Lineage (NCBI taxonomy): Eukaryota > Metazoa > Arthropoda > Insecta > Coleoptera > Scarabaeidae > Melinopterus > Melinopterus prodromus. Next base: position 69,717,456 of record OZ030392.1, read on the forward strand.
TACTAAACAAAATTTTCTGTTGACATTCAGTATAATTTAAAAATACACTGTGTGCTGTTTAGTTGGACCATAAAACTCCTACAGCACTTCGATAAATAATTCTGCTAAGCACTACCGTTGCGTTTATAATGTTTATATACTCGATACTATGTTTGTTACTAAGTTAAGTTCGTGGCGAGTTTCTAATATGCTGAAACTTAGCTACTGACTTGTATTAAGGTAAATTTCAATTAATTAACTTTTGTTTTTAGCACGGTAAACCCCATAGCAGTTTGCCACTGAAATTAAGATTAATTATAGCATTAAATTCTCGCGAGATCTGAAACGCACAAGAGAAAAAAACATGGTACATATATGGGTTAGTTGCAATTTTGTTGGTAGAGTGCGCGTATTAAAGGTTTAATGAGAATTGTGGTTTTAATGATTTATTTCAGCCAGTGGATAAAAAAAGGCAATTAAAAATGGAAATTACAAAAGTTCAATACGGCTGATTGGATCAAAGTTTTGTCTAACGATGTCCAATTAATATTCATGAACAATTATACTGTCTTCGGGTGCCTTTCCAATCGGATGGACTTCTCAAAAATCGTCAGTTTATTTAATTGTCACAGTTTTACAGATCGTCAACTAAAATTAAATTAAATATTGTCTTTATTTAGCATAATCACCATACATTTAACACATTTTGCTTCGTTAACCCAGTCAAATTACGATTTACATAAACTTAAATTAAACTTTAAAAAGCCAACCCATAAATAAACGAATGCGCCAAATAAAATTCGTAAATAATAATCATAGACATAAGAATTAAAGAAATCTTAAACTGGGCAAAGAACACGTACAAATAACCGATATTTAAATTGTCGATGTAATCATTTTAGGTTTATTATTGATGTATTTTTAAGTATAATTAACTACTAATAAATTACTATGGTTTTTATTAGTGCATGCGAGGTTAGGAAGCTACCGATTCATCGAATTCTTAATTGCCACCGTCAGTGAGGGGTAAATTGAAAAATGTTTACAAAATAATTTAATAGTCGACGAAAAAAACGGCCAACCAGACACCGTTTAAAGGGTACCGACGACCCACTTTAGCTCTTTTAAATTATCCGCCCCCACTTTAATTAAAAAACGTCTTGCACTGCGCTTTTACACCCCCTTTGAACTCCCCATGGGGTTGAAGCGATAAGAGTCTACCTCTAAAGTGACACAAAATACGAATTTGTCGCGCAAAAAATTTGTTTTTCCTATTTGTTTCCGGTGATGGGAATTCGCTTTAGATGCGATGTTACAGTTTGTGACTTATCTTGGAATCTCTTTGATTACTAAGGGTAAGAAGAAGATTCTATCCTATTCCACGCCGCCTACGACTAAACTCAAGGGAGGTTGTGTTCTAGATATGGTAGCTTTGCCACTAAAAACATTTTCCTTCAGGCGTGATCATTATACAGTTGTAAGTAATAAACAAAATCTAAAATCAAACATTAAAGAAAATCATAGACAAGAATGATTTTTTCGAGAAATGAAAATAGTGGTCCACTATACATACTATCGTGGCCATATATTATGTCCCTTCTGTTGACGTCCATTTTCCAGGAAACCAAGGGGCGAAAAAATTTGAAAGAATTCTGGTGCTGTCCTTGATTAATATGCTATAACTCATAAAAATTAGAAAGCTGTATGTGTTGGCGTTTTCCCGATTTTTCTAAATTAAGGAGAATTGGCGCTGCTTTAGCCACGTAAATTTTATTCGTTTAACTTTAGCAATTAATTACTCCGAAAATAATACATAGATTTGAACGAAATAAAAAGTAAAATCACCTGCGGAATGCTAGCTTGCAATGTACATTTTTGTAAAATCAATGGATTAGTGGTTGACCCACAAAAAGCTATATTATGCAATGCCAGCCATTCCGTTATTAGAAGAGCTAGAATAATGAAATATAGACTATAGGCTACCCAATAATTCATAGGTTTAAAGTTTATTACATACTCATTGTTTATCGTGCATTTTGCGTACAAAAGATCGTGCTGAAACTCCGCGTGAATTCCGACGCGCTACGGTCTTTGGGGTGCTGCGGGGAAAGGAGGCGTTAGCGGTGCAGTTATGTCGGAGAGAACCGACACAGCTGGGAGAACCGGGACAGCTTATTATTATTATCTTCTATCAATTGGCGCTTATGTTTTCTTCAGTTTTTATACAATAAGATTGTAAACAAGATTTTGATGGAAGCGGATAGATCTAATAATATGGAGTTAGCAGATTTTCCGATTAGTGGTGAATACTAAATTAAGCTTGCTTGATAAACCCAAAAAATATTTAAAAGGTATGCCCGATTTTGTTATATAAATATTCAAACTATTATAACAGTTTCAACAGCTTATTTATTAATAATATTTAAATACATGCAGAAACAATATAAAATAAATACAACTCTTGATATATTACATATATTACAAACGTCAGCTCTGACCGTATAAAAGTTAAAAATATCAAAAAACTTTTACAAATTTAGCATCGTAAATTTGTAGACACATAGAATATTTTGCAGATCACTCATTAATTTTAAATGCTAAACCCGAAACCCGATTTAAATTGCCAACAATTCCCATGGGACTTCCAAATGCCTGTTCGTGGTTCTGTTATCTTATTGACTTATATCGCCATAATTTTTTAATTCGGTAATCTGTCGCCGGATATCCAAATTTCTTTGGCGAGGCATAATGGCCGTGTCGTTTTATGTATTGTGGCCGTAAATACTAGTAACTATAATAATGCACGTGCGATCCGCCACTACTGGCAGCGTCGCTGTCGATCCATTGCCCCGCTCCCCCCAAGGACCGAAGAGCGCCGCGTAAACTGCAGCAATCATGAGATGCTTCAACTCGATCTTGTGTATGGAAAATGCAAGATAAACCATATAGAGTAGCCTATAGTTTATATTTCATTATTCTAGCTCTTCTAATAAAGGAATGGCTGGCATTGCATAATATAGCTTTTTGTGGGTCAAGCACTTTTTATTTTGCAAAAATGCACATTGAAAGCTAGCATTCCGCAGGTGATTTTACTTTTTAATTCGTTCAAATCTATGTATTATTTTCGGAGTAATTAATTGCTAAAGTTAAACGAATAAAAATTACGTGGCAAAAACAGCCCCAATTCTTCTTAATTTGGAAAAATCGGGAAAAACGCCAACAAATACAGCTTTCTAATTTTTATGAGTTGTAGCATATTAATCAAGGACAGCACCAGAATTTTTTAAAATTTTTTCGCCCGTGAAGACGGGAAGAAGGGACATAATATATGGCCACGATAGTTACCTATCCATCTGGCGACAGACTTTATCTTAGAAATATTAGAAATATCAGTACTACTGTCATATTAACTCAATAAATATGAAAAGCGAAAAGCTTTCTTTCTTTCTTTCTTTCTCACAAAACTGCGTTACATTTTTCTTCATTCGATATTCGTTATGCATCATTAATCATAATCCAAAAATAAACCGACAGGATTTTCGATGAAATAGGGACGCCAATGAGTTACGTATCCGGTTTTCCGGGATAACGCATATCAATCTCATCTGTTTTCACGGCCACGAATCTACCAACTTAATCAAATATCCATTTCAATACCTATACGAGAACCCTTGAAGTAGATATATCAACCCCCAGACAGACCCCGATATACACACCTTGGCATACCCCGGTCCAATCAATATCACATATAATATATTTCAGCACCTATTGACGGACACCCAGCTTTATTTACCTCCCCGTAAAAAATTACCCTACAGTCGAAAATAAATTTATGCAGTAGTTTTTTTTTCAAAAGCTCGCCGGCCTTTTTGCATGTTTGCTATGCGATGTGTGGCACTCTGACGACTGCTATTGCTGAAATTTTAATTAATGCAATGTTTCTTCTGCTGTGGAAAATGGAATAGTACCTCAATATGAATTGTAATGTTGTTAATGATATGATATGTTATTTGCCCAGTTTAAGATTTCTTTAATTCTTATGTCTATGATTTAATGTTTGATTATTCTTTACGAATTTTATATACATCACATCGGTTTCTTAGGTTATGTTTCTGGTTTAAATTTTTTTTTTCTTTATGAAGAATTATTGTATTTATTTATCAATACAGGGGGTCTGGAAGATCACCGCCTTGCGTTATTCTTACGAACTAGCGAGAATGGTAAACACAACCCTTTTAGCCGTTGCTACAATTGCTAATTGTTTAAACAATTGTCAATTGAAATTTGTCAGTAATCCAATAATAATCACTTCTGCCAGAAAAAATAATAAAACATGTAACATAATAAAATTGTAAATTTGTGGAAACTTTTGTCTCATATTTAGGATACTATGGGGAGGGTGGGGGGTGGTGAACAAAAAATGTGGTTATGGATTTTGTTAATTACCCAATGTATCTGATCTATAAACGTGTATAATAATAATTTGTATCCCAACTACTTTGCTCGTAATCGCACATGAAGCGAAATAATAACATTCAACCACCGATAAACAACGTAAAATCTAAGTTTCAAAAATCCTCCTGAACAAACTAAAATAGATAGAGGGCTGTACTTTTTAGAATTAATTACCCAATGTATCTGACCCATAAGCGTGTATAATAATAATTTGTATCTCAACTACTTTGCTCGTAATCGGACATGAAGCGAAATAATAACATTCAACCACCGATAAACAACGTAAAATCTAAGTTTCAAAAATCCTCCTGAACAAACTAAAATAGATAGAGGGCTGTACTTTTTAGAATTAATTACCCAATGTATCTGATCTATAAACGTGTATAATAATAATTTGTATCTCAACTACTTTGCTCGTAATCGGACATGAAGCGAAATAATAACATTCAACCACCGATAAACAACGTAAAATCTAAGTTTCAAAAATCCTCCTGAACAAACTAAAATAGATAGAGGGCTGTACTTTTTAGAATTAATTACCCAATGTATCTGATCTATAAACGTGTACAATAATAATTTGTATCTCAACTACTTTGCTCGTAATCGGACATGAAGCGAAATAATAACATTCAACCACCGATAAACAACGTAAAATCTAAGTTTCAAAAATCCTCCTGAACAAACTAAAATAGATAGACGGCTGTACTTTTTAGAATTAATTACCCAATGTATCTGATCTATAAACGTGTATAATAATAATTTGTATCCCAACTACTTTGCTCGTAATCGCACATGAAGCGAAATATTAACATTCAACCACCGATAAACAACGTAAAATCTAAGTTTCACAAATCCTCCTGAACAAACTAAAATAGATAGAGGGCTGTACTTTTTAGAATTAATTACCCAATGTATCTGATCCATAAACGTGTATAATAATAATTTGTATCCCAACTACTTTGCTCGTAATCGCACATGAAGCGAAATAACATTCAACCACCGATAAGCAACGTAAAATCTAAGTTTCAAAAATCCTTCACTTCTGCCAGAAAAAATAATAAAACATGTAACATAATAAAATTGGAAATTTGGGGAAACTTTTGTCTCATATTTAGGGTACTATGGGGAGGGTGGGGGTGGTGAACAATAAAAACGTGGTTGTGGGTTTTGTTCCTTGGGGAGTGCTGAACAATTTCTGATAATCTCCCGCAACTTTTCAGCATTTCGTGGTATTTCACCGAAATGATAAGGTATTTCCATTCAAATTATACGTCGAACAGAACTTCAAACTTTGCCGATAATACAAAAAACATCCGGCTCAATTCTATCGGGTCTAGGTGACGGATTTTACGATTGTTGATGGCTATGTCGTAGTCTTCTTACGTTCAACAAAAAACGGACCGATATTCACAGAATTCGTCACCTATACAAGACAGAATTGAGCCGGATATTTTTTGTATTATCGGCAAAGGTTTCAAATTCTGTTCGACGTACAATTTGAATGGAAATATATTTGGTTGCCTACTCATTTCCAAAAGAGCTGTTCTACTTATTACGAATATAGAAAATACAAGAGAAATGTTTTATAAGACCGTATTCATGAAATACTGCTGAAGTATCGACTTTATTTAACAATGAAGTTTGCAATTTTGAATTTACACACCGCGACGCTATTGTCTTGTGTAAACAATGAACCACTTTGGAAATGGACTCTGTTTAATTTCATTAAACCGATTATTCGTTATGAAGTATTAAAATAATTTTGGGACCATGTATAATATAGGTACGTCTAGCTCACACATAATTTACGGTATTAATCCTGTAATTTTAAAGCCATCAATCATTAGGGCGACTTACAAACATCATTGTTCCAAAAACTCATCAAATACTCTCCAAAGATGTTCCCATCCAACTCTCTCTCTCCCCCTCTCTCTCTCTCTAGTTTATTTTATCATCCACCCTCTTGTTAACATTTTTAACACGCGTTCTGGATTTCAATACACCATTCACACTTTGCCCGAGGGGGTATGAAACCAGAGGGGTTGGGGTGTGTTCGAATATTCGCCAGGCAGCCTCAAAATTAATTTATAATCCTCGCTATCCGTTCAGCGTTCTTTGAAACGAGGAGACGCACTGTAGAATTTCCCTTTTGTTTACCGTCGCTTCCATGAACTCCACGCCAGACTTGCTATACTTTTGGTTGGAGTTTCCACCACCAGGGAGAGCAACCTACGCGCATAGCATCTCTCATCTCTCTGTATATATGTATGTATACCCCACTCGCGCATAGGTAGCGCAAAATTAATTTAATCCTGAGAATTTGCGATCATGCCCAGGTAATATAAGGTAAACGCCCCGAATTCTGCTGCGCCCTGTGCTGGCTTTTTATAGTCTTTATTTTTTGTGTCATTTTTTTCTGCATCTTAAGTGTTTTCTTATGTATTTCGTCTTTTATATAATCCGAACATCAGATATACGAAAATTATCAACAATTGGGACGTTCCCACAAAAGTAAATTTGAATACCAAATAGTGCATATATTTCAGCACAGAACAGCTAAAATTACTGTGCGCAGATAAGACGTGATGGTGACACAGATTTTGTTACAAGAGATGTGAGTTATCGTTTCAATTTTGTTTTCATAGATTCCGAACCAAGAAGTCTGCGTAACGCAAATTTAAGACGTGATGGAGACGCTCCCGGTTCGTCATCTACAAACAAAAAGCGCTTTGAAATGTCCATATAACATTTTGTGACGAAAGAAAAAATTGGAATAAGTGTAATTATTCATTGAAGCTCTCGTATTTTTCGCTGAATCTACATTTAATATTATAATATCTTCATAATCAAATAAAAAGAAAAACAAATGGAGCATCCCCAAATTTTATTTTGCAGAACAATATTGCTGTTATAATTGGTGTTAAATAAGACAGAAATAGTGTGTCATCTCGGAAGCCGTTGGAAATACTCATTATTTAATAATTAATTATTTTTTGAAAACGTTGCAAATTTAAAGCACTGGGACCTTTACACCTAAAAAATTGACGTTTGTTGTTTTTTATAACGATTCACATTTTTTAGATTATTAAATTGTGTATGGTAACAATCATAGCATGTATTTACATCTTCAATTTGACGCATGATCAATTATAGGACATTTAGAAAAGTTATAACATTTTGCTAAAGCAGAACAAAGTAATGTTCAGTTGAAGCCACACAACATAAGTACAATATCGTTATTTAGGGGTTCTTCACCTCAGAGCAAAACATTTTGCATTCATGAATAGGACTACCGCATCTAATTACCTATAATTTAGTATATGGTGGAAAGTTATAGAATCATTTTTGAAAAAGTTATAAACATGTTGTTATCACAGCCAACCAAAATATCAACTCCTTCCACTTGGTGTCATGCATAATGTCGTAATGTAGAGGCTTTTCAGCTTTTAATGTAATCATTTAAAGTATAATCGCAATCAATTACCTACAGTTTGGCCTAAGAGAAAAGGTTTTAAATAGTTTTTGTAAAAGTTATAAACATTTTTCTGTTGTAACGATATATAATTTGTACCGCAATACTCAAATAAGTAGTAGACAAAGTTACTGTAATTTAGGGGTTGTGTGCCACAAAGAAAATTTCCCAGCGTAGATGAGTAAATACAACGATTAATTACCTACGAATTTGTCATATGAGGCAAAGATATGTAACAATTTTTTAAAATTTCCTATACATTTAATTTTTGTAAAAGTTATAACAATTTTTCTGTAGCGTTTTTCATAGTATATCTGAAAGCTTGCATAGAAAGTATATACAAAATATTGTGAGTTAAAGGTTGTTTGCTACACAACGGGAAATCGTGACTAACTAATTGAGATAGGCGGTCTACATGTTGACGTATGGAATATCGTCGTTCAGTAATTTTTAAAACGTTATAAACAATTTTCAGCGATCAACATTGTGTTTTTTTGGCTGTCGATCGTTAATATTGTTACAATACTAATCGGCTAGTCGCTCTGTTGTCTGTTAGCAACGGTGTTGTTACCCCTAAATCATCATTATTTTGTTTATCTCTCAATAAGTATGGAAAAGCAGTTTGAGCATTTCCCACTTACCTGTTTAATTTGACATACAGAAAACCTTTTATAATTAATAATATACATACATTACAAAACTTTATTCTGAGTTGTCTGCTAGATAAATTGTTTAGTACCGTTTGGCCCGAGTTTTCTTCGACTTTTAACTTGAGGGTGTTGAAGATTGCTTTCGAACTTTTCAGTATTTACCCTGTGAAGGGTTCCGTTTTTTCACGCTATATAGCCAAACGCTCAGGATTGTATTTTGCTTGTCAAATATAGAAAAGATCGCTCTGAATTCACAAATAAAAAAGCGAACTTTTTTTATCAAATCAAATATTACATTTTGTAGCCGAATTACATTAGACGAGAAAAGTTGTTTACTTTGGAAAAATTTAAACCAAGATGGATTTTTGTGTACCTTTGCTAAATGACAATACTTTTAGCCTAAATACTTAACTAAAACAACATGTTAAATTTTTACGCTTTATTCATCAAAATAACCTTACACATTTTTCTCTCACTCTCGACTTTTTTTTTACATTTATTGATTGTGGACATTATGATTCATTTGTTATTTTCAATATTATTATTACATTGGGACCATAACAACTCTGTTTTTGGTTACATTAAAATTACTTTATATAATTAACATTTCTCTTTATATTATAGTATAATAATATATTCGTAAAATTCTTTTATAACAAAAACGTAGTTTTGTAACGTTGTGTATATTATATCTCATAAATAATATCTTTTGTTGGAATGTTATCAGGAATAATTGATATGGTTTTTCTAAATTTTGTTTTGTTTATACATACATAAAATGTACAAAATAATAATAACAATTTACAAGTACAAAATAATACCTATGTTATATACATAACTATACTAAGACACAAATTAAATGGAAAATCAAAACATTTATAGAATTAAATAACTAAACTACATTAACCACTGATTTCTAGGAATCTAATCACAATTATACATTTATTATATAGGTATTGGTGTTGACACATTTTAATAATTCTTTTCTTAAAGCAAATTGCTTTATAACATGTGCTAAATACAAACAGTTCATGATTTCAATACTGCATTTTTCTTCATTGAGTATAATTTATTCTCCTTTTTTTACATAATATAACTTTGGTCGTTTTCTTTTTTTTACATATTTAACCTAAATATCAACCTAAATATCTATTAGTTATTTATATTCTAACCTACATTTATAAGTCTTAGTTTTTACATAGAGCAATCATTCATTTTCTTTTTAAATTTATTTATAGGGTAAATAAATACATACACAATTTGATTGATATGGTTCGTTTTTTTTGGAGGGGGAAATACATACTAATTTATATTTTATACAATAGGACTAGCTCTGTACCGAGTAAAAGGCATTGTTATTATTTTAGATAAGTTGGAATATTGAAATCGAAATTTCGGAGGAAAAACGTAATGGCGCAGAGAAGTTATAATGAAATTCGTTTAAAATTTAATTAAACTTCATCGAAATTAGGGCAACTGTAACAGCCCCTGTATTAATTCTGTTAATTTCGAGCGGAAATTTCTGCGGAAGAAAAAGTTTTTAACGGAACACCCGCGCGTCTGTCATAATTGATATTTCACGTAGAATTTTAGGATTGCTTTTCACTGTTCAATTCAAATATATTATTTATTTTGGCTATAAATAACTCCATGACATCAGTGTTGGTGTAGAAAAAAATTCTATCCAAGAATAAAACTTTAAAGTCCGATGTATTTCTATTTTTTTTTAAAGAAGTCATCGGAAAATACCGGAATTTGTAAGAAATGTTTGTATTATTTATTATTATCGTCTCAATAAACTTAGTTGAGAAAATATGTATCGTATCTTCTAAATTGCTCTTCAAAATTTGAGACCACTGTAGTACATCTGAATTTGAAAAACCTTTTATTTTTAACAATCAAATTACACGATTTTTTTTGAAAATTTTTAACCAACAGTTGTTTCTGGCTTATGACATCATTAGCATTTTTTACTTTATCATACGTAGTATGACAAGGTATTGTAATTGTGCAAAAAAATGATAGTTTAGTGGAAATATGTTCTTGAACTTTGACTCAAGCTTTCAAGGATTTTGCAAATGAGCCGCCATTTCTGTAATTTCGTCAAAATAGTTAAAATAAATAAAAAAAAAAAAATAAAGTTTTACATTGTAAGTTCTGTAATAAACATAAAGTGAAAAAAGTCGAGGAAGTTTTGTGTAATTTATGTCTATAATATTTTTTGGTAAAATTAATAGTTTAGCTGCATGAGCAAATTGTATTTGATGGAGATCGGTCGTGCCTGCATTAATATAAAACTAGTTAGCCAGGGTTTGACAGATATTTGCATTGTAATGGCAGTAGGTAGTGTCAAACGCTGATGTTTTGACAATACCTACTGTCAATAGAATCAAAATATCTCGTCAAGTCCTGTCGTTTAGTTTTATTTTAATACTGACACGACCGATGTCGATCAAAACACCAATTTTTGGAAATTTTCTACCATGAATTGTTTCCGGTTAACTTAGTAAATGTGGTAATTTTCATTTTTACTAATTTTTATATGACGTTTAAAATTCCTATACATTTTATTTACAGATTATATTTATATATTCTATACAATCTCTACACTATACAGTATACAACACTGTCCGTGATATGAAACTATCTGGTCCTCCTAGATTATTAAATATCAATATATTTGCGAGCACACGATTCCGGTTCGCTTCGATAAATTTAGGACCGGTTTGGGAGCCGATCTCGGCAAATTTTGCGCATGAGCTGGCAGGGAAATGCAAAATATGCCATAACGTAAGCCTATGAATTAAAGCCGATTTTCGAACGATCTAAAAGCCGAACTGAAATGGTCGTAAAGTTCTGAAGGTTTCTATACTGCATACAGGAATTTAGTTAGAATTGTAATGGGCTAGATTTTATTTGCCTCGAAAATAGAATTCGCATTCTATATAGATCGATCTAGTTGTTGAAATTATTTGTACTGTCCACTGCGTGCTTTTATGGCAGTTGTGTCAGTAATTAAATTAAATTTTCTGTTCTTCGGTTTATTTATTCGTCTGTGGTTGTTATCAATGAATTAATCTCATTTTTTAATTAATGATAATTCAGATTTTAGGATGCATGTTGGGACAAACTGTTGGGGAATTGATATGAGTTTTTAGTTTTTAACAGTGCGTCAATTTATACGGAGACAATTTTTGGGACAAGCGTTTGCAGGGCTCGAGGGGGATAAATGATAGTGATATTATCAACTTCCGGTTTGACCGGAAGAAGGTGATATTTGAAAATAACCTAGGAAAAGAAGGTTGTGTGAGTTTTTCATTTATTTTATCTTATCCTTCTTATTATTATTATTTTTCCTTTCTTTGGAGCGGGTCAAATATATCACAGATAGAAAAGATTTCTTGTTTTAAAGAAATGTATTTGTTTGAATTTATTCTTTTGGGTCAAAACATAATTCTTTGACGCCAACAATATTTACTTCATTGAATAATCTAGTTTATTTGCTTGCAGAGATTAAATTATTTGAAATATTTATTTAAGTGGAATTTTTGTTTTGATTTTAAAAAAAAAAGTTTCTTTACACCAATGAAATATAATTTTGATTCAAACATATAAATTTGTATATAAGGAGAGATTTATTTCGTTTAAAGTAATATTTTGTCATTGGCTTAAAAATAGGTTTACTTCCGCCAAAGAAATCATATTTTGATTAAAATAAATATATTTGTACACACGAAGAGATTTATTTCCTTTAAAGTAATATTTTTGTTTTGGCTTTAAAATAGGTTTACTTCCACCAAAGAAATCATATTTTGATTCAAATAAATATATTTTTAATGTCATCCAACTGTATTGTTAGATGGCGCTGTAAACTCGCTCCTCGCACTTCGTACATATCGAGAGTATAAAGCCGCGTGATCGACAGTATAGAACTTATAGAGTACAGTGCCTGCAGGTTCAAGTTGCGATTCCAAATCAGAGTACACTTTACTAACTTAACCTTGACTATATGTTGGGTTGGGAAGACCAAGCACTGGTCGAGGATGTGCGACATCCCAAAAAGGAGGTGACACATGGCGAGTCTTCCGAAAAATTCTTGTCTATTAATTCCTTCAACAAATTAAAAAAAATGTAATTCTTTCACTCAACACAATCATAATTATTTGAAGTAAATAAATCTCATTTCTTATAATACACAAATTGCAAACTTTAACTGGAAACACAAGTTGTTTGACACAAATCAACGTTCTTTCTACCAAACAAATATTTTAAATAAATGCGTTTTTATCCGCAAATAGATATTTCTTTGCCTCTATTGAAACAACAAATTTCTTTGAGTCAATGCATATTTATTTGAATTAAACAAAAATTTCTCTCTCTGTACACACACGTGCAATAATAAACCGTCAGACTCACTCACAGATGTCGCTCTCATTGTAATATTTACGCGCAATCCGGGCAAACGACCAGATAGGTAATTAAGGGAGGGGTAGAGCGACCGTTACACCCCCTAGCGGCGCCATCTCGCAACACGGCGTAATTTATCGTTGAATTAGCGAAAGCGATCACAAAACGCCGGACTTGTCGCACAGCCCACCGGATAATTAATCACACCGGTAGAACACCGTAAGAAAAAAGCTTCGAATTCGAACGTTTGCGCTTGTAGAAGGGCGCGGGGGGGGAGAAGGGGGTGGGGGGTGAGCGGTACCGGAAGGGATGAAATGGACACGTCGCAATGACGATGCTCGAATGCAAAAGATGGTATCGCGCGCAGTGTTAATGCGTGCTAATGACTGCTATCGGTGTGTCGTAACGGTTCGGAATATCGAGTTATCGCTGTAGTAATGGGCTGTTTAGACTTTGGTGTTTATTTTTATGTTTATGTTTTACTTTAGAACGATTCGTGGTGATTATTTTTGCAGTGGGTTTTGTGGGGTATGCATGTTGATTAAAACTTGGTTATTGCTTTTTCTGATGAAAGCAAAATCAATTTATGTCACTTTCTCCAAGTAGGTACCTGTGTTTAAGGTTCTTTATGATAGCAATGTATATGAAGTTTGAACTACACATTAAACATACAATGCTTTCTTGTCTTTGGTCTTTGCAATTTCCTCAAAAACTCATTGGATGTGGTTTTCAATATGGCGACCGAAAATGTTAAAAATTCCTTGTCAGATTTTCAACATAAATTCAAAATGACGGATTATACAGGATTAGTCAAAATTACCGGAACCCTTAGTAATTCTTCAACAGTATAGGAATTTCAAAGAAAAATTCAAACAAAAGCTTTTTAGTTCGTCTAAATATAGTTTCAATATTCATTTTATTCTGGAAATTTGGTAATTTTCACAACACAGTATATTATAACATTTTTTAGAAATGATTTCGTTATAAACTGCATCAGTTTTTACTTGTAAGCAATTAATAAAAATGTATCCAAATTACCCGTACACCAAACTAATTCCTCGACCGTGCAAAATTTAAAAAGGAATTCGCAACAAAGTTTTTTTTATTTTTAACAAGCTATCGTCTAAGTATATTTTTAATCTACCCGATGTTAATTTTTTCATGGAAACTTGCTAAGCTTTTCTGTTTCTAATAGAACATATTTTTAATTCTAAGACTAATTCTAAGAGTTTTTGTAGGAATCATTTTTATATATATTTTTTTATAAAAATCTTCGATTTATGAACAATTAATCAATAATTAACGGATACAAAAAATCATGAAGAAACTACAAAACTATGAATTAGAATTAAACAAAATATTCAAGGTGCCAAATTAAAACAAATGTATATGTGGATATATTTGGGGAAATATTCTTAATTTTTGAAGTTCCAGGCGTTTTGATTAATTGCTTACAACTAAAACATAATAGTATAGTATTAAAACAATGCTTTCTACAAAAAAAAATCAACAAAAGAATTAATGCTAGAATTAAAAAATGTAAAAATGTACAAAAAGTTGCCAAATTTCTAGAAAAATTTTGGTGTTGAATAAACACCAAAATTTTGTTTTGTTTTTTGAATTATTTTTGCGGTTGATTAATTGCTCATAACTCAAAGATGATGCATTTTATAAAAACAATGATTCCTACAAATATTCTGAGAAATAATCTTAGAATTAAAAAATGTTAAATTATACAGGCTGTTTTATTTGAAAAAGGAAAAGTTACCAAATTTCCAGAACAAAATGAATACATTTAAACGATAGATTGTTTAAAGGAAAACAACTTTTAGTTGAAATTTTTTTAAATTGTTTACGGTCGGAGAATTATTTAGGTGATCCGGTAATTTTTACTAACCCTGTATATGGCGATATGATAGAGTATGTATTTGATGGTTATATACATGATAGCATTAATATTCCTCTTCTACGATGGTAGTTAGTCCGGAAGTCACATGGTAGTAAATTCAAAATTTTCTCCATTTACATACTTGAGGCTTTTATTAATATTATCTAGCTATAATGAACATTTTGGCTATTTAGTTTGAAAATGTCCAATTTTGGGCCCAATAGTTTTGTATTACTTCAGGTTTTTGACAAAAAATACGCTTGAAAACATGATTTTCGTTTGGTATTTTGTATTCTCATTGCGATAAAATTTCAAAAAGGCTCGAAAATAAAGCTCTAACTACGTTTACGTAAATCTGTTTCAAGTTGATTTCCTCAAAGCATTTCTTGCGCTGAAGTAACAAAGAAACATGCAAGAACAAGACAACTTCGTTATCATTATTGACATATGTTTTATGTTTTATAACTTGTTAGACCAGCATTTTAATAGAAGGTCATTTTGTTGGAATGTGCACAGATATTCAGCTTTGAAAGAAAATTATGATAACATTGGAATGGAAAAAAGCCATTTAAAGAAGTTAAAAAATTTACTGCATGCTACACGATCACCTTGTATAGCACATTTTTCATGAGATCAGCATCTAGCTAAGCTTTTAGTTATTAGATGACAACATTTTTAGGAATATATCTGCACTTATCTAGTATTTACGAAGTTTTTAAAAAATCCTGCAATTGCTATTTTTTTTGACAAACAACTGAGTACTTCAGAAACTATTTACTTTATACAGGTGAAAGGACAACTTGCTTAGTATTCATAATATTGTATAATATACAGGCCGTTCCATTAAAAAATAATATGTTTTTCCTTCATACCGAAATACAACCGGCGCCTTCACCATTTTTAAAAATGAGTTTCCATTCAAACATTTGTTAAAAAAATGATAATTGTTCGACTTATCCACTAGGAAACACCAAGAAGCAACCCTAAAGAACCTAAATCTCACACAAATTCCCTCCTCCTTTCGGGTACACATCGTAAATTTTTCCAAAACAGTTCACGCTCATGTAATTTTCGTTCAAACTTCGCTCTACTTCTTGCTCCCAAGACGGCGTTTATCAGAAACTCTTCAGTCATGGCCTCCTACCACCGACGGAAGGCAAATGTTGCAATTAACGTAATTACGAGTTTGTCGTAGTTTCAAGGGCCCCATCTAGCGGGCGATTCCGGAACGACATAGCCCTCTCTATCCCGTCACTAACTTCTGCCAGGTCGACGAAGTGAGACAGTTTTAGTCGAACGTTTTTATTCGGAGCGCGCTCTTTCCGCAATTATCGTGATGGAAAATTGGCTTTAAATTAAATTAAAGACGTAAATCGCTTAGTTTAATATTCGAGTTTTCCGGCGTCGAGTTGGTAGAATTGTGGGAGTTGCAGCGGTGATTATAACGGTGGGAGAATTTAGAGAGCGAGCTGGAGACAAAGAGACAATCGCAGTATTTAGTTCCGCTATTGTAGTCTGGCGTTTATGCGGAAATTAGTAAGTGGATTGTGGTAACGTACGTGTGAGATGTGACAATACATCAATATACCGTGTGACCCACGCCATAGGTACTCCCGTTTATTTTAGTTGTCTATAAAACTGGACGAATGAAATTTGGGAATGTGTTAATAGAAAAAAATGCCATTATTTGGGATACTCTTGAGGTTAATATGACAAATTAGAGTACAGGGAACAGTTTCCAGACAGCAATAAATTAACATTATCTTGACATACAGTAGTAGGAATTGAGAATAAGAAAAGGAAAATCCATATGTATGATAGATCAAATTCTTCATTGGAAAGTTCTCAACAAGTCATATTAGTTTAGTCTTAATTTTCCCAAACCCCGAACAATTATTCGAAAAATACCAAAAAATGTCCTTTTCCAGTGCATTTTCACACCTTAAGAATAGAAATTTCGAAAAAATAAAATTACGTGTCCACTTTTTTTGGATTTGGCAACGACTTTGGGGGGGGTGCTTTCTAAATAAAAATAGCCAATTTGAACCACTGTGTATACATAATAATATATTATTTTTTGGCAAGACTAATTTAATATTTTTCTTTTGTTTGTTCCTAGTGGTCAACATTCGCTATAGTTTGTCTGTCATGTTCTTCTATTTGACCTGTTTTTGAAGCAGTTTTCTTACAAGAGATAAAGCGGATATTTACTCAAAATTAAGCAAATGTCCTGCATTCTCGGCCCGGTAAACTTTTTGTGTCGACTGTTTGTTCGAGTCGG
Source organism: Melinopterus prodromus (assembly GCA_964023965.1). NCBI lineage: Eukaryota > Metazoa > Arthropoda > Insecta > Coleoptera > Scarabaeidae > Melinopterus > Melinopterus prodromus. The sequence continues at coordinate 69,734,588 of OZ030392.1, forward strand.
CAAACATGGCGGCGAAATAAGCTGTTGTATAAACAGCTTGCAACAATTTTAAATTCCAAATTAGGCGGATGTAAATAAAGGCCCTTTGGGCGGGAGTCTGTCTCCGCGAGTCCAGGGACGCATTCAAATCTGATTAAAGGACTTAAAGGAAGCAAAGAGAAGAGAATTTCGTATGTTTGAGGAAAACTGGCCTCAAATATACCAATTAGTTAACGCAAACTGCGGAATATGAACTTGAATAGCTTGTATAAGAGAAAATTTTAATAAAAGTAGTATGTGAAAATATTAATTATACAGGATGTCCCTAGATGGACCTAACTATCGTTACTTGAGAAAAATGAATTATTTATAAAGATTGTTGGATAGACTAAAAGTGAAGAAATTATTAATTTTGCAAAAGAGTAAACTTGCTGTTTAAGTTTAATTGAAAACAAAATAGTAATAAAAGTAATAAAGTATAGACACAAAAAATAAGATAAAATATAGAGGCCGCAATTGTTATTAATTTTAAATTTGTTCGCGAATTATTTTAGCAATTAAACTAGTTTTTTTGCCATAAACGAAACATTATCTAATTTTATATGACACTAATGAGAAACTCATGACAAAGTTGAGAAAAGGGGAGAAAGAACTGTATGAATTCTAAGAAAGATTAGCGCATTATTGTCTAGCAGCTGGATGGCTTCAATGTTGTCGTGGTGGAGTCGACGATCCTCGTGCTTCTTAGCAAATTTTGATATTTCGCTAGTTACCGTCTCCTTGCAAAGGTCCCGATGAAGATTGGTGTTTTTGATGTACCATGGTGCACCCACATTTGCTCTTAGAACTTTATTTTGGAACCTCTGAATGAGGTTGATATTGGACTGCTTAGTGCATCTCCATAACTGTATTCCTTACACCCATACTGGCATTAATCATTGCTTGTATAGTTGGAGCTTATTTTGCACTGACAGGGCTGACCTCCGTCCCATTAGCCAATACATTTTGCGGAATTTTTGGTCGAGTTCGTTCCGCTTTTTCTTGACATGTACTTTCCATCTAAGCTTGGCATCCAGTGTGATGCCAAGGTATTTCGCTGTATCCGCGTATGGAATATCGTTCCCATTAATGGTTACTGGAATATAGTTAACTCTCTGATTCGTGTAGTTTACATGCGTGGATTTTCCTTCATTTAGTTTGATGGGACATTTCTGCAAATGTTGCCACTGTGCTTTCTCTCGGAACAGGACTATCATAAGTATACAGTAGGTACAAAAGTGGTCCCAATACACTTCCATGTGGTACTCCGGCTTTGATATTGCGTAGTGAGGAGTATTCGTCATCCTGTTTCACCCTGAAGTGACGGTCTTTCAGATATGATTTTAACAGTTCTGTGTATTCAGTAGGAAGCTGCTGTTCCAGTTTCTCAGAGTCCATCATGCCACCACCTTATCGAAAGCCTGAGCCACGTCTAAAAATATTGCTGAGCAAATTTAGTTAAATATATGCTGTTGAAGTATACCAAATTTGATTCGCCCAGATGTATTATTTAGAAGGTTACCGGCTTCCAAAAAGTGTTCCCTAAGTTTTTAGCAGTACATTATAACTTATTGCATGTACTATCGTGGCCGTATATTATGTCCCTTCTTTTGACGTCGATTTTCTCGCAGAACTAGGGGCGAAAAAATTTGAAAACATTCTGATGCTGTCCTTGATTAATATGCTACAATTCATAAAAATTAGAAAGTTGTATATATTGGCGTTTTCCAAATTTTTCCAAATTAAGAAGAATTGGCGCTGTTTTTGCCGTGTAAATTTTATTCGTTTAACTTTAGCAATTAATTACTCCAGAAATAATCTATAGATTTCAACGAATTAAAAAGTAAAATCACCTGCGGAATGCTAGTTTTCAATGTGCATTTTTGTAAAATCATTGGATTAGTCGTTGACCCACAAAATGCTATATTATGCAATGCAAGCAATTCCTTTATTAGAAGAGCTAGAATAATGAAATATAGACTATAGGCTACCCAATAATTCATAGGTTTAAAGCTTATTACATAATCATTGTTTATCTTGCATTTTCCCTACAAAAGATCGTGCGGAAACTCCGCGTGATTTCCGACGCTCTACGGTCTTTGGGGTGCTGCGGAGAAGGGAGGCGTTAGCGGTGCTGTCATGTCGGAGAGAACCGACACAGCTGAGCCGGGGCAGCTTATTATCAATACACAAAAAGAACGATAACTTGTCATGGTAGTAATTTTAACTAACAATTAAATTCTTAATTTTTGCATAATTTTGATTATAATATGTGACCCGGTACGAGAGAAATCTCTTTTATCGATTGGCGTTTATGTTTTCTTCAGTTTTATACAATAAGGTTGTAAATAAGATTTTGATGGAAGCGGGTAGATCTAATAATATGGAGTTAGCAGATTTTCCGATTAGTGGTGAATACTATATTAAGTTTGCTTGATAAACCCAAAAATTATTTAAAAAGTATGCCTGATGTTGTTAAATAAATATTCAAACTATTATAACAGTTTCAACAGTTTACTTATTAATAATATTTAAATACATGCACAAACAATATAAAATAAATACAACTCTGATATATTATATATATATATATATATTACAAACGTCAGCTCAGAGCGTATAAAATATAGAAATATCAAAAAACTTTTACAAATTTAGCATCGTCAATTTGTAGACACATAGATTATTTTGCAGATCGTTCATTAATTTTAAATCCTAATCCCGAAACCCGATTTAAATTGCCAAGAATTTCCATAGGACTTCCAAATGCCTGTTCGTGGTTCTGTTATCTTATTGACTCATTTTGCCATTATTTTTTAATTCGTTGAAATGTATAGATTATTTCCGGAGTAATTAATTGCTAAACTTAAACGAATAAAATTTACGAGTCAAAAACAGCACCAATTCGTCTTAATTTGGGAAAATCGTGAAAACGCCAACATATACAGCTTTCTAATTTTTATGGGTTGTAGCATATTAATCAAGGATAGCATCAGATTTTTTCAATTTTTTTCACCCCTAGATTTGCGAGAAAATGGACGTTAAACGAGGGGACATAATATATGGCTACGATAGTACTAAAACCGAGACCACAACCTGAGATTAAGACTACCGCAAATGCTATGAAAACAGCACCGAAAAAAAAAAAAAGAAACCGTAGCTAAATATTTAATAAGAGAAATTCGCCAAAGCGTGAAAACGAAATGCTTATTTTTTCTCCCAGCGCAGCGAATAGAACTCCCGGTTTGAGTTAATACTGAGTAGTCACCAGAACTCGGTAGGAAGACGAGTCTAAAAATAGCACGTTCCGCTCTACAGGCTCATTATATTTGAGCTAAACTTCTTAAGCAAACTATTTAACTGCGTCGCCAGGTCTCTCGGGGCATGAAAATCTGGAACGAGTGACGCTTGTGTGTTTCGCTTCAGGTGAGCTTGATCTCAGCCATGGGAAAACTTGACAATTATATACAGTATATCTCGTCGAGCTCTTAAGTACTAATTACACCCGGCAGAGGGCGTACTGCGGCACTTGAGGAAATGAGCTGCCGTAATTAGAAATATAATAATGACGGCAGGTGGGAGTATATGTGTCTGAATTTCACACACACCGTAGTCACAATAAAGACAAGTCTCACTTATATAATTAATAAAGGTATATAAAATTTTGTTTTAAATGAGGAAGATATGCTGTCATAAAGTAAAATTATCAACTTTATTATTACTAGGCGTTGTTTAGGTACTTAGGAAATATATTTGTGCTAGTTTAGTTTCTTAATTGACTCATTGTCACACTGTTTTTAGCGTCATAATGAAAACATTTGAACTATCGTGGTCATACATTATGTCTGCTCTTTTGATATCGATTTTCTCGCAACTCCAGGCGCGAAAAATTCTGATTATGTCCTTGATTAAAATGCTACAACTTATAATAATTCGAAAGCTGTATATGCTGGCGTTTACCCTATTTTTCAGGATTACGAAGAATTGGCGTTGTTTTGCCCCGTAAATTTTATTTGTTGAACTTAAGAAATTAATTACTCCGGTATTAATCCATAGATTTCAACGGGTTAAAAAGTAAAATCATCTGCGGAATGCTAGCTTTCAATGTGCATTTTTGTAAAATGTCGCTTTAGTGGTTGACCCACAGAAAGCATTTTGTATAATATTTTCAATTTTAACACCGTTTTGTGACGTAAAATATGTGTTCGGAAATCTGTAAAAATCATCATCGAAAAGCCCAATAACATTGAAATGCCAACCAAAAACCGTTAAATTTAAATTAAACTTGTTTATGAGGAGACACTAATAAACTCCAGTTATTTTAAAATGTAGTCGATATCACAATTTAATAATTTAAGCAATTGCAACAATTTATTAAAAAGACCAAATAGCGTTCATGTTTTAAATTGGAACATTAAAAAAAAAAATAAGAAAATGTAACGACAATGATTCAAATGAGTACAACTAACATACATAAACCAATAAAGACCATCAATAATCAAGAACGCACACGGAAAATCCCTCCCCTCTCTCCTTGATGCGCCCAGGGCCGGCCCTAGGCGGTAGGCAAGGTAGGCAACTGCCTACGGCGGCAAAGTTTAGGGGCGGAAAAACCAACTGAACTACAATAAAAAGGGCTCTAAAATATTGCCTGAATCTAGAAAATAAAGGAATACTAAAATACAATCGGAATTGACAGGCTTCAGGCCATTCCTATATTTTAAGATGCATAGCAGCCAATAATACACATACTTAAATAAAATAGATCATTAGCTTTTATAAAGAATTATGAACAATTAGGAAAAATATATGATCAATTAGGAAAAATAATATGAAAGTGTACTGTAATGTAGTGATCCTATACAAAAATCAAAAGAGAATCCAAAAACTTAAAGAAAATTTTATAAGTAAAAATGATTTACTGGCACATTCCAAAGATATAGAAACCGCTTTAAAAGTTGGCGAATCCTCCATCTTAACGGTTTAGCATTTGCTGCCGAAATAGTAAGCTAGTTAATTTTTATATATGGGGAAGACACACAATTTGCCCGCCTATAAAAGTAAAATTAAAATATGCTGAGTCTTTGATGATATTATTATTATTGAAATTAATTAAAAACTATCAGTGATTAAAAAATTCCCCATGAAATGCTTGCATCAATATCTCGGAAAATATTACTCTTAGCAGGATAAATTATACATGATATTAAAGATAAAATTTTGATGAAGATTTGGGTACATGATAAACAAAGAATTAATTAAAATATTGAAAGATTTAGATTTGGGAAAATGTAAAGAACGGAGATATTACGTCAATATCTATTCTGTCAAAAACGACTTGCTGATGACAGGTGACTTAACAGTGTAGATATTGACATAATATTTCGGTTCTGAAAATCCGTTTTTTAACCTTCTCCCAAATCTACATCTTTCAATATTTTTAAGTAATTCTTTTCAACTTTAATATGGTGTACATTTTGTTCTGCTAAGCTTAATACTTTCGGAGATATTTGATGCAAGTAGTTCATGACATATTCCACTGATAATCACTGATAATTTATAATAAATTTCAATAATAATGTTCAGTAAGCATTTTGATGGTACTATTGGTACTATATTCATAGTCGGGCGAATTAATTATGATGTTAAATGATTTTGCGTCCATAGACCTTGTTTCCAGAAGGTCCAGTTGACGTTTTTAAAAATTCATTACCTCCCTTAACATTGGGCCAAATTTAAACATTGGTTAGCACTTTTTTTCTAACCCTGCCTATAACTGTTGCTACCTGAGCGGTCGATAAACAGTTTGCTAAACTAATATTAATAAAAAAAGTACTTAAGAACCATGTCTACTTAAAATGTCTTAATGGGTTAGCAATGAAGGCCACTGAATATGAATTGAGTAATACATTAGATCTGAAAGAAGTTACTCGCGATTTTGCAGAACAAAGGTTCGAAAGTGCTTATTTTAATTTGTATATTTCTATATTGTACTAGTATTCTTTACTTTTTGTTGTTTTAAAAGTATTGTTAGTACTAGTATACTCTCCAAACGTTGTGTTTTTATTACAAATAAATTTCGTAAATATTGTATGAGTGCTGACTGTATTTTTCTGGATCATGATTCTTGTATAAATCTGTTTTGCCGGCAAAAACGGCGGCAAAAACGCTACGGCCGGCCCTGCACCCAGTATTATTTCAATGATTTGCAGTTGGTTTGTTATAAAAGTAATTAATCAATTGAGCTACTATTTTGTAAGTATGTAATTAAATACGTATGTACAGGTGGGCCAAATGCGATGTTACTATAGGACATATCGGTAACTATAAGAGATATCGAAAAAAGTGTAAGCTCATCTCTTTTTGAGAGAAACTCAATGGTGAAAACCAAAATTAGCTATCGTCTTTTGTTTTCGAGTATTATTATCCTATTAATCTAAGCAAATTGCACTGCGAGATATGCACTGTCAAATATTTGTACCGAAAATATGAATATTTAATGCCGATTCATAACATCGCACATCTGGACTTGCAAACACGTTGCAAGGTCTCGAACGCATCGGCTGGCTCGACAAAAACTTGTAGTGCTGTGGCCGTAAAAATAAATACCTTCTACGCCGATATTGGGCAGACTATTTGAGGTAAACATATTAATGCCGCATGAATGCACCGGTGAAAAATACATTATTATGCCTGCAAGAAATAGTTTTCGCGCTATAGAATTCTTAATACGTTTTACTTTCGACAAGAAAATAATATCTTGGTACGTAGTGTGAAGGATGTTTGTTTTGGCTACAACTAACGCATCTTGCAAAATATAATAAAAAATAATACACGAGTTACCAATACGGCCCACGCCTTTTCCTCAAAACTGCAGATTCAGCAATTAAAGACTATATAAACTGTAAACACCACAATGAAAAGACTTTATCTGTGTACTCGGCTTCTTGTACGTTCATCACCTCATCTTTCCAACTTTTTAAAAATTGTTACAGCGCTCCCGCGGCTTTAACTCACGCAAGGACTCATGATGCATGAATTTATTATTTGATAATAATTATTTCAATCATTTGCAGTTGGTTTGTTATAAAAGTAATTAATAAATCAATGAGGGAGGCGGAGATTTGCCTACGGCGGCAAAAACGCTAGGGCCGGCCCTGATGCGCCGCAACAAGTTCGGACGTTCTTGGTTTCGAGGTCATGTGATTGTGTTTGTGAACCCCGTTGTGGTCGTAGCGTCTTCAAATTTTGTTTCGTTTGGCTACTTTCTGTGCAATATTTCCGGTAATTTGCGTTACAAACTTGATAAGTAAATGCCATTAGTTGTTTGTGTTGTTATCGTTGACTTTTTTATGCGTTTTTGGCCGAATTAGAAACACAACCCGTTGGAACAAAGGTAAGAGTTCTTTCTTGGAATGTATTGCGTTGTACCACGCGTGGTCTAGATCAGGTTTTCTATAATATTATTATATTCTTACAGCAGTAATTTGTTATTTTAACACCTAAACTATTTTTTTTATTATTTATGGTTAACTCTTAGAATGCGAGATAAGTAATGCACAACGTATGACTCATCACCAATCACTCTTCTGTTTTATATAACCTAAATTATCGTAACTTTATACAAATTATACATGCGAAATACCAAAATATCAACTATCTTTACCAATACATCAGTCATCTAAATCATAGTTCAATGAATACACGCAAAAAACACAACTAAAAGTCTCAATACTCGCTCGTTACAGCATCAACCGTTGATATAATCATTATATAACCCAATAAACGTAAGAATCTAGTAGTCGCAAGATGCTAAGGCGCTTCGCGACCATATAACGTAGAAATCGTAGTAGCTGTGACTGAGTGGCTGGTGCGCGTTGCCTAGCAATGTAAACAATACGAACCTTTCCTAGCAGCCATTTTAACAGATCTGCCGTGTACGGTAAACATTTTCATTTTGTCGCGATTTCTATCGGATTTTCACGGGTGAAAACGGTGAATTAACGCGCGAAATGCTTATAAAAGGTGTAGAACGCGATTGGTAATGTTTTCGTGTCATTTTAAGTGATTTTTACTGTACTACGGAGAATAATGATATGTGTGAATGCCGTGTTGTATAAAGGTGAGTTTTTTGGTTTTGATGTATTGGTATGGATTATTTATGTGTACAAACCGGTGACTGTTGTTTTTGACGCCTGTAAGGAATTAATTTAGTGATGAACAACCAGTAACGCATACATAAAACACTGGACAAAAAATTAAACTTTCAAAATTGATACATTACCTTGCTCATGGGCCTATCCAGGGGGGTCTGGGGGGACAGCTGCCCCCCTTGCCCAAAATAATTATTTCAATATTTCCCAAAATATGAAAGAGGGAGCTTCCCCCGTTTCGCATTGTGTTATTATGTAATTATGTTTATTATATAGCGCTCTTGCCCTTATAGACACTGGGGTGGTTATTTTTATTTCAAAAGGAACGATTCTCCAAACCGTGGAGAAGCATTTTATTTTCTTCGAAATTTTGATTTTTAATAACGCCTCTCGAGGTCTAAAATTAAAATGGGAAGAAACTTTTTTGGAATTTTTCTAATAATTGTTCGGGGTTTGGCAAATTTCAGATTAAAGTTATATGACTTGTAGAGGACTTTCCAAGGAAGAATTTGACTAATTATACATATGGATTTGACGCCCCAATCCACCCCCACAGTACCCTGAAAACTACCCTCAAAAGAAACCTGACCGTTCAAATCATTTCATTTTTTTCCTCATAGTAATAATTACTATAAGTCTAGTGGAATGTTTATAACCATTTGTGAGTCAATAGAATTTATTTAAACAAATGGAAATTACATTTGATTAAATAAATTCTATTTGTTTAAATAATTCGCTTCAGTTTATTATCTAGAGTGACATTTTTTGTCAGAAGTTAACGACCAACTTCCATTTTTAGATACTCTGGTAGTCAGGAATAGCAATAATATAATAGAAATTGACGTGTATCGGAAAGATACTAACACAATCGGGTTTATCCCTAATGATTCGCAGCATCCTTTTCAACAAAAATTGTCTTTTATTAGTTGTTTAGTAAATAGGTTATTGAAATTTCCATTGTCCGCAGATAGATATCAGCAAGAATTATTGTTTATTAAGAATGTTGTCATACATAATGGGTACCCTAAGAAAATAGTTGATAGAATGATTAAGAAGCAGAATCAAAAAATGTATGTAAATCAAATATCTACTTTAAATACTTTGTCTGTAGAAAAGAAGAAATATGTTAAATTACCGTTCGATTGTGCATATACAAGGGGGTTGAGAAGTATTTTTACATCACAAAATCTCTGTATAGCATATTCGACTCATAATAACATAAAAAACCTTCTTGGAAACCCAAAGGATAAGGTAGATGTACTTGATAAAGCTGGTATATATTGTATCAAATGTCATGACTGTGAAAAAAAATACGTAGGCCAGACTAGAAGAAAAATTTAGCTAGGTTCAAAGAACATGTAGCTCATTTTAAATATAATCGTTTTGAAAAATCTAGTGTGGCTCAACATATTTTAGACACAGGTCATAAAGTAGTTGCAGATGACTTAAAACTTCTAAAAGCTGTGTCAAATAAGAGGGAACTAAACAGCTTGGAAATCATCTTTATTCACTTGAATAAAGAAAAATTAATAAATTCAGACAGGGGTCCCATACCTAGTTCGCCATTGTTTGACCTGCTTTAATTAAAACATGTTTTTTACGCTTCAATGATCAAAATTCACTGAGTTGTGACCAACAAATGGGTATATATAGGGTAATTTTTAACATGGACGTCACTTCCACTAGTGATTTGCTTCGACAATATCCATTAAAGATACTATGAAGTGCTAGACTCTCTTTTCTTTTTTTAGTTTCTACTGAAGATGGCAACATAATTGCTGAAATACGTATTTAGGTTCTAAAATACTTGTTGTTGTTAGGGGTTTATAATTTTATTATTATTAAATAAAAAAATTGATCATATTGTTTCAACAATCAATTTAAATTTATTTTTAACTTTTTTTTCTAAATATCTTAGAAAAGTCACTTTTTTTGTGAAATTAACTTATAACTTTATTGTTCGAGATATCCACATTTGTTTAAACAAGTGCCATGTTCTTAATCAATTTTTTGTTTGCAATTCACCTTATTTTTTGAATGTCAGTCTAGTCAACTGTTATTCTCAAGTGACATCATTTATATTTTGGGATGATTTTCCTTGTTTAAATAATAAAATATTGTTCGTTTTCAATATTTCATCAAATTAGAGCACAGGGAACAGACAGCAACAAATCAACATTATCTTGCGACACAGTGGTAGGAAATCAGAATATGACAAGGAGAAATAAATGTGTTTAATAAAATTAAGAGACTAAGAAATTTATTATTTTTAAAAGACTATAATTAGGAAACATGTTGAAAAGGAATAGTAATTTAAAACAATAGGTTTCTAAAGAATAATGTCATTCTAAGAAAATAATTTGCCATTTCGAACACAGAAAACAGAATTCGACCGGATTAAAAAAAAAACGAATTTATTAAACAAATAGAATTTGTTTAAAGAAATGGAAATTAACTGACAAATGTTTATAAATATTCCACTAGACTTACAGTAACAATTTCCATGAGAAAAAAGACTGAAATTATTATTAGAAGGTTAAATTTTATGAAGAATGTAATTTTTTTCATTTAAAGTAGTTTACAGGGCACTGTTGGGATGGGTTGGGGGCGTCAAACCCACATGTCTAATAGGTAAAAATTTTCCTTGGAAAGTCCCTCTACAAGTCCTTAAGTAATCTTAAGTTTTCCCAAACCCCGAACAATTATCCGAAAAACACCAAAAACTTTTTTCGTACCCCGTGAACCAATCTTATACTTCTGTTATGTTAAGCTGTCTTCTGTGAATCTACAACAATTATTCCGCTATATATTCCGCTAAAATCTCAAAACCTTTTTCCAATCGATTACAATACTTTATTATATCATATTACGATAGAGTAAAATAACCAGTTAACTCTTGAATCTAGATATTAGACCATTTAATGCAGTTATCAGAGCATTTATTTCACTTTCACAAGTACTTAATTTGATACAAATACCATAATCTAAGGTACGTGACTATTCTGACCAATAATCAACACAATCTGACAAGTGTTAACTGGTTCTGGTATGTTTTTTTCCATATAATATGAATTTCAAGGCAGCAATTTTGACTTTCGCCCTAATTTTGGGATAGTCAGTGTTAAAAATGCTAAAAATTCCGAAAATGCATTTTTTGTTGTCAAAAACTACACCCAAAATGGAATTTCTGCTTTCAGATTCAGATTATACACAGCATAACAAAAAATAGTTTTAACTTGTCCGATTTTGTTCTTTATTGGCCAGCATAGCCACCTAGTTGGGATTATTGCAGTTTTGACAAATTACGTAATTTGAAATCAGTGAAATCCTCTGACATCTAGACTAAAAAGTTATGCTATCTTTTGATCGATGTCAATTTTCACAGGAATTAAGTTATATTTATACAAAAAATAGTTTAAACTTATACCATCAAAACACTACCTATTTATTTTTCCAGCATGAGAAGCTTTATCCTATATTTTGTTGTTATATCAGTACCAGTAAGGATTATCAAGTATTTAATCGCATTTCGAGCGCGAAATCCACCTCATTTGGGCGGTCAATTCACGTCGTTCTCGGATCTGATTACTACTCCCCCCCAAAATAAACTTGTTGAACTGACTGAAAATTGTGTGGTGGCTCGCAGTTTCCTCGAAAATGGATCCGTTGCCGGAGGCGTTAAAGGCGCTTGCTTTCATTTCGGCTCACCATTTTCACCGAGCAGCAACTATACAGCCGCCCACCACTTTTCCAACCCCCCCATACAGCCCCATTTGTTCCCCCATCTGAAGTATTTTTCGACGTACCCGTGGCTGCCTTTATTGAGTTTTTACTTCGCGGATTTATTTAAGATTTTTTCTTCTTCTTCTTCTTCGTCTTCGTTCGTTTTGTTGCCCACAGAGAAAACGCCCGCCGTGGGATTATATGAGAAATTTTCTTTAGGATAACACGATGAGGACCTCTAAGCTATATTAAATCTGAAGTTTTCGCGGATTCCAGCTATTAAAGTCTTTGGTTTTACGAGTGAGATTGCTATGGGAAAAAAACTACGACATGGATATTATTATCTCTAACTATTTATTAGCTATTTATTGTTATGAAATCTTAGAGTTTGTTCAAGTGACCTTTAGGCGATCTTTAACTATTTGAACTTTTATTCAAGAATATACAATGTATACAAGAATGTTTGCATCAAATTGAATACTTTATTACTAGTGATTTATCTAAAATTTAATAAATGTCCATATAAATTTGGAAATGCGACCATATTTTTTTTTTTAATTTGTTAACCGAATGTGTACTTTGAGCTACGACCCAGGTACAACATGTTTATGATCTTATCAGTTATCACCGAAAATTGTTATTTTAACATACTGTTTAAAAGGAACATTTACAATCAAACATAAATTCTCACAGCCACGTATCTTAAGAATCTTAAGAAATAGTTTTTTTTGTTTTGTCCTGAAAACCTGGCCAAAATTATTTTTTCACCTAAAAAGGCTTTAGATGTGTTGTTTTATTTCTGTATAACATTTTAACCTTCATACTAAGAATTTGAAGGTTAATAACTTAATAAACACAGTAAAACAGTACAAAATAGGAAAAGGCAAACTGTATTAAAAATGGTTCTTCACTGCACTACACCTATTGTAAATTAATTACTGCTACAACATTTCTCATCAATATTTTTTTGTGATTTTAAAATTCATAAAATTGTGTAAAATTCATAAAATAATATATTGCATGTCCTGTTTAAATACGCAGCATATACGGACTTAAAATTGAACAATACATGTCGTTTTTGAGTTATATGCGATAAAATGTTTGGGTCTGTTATGTTGTAAAAAAATCCTGAAAAAGTTTTATTTTTAAGGACCAGTGGTAGAGGAAGAAAATGAAAGTTTACACCAGTCGATATTGTGTATTGAAACGGTACATATGCTATTCATGCTGTTTTCGGTTCGATGCATTCCTTTTAAGACGTGATAGTAGAGGCAATTAAGAATCTATTTTACCATATTTATCACTATAAAATCTATTATTTTTAGTATTATTTCAAAATTGTCTAATATTTATACTTATTGTTCCCATGAAAACTTTCGAAATTTGATCATACTTCAAGCTGAAACGGTCGTTTTTTAGTGGTATGACCCTGTACGCATGTTTTGGACCCGCATTCGCATTCCGCATAAACACATTTACCGAAAACGCCTAACCAGTTTCTATTCACAAACTTACTATTGTCTCTCCTCAACAAGAATCCAATTTAAACCAGTGAACTGTGTATGCGAGTAGGTGCTTTCGATGTATTTTCTTGCCTTGAATATGAATCCGATTGGCTTCAAGCAAACAATTTCCAAAAAATGCATATACAAGTACAAAGTTTAAGGTTTTTTCGGATGATTTTTAAGAGTCTAGGTCATCGGGGTTGTTTGCTAAACATGAACCAAAACGGAAAAATATACGTACATAACGGTATTTACAACATACAAGATGCATTTAACATAAAGTTATCAATATCTCGATAACCGTAACCATCTGCATATAGCTAAATATGGTTAAATATGTTTCTAAATTACCTCTACTATCACGGTATCAAGAATTTGCACCAAATTACATATAAACCGGTACATCCATTTTTGGATTTTCCTTTACAACGTATTAGAAATAAAATCACAAAGACCGCATCCGCACCTATCCGTAGCAGTTTTTCCAGTAGTTGTAATGTCAAATATGTATACTATAATTTGAACCACTTTCAAAAGCTTAACAAAGCTAAACACTAAACTAAAACACTCAAGTTCTGCATAAAACTGTATTTTTTTTTATAACGGTGAATGTTCTCGGCCCTGCAATAAACAAAATTGTGGGTAAATTTTAATAAAAATAATGTCGAATGAAAGTTCATACTTGGTTCTAAAGAAGGCATAACAAAAAAGTCACATTTATCGTTAAAATACAAAATTGCAACCGTTTTTAAGAGCGTCAACTTATGTGCATCTGGTGTTCAGCCATAGTAAAATATAACTTTTAGCTGACAAGGACACGTGGCTTAGGGCTCTGGTGAAAAAATATTGCCGCCTTTTAATACATCGGTCTTTCACCTATCCCAGAAACTGGTTTACTTTTTGGAATTTAACAATTTAGACATTTGATTTATTGCCAGTTTTTTGGGTCTAATACCCCAATGTGCGCCGCTGGAAAGAACCGCCCTAGCTGTCATGTCTCCTTTCGATAGTATTGACACCTGTGTTTGAAGGCATATAACTCTAAAACTACTGAATAGAAAGAATTCAAAAAAGTATGACATACTCCTAAATCATTTCTACAATATCGAGTTTCCGATTTTGTTTCTTTGAAACTACTTACCATAAAAATTTCAGTTTTTGTTCTGGTTGCATTTAGAGTCTGTTCTATAGATTGGCGTTTTTGTTTTGTTCAGTTTTTATTTAATAAAGGTAACGAACAAGTTTTTGATAGAAGCCGATATCTCAGTAACGAATGTTAGCAGGATAACGCAGTAAGTTTGCCAATAATCCTTATTTACTGCGTTACTCATCCGTTGAATTTAATAACATTCCGACTATTTGTTAATTTTTAAGACCGATATAAACATGAACAATATTATGCCCAGTTTCACTTCCCTCGCTTGTGGGTTTTGGTGCGAGGCAGTCGAACGAGATGCGGGTATAATTAATTGTACACCTGAACTCATTATCTATATTTAACTCCCACTACTATTCAAAATTCCGCAATTATATTGTTCTGATCGTATCGTACTAATAGTAAATATGTTCCACTCTTCCAGCTACGTTTTACGTTTTTTCTTACGTTTTTTATTTACCGTTACGATTGGTAAAAGGATTTAGGAGGCGTTATTTTCCCAAAATTAGGGATGAAAAATTAAAAGAAGGTACTGTTGACTCAGAAATAAGATAACCAATGAAAGATGTTAGTGTTGACTAAAAGTTTAACGGTACAGCGCGAGCAGCTATCTTTCAAACATGTTATTAAAAGTCCGTCAGTTTTTAGTAGAGTACTTTAACTTTTTTCAAAATAAAAAATGTGTTGCCGAATATTGTTAAAATATTAATTTAATTTTAATTTAATTGCCTAATAAACAAGAAGAACGTTACCATCAATACATTTAACTATTAAAAAACGCTGTAAGGGTAGATAGAATGTGACGATGATGAGAAGTTATTGCTTGTTCTTAACGACTTAACTGATTTTTGTAAAGAAATATAATTTATTATTATAATTTCAAATCTTCTATTTCTAGCAATAGGAATTTTTTTCAATAAAAATTAAATTTAAGCATTTGAAAACCCGTAGCTCTTAAATCGTAGTACTTGTATCGTAGACACTAATGAAAAACCTTTCATGATTTCAAGTAAAAAAATCTGATGTGGCCAGCCACATGACTTTATCATACAATATATAAAATTATAAGTTTAGCTGCATGAGATTCTATTTGATCGAGAACGATCGTGTTGGTATTAAAATAAAACGAATTAGCCAAGATTTGACAGATATTGACAGTACGTATAGTCAAAAAATCAGCCTTTTACACTACCTGGCTAACTTTATATTAATGCAGACACGATCTCGATCACATAGAATTTGCTTCTACAGCTAAATTATTAGTTTTACAAAAAAATGTCATAGACATAAATTATACAAAATTTCGTCTATTTTAATTTATTATTTAACTATTTTGACGAAATTACAGAAATGGCGGCTCATTTGCAAAATCTTTGAAAAAGGCTTAGAATATCCGCACTCGAAATACACATTGGCTTTGTGTATGACACCAAGATGTTTCAATATTGTTTCACATAGCGCACGTGCGCGCGTGTTTCTCCATGCATTTGCGTGTTGAATTGACGTTTCGCAACGGATGACGTTCTGAATACTGTCAAAACTCGCAAAATATCAAGGCTACCTACTATTAATGCAGACACGATTTCGATCAAATAGAATTTGCTCCTGCAGCTAAACTATTAATTTTACCAAAAAATGTTATAGACATAAATTATACCAAATTTCCTCTACTTTAATTTATAATTTATCTATTTTGACGAAATTACAGAAATGACGGTTCATTTGCAAAATCGTTGAAAAATGCTAAGAGTAAATAGCTAGTTCCTTTGGACCGTTTTGAACCAAAAGCTTTTCAGCTCTCAGTTTGGTCATGAAACTTCTAAATCTGAACTTTCGTCCCGATACCTTTAGTAGTTTGTCCGGAATCATCGTCACAAAAATCTGGTACACACATACACACACACACACACACACACACACACACACACACACACACACACACACACACACACACACACACACACACACACACACACACACACACACACACACACACACACACACACACACACACACACACACACAGACATTTTTTTGGACCTTGGTCAAAAATGTTCAGGGGACCCAAAAAGACCTATTTCCGCTAAAATCCCAATTTTTTTTTTCGGCACGATTACAATACTTTACCATACTGCGTATGATAAAGTAAAAATAACAAGCCTAGTAAGGTTAATTTTTAGACAATTTAGAACATTTTTACCACGTTTTTTTTCTAAAAGTTAGACGTGTCAGAAAGATTTTGGCGAAGACATTGACGAGAAATTAAATTAAATGTTCGAAATCATGCGTAGTAAATTCGTATGCTTTTTGTTGCAGGACGCGGGTATGCAAACAACGTGGGACAACATGGGGCAACGTGGGATAACTTGGTACAATGTGGGACAACGTGGGACAATGTGGGACGATTAATGGACAACAGTACATAGCTAGGAGCAGGATAATAAGGTAAGATTTAACGTTTACCTTTGATTTTTGATTGCTTGGACATTTCTGCTACTTCCAATATACCAAGGTGCACCCACAATGTTTCTTAGTACCTTATTTTTCCACCAATCACTAATATTGTTGACCGCAATCTACAGTTTAAGTGTGGATCCTGGGTAATTCGATGCCATATCAACACTGTTTTTTACCTCATCACGTTGGATTTTGATGAAAATTTGTACAATTGTTGTCTTCATGTGATTATGGAGAAATACCAAATTTTATGTTATGTTATCCCGTTTTGGAATTATGTGTATGCAAAATTTAAAAAATGGTTCCACATGATATATTTTAAGGCCATTTTATAGCTTTTTCCATGAGCTTTCTCGTGATACACTAGTAGGGAATTTTGCTTTCTTAATTAAAAATTAAATGTTTAATTTTGATTATCTGAAAATGCTCATTCCTTAAAATTAAAAAAAGGAACCGATAATAGCTTACCTACAGCATGGGCGTATACAGCTCAAATCGGAAGGGGGGAAGTTTACTAAATGTAACTTGCTCTCTGGTGGTAGTGCCCAATTAGGGTGGTTCAAAAAAACATTGCTAAAATTTTTGTGATGATTATTAGTATTTTGTTGTTGTTAATATTTTGATTTTTAACCGTGCTTGTCGAGGCCTTAAATTTACATGAGAAGAAGATATTTTTTGGTATTTTTTAGAGGAATTTCCAAGGAAGAATTTTGTGCCCTGATAACTACCCTTAAATGAATAAATTTACATTTTTCGTATAATTGATCCTTCTAATCATCTCAATCTGTTTTTTCTCATAGAAATTATTACTATAAGTCTAGTGGAATCTTTGTAAACATTTGTAAGTTAATTTACATTTGTTTAAAGAAATTCTATTTTTGAAATAATTCAGTTTTATCAGTTTGAATTCTGTATTCTGAGTTCGAAATGGCAAATTATTATCTTAGGGTGCCTTTATTCATTAAAAAATGTCTTCCTATTGTTCAAACAATTATTATTCATTTTCAACTTTTTTCCTACTTATGGTGGAAAAGACAGTTTTTCTTGTGAAATTAACTTATAAATTTTGTGTTCGAGATATATAATAAACCTATTATCTATATTATCTAGTAAACCCACATCTAAAATTCAATTTTTATCTCGGTTTGGCCAACTGATATACCCAAGTGACATCATTTATATTTTGGGATGATTTCCATCTTTAAATAATAAAATATTCGTTTAAAATGTCATTTATTCGAAAAAATTGAAATTATTTGAAATCCTTTTTTTCGGAAAATTGTGGGAAAACTGTGTGTTGCAAGATAATGTTGATTTATTGCTGTGTGGAAACTGTTCCCTGTACCCTGTATTAATTATTATTGAAAACGAATATTATTTTATTATTTAAGCAATGGAAATCATCCCAAAGTAGAAATGATGCCACTTGAGAATGGCTGTTGGCCAGACCGATCTAAAAAAATAATATTAGTCATATTGCAAAAAAATGTTTTAAGAAATGGCATTTGTTTAAAATAAATGTTGGTTTATTAGATAATATAGGCTAGATATCTCGAAGTTAATTTCACAAAAAACTGATTTTTCTACCATAATTAGAAAAAAAGTTGAAATTGAATTGTAATTGATTTATTAACCAACAGGAAGAATTTTCACTTTAGGATAATAAACTACCATTTAAAACTTTTTTAAATTTAAATTTGAGAGAAATTCTGTTGAGTCTGCTGAGTTATAACTGTTATAAGCCTTCAAACAGGTTTCAATACTATCGAAGCGAGATATGGCAGCTAAGGTGAACATCAAAATTTAGCCACAAAAACACAGTTATTAATAACCCAATATCCATTTTATTTTTCTTCTATATTTAGGTAAATTACCCATTAATGTAAGTCATTAGAAAAACCGCGACAAATCTATGATCGTAATGTAAGGTCAAGCCACTTAACCTCAAGCAAATTGAGGTCAAGATCATTAGATAATAGAATATAATATCGACCCTTCAAAGTATGTATGCATGGCACATTATCCTTAGATGGATGATTGAATATATGCGTTCGCATGCTTTTTATACTAAACATAAATCATGCAGGTTTTCTTGGCACGATTTATAATGGTAGCTAATACTATTTATCAGTGATATATTACTATTTACTAGTGAAAATATGAATCTCAAATATTAACGTATTAAAATTCCTTAACAACTTGACTGTGTGTTTTATACAATTTTAAAATCTAACGTGAAATTTAATTTAGATGTCGTTTTAGATTGTTTTTTACCAAGTTTTATGCACGCTAAACAAACGTTTTCCATATCCATATAGTATCTTTTTGTATGTTACGCGTTTTATTGTTGTCCCAGACGCAATAAACAGTTGAATTTAATTCATTACCATTATCATGTCTGAGTAAGAAAGAAGCTATAATATAACAATGCCTTTTACTCGGGACATCAAGCTAATCATTCGATTTATTATTAGTATTAACTACCACTGTAGTTTCTCTTTTTGCCATCGCTTAAACAGCATTCGCTTTTTACGATCACAAAATGATTGTTTTATTGATTTTCGGTAAAAATAAGTTACGAAATGAATAAATAAGAGGGGCACATCGATTTATTTTGTGTTAACGAATATACCGGCTATCTGTATATTTGCTGAAATTAATTTATTGTATCGTTCACTGTACAGCAATAATATCCGGGTGATAATTTATTAAAATACAAAATCGCATATACACTCGTTATTCACTTAAACATAAATCATTATGAATAACCGATAAATTATTACAAAATATAATATCAATCCAAGCGGTCAGAATTGGTATATTTGGCAATTCATTGCATTTTTTATTGACGAATTTGTATGTCCTGTTTTTATTATTTTATCATATCCTCTACGATATGTGGTCCGATTTTATGTTTTTGCTAATTTTCACGATATTCGTATATGCCATTTGGACCGTATTGCTGCATATTCTCTAAGGGTTTACGCTATTCATTTATTTTTGATTGTTTATATGTATTTTGTAGTCGGTGTTCGCTGACAATGTTGAAAATTTGAGATTTGTTATTGTTATGGGAAGTTGATCTTTTTAGGGTTTTATGACTTTGAAAGTTGTTTTTTTTATTTACTCTCACTTCTTATATTATAAAACATTAATTGGGTGAGTTTAGATATCAGAGCATTTTGTATCAGACATTTTGAATCGTGTCTAGTTTTTGATAGCGAAAACGCGTCTTTTCGTCCTGTTTGGCACTGATTTTCTCAAAAACTACCTCAATTCACAATTATGTTTTCAGAGCGTGATTTTGTGAAAAAAGCCCACCATAATCGGTTGTCACTTTATCTTCACTTGTCTTTAGTTTTAGGCCTGAGTAATCATTGAGTTATAGTTATTTGAATTTTAGGTAATTAAATAATTGGAAATCTATGAACACTCTGATATCTGTATTCAAAAGTTTACGAAACCTGTCTAATAAAAAATTAATTATTTAAATAAAAATAAATAAAAACATTTCTAAAATAACAATAAAATACAGTAGAAATTCTAATACCAAAAATATTTGTCCAATACAAAAATATTTGAGCAGTGCAAAAAATTATTTGGGTATTAAAAAGAATAATAGTGACTTTAAATAATAGTAAAAATATTACATTAGTGTCGAGCTGTATATTTTTTTGATAAATAAATTTAGAGTGTTTTATAGTCTGTTTTTTTTTTATAATCTAACGAATTATTTCTTTAATAAAGGCGAGAAATTCGCTCAAACTAGTTAAAATAAGCACACAAAATATGGAAACAAGAGAATTGTTAAGACGGTTTGTCGAACCCGTCGATTTTTATTACCAAAAAAAAACAGATATTTTTATCAACTTTAATTTTCGACCTTCAACTGTTTTTGACTTATAACCAGAGTCGAGCAGAGATCGGGCAACTCAAGTTTTTTCGGGGTTATTCCAGTGGCGGGTAGACCGAGAAGTGACTAGGGTCACGCGCGCAACCACAGCGGTCCTATTCGCTGTTTTCTTTCTTTTGGATGCTGGTTATTGTACGTTTAGCCGTTAATAGTATGAAATATTTATATTGCATATTAAATTATATAGAATAAAAGCTCTGTGCAAAAACCTTGCAACATTTACATATATTTTTATATATTAATTATAGAATTATTAAGAGAACCTTCCCTTAAAGAGCAACTGGAATTTATTCATAGCAATTTTTCATTTTTAATTGCGGACATTAAATATTTCGAAGGGCGTAACATCAAAGTGAGAGAATCGATAGCAAAATTGACCAAAATAGTAAATAAATTGAAATCGGTTCCGGGAGAAATGTGTGAACTTTTAACTAATAAAGTTGACGTTATATTAGGTAGAAATTCCAATCTCAGAATAGTTCAAGAATTTTGTATGACAAATAATTTGACAAATTGCGAAAAATATCAATTACATGCGCATTGCTTTACTTATGCCCCATTAATAAGCTGTGACGTTGAGAGACGCTTTTCGACTTTTAATAGTTATTTAACCAACAAGTATATTAAAAAGAGCGATTAATGATCGAGACTGTTTAACGCTCGAGCGTTAATTGTTGAGATCATAAATAGCCGTTTAATGTTGGAGTTGGCTACAAAATTGTTTCGTCGATCGCATTCTTCTAGCGTCGTCCACATAGACCTTTCTTTGCCAATGTCTTTTTAGATTATATGGCAATTTATGTAATTTGACACTGACTGTTCTAGAGCGCGGTATGTTTTGATTGGAAGGTTTCATTTCAAATATGTTCGATTGGCCAGTCAAACGTCGTCTTTACGTCGTGTGATTGGCTATAACAACTCATGCATTAATAGAAATCGTGCATTAATAGAGTTATTTAATTGCATGTCCTATTCACTTAACTGACTCATAAAATTTAATGATCGACGGAAAAGTTATTTTAACTTCTAAAAGAACATCATTGACTATCGAAAATTTGGAGAAAGTAGTAATAGCAAATGTTAACAGTAATATCTTGTTAAATAAATAATTATTATTAATACAAGTTATTGTTAAAATCATTTGATATTATAGGGACAAGTTATTTACGCACTATCCGTCCGTCGAGTATAGTATAAAACAAAGCGTACGTCACTGTCGTCGCTGTACTTGGTCGCCTGAGTCATGCCTGAGCGTGCGATCGTTGAATCGCCGTAACTTTTACTGTCATTCTTTCTCGTGGCGGCATATCGAATTATTTCATGGCCCAATGTTACTACGGTTTCGAGGTAAGCGGACTTCTGTGGAGTACGGTGTTATATACGAAGGTGCTATTGCTAGACAAACGCCGCTCGATGCCTCAGGTGTCACCAGTTGCCCGATCTCTGCTCGGCTCTGCTTATAGCGCCATCGGATTTCCTTTTTAAATGGCAACACACACTTTTATTATTTTTTTGTGAGAAAGTATGGTTGGAAATTAGGATACCATTGCTAACTTTTGTTTATTAATAGAAAGAATCTTTAAGACTCGCAGCTAAAGCTTCAAAAACATTTGCGAACATAGTTCACGACTTTCAGGTTTTTAGCACACGGGAGGTATAAAATTGCAAAAACTACTAAAATCGCCTAAGGAAAATACACATTTGCTGATATTTTCATATTTTATACGCTCATTGTAACATAATTCTAGTTTGAAACTAAAACTTTTATCAGATTCGGTTACAGATTTCCCAAAATTCAACAAAGAAATAAAATCACAACTTTATTATGCTTCCCATGACTTTACACTATTATCTTTTCTTCGCAATTATTTACAACTTATACACTAAAAAATCTCCTAAAATCAACGTTAGCCCTTCCACAAAACACAGAATAAACACTCAAAAAAAGCCTTCACCAACAACTCCAAAAAAAAAAAACACCCTACAAAACGAATCTAAATCACCGCCTCATTCTGTAAATTGATAATCTCATTCTCGGATATGTTATAACTATGCCTCTGGTGATTAACAATACCCTTCTCAGTGGTAGTTGTGTGATTAACCCCGCTAGTTCCCAGTCGATGTTCGGACGGCCTTAGATGATTGTTCATATGTATCTCGCTCGAGGCGTTGCTGTAGTTGTTGACGGGATCGCCCCTTGACCTGCATCGTACGCCGCAGACCAACCTCGAGGAAAGTCGGCAGCATGACTGCAGGGTCTTCTTGAACGCGACCCTGAACTCGCGATTAAAGTACGCGTATATCACCGGATTCAGGGCCGAGTTGAAGTACCCTATCCAGAAGACCAGGGTGACTACAGCCGGTGGACTGTAGCACGTTTCGGCACCGCACAGCGAGGTGATTATGTACCTGTAAGAAGAAGAAATACAGGGTGTTAGATTTGGTGAGAAAATGGGGAATGGACATTTTTACCCGGCGCATCCACCATTTTGGTTATGCGTGGTTTTTGGGGGTTTTGAGGTGTGGTTTGGAGGTGGGATAGGGTGAGTTGATTTAGGGTGGTGTATTTAATAGGAAAAGCGTTAAAACTTATTATTTTTTTATGGATATAGTAATAATATTAGATGAAAATTGTAGGGGACACACTCACGAAAAATATCTATTTTTTTTTTGGTTTGATGCAACTCGGAAACTAAGGAATTGTGGTCTGACTTTCGCCTAGATATTTTTTGTATATTAGGTAATATTCATGAGTGTATATGTAGTAGTTCGGCGGTTGGGTAAAATCTGGTTATAAAGTAGCCAAACTTTTTAGTTTTAAGAACATTATCTAAGTACCACCTTAACCATTATAAAATTTATCTCTCTAATATTTTGAGGAGTTGTCAGATTCTACAAAACACATTAAATTAAGACTAATTATAAAGATAATTATTGCAAAGTCCATAAATACTGAATCTGTGATTTTCAGATTGTGTGTGTGTGTGTGTTCCTCATTTTACTTCTAATGACGTTTCTAATCAACGAAACTTGACAACTGAATTCATTTGTCATCTTTAATAGGCTTTCATACGTGAATTCGAATCATACTTGACATTTTTACTTTATGATACGCAGTATGCTAAAGTATTGTAATCATGCCGATAAAAAAAATTGAGATTTTAGCGGAAATAGGTCTTTTTTGGTCCCCTGAACATTTTGACCAATGTACAAAAAAATGTCTGTGTGTGTGTGTGCGTGCGTGTGTGTGTAAACGATTTTTGTGGCGATGATTCCGGAAAAATTATGAACTTTCGTTCCGATACTAAAGGTATCGGGACGAAAGTTCATAATTAGAAGTTTCATGACCTAACTTAGAGCTGAAAAGCTTTTAGTTAAAAAGGGTCCAAAGGAACTGGTAGTTTATTCTAAGCCTTTTTCAAGGATTTTGCAAATGAGCCGCTATTTCTCTAATTTCGTCAAAATAGTTAAATAATAAATTAAAGTAGAGGAAATTCTGAATAATTTATGCCTATGTAATATTTTGGTAAAATTAATAGTTTAGCTTTTTAGGTTATTCTAAGCCTTTTTGAAGGATTTTGGAAATGAGCCGCCATTTCTGTAATTTCGACAAAATAGTTCATTAATAAATTAAAGTAGAACAAATTTCGAATAATTTACGCCTATGAAATTTTTTGGTAAAATTAATAGTTTAGCTTCAAGAGCAAATTCTATTTGATCGAGATCGGTCGCATCTGCATTGATATGAAATGACATAGTAGCCAGGATTTTGACAAATATTTTTTTGTGTTGTCACATTCGAAAACAGCTGATCTCATCAGAGGTTGGAGAACCACTATGGAACGTTGCCGCTGTAGTGCGGCAAATTTTAAATACAAATTTCAAATAAAGTAAGACCACCAATTTGATTATTTGTTGATAAGAAATATCAACCCGTCTTTATATCTAATTCCAAAAACGATACATTGAGAAAATTATAAATAAAGTATAGGGATGAGTGTAGTTTTATTTTAGTATTTTGGTAGGGATGTGTCATGAACAAATATAAATCTGTCAGAATTTGAATTACCTTTTTAAGGTGCGTTTTCATTAGTGATAATGGCAGTGGTAGCAGACGCCATTATAGTATTTCCAATAGAAAAATGCTAGTGACTCATGTTTATGTACATGCAAACTAATATGTGTCATTATCACGATATGTAAGAAATACTCTAATTTCGTATTCTACCACCGCTATTAGCTACCATTATCTACCAAGTAGTATGTTTGTACGGATGGTAGATTCTCATGCAGCTAAACTATTAATTTTATATATTGTATGATAAAGTCATGTGCCTGGCCACATCAGATTTTTATTATTTTATTAATCTGATATGTAATAGTTGTTACAAAGGCATGAACCCTGGTCCTCTGTTTTTCAAATCTTTCTCAATGTTTCTTTGGATTTATGATGTTCTTGTCAATTAAGTAATATCTTACCAATATTGGCCAATTCATAATATGTATTAATCTGTAATTTAATAATGATTGCAAAAACCATGAACAGTTATTCTGTTATTTTCAGATTTGTTATTGTTCGTTCTTCCTGTTTCTTTGGATTTATGGATTCTTTACGTCAATTTCTATTGATTTATTAACAATTATTCATTTGTATTTCTCCTATCTCTTCGGTAAATCACCATATTTTATTTCGTTAAAATTTTATTTTATAAGAAATAGGTACCCGAATGAACAAGTGCTTACGTTCCATATTGGTATATAATTAGGAACCTCCAATTTCAGTTCGCAGGTGTTTGAACAATTCATTGTGACGGTCAGCATTCCAAACATTTGCATTAGTTCATCCAAACCCACCTAATCGCGAGGATTTAGGGTTCAACTCCTCCCTGAGTGGTGCTGAAATTTCAGGATTCCAACCCATAGCTCTAGAGTGCAGATTAATTTAATTCGTTTACAATTGAACAACTCAGCTAACTTAGTTTCATACCGAACAGTAGATACTATAAAATATCTCAATATTAAATTACATTTAAATTACATTCAACTAAATTCCCGAGATAGGTTTGATTGTTTTATCATTTAGAAAACAATTACAAAAACTATTTAGAGACTTATAGAAAACTATTTTGAATTGAAATAGTGTTGTTTTTATTAGTTCTCAGATGCTGTTGTAAGCTTAACGCCTCAAATTCAACAAACAGGTTAAGGAATTTTTGTTACATTTGTAACAACTATGTAACATCTGTAACATTTTGTAACATTTGTAACATTCTATGTTTTGATTCTAAGTTATGTTTGTATAGATTTGAATTTTTGCACGAAAGATGTTCTTTTAAACGTGTTCCAATGTTTCGTCATAGCTGCCCTATATAAAGTTTGTCACAATCACTACATGTCAACCTTATAAATTCTGCTCTTTGTCATTATGTTAGGTTTTTCTTTATTGTTAATGAGATGGTTCCCCAATTTATTGTTATTTCTGAAGGAATAGACCAGGGTCGATAAATTTTGAAAGTCTGCATTGGTTCTTCATCCACAATTTCATCTAAATCACTAACTTCCTCGTAGCTTTTTTCTTCCACATTGGAGAATTTTTCAGAACAATGACAATTTGAGCATAAATTTGTGAATTTGAAACCATGTTTTCGGCAGTCACATTTTAAACTGTACATCCAGTTTCACAGCTGCAGCAAATAGTTTTGAGCAATATTTCCGGAATTAATTCCTTTTCTGTAAATTTGGGCATAATGCCACGTTGATGTTGCTTCCAGCCCCAATCTGTTGTTGTTAGTTCGTTACCCAGCCAAGTTTGAAGCTGATAATAAGCCCTGTAACAATGTTGTTTTGCTGCACCTTCTGTGGGTGGGAGATTTGAAAGAATAATATGAAAGATGATTTAATTTTTGCCAATTAATATTTTCGAAGTCTTAATTGATTCAGTGTGACATTATAATTGTTACATTTATAAATAGATTTGATTAATTGTAACCCATTTTTGACATTCAACCACCGATAAACAACGTAAGATCTGAGTTTCAAAAATCCTCCTGAACAAACTAAAATAGATAGAGGGCTGTACTTTTTAGAATTAATTACCCAATGTATCTGATCCATAAATGTGTATAATAATAATTTGTATCCCAACTACTTTGCTCGTAATCGCACAAGAAGCGAAATTATAACCTTCAACCACCGATAAACAACGTAAAATCTAAGTTTCAAAAATCCTCCTGCACAAACTAAAATAGATAGAGGGCTGTACTTTTTAGAATTAATTACCCAATGTATCTGATCCATAAACGTGTATAATAATAATTTGTATCCCAACTAGTTTGCTCGTAATCGCACATGAAGCGAAATAATAACATTCAACCACCGATAAACAACGTAAAATCTAAGTTTCAAAAATCCTCCTGAACAAACTAAAATAGATAGAGGGCTGTACTTTTTAGAATTAATTACCCAATGTATCTGATCCATAAACGTGTATAATCATAATTTGTATCCCAACTACTTTGCTCGTAATCGCACATGAAGCGAAATAATAACCTTCAACCACCAATAAACAACGTAAAATCTAAGTTTCAAAAATCCTCCTGAACAAACTAAAATAGATAGAGGGCTGTACTTTTTAGAATTAATTACCCAATGTATCTGATCCATAAAAGTGTATAATAATAATTTGTATCCCAACTACTTTGCTCGTAATCGCACATGAAGCGAAATAATAACATTCAACCACCGATAAACAACGTAAAATCTAAGTTTCAAAAATCCTCCTGAACAAACTAAAATAGATAGAGAGCTGTACTTTTTAGAATTAATTACCCAATGTATCTGATCCATAAACGTGTATAATAATAATTTGTATCCCAACTACTTTGCTCGTAATCGCACATGAAGCGAAATAATAACATTCAACCACCGATAAACAACGTAAAATCTAAGTTTCAAAAATCCTCCTGAACAAACTAAAATAGATAGAGCGCTGTACTTTTTAGAATTAATTACCCAATGTATCTGATCTATAAACGTGTATAATAATAATTTGTATCTCAACTACTTTGCTCGTAATCGGACATGAAGCGAAATAATAACATTCAACCACCGATAAATGTATCTGATCCATAAACGTGTATAATAATAATTTGTATCCCAACTACTTTGCTCGTAATCGCACATGAAGCGAAATAATAACATTCAACACCGATAAACAACGTAAAACGTAAGTTTCAAAAATCTTCCTGAACAAACTAAAATAGATAGAGGGCTGTACTTTTTAGAATTAATTACCCAATGTATCTGATCCATAAAAGTGTATAATAATAATTTGTATCCCAACTACTTTGCTCGTAATCGCACATGAAGCGAAATAATAACATTCAACCACCGATAAACAACGTAAAATCTAAGTTTCAAAAATCCTCCTGAACAAACTAAAATAGCTGTACTTTTTAGAATTAATTACCCAATGTATCTGATCCATAAACGTGTATAATAACAATTTGTATCCCAACTACTTTGCTCGTAATCGCACATGAAGCGAAATAATAACATTCAACCACCGATAAACAACGTAAAATCTAAGTTTCAAAAATCCTCCTGTACAAACTAAAATAGATAGAGAGCTGTACTTTTTAGAATGAATTACCCAATGTATCTGATCCATAAGCGTGTATAATAATAATTTGTATCCCAACTACTTTGCTCGTAATCGCACATGAAGCGAAATAATAACATTCAACCACCGACAAACAACGTAAAATCTAAGTTTCAAAAATCCTCCTGAACAAACTAAAATAGATAGAGAGCTGTACTATGTAGAATTAATTACCCAATGTATCTGATCCATAAACGTGTATAATAATAATTTGTATCCCAACTACTTTGCTCGTAATCGCAGATGAAGCGAAATAATAACCTTCAACCACCGATAAACAACGTAAAATCTAAGTTTCAAAAATCCTCCTGAACAAACTAAAATAGATAGAGGGCTGTACTTTTTAGAATTAATTACCCAATGTATCTGATCCATAAACGTGTATAATAATAATTTGTATCCCAACTACTTTGCTCGTAATCGCACATGAAGCGAAATAATAACATTCAACCACCGACAAACAACGTAAAATCTAAGTTTCAAAAATCCTCCTGAACAAACTAAAATAGATAGAGAGCTGTACTATGTAGAATTAATTACCCAATGTATCTGATCCATAAACGTGTATAATAATAATTTGTATCCCAACTACTTTGCTCGTAATCGCAGATGAAGCGAAATAATAACCTTCAACCACCGATAAACAACGTAAAATCTAAGTTTCAAAAATCCTCCTGAACAAACTAAAATAGATAGAGGGCTGTACTTTTTAGAATTAATTACCCAATGTATCTGATCCATAGACGTGTATAATAATAATTTGTATCCCAACTACTTTGCTCGTAATCGCACATGAAGCGAAATAATAACATTCAACCACCGATAAACAACGTAAAATCTAAGTTTCAAAAATCCTCCTGAACAAACTAAAATAGATAGAGGGCTGTACTTTTTAGAATTAATTACCCAATGTATCTGATCCATAAACGTGTATAATAATAATTTGTATCCCAACTACTTTGCTCGTAATCGCACATGAAGCAAAATAATAACATTCAACCACCGATAAACAACGTAACATCTAAGTTTCAAAAAACCCTCCTGAACAAACTAAAATAGATAGAGGGCTGTACTTTTTAGAATTAATTACCCAATGTATCTGATCTATAATCGTGTATAATAATAATTTGTATCCCAACTACTTTGCTCGTAATCGCACATGAAGCGAAATCATAACATTCAACCACCTATAAACAACGTAAAATCTAAGTTTCAAAAATCCTCCTGAACAAACTAAAATAGATAGAGGGCTGTACTTTTTATAATTAATTACCCAATGTATCTGATCCATAATCGTGTATCATAATAATTTGTATCCCAACTACTTTGCTCGTAACCGCACACTAAGCGAAATAATAACATTCAACCACCGATAAACAACGTAAAATCTAAGTTTCAAAAATCCTCCTGAACAAACTAAAATAGATAGAGGGCTGTACTTTTTAGAATTAATTACCCAATGTATCTGATCCATAAACGTGTATAATAATAATTTGTATCCCAACTACTTTGCTCGTAATCGCACATGAAGCGAAATAATAACATTCAACCACCGATAAACAACGTAAAACGTAAGTTTCAAAAATCTTCCTGAACAAACTAAAATAGATAGAGGGCTGTACTTTTTAGAATTAATTACCCAATGTATCTGATCCATAAAAGTGTATAATAATAATTTGTATCCCAACTACTTTGCTCGTAATCGCACATGAAGCGAAATAACATTCAACCACCGATAAACAACGTAAAATCTAAGTTTCAAAAATCCTCCTGAACAAACTAAAATAGCTGTACTTTTTAGAATTAATTACCCAATGTATCTGATCCATAAACGTGTATAATAACAATTTGTATCCCAACTACTTTGCTCGTAATCGCACATGAAGCGAAATAATAACATTCAACCACCGATAAACAACGTAAAATCTAAGTTTCAAAAATCCTCCTGTACAAACTAAAATAGATAGAGAGCTGTACTTTTTAGAATGAATTACCCAATGTATCTGATCCATAAGCGTGTATAATAATAATTTGTATCCCAACTACTTTGCTCGTAATCGCACATGAAACGAAATAATAACATTCAACCACCGACAAACAACGTAAAATCTAAGTTTCAAAAATCCTCCTGAACAAACTAAAATAGATAGAGAGCTGTACTATGTAGAATTAATTACCCAATGTATCTGATCCATAAACGTGTATAATAATAATTTGTATCCCAACTACTTTGCTCGTAATCGCAGATGAAGCGAAATAATAACCTTCAACCACCGATAAACAACGTAAAATCTAAGTTTCAAAAATCCTCCTGAACAAACTAAAATAGATAGAGGGCTGTACTTTTTAGAATTAATTACCCAATGTATCTGATCCATAAACGTGTATAATAATAATTTGTATCCCAACTACTTTGCTCGTAATCGCACATGAAGCGAAATAATAACATTCAACCACCGATAAACAACGTAAAATCTAAGTTTCAAAAATCCTCCTGAACAAACTAAAATAGATAGAGGGCTGTACTTTTTAGAATTAATTACCCAATGTATCTGATCCATAAACGTGTATAATAATAATTTGTATCCCAACTACTTTGCTCGTAATCGCACATGAAGCGAAATAATAACATTCAACCACCGATAAACAACGTAACATCTAAGTTTCAAAAAACCCTCCTGAACAAACTAAAATAGATAGAGGGCTGTACTTTTTAGAATTAATTACCCAATGTATCTGATCCATAAACGTGTATAATAATAATTTGTATCCCAACTACTTTGCTCGTAATCGCACATGAAGCGAAATAATAACATTCAACCACCGATAAACAACGTAAAATCTAAGTTTCAAAAATCCTCCTGAACAAACTAAAATAGATAGAGGGCTGTACTTTTTAGAATTAATTACCCAATGTATCTGATCCATAAACGTGTATAATAATAATTTGTATCCCAACTACTTTGCTCGTAATCGCACATGAAGCGAAATAATAACATTCAACCACCGATAAACAACGTAACATCTAAGTTTCAAAAAACCCTCCTGAACAAACTAAAATAGATAGAGGGCTGTACTTTTTAGAATTAATTACCCAATGTATCTGATCTATAATCGTGTATAATAATAATTTGTATCCCAACTACTTTGCTCGTAATCGCACATGAAGCGAAATCATAACATTCAACCACCTATAAACAACGTAAAATCTAAGTTTCAAAAATCCTCCTGAACAAACTAAAATAGATAGAGGGCTGTACTTTTTATAATTAATTACCCAATGTATCTGATCCATAATCGTGTATCATAATAATTTGTATCCCAACTACTTTGCTCGTAATCGCACACTAAGCGAAATAATAACATTCAACCACCGATAAACAACGTAAAATCTAAGTTTCAAAAATCCTCCTGAACAAACTAAAATAGATAGAGGGCTGTACTTTTTAGAATTAATTACCCAATGTATCTGATCCATAAACGTGTATAATAATAATTTGTATCCCAACTACTTTGCTCGTAATCGCACATGAAGCGAAATCATAACATTCAACCACCTATAAACAACGTAAAATCTAAGTTTCAAAAATCCTCCTGAACAAACTAAAATAGATAGAGGGCTGTACTTTTTATAATTAATTACCCAATGTATCTGATCCATAATCGTGTATCATAATAATTTGTATCCCAACTACTTTGCTCGTAATCGCACACTAAGCGAAATAATAACATTCAACCACCGATAAAAAACGTAAAATCTAAGTTTCAAAAATCCTCCTGAACAAACTAAAATAGATAGAGGGCTGTACTTTTTAGAATTAATTACCCAATGTATCTGATCCATAAACGTGTATAATAATAATTTGTATCCCAACTACTTTGCTCGTAATCGCACATGAAGCGAAATAATAACATTCAACCACCGATAAACAACGTAAAATCTAAGTTTCAAATATCCTCCTGAACAAACTAAAATAGATAGAGGGCTGTACTTTTTAGAATTAATTACCCAATGTATCTGATCCATAAACGTGTATAATAATAATTTGTATCCCAACCACTTTGCTCGTAATCGCACATGAAGCGAAATAATAACATTCAACCACCGATAAACAACGTAAAATCTAAGTTTCAAAAATTCTCCTGAACAAGCTAAAATAGATAGAGGGCTGTACTTTTTAGAATTAATTACCCAATGTATCTGATCCATAGACGTGTATAATAATAATTTGTATCCCAACTACTTTGCTCGTAATCGCACATGAAGCGAAATAATAACCTTCAACCACCGATAAACAACGTAAAATCTAAGTTTCAAAAATCCTCCTGAACAAACTAAAATAGATAGAGAGCTGTACTTTTTAGAATTAATTACCCAATGTATCTGATCCATAGACGTGTATAATAATAATTTGTATCCCAACTACTTTGCTCGTAATCGCACATGAATTAGTAGAATAAGAAACGATTGTGGGTTGATAAGTGTAATGTCAAATCATCAAACCGGATGTTCTAAAATAAAGTTCATTGTTGTAGATTTGTTATTTCATCCAACTAAACAGAAATATGTCGGAATTTAGGGCAGTGTCTGAATTTGGTACGTTTATCTTACATACCGATTCCTTACAATTAGATGTGCTCAACTTACAGCTAATTGAAAGGGACCGTAATTGGTGAACCAATTAGCAAAGTTTCAGGTTATGTACAATGGAATTCAGTGCACTCTAGTGTACACATGCAAGTAAGCAAGTATTGAGAACTCATCGATTATTGTGTCGAACATGATTTTAACAAAGTTGAGGTGCATCCCATTGGGGTTTGCAGTTTAAGTGCAACAAAGTGCTTTTGTTGCATGTAATGTAGTCATCGGTCTGTATTCCCTACATGTTAAAATGTTTATTCGACAATTGAACAACGCACAGTGCGGTATTTGACCTGAAAACCTGGTCAAAATGATTTTTTTACCTAAAACGAGCTTTAGATGTGTTGTTTTATTTATGGATAACATTTTAACCTTCATACTAAGAATTTGAAGGCTAATAACTTAATAAACACAATAAAACAGTAGAAAATAGGAAATAGCAAACTGTATTAAAAATTGTTCTTCAGTGTACTACACCTATTGTAAATTAATTACTGCTACAATATTTGTCAGCAATATTTTTTGTGATTTTATTTCTATTATGTTTTACTGAGTCAAATTCATAAAATAATATATGGCATGTCCAGTTTAAATACGCAGCATATACTGATTTAAAATTGAACAATACATGTCGTTTTTGAGTTATATGAGATAACATGTTTGGGTCTGTTATGTTGTAAGAAAGTCCTGAAAAAGTTTTATTTTTAAAGACCAGTGGTAGAGGACGAAAATGAAAGTTTACACCAGTCGATATTGTGTATTGAAACGGTACATATGCTATTCATTCTGTTTTCCGTTCGATGCATTCCTTTTAAGACGTGATAGTAGAGGCAATTAAGAACATATTTGACCATATTTGCACTATAAAATCTATTATTTTTAGTATTATTTCAAAATTGTCTAATTATTTATACTTATTGTTTCCATGAAAACTTTCGAAATTTGTTCATACTTCAAGCTGAAACGGTCGTTTTTTAGTGGTATGACCCTAATACGCATGTTTTGAACCCGCATTCGCATTCCGCATAAACATATTTATCGAAAACGCCTAACCAGTTTCTATTCACAAACTTACTATTGTCTCTCCTCAACAAGAATCCAATTTAAACTAGTGAACTGTGCATGCGAGTAGGTGCTTTCGAAGTATTTTCTTGCCTTGAATATGAATCCGATTGGCTTCAAGCAACTAATTTCCAAGAAATGCATATACAAGTACAAAGTTTAAGGTTTTTTTTTTCGGACGATTTTTAAGAGTCTAGCTCATCGGGGTAGTTTGCTATACATGATCCAAAACGGAAAAATATACGTACATAACGGCATTTACAACATACAAGATGGATTGAACATAAAGTTGTCGATGTCTCGATAACCATAACCATTTGTATATAGCTAAATATGGTTAAATATGTTCTAAATTACCTCTACTATCACGGTATTAAGAAATTGCACCAAATTACATATAAGCCGGTTGATCAATTTTTGGATTTTCCTTTACAACGTATTAGAAATAAAATCACAAAAACCGCATCCGCACCTATCCGCAGCAGATTTTCCAGTAGTTCTAATGTCAAATATGTATACTGTAATTTGAACCACATTCAAAAGCTTAACAAAGCTAAACACTAAACTAAAACACTCAAGTTCTGCATAAAACTGTTTTTTTTTTTAACAGTGAATGTTCTCGGCCCTGCAATAAACAAAATTGTGAGTAAATTTTAATAAAAATAATGTCGAATGGAAGTTCATACTTGGTTCTAAAGAATGGATAACAAAAAAGTCACATTTATCGTTAAAATACAAATTTGCAACCGTTTTTAAGAGCGTCAACTTATGTGCATCTATGTTCAGCCATAGTAAAATATAACTTTTGGCTGACAGAGACACGTGGCATAGGGCTCAGGTGAAAAAATATTCCCGCCTTTTAATACATCGGTATTTTACCAACCCCAGAAACTGGTTTACTTTTTGGAATTTAACAATTTAGAAATTTGATTTATGGCCAGCTTTTTGGGTCTAATACCCCAATGTGCAAGGCTATGTTCGCAAAAAAAATCCCAATTTTTTTAATCTTACAGGACTTACTTATGAACTCCTATTCTTCGCTGATAACAAAGTAGAAATTCTTATAATATAATATACCGCGTGGATTATAATCCCCCTGACAAATCAGAATGTGTACTTCGCCATCTGGAGATAAAACGGTTCATGAATTTTATTGAGAGAAAGAACGGGAAAAAGCAATAAAGAGAGAGAGCGAGAGAGATGGATAGAACTAAGCACTTAAACGGTATAGAAGCGATTCGCGTTATGAAATTTGATTGCATCCGTTTTTGTAATGGGATATAATGGACGGTCAATAACAATCGCTCGTCGGACGCGACCGTTAGATGGCGCGACGGTCTCGGAGGGACGCAGAAATCGCATCAGCGTCCGTAGTAAGAATATTGGAGGAAGGGGGCGCGGGGCAGAAGAGATAAATTCCTAGGAGGGATGGAATTTATGAGGAGTAAACGGACTTTCCCTTAATCGCAATTTAAAATATTGCGCTGTGGCTTTGAAAATAAGACTGGGCGGGAGGAATTCTTTGGGGATGGAAGAAAAAATTCGGTGCAGAGTTTTGTTGACGTGGGAAACAATCCACTCACTTGCATTTTTTAAAAAGAATTTCTTTATTTTTATGATGTCAAAGGACATTAATGAAGATTTTGTACTTGATACTGATACTTGAAAAGTAAATACAGTTATTTCGTACAGTTATTTCTGAACTGTCTTCATTATTAATTTACTTTGAAATTTTACTTAAGCACAGTAACAGATTTAATTAACAAACGAGAACGTTAAACATTGCAAACTTAGGTGTAATTCAAAAGCTACCAAGACATTTTGATCGGACCTCTACCTATGCATTCTTTAAACTCCAATAAATAATTCAGAGAAAACCAGATCAGATTTTTGATCATGATTTTGAGGTATGAATTATTTATGTACATGTTTTTTTTTTATGATTTAATACCGTAATAATTCCGAAAGCAAGATGCATGTGGTGCCTATTTTTACCTACACTACGCACAGTGGGGTATTTGACCTGAAAACCTGGTCAAAATAATTTTATCACCTAAAAAGGTTTTAGGTGTGTTATTTTATTTATGTATAACATTTTAACCTTCATACTAAGAATTTGAAGGTTAATAATATAATAAACACAATAAAACAGTACAAAATAGGAAAAAACAAACTGTATTAAAAATTGTTCTTTACAGCACTACACCTATTGTAAATTAATTACTGCTACAACATTTGTCATCAATATTTTTTTGTGATTTTATTTCTATTATGCTTTGCTCGTTCAAATTCCTAAAATAATATATGGCATGTCCAGTTTAAATACGCAGCATATACTGATTTAAAATTGAACAATACACGTCGCTTTTGAGCTATATGAGATAACACGTTTGGGTCTGTTATGTTGTAAGAAAATCCTGAAAAAAGTTTTATTTTTAAAGACTAGTGTGATAGTAGAGGCAATTAAGAACCTATTTTACCATTTTTATCACTATAATATCTATTATGTTTAGTATTATTTCAAAATTGTCTAATATTTATACTTATTGTTTCCATGAAGACTTTTGAAATTTGATCATACTTCAAGCTGAAACGGTCGCTTTTTAGTGGTATGACCCTAATACGCATGTTTTGAACCCGCATTCGCATTCCGCATAAAAACATTTATCGAAAACGCCTAACCAGTTTCTATTCACAAACTTACTATTGTCTCTCCTCAACAAGAATCCAATTTAAACCAGTGAACTGTGTATGCAAGTAGGTGCTTTCGAAGTATTTTCTTGCCTTGAATATAAATCCGATTGGCTTCAAGCAACCAATTTTCAAGAAATGCATATACAAGTACAAAGTTTAAGGTTTTTTCGGATGATTTTTAAGAGTCAAGGTCATCGGGGTTGTTTGCTATACATGATCAAAAACGGAAAAATATACGTACATAACGGCATTTACAACATACAAGATGCAATGAACATAAAGTTGTCAATATCTCGATAACCGTAACCATTTGTATATACCTAGCTAAATATGGTTAAATATGTTCTAAATTAACTCTACTATCACGGTATCAAGAAATTGCACCAAATTACATATAAGCCGGTAGATCAATTTTTGGATTTTCCTTTACAACGTATTAGAAATAAAATCACAAAGACCGCATCCGCAGCTATCCGCATTTTCCAGTAGTTGTAATGTCAAATATGTATACTATAATTTGAACAAGTTCTGCGTAAAACTGTTTTTTTTTTATAACAGCGAATGTTCTCGGCCCTGCAATAAATAAAATTGTGGGTAAATTTTAATAAAAATAATGTCGAATGAAAGTTCATACTTGGTTCTAAAGAATGTATAACAAAAAAGTCACATTTATCGTTAAAATACAAAATTGCAACCGTTTTTAAGAGCGTCAACTTATGTGCATGTTCAGCCATAGTAAAATATAACTTTTGGCTGACAAGGCCATGTGGCTCAGGGCTCAGGTGAAAAATATTGCCGCCTTTTAATACATCGGTGTTTTACCTATCCCAAAAACTGGTTTTCTTTTTGGAATTTAACAATTTAGAAATTTGATTTATGGCCAGCTTTTTGAGTCTAATACCCCAATGTGCCACGGTCAGTTTCATTTCTGTTATAAGAAAAGTTACTTACAAACAAAGCCAAATTATGATGAAAATATAAGTAAAAAAAATTGTTTGTATTGTTCGAAGTTTTGGTATTTATTTTCCAAGCACAGCTTATCTACCAAGTGCACCGCACGCCACTGCATAATTGAATACATATACTGTTATTTTTAAATAAAATACTAAAATAAATTAAGTTCCAAGAAGATATCTAGTGATTCGTTAACATAATTGATTATTTCTTATAGTTTTATCTATCTTATGAATTAATTTACAGAAAATATTACTATATAACACAGTAAATATCACATAAATTCTAAAAAATATATCATATAATTTTGTTGGTATAATTGAGTACTCAACTTAGGTAAAACTTTTGTCAAGATTGCACAGTTAAACGTATTAAAAGTTTTTAGTATTCGCCCCATTATACCTGCCAGTGAAATTTGCATAAGCGCCGCAGGAGCTCTTAGGTTGTAAGCAGTGGCAACACTGTTTACATAAATAGTAGATTGTGTACTATGGAGTATAGACGTACACGTTTGTACTAATAGTACGTGAAGCCAATATAAATGCATTACGTGCACACGGGAGTAAGTTCGTACACCTAATGCACCCAGTAATTGCTCTATAACTTCTTACATTATGAAGGCTGCTGTTATTTCACATTGTCGAATATCGATTGTGATGTGTAACTTAGATTATGTAACGTAAACGTAATACGATGTGGAAAAAGGTATTTACAATTTGTCGAGATTTTCGCTTCGTTGTTTGTTTTTTGACGGTTATGTAGTATTATTTAAAAATTGTGAAGAAATAATGCATTTTTGTTAATAAATCATTTAAAAATATACATAATTCAAATAAGTTCTTACTAATTATGAACATCCAACAATAAAATTCATGAACTTACACAATTTTTGCGCCAATTCCAACACAAATACTAAATTCTTTAGGTTGATGGTCGACTGCAATCGACTCTGCAAGTGTAAATTTTACCGATTGAGCAACTCGCAAGCGCAAGACAGGCTTCTACTGCAGTGAGCCACTGAATATTTCACACTTCTCTGTTCGGACTACCAGCATTTTTAAGTAGCTTCTGTGGAAGCATCGACGAAATTAGCCTCTGCGCAAAGCTCTCGAGAGGTTTCATCTAAATGTTAATCGGGCATTCTTTTGTAAACGCCCACGACAAAAGTTCGCGAGAGAAATTTAAATCGCAAGTTCGACAAGATTTACACCTACAGCGTTGAACAAAAAAAGGTTGCACTGTTTGAAAAAGTAGGGAAATATTGTTTAATTTAGCATGAATCTGGTATGGTGTACACAATAAAATAATAATAATGGTTATTT
Organism: Melinopterus prodromus; assembly: GCA_964023965.1. Lineage (NCBI taxonomy): Eukaryota > Metazoa > Arthropoda > Insecta > Coleoptera > Scarabaeidae > Melinopterus > Melinopterus prodromus. The sequence goes on from OZ030392.1 coordinate 69,773,847, forward strand.
ACTTCATAGATTTGGCAATTTATTGTTTGTAGACCAGTGCTGAAGCCTTTGAAAATGGTAAAAAGTGAAAAAAAAAAATAGTAGAATGCCACCCTTTGGGAAAGCAAGAGAATATAATAAAAAATTTCAACAAATTTGGTGAAAACTTACCTTTTTATTTCCCAAACACACAGTAATTTTTTTGATTTAAATAATTTATGTTTTCATTGTATTTTGACTTAATATCGAAAAAACACCCTAATTTTCAATCGAAAATACTCACGTAAAAACGTCTGTTTTTTTTTGTTTAAAGTCGGTGGGCTTTTTGTTCGTTGAAATCTCTACTTTCTGATGGTGTAACAAAATATACATTACTATGGTAAATGTTCTAAAAAAATGCAAAAAAAGAAACTCGATTTAAAAAAAATCATTATGTACAATTTTGAGCTATTTATTAAAATTTATACTTTAATTACTCAAAAAACGTAAGACTCCATATTACATTGATAAACAAAAAATTGCAGGTCGAAATATACTACGACAATTAACAACCAAATAAGTTAATGAAGTTAATATTTAATAAGACATCTACAATCTTTTGACAAACTTGTAGAATCTTCTTTAAATTATATGCGTTGATGCCTATTTATTGCCAGAGATACTAATAAAACTGTCATTGTTGTGCGTCAAATTATTATTATACACGTTTATGGATCAGATACATTGGGTAATTAATTCTAAAAAGTACAGCCCTCTATCTATTTTAGTTTGTTCAGGAGGATTTTTGAAACTTAGATTTTACTTTGTTTATCGGTGGTTGAATGTTATTATTTCGCCTCATCTGCGATTACGAGCAAAGTAGTTGGAATATCTAATCGTTTCTTATTCTACTAATAATATCTAATAAAATCTATCTACTAATATCACAATCGTTTATTTTTTCACCTTATTTTGACTTAATATTGAAAAAGCACCCTAATTTTGAATCGAAAATTCTCACATCAAAATATATGATTTAAAAAAAAAGTCGGTGGGCTTTTTGTTCGTTTAAATCTCTACTTTCTGATGGTGTAAAAAAATCTACATTACTATGGTAAATGTTCTCAAAAAATGCAAAGAAACGAAAGAAACTCGATTTAAAAAAATCATCATGTACAATTTTGAGCTATTTATTAAAATCTATACTTTAATTACTCGAAAAAAGTAAGATTAACAAAAAATTACAAGTCGAAATATACTACTATAACTAACAACCAAATAAGTTAATAAAGTTAATATTTAATAACACATCAAAAATATTTTGAGAAAGCTGTAGAATCTCCTTTAATATAATTTAGATGCCTATTTATTGCCAGAGATACTAATAAAACTGTCATTGTTGTGGGTCAAGATATTGATCTTTTGGTTCTTGAATCAATTAAATTCAAATAATCATGACATTTATTTTCTCAAGCCTGGTTCTGGAAATGTAAAAGATCTATTTTTCACGTCTAATAGTTTCAAATATGAATTCTTCAAAAACATCGTTGCATTTCTGCATTGTTTTTCTGGTTGCGATACAACATCAGGATTTGCCGGAAAAATCTGGTATGGTGTACACAATAAAATAATAATAATGGTTATTTACTTCATAGATTTGGCAATTTATTGTTTGTAGACCAGTGCTGAAGCCTTTGAAAATGGTAAAAAGTGAAAAAAAAAAAATAGTAGAATGCCACCCTTTGGGAAAGCAAGAGAATATAATAAAAAATTTCAACAAATTTGGTGAAAACTTACCTTTTTATTTCCCAAACACACAGTAATTTTTTTGATTTAAATAATTTATGTTTTCATTGTATTTTGACTTAATATCGAAAAAACACCCTAATTTTCAATCGAAAATACTCACGTAAAAACGTCTGTTTTTTTTTGTTTAAAGTCGGTGGGCTTTTTGTTCGTTGAAATCTCTACTTTCTGATGGTGTAACAAAATATACATTACTATGGTAAATGTTCTAAAAAAATGCAAAAAAAGAAACTCGATTTAAAAAAAATCATTATGTACAATTTTGAGCTATTTATTAAAATTTATACTTTAATTACTCAAAAAACGTAAGACTCCATATTACATTGATAAACAAAAAATTGCAGGTCGAAATATACTACGACAATTAACAACCAAATAAGTTAATGAAGTTAATATTTAATAAGACATCTACAATCTTTTGACAAACTTGTAGAATCTTCTTTAAATTATATGCGTTGATGCCTATTTATTGCCAGAGATACTAATAAAACTGTCATTGTTGTGCGTCAAATTATTATTATACACGTTTATGGATCAGATACATTGGGTAATTAATTCTAAAAAGTACAGCCCTCTATCTATTTTAGTTTGTTCAGGAGGATTTTTGAAACTTAGATTTTACTTTGTTTATCGGTGGTTGAATGTTATTATTTCGCCTCATCTGCGATTACGAGCAAAGTAGTTGGAATATCTAATCGTTTCTTATTCTACTAATAATATCTAATAAAATCTATCTACTAATATCACAATCGTTTATTTTTTCACCTTATTTTGACTTAATATTGAAAAAGCACCCTAATTTTGAATCGAAAATTCTCACATCAAAATATATGATTTAAAAAAAAAGTCGGTGGGCTTTTTGTTCGTTTAAATCTCTACTTTCTGATGGTGTAAAAAAATCTACATTACTATGGTAAATGTTCTCAAAAAATGCAAAGAAACGAAAGAAACTCGATTTAAAAAAATCATCATGTACAATTTTGAGCTATTTATTAAAATCTATACTTTAATTACTCGAAAAAAGTAAGATTAACAAAAAATTACAAGTCGAAATATACTACTATAACTAACAACCAAATAAGTTAATAAAGTTAATATTTAATAACACATCAAAAATATTTTGAGAAAGCTGTAGAATCTCCTTTAATATAATTTAGATGCCTATTTATTGCCAGAGATACTAATAAAACTGTCATTGTTGTGGGTCAAGATATTGATCTTTTGGTTCTTGAATCAATTAAATTCAAATAATCATGACATTTATTTTCTCAAGCCTGGTTCTGGAAATGTAAAAGATCTATTTTTCACGTCTAATAGTTTCAAATATGAATTCTTCAAAAACATCGTTGCATTTCTGCATTGTTTTTCTGGTTGCGATACAACATCAGGATTTGCCGGAAAAGGAAAGAAAAGTATCGTAAATTCATCATTAGACGATAAAAAATTTGGCCAATATATATTTTTTAAAAAAGATGCAAACAAAGAAGATGTCGAAACAAATGGATTACAATTAATCAAATCTATTTATAAATGTAATAATGATAATATAACACTAAAACAATTAAGATTTCGAAAATATCAATTGGCAAAAACTAAATCATCTTTCATATTGGCAAATCTCCCACCCACAGAAGCTGCAGGCAGAACAACATTATTACAGGACATATTATCAGCTTCAATCTTGACTGGGTAACGAACTGACAGCAACAGATTGGGGCTGGAAGCAACATCAACGTGGCATTATTCCCAATTTACAGAAATGGAATTAATTCCGGAAATATTGCTCAAAACTATTTGCCGCAGCTGTGAAACGGGATATAACTAACAGTTTAAAATGTGGTTGCCGAAAACATGGTTTCAAATGCGCAAATTTATGCTCAAATTGTCATTGTTCTGAAAAATGCTTCAATGTGGAAGAAAAAAGCTACGAGGAAGTTAGTGATTCAGATGAAATTGTGGATGAAAAACTAATGCAGACTGGAAATAATATTGGAGACGAAAGCGGTGATGGTCTTGAAGATTTCGAAGATCTACTAGAATCCGGAGGGTTTGTCGAATCTAACGGTGAAGAAATGCCATCAAAGAGACAAAAAGTAATGGATAGTAACAAATTAAAACAATTTAATAAATCAATTTTTTTACTGAAAAAAAATAGCAGCAGTCAGATTTTTTAGATGAAATCCCGTTTAAATCCTACCTTTAATTATATTTTGAACAACTATTTTCGCATATTTTTTGCAACCTTCATGTTTTAATGATTTGTAATTCTTTTATTTATCAATGTAGCATGGAATCTTACGTTTTTCGAGTAATGAAAGTATAAATTTTAATAAATAGCTCTAAATTGTACATAATGATTAAAAGAAAATTCGGAATCGAGTTTTTTTCGAGTCTGCATTTTTTGAGAACATGTCCCATAGTAATGTATATTTTTTTACACCATCAGAAAGTACAGATTTCAAGGAACAAAAAGCCCACAGACTAAAAAAAAAACATATTTTTACGTGAAAATTTTCGATTGAAAATTAGGGTGCTATTATTAGGGTGTATTAAGCCAAAATAAGTAGAAAAATAAATATTTTTGGTTACGTGTGACATATGGGGTACCTTCTTTACCTGTTTTAACAACAAACTTGTTTATCAGAATACAAACGTACAATTTAACATTCAAGTAACATTAAAAAGCAGTTCCAAAGTTTAGTGTATACATAAAATACACCATCCAAAGTAATATTTTATTCCACATCGTTCCACTTCAGCAAATTTCAATATACGACTTTGTCCGAGAAAGGTATTGTTTCAACAGAGTGTTACATTGTGTGTTTAGGTCCAAACCTGTCTGAATTTAAACTGGAGTTCCGAAAACCGTTCGGAACTGAACGTACACAAGTACACATGTTATAATATGTATTATAAACGCGTAAAAGAGAAAATCTCCGCACACGGAATGAATATTTGATTAAATACAAAGGCACAGTGCGAAGCAATATTGTCGACACGTAATTAATTGTACTCGTTGAATAAACGTACGGCGCTGCGCGTGTAAATCATTAAAATTAATTGCGCTTACATGAAATACTTTGTGTATAATTTGAATTTCGACTATCGCAGTTAATTTCAGTTATTCGATGAGTGAAATAAGAATGGAACTCGAAGAGAGAAAAACGAAGTAATTGCTTGGACAGATAAATTGGACGTAACAGCAGAAATTTACTTCCAATTAGCTATAATTGATATTGAACTTCTTTAGGTCAATTTAATTGAAAGGCTTTGAAAGGCTTTTTGCCCCACAAGGTGTTTTGAAGGGCGAAAACCGGACAATTAAGACCCTTTTTTAAAGTTTTACTAAAAAATGAACAAGAAAAACTTCTTTGGCTTTTACGTTTCATTACATTAATTGTTTATCCAATTATTCCGAACACAAAAAGTCGCGAATTTAAAATTGATAATAAAAATTTTGTTTACAAAATTACACTATGCTGGATCACAAGTGTTCAAATTGTCGACCGTGCGCCACTTGACAACTTCCAAGTCGTTTATAAAACGCATCGTCGACATTTTGAAGCTGTTCGGCAGTTATTTGTTGACACTCGTGTTGTATTTTCTGCTGAAAGTGTTCAAAATTGTTGAGACGGTCTTTATAAACTTTATTTTTGTAAATAACCCCACAGAAAATAATCAGGCGGTGTAAGATCTGGTGATCTAGCTGGCCACTCCATTGCTCCCCTTCTTCCAAACTGTTACAAATATTAATGAAAATCCAGGAAGATAGCTTGTCCGTATTCGCTATAATTTTAATCGCTATACCTAGGCTTGCCATACATCCCGGTTTGACCGGGACAGTCCCGGTTTGGGACATCGGTCCCGGCGTCCCGGCCGGTTTGGTATTATGTCCCGGCTAAAATTCTTTACTGGAATTTATATCAGTAACAAATCACTCAGATCAAAAGATTGATTGACTATTGACAATCTACTGAATCAGGTATTATTTTTTATCGTTAGAACACATAGCTTTGAAGCTTGCAAATGGTAGAATTTTGGAAATCTAAAAAGGCCTCGTGTTATGTTCTTTACCAAGAAAACTGCTTTCGTTTTACTACTTTTCGATACTTATTGAGAGATAAACAAAATAATGATGATTTAGGGGTAACAACTTCGTTGCTAACAGGCAACAGAGCGACTAGCCGATTAGTATTGTAACAATATTAAGTATCGACAGCCAAAAAATCACAAAGTTGATTGCTGAAAATTGTTTATAACGTTTTAAAAATTACTGAACGACGATATTCCATACGTCAAAATGTAGACTACCTATCTCAATTAGTGAGTCACTATTTCCCGTTCTGTAGCAAACAACCTTTAAATCACAATATTTTGCGTATACTTTCTATGCAAGCTTTCAGATATACTACGAAAAACGCTGCAGAAAAATTGTTATAACTTTGACAAAAATTAAATGTATAGGAAATGAAAAAAAAATTGTTACATAAGTTTGCTTCATATGACAAATTCGTAGGTAATTAATCGTTGTATTTACTCATTTACGCTGAGAAATTTTCTTTGTGGTATACAACCCCTAAATCACAGTAATTTTGTCTACTACTTATTTTAGTATTGCGGTACAAATTACATATCTTTACAACAGAAAAATGTGTATAACTTTTACAAAACTTGTTAAATCCGTTTCTCTTAGGCCAAATTGTAGGTAATTGATTGGGATTATACTTTAAATGATTACATTAAAAGCTGAAAAGCCACCACATTACGATATTATGTATGACACCAAGTGGAAGGAGTTGATAATTTGGTTGGCTGTAATAACCACATGTTTATAACTTTTTCAAAAATTATTATATAACTTTCCACCATATACTAAATTATAGGTAATTGGATGCGGTTGTCCTACTCATGAATTCAAAATGTTTTGTTCTGAGGTGAAGAACCCCTAAATAGCGATATTGTTTGTACTTATGTTGTGTGGCTTCAACTAAACATTACTTTGTTCTACTTTAGCAAAATGTTATAACTTTCTCTAAATGTTGTTCTATAATTTTCTGTCATTCGTCAAATTAAAGATCCTTAATGGTGGTTAAATCCTTTGGTGGTTGATTTCGGAACATCTTGTAAATACATGCTATGATTTTTACCATACACAATTTAATAATCTAAGGAATTTGAATATTTGTAAAAAAAGCAAACGTCAATTTTTTAGGTGTAAAGGTTCCAGTGCTTTAATTTTGCAACGTTTTCAAAAAATAATTATTAAAATATGAGTATTTCCAACGGCTTCCGAGATGACGCACTATTTCTGTCTTATTTAACACCAATAGTAACAGCAATATATTTTGAAAAATAAAATTTGTGGAATGCTTCGTTTGCTTTTTTGACTATAAAAAGCCACCACAGGGAGCGGGTGGGGTGTTGACTTATTTTCAAAAGTAGGTAATACTTGCCCGGGTTTGAAATTTCATAATTATGGTAAGCGTAGCTATACCCCTTTTAGATTTTTTCGATATTTTAGTTATTAACAGAATTATTGAATTATTCCGTTACTTAATTTCATTATATGTCTATAATGGACATATTTTTTTATTATAGAAAATGATGTACACGCATTTATTTGGAATTTGTAATCTATAACTCAATCTTCCTATAACTCACCATAAAAAGAACGGTAACCAACAAGCCAAGAATGCAGAAACAATAATTCCTAACGTCCTGGCTGCTTTCCTTTCTCTCCGCATCTTATTATTAGTTCCAGGATCGCTTTTTGTCTCCACCATGTCCACATCGACAGACTGTCTCAATGTGGTCACTCCAGCACAAATTCCGTTAATTTGCAGGTGTTTGTTCAGGAGAGCCGCGGCCACCTTACTCCTGCAAACAGAAAAAAAAATCGAATGAATATTTCCGTTATGTATCCTGGAGCTGGACAAAAAACAAACAGCTTTCAATTTTTAGCGGGCGATGTATAAAGTGTTATCATCAAAGCCCGAAATGGGACGAACGGCATGTTTGGGTTTATAAAAAAAGAGAACGGTCGTGAAAATATTAATATCGATTTTGTTCCGGCTAGGATGAACAATACGCGTGTCCTGGAAACGGCAGTTTTCGGTGTTTTGTGTATACGAATGGAGCCTGTTCTGAAAAAGTTTATTTGGCGAGGCTTTAACTGTCCTAATAAAGTCAATGAACATGTTTGAAATAAAATTTAGGACAACGATATGACCAACGATATATGACCTTTAGAGAAATACTCTTGAATAACAAAATTATAATCAGATTTCTGTAGGAATTCCACGTGGAAGTTCGATTTGTGGTCTTCTGTCCCAATAAAGGCAATGAACATGTTTTAAACAAAATTTAGGACAACGATATGACCGACGATATGACCTTTAGAGAAATACTCTTGAATAACAAAATTATAATCAGATTTCTGTACGAATTCCACGTGGAAGTTCGATTTGTGGTCTTCTGCCCCAATAAAGTCATTGAACATGTTTTAAACAAAATTTAGGACAACGATATGACCGACGATATGACCTTTAGAGAAATACTTTTTAATAACAAAATTATAATCAGATTTCTGTACGAATTCCACGTGGAAGTTCGATTTGTGGTCTTCTGCCCCAATAAAGTCAATGAACATGTTTTAAACAAAATTTAGGACAACGATATGACCAACGATATGAGCTTTAGAGAAATACTTTTTAATAACAAAATTATAATCAGATTTCTGTAGGAATTCCACGTGGAAGTTCGATTTGTGGTCTTCTGTCCCAATAAAGGCAATGAACATGTTTTAAACAAAATTTAGGACAACGATATGACCGACGATATGACCGACGATATGACCTTTAGAGAAATACTCTTGAATAACAAAATTATAATCAGATTTCTGTAGGAATTCCACGTGGAAGTTCGATTTGTGGTCTTCTGTCCCAATAAAGGCAATGAACATGTTTTAAACAAAATTTAGGACAACGATATGACCGACGATGTGACCTTTAGAGAAATACTTTTTAATAACAAAATTATAATCAGATTTCTGTAGGAATTCCACGTGGAAGTTCGATTTGTGGTCTTCTGCCCCAATAAAGTCAATGAACATGTTTTACGCAAAATTTAGGACAACGATATGACCGACGATATGACCTTTAGAGAAATACTTTTTAATAACAAAATTATAATCAGATTTCTGGAGGAATTCCACGTGGAAGTTCGATGGTCTTCTGCCCCAATAAAGTCAATGAACATGTTTTAAACAAAATTTAGGACAACGATATGACCGACGATATGACCTTTAGAGAAATACTTTTTAATAACAAAATTATAATCAGATTTCTGTAGGAATTCCACGTGGAAGTTCGATTTGTGGTCTTCTGCCCCAATAAAGTCAATGAACATGTTTTAAACAAAATTTAGGACAACGATATGACCGACGATATGACCTTTAGAGAAATACTTTTTAATAACAAAATTATAATCAGATTTCTGTAGAAATTCCACGTGGAAGTTCGATTTGTGGTCTTCTGCCCCAATAAAGTCAATGAACATGTTTTAAACAAAATTTAGGACAACGATATGACCGACGATATGACCTTTAGAGAAATACTTTTAATAACAAAATTATAATCAGATTTCTGTAGGAATTCCACGTGGAAGTTCGATTTGTGGTCTTCTGCCCCAATAAAGTCAATGAACATGTTTTAAACAAAATTTAGGACAACGATATGACCGACGATATGACCTTTAGAGAAATACTCTTGAATAACAAAATTATAATCAGATTTCTGTAGGAATTCAACGTGGAAGTTCGATTTGTGGTCTTCTGCCCCAATAAAGTCAATGAACATGTTTTAAACAAAATTTAGGACAACGATATGACCGACGATATGACCTTTAGAGAAATACTTCTCAATAACAAAATTATAATCAGATTTCTGTAGGAATTCCACGTGGAAGTTCGATTTGTGGTCTTCTGCCCCAATAAAGTCAATGAACATGTTTTAAGCAAAATTTAGGACAATGATATGACCGACGATATGACCTTTAGAGAAATACTTTTTAATAACAAAATTATAATCAGATTTCTGTAGGAATTCCACGTGGAAGTTCGATTTGTGGTCTTCTGCCCCAATAAAGTCAATGAACATGTTTTAAACAAAATTTAGGACAACGATATGACCGACGATATGACCTTTAGAGAAATACTCTTGAATAACAAAATTATAATCAGATTTCTGTAGGAATTCCACGTGGAAGTTCGATTTGTGGTCTTCTGTCCCAATAAAGTCAATGAACATGTTTTAAACAAAGTTTAGGCTAACGATATGACCGACGATATGACCTTTAGAGAAATACTCTTGAATAACAAAATTATAATCAGATTTCTGTAGGAATTCCACGTGGAAGTTCGATTTGTGGTCTTCTGCCCCAATAAAGTCAATGAACATGTTTTAAACAAAATTTAGGCTAACGATATGACCGACGATATGACCTTTAGAGAAATACTCTTGAATAACAAAATTATAATCAGATTTCTGTAGGAATTCCACGTGGAAGTTCAATTTGTGGTCTTCTGCCCCAATAAAGGCAATGAACATGTTTTAAACAAAATTTAGGACAACGATATGACCGACGATATGACCTTTAGAGAAATACTCTTGAATAACAAAATTATAATCAGATTTCTGGAGGAATTCCACGTGGAAGTTCGATGGTCTTCTGCCCCAATAAAGTCAATGAACATGTTTTAAACAAAATTTAGGACAACGATATGACCGACGATATGACCTTTAGAGAAATATTTTTTAATAACAAAATTATAATCAGATTTCTGTAGGAATTCCACGTGGAAGTTCGATTTGTGGTCTTCACGACTTTGAAAAGTTTTCCGTTATCTCCTTAGATGGCTCCCTTTCCCTTCTCTTGAACGCTCGGTTGGAAGTTTTCACAGAAAGATTCAAGTTTGGTATCGTCTGACGTCCGCAAAGTTTAAAAGATTGCGCGCTTGCACCTCCTTTGCTCTGCGGAAAACTACCTTGAAAATGGGAAATGCATTGCCGTTTTTCGCAATGTATGTACCGGTACGCAAGGCAGAACTTTCATAAAAGTTTTACAGCAGCACTACTTCTTCTAGATGTCCTATATAGTTATGGTTACTTCTATACTTAGCTTTATGCAATTTTAGACTATTTTTTTTTTCGGGAAATATTTATATATACATATATTGTATCGGTATGTACTGAATTTACTTTGTATTTTAATATTGCTGTTTTTGTTCTAGTGGCGAGCCGTCATAAGGTCCCTTTCTTCGGAGCCGATCACATAGAATCATAAGGTAAGTTACTTTATGAATTTTAAAGTAAATTTCAATTTATTACTAATAATTAAACGAAATGATTATAAATACGTACTCATTTGTATTCATTCATAAGAGATATTATTGTTTATTCTATACTTAATAATTCTTTGATTTAAAAATACATTAATTTGAAATTTTAAATTTTTAAATTAAATATTTCAACAGTACGGTGTTTTTTGACCTATTTTATACAGTGGGAGGAGCTTAAAAGTATATTGACTCACCTATTGTATTACTTAGATTCTAAATAACACGTCGCATAATGTTGAGATCACTAATTCATTCAATAATCCAAAAATAACCGAAATGGACCTCATAACATGAAAATGGTAAATCTTAGGTATATAAAAGTATACATATTTTTGATAGACTCAACGAGAGCTATCATTTGGTAGTGGAAAATCAGCGTCTATCACCAACGCCAACGGTTGTTGCAATGTTCATTTTTTTCTATCTAAAAGTGTTACATTTAGACCGAAAAAACAATTATAACTTTTGGAGAGATAGAGCGTTCTAATGTAGTCATACTTATGCATTGGGATGTGCTGAATTCAACACTGAGCTCGGTTTTTCCGTAACGCGTACGGTTTGGCCAGAAAGTGGAAAACCATAGTTTCCGCGGTTTCTCGCGAACCGCGCTTCTTAGACTTACGTGACTTTCAGAAATGTATTTCTCGGTCAATTTCCTATCCGATACCGTTTGAACCGTCAACATCGGTCGATTGGATCGGACACAGTTTGCGTTCAAAGTTTCTAATATAGCAAAATGGGTGTTTTTAGCATCATTTTTGATAATTGGGAACGTAATAACTGCCGAACCGTTCCAAATAAGTAAAATCTAATTATACCGGCGTAATCAACGTAAAAATTGTATCAAGAACGACAACCTTAATTTGATCGAAGGTAGTTGGGTTTTTGCCGACTGGCTAAAATTTTGTAAGAAATCACATATTTTAAACTATAATGTTGTAGTGGCACACCTATCTCAGAAACTAGGAGCCAGATCAACATGAAACCTTTGCTATCTTACTAAAATGGGTGCGTTGATTACAAATGTATATAGGAAAAGTCTTTGTCTCTACTGGTTACCGAGTTGTGCTGAAATTACGGGTTCAAATAATACAAAAATAAGCGAAATGGACCACATAACTTGAAAATGGCAAATCTTAGGCATATAAAAGTATACATATTTTTGATAGACTCAACGAGAGCTATCATTTGGTAGTGGGTAAACCTTTCTATCACCAACGGTTGCAATGTTCAATTTTTTTCTATCTAAAAGTGTTAAATTTAGACCGAAAAAACAATTATAACTTTTGGAGAGATAAAGCGTTCTAATGTAGTCATACTTATGCATTGGAATGTGCTGAATTCAACAGTGAGCTCGGTTTTTCCGTAACGCGTACGGTTTGGCCAGAAAGTGGAAAACCATAGTTTCCGCGGTTTCTCGCGGTTTTTCTCGCGAACCGCGCTTCTTAGAGCTACGCGACTTTCAGAAATGTTCTCGGTCAATTTCCCATCCGATACCGTTTGAACCGTCAACATCGGTCGATTGGATCGGACACAGTTTGCGTTCAAAGTTTCTAATATAGCAAAATGGGTGTTTTTAGCATCATTTCTGATAATTGGGAACGTAATAACTGCCGAACCGCTCCAAATAAGTAAAATCTAATTATACCGGCGTAATCAGCGTCAAAAATTGTATCAAGAACGACAACCGTAATTTGATTGCAGGTAAATTGAATTTAGCGTATCAAAGGCAGACAAATTATCTTCTATTTACCACTGGTTAAGTACCACTGGTTTAGATAGTTCCACTGTGACATCTATTCGCCAATTTCCAGTACGTTTATTCGTTCACACTTCAATATGCACTTTTCGACAGTAGCACACACATTGGGCCACATTGGAAGGGTGTTTTCGCAGTTTTCCATTCAAGCGTGCCACACCGTTCGTAAAATTTGCATTGTTGGGGCGACGCGCTGTGCGGTTCGTTTAGTTCCGGTGTTACGATTTAAAAGCCGATTTCAAATTCTATCCGATCTAGCAGGCATTGGAAAACGTTCGCCCCTGAAAAATTTTCATCCAGAATCTGGCGGACACCGACAACAGAGGCGCGCAAAAATTGAACAGTTCGATTAACAAAATTGGCGAACAAAACGTATCATTTACAATCTATTTTTAAATGAGTATATGAATCGTTGTTGTTTTCTCGGTTTGTGTATTTTGTTGTAGTTGCTAATGAGAATTTTGATTGACGTTTTAATCAGAAAACTGTCTTTTTCTACTCCTATTGATGACTGCATTCATTACCATGGCAATTTAAGATTAATAATACTAATAATAATACTAACCAATCCCCACAAACATTTAATTTTCAACTCTTCATACCCCGCGTGTCGTGGGCAATATTTCATTTCCCACGACTTTACAACCAATTACAGCTCCGAATTTAAATTTCCCTCATGTTTTCAGGCACAGCTTAGCGACATGGCGTTGTTTTTAACTTTTGTATCACCGTATGCGGTTTGAATTTAACTTTTTACTTTATCATACGCAGTAAGATAAAGTATTGTAATCGTGCCGAAAAAAAAAATTGAGATTTTAGCGGAAATAGGTCTTTATGGGTCCCCTGAACATTTTTGACCAAGGTACAAAAAAATGTCTGTGTGTGTGTGTGTATGTGTGTGTGTGTGTATGTATGTCTGTGTGTAAACGATTTTTGTGGCGACGATTCCGGAGAAACTACTAAAGGTATCGGAACGAAAGTTCATATTTAGAAATTTTGTTACCAAACTTAGAGCTGAAAAGCTTTTGGTTGAAAAGGGTCCAAAGGAACTGGTAGTTTATTCTAAGCCTTTTTGAAGGATTTTGCAAATGAGCCGCCATTTCTGTAATTTGGACAAAATAGTTAATTAATAAATTAAAGTAGAGGAAATTTTGAATAACTTATGCCTATGACATTTTTTGGTAAAATTAATAGTTTAGCTTCAAGAGCACATTCTATTTGATCGAGATCGGTCGCATCTGCATTGATATGAAATTACATAGTAGCCAGGATTTTGACAAATATTTTTTTTGGTTGTCGCATTCGAAAACAGCTGATCTCATCAGAGGTTGGAAAACCACTATGGAACGTTTCCGCTGTAGTGCGGCAAATTTGAAAATACAATTTTCAAATAAAATAAGATCACCAATTTGATTGTTTGTTGATAAGAAATATCAACCCGTCTTTATATCTAATTCTAAAAACGATAAATTGAGAAAATTATAAATAAAGTGTAGCGATGAGTGTAGTTTTATTTTAGTATGTTGGTAGGGATGTGTCATGAACAAATATAAATCTGTCAGAATTTGAATTACCTCTTTAATGTGCGTTTTCATTAGTGATAATGGCAGTGGTAGCAGACGCCGTTATAGTATTTCCAATAGAAAATTGCTAGTGACTCATGTTTATGTACATGCAAACTAATATGTGTCATTATCACGACATATAAGAAATACTATAATTTCGTATTCTACCACCGCCATTAGCTACCATTACCTACCAATCGGAACGCACCTTCAGACTTGACGTTTCGTCGCGCTATTCCGTACTTTCGGCATTTGTGACATTAATAACTATTATTCTAATGACGTAGTGTAGGTAGTGTCAAATGCTGATGCTTTGACAATACCTACGATTTATCTCAATAGAATAGATTCTCATGCAGCTAAACTATTAATTTTATATATTGTATGATAAAGTCATGTGCCTGGCCACATCAGATTTTTTATTTGTAATATCTTATTCAATTTAATTGGAACAAATTAATCAACCCTTAACTTTTGCAGAGACTTAAATACATGAGATAATAATCGCAGATTTAATAAAATTTATATTTTATTCATATATTCCGCCTAATTAAAATTTACAGACTAGGTACTATCGCCAGCATAAAAAACGGGGACACTCTAATTTGCACTGATTAAACTGGGCTTCATAATGCCATGTCAGTACCACGCTTGTCATGTCACATTAATGTCATCTCGAATTTTGACTTAATTAATAAAAATTTCGCAATTGAATGAATTTTAGAAGACAAATTAAAACTCGACTACATGATAAGATCAGCATTCGAGAAATTGTTATTGAATTAAGTGTCGGCAAGAATACCGCGAAGAATAAAATTGATGAAACCGGAACAAAATTGTAGGTTGACAAATACTGTCAGAGTTTGGACATCATAGGTTAACAAATACTGTCAAAGTAAATGTTACACAACTAAAATTATTGAGAATATAAGTGCCCAATTTCACTTTGCTGTCCCCGTTTTTTATGCTCGCGATGGTACTCTCAAATTATATATTAGTAGTTATTCTTTAATTCGAAACATTTGCAGTCCAATAACTAAATGCTCTTTGTATTATTGAATTAAGGAAACGCATTCTGATATTAAAAGTAGTTCACATGATGCTGATTATATTTATTCGATAATATTAATACTTATAAATTAATTTTCCCTTTTTAAAATTTCATTCATTCGAAATATGTATACACATTGAGCGCGTAAAGTAAGGAAACATGACTGTCTGAAATGGTTTGCTATTTGAAAAATTCTGTCGCGTTTAATTATCAAAATATACATATTTACATCAAATTGTTTTCGACTTTTGACGCCGTCGACACTTACTACATGGCAACCCCATATTTTTTGTACTGGTATTGATAGGTCTGTTAATTATCAAGATAATTTGAGTAAAACATTTTCAGCAATTTCACGTAAAATTACAGAGATTTAGGTTTACTATGAGACCATTTTGAGGTTTCTAGGACAATGGGTTCAGCTTTAATAAAATAAAAAAGCGAAACACTACTGCCTTCCGCTATCTACCTACGGTAGTCAGACAGTTACACATTGCCCACGGTATCGCTCTGTCTCTTTTGCTTGCGCCTGCAACACTTCTCGCCAGCCAATATAAAGCGCGGGTCCGTTCCAGTTATACGGAGTATATACAGTTGACTGCCTGTGTAAGTGGATCGTGCATGACGGTATGTTAAATCTGCCCATGTAAAATAATCATGTATAATTTAAGTTCATAAATAGACTTAAATTAGCTACGATAAATTTCAATTCTCGGTATTTGCTTGCAGCGCCCTCTGGGCGTTCCAGATCCCTATTAAACGACGCTCAGTGACAGTAAATCTCTCAAAAAACGAGAGAATAGAATAAATCACGGTGTTCGTGTCTGGCATCGCGCGGAGGCGGGTTTTTCTATTATTTTCCGCCAGAGGGCGACATAATGAAGTTAGCTGCGTAAAGAGGGACCGCTCGGGAAAGTGGAAAAACCAATAAAATGCGCGGGAATACAACGTCTACGTCCTTTAGTATTATCTTCGAGTTTCTAGAATAGAGAGACTTGTGCCGCAGGCTATATCATATAACGCTCCGTTATATGAAGAACTGCGTTCTCAAATAATTGGACTTTAAAACTTAATTATAAGTTGGCGTAGGGAAAGCCCACGAGATATTGCTGGTATGACTATTGGGATTTAAGAGAAGTTTGTGCGATTTGTTTGCGGTTGCGATTTGTTAAATTTGAGAAAGACACCAATTGAGTTATGTTTTAATTTGGGAAACGTACTATCGTGGCCATATATTATGTCCCCTCTTTTGAAGTCGATTTTCTCGCAAATCTAGGGGCGAATTTTTTTTAAAAAAATCTGATGCGTCCTTGATTAATATGCTACAACTCATAAAAATTAGAAAGCTGTATATGTTCGCGTTTTCCCGATTTTTCCAAATTAAGACGAATTGGCGCTGTTTTTGCCCCGTAAATTTTATTCGTTTAACTTTAGCAATTAATTACTCCGGAAATAATCTATAGATTTTAACGAATTAAATAGTAAAATCGCCTGCGGAATGCTAGCTTTCAATATGCATTTTTGTAAAATCATTGGATTAGTGCTTGATCAACAAAAGGCTATATTCTGCAATGCCAGCAATTCCTTTATTAGGAGAGCTAGAATAATGAAATATAGACTATAGGCTATCCACTAATTCATAGGTTTAAAGCTATTTACATAATCATTATTTATCTTGCATTTTCCCTGCAAAAGATCGAGTTGAAGCATCTCATAATTGCTGCAATTGACGCGGCGCTCTTCGGTCTTTCGGGCGAGCGGGGGAAGGGATCGACAGCGACGCTGCAAGTAGTGGCGGATCGCACGTGCGGTAGTTACTAGGAGAACAGTGTTTACGGACACAATACATAGAACGACACCGCGATTATGCCTCCCCAAAGAAATTTTGATATCCGGTGACAGATTACCGAATTAAAAAATAATGGCAAAATGAGTCAATAAGATAACAGAACCACGAACAGGCATTTGGAAGCCCCTTGGAAATTCTTGGCAATTTAAATCTGGTTTCTTGATTAGCATTTAAAATTAATGAACGATCTGCAAAATAATCTATATGTCTACAAATTTACGATGCTAAATTTGTAAAAGTTTTTTCATATTTCTAAGTTTTATACGCTCAGAGCTGACGTTTGTAATATATGTAATATATCAAGAGTTGTGTTTATTTTATATTGTTTGTGCATGTATTTAAATATTATTAATAAATAAACTGTTGAAACTGTTATAATAGTTTGAATAATTATATAAGAAATTGGGCAAACTTTTTAAATATTTTTTGGGTTTATCAAGCAAACTTAATTTAGTATTCACCACTAATCGGAAAATCTGCTAACTCCATATTATTAGATCGCTTCCATCAAAATCTTGTTTACAACCTTATTGTATAAAACCGAAGAAAACATAGACGCCAATCGATAGAAGAGATTTCTCTCGTACCGGGTCACATATTATAATCAGAATTAGGCAAAAATTAAGAATTTAATTGTTAGTTAAAATTACTACCTTGACAAATTATCGTTTTTTTGTGTATTGATAACAAGCTGTCTCGGTTTTCTCAGCTGTGTCGGTTCTCTCCGACATAACAGCGCCGCTAACGCCTACCTTCCCCGCAGCACCCCAAAGACCGTAGAGCGTCGGAATTCACGCGGAGTTTCAGCACGATCTTTTGTATAAAAAATGCAAGATAAACAATGATTATGTAATAAACTTTAAACTTATGAATTATTGGGTAGCCTATAGTCTATATTTCATTATTCTAGCTCTTCTAATAACGGAATGGCTGTCATTATGGGTCTTTTTGTGGGTCAACCACTAATCCAATGATTTTACAAAAATGCACAATTGAAAACTAGCATTCCGCAGGTAATTTTACTTTTTAATTCGTTGAAATCTATAGATTATTTCTGGAGTAATTAATTGCTAAAGTTAAACGAATAAAATTTACGGGGCAAAAACATCGCCAATTCTTCTTAATTTGGAAAAATCGGGAAAACGCCAACAATACAGCTTTCTAATTTTTATGAGTTGTAGCATATAAATCAAGGACGGCATCAGTATTTTTTCAAATTTTTTCGCCCCTAGTTCTGTGAGAAAATCGACGTCAAAAGAAGGGACATAATAAATAGCCACGATAGTACATCATATTATATTATGAAAACTAAGTAAGTTGTCTTTCCAACTGTGTAAGTTGTACCTGTGTAAAGTAAATAGTTTCTCAGATATTCAATTGTTTGTCAAAAAATATGCAATTGCAGGCCTTTCTTAAAAACTACGTTAATACTACATTTTTGCAGATATTGTCTTAAAAATTTTGTCACATAATAAATAAACCCATAGGCAGATGCTGATGTAACGAAAAATTATCATGCGCTAATTTTTAAACAATTTTAAATTGTTTTTTCTTGAGATTTTTTAATGGAACAAATCATTCACTTGTGTGGAGTTTGTGCGGAGATGATTCATTGTAATAGTATGTATGCTCATACATAAAAACAAACAGAAACGCTAAAACCCGTCTTGATGAGCTACGTTTGAGAACGGATTTGTATACTTACTATTGTTAATTGGTTTAAAGTAGGTTATTTTTTGGGGAGACAATTCCAAATTGGGATAATATGATACTATGAGTAATATTGATAATGTGAATGGAAATAATAATAAATGTTACATCAGCAACTTTGGTCACAATTTCACATAAAGCCTTCACAGACAAGCATATTAACCTTTTCCTTATGGTCTAAATGGAAACTGCGGAAGCATACTACTTCAATACAGGTAAATTGAAGTTTCCCTGCGCACACAACTTCAAAAAGCAATTCAATTACCGAGAATTCCCATTACAGATGTCCTTACATCTTCTCTACTCCATACACAGTTTTCAACTCGTACCGATACGACTTATGTACGCCATGTACGTCATTTAGAACGAATTTCATTCCATTAGAGTAAAGTACACCTTCCCTCATTATTACATTAGCAGTGACTCTCGTCGTTTATGATATGATAGATGACCGTCCTCATCGTTTTTAAATAAATTAAATTTTAGCCATTGAGCGGGGAGGGGACATACTCGGAGATAGCGTCAATATTCTGTCAAGTGAGAGACCGAACCGTCTCGGAAACCACTTAGAAAATGGAAGAACTGGGTTAATTAACATTGTTGGTCGACGAAAAAGTTTCTTTCGCAAGGACCCGATAAATGTTTTTAGTGTAGATTCCTCCGTTTGTGGGAGTAACAAGTAAATCGCATTTTGTACGGTAGATGACGTTTCTTATCGCCTCTGAAAGTTGACCCGGTAATAAAAAAAATCCTTAAAATCAAATTGTTTAAAATCGTTTCTGGTCTGAAAATTCAACCAGCTGGAAATTTTTTGTATTTGCTCTAAAAAGTAATTGGGCTTTGTTGTATTGTAGTTTTTAGTTACGACCGAAATTGTTTATTATGGTCTAAAATACGGCGAAAATGTTTTATACCCAAAACATTAGCTAATCATTCTTATTCACTGGTACTATAATTTTGTTCCGATATATTTGATGTAACCTATACTTTTTTTGGTAATTTGGACGTGTTAATTTCTGGAACCCCTGGAACCTCTACACTTAAAAAGTTGACGTTTGTTTTTTTTATAACGATTCACATTTTTTAGATTTTTAAATTGTGTATGGTAACAGTCATAGCATGTATTTACAAAATGTTCCGAAATCGACTACCAAAGGATTTAACCCCCATTAATGATCTTCAATTTGAGGCATGACAGAAAATTATAGTACAACATTTAGAAAGGTTATAACATTTTGTTAAAGCAGAACAAAGTAATGTTCAGTTGAAGCCACACAACATAAGTACAATATCGTTATTTAGGGGTTCTTCACCTCAGAGCAAAACATTTTGCATTCCTGAATAGGACTACCGCATCTAATTACCTATAATTTAGTATATGGTGGAATGCTATATAATAATTTTTGAAAAAGTTATAACCATGTTATCACAACCAATCAAAATATCATTTCCCTCCACTTGGTGTCATACATTATATTGTAATGTGGAGGCTTTTCAGCGTTTAATGTAACCATTTAAAGTATAGTCCCAATCAATTACCTACAATTTGGCCTAAGAGAAATGGATTTAAACAGTTTTTGTAAAAGTTATAAACATTTTTCTGTTGTAAGGCCATATAATTTGTACGGCAATATTCAAATAAGTAGTAGGCAAAATTACTGTGATTTAGGCGTTGTATGCCACAAAGAAAATTTCTCAGCGTAAATGAGTAAATACAACGATTAATTACCTACGAATTTGTCATATGAAGCAAAGTTATGTAACAATTTTTTTTCCATTTCCTATACAGTTAATTTTTGTAAAAGTTATAACAATTTTTCTATAGCGTTTTTCGTAGTATATCTGAAAGCTTGCATAGAAAGTATATGCAAATTATTGTCATTTAAAGGTTGTTTGGTACAGAACGGGAAATAGTGACTGACTAATTGAGATAGATAGTCTACATTTTGACGTATGGAATATCGTCGTTCGGTAATTTTGAAAACGTTATAAACAATCTTCATGACTTGAGGCCTTTTTAGATTTCTAAACTTCTACCATTTGCAAGTTTTAAATCCCTAATTTTTTGAGCAGTGTGTAAGAATTCTATCTCTTGGGCTATCAATATTTTCTTCACGTTTTTAACCTGGCAGCGTCCATAGAAAACGATTTGAAATTCTCTTCAATCCTGCCCTATTGTACGGCTCAATACACTGGCCGAAACCCTAAACAAAATTCAGAGCGTATAGTGCTGAGTAAGCTTGACTTCAGAGAGATGCTGCTATATCTTTTTTTCTCGGGCGAGATCACGTTTCGCCTCCGTGGTAGCCGACTTGATATATAATCCATTATCCTTCAATTTAGTTACACATGGCGTTCGAATTTTTCGCCTGTCTCGGTCCTTTAAGAAACCACGAGAAATTTAAATTTTATCCGATTAAACGACGGTGTTTGAACACTTATAGACTGGACGTAATTGAGTTTAACCCGATTTTCAAACACGCGCGAGAATGGCTTTTTTCCTAGAATGTAAGGTTTCATTTGCTTGTGTGCTTTTAGTTATGACAAGACCACAGGGTTGTTGGAGAATACTAAGTGTTGTTGAAATATAAATTTAATGCAGAATTCTAATTTTACCATTCAAGTTTCCTCGCCCCAATTTGATTATTTCATGGGAGTATTGTGTTTCTCCCGCTTGTAGAAATTGCATTTTTGCTGAAGGGCAAATTTAATAATAGGACTACTTTAGTCGTAATACAATCTGCGTTTTCGTCGTAGTTTCCGTAATGTAAATAAAGTCAGAAAACAAAGTGCTTTCTTACCGGAAATACGTATAAAAGTTGTGACCTTAAAAGGAGTCGTTATCTAAGATATAAATTGGAATTGAAGTGTTTTTTAATGGACTATTAGAGAGCATATAGATCTGCAGTACTTTGTCCAAAGTAACCAACTTTTTATCTCTAATAATAATAAAAGTACCCAGACAATACATCGACACTATATATGACTACTGACAATAAAATAAAGAAATTAAAGCAGTTCAACGCTCACATTCTACAAAGTGGATGCAAAATACATGAATGTGCTGAATTTTACAGCACAATTGTTGAACAATTGAACAAGCATGTTCAATTATTTTGTCTTTGTTAGTTATCTACTTAATAGTAATAGTATATCATTTGACGAGCACATAATTAAGGATATAAATCGCGAACATTTATTATGTTTTACAGTTGATACACCTGTGTGTCTCCACCTGTATATATGGTGGTGTTTTGTCTTTGTAATCCTCTGGGATATTTTGTGTTTATTTTGACTGCATAAACAATTTTCGTCATAAAACCCTAAACAACAAAATTAGTTGGCGTAAGGTCTGGACATCTGGCTGGCCATGATATTTAGTTGGTCACCCGTCTGTTGAAAGATCAAAGTCCGTTGGTCTTCTAGTAAAATGTCTTATTATATGAAGTAAATATTATTGTTCTCTAGGAACTTTTGATCCAAAAGAATAAATTCAAAAAATAAATTCAAAAAATAAATTCAAAAGAATATATTTCTTTAAGACTTGTAAGTTTTCCTGTAGCAACGTCAGTAATGAGCGCAAAACCAAGGCTTGGGTAATGGCTTGAGATTTTGAAGGAAACCCATTACATTTTGTATTACTTATTTTCGGAGGCTAGAATAAATGACCTATATCATGCAGGAGGCGAAGAAAGTAGCTCGTTGAAGCGTCTTAGAACTGGGCAACATAACGTTGGGCCATAACTCATAAACTTACCATAATATACGGTAGCCGTGTTGTTTACTGTTGTCATTTTTTAACCGTATATCAGTGGATGGGAGCACATGCGACGACAAAAGATATTAAACCTGTAAGTTACAGCGAAGAGAATCCTCATAGATATTTATTAATATATTCACAAAACACGAACAGCTGGGATACTGGACATTTTTTCTGGTATGAGTATACAAGATTATTATCAAGTGTCTCTCAAGTTATTCTTTATTTACCAATTTGTAATTAATGTATTATGTATTTATAAAAGTCAATATATATTTTATGTCCTACATGAGCATAAAGTGACATTTTACATCAGATACTGGGGCAAAGACTGCTTCTTAACGCCCGCGAGGGCGTTAAGGGTTGCCATGGTTATATGTCAAATATATCAAATATTTGTCATTCAAATTCTAAATTTTAAGTCATTATTGTCAATTATTGGCGATTAAGGTTATAAGTTTGACAATTAATTGGCAAACAATTTAAAGGTATGAAAAAAATGGTTTTATATTGAAAATCAATTTGACCATTTAAAAGGTCATACCTGTAGATTGTTTGCCAATTTTCTCCCTCTGTATTCTTAACACCATTTTATTTGGAAAATGTTATATCATCCTTTGGTTGAATTTGTTTGAATTTATAATTGATATTGAGTGATTTTTACTCTGTTATCATTCCACCGTTTTTGGTCGTTTATATTTTGTTTCTGGTCACGTGACAGCGTCCTGCTGTTACTCTAGCAGACCACTGTGCCCGCTGTGCGTCCATGTTGTTTCGTTCTCGTCTGAATTTTGCTTTAAGTTCAAAGCTTGTGCCTCCATGCTTTCCGTTCTACATTTTCATCTGAATTACCACGTTTTTGTTTGTTCCCCGGGCTGTGGTACAGCGACCATAATTAATTTGATATGATATTTTTTTTACTGTGAGTTTGTTTAATTACAATGTGTGTTTTTATATACAGGGTTAGCCAAAATTACCGGAACAGCCAAATAATTCTCCAACGATAAGAAATTAAAAAAAAATTCAAAAGAACATAGTTTTACCTTAAACAGTCTATCGTTCAAACATATTTTTAATATACAGGCTGTTCATTTTATTATTTCGGAAACTTTTCTTTTTCTAATGAACAGCCTGGCCTGTATATTTTTACATTTTGTAATTTTAGGACTAATTTCAAACATTTTTTATTAAAATAATCTTTTTATAAAATGCACCATTTTTGAGGTTTAAGCAATTAATTAAAATAAGCAAAATTACCGGAACACCAACATAACTCTCCAATCGCAGAAATTTCAAAAAAAAATCAAGCAAACATTGTTTAACTTTAAACAAGCTATCGTTCAAATATATTTTTAATATACTGGCTGTTCATTTTATTATGGAATATTCGTAAACTTTTTTTAAAAATAGAACACCTTGTATATTTTTACGTTTTGTAATTCTAAGACTAATTCAAAACATTTTGCATTGATATAATTTTCTTGTAGAATGCAATATTTTTGAGTTATAAGCAATTAATTAATATTAAAACAAAATAAAAACATATATTTTTAATATATAATTTTTAATATATTTTATTACGGAAGTATGGAAAACTTTTCCTATTTCTCGTCAAACATCCTGTACATCGCATCATCTGCATCATTTTTTAGTAGTATCAGCAATTAATCAAAACACCAAAACTTTTATTTTACCTAACGGATAAATAATAACAAATTTAAGAAAAAATAACAAAACGATTAAATTAAATTTTCACAGCCATCCCTGAGCGGCTTGACAATGCACCAACCTATCAACAAATTCCCGTAAACAGTTTTCTATATGTTCGACAGTAATACTCTAAACTTCATCCACTACCCTCTGCTTCAACGCATCAATATTTGGCGGCCTATTGGTGTAAACCTTGGACTTTAAGTGGCTCCAAATAGCAATATTTGCAAATCCGGCGACCTAGGTGGCCAGTCAATGGATCATCTCCTTCCAATCCACCTCTGCGGAGAAATTGAATTTCAATAATTTCGCACTTGGACACCGTAATGCGGCGGGGCACTATCTTGTTGAAACCAAATGTTATTTAGTTCTCAAACTGTTTCTAGTAGTTCCCAAAACAGTGTTCTGATAAAATTAATTTATTGCAAGCAGTTTTTGGTAACTTTCAGTTTTGCACGATTGGCGATATCGCTTGCAAAATAAATAAATGTCAAGTAAAAATACATAACCACGCAGGCAGAAGTTTCTAAATTTTATAAATCTAAATTGTAGACTTTAATCGTAAATTTTATAAAATTAACGTACCAAACGAGAAAACATAGTTTATCCGTTTGATTAAGATAAATTGGGATGTACATATGTGGGAAAATATTCTTAATTTGATGTTCAGGAGTTTCGATTAATTACTTATAACTAAAAAATTATGAAACATAAACAATTGATTTCTCTAAAAATGTTTAGAATTAGTCTTAGAAATATAAATTTAAAAATATACAGGGTATTCCATTTGAAAAGAAAAGCTTACCAAACTTTCATAATAAAATAAACATCCTGTATATTAAAAATATATTTTAATGATGGCTTGTTTAATGGCAAAAAAACGTTTGCTTGAATGTTATTTGAAATTTTTTACGTTTGGAGAGTTATGTAAAAAATGTTTAGAATTAGTCCTAAAACTACAAAATGGAAAAATGTATAGGATGTTCCATTTGAAAAAAAAGTTTACAAAATTTCTATAATAAAATGAACACCCTGTATATTAAAAATATATTTGAACGATGGATTGTTTAAAATCAAAAAACTTGTTTGATTTTTTTTTTTTTCGAAATTTCTTACTGTTGGAGGATTATTTAGGTGTTCCGGTAATTTTGGCTAAACCTGTATATATAATTTGTAGATTTTTATTCGCTGATGATGAGCTCATAACCCGAAACACGTTCGAAGTAAATTAAATTAAATTTTGCAAAACAAAGTTTTTTATTCTATCTAAAAATATTCTATTAAGTCCGGTTCCGGCGCATCCACCAATTTGGTAAAACTCCTTCCAACCGAGTTTTGCTCTAACCAATTTAATTTCCGCGCCGCTCACAATGGGAAAACATCGCTACGTATGGAAATGCGTGGAAGACGCGCTAGATGGCGTGAATTCTAAATTGGTACGAGCGTTTTCGGGAGAGTGGAGAGTTGTTATGGTCGAACATTACGCTAATAAAGCACTTCATCGTTTTCAGGCGGCCAATTATAAGGCAATTCCGGCTGAAGCTGTTTTGAAATTCATAGGGAGCGGTTTGCGGCCGCAATATTTCCATTTTTTCGCCATAATTGCCGGCGATTATCTCCATCGCGTTCCGTTCTACCGCGGGGGCGCTTTCTTACTTTCTTAGGCGCGCGTTCGGGTTGGGCTTTTAAAATAATTTGCTTCGTCGGATATACTCGCCACGATAACGGCGTAATGGGGTACTTCATTCTATGTATTATGTTCAATTATGTCGCTTTTCGTAGATTAAATTTCAGTGGATGTGTTTATAATTCCTTGCTACTAAACGCTTAAGTTCTCTTTAACACACTACGAAAAGAATTCTTTGCCAGAATGCCCCAGCATACACGATGTAAGTAAAGCACCAAATTCAATCCAATTATTTATTAAAACCAAACTTTCGCTAATAGACCATTAGCATCATCAAGGGTTACCTAAATGCAACAGAGTTAGCCAATTCTACAAAGAGATTATTAAAACTACTTACAAACAAGGACTACATACAAAAGCCCAGTAAGTATGTTCAACATAATTATTAAACCACATAGTGTATTATTTGAACGTAATTTGAAGTGAAATAAGAAAGTACTTACCCTCTAAAGTAAAATCTATCACAGTACAAATTAATTTATAAACAGCAAACGTTTAGGTGTAGTATCGAAAACACTTAGGCTTTCATACGTAAATTTAAAGCATACTTGACATCTTTTCCAATTTGTTTTGCGTTATTACCTTACTTTTTAAGTGTAACTTAGAAGTAACTAAGAGTTGTAACATTGTTTTTGTAATTTTCTTCAGTTAAATATACAGGGTCCTGCAACTAAGCTCCCGTCTTCTGTAGCTCACTTACTCATTAAGCTAAGAGTTTGACATTTTGCAAGCTTACCTTGTACTTCAAGGTACAATTCAAGAAATTATTTTTTATTATACAGGCTGTTCCAAAAATGTGCAACGCCATGGTAATATATTTTTTTAAATTGCATGCTATACATTTTTCTACACATTTGGAAGCCTTTTATGGTTGCCTACATATCACCAAAATTTTATTGAAATCGGTTGAGTGACCGCAGCGGAAAAAAATAAAAACAAAAAAAAAATTATTTTGCATCGTAGGCTTTAAAAATCAATAAAAACCACAAAATGCACCTCGTTAATAAAATTTTGCGACGAGCTTATTAAGTTAGATGTAATAGTCTCGTTAACCAAGTGACATTGTTCCAAATTATACAGGGTGACCAAAATCGAGTGTCAAACTTGTCAAACTTCAAAGCGCGCTATTGTTCTTATTTTAAATTGGAACCCATATTTTTTTTTAAGTGAAACGATGCGGAATTAAAGAATAAATATTTTGTTTCTGAATACAACCCCATCACAATTCCCAATATTTTAAAAGTTATTCGCCAAAAACTCATTTTTCAACGTTTCCAACGGCAATTTTAGGTAATAAATATCGTACGTGGCGTTGAAAAACAATTTATTTCATAAAAAATAATAGACGTATTTTAGATTTGAGTGTACTTAATTAAGTAGTTAATCAAATGCTAAATTTACTGCATAATTTACCTATAGCGGTAAGGACGGAAATGTGGCTATAGGTAAATTTTGCAGTAAATTTAGCAATTGAATAACTACTTAATTAAGTACAGTAAAATCTAAAATACCTCTGTGCCGTTATATTTTATGTAATAAATTGTTTTTCAACGCCACGTACGATATTTATTACCTAAAATTGCCGTTGGAAACGTTGAAAAATGAGTTTTTGGCGAATAACTTTTAAAATATTGGGAATTGTGATGGGGTTGTATTCAAAAACAATATTTATTCTTTAATTCCGCATCGTTTCACCTAAAAAAATTATGGGTTCCAATTTAAAATAAGAACAATAGCGCGCTTTGAAGTTTGATAAGTTTGACACTCGATTTTGGTCACCCTGTATAATTTGGATCAATGTCACTTGGTTAACGAGACTATTACATCTAACTTAATAAGCACGTCGCAAAATTTTATTAACGAGGAGCATTTTGTGGTTTTTATTGATTTTTAAAGCCTACGATGCAAAATCAATTTTTTTTTGTTTTTATTTTTTTCCGCTGCGGTCACTCAACCGATTTCAATAAAATTTTGGTGATATGTAGGCAACCATAAAAGGCTTCCAAATGTGTAGAAAAATGTATAGCATGCAATTTAAAAAAATATATTACTATGGCGTTGCATATTTTTGGAACACCCTGTATAATAAGAAATAATTTCTTGAATTGTACCTTGAAGTACAGGGTAAGCCTGCAAAATGACAAACTGTTAGCTTAATGAGTAAGTGAGCTACAGAAGACGGGAGCTTAGTTGCAGGACCCTGTATACCTTTAAAACATACCAAGTTGGATTTGCGTAAAACTATTATTTCAAAAGTTACAGGTTTCGAAAAATGTGTTCCAATATTTTTTTGAGCTGTGTATTTCCACATGGCCGAATCTCCTATTAAAGACCACACAGTCTGCGAAACGTGAATAATATATATTGGACTATTGGAGCGGACTATCTTTATCCAACAAATCTTTTGGTTCGTTTTTTGTCTTATTTTTAGACGTGCACCTAGCGCAAGAGCAAATTTTAGATGACGACTCGCAAGCGGCTCAAAGGGCTTCAATTTGGTCCGGTAAATATTTGTTTCAGTTGTTTTCAGTAAACACTAGCGCCCAGGGCCATTTAGGGAAACTTTCAGTGGGAGGTACTCACTGCGCCGTTTTGTTCAGGAATCGTTTTTCCACTCCCGAAGGTATCTATCTCTTTTATCTTGAAAGACGTACACTGAAATTGAATTTGTTCAATTATAATAATACTTTAGTTCACAAGGACCTACAGCTTTACTTCCACAGTTTTAAATGCCTAAAAAAAGTTAAATCAGTTTTATTTATTCGCCTATAAATTTCCTTCAAAATCATAGGAATGAAGTTCGTTCTGAATCCGAAAGTTTTTAGATTTAAAGTTGCCATATTGAATCTAAATTTGACCACCCTGTGTATTACCAGAATATTTCTAGTTATTAAAATATTCATATAATTTATATCTAGCTAACTTGGCGCTACAATAGTCAAATGACCTCTGAATGCATTACAAATTTATGATACATATTATCGCTAATTTTAGTTTTGAGTTGGTCGCAAACTGTCGACCCTGAAATTACCCGTTTTGGGTGAATAGGTCAATTTGCGCAATTAAATACTGCAAAATTCACGTAAATTAAATTGCTAACCCAACGCGCTGAATCAACACAGTAATTAAATTTAAAATATATACGTATTCACAATGTGTGGGCTCTACTAAAGCAAAATTATGCTGACCCAAAACTTCAGTTAACAATGGTCATACTCATAACAAAGTTAAACAATATAAAATTACATTCTCGGTTTTTAGACTCTTCTGTTTACGTTTATTACATAATTCAACGTTATTCATTATATTCGCTTATTCGTTTTCTGCTTACTTTATAATATCAGCGTGGATTTTGTTGACGTTTACAGTTTCGAAGTTTACCGTTTTTTCTTGCTCCTTCTCCTGTACAACGAGGGTGAACGTAATCATGCAAATAACGGGAAATATCAAAGGCAAAGGCTCGAGGAAAACGGTGAACGTCTCGAATGCAAATTGATGAAAATATTGCCAAAGTCGTGCCTTGCTTTGCTTATCCCCGTAATCAGAAAATTCAGAGCGAAATGTTGTATGGTATTATGTGCTGGTGCCGACATAAAAACAGAAGAATCTGGAAATTAGAATGTTGATGAAATTGAATCATACAGTAATTTTATAATATTTTCAAATTACGTCTTTCCGTCGATCGTTTATTTATGAGTCAGTTTAGTGAATAGGAAATCGTGTATTAAGGAGCTCGACTAATGCACGATTTCTATTAATGCATCATTTATTATAGCCAATCGAACATACGCAAAATAAAACCATCCAATCAAAACACTCCGTTATCGAGGCACACTGTCAGTCCTGAACTGTCTGTGTCAAATTACATAAATGGTCATATAACCTCAAATGACACCGACGCGACGAATAAAATCTATATATATATATATATATATATATATATATATATATAAGGAGAAAGGTAATTTGTCGGGCAATTCCGTCACACGAAGAAGCAACCGTAGACACGTGTTTCGGACTATTAGTCCTCATCAGTACGGTATAGCCAAGGAGTAAGATGGACACTCAATGGAAAAAACACTCACAACACGTGTCTACGGTTGCTTCTTCGTGTGACGGAATTGCCCGACAAATTACCTTTCTCCTTTAATATCTTACCGTCGATAAACCTGTTTTCCATCTATACATCCATGGGCTATGGTGGGCCTGGGGTGTCCGTCACCTCCGGCGCGACGTTACATCTTGTCTTCGAATCCTGAAGATGTTGTGACTGAAGCACCAATTGGCGACATTGGGCACCCCCCTTATGGTCTCCATTTGAGTGTTTTTTCCATTGAGTGTCCATCTTACTCCTTGGCTATACCGTACTGATGAGGACTAATAGTCCGAAACACGTGTCTACGGTTGCTTCTTCGTGTGACGGAATTGCCCGACAAATTACCTTTCTCCTTTAATATCTTACCGTCGATAAACCTGTTTTCCATCTATATATATATATATATATATATATATATATATATATATATATATATATATATATATATATATATATATATATATATATATATATATATATATATATATATATATATATATATATATATATATACCTTCTCACGTTAAACTTGGCTCTAATCAAAATCATATTGGCACTAATCAAAATCATATTGGCACTAATCGATATCAAAATGACAATTGACAAAATCAAAATGACAACTAACAAATTCAAGTTGACAATTAACAAATACAAATTGTCATTAAATGATTTTAAATTAGCAGTATCATACGATTAAATAGAACTAAGTAAATAATGTTATTTATACTATATTTTAAAACAATAACAGACATTTTAGATAAACAATATTTGCTAAATTAATTAATTAGAAAATAATATTCTCCATATTTAATGCTGCTGGTATATATCTTTGATATAACTATATAAAAATACTAAAAAAATCTAAAATCTTTTCTTTCAATTGCTGGAGAGTTATCTTTGGCTTTCTTTCAATTTCATTAAAAAACAAAACGACGATGTTCGCCTGTAATTTTAACTCTGCGTTTACCTCCATGGTGTTTCTTTGGAACGTCTTGACTTTTGCAGTGCAAAAGTTGACAATTAAATTATTTAATGTCAACTTGAATTTATTATTAGTCAACTTGGTTTTGATTAGCGCCAAATGCTTTTGATTCGTGTCACGGAGTAGAGCACTCGCTAATCGCTCGTGCGTTAAACAGTCTCGGCCATTAATCGCTCTTTATAATACACTTGTTGGTTAAATAACTATTTCTTGAAGTTTGAAAGCAAACATGCCGATACATATTAAGGTGATCGCAAACCAATATGGTTACCTCGCTTTCTGAGTTTCTACCTCATCGCCCAAATTAACAAAGCATCAACTGCGTTTCTCGAGTACCCTCCTATTATATAGAAGCATAACATACAAAATTCGTCATCCATTCTACTTAGTAGAGGGCGCTGTCACACGCTCTACGTGGAGGCGCCGTTCTAGGTTGACTGCAGCAGCGAGCTCGGCGCTGGAAGTCGGTAATGGTGGTCCCTGTTGTGCGTACTGAGGGTCCCATATTTCAATACACGTAATTTCAGAGGCGTACAAGGGTTGATGTTTAGGTAGGCCCGTGTCAGCGGTGACGCGTGTGCGCCTCCCTTCATAAATTAACCGTAGCCGGCACCCGTTCATAACTAAGGGACCCATCAGTACTACCAACACGCGGGAAAGCTTTGCCTCCGAGCGATCTCTCAGTTGTCGTTCACGATTTTGCGAAATTCCAAATCGTGAGGTTGAGTTTAGGAATTTAGTGTGAAGGTTTGAACCTGAATTATTTCAGAGACTGTCCTAAATTCCTATATATTTGTGTTTAGTTGGCTAACGGTGGATTACACCACCAAAGATAGATAAGATATCTGGAGTTAAATAATATTAAAGTTAAATATATGCTATCTGTGGATAAAATCTCAAGATAAACTATTGTCTCTTTTATATTGGCTGATAAAGTATTATGCATTATTACTTATTACTATTGTGTATATATTTACATACCGTGTGTTCAGTTCAAAAGTATCCACCCTTAATAACTCTTGACCTGATGCGATTATTGCTTTGAGTGAAAACACGTCGATTTTTTTATAAATATTCACATTTGTTAGATTATTAAATTGTGTATGGTAACAATCATAGCATGTACTTATAAAATGTTCCGAAATCGACTACCAAAGGATTTAACCCCCATTAATTTTAATTTGACGCATGACATGAAATTATAGAACAACATTTAGAAAAGTTATATCATTTTGCTAAAGCAGAACAAAGTATTGTTCAGTTGAAGCCACACAACATAACTACAATATCGTTATTTAGGGGTTCTTCATCTCAGAGCAAAACATTTTGCATTCATGAATAGGACTACCGCATCTAATTACCTATAATTTAGTATATGGTGGAAAGTTATATAATAATTTTTGAAAAAGGTATTAACTTATTGTTATCGCAGCCAACCAAAATATCAACTCCCTCCACTTGGTGGCATACATAATATCGTAATGTGGAGGCTTTTCAGCTTTTAATGTAATCATTTGAAGTATAATATCAATCAATTACCTACAATTTGGCCTAAGAGAAATGGATTTAAACATTTTTTGTAAAAGTTATAAATATTTTTCTGTTGTAAAGATATGTAATTTGTACCGCAATACTCAAACAAGTAGTAGACAAAATTACTGTGATTTAGGGGTTGTATGCCACAAAGAAAATTTCTCAGTGTAAATGAGTAAATACAACGATTAATTACCTACGAATTTGTCATATAAAGCAAATATATGTAAAAAAATTTATCCATTTCTAATACATTTAATTTTTGTTAAAGTTATAACAATTTTTTGTAGCGTCTTTC
The DNA here is from genome assembly GCA_964023965.1 of Melinopterus prodromus. NCBI lineage: Eukaryota > Metazoa > Arthropoda > Insecta > Coleoptera > Scarabaeidae > Melinopterus > Melinopterus prodromus. The sequence continues at coordinate 69,807,008 of OZ030392.1, forward strand.
GTAGTATATCTGATAGCTGCCATAGAAAGTATATGCAAATTATTGTGATTTAAAGGTTGTTTGCTACAGAACGGGAAATAGTGACTAACTAATTGAGATAGGTAGTCTACATTTTGACGTATGGAATATCGTCGTTCAGTAATTTTTAAAACGTTATAAACAATTTTCAGCAATCAACTTTGTGTTTCTTTGACTGTCGATACTTAATATTGTTACAATACTAATCGGTTAGTCGCTCTGTTGCCTGTATTTGCTTTATGAATCAATAGTCAGGTATCAGAAGAAAATATTAATTTAAAGAAAGTGGACATACCTAGTAGCACCTCACAAGAGTCCTGGTTGGAAAAGGTCTCCAAATTTGTTTGATTGCGATATATTTGACCTAAGTTTGACAGCAACTTCTAAATATTGTTTTATAATGTTGTTCAAAATGCAGATTATAGAACTTTATGTAAAATGATGCTTCTAAAAAGAAAAGAAATGGAAAAGCTTAGAATATCTCTGCCTTGGTTGTCGGCTTTTTAAGTTAGCTGTCATACGTTTGCTTCTAACAAAAAAGCATAATCCAAGAGATGGTATTAGATGGTCTTAATAACTCCTAATAAATCTTAAAACTAAATCTTAATACTTTTCTTTCACAATGGGATGAAAGAATTTATTTATTTTGTAAAACCCAATCATACCTTCACATGTGACTTAACACCACAACTATTGGCTTCAGTAAAGAATTCTATCCGCTAAAATTTTACCACTAAATATCTTTTTATTATTTTGAATGTACCGGAAATAAGATCCCAGGGCCTATTAGCTGGAACTAATCGATCCGCTCCTGATAGATTGCCGATATAATTTCTCAGGTAAACAATGTTGTCCGAAAATTGATAGCACGTAATAGGTAGCGAACATCGTTTCCGATATTGAGCACCACGCCAGCAAAACCAGCCAGGTATTTGATATTAAATTACTAAAATCCATTAGATTTAACCGAGGCGCCGAGGGCGGCCAACCCCCTCCCTCCAATCCCCGTCTCATTCCCCCGCAAGGCCGCGAATTAAAACTTTACCATGCTCAGGTGGAATTCCGGGCGGTCCAAAGCAAAGGGAGGTGTTGTTGAAGTTCATGAAGCGATCCAGGGTAAGGGAGAACGGGGGAAGATTCCTTACCAAGAGGGGGAAAGGGAGGGGGGAGCCCTGTGGCCCCCATAGTCTCACCGGTAAACCGAAATTTATAGGTTTAATAATTGGTATGCCATAATGAGCGCGTGTCAACTCAATCTTCCGTCTTAACAAGTTTTAATTAAACCTCGGGTTAAGTAAGTGCCATAGTGTTAGGACTAGGGCATACTGGACTATATAAGTTTAGTATGCCGATATGTATATGGTATACGGTTACTGTAATAACTAACAGCTAACAGAGAAACCCGAGGCTTCCTCCAAAAAGTTAATTAGACATACTTAATTTTAAAATGTTAAAAAGGTTCTTTTCGCTTTTAATAAGCTTAAGATGGTTAACATATTGAAACTAATCTGAAAGATTAACCACCCATTTAAATCTGAATTCTTAAAACTAGGTACTTGTCTCTAATAGGCTATCCATTGATGTCCTTTTCTTTGCTCTGCCCTAAACAAGAAGCTTGTTGAAGCTCGTTGAGCTTGGTCTTCCATTTTTTGGTCCATTTATATATTTTATAAGAAACCAACTGCAAATGATTTAAATAATTATTATCAAATAATAAATTCATGGATCATGAGTCCTTGCGTGTATTATTTTTTATTATATTTTGCAAGACGCGTTAGTAATGTAGCGAAAACAAACATCCTACACACTACGTACCAAGATATTATTTTCTTGGCGAAAGTAAAACGTATTAAGAATTCTATAGCCCGAAAACTATTTCTTGCAAGCATAAGAATGTATTTTTTGCCGGTGCATTCATGCGGCAATAATATGTTTACCTCAAATAGTCTGCCCAATATCGGCGTAGAAGGTATTTTTTTACGGCCACAGAACTACAAGTTTTTGTCGAGCCAGCCGATGCGTTCGAGACCTTGCAACGTGTTTGCAAGTCCAGATGTGCGATATTACGAACCGGCATTAAAGGTTCATATTTACGGCACTTTCGGTACAAATATTTGACAGTGCATATCTCGCAGTGCAATTTGCCTTAGATTAATAGGATAATAATACTCGAAAACAAAAGACGATAACTAATTTTTTAGTTTTCACCATTGAGTTTCTTTCAAAAGAAGACGATCTTACACATTTTTCGATATCTCTTATAGTTACCGAGATCTCCTATAGTAACATCGAATTTGGCCCACCTGTACATACTTAATTAATTACATACTTACAAAATAGCAGCTCAATTGATTAATTACTTTTCTAACAAACCAACTGCAAATCATTGAAATAATACTGGGTGCAGGGCCGGCCGTAGCGTTTTTGCCGCCGTAGGCAAATCTCAATAGTGCCGCCCCCCCTAACTCCAAAATGATTTATACAAAAAAAACAGATTTATACAAAAATAATGATCCAGAAAAATACAGTCAACACTCAGACAATATTTACGAAATTTATTTGTAATAAAAACACAACCTTAGGAGATTATACTAGTACAAACAATACTTTTAAAACAACAATGAATAAAGAATACTAGTACAATATACAAAGTTTAACCCTAAATTAAAATTAGCTCTTTCAAACCTTTTTTCTGCAAAATCGCGAGTAACTTCTTTCAGATCTAATGTATTACTCAATTCATATTCAGTGGCCTTCATTGCTAACCCATTAAGACAATTTTAAGTAGATATGGGTCTTAAGTACTTTTTTTTGTTAATATTAGTTTAGCAAACTGTCTATCGCCCGCTCAGGTAGCAACAGTTATAGGTACGGTTAAGAAAACTGCCAAGCAATGTTTAAATTTGGCCCAATGTTAAGGGAGCTAATGAATTTTTAAAAACCTCATCTGGACCTTCTGGAAACAAGGTCTATGGACGCAAAACCATTTAACGTCATAATTAATTCGCCCGACTATGAAAATAGTACCAATAATACCATCAAAATGTTTACTGAATGAAGACATTATTATTGAAATTTATTATAAATTATCAGTGATTATTAGTGAAATTTGTCATGAACTACTTGCATTAAAAATCTCCGAAAGTATTATGCTTAGCAGAACAAAATGTACACCATATTAAAGATGAAAAGAATTATTTAAAAATATTGAAAGATGTAGATTTAAGAGAAGGTTAAAAAACGGGTTTTCAGAACCGAAATATTATGTCAATATCTACACTGTTCATCTGTCATCTGTCATCTGCAAACTTCTGTCGTTTTTGACAGAATAGAGATTGACATAATATCTCCGTTCTTTACATTTTCCCAAATCTAAATCTTTCAATATTTTAAGTAATTCTTTGTTTATCATGTACCCAAATCTTCATCAAAATTTTATCTTTAATATGATGTATAATTTGTTCTGCTAAGAGTAATATTTTCGGAGATATTGATGCAAGCATTTCATGGGGAATGTTTTAATCACTGATAGTTTTTAATTAATTTCAATAATAATATCATCAAAGACTCAGTACATTTTAATATTATTTTTTATAGGCGGGCAAATTATGTGTCTACCCAAATAAAAATTAACTAGCTTACCATTTCGGCAGCAAATGCTAAACCGTTAAGATGGAGGAATCGCCAACTTTTAAAGCGGTTTCTATATCTTTGGAATGTGCCAGTAAATCATTTTTACTTATAACATTTTCTTTGAATTTGTGGATATCGCATCAAAGCTCAAAACCATCGTTAGAACTTTTTCATATTTCTCTTTTGATTTTTGTATAGGATCACTACACTACAGTACACTTTCATATTATTTTTCTTAAGTAATTGATTAAGAACTTCTCCTGTGATAAGATCATATCCAGGTGCCCTCTTTGGATTCAGGTTTGCCTGGATTTCTCTGGCAACTTCCTTTGGAGTAACTAGCTGTCTTCTTCATAGGTTATATCTTTATTCGTGATTGGCTCTGATGTTAAAAAGGTGTACACAAAGATGTTGTTTAATAATAACAAAATTCTACTCGTTTGTCTGTTTTGCGTTGTGTGTTCTTTAGTCTTTAACATGCACACCAAATGGAGAAGTAAATCTATTCATGCGCAATCAAAACTGACACTTGGTTTATTGTTGATCTTAGGTAAAGTAACAAATTTTATATTATTTTGATGTATTTTATATGTAGGTTAATTAATTATCTTTTATGTATTCCCCCCCCCCCCGTATTTTCGAGTCAACTAATTTTAGGAATATATTTTTTTTTTCAAGGAAGTCAGCTTTTTTATACTTATTATGTCATTTGATCGTTGTCGGTACACAAATAGTAAACACAATTTGTAGAGTAAACTTTGAAGTAGTTTTAACTTAGACCTTTTACTGCTTACTCCAATAAGCGTAGTTTGTAGACATGATAGGAAACTTTTTAGTCTGGATTCAACTTCAGTGCAAACAAGTCGAGTATAAAACGAAAGACGATGTACGATAAAAAATTTATTCGGTAATTTTTTTATAAAGGCAAGACGTAGATGTGATTATTCCAAAGATATGAGTGTATGTGTGATACCAAACATAAATCAGAAAGGTCAAAGCGATATGAACGCACATACAAGATAACTTATCGATAATACTTCTTATTGCCATGTTTCATATTTGTCATATTACAAAAATACGAAATACAAAACACAACAATACAGTACATTATTGGATGAGCACATAATTTAAGTCTTAGGTTTTACTTGTAACATTTGCTATAAACTATTCATTGATTTACGAGGAAGCCACTTCAGTGTAGATATCATGACATTAATCGGACATAGGTCCACCTATAGTTAGTTCTATTTTTGATACGAATGGAATATCTGTATGCGAAGGCAATGCTGCAGTTATTCGATTTGTTTTTGAACTTGTTTCACCCAGTAATATATCGTTTTCACTATTGTCATTTTTCGATCCTGATTCGTCATGTTCATTATTAATATTGCCTAAATTAATTTCTGTATTAGAACTATTATTATTTGTACTCAATGCTAGCTTAGTCCTCCAAAATATCATAGCGTCTCTATCTGTGATAACAGTAAACCAAACGACAACGAAACCTTGCAGCGCTGCTAAAATATAAAATCCGTACACAAATATAATTTGAAGCCATCTAATTGTCAATATTTCAGCCAAAATTCCAAAAACCCATGCTAATATTAAAACAAACCATAATATAAAAGCATATTTTACTTTGCTATTCTTTTCTTTTACGTTCACGGTTGAGTTCTTTGATATATTGGCCCAGATCAGACCGAAAACTGCCATGGTAACCAGTTGTATTAGACTTATTGGCATTACGAGGAAGTAAATTAAAACGTCATGTTTGGGATAGCAAACATTTAAATTGCCAATGCTGTATTTATCTGGGAAAATGTTTGCGGCAACAGCAATCAAAATAAATGGAACTGTAAAAGTTATAGCGATATAGATCAAGTTGTGTTGCGGAATATTTTTGCTTTCTATCGTATAACTGAAGGTTGAGTGTTGCTGCTGCACTATTACAAGCATAATCCAGAATTTAATGAGAACTAAGCAATGTATGATTGCTCCAAATGCAACGCAAGCATTATCAGTTCTATAGAAGATTTCGGCCATTAACAACATTATCACTTCACAAAATACAACCAACGAGAGTAGTAACGAACTGTATCTACCTTTGTACCAGTTTTTACATGCAAATGCTGTGTAAAGTGTGATAAACATTCCAAATGCAGAAAATACACATCCCATAGTTGAGATAAATATATATTGAAGATTTTGCTTATATATTGGTGTACTTCTTTCTTCGATAAACGTATCGGGTATTTCCAACAAGGCAAATGATGACAAGCGATAGGTTTTACATTCGACAATATCAGTATCTTTAATTTTGATAGTTTCGATGCCAGTGGTTGACCAATGACCGGGAGTATTTTTCCCAAAATTCCAATAAGCACAAACTACTTGATCGTAGTTAGAATTCGGTCGAATAAAAATACTTATTGGCTGATGGAAAAATGTAGTAGTGTTAGGAATAATTAAATTTGCTATGTCGCTGGATATTATCCCTACTGGAAATAGTTTTCTATTTTTGAAGACTGTCATTGCTATAGTAAAGTTTTCTTTTTCGTGACTATTAAGAAATAGATTCTGCAATATTTCTATAGGAAATTGAGCTGCCACAGTTTCTAACCTTAACACCTGGTCAAATGTGTCAGTTAAATATGAGTATGGTCTGTAAATTTTTAAAGCAAAATTTGTATAGGAAATATTGGCTGGTAATTTCGAGATTTTCTCAATAAATTGCTCCAATGAATACAATATGTTTTCCCTTGAATGGACAGTTTTTGAAAAAATAGATTTGTCGATGGTAAGCACACTATCGACAGCATCGAAGTAGGCATCTTTTAACGATTCAGTGTCACTTTGATGTACAGCGTTTGACAAAATAGTTGATATTAAATTTAAATCAATTGCTGTTATATTGGGAATATTTCTGATAACAGATGTTATCATAGTCATAGTAGCTGGAGGCAAAAAATCATTTTTAACCTTATGTAAGAAAACTGACGTCTCTGATAGTTTGGTGTGCGCAGAGCACTTTTCAAAAGAAGGTGACCATTTAGCAGGTGTTCGAAAATCGCCTTGGCACTTTCTAGTGATGATATAGCCTTCATCGTTGAGGCATGGGTTTTTACATGGGATAGTTGTTGTGCCTACACTAGTTTTACACCATAAAACGCCATTGATTGTGTCAAAATCTTCCATGCAATACTGTTTGCTCACGACGATAGGTACTTCCAACAGGACAACTGATGACAAATGTAACGTTTTACATTCAACAATATTGCTATCAATACTTCTTATCGTTTCAATACCAATAGTTGACCAATTACCAATAGTATTTTTGGAATAATTCCAATATGCACAAACAACGTTGTCGTTCATAGATTTTCTTTTGATAAAAAATCTTATTGGATGTGTAAAGGATATGTTAGTGTAAGATGTTATTAAATGTGCTACGTCACTGGCTATTGACCCTTCTGGAAATAGTTTTGTTTTTTTGAATACGGTCATGGCTATAGAGAAACTGTCTTTGTCGCGACTATGAAGGTATAATTTTAGTAACATATCCATCGAAAATGTAACTGACACACCTTCTACTGTTAATACCTGGTCAAATGTATCAGTTAAATTTGAGTATGGTCTGTATATTTTCAAATCAAAATTTTGATAAGAAAAATTGGCTGGAAACAGAGGCATTTTCTCAACAAATTGGCCCAAAGAAAATAATATGTTTTCTCTTGAATTGAAGGCTTTTGAAAATACAGATTTTCCGATATTAAGCACATTATCGATAGCATCAAAGTAAGCATCTTTGAGGATATATGTGTCAGTTTGGTTTGCTGCATTTGACAAAATAGTTGAAATAGAATCTAAATCAAGAGCTGTTATACTGGGAGTATCTCTAATAACTGATGATATAATATTTAAAGCAGCTGGTCCCATAAAGTCATGTTTAACCTTCGCTAAAAACGTTGTAATATCTGGTAAAGTCGTATTTGCGGAGCACCTTGCAGATGAATCAGACCATCTAGGACCTGTTGACAGTTCGTTCACGCATTTTCTTGTAATGATGCAACCATCATCATCTAAACAAGGGTATTCACATGGGATAGTTGTTGTTCCTATACTAGTTGAACACCATCGCACACCATTTATGATATCTAAATCTCCCATACAATATTTATTATCGACTAAGCCTTTTTCAGAACCATTGTCATCGTATCCAATTTCCAACAAGACGAACGAAGTTAAATGATACGTTTTGCATTCTACAATATTGCTGTTACTCGTTCTTATTGTTTCAATGCCATTGGTAGACCAATTACCAGGAGTATTTTTCCCATATTTCCAATATGCACAAGCAACTCTGTCATATGTAGAATTCAGTTCAAAAAATATGCTTATTGGCTGAGTGAAAGATTTATTGGTGTTGGGTATTATTAAATCTATTATGTCGCTAGCTATTGTTCCTTCTGAGAAGAGCTTTCTATTTTTGAAGACGGTCATTGCTACTGTGAAATTTTCCTTCTCGTTGCTGTTAACCAACAATTGCTGCAGCATTTCCCTTGAAAATATTGCTGCTACACGTTCTACTACTACAGCCTGGTCAAATGAATCAGTTAAATTTGAATATGGTCTGTAAATGGTTAAAGATAAATTTGGATTGGTAAGATTTGCTGGAACTTTGGAAATTTTCTCTATAAATTGGTCCATGGCATACAATATGGTTTCTCTTGAATAGAGAAATTTTGAAAAAACAGATTCGTCGATATTAAGCACATTATCGACAGTTTCAAAGTATGCATCTTTGAGTATTTCTGTGTCAGCTTGGTTTACTGCGTTTGACAAAATAGTTGTTATCGCATGTAAATCAAGTGCTGTTATATTAGGAATGTCTCTAATAACCGAAGATATATTAAACAAAGTTTGAGGTATCACAGGGGCAGTTGTGTTAATCGGCAAGTAGTTGGTATTTTCTGTAAACATGGTATTTGAAGAGCATCTTGCAGATGTATATGACCAGATAGCACCTTCTGGATAATCAACTTCGCATTTTCTTGTGATGATATTGCCTTCATCGTCTACGCAAGGGTTTTGACATGGAGTAGTTTTTAATCCAACTCTAGTTTCGCACCATACCACACCATTACTTTCAAAATCTTTACTGCAGTACTGATTAGTCTCAATGATTTCTTCGGAACTACTGTCATCCAACAAGGCTATTGATGCTAAATGATAAGTTTTGCATTCTACGATATTGCTGTTATTACTTCGTATAGTTTCAATGCGAATCGTTGACCAATTACCAGGAGTATTTTTCCCATGATTCCAATAGGCACAAACAACTTGTTTGTATTTGGATTTATTTTCAATAAGAATACTTACTGGCTCAGTGAATGATTGATTAGCGTCAGGTATTATTAAATTTACTACGTCGCTACATATTATCCCTTCTGGGAAGAGCTTTCTATTTTTGAAGACGGTCAGTGCTACAGTGAAATTTTCCGCGTCTTTACTATTATGCAATAATTGTCGCAACATTTCCACAGAAAGTATTGCTGCTACAGTTTCTATTGTTAATACCTGGTCAAATGAATTTGATAAATTTGAGTATGGTCTATAAATTCTCAAAGCTAAATTCGGATTTCTAAGATAGACTGGAGCTTTATAAATTTTCTCAATAAAATGCTCCACGATATGTGACAAGTTTTCTCTAGAATTATAGGCTTTTGAGAAAACAGATTCGTCGATGTTAAGCATGTTATCGATAACATCAAAGTATGGATATTTAAGAGTTTCTATGTCAGGTTGGTTTACAGCGTTCGACAAAATAGTTGACATGTAATATAAATCAAGAGCTGTTACATCGGTATTATTTGTAATTAGCGCTGATATTGTAATCAGCATCTCAGGTGTGACAAAAGAATTTCTATTATTCATTAAATAGGCGGTTGTTTCTGATAACGTGATGTTTGAAGAGCAACTTGCGAATGAATCTGACCACGTTGCGTCATAATAGGCCATACATTTTCTGGTGATGATATTTCCTGCATCGTCTAAACAAGGATTTTCACATGGGATAGTTGTTGTTCCTACAGTAGTTGTACACCATAGCACATCATTGCCTTCGTCAAAATGTTCAAGACAATACTGATTACTTGCTAAATTAAAAAATTCATCTTCAGAAATAATGCTGATGGGTTTTCCCAACAAACACAGCGATGTCAAACGATACGTTTGGCATTCAACAACATTGCTGCTACTATTTTTTATCGTTTCAATGCCAAGGGTTGACCAATTACCAAAAGTATTTACACCAGAAAACCAAAATGCACAAACCACTTCCTCATACGTATCTTGTAGTTCAATAAAGACACTTATTGGCTCAGTCAAATAATTATAAAAGTTCTCTATTTGTATATCTATTATGTCGCTAAGTACTATCTCTTCCGGAAATATGTTTCTATTTTTGAAGATAGATATTGCTATAGTGAAACTTCTACTCTTCGTACTAAATTGTTCAAGCAATCCCACAGGAAATTTTACTGAAACACTTTCCACTGTTAACATCTGGTCAAATGTCGTAGTCAAACTTGAGTATGGTCCGAACATCCGCAATGCAACATTAGGATAAGTAAAATTTGCTGGGTATTTGGAAATTGTCTCAACAAATGTGTGTACGGAATTCAATATGTTTTGCCTTAAATGGATAGCTATCGAAAATGCAGATGCGTCAATATTAAGCACATTATTGATAAGATCAAAGAATGCACCTTTCAGTGTTCCCGTATCAGTTTGCTTTCCTGCATTTGACAATACAGTTGCTATGGAATCTAAATCAAGTGCGGTAATGTTGGGTGCATCCGTAATAATAGATGATATGTTCAGCAAAGTCGCTGATGTCACAATAAAATTCTTTTTCTTTTCTGTTAAAAAAAGTGTCGTTTCTGGTAAGTTGGTATTTTTTGAACAACTTGAAGATGCCGGTAACCATTCAGGACGATTATACTTTTGAACATTGAGTTCACATCTTCTTGTAACAATATTACCTTCATCGTCTAGGCATGGGTTTTTACATGGGATAGTTTCTGTGCCTGCACTAGTTGGACACCATATTACATTATTGAATGTGTCATTGTGTGTAGGGCAATGCTCTGTAAGCCAGTCGAAGTTTTTAAATGCTCCTTCAAGACCATCGGCGAGAAATTGCGCCCCAGCAATATGTTTCAGTTTATTCATAGCATGAATAACGTTTTTGTATTCATGTTTGTTTATTGATAAATAATGTACACGATCTATAAGTTGATAACTCATACTTGTACTTGAAAACGATTTAATATCGAAACGGATGGGCGTCTGCATAGTCACAAAAGTGTATGTTACGTCGTTTTGCAGCTCAAACACATTTATTTTGTTGCTTACAACAAGGTTATTTTTGCCGGGTTTGAAAAATAAGCAAAAATATGTATCATTAAGATTTTGTGATGACAAGGTTTTAGGCAGTAAGGTATACCGCTGAGATACGATATATTCAGTATTTATGAGAAAAGTTTGTTCAAACTGTATAGACTCCATTTGATCAAATTTTGTTTCGTTTTGCATCGCTGTTGTTGTGGCCCAACAGTGAAGGTTATCCTTAATATGATGCAATATTTGTTTTCCATAGACATCTAAATACAGAATTCCACTTATTATACTTAATTCTAGCTTGACTTCGTTATTCTCAGTACCAGTTGCCAAGAACTGTGACATTGGATATGCGCACATATCTGTATAACTGCAAACTGTACCAGTTTTAGTATTGCATTTGGTTATGTTGTACTCCAAATTCAATGTTTCTAACAATGGACATGAGGGCTGCGATGTGTCCGGAAGGATGCAGTGCGTACCATTTTGTAGAAATCCTGGAGGACATATGAAAGCAAGATAGTACTGCAATCTCCTAATATACCAACGGCCTTCTCCTTCTTCTGTGTTCGCTCGCATTTGTAAGTTCACATCTAGATTACAGATCTGCAAATATGTATATAAAGTAAATATAACGCCTACAATTTGTGTGTATAATATTCGTATATGAAATGCGGCATTTTTTACTGTATCATACTCAGTATGATTGTTCCGATTGTTCCCAAACTTGCACACAGTATGCCTTTTTACGAATGAATTATTTGTGGATACTTAATTTTGATATCTCAACCACTTCCGGAGATATAACCCAAAATATGGTTCCAGAAGTTCAAATTAAACGATATAACAAAATGGGCCAATACGGATTGCAAAATCAGCCCAATACGGATTGTCTGTTTACCAATAGATACCTATAATTGTGCCTGTTTAATGATCCATTTAAACAGAATGTAGGCTCATCAATCCGAAGTTTCTAAATTTAATAAAATTAATGTACCAAAGTAGAAAAATTGTTTATCCATTTGATTAAGATAAATTTGTATGTACTTATGTGGGAAAATATTCAGGTGTTTAGGTTCAAGTTCAGGAGTTTTGATTAATTTCTTTTAACTAAAAAATTATGATTCCAATAAAAAATATTTAGAATTAGTCTTAGAATTATAAAATGTAAAAATATACAGGGTATTCCATTTGAAAAAGAAAAGTGTGCCAAATTTCTCTAATAAAATGAACATCCTGTAAATTAAAAATATATTTTAATGATAGCTTGTTTAATGTCAAAAAACGTTTGTTTGAATGTTTTTTTTTGAGATTTTTTACGGTTGGGAGAGTTATGTAGGTGTTCTGGTAATTTTGACTGATTTTAATTAATTGCTTAAAACTAAAAATTGATGCATTTTATAAAAAGATTATTTTAATAAAAAATGTTTAGAATTAGCCCTAAAATTACAAAATGTAAAAATATACAGCTATGAAACAAAAAAGTTTACAAAATTTCTATAATAAAATTTAAAATGTATATTAATTGTATATTAAAAATATATTTGAACGATGAATTGTTTAAAACCTAAATACTTTTGTTTGATTTTTTTTAAATTCTTACCGTTGGAGAATTATTTAGGTGTTCTGGTAATTTTTGCTAACCCTGTATAATAGGAACTAACCGTGTTTTGTCGTAGACCTAATGTAAATAGTCTAATCCAATTACTAATGGTTAATAGAAATAAATCGAACCGTTATTTACTCTTAGCATTTTTCAACGATTTTGCAAGTGAGCCTTCATTTCTGTAATTTCGTCAAAATAGATAAATAATAAATTAAAGTAGAGGAAATTTTGTATAATTTATGTCTATAATATTTTTTGGTAAAATTAATTTATGTTCTTGTGTAATAAGATATAATATGATAAAAGACCAATTTCCATCTAGCACAATAATTACAAAAAAAAGATGATTTACCTGGCATTGTACAAGTATTGTAACATTTAGCAAGAGAAGCAGAATCGTAAACATATTTGTAACAACTGTGAGATTCTTACTGTCTACATTAAGCAAAAGACAACACTAAGAGTATTTTAGGAATTAAAATCAGTTAAATAAAGATAGCGTAGGGAAGATAACAAAAATATATTGGAGGCACCATTGGCCAGCTCAATGTTGGACTCAGTCGATCGCCTGTGCGCCGCGCCGCACACTTCGTGATTCGAATTAGTATTACAGCCGAAGCACGTGTTCATATCAGGGTTATCAGCACAAATGCAACTCCGTTCATAGTTTGTGTTTTCCGATCCAGGGATGTACAAGCGTAATTTACCTCGTAAATTACCAAATTAATTACCGTAATCAATGGTAATTTACCGATTTTCAATTACCGTAATTTACTACTTAAATTACCGATGGTAATTTACCACCAATTTAAGTTACTGTTTGTAATGTACCAGTAGTTTACCGAAAATTTTAATTACAGTTGTTAATTGACCGAAATTTATAAATTAAATCCAAAAACCTTCCATCAGTACTTGTGTGAATGTACCCCACCACTCGTAAGCAGTCGACAAGTGCACTGTTGTTTGTGCTTTGCCTGGCAGGTACTTAGGGATGTAGGAGCGTTATCGGGGAAATCACTAAATAAATTACCGTATATTATGGTAATTTCCGGATTTTTTATTTGTATTTTAAATGTATTTTAGAACAGCATCTCACAAATAAAATAAAACTCTTCCGCAACAACGTAAACGAATTTCTCGCCAACTGTGGATAAAATAATGGAACAAGCGCTAGAACTAGAGAAAAAAGCTAGGCTTGTGTGTTGTGCTCACACAAGGGCCCAAGTTTCCCTCTATTTATTCGATTATTTAGTTGGTACAACGCACTGCACTCGAGTCTAACCGCCATTACGCTCTACTAAGTATTTTGTAAGGATTATGTTGGCGTTGTAAGCGCCTTATAATTTATTAGGCGGTATAAGTACGTTTTGTATGCATAACGGAGCTTGTGTTTGCCTCGTTTTCGGTATATATGACGTTTATGCTTACCCTAGGGATTATTGATTTAATTTTAAAGGGTTATTGACTGAATAATCTTAACGGAATTTAGGATACCTACGAACTCGTATTGTATTATGAAGTTATACAAAAATCTACCAGACGTTTATTTTAACGGTTAATAATATGGTAACATACATTATTTATTTTCAATGATATTGACTTCATATATTCTAGGTAAATTGGCGAGTTTATGGTATATTTGTAACTGTGTTTAATTAATGTGTTTAATGTGTTAAATTTATCTTAACACACACTGGCAATATTTAAAAAAGTTTGTGGACATCTTGGAAATGTGTCAGTTTGCACTTAAGTTTACAAAAGTGTGGAAGCTAATAGATCTAAACATAGACTAGTGTTGTTGTTTAAGCTAATAATTTTATGAATTTCACTAAACAAAAACGTCAACAGTATGGAATTAATTAATTCAACTTGAAACAGCTTGATATTTTAACATATTCATTTTATTTGATCAACTGTTCGTGTCTTAGTTAGACAAGATTTGACAAATAGTTTCATTCTAACGTCAGTAGGTACACATACTGTCAATAGTAAAAATATCTGGACTTGAAACAAAAATAAGGAATCCGACCACTTTTTATTGTATAAAAATATCTGTTACATCCTGGCTAACTAGTTTTATTTTAATGCAGACACGACCGATATTGATCAAATAGAATCTCATTTACTACTAATTTTATAAATAGTATGATAAAGTCATCACGCATCATTATGTTGCTTAATGTCTTTTGCCTCTTATAATTGATTTTGACTGTAAGTTTAACATTTTAATACATTTTTAAGGCATACATACGTGATTTTTGTTGTATTTTTACAATACTAAATCATACCAACATATCATAGCAGTATCCGAATACGCTAAGTACGGTGTACGCTGAATTATTTACGTACTTACATCAGTATGGCCAATATCGATTAACTGACACAAAAAAATGAATGATTCCAGTGTCCATTATAGGAAATTGGTACGAATTGCTGACATACTAGATCATTAACGGAGACGAGCAAAGTTGAACGAAAATATCCGAAAGGGAGAAAAGCGAGTCCCACGCAAATTTGAAGGGAGTTGTAACAAGGCTCGCCGTTGCTGCAGTCAACGCACTGTCAGCATTATGGATTCCCCTTCTCGATAATGATATCTACCTCCAGCACAACCTACGTGAGTCCTCAACAATGTTGACTTGCTTAACGCTCACCGCAAATATCTTGTGTCAGTGTCAATTACTTTGAATGATATGCATAACCCACGCTTGGGATAGATTATTTCGCAGGCGAAACAAAAGAATGCTGATAAAACGTGCTTTATTAAACGTCATATGCTGTTTTGGTGTTTCTGTTGGTCTAAATTATGTTACAGAAAAATTCAAAAAACCATTGTATTGCATTTTGTCATAGAAACTAAACTAAAAAATGGTTTCTTTGTACCCCAAGACAAGTGCAATTAGCCTTCATAATTTCACATTGATCGATTCATTAGTAAAGTCACAAAAAATATGCTACAACTCATAAAAATTAGAAAGCTGTATGTGTTGGCGTTTTCACGATTTTTCCAAATTAAGAAGAATTGGCGCTGTTTTTGCCCCGTAAATTTTATTCGTTTAACTTTAGCAATTAATTACTCCGGAAATAATCCATAGATATCAACGAGTTAAATAGTAAAATCACCTGCGGAATGCAGTGGTTGACCCACAAAAAGCTATATTATGCAATGCCAGCCATTCCGTTATTAGAAGAGCTAGAATAATGAAATATAGACTATAGGCTACCCAATAATTCATAGGTTTAAAGTTTATTACATAATCATTGTTTGTCTTGCATTTTTCATACAAAAGATCGTGCTGAAACTCCGCGTGAATTCCGACGCTCTACGGTCTTTGTGGTGCTGCGGGGAAGGGAGGCGTTAGCGGTGCTGTCATGTCGGAGAGAACCGACACAGCTGGGAGAACCGGGGCAGCTTATTATCAATACACAAAAAGAACAATAACTTGACAAGATAGTAATTTTAAGTAACAATTAAATTCTTAATATTTGCATAATTTTGATTATAATATGTGACCCGGTACGAGAGAAATCTCTTCTATCGACTGGCGTTTATGTTTTCTTCAGTTTTTATACAATAAGGTTGTAAACAAGATTTTGATGGAAGCGGATAAATCTAATAATATGGAGTTAGCAGATTTTCCGATTAGTGGTGAATACTAAATTAAGCTTGCTTGATAAACCCAACAAATATTTAAAAAATATGCCCGATTTTGTTATATAAATATTCAAACTATTATAATAGTTTCAACAGCTTATTTATTAATAATAGTTAAATACATGTACAAACAATATAAAATAAATACAACCCTTGATATATTACATATATTACAAACGTCAGCTCTGAGCGTATAAAACTTAAAAATATCAAAAAACTTTTGCAAATTTAGCATCGTAAATTTGTAGACACATAGAATATTTTGCAGATCACTCATTAATTTTAAATGCTAATCCCGAAACCCGATTTAAATTGCCAAGAATTCCCATGGAACTTTCAAATGCCTGTTCGTGGTTCTGTTATCTTATTGACTTATTTCGCCATATAGGGAAAATGCAAGATAAACCATGATGATGTAATAAACTTTAAACCTATGAATTAGTGGGTAGCTTATAGTCTATATTTCATTCTAGTCTTCTAATAAAGGAATTGCATAATATAGCTTTTTGTGGGTCAAGCACTAATCAAATGATTTTACAAAAATGCACATTGTAAGCTAGCATTCCGCAGGTGATTTTGCTTTTTAATTCGTTCAAATCTATGTATTATTTCCGGAGTAATTAATTGACGACCGTACAACCGACCGTACACGGACAAAACCGTACCGGCGCCGTGTCCCGTGTGAAAAGGCCGTCACTAGGTATTTCCTTAAAAATTCTCGTCGTAAAAACCTATGTCAAAGCCGACTTTGTAACCGAAAGGATCGATATTTGAAGTACCGTAGCGCGTCCTGTACCCTTGTTAGCGATAGTAGCGTGTATGCGCAATTTACAAGTGCCGTGGAGGCAGCTCGGCCCATTGTTGTTGCCTTTATCTTTCGAGTGAGCTGGGGTGTGCTGCGATTGTTTCAGCGACGGTTTTCCAAAATCTCGAATCAATCATTTACCGACGTTAGTTCGTAGCTGCGCCGCTAGGGTGCTCAGAGTAGTCGTAAACGGGGAACGACCAACTTCAGACGAAACAGTTAATTGTTTTTGCTAAACGGCACTAACTATGCTTAAAATGCGCAGACAATCACGGTAACATTCAGTGGGAACACTTTGGTAACTTTGCACGTTGTATTCGGTTCGTGTTAGCTGGCATAGTATGCTGTAAAATGCATACTGCACACGGTATGTTGGAAATGTTGAGCATAATTGGGGATAAAGTTTTGATACTAGGTACATAATTGCTGGAATTTGGAGCGAATTTTGTTGTACGTACATTGTTTTAAGATATTAAGGTACCAGACAAAAATGTGTTGGTGTGTTTCGGAAATTAATTCCGTAATTAAAAGTTCTTGCTCCTCCATATTTAATCACTTCATGCTAATGAATATTAGATTTTTTTTTTCATTTCGGCCAAATTACGGAAATTTATATGCATATTTTTCTTACTGATTTCAGCAGATTGTGTAAATGCCTTAAAAGGCCTCACATAAGAAAAATATCGAGAGAAAGGACAATGGATAATTATAAAGTACATATTCATAACTCTGGCAAACCTCAAAAATTTCTTTTTGCGCAAGGTTTTCGCAAAAACTGCGCTCAAAATGTCAAAAAGTGTAATTTTGGGTATATTTGTATATCATATAATGTATATTTTCTTCTTTAATCAAATAGAAAAAACTAATGGAGCAGACCACAATAATTTATTTTGCGAAGGCTTTTCAGCTTTTAATGTAATCATTTAAAGTATGTGTAATCCCAATCAATTACCTACAATTTGGCCTAAGAGAAAAGGATTTAAACACTTTTTGTAAAAGTTATAAATTTTTTTTTGTTGTGTAGATATGTAATTTGTACCGCAATACTCAAATAAGTAGTAGACAAAATTTCTGTGATTTAGGGGTTGTATGCCACAAAGAAAATTTCTCAGCGTAAATGAGTAAATACAACGATTAATTACCTACGAATTTGTCATATGAAGCCTCCATGTATGAAGCAAACATATGTAACTTTTTTTTTTCTATTTCCTATACATTTAACTTTTGTAAAAGTTATAACAAATATTTTTCTGTAGCGTTTTTCGTAGTATATCTGAAAGCTTGCATAGAGAGTATATGCAAATTATTGTGATTTAAAGGTTGTTTGCTACAGAACGGGAAATAGTGACTAACTAATTGAGATGGGTAGTCTACATTTTGACGTATGGAATATCGTCGTTCAGTAATTTTTAAAACGTTATAAACAATTTTCAGTATTTAACTTTGTGTTTCTTTGGCTGTCGATACTTAATATTGTTACAATACTAATCGGCTAGTCGCTCTGTTGCCCGTTAGCAACAGAATTCTTAAAATTCCAATAAATAATTCAGAGGTAGCCAAATCAGATTTTTTTTTAAATTTATTTCGCCCATATTTGTTTGTTCGTCAGTTTAAATACGCATTTGGCAAACGTATTGCCAGCGTGCAGCAGCTCCGATGCACAGAGGAGGTTTGGCGATTTTGAGAATTGCATTTTATTTTATATTTATTTATTTTATTTGCGATAGGCAGTTCTACGGTTTAATTCTGATGTGTGTAGTGTAAATATATCTTTATTTATATAAAAGGGAGATAATAGATATTGTGCCCAATACAATTTATTGTGTTATCTTGCCTCCGCTATCTTTGAATGGCCAATTTTCTCAGTCATTCGTAAAATACTGCTAGCTGTGATCTGCTGCTTAATGTAGATTGTAACAATCTGACAGCCGTCACAGAAATGTTTACGATACTGGTTCTGTTGCTGAATGTTACAATACTTGCACAATGTCAGGTAAATCTTAAATCATACATATTAGTAATAATATCAATTCTTTTGAAAATTTTGCTAGATGGGCACTGACCTCTTTTTATATGATATTTTACATAAATATTCACGATTATTCTTACCAATCGGTTCGACATATTGTTTACATCTATACACAGAGTGGTTCAATTTTCATTCTGTATAATAAGTAGCTATTATGCAATGAATTTATTTTTTTGATAATAACGAAGTCCGAGTATTTTCAATTGTTTTTAATATAATGTTGTATAATCAGTTTGGTTATAATTAATGATACCGCATGCTGTGTTTAATTCTTTGATTGACCGGCTTATTGCTACTTGCCAAGATGTCTATCTTTGCCAGACGCTTCAAGGGTTGGATCCGGGCTTCAAGAAGTAGGGGTCGTTATGCTCGCCTAATCACTTTCTCGACTTGGTACTCCATATAGGTACCATTTATCCGACAAAACGAATATTTGTTTGTCTCTATTGAAACAACAAATTTCTTTGAGCCAATGCAAATTTATTTGTATTAAACAAAATTTTTTATTTGTGGTCGCTTGTGTCATATCCATGTAAAATCTTCGTAGTGTTTGTTTTGATATTCTGTTCATATCAGTGTACCTGTGATTAAGTTTTCTTTTGGCACACCAGCAGCACATGCAAATTAATGACAGAATAAAATCTGTCAGGTCTGACAGATACAGAATGTTACATAATTTATTATATAGTAGGGTTTTATTATGTTTTGACGCTTTATCGGTTTTTCATTTTTACAAGTATATGCAATTACAGTTACCACACAATATGTTTGGTGGGCTTAAGAACAGAAACACTTGAGATAAGCGAAAATCCTGAGCAAATATCCAGCGCGATAATTTGGACATCACTTGTATAACTATTGCATATTATTTATTGACGATTTATTCGGTTATTACTGTAGTTGAGATATGAGCTTAATACATATATAGGCTTTATGAAAATAAAATGCAATGTATATTTGTTAACGAAAAAATAATTTTTTGTCTTTCAAGAAATATGTTAAACATTTTTGTTATTGTATCTGTCTACCTGGCGCCCAAAACTGATTATCATAAATTCATAGTAACAAAACAATAAGATAATGGAATGACACCGCTAATGTATTCAGTTGAAAGCAGTTAAAAAAGTCAAATAAAGTAATAATTTTACTACGAATGCGTTCTCGAAGCATCCATACTGGGTGTGTCTATCGTTCCAACATAAAAACTTGCTTTCCAAAATAACACGACCGGCGCACTGGTAGGTAACATGGCGGCAATTATACATTTAAATATACAGTGTACATACATTACAGTATGTATATTGTATAGGTCTACACAATACACGTACAGAAGTAAAAAATGTCGAATTGTATACACGAATATCTTTAATCCTAATGGATGTAAATAAAGTCACACTCGTGTTTTACATACTGTATAATGTTAATAAGTCAGCATCAGAAAACCGCTGAGAAGTTTTAATTTATTCGTAATAATATTATCCACACAAACTATAGGCTTTATATTTACTTTATATACATATTTGCAGATCTGTAATCTAGATGATAACCTACAAATACGAGCGAACACAGAAGAAGACTATTGGTATCGTACGAGATTGCAGTACTATCTTGCTTTCATATGTCCTCCAGGATTTCTACAAAATGGTACTCACTGCATCCTTCCGGACACGTCGCAACCCTCCTGTCCATTGTTAGAAACATTGAATTTGGAGTACAACATAACCAAATGCAATACTAAAACTGGTACAATTTGCAATTATACAGATATATGCGCATATCCAATGTCACAGTTCTTGGCAACAGGTACTGAGAATAACGAAGTCAAGCTAGAATTAAGTATAAAAAGTGGAATTCTGTATTTAGATGTCTATGGGCAAAAAAGATTGCATCATATTAAGGATAACCTTCACTGTTGGGCCACAACAACAGCGATGCAAAACGAAACAAAATTTGATCAAATGGAGTCTATACAGTTTGAACAAACTTTTCCCATAAATACTGAATATATCGTATCTCAGCGGTATACCTTACGGCCTAAAACCTTGTCATTACAAAATCTTAACGATACATATTTTTGCTTATTTTTCAAACCCGGCAAAAATAACCTTGTTGTAAGCAACATAATAAATGTGTTTGAGCTGCAAAACGACGTAACATACACTTTTGTGACTATGCAGACGGTCATCAGTTTCGATATTAAATCGTTTTCAAGTAAAAGTATAAGTTATCAATTTATAGATGGCGTACACTATTTATCGATAAACAAGCATGATTACAAAAACGTTATTCAAGCTATGAATAAACTGAAATATATTGCTGGGGCGCAGTTTCTCGCCGATGGTCTTGAAGGAGCATTTAAAAACTTCGACTGGCTTACTGAGCATTGCCCTACACGCAATGACACATTCAATAATGTAATATGGTGTCCAACTATTGCAGGAACAGAAACTATCCCATGTGAAAACCCATGCCTAGACGATGAAGGTAATATTGTAACAAGAAGATGCGATCTCAATGTTCAAATGTATAATCGTCCTGAATGGTTACCGGCATCTTCAAGTTGTTCAAAAAATGCCAACTTACCAGAAACGACACTTTTTTTAACAGAAAAGAAAAAGAATTTTATTGTGACATCAGCGACTTTGCTGGACATATCATCTGTTATTGAGGATGCACCCAACATTACCGCACTTGATTTAGATTCCATAGCAACTGTATTGTCAAATGCAGGAAAGCAAACTGATACGGGAACACTGAAAGGTGCATTCTTTGATCTTATCAATAATGTGCTTAATATTGACGCATCTGCATTTTCGATAGCTATCCATTTAAGGCAAAACATATTGAATTCCGTACACACATTTGTTGAGACAATTTCCAAATACCCAGCAAATTTTACTTATCCTAATGTTGCATTGCGGATGTTCGGACCATACTCAAGTTTGACTACGACATTTGACCAGATGTTAACAGTGGAAAGTGTTTCAGTAAAATTTCCTGTGGGATTGCTTGAACAATTTAGTACGAAGAGTAGAAGTTTCACTATAGCAATATCTATCTTCAAAAATAGAAACATATTTCCGGAAGAGATAGTACTTAGCGACATAATAGATATACAAATAGAGAACTTTTATAATTATTTGACTGAGCCAATAAGTGTCTTTATTGAACTACAAGATACGTATGAGGAAGTGGTTTGTGCATTTTGGTTTTCTGGTGTAAATACTTTTGGTAATTGGTCAACCCTTGGCATTGAAACGATAAAAAATAGTAGCAGCAATGTTGTTGAATGCCAAACGTATCGTTTGACATCGCTGTGTTTGTTGGGAAAACCCATCAGCATTATCTCTGATGATGATTTTTTTAATTTAGCAAGTAATCAGTATTGTCTTGAACATTTTGACGAAGGCAATGATGTGCTATGGTGTACAACTACTGTAGGAACAACAACTATCCCATGTGAAAATCCTTGTTTAGACGATGCAGGAAATATCATCACCAGAAAATGTATGGCCTATTATGACGCAACGTGGTCAGATTCATTCGCAAGTTGCTCTTCAAACATCACGTTAGCAGAAACAACCGCCTATTTAACGAATAATAGAAATTCTTTTGTCACACCTGACATGCTGATTACAATATCAGCGCTAATTAGAAATAATACCGATATAACAGCCCTTGATTTATATTACATGTCAACTATTTTGTCGAACGCTGTAAACCAACCTGACATAGAAACTCTTAAATATCCATACTTTGATGTTATCGATAACATGCTTAACATCGACGAATCTGTTTTCTCAAAAGCCTATAATTCTAGAGAAAACTTGTCACATATCGTGGAGCATTTTATTGAGAAAATTTATAAAGCTCCAGTCTATCTTAGAAATCCGAATTTAGCTTTGAGAATTTATAGACCATACTCAAATTTATCAAATTCATTTGACCAGGTTTTAACAATAGATACTGTAGCAGCAATACTTCCTGTGGAAATGTTGCGACAATTATTGCATAATAGTAAAGAGGCGGAAAATTTCACTGTAGCAATGACAGTATTCAAAAATATAAAGCTCTTCCCAGAAGGGATAATAGCTAGCGACGTAGTAAATTTAATAATACCTAACGCTATGCAATCTTTCACTGAGCCAGTAAGTATTATTATTGAAAATAAATCCAGGTACGATCAAGTTGTTTGTGCCTATTGGAATTATGGGGAAAATACTCCTGGTAATTGGTCTACAATTGGCATTGAAACAATACGAAGTAATGACAGCAATATTGTAGAATGCAAAACTTATCATTTAGCATCAATAGCCTTGTTGGATGACAGTAGTTCCGAAGAAATCATTGAGACTAATCAGTACTGCAGTAAAGATGTTGAAAGTAATGGTGTGGTATGGTGTGAAACTAGAGTTGGATTAAAAACTACTCCATGTGAAAACCCTTGTCTAGACGATGAAGGCTATATCATCACAAGAAAATGTGAACCCAATTATCCAGAAGGTGCCAGCTGGTCATATCCATCTGCAAGATGCTCTTCAAATACCATTTTTACAGAAAATACCAACTATTTGCCGATTAACACAACTGCCCATGTGATACCTCAAACTTTGTTTAATATATCTTCGGTTATTAGAGACATTCCTAATATAACAGCACTTGATTTACATGCGATAACAACTATTTTGTCAAACGCAGTAAACCAAGCTGACACAGAAATACTCAAAGATGCATACTTTGAAACTGTCGATAATGTGCTTAATATCGACGAATCTGTTTTTTCAAAATTTCTCTATTCAAGAGAAACCATATTGTATACCGTGGACCAATTTATAGAGAAAATTTCTAAAGTTCCAGCAAATCTTACCAATTCGAATTTATCTTTAAACATTTACAGACCATATTCAAATTTAACTGATTCATTTGACCAGGCAGTAGTAGTTGAACGTGTAGCAGCAATATTTCCAATGGAAATGCTGCAGAAATTATTGGTTAATAGCAACGAGAAGGAAAATTTCACAGTGGCAACGACCGTCTTCAAAAATAGAAAGCTCTTCCCAGAAGGAACAATAGCTAGCGACATAATAGATTTAATAATACCCAACACCAATAAATCTTTCACTCAGCCAATAAGTATATTTTTTGAACTGAATTCTACGTATGACAGAGTTGCTTGTGCTTATTGGAATTATGGGAGAAATACTCCTGGTAATTGGTCTACCAATGGCATTGAAACAATTAGAAAGAGTAGCAGCAATATTGTAGAGTGCAAAACGTATCATTTGAGTTCGTTCGTCTTGTTGGAAATTGGATACGATGACAATGGTTCTGAAGAAGTCACAGTCGATAATAAATATTGTATGGGAGATTTAGACATCATAAATGGTGTGCGATGGTGTTCAACTAGTATAGGAACAACAACTATCCCATGTGAATACCCGTGTTTAGATGATGATGGTTGCATCATTACAAGAAAATGCGTGAACGAACTGTCAACAGGCCCTAGATGGTCTGATTCATCTGCAAGGTGCTCCGCAAATACGACTTTACCAGATATTACAACGTTTTTAGCGAAGGTTAAAAATGATTTTATGGGGCCAGCTGCTTTAAATATTATATCATCAGTTATTAGAGATACTCCCAGTATAACAGCTCTTGATTTAGATTCTATTTCAACTATTTTGTCAAATGCAGCAAACCAAACTGACACAGATATCCTCAAAGATTGTTACTTTGATGCTATCGATAATGTGCTTAATATCGACGCATCTGTATTTTCAAAAGCATTCAATTCAAGGGAAAACATATTGTTTTCTTTGGACCAATTTGTTGAGAAAATGTTGCTGTTTCCGGCCAATTTTTCTTATCAAAATTTTGAATTTAAAATGTACAGACCATACTCAAATTTAACTGATACATTTGACCAGGTATTAACAGTAGAAGGTGTTTCAGCCAAATTCTCGATTGATATGCTACTAAAATTGTACCTTCATAGTCGCGACAAAGACAATTTCTCTATAGCCATGACCGTATTCAAAAATACAAAACTATTTCCAGAAGGATCAATAGCCAGTGACATAGCACATTTAATAAAACCTTACACTAACATATCTTTTACACATCCAGTAAGATTTTTTATCAAAAGAAAATCTAAGAACGACAACGTTGTTTGTGCATATTGGAATTATTCCAAAAGTTCTATTGGTAATTGGTCAACCATTGGTATTGAAACGATAAGAAGTATTGATAGCAATATTGTTGAATGTAAAACGTTACATTTGTCATCAGTTGTCCTATTGGAAGTACCTCTCATCGTGAGTAATCAGTATTGCATGGAAGATTTTGACACAATCAATGGCGTTTTATGGTGTAAAACTAGTGTAGGCACAACAACTATCCCATGTAAAAACCCATGCCTCAACGATGAAGGCTATATCATCACTAGAAAGTGCCAAGGCGATTTTCTAACACCTGCTAAATGGTCGCATTCTTTTCAAAAGTGCTCTGCATACACCAAACTATCAGAGACGACAATTTTCTTACAAAAAGTTAAAAATGATTTTTTGCCTCCAGCTACTATGACTATGATAACATCGGTTATAAGAAATATTCCCAATATAACAGCAATTGATTTAAATTTAATATCAACTATTTTGTCAAACGCAGTAAATAAAACTGACACTGAATCGTTAAAAGACGTGTACTTTGAAGCTGTCGATAGTGTGCTTAATATCGATGAGTCTATTTTTTCAAAAGCTCTCCATTCAAGGGAAAACATATTATATGCATTGCACCAATTTGTTGAGAAAATTTCAAAATTACCAGCCAATATTTCCTATAGAAATTTTGCTTTAAAAATTTACAGACCATACTCATATTTAACTGACACATTTGACCAGGTTTTAAGGTTAGAAAGTGTGGCAGCTAAATTTCCTTTAGAAATGTTGCAAAAACTATTCATTAATAGTCACAAAAATGAAAACTTTACAATAGCAATAACAGTCTTGAAAAATAGAAAACTATTTCCCGAAGGGGTAATTGTCAGCGACATAGCAGATTTAATAATTCCCAACAGTACTACTTTTTTCCATAAGCCAATAAGTATTTTTATGCGACGAAATTCTAAATATGATCAAGTTGTTTGTGCTTATTGGAATTTTGGGAAAAATACTCCCGGTCGTTGGTCAACTACTGGCATTGAAACTATAAAAATTGAAGACAGTAATATTGTAGAATGTAAAACATATCATTTGTCATCATTTGCCTTGTTGGAAATACCCGTTATGGTTATAGAAGAAAGGAGTACACCAAAATATAAGCAACACCTTGAATATATCATTATCTCGACTGTGGGATATTTATTTCCTGCATTTGGAATTTTTGCCACACTTTACATAGCTTTTGCATGTAAGAATTGGTACAAACATAGAATTAACTCAGTGCTCCTGTCTTTAGTTGTATTTTGCGAAGTAATGATGTTGGTTACAGCCGAAATATTTGAAATCAATGCCAATTTTTGCATAGCATTTGGAGCAATAATCCATTACTTACTACTTGTAAAATTCTTGATTATGCTTGTAATAGTGAAGCGACAGCATTCAAACTTTATCACCACGATAGAAAGTGGAAACGTTTCACAACAGAAATTAATCTACGTCGCTATAGTTTTTACGGTTCCCTTAATTTTGGTTGCTGTTGCTGCAATTATATTCCCAAACAAATACAACATTGGCAATTTAAATGTTTGCTATCCGAAACATGAAGTTTTAATTTATTTCCTCGTAATACCAATAAGTCTAATTCATTTAGTTATCATTGCAGTTTTCGGTTTGATCTGGGTCAATATTTCAAAGAATTCCACTCTGAAAGCAAAAGAAAAGAATAGAAAAGTAAAATTTGCGTTTATGTTCTGGTTTATGCTGGCACTGGTATGGCTTTTTGGAATTTTGGCTGAAATATTGACAATTAGATGGCTTCAAATCATATTTCAGTACGGATTTTGTATTTTAGCTCCGCTGCAAGGCTTCGTTGTCTTTTGGTTGACTGTTATCACAGATAAAGACGCTATGATATTTTGGAGGACTAAGTTAGCACTTAGTACGAATAATAATGATTCTAATACAGAATATAATTTAGCTAATATTAAGAATGCCGATGACGAATCAGCATCGCAAAATGGCGATAGTGAGAATGATATATTACTCAGTGAAACTAATTCAAAAGCAAAACGAATATCTGTAACATTGCCTTCACACACATCTATTCCATTCGTTTCAAAAGTAGAACTAACTATAGGTGAACCTATGTCAGATTAGTGTTGTCATTTAAACTGAACTGTCTTTAACCTAAATTAATGAATAGTTTGTTTATAACAAATGTGACTATAACCCAAATTAAGTCCTAAATTGTGTGCTCATCAAATAATGTAGTATAGTGTAGTATTGTATTTTGTTTTTTTGTAATATAGATATAGAGATTATTTAAGTATTATCTATAAGTTATCTTGTTGGTGCGTTTATATCTTAAATTTGCGTTTCAGATTTATGTTTAGTATCAGACATGCTCATATCTGTAATATAAACACCTCGTGATTTTATAAAGAAAAAATACCGAATAAAATGTTTTATCCCACATGATCTTTCGTTTGATGGATATTCGTTACTGAGATATCCGCTTCCATCAAAATCTTGGTCACAACCTTTATTACATAAAAATTTAAGACATCAAAAACACCAATCGATAGCAAAGATTCTATATTCAAGCTGAAATTTGTTTTTTATGTTTGTTTTAAGCGGTCAATGAGGAAAGAAATCGGAAAAACAAGCGTTATTTAAAAATGCAAAAATCAAGTACCTTTTTTCACTTCGTTCTCTCTCACGTTGACACCGAGTGGCGAAATATACTGATATAGATAGTTATACAACTTATGTAGAAATGATTCAGGAGTATGACATACTATTTAATTTTTAAGTAGGTTTGAGCCTTCAAACACAGGTGCCAATATTATTGAAACGAGAGATGGCAGTTGTGGATTAATGAATCTGCATTAACTACTTTCAATTTATTTTTTCTCTTTCTGAATCAATTACTTTCAATGTCGAGTTTTTAATTTATAATTCATAATAAATAATGCAATGCCGTTAGAACGTCCAAATAATAATGTATTTTTTGTAAAATTAGGTAAGTATGTGAAAATATTAGTTCGCTAATTTTAACGTAAATTCATTTAAAATTTTTTGAAAATCCTATTCTATCATAAACGTGTTATACAGGGTTAGCCAAAATTACCGGAACACCCAAAAATTCTCCAACCGTAAGAAATTTCCAAAAATTCTTCAAACAAAACTTATTGGCGTTAAACAAGCTATCATTTAAATATATTTCCAATACACATTTTTTACCCGTTTGGTTAAAGTAATAATTCATGAATATTGATTAATTAGCTTATAACAAAAAAACTTAAGTTTTTAAGAAATAATTGCAACATAATATTCTTAGAATTAAATACAGGGTAATATGTTAGAAAAGGAAAAGGTTTGCTAAATTCCATAATAAAATAAAAACGTTGTATTTTAAAAATATATATGAACGAGAGTTTGTTTTAACCCAAAAAACACATATCAATTTTTTTTTGATTTTTTGTACAGTGGGAGAATTATTAAGGAGTTCCGGTAATTTTGCCTATTTTTGGTTAATAGCATATAAATAAAAAAATATGCATTTTACAAAAGAATTCAAAAATGTAATAATTTATAGGCTATTCTATTTTTAAAAAAAGATAGGTTACCGAATTTCTATAATAAAATGAGCAGCCTGTATATGGAAATTATATTTAGACGATAGCTTGTTTAAAGCCAAAACATTTTTGTGTTAAACAATTTTTTTTATATTTCTTACGGTTGGAGAATTATTTAGATGTTCCGGTAATTTTGGCTAACCTGTATATGCGGTTGTCAAGCATTCTCGATATTCTACTTCAAGCTCATTGTTTTTTTTTTCAATAACTTTCATGATAATGTAGAATTCTAAAATAATAATAATAATAATAATAAATAAAGTTTATTAAATCGAAAAAGGCTAACAAAAGCATTAATAAAAAATAGAAAAAGAAATGAACGCACTTAATGAAGAAACAAATGATTTGGTATATCGGGAATTTAGAAGAAGATTAAAAAATGTAAAGCTATTGGAGGGCAACGTGTGAAGTTATGTTTTGTTAAATTACATTGTTAAAAAGTAATACAATTTTAAACTTAGAATACAACATTGACATTTGATATATGGCATAAAATTAAATACATATAATTTTCCCTATGACATTTGAATTTTTTTTTTTCGAAAACTGGTGCTCCACTTTTTGGCCAATATAACATTTTCCCATTTCTCAACCAGCCTGTATATTGAATCAAAATTTTAACTATGGCTACCGACTTTTTCGGAAATCCAAAATTAAAAACTGAAGAAAACCCGTGTGTAAAACAATAAACGAATCCAACGTGCTAGGATCACCCCGTATAACGTATTTATTTTTTTGAAATCTCTATATATCTATTGATTTTGCAAATTTTTTTAACAATGTCAACATCTGTAAACCAATAGATGCAAAACGTAGTTTTAAATGTCTTTTTAACATATACAGTCCACCAATCTATTGAGAAACAATTGAATACCTTTGCACGGGTATGTTTGATATATTGATATAATATTGAGTTTTAGAATACATATGATGGACTAACCAAATTTGTGTTTCAAACACTCTCACCTTTGTACAAAATTTCACGTGGACCCTTAGGACTCTATTCCCTTGCTCGTTTAAAAAATTACGAATAAGGTACTCATTTTTAGGTCAAGCCATTTCTACCTTAGCCCTTACTAGACACTTTTAACCGAGAAAATCCCCAAAACAGAGAGGCCGTAAGCTTCGTTTTGTTCGATATCTAAACTTATCCCAGAGTTTATTTTTAAGATTCGCCCTCCCTTATATCGGAAACCAATAATGTCTTACTTAAAACTTTTCCATCGAACAAAAAATCCAAGGATACAACCTTTTTTTTCGCGTTTCTCTTATAAATATCGAAGTATTTCTTCATTCCACGTTACGTAAACTGACAGGTTATACTATGACGCTCAAGTTTCGGTTTCGCTGGGGTCAGCCTAAGCCAACGTAGATAATGAAACCTATTTCGGGGTTGACCGTTGTCAACGCTTCGTGTCTTGCTTGTGAATTAATCACCGTGGATGTTTAGCCTCTGGCTAGACGAAATTAATCCATGCATTTGGCGAAATAGACGAAGAAGATATGCGAGAAATGTTGATTCAGGTCGAACTAAAGGGTTTCAGTTATAATATAATACATTGTATGGATACAATTTCGTAAAAAAGGACGATAGTACAAAATCAATTACGGACAATGTCAACTGAGATATCAGAAGCTTTGGGGTTTATCGTTAAGATTGCTTTCGGTATAGCGGATATTGGAAAATGTGTCCTATAAAAAGACTCAAGCTAAAATTTCGTTTTTATTTATTTACAGATTCCAAACCAACCCTTGATTTTTCATCTGATGGAGCAGCTATTTAGGAAAATTGGCCTAATTTTGATTTTTTCGCTGGATGCCTCAAAGGTAATGTTAATGTTGACGTTAAACGTTATTATTTAATGTCTATGGGTATGCTTGTACAATAATTAATGTGCTGTATTTACTACCTAGAATTCAGATGAAATTAATAAGAAAACAATAAGCTGAATAATCATGTCGAATTATTTGTTGCGTTATGGAGAAAAGTAAAGAAAATAAAATAAATAAAGCTATAGGTAAAAAATAGTACAATTATACAGGTTTTATAAGACGTCAAATTAGCAAGTTAAACAATTTGCTAATTGTAACACCGAAAACAGTGTTATTTTTCACAGCGATATTTCTATTTTTATATTAACAACAAAGAGGCTAGTGTTTTAGTCTACAAGATCAAAAACCTCACAATACTGTACCCTACATACACTGTTTTCTAATATTTTACGTATGTATAATGTATATAGACCGAAGCGCGAAATGGTTATTGCGTTCAGACCTTCAGTTGTGAAATAAGGCATGCGGTTGAATAATAGCCAACAGGCACGTGTTGTACAAGTGTTTTGTTGACACGCTAGCTGATGTTTTTCCCTGAAACTTGTTTTCGTCAATTATTAGCGTTTGGCTTCCATCGCTATCTCTATAATTTGTTGGCTCGTTGAACATTATTATGCAGTCTTCAGCTGTAATTGAAAACACAACTTTGTTTCGTTCTACAGTATGTCCAAACAAATTTTTTAAAACTCTTTCTGTATTAAGTATAAAGAAGCTAATTGAAATTAGTAAATCGAATATCTACAGAATCTAAAAAGAATATTAAATGAAATTAAATGAAACTAAACCAATTAGACCATGATTTAGACAGACTCTGGATGCCGGCGATGATGCCAAACTTTTGGATTTCTGTCTTGAGGTTGGTAACGAAATATTAAATAACCGAAATTTTAATAAATTTATTGTATTTTTCGGATGAAGGCACGTTTTCAACATTTGCCATCAACAGTATAAAGTGTTTTTATAATTAAAAATCAACCTGTACGAGAATATTTTTTTCACCTTATGAATCGGTTAAAATTTATTCCACAAAAATTGGTAATGACGGAATTTTGAACTAAACCACTCAACAGGTTGCAAATCGGTTGCGTTAAATGCTAATCCTACGATAAACCACCCTCAACGCGCTGCAGCAAAAGGGGATTTATTCTAAAACCTCAACCCCTACCGAATCAACAAAACCGTGCTCTCACTCAGGTTTTCTTTGTACAATAAACATCGACGAAGCAAACGTGAGGATTTCCATACGACCTGAGTACCAGCTTTACGTACTCAGCCCTCGAACGACGGTGGTGCCCTCAGTGGCGGTTCGTGCTCTAGGAATATCGGGATTACAACTTGATTGTTAGCTGCCAGTTTTGTATAACACTCCAGTCATTCTAGACTTTTGATATACGTTGTATTAAGAAAATTAAATACAGTCGATGACACTGATACCTATTAAAAATTGTTCTTCACTGCACTACACCTATTGTAAATTAATTACTGCTACAACATTTGTCATCAATATTTTTTTGTGATTTTATTTCTATTATGTTTTACCGTGTCAAATTCATAAAATAATATATGGCATGTCCAGTTTAAATACGCAGCATATACGGATTTAAAACTGAACAATACATGTCGTTTTTGAGTTATATGAGATAACATGTTTAGGTCTGTTATGTTGTAAGAAAATCCTGAAAAAAG
The DNA here is from genome assembly GCA_964023965.1 of Melinopterus prodromus. Classification (NCBI taxonomy): domain Eukaryota; kingdom Metazoa; phylum Arthropoda; class Insecta; order Coleoptera; family Scarabaeidae; genus Melinopterus; species Melinopterus prodromus. The sequence goes on from OZ030392.1 coordinate 69,839,470, forward strand.
TTTTATTTTTAAAGACCAGTGGTAGAGGAAGAAAATTAAAGTTTATACCAGACGATATTGTGTTTTGAAACGGTACATAATGCTATTCATGCTGTTTTCAGTTCGATGCATTCCTTTTAAGACGTGATAGTAGAGGTAATTAAAATCTATTACTTTCAGTATTATTTCAAAATTGTCTAGTATTTATACTTATTGCTTCCATGAAAACTTTCGAAATTTGATCATACTTCAAGCTGAAACGGTCGTTTGTTAGTGGTATGACCCTAATACGCATGTTTTGAACCCGCATTCGCATTCCGCATAAACACATTTATCGAAAACGCCTAACCAGTTTCTATTCACAAACTTACTATTGTCTCTCCTCAACAAGTATCCATTTTAAACCAGTGAACTGTGTATGCGACTAGGTGCTTTCGATGTATTTTTTTGCCTTGAATATGAATCCGATTGGCTTCAAGCAACCAATTTCCAAGAAATGCATATACAAGTACAAAGTTTAAGGTTTTTTCGGATGATTTTTAAGAATGTAGGTCATCGGGGTTTTTTGCTATACATGATCCAAAACGCATTACAACATACAAGATGCATTGAACATAAAGTTGTCAATATCTCGATAACCGTAACCATTTGTATATAGCAAAATATGGTTAAATATGTTCTAAATTACCTCTACTATCACGGTATCAAGAAATTGCACCAAATTACATATAAGCCGGTACATCAATTTTTGGATTTTCCTTTACAACGTAATAGAAATAAAATCCAAAAACCGCATCCGCACCTATCCGCAGCAGATTTGCCAGTAGTTGTAATGTCAAATATGTATACTATACTTTGAACCACTTTCAAAAGCTTAACAAAGCTAAACACTAAACTAAAACACTCAAGTTCTACATAAAACTGTTTTTTATAACAGCGAATGTTCTCGGCCCTGCAATAAACAAAATTGTGGGTAAATTTTAATAAAAATAATGTCGAATGAAAGTTCATACTTGGTTCTAAAAAATGTATAACAAAATGTATAAAAGTCACGTTTATAGTAACTTATGTACATCTATGTGCAGCCATAGTAAAATATAACTTTTGGCTGACAAGGACACGTGGCTCAGGACTCAGGTGAAAAAATATTGCCGCCTTTTAATACATCGGTCTTTTACCTATCCCAGAAACTGGTTTATTTTTTGGAATTTAACAATTTAGAAATTTGGTTTATGGCCAGCTTTTTGGGTCTAATACTCCAATGTGCCTCACTGCAATCTCCAGGTTATATTGCGCTGGAAATCCGCAAGAAAATACTCGCTGTTTTGTTAAATTATATGTTATAGATCGGTGGTTATTGACTATTATAATATTATCACATACAATTACACTCGTTTAGTTTCCTTATTTTATTTGGGGGTTGCACAAACCTGCAAACCAAAGCACGAGTCGCCACTGTGTGCCCTCCCTCCATACAGGATGCATAACGAAAAACACGGATCGTCGTACGGTCCTTACATTCGCTCGACTAAAGGGACAAAAACTATCCCTTGGGATTATACCGTCATATGTGCGGTTTCATGCATTATGCAGCGAGTGAAGCCTCTCTTATAGACCGCAGTCTCTTCGACTTCCTGTCTGACGAGTTCTTGGTAAAAGGGGAGAGACAATGGGGACTGAAAAATGCGAGGTTATTTGATTTTTGTTACACGTGTAATGCCTTCAGAAATACAATTCATACCGCTGGAATATTGAGATATGACTGTTATATTCTGTTGGTTATATTCTTAACTGTATCATGATTTCGTTTATTTTAAGATTATGCAAAATCACTGAAATTTATGAACATAACTCTCTGTAAATCAAAAATGCAGTAACACATATTTACTTTAAAAAATTTATTTATCTACATAGTTCTTTTATGAATAGAGATTATGTCATCTTGATTGCGATAAACAGTATAGACTTTACCCAACTTAACCCCCAAAGTGCCAGTTTCCCGTCACATTAGCTAAAATCAGCGGCGGTTATTATTTATAGAATCCATTCGCTCTGTAAACTCTCTGCAGCTGCACTGGAGTAAGGCTTGCCAACACACAGGATCGAACTATCGATCAGCGAAAATACGTTAATATTGTATTGCAGTGGTAAGGGAGCCGCTATATCCCAAACTAAAAGTTGAACTTTCAGTTGACATAAGCTTAGCTAACTATATATATGTGTAAAATCGCGACTCCCACCATTTTAACACGAGTGAAGGAGAACATTGCACCATATTACATTTCGTAAATTTAATTGCAACGTTTCTACGCTGTGGATTTTCCACAGCGCACAATTCCGAAATTATTAAAGGCACAGAGCGCCCCCTATTCCCAACAGTATTGCATTCAAAGCGACGACGTACGTAATGTGAATCAGCATACGCGTGGGCGGACGGTACTCGTAAATTGGGTCGTCTCACAATTTTCGTATTGCGTCGTTTCCTCATTTTGCTCAAAACAAATGCTCGCCTGCATTTACATGAATGTGTATTAACGAGTCCTACAATCTACAAGCAACCCCCGCAGGCCACTTGATTCTGCATAACCCCAAGTGGCTTCCACGCATGCGAACGTTACCACGATCCAAGGGGTGGACTTAATAAGGGGTTGTAAATCTTTCTGTTAGCCAGGCATCATGGCAATAATTGATCACGCTACCCGCTAAACAACAGGATTTATTGCTTTGTATGGAATGGCGAAATAATAAATTAATGAAAGAAAGACAGAACGAAGGAAGGAAGGAAAGAAGGAAAGAAGGAAAGAAGGAAAGAAGGAAAGAAGGAAAGAAGGAAAGAAGGAAAGAAAGAAAGGAGGAAAGGAGGAAAGGAGGAAGGGAGGAAGGGAGGAAGGGAGGAAAGGAGGAAAGGAGGAAAGGAGGAAAGGAGGAAAGGAGGAAAGGAGGAAAGGAGGAAGGAAGAAAGGAAGGAAGGAAGGAAGGAAGGAAGGAAGGAAGGAAGGAAGGAAGGAAGGAAGGAAGGAAGGAAGGAAGGAAGGAAGGAAGGAAGGAAGGAAGGAAGGAAGGAAGGAAGGAAGGAAGGAAGGAAGGAAGGAAGAAAGGAAGAAAGGAAGGAAGGAAGGAAGGAAGGAAGGAAGGAAGGAAGGAAGGAAGGAAGGAAGGAAGGAAGGAAGAAAGGAAGAAAGGAAGAAAGGAAGAAAGGAAGAAAGGAAGAAAGGAAGAAAGGAAGAAAGGAAGAAAGGAAGAAAGGAAGAAAGGAAGAAAGGAAGAAAGGAAGAAAGGAAGGAAGGAAGGAAGGAAGGAAGGAAGGAAGGAAGGAAGGAAGGAAGGAAGGAAGGAAGGAAGGAAGGAAGGAAGGAAGGAAGGAAGGAAGGAAGGAAGGAAGGAAGGAAGGAAGGAAGGAAGGAAGGAAGGAAGGAAGGAAGGAAGGAAGGAAGGAAGGAAGGAAGGAAGGAAGGCAGGAAGGCAGGAAGGCAGGAAGGCAGGAAGGCAGGAAGGCAGGAAGGAAGGAAGGAAGGAAGGAAGGAAGGAAGGAAGGAAGGAAGGAAGGAAGGAAGGAAGGAAGGAAGGAAGGAAGGAAGGAAAGCAGGAAAGGAGGAAAGGAGGAAAGGAGGAAAGGACGAAAGGAGGAAAGGAGGAAAGGAGGAAAGGAGGAAAGGAGGAAAGGAGGAAAGGAGGAAAGGAGGAAAGGAGGAAAGGAGGAAAGGAGGAAAGGAAGGAAGGAAGGAAGGAAGGAAGGAAGGAAGGAAGGAAGGAAGGAAGGAAGGAAGGAAGGAAGGAAGGAAGGAAGGAAGGAAGGAAGGAAGGAAGGAAGGAAGGAAGGAAAGCAGGAAAGCAGGAAAGCAGGAAAGAAGGAAAGAAGGAAAGAAGGAAAGAAGGACAGAAGGAAAGAAGGACAGAAGGAAAGGAGGAAAGGAGGAAAGGAGGAAAGGAGGAAAGAAGGAAAGAAGGAAGGAATGAAATAAGAAAAGTAGGAAAGAAGGAAAAAGGAAATGAACGCAGAAAAAATGAGGAAGAAATAAGTAAGAATCCATAATGCACTTCAGAACTTATAGTTAAAGTTCTCTCATACAATAGTCCATAAATGAGAACGGCCGGCGTAACAATCGACTAACCACTTCCTGAACTCGTCTGTCCCTCTTGAGACACGTTGTACTGAAATTTCAGCGAAACGACGACGTACAAAGCGCGAACTGGCGCATTCTATTTAGGCCTTATCTGTCTTTGTATCCGGTTCGCATTCCAGTATTTCCTCGGAGCCTTTTAAAAGCTCTTTACCGAAAGTAGCTTTGCCACGCACTCGCCCATGCTTGGGACAGATCACGTGAACTGCACGTGAAGACATAAGAATGAATGGATGACCGGATTGATATTTCATTTTCTATCTATTTTCAGGCGAAACTAGACAGCGTATATTCGAACATCTCGTGTGCTGAAGTAGTAAAATTATCGCCGGAAGTGGACGATGAGACAATCGATCGCCTCAGTACATAATTTACTACTTTTCTTAGTAGTGGGCTACTTTAATTTCAGCGAAATCTTATCAATATTAATAGATTTTGTCGGTGCCGATGGGGAGGATGAATTATGCATGGCCCCCATTGTCTGGTATAATTTGAATATTATTCCACACAAGCGGATCGATCCAGAATTCTTATCGGGGTCGACCCAGTCCGTCAGAATTCGACTTCTGCCTTCTTGAGGTATTCCGCTCAATTTGCGGGACATTTATGGAATGTTTGTCCTACACGCTTCGATAAAGATTTTTGTCCGTAGCTGCTGGTAATAAGTTTTAGCAAGCAATTTAGAAGAAACGTGATCCGATAGCTTTATTTACCTATCACCCTGTATGGAGGTTGGTTTATAAATAGCTCTCCCAGCGTCCGGCCGTTGTTTTCTCCGCGTGAAATACAGGTTTCTGTTCGGTCGGCTTGTTCGCAATGTTTTATTGGGCGATTTATTTCCCTTCCGCACCTTTCCTTTTCGCTGAGAGCTGGCGAAATATAGCCAGGTCTGTGTTAAATCCTCGGTGGATATAGCTAGACTGGAAAAACAACCGACGCTACCCTTGATACCGCCCAAATTTCCCATTACGTTAATTTAGTTGCTCTTTTAACCGTTGCCATAAGGTCGAAAATAGTAGTGGTTAAAATGCAATACATATCAGATAGATCCTATATATCCTATAGACATTATGGATTATAAATCCGTCCTATTTAATTTTTCTTTCATTCTTCTGTCCATTGTCCCTACTTTCATCCTTTACTTCTGACCGGTTTTGCCTTCTTTCCTCCTTTCCTTCTTTCCTTCTTTCCTTCTATATTTAAGTGTCTCTCTTCTAATCTAAACATACAACAATGTTCGAATAAAATAGCAACTTTGCGTCTGAATAATAAGGGCTGACAGCGCGCCAACTGTCCTAATCCAGCTCTAAACAATCTCCTGCACTTAAAGCACAATCTCGGGACTGCAAGCGAGTGATTCTACTCGCTCATTCGCATCTAAATATTCAAATTGGTCGCAGAAGTAGCGGCGGTCGACTGGCTGGCGCTGTCCCATTTAATCAAGGCAGCTTTGGGGACTTCTCCGACAGCGAGAGAGACGCGACAGTCGAAGAATCCTCCGAGACTCTGCTCTATTCTGCGTAAATATGCAATTTGACGCGGGAAAGCTAATATTTCAGAAAGTATTGACCAAAACTAACAATGGAATGAATTAATAATGAATAGATATCTCATCCATCAATGTCTTCGAGTGTGAACGCACCTTAACTCTCCGAAACTTCTCCCCCTCTCGCGGCCAATATGTCTCCGATTCCGAGGCCCTATTATGAATTACCACGGGTAATATCCACTCCACTAATTACGGTCATTAATTAGCGCTAAACATTTCCGAACTTCTCTCACGGACGCAGACTTCGCCAGCGGTAGTACGTGACTACCCGTCACATCCTGAAGACGACCCCCAGCCTTCTGCACTCTCCTCGAGAGGAGATGGATGACGGGAAACGGCGGGAGAACGCCACCTACCGGCGACAGTCCTCCTCCGTCTGTTATTTAAAAGTTAAATTGCTTGTTTATCTTGTTCGTATCGAGAAAGATTTGTACTCGAATCACTCGAGGTTTAAATGAACGTTTCCAAAACAGGAACGGCGCCAGGAGGCAATTTTGTGGAAGGAAGGAAGGAAAGAAGGAAAGAAGGAAAGAAGGAAAGAAGGAAAGAAGGAAAGAAGGAAAGAAGGAAAGAAGGAAAGAAGGAAAGAAGGAAAGAAGGAAAGAAGGAAAGAAGGAAAGAAGGATAGAAGGAAAGAAGGAAAGAAGGAAAGAAGGAAAGAAGGAAAGAAGGAAAGAAGGAAAGAAGGAAAGAAGGAAAGGAGGAAAGGAGGAAAGAAGGAAAGAAGGAAAGAAGGAAAGAAGGAACGAAAGAAAGAAGGAAAGAAGGAAAGAAGGAAAGAAGGATAGAAGGAAAGAAGAAAAGAAGGAAAGAAGGAAAGAAGGAAAGAAGGAAAAAACGAAAGAAGGAAAGGAGGAAAGAAGGAAAGAAGGACAGAAGGAAAGAAGGAAAGAAGGAACGAAGGAAAGACGGAAACAAGGAAACAAGGCAACAAGGCAACAAGGAAACACGGAAACACGGAAACAAGGAAACAAGGAAAGAAGGAAAGAAGGAAAGAAGGAAAGAAGGAAAGAAGGAAACAAGGAAAGAAGGAAAGAAGGAAAGAAGGAAAGAAGGAATGAAGGAATGAAGGAAAGAAGGAAAGAACGACCAGAAGAATAACCAGACCACTGTCACTTTTGACAACACGCAAACATTCCAACTACAATGTTTACCTTGTGGCCAGTATATACATATCAGGAGTTATAGTTCCATCATACGATGGTGCTGTGTTTATATCCATTATATCAACATCAAGCGTGCGTTTACTACGAGACAAATTTCCAAAAGATTTACGTAGTCATCCCGACAACAAACAATTGCTGCCCCGAGTATAGAACAACACTTTTAGCTGCCATTTCCCAGGGCAATACGCCGTAGTGACGCGCGGCTCGCGGCGGTACAGATTGGTGCTCCAAATTGCAATTGTGTTTTCTTTGGGAGAAAACAGCGGCGCACGTGAACAGAGGCGGAGGTGTTTGCAATTCCTGCGACCCAACCGACTGCGCGATGTGTCAGCCGGGTCAACTACGTGCGGCACTTCAACTTCAGGGGTTTCGTCCATGAGTTCTACTGCTCCGAGAGGGCCTCCCCAGACACTTGAGCCACTTCAGCCACGTCTTGTTACGCTGCGGCTTTCCTGTTATTTTCAATTTGCCACAACGCACAGTGGTTGAATGTTTGGTGTCTAAGGTGCAAAAATTCTATAATGATTTGAATGTGTTTCATTAAGGATGATATGGTAAAAAAAGTACGCTATTTCTAGAGCAGCTAGTTTTGCATCTTTCAATAATAAATCCATTATTTGATTTCAGCTTGAGCAGTTAGAATAGAAGATATAAAGCCAATAATTGGCACAACTAGTGCTCTTTAGATATTCCATAATCCACCAAACAAATTTTCAATCACGACACCATACTATTTTACTATCCACAGGCACGGAAACCTCACAATAAAAAATATAACAACAGAGAATCAAACCCCTGATTAACAAGCTCGGGCATATGCAGTACTTAACGTACTTTTGATTATACTGGAGCCCCAGGACCGTATATCAGGCAACAACCGACAAATTCGAGTGCTTGCTACTTCATCATGCAGAGGCTCGTTATATCGTCAGCTGATATACATACATAACTCATACCATGGTTCATGGGGCAGCAGGCAACAAAAGGCAGCAGGTTTGGCGAGGTTTTACCTTTTCGCTGCCGTTCCGTGATTGGTCTAACGACCGCCAGAGGCGCTCTAGTCGCCCTAGGTGGTCGAACGTATCGGCTAGGTGATGACATTGTGCCAGTTTTTACAGCCTGAAAATGCAGGCGTAGGCTGCAGTATGCAAGAATGGACTTTCCTAGTGGGTAATGACCGTACTTCACACCGGCTGGTTTTAACAAAGTCGCAGGGGACTAGCGAGGTTCACCTACGACCTTTGTCAATAAAAATAGAATTGAGACACCCACATTTTATTTCTATTTCCTGTTCTGCTGTTGTTAATATTCAAATAACACTTGTGAAAGTGAAAAGTGGCTCTTTATATGTAATTTTGCTTGTATTAATATATAATAGGTTCTAATGGCGTCACAGGAATTCATCAAAATTAATAATTCTTCAGATTTTGTATTGGTTTTTTAATTAGTTAGATTTGTAGTTAGTATGATTTATATCTTGATGTATAATTTCTAAAACAGAGAATTTTGTACAACATAAATTGACATGAATTTCTGAAATGAATAAAATCAGTTGTGCCTGTTGTCATTTCTAAGTGATTAGAGAGATCGTCAATAAATAGTCAATTCAAACAAACGGCCAAAGATCTAATTTATTGTGGATGATGCGGTTCTACGAGACTCAAGAGCATTGATTAACACTTCTTGGGCGGGCCACTTAATACATCTGTGAAACATGTGCCATTCGGTGAGGCAGGTGCTACCAACCGTGGAGATTTATGTAGCACCCAAAAGACGATGGCCCTTGTTGTTTTGCGGCCCCCAGAATTTATTGCACCTTATTACACCTGTCCAAGATTCTGAGATATCGCCTAGTCCCATACATCATGGGAGACAAACAAATTTTCGGGTGATGTTTGTGTTATTGTCTCGACATAAGTTCAATAATGATGATGTTTATTTAGTTAAAAGAAACTAATAATCACAATAAATTTGGTTTCCTAAGTACTAAACTTATCAACTACTTAAAATTAGCCAATACATGAACCCGACATGATGTTTTAAAAAGACGGCGAACTACTGTTTTTTATATCACTTGGTAGGCTGTTAAACGTCTTCAGTGCTTTATAATAAAATGAATTTTGTGTGCTGCTTTTTGCATATTTTGGTAATCTGAAGTGGTCCTTTTGCCGAATATTGTATTCATGCTGCTGACTATTGTATGTTAAATAATTACTCCTATAATTTGGGAGTTTATTATTTATGCATTTTTATACCAACCTGAGTGCCTGATATACCGTTCCTCGTTTAACATTCAAAAAATTTAATTTACTCAACATGGACTCGATACTGGTTAACCTGGAGCTTTGTAATAAAATTCTGAGTGCTCGATTTTGTTGTACTTGAATCTTTTTAATGTCTTTGTCTGTACACAAAAATAATATACTGCTGCAATAGTAAAAATATGGTTCTATAATGGTATGGTACAAAGATATTCTAGGTTTTAATGTAAGTTTATTAGATATTCTTCCTAAGTAGCTAATCTTTCGACTCACCTTTTTAACTATATATTCCATATTACTCGTAAATTTCAAACCATTATCTAAAATGACACCTAGATATTTAAATTTGTCCACTATCTCAACAACTGTGTTATCAATAACTATGTCTGGTGTAGGGTTTACCGAATTTCCATTTCCCAATACCATAGGTTTTGTTTTCAATACATTCAAACATAATTTATTTTCTTTATACCAATTTGATATCGATACTAGTTCGGAGTTTAATGTCGCGATTACATCAGGTAAGTTATCTCCTGCAATTGATATTAGTGTATCGTCTGCAAATAGGTGCATATCACAAGATTTAACTTGTGAAGCAACATCGTTTATATACAAATTAAATAAAGCTGGTCCAAAAACAGAACCTTGTGGTACCCCTAAGCTGTTTATTAATTCACTTGACTCATTTCCTCCAATCCTAATCTTCTGTCTCCTGTTTGTTATACTTTTCATACTTAATACTTTTCAACCCATTCCAATTCTTTTCCTCTGATTCCGTAAGTTTCCAATTTTTGTAGTAACTTTTGACGACAAATTGTCTCAAGCTTATTATTAGTATTATTGGTAGGAATTTTGCAGTCGAATCTACTGGAAAATATCTGATGTGGCCAGGCACATAACTTTATCATACAATATATAAAATTAATACTTAATTAATACTTTAGCTGCATGAGATTGTATTTGATCGAGATCGATCGTGTTTGCATTAAAATAAAACGAATTGGCCAGGATTTGACAGATATTGACGGTATAGTCAAAATATCAGCCTTTGACACTACCTACAGTACTGATATTAGAATAAAAACATCTGGCAAATCCTGGCTAACTTTATATTAATCCACACGATCTCGATCAAATAGAATTTGCTCCTACAGCTAAACTATTAATTTTACCAAAAAATGTCAGACATAATTATACAAAATTTCGTCTATTTTAATTTATTATTTAACTATTTTGACGAAATTACCGAAATGGCGGCTCATTTGCAAGATCTTTGAAAAATGCATAGCAACATTGCTATCCGCACTCGAAATACACAGTGACATTGTGTATGACACCAAGATGTTTCAATATTGTTTCACATAGCATACGTGCGCGCGTGTTTCTCCTCCTCATCGCAATTTCCATGCATTTGCGTGTTGAATTGACGTTTCGCAACCGCTGACGTTCTGAATACTGTCAAAAGTTGCAAAATATCCTGGCTACCTACTATTAATGCAGACACGATTTCGATCAAATAGAATTTGCTCCTGCTGCTAAACTATTAATTTTACCAAAAAATGTTATACACTTTACCATACTGCGTATGATAAAGTAAAAATGACAACAGAGCTTAAAAAGTGAGTTTGCTAAACATATGCATGAAGTTTAAAATTGATAAATGCTGTAATATGCAAACGGGGGAAGGAATGTTATTCTGTTACAGCAAAAAGGGAATTTAATATACGGGGGTGTGGGAGTAAGTGTAAGCTTGGTTACGTTGAATAAAATTTAAATAAATCACCTTTAAATTAATTCTTGTGGAGTCAGGGGGCATATTGTCTGTTACAGGTGGCTGTCTTGGGGTTAAAATATCCACCCTTTCAGAGATAAGCGGTGAAACTGTATGTAAAACGTGTTATTCCCTGTATCATTGCCTTGAAGAAAAAAATAAGTAAAACGTCAATTTCTGCTAATTTATGTAGCACCAAAACCAAATAAGAATTAAAAGTAATCCAGTAATGAGTGAGTAATCCCTTGCCAGTAAAAATTAAGGGCCGTTTTCCTTGATTTTTTTGTAATTCCCACTAGTATATTCTGCGAAGAACATTGTTCTAAAAACCTTTTGTGGCAAAGGATTTTTACCAGATTGTCCGAACCCGGTTCCTCTTTTCGGGAAAGTGAATTTTTCGGCAGATGGAAATATAAACACAATAGCTTGTGTGGATCGATATTGCGGACAAAGTTCCAATGTCCAAGGTATCCTTTTATCTCCTCTGACGTCACCTTGTTCTGTTGTCCTGCGATAAAAAAAGAACATCCGACACACAGAAGCGTCGCACAGAACGAATGAGCAGAAATCCCCAAAATAAAAAATATTATGACGAAAACTTGCTTCTAAATTCTAAACTAATGTTTCTACACCGTGTGAGATGTCATCCTGTGAAGTTCTTATCGGTGTTCGTCGGTTAATTTATGATAAATTTGCTATCCTCATTCAAATTTTAAGCAGCTTTGTCTCTTAAATGGATGTAGAAAGACCCTATTGTATCCTGATTTATTTTCTCATAAGAAATCTACCTACAAACATTCTACTTGTCAATTTTATCAGCAATTCTTCTCAGTTATGCTTGATTTGTGTCTTGAAGGTTTGCTCGGGCGGCAATTTTTTATCTCTATACCTAATAGGCTCCGCCTATAATTCAATTGTTCGCGTGCATGGAATGGGATTAACTTGGACCAACTTTTGCACCTTTGGGACAGCTTCCCAGAGATTACTAGATTGCGCGTATCAGACGGCGAAATGGGCTCTTAGGGCAGTACGTGACACGAATAATGTCACGCGTCCATACGAGTCACGTGACATTCCACCAATTGGCTACAGGTAACCTTTAGGACTTTAACATGTAAGTAATGTTACGGATTTGGGCGATGATTGAATAAATTCGGTGTGGTGTGAACTACTATCGGTTGCAAAAGTAGAGTTTTTAATATTATTATTAATAAGGCATAAAGTGCTTATCATATTGAAACTAATCTAAAAGATTAACCATCAATTTAAATCTAAATTCTTAAAACTAGGTACTTGTCTCTAATAGGCTATCCACTGATGTCCTATTTTTTTTTGTCCTAAACAAGAAGCACTAACACTTCACTCACTGTGCTCTGCTTTTTACACATTTCACTGGTTCATTAGTTCGAAGGGTTTAGTTCTTTTTAGTCTTCTCACTAGATTCTGGTTGTCCAGTAGCTGCATGGCCTCTACGTTGCCGTGATGGCTTAGGCGAGATTCATGCTTAGTGGCAAATCTTTTTATCTCTTGGATGACTTGCGGGACACCAAGATCACGATGCAGGTCGCTATTCCGTATGTACCAACGAGCGTTAACCATATTCGTTAGTACTTTATTTTGGAAAGTCTGCACTCCTTGTATATAGGGTTTTTTCGCGCAACCCCAAAGCTGGATGCCGTATAGCCAAATCGGTTTTAGTATTTGGTTGTAAACTTGTAGTTTGTTATGTACTGACAACTAAGAGTTTCTTCCCAGAAGCCAGTACAGTTCTCCGTATTTGAGACCATGCTCTACTCTCTTCTTCTTAACATGTTCTTTTCACCTTAGTGTTGTATCCAGAGTCATATCCAAATACTTTGCAGTGTTCGCATATGGAACTATGGCGTCGTCAATCTTGACATGAGGTATGTCCTCGATTCTTTTGTTTGTAAAGTTAATGTGGACAGATTTCAGTTCGTTGAGTTTGGTCTTCCATTTTTTGGTCCATTTATATATTTTATTACTAGCATGTTGAAGATTCCTAGTAGATTCTCCAATAGTTGATCCCACTGCCATTAGAGCCGTGTCATCTGCGAATGTGGCGACTGTTACATTTTTCAGCTGTGGTAGGTCACTTTCATATAGTAGCTAGAGAATTGGTCCCAATACGCTACCCTGGGGTACACCAGCTTTTACTTTTTTTAGTTCCGAGTATTCATCGATCTATTTTATTCTGAATAGTCTATCTGCAGATACATAGGATGTTAGCAGTTCGACGTATATTTTTTTATATCGCTTTATAAAATAAATGAACATAGAAGCGGATTTTTTTATGATAGAAACTGGTATCATCAAATCCTTAGTTTTAAATATACCTGATGAAGCAGTTAGTATTAGAGACTGCAAGAAGTACTATCATTACAGGATTTGTATGAACAAAAAAATTGTTTAGGGACATTTTAAAATCATTTCTCATAATCTCGTAACAATACTTTTTGCAATTTTGATTTTAAACCTTTACAAAAGAGAGAAGCGGACTTAGTATATCCTTTTAGAAATAAAACTCTCTCCAGTAATCCAAAATAATTCCTTAATATTTACCTCCACTTTCCGCTATTTACCCTCCATTATTTGCAAACAATTTACTCTCAAGAATCAAGATTGTTACCTGGTTACGAATCAAGCCTTCACTCTTCAAACTCAAACTCTACGTTGGATATGCGAATTTAAAAATACAGAGGTACAACGTGTGTATATAGTACATACGTATGCCGGTGGACCGACGGAAGCTTTTGTGTGCTGAGAACAAATACCGGTTTGATAACACACACACACACACACATATGTCACTCTATATTGGTATACGCCGTATATAGGAACGCAAAAGCGTGCCTGCCTATCTTTTAAATCCACAATAGTTACTGCGTTTCTGTGAAACTTGTGTCTCCAGTGAGAGACGGCGGTTCTTTTCAGATTTCAGCAGTGGCCTGAAGGCCCTGGGTACTGCATGTATGCAGGTACGATAACGCTTGTCAAATCATGAATTTGCATATAAAGGGATTTTCAAAAGGATCGGTTCGTTTTCTTTATGGTAGAATGTAAAATAACTTGAACATTTGTGAGCGGGAATAAAGAAACCGACCTAACTGCTAGTACGAGGAACTAATAGCAAAACTACTTATATATTTTTTTAAAATTAATTTGCGTCTTAAATTAATAATAAACTCTTACACCAAATGAAATCAAGGATTGAAAATTTGTTGTCAAAATCTACGATCTTTTTAAGTAAAATATTTTTAGTCAAACATAGTTGAAAATGTATATAATTGAAGAGAATATTTGTTATTAAAAAAGAAGAAAGCACAAAAGAATATCCTTCTAGAAAAATAAGAAAGGAACAGAATAAAAAGCTGGACCAGGAAAAACGCAAGAAATTTCACAACACTCAGCAATACCCAAAATTTTAGCACATAATTCATTGATAATAATTACTTAAAAGCCTTGTTCAATGAATTACTGATTATTTCTAATTGTTTACTTGTTTTCCAACGCAATCTAGATTTAGGGATGTATTCAACACTTTCCACAAAATTGATCTAAAATTTTCCCTGGAATTTCAAACTCATATGATATGGTTGCCATTTGAACAAGTCGACACACAATTTCCGGTGAAACCGGAAGTAACCAAAAACTCAAAATATTTTAGTTAAAACGATCGTATCGAAACACTCGTGTACAAATCCATAATTTCCACAAATTTAATGTATTAAATTTAATATCCTAACCAACCGCCAACTCTATATCGACAATTTATGAGTGGCATAATCGGTTCAGATGGTTTTTCCTAATGTATGAAACATTCCTCATATGATATGAAAATAATTTAAAATTTGTTTATTGTTAAGCTATATTAGGCATATTTGTCATGATATTCTTAATTTTTAAATCCCAGCTTTGATTCAAATGAGAACTAAAGAAAAAAAGCTCCTTAAAATGTCAAAATCATATAGTTATGACTAAATAACTGTCGATAAAAGTTTCCGTAGAATTGCACACAGCTGACAATAACTACGATCTAATTCTAATAACTACCTTACTGCATTTTTCTTTACTAATTTTCTTGAGAGTGGGTAATATGGATATGCTATGTAATATGGTAATATCTTTCTGACAGATACTTCCGCATAAAGCAAGATAATGAGTACTCAACCCTCAAATGTATTAAAGCTGGAGTACCACAAGGTAGTGTACTTGGCCCAATTCTTTACCTTATATATACACATGATCTTCCGCAACCAGATGGTGTTACCGTTGCCACGTTTGCTGATGACACTGCTATCATGGCAGTAGATACAAATGTTGAAGGATCAACACTAAAACTGCAGAATGCTGTCAGCGAGATTAGTGATTGGCTGCAACGGTGGCTAATTACATTGAACGAAACCAAATTAGTTCAAATAAACTTTACCAACAAGCGAATACGATACGTTCCAGTTACAATAAATTTCACCACCGTACCCTACTCGAACACGGCAAAATACCTCGGTATGACGCTAGACACCAACCTCCGCTGGAAAGCACATGTTAAAAAGAAACGAGAAGAATTGGGCATAAGATACAAAAAAATGTACTGGCTTATTGGTAGGAAGTCGTCTTTGCCGACATATAATAAACTCCTACTTTACAAGCAGATACTTAAACCTGTGTGGACCTATGGTATCCAACTGTGGGGCTGCACTAAGCCAAGCAATATCACCATCATTCAACGCTTCCAAAATAAGGTGCTAAGAAACATCGTGGGTGCAACGTGGTATATAAGAAACAGAAATCTCCACAGGGATCTTGAGATGGAATTAGTAACGAACGAAATTGGAAAGTTTGCAGAGAATCATCAGAACAGACTTCTCCAGCACACGAATGTCGAGGCAATCCAGCTTCTTGACAATTGTGACAGTGCGCGAAGACTCAAAAGAACCAAACCTTTTGAGTTGGTGAAGTGATGTTAAAAGAATAGAGCACAGTGTTATGTGAGTGAAAGCGGATAGGTGAACAAAGCAGAGCAACGTGCAGTGTGTGAAGTTTAAAGCGTCAGCATCCAAATTAAATTTTAGTTACACCAATGGGGAACACTTAATATAGAACACCTTTTATACGTAGCAATTTAGGTTAGACTAATATAGCTAGATAGTCATCAGACTAGGTGTTATACACAAGTACCTGTAAGGGTGCTGTTAATTAATGAAAAAAAACTTCTTATACACAACTAATGACAAAATGTCCATTAATACTATAAATTAGGAGTGTAAACGGTTAGCTTATCGCCATGCATGTTATGCGCATCAAGTGCATCAAAGTATAATGGCAATAGCTTGCCTAGCCGTGTCGCGTTGAATAATTGACGAAACAATCGATATGCGTCCGGCTCGGTGCAAGGATTGAGTCGACATTCCCCATTCTACATTTCAATATGCGCGAAATTTTCAGTAGCGAGTTATTTTTAGATGCCGCGCCGCGCCGTTCGGTATTCGTCGTGCATTTTCTCACGTTTCCACTCGAGCGAAGCGAAAATTGCTTATTGGGACAGTTCG
The DNA here is from genome assembly GCA_964023965.1 of Melinopterus prodromus. Taxonomy (NCBI): domain Eukaryota; kingdom Metazoa; phylum Arthropoda; class Insecta; order Coleoptera; family Scarabaeidae; genus Melinopterus; species Melinopterus prodromus. The sequence goes on from OZ030392.1 coordinate 69,855,884, forward strand.
GAAGACAGATGATATCAATATGTGTCAGGTGGGAGCAAACAACAACTGTCCCAAGGGCCTTAACCCCGGAAATTTCCACATCGAGTGTTTTATAGGAGAGCTGTTGCCGAATGAGATGACATCCAGGAAATTGGACTTAAATTAGGATATATTTTGGCCAAGGATCGAAAATGATACTACAGGCCAGAAAATAGAGTCGTAAAAAGAGTTAAAACATCAAAAAGATTTTTGAACAAAGAATGAATGGAAGTATGATCATGTATCGAATGGGCTGGGCGACTTGGGGTGGTTGAACATGGATAACACTAGGGTGTTGCATCCAGCAATATTATATCATAAGTTGCTATCCAAGAGGATCCCACAATACCTCATGCGGAAGATACTCTGTAGACCGGATGTCCATAACCTTAATTTAAGATTCAGGGGTTGTTTGCTCCACCTGCCCATCACACTGGGCCTGTATAAACGGTCATTCTCTTACCAGGTCAGTCACATATACAATGGTCTCAGGGAAGATATGAAAAATTATCGTTAAACAGTTTTGGGGTAAAGGTGAAGTGTGGTCTGTCTCAACAGGGGGGACTTTAGGCATTGAGCGCACATCGGAGGCTGTTTTAATTTAAATTTTTTAAGGGCATGTGCGATGTTTTGTTGACTTGGATTTGCTGCAATTACGTGTAATTAGACTCTATAATGTTTTGTTGCATTTAATATTGTTTTATGTTAATAAAGGAATTATTTATTTAATTATTTATTTATCTGTCAAATCCTGACTAACTAGTTTTATTTTAATGCAGACACGACTGATCTCAATCAAATAGATTCTCATGCAATTAAACGAATAATTTTATATATTGTATGATAAAGTCATGTGCCTAGCCACATCAGATTTTTTATAATTCTGTCCATTACTCGAGACAGTATTGAGATAAAACTGTTTAAAGCTCTCAGCTAATCCTATGGTGGCAACACCCAGAGGGTAAAGGATTATAGCTACAAGTTAATGTTAGTGAGGAGCGGTAATTTTCTAGAGTAAAATAAAGTTGCCGGCAATAAACCCGGAAACTTTTACCGCATGCTGCTAGCAATTTGAAGCGAGCGAGTTCGCCACCCACATTTGATTAATGTCGTTAGCGCCATCTAGTTTAGAAAATTGGTCCTGCTACACTCTACAGCATGGACCGCTACACTAATTATGTAGCATATACGAAGTTGTTCAATCGGTATGGTGCTATAAATTTAAGGACTTGCCAAATGTTTTGAGTAAAAAATAGTATATTATTATACAAGTTTTATAAGACGTCGAATTGGGGCATGTGTCGCTTGTAGAACGAGGAGCGCTTCGACGAGTGCCCTACATGAACGAATGCAATTGAATTTAATTACTTATTTTGTAAGGTAATGACAAACTCTGGAACGGATTGCTATTTTAAACAATTTTAAGCAAAATATGAGTAGACATTACTTTTAGGTGATTTGAAGTTTAAAAACATTACAATACTATGTCTTCTGTGTACTAATTCAACAAAGCCTATTTTAATTTCCGCTTTTATGAAAAGAATTACTTTACATAGACATTCCAATTATACCTATCCAATTTGGATTAGTTGCATCAATTTTTATATTTCATCTTTTGTTTTTATCGTTTGTTCTTATTTTATCGTTTATCGGATATTTTTTACGAAACATGTTCTGTGCACTATTCTAATTATTTAGGACAGTTTTTATATTTTTTATTAATATTTTTTACTTTATCATACGCAGTATGATAAAGTATTGTAATCGTGCCGAAAAAAAAAATTGAGATTTTAGCGGAAATAGGTCTTTATGGGTCCCCTGAACATTTTTGACCAAGGTACAAAAAAATGTCTGTGTGTGTGTGTGTGTGTGTGTGCGTGTGTGTGTACCCGTTTGTTGTGGAGACGTTTCCGGAGAAACTATTAAAGGTATCGGGACGAAAGTTCATATTTAGAAGTTTTATGACTAAACTTAGAGCTGAAAAGCTTTTGGTTCAAAAGGGTCCAAAGGAACTGGCTGTTTCCTCTAAGCATTTTTCACGGATTTTGCAAATGAGCAGCCATTTCTGTAATTTCGTCAAAATAGTTAAATAATAAATTAGGGTAGAGGAAATTTTGAATAATTTATGCCTATGATATTTTTTTGTAAAATTAATAGTTTAGCTTCAAGAGCAAATTCTATTTGATCGAGATCGGTCGCATCTGCATTGATATGAAACTACATACGTAGTAGCCTGGATTTGACAAATATTTTTTTGTGCTGTCACCACAGAAATGTCTATGGTTGTCACACTCGAAAACAGCTGATTTCATCACAGGTTGGAGAACCGCTATGGAACGTTGCCGCTCTAGTGCGGCAATGTACAAAATACAAAATTCAAATAAAATAAGATCGCCAATTTAATTGTTTGTTGATAAGAAATATCAACCCGTTGTTATATCTAATTGTAAAAACGATAAATTGAGAAAATTGTAAACAAAGTATAGCGATGAGTGTAGTTATATTTTAGTATGTTGGTACGGATGTGACATCTACAGTGTCATGAACGAATATTATAAATCTGTCAGAATTTGAATTAGCTTTTTAAACTTGACGTTTCGTAGAAGCGGTATTAACCTAACATTTCCTATACAAAAATATAACCATTTTTGATTTTCTTTAAATACTTCTCAAAAAGCAACACAAAAACGCTGATGTCACTCCTGTCGAAAACTACATAGCGGGACTCGCTCACATGCGACGGCGACGCTCCGCCATCGGTGACGCGCGGTCACGCGCCGCATCACCGCTCGTCGCGCTATTCCGTACTTTCGGCACATGTGAGATAAATAACTATTATTCTGACGACAGTAGGTAGTGTAAAATGCTGATGCTTTGACAATACCTGCTATCTGTCAAATCCTGGCTAACTAGTTCAATTTTAATGCAGACACGATTTATCTCAATCAAATTCTCATGCAGCTAAACAATTAATTTTATGAGTTGAAGTGTCCATATTGCAAGGTTGGTAGTTAAGCAGTAATAAAACAATGGGAAGCCTCTTTATCCTTGCTTTAATATCATATTTATATAGGAGACATGTTTCGGTTTATTAGACCATTTTCAGGATTGAAAATGGTCTAATAAACCGAAACATGTCTCCTATATAAATATGATATTAAAGCAAGGATAAAGAGGCTTCCCATTGTTTTATTACTGCTTAATTAATTTTATATTTTGTATGATAAAGTCATGTGCCTGGCCACATCAGATTTTTTTAATTTTTGTTTAAAAAGTCCAGTTGAGACTATTTAGCAAATCTGAGCTATCCTATAATTATTTACACCAGCTACATTTGCCTTTGTCATTCTATTTCCATTTTTCAACCGTATCTCTTAAACTTTTCTTGCACTCCTTCTGCAGTTTCAAAAATAGCGTGTCTCCAGAATTCTTTCCTCATCAAAATTGGTAACCTTAAACACCAAAAAATCAGTCACTGTCCCAACTTTTAGGTCGGATTTATCATATTTATTACACTACCCGTTTCACCGTACCCAAAAATAACCCCTTATTATTATAACCATTAATCATCTAACCAAAAGGAAACAACACACACCCGTTTCATAATTATCGCGCGTTCCTTAAGTATATTTTATATAACATAACCGACGACAGGTTATATTTAATAATTTATGGCCCGCAGCAAAAGAGTATAACGCGTACCTATATGTATACAGTATAATATTCTGCGTCTAAAAATACCCACCACGCTTTCGTTGTACGTACTCGGAAAACCGGTAACATTTGACGCGATACATATTTATCATCGTATACTCATTTCCCCCTCATTCGTAGACAAGGTTCGTTCCCCAACATTAACATTAAACCGTACGCAAACAGCTGCAAAGCGCTAAAGAAGAGATTCGTGGAGATTTGTGTGAAAAATTATTGTTTTTTGGTCGAATTATTAATAAATTAGAAAGTAAAGAATCACAATTGTCATTTTTAATAGCGGATGCGCCAGTTTTGTTTTATGTTTTGGGAAATTACCATGATCCTTATTAGGATTAGAATCGTTTTAACCCAATTTATCTCAATGATAAACCGCTTGGTTAGCAAGATATTACATTTTTACCATAATGGTGGAGGTGCCGGGATAATTTCTTTTTTATTCTGTTTATTACTTATTATTTTCATTGGTTTGCCAGATTGTAGTGTGAAGGGTTGTTCAGATTAATTTAGCAAGTTTGTATCGATATAACCCAATTTATCTCTATGATAAACCGCTTTGCTTGCGAGATATCACATTTTTACCATAATGGTGGAGGTGCCAAATAATATTTTTTATTAGTTCTTATTATTACTTATTATTTTCGTTGGTTTTTCTGCCACTAATTTAAAGAAATCCCGAAGAAATTAGTTAATGTTGATATCTGTCGACGTAGGTGACAGTTTATGACGTTGTCATCGGGTTAACACAAACAAACTACATGTGTCAAATAATTTATTACTGGGCGTTCATCGTTTGTGCAAAGTTTTGTATCAGTAAATGTGAAACTTATAGACGACATTTTAGAATATTGTCATGGAAATGTATTTTCCGGTTGTGCCAAATTTTCTAATTGTTTTTTATAACAAAATTTCAACACTAATTTTGGAGATATTCAATATCCTAGCATTGGTTTTGGAAGCTCCAAGCTCCCTGCTCCTATCTGCAAATGTATATCTAAAGAATCTTGTGTAAATGATTTCCCTAAATTAATAGCATCATCCGATCATGGTATCTATTGAGATATTAAAATAGTAACTAGCTGGAGTACAAGCACAATAAAAAATAAATGATTTTTTGGGTGTTTCTATTTCGCTGTTTTCTTGTTAAAGTAATAAATAAACCTACTTTTGCCACTTATAAACTTTATAATTGTGTTTTTATATTCTGATTATCGCTAAATATGCAATGTCTGCTTTCGGATTTCGATTCCACGAAAACAGCAGCTTACTATAATCAACTGTACTTTGTTTTCTATTTTTTGTTGTTGTCCTGTATAACATTTGTGTTTGACCCTGCTTTTTTCAGTGGGTTCATCTGCACTTAAGAGTTTATTGATTATTTGTAATGTTGATATATAAGCAGGAAAAAGGTTGTTTTCATAATGAAAAGATGTTAAAATTAATCACATGAGAAAATTTTCGAAAGGAGCCACTTGAACATCGCCAAAAACTGATAAATCTGTGACACATATTCTTCACAAACCTCAACCATTTTTCTTAAAAATATCCTCATATAATGTCATTTCCATTTGATATCATTCAATCTAAAAATAGATCTTCCACTTGGAGAAAAAATGTACCGCTTATTAGGAAAACAAATCTTGTTAAAAGATATGGTAGCTATGGGGGCTCGGGTTCCACTATTTTATACCATAAAAGAAGCCTTACGTTTATTTTTTTGGTCACTTCAATTAGATATCAAATATGTCCTATAGATGTATCGTTATAAGAATGAATCATGAAGCGACCAAAGCTGTTGATGTTAAAACAGATTGAACAACTTATTGATAGTAATTTTAGCAAATTTTCCATCCTCACGTTTTTTTCTGTTGAACTTGGCGCAGTCCCACTCAAACTAGCAACCCTGATTGATACTGTGTTAACCTTTCATCTTAGAAATTATGCAAAAGCACACAATATTACCGACACATTATTGACACAGAATAATGGCAATGTGTTGTTAACAATTATATAAAAAATATACATAACTAATAGTCTTTTTGGTTCAACAAGCGAACAACAGTTGCGAGAGAAACGCGTTTAAAGTGTCAAGTCCAGTTTACGGTGGTATATTTAGTACTGATAGCATTTTTTGGTAATCTGCTGTTAGGGAATTCGTTTTGGGAAATTTGGTTGTTTCTACGCCTTGTTACACATTTGCAAATATCTATCGTTGTTATCGTTTTAAAGAGACCAGAAAAGCGTTCATTAAATTCCTGCCACCTAAACACCCTTCTAGCAACACTGAAATCCCTCTTAAACAAAATTGGGTACCAAATTCAAACGGTCTTCTGGGATATAGAGACCCCTGAAAATATAAATACTACGCACTGCAGTTTCTCCTTACCTATACAGCATCCTTTCTTGTCGATCAGCCTCCATGTAAATCCTGTAGTACATGACAATCATAACAACGCCTGGTACCCAAAAACTCACACTGGACGAGATCAGCGAATATGTCCTATTGACCACAAACGAGCACTGGTGAGGATTCTTCTTCCTGAACATCAAATGTCCCTCCGTGGTGTACCATTCCATGAAAATCGGTAAAAACGACACCAAGGCTGGGCTGCACCAAACCACTCCAAGCATCAAAGCCAATCTTGTATTCGTCATAATCAGCGGATAGTCCAGAGGTTGCACTATAGCGTAGTACCTATCAACACTGATGCAGCACAAGTGGAGTATCGAAGCTGTTGAAAAATACACATCCAGAGAGTTCCAAACGTCACACATGAAGTACCCGAATAACCAAACGCCACCAGTGACCTCAACACTAAAATTAAAGCACATCGCCCAAATGGCTACAAGCATATCAGCTAACGCTAAACTGACGACGAAGTAGTTCGTTATGACTCTTAATTTTCTATGTCTCATCACTGAAACTATCACTAATAAGTTCCCGAATAACGCGGCGACTATGATCAACACCATGACTGTTGTTTTCACTGCCAACCAGAAGAAGAGAAACCATGATTTAACTTCGTACGGATGGTCCAAATCGACTCCTGTGGTGTAGCTGTAGAATGAAGTGTTTCCGAAGTTGTACTCGCTTCTATTTGATGTCTTGTTGAACTCGATGGTGTAGTTGTCTTGCACCCCCAACCCGGGGATGATGACTATTTCGTTCATCGTGGAGATGTTGGTTTATGTCTGGTTGAGGTCCAGCATTATGGTTTGGTCATCTGAAAATAAAAAAAATTAATGTTAGATGAAGGTAATGAAGGTTTGACATGTCCTATATTTTCAGCCATCATAGGATATAATGAAACGGGAGTCTTAAACATTATTTAGTTGAAGTTCAGCTGAAAATCCAATGTTCCGTTTTTTAGAAATTGCCCTTGAAGCACAGGCGTCACTTTTCATTCATAAAAAATTAATGAATTAATTGATAAACTGATTTAGGTCTGTTTCAGTTCTTTTTATAAATGGACCCTGACTGAACGCCTCGAAACTAAATACGGGGGTAAAGCTCGGACCTTGCCCTGCAAGAAACATGATCTCCTCATTATAGAACAAAGGTTAATCCTTAACGAGGGCTGCTAACGCCTACCCCTACGGTCTAATTATTACAATATTACTTCGTTAATCTTTTAAATTCGTCATACTGTGCTTTTGGACAAATCCCATATTATAGTAGACTGTTTCCTAAAAGCTGTCTATTATTATATTAACTACGAAAAAGGATGTTCACATATAATTAAAACTCAAAGATATCGAGTTTCAATTGATTACTTAAATACTTAGTTTCAACATAAAAAATCTGATGTGGCCAGGCACATGACTTTATCATACAATATATAAAATTAATAGTTTAGCTGCATGAGAATCTATTCTATTGAGATAAATCGTAGGTATTGTCAAAGCATCAGCATTTGACACTACCTACACTACGTCATCAGAATAATAGTTATTTATGTCACAAATGCCGAAAGTACGGAATAGCGCGACGAGCGGTGATGCGGCGCGTCACCGAAGGCGGAGTGTCGCCGTCGCATATGAGCGAGTCGGCTATCTAGTTTTTGGCAGGAGCTACATCAACGTCTATAGTGTTGCTTTTTAAGAAATACGTATTTAAAAAAAAATAAATGATGTCTGTATAGTAAATGCTAGGTTGGTACCACTTAGACAAAACGTCAAGTTTAAAGGTGCGTTCCGATTGGTAGGTAATGGTAGCTAATGGCGGTGGTAGAATACGAAATTATAGTATTTCTTACATATCGTGATAATGACACATATTAGTTTGCATGTACATAAACATGAGTCACTATCAATTTTCTATTGGAAATACTATAACGGCGTCGGCTACCACTGCCATCGTCACTAATGAAAACGCACCTTAAAAAGGTAATTCAAATTGTGACAGATTTATATTTGTTCATGACACATCCCTACCAACATACTAAAATAAAACTACACTCATCGCTATACTTTATTTATAATTTTCTCAATGTATCGTTTTTAGAATTAGATATAAAGACGGGTTGATATTTCTTATCAACAAACAGTCAAATTGGTGATCTTACTTTATTTGAAATTTGTATTTTATAATTTGCCGCACTACAGCGGCAACTAGTGGTTTTCCAACCTCTGATGAGATCAGCTGTTTTCGAATGTGACAACACAAAAAAATATTTGTCAAAATCCTGGCTACTATTTAATTTCATATCAATGCAGATGCGACCGATCTCGATCAAATAGAATGTGCTCTTGGAGCTAAACTATTAATTTTACCAAAAAATTTCATAGGCATAAATTATTCAAAATTTCCTGTGCTTTAATTTATTAATTAACTAATTTGTCCAAATTACAGAAATGGCGGCTCATTTCCAAAATCCTTCAAAAAGGCTTAGAATAAACTGAAAGGCTAAACTATTAATTTTACCAAAAAATGTGATAGGCATAAATTATTCAAAATTTACTCTACTTTAATTTATTTATTAACTATTTTGTCGAAATTACAGAAGTGGCGGCTCATTTGCAAAATCCTTCAAAAAGGCTTAGAATAAACTACCAGTTCCTTTGGACCCTTTTCAACCAAAAGCTTTTCAGCTCTAAGTTAGGTCATGAAACTTCTAAATATGAACTTTCGTCCCGATACCTTTAGTAGTTTCTCCGGAATCGTCGCCACAAAAATCGTTTACACACATACACACACACACACACACACACACAGACATTTTTTTGTACCTTGGTCAAAAATGTTCAGGGGACCCATAAAGACGTATTTCCACTAAAATCTCAATTTTTTTTTTCGGCATGATTACAATACTTTAGCATACTGCGTATGATAAAGTAAAAATGGTATTGTTGGTAATTTGTTTTGTTATAGAGTTTTGCTTAAAAGTTGTTTGCTGCCAACAAGTAAACCAATTGTCTCTACAATCAATAACCTCCATTATGAGCTACGGCCTTTTGTGTATTCTTTTTTTTTATCGGGTGTCTCGTATGTGTCTTTTTTTCATTGGCTGCTGTAGTTTATTCCTACTGGTCCTCCGAGACGATTAAATTAGAAAAATGGCCCGCCTGTACTATGGAAAATTCGCTCGTATTTCATTCCTGGAACTTTTCGCATAAAAGTTTGGGGTGAAATGAAATTTTCCACTTTTCCGCGGTAACTTAATGCACTCTAGAGTATTAATCGCACTTGTTTTCCTTTCCCTGTTCGAATATTTTTTTATCCATGTCAAGTTAGGTTGCCCGACCGTGTTTATCCAACGCTCATGATCATGACAAACGACATAAACGCCATACAAAATTCACTAAATAACAATATTATAGCCGCTTTACTAAAACTTCGCCTTATCCTGGTCTTCATGTCTTCTTTAGTGGTGGGAATATCCCTATAAACTTGTTCATTAACATGCCCCAAAAGAAAGAAATCACACGGCGTTAAGTCAGGTGATCTGGCTGGCCAAGGTATTGGACCACCACGACCAATCCAACGACGTTCAAACATATTATTTAAATAATTTTAGACTACTCTAGAGTAGTGTGATGGAGACCCGTCTAACTAAAGTATCATTTCTTCTCTTGTTCTTAAAAAAATGGCCCGACTATGTTAAGATTAATAATTCCTCCCCAAACATTCACTGACCACGCATTTTGATTGTTTATTTGTCTTACCCATCGGGGGTTTTCGGTGGCATAATAATGCATATTATGCCGGTTTACCACTCCATTCCTTTTAAAAGTAGCTTCATCCGAAAAAAAGATTTTTGAAACATACTTTTGTTGTTCATCAGTTTTATGTAACATGCTTTCACAGAAAGCTATCCTGTTTCCAAAATCATTCCGATGTAGCTGTTGGTGTAAACTTAAGTGGTATGGGTGAAATTTATGAAGTTTTAATATTCTATGGACCGAGCTTTTGCTTATCTGGAGTTCTCTACTCAGTTCTCGTGTACTGACATGCGGATTTTCCTGTACGCTGAATAAAACATTAAACTGGTTATTTTCATCTTCAACTACATAACTGTTATATCTACGTTTCAAGGTAGCAGTACTTCCAGTATTTTGAAACCTAAGCAATAAATTTTCGAGGAATCTCCTACTCGGGATTCGGACATTTTGGTACCTTTCGCCATATACTCTTTGAGCGAGTAGAGTATTCCTTTGACAGTTTCCTGATATGAAAACCATGCTTACAAGTTCTGCATTATTTTAATTCATTATTGCGAGTAAAAGTTGTTACAAGCTACGAATAGACGAATAGACAAAACGCCAAATTTTGACATCTGTGCGTTTGTCGAATTTTATCATGGCAACTAGATATTTTGTATTAATTTAAGAATTCTTGCGTAGGTAATAAATTATAAATTAGATACTTAATAACTTTTTATCTGTTGATGATAGACCTACTATATTTGGCATTTTTGGGTAGCTTGGCTTTCGAACTTTACCGAAAACAGAGTTACAACGTGTGCATTGTGAATGCAAAGTAGAAAAAGACCCTAAATGACAACACGTGTGAGATTAAAACCGTTTTATTTTAGAGGCTTAAAAAGAATTTACATCACGTCTTTATGTCCGTAGCCAACATGGCAGAAAACAATTTTTTTTGAAAGCGACTTTTACCCTATATCCTTTGTGACGGTTTACGCTGACGGTTTTTTCTCTTCTTTTTCTTTGTCGTTCCTCGCCGTTGTCGAAAAAGGAAAAGTGTTTATATAAATTGATCCCGGCATTAGCATTGTCAAAAACTGGGGGTTGTAATGGTGCTAGGGGGCGCTCCGGAGCTGTAAGGGCAGTGGCGCACAGTGGCCAATTTTGATTATACTGCGAGGGACAAAAGTCTTTTTCACAGGTACTTAAAATTGAATTATTTAATCGGAATTCTAAAGTTAGCTTTGTCTGAATTTTTTAAATCCTTAAAAGCGATAATTCCGTTACATATAAATATACAAAGCGTATTTAAAAAGATCTGATGTGGACAGGCACATGACTTTATCATACAGTATATATAAAATTAATAGTTTGCTGCATGAGATTCTATTTGATCGAGATCGATCGTGTCTGCATTAAAATAAAACTAGTTAGCCAGGATTTGACAGATAAATAAATAATTAAATAAATAAATAATTCCTTTATTAACAAAAAACAATATTAAATGCAACAAAATAATATTTAGTCCCCCCCTATTAAGCAAACAGACAAAGCTTCACCATTCGCCCAAAACTATTTAACGATAATTTTTTCATATCTTCCCTGAGACCATTGTATATGTGACTGACCTGGTAAGAGAATGACCCTTTATACAGCTCAGTGCGATGGGCAGGTGGACCAAACAACCCCCTGAATCTTAAATTAACGCGCCACGCCCATACGTTCCAAACACAGGGCAACCGCCTATATCCCCACACCGTCTCACCTAACCACTCGAGAAGTCACGTATTCGCTTCAAAAAGAAGACAAGAGTATACTCCTAGGATGGCTTATTAGTTAGTTTGTTCCCGAATCTCTATGGCGTCATATAACCAGGAAATAAAATAAGTTTGAATAAAATTTAATCTTGATTTATCCCCTTCGGAAAAATCTTAGTTACACTACTGCTAACGGTTGTACCACCAGCTGGGGAACGTCTGGAAACAGGGACAAAGTTCCCTTTTGATTAAAGAGGGAAAGTTCGAAAGGGAAATGACGCGTGAAGGGAAAATCGTACTAGTGCTTTGATAGCTGATGAGGTGAATATGTGCCTTATATGTATCCCAGGGATGGCGACCTTGCGATTTTTGGGTTGAGCTCTGTTTTTTGAATGGATTTGCGTGCCTTACCCCACGCGGTATTTTAAAACGGGGGGGAATTCTGACCCCCCCCCATTCCTGTATTGACCAGGCACCGCGGGCAAAACGAGTTCTTTTTTGCTCGAGAAGCCTTACCGCGGGTATCGGTAAAAAAATTATTAAAAAATAATTCACGTGTGGATACGGTTTTTGTTTTAGATTGGATTATGATGGGTTTTCAATTTATGGGGTCCCGAAAAGTAAACAATGGATATTTTTGGGTGGGTTTTTTTGTTAAGAATTTGCTCATTAAAGTTATGTAGATTAGCCTTGACAGTAATTTTATTGTAAAGATACGACGGAAGTTGAGTATTAATAATTTGCGACAAAGAGACAGGCATTTTATGAGGTATCTTTGAGAGTAGGTAGTGTAACGTTTGATATTTTATTATTATTTGTTATGCCTGTACGAAAAACAAAAGTACAGCTAGTTGAAAAATTATTTAATTTATTTTTTAAGTTGATTTTGTTGGTGTGATTGATTTTAATTTTATTTGGAATGGTATGTTTTTGTGAGCATTGAGTGCAGTTCGAATTAGTTAAAAACCATTAAAAAATGTGCCTTTTAATTTGACTTTAATCCTTCATTAGAACGGCCATTCTAATATCATGTGACCAGTTGACGTAAAATCGCAACAAAATATTTCAATTATACAAAATTAACCGTTCATTTTGTCGTATAGGTTCCCGAATCCTTTTAATGGTAAATTTTGTCTGCTATAGTGTGGTATATTCAGGTTTACGGTTGAGTATGGCCTCGAGGAATGAAGGATTCATGTCTGACAGACACAATTTTTCAATAGTTTTCCGTTAATTAGGAATTTTCCTATTAAGTATGATTCTAGACATTTTAATATGTTACTACGGAAAAAATAAGCTTTCAATTGGTATCAGTTTCATCAACTGCATTTAAATTTCCAAATAAAAAACTAGAATATCTGGACTATTAGTTTTTATCTATATGACAATCAGTTCCTTACATAATTGTTCCATTAGTCCATTAAAATTTAAAGCTCAAGCTGTGAGAATTTTCGTACAGCTGAAATCGATCGCGTTCAAAATATTATGAAATAAACAAGAACTCCATAGTACAGTAATTTGTCCTATACGTTGGACTAAAATAATAGAGAATTTATCCTTATAATTAAAGCTATAGAATTCATTTTTTAAATCGGGATTACAAAATACGGAATGTAAGGGCAAGGTTAGTGTACAGAACTTACTTCGTAAAAATACCCTAAAGAATATCTTTAAATGAAAAATAAAATATTTTTTTGTGAAAAAGTTGACACATTTTGTCTCAAAACATGTAGAAGGTCCGAGTGTTTTTCTCAGCTATTTATTTGCAGAATCTTAATAGCAATATACCAAATTGAAGGTAATTAATCTACAATTTTCCGGCTTATAGTACATTTTTACTTTATCATCGTAGTATGATAAAGTATTGTAATTGTGCCGAAAAAAAAATTAGATTTTAGCGGAAATATGTCCTTTCCGGAGAAACTACTAAAGGTATCGGGACGAAAGTTCATATTTAGAAGTTACATTCTCTGACCAAGCTTAGAGCTAAAAAGTTGTCCAAGGAGTCCAAAGGATCTGACTTTTTACTATAACCCTCTTTAAAAAATTTTGCAAATGAGCCGCCATTTCTGAAATTTCGTTCAAATAGTTAAATAATAAATTAAAGTAGAGGAAATTTTATACAATTTATTTCTATGACATGTTTTCAAAAATTAATAGTTTAGCTGCATGACCAAATTCTATTTGGTCGTGTATGCATTAATATAAAACCAGTTAGCCAGGATTTTTCAGATATATTCATTGTAATGACAGTTGGTAGTGTCAAACGCTGACGTTTTGAGAACTATTATGACAGTTCTGAAAACGTCCTACCTACTGTAAATAATGTACAGTTTTCCGTCTTATAGTGGACTTTTTAAATTTTTCTTGGTTCTTGAAAAATTAGTAAAAAGTTTGACAAATGAATTTGGTGATTTTAACTTTTTGCATTGAAAATACAAGGTACATTATCAAATGCAGATGTCATAATTTGTTTTTTATTGTAATTTTCACTTAAGATCAAACGCAAAAATAAAAACAAAAGATTAAAATCGAAAATTTCTAAACGCAATGCTCAAATTGAATTCAGAACAATCTTACCCATGACATTTAAAAAAATTTATGTAAAAAACTTATGTTTTATTGTTAAGTAAATTTTAGAATTCATTGTTTTCCAACCAGCCTGTATGTTAACTCAGTATTCTGACTATAGATGTGGATGAGTTGGGTTTGGTTTTGGCCATCATTTTACCTACAAAACTGTTTATAAGCAATGCCTTCTTCTTGAAAAATGACAAGTTCTTTTATTAATACTTATTTTTCTTGTTTATTTCAGACAGAAAACTGACAGCAAATCGGAATCAACAACCAGATAAAAACGTAAGTAAAATTTCAACTACTTATCATTGCAATTTTACCAATATTCAATAGTAAACTAAAAAGAAAAAAAGCTTCCAACAACGACATAAACTACATGAGTATAACTAATATTTATTACCAACAAGCGTTAAATTCCTATCCGGTGATTTCAAGGATTTCAAACATCCTCTCAAAAACTTTCATTACCCAGAGTGGAATTTAAACGATTTTACGAATTCTAGAGCTCCAGGACGAACACCTTCGTCCTGCTCCACGAGCCCACTCAAACTTTTCGCGTCTCTCATACATTTTAATTCGCAAACGTAACTTTTGATCCAGCCTCCTGCTCCACGCGCCGGATGTTCACTTTAATCCATACCTGAGCAGTTTTCCTCGTTCCCTCCGCTTGAATTTTCGGACAGGGCCGTACGGTCGACCAAAAGGATCACCACAAACTATTTCCCTTTAACTACCAGTCGTCATTTCCACACCGAAATTGTTCCACCTAAAACCGTCTTCTTTATTTATAGGGCTCAATGTTGTGGTGAACGTTTCGCTCTAGGTAGAGTCCTTAACTCCTAACTTAAAGTTTTATTGCTATGCGAAATTATGTGCTAAATTTATACGAGAAATGTAAATTTTACAGGGCGGTAACGGGACAATAAAAAAATGATTAAAAACTTTTAATGAATTCGTGAATTATTGAAGCACCCTGGCTCTACTGCGATTTAGCAATGGAACTGACCTAGTTCCATCCTAGAAGTACGGAAATTTATATTATTGTTATTCGAAATTAAATTTAAATCAAATATCAACTAAGAATATGAAAAATTTAAAAAAGAAATTAGTTTCCATACGTAGGTCCCGGATATCTCACTGCAGTAACTTGCGAGGAATTGAGGCAGGCGCAAGCAAAAGAGACAGAGCGATGATGTGGGCTATGTGTCACTGTTTGACTACCGTAGGTAGATAGCAGAAGGCAGTAGTGTTTCGCTTTTTTATTTTATTCCAGCTGAACCCATTGTCCTAGAAACCTCAAAATAGTCTCATAGTAAACCTAAATCTTTGCATTTTTACCTGAAATTCCAAAAATTTGTTTCCGGATGTTTTTCACTTATTTACAGCGATTCTTTAAGTGGTGTGCGGACGGCTTCATTAAAATACGTAAAAAAACGCAATAACCAGACGAGATATGCAGCTTTTGAAAATAGGTTTCAGCAGTCTTTTTCTTGAAATTTTTAATGTAACGATACGTTTTGTGCATTATCTTTACGACAATTAACAGATCTTCTATATCAATACAAAAAATATCGAATTGCCATTTAGAAAAAGTGTCGATGATGTCATAAGTCGAAAACAATTGAAAGTCGGACGTTAATTAAATTTGATTTAAATATGTAGGTATATTTTGATAATTAAAAATCAACGAAATTTTTCAAATAACAAACCGTTTCAGACTTTGTGTCATGTTTCTCTTACTTTATGTATGCATATATAATGTATTCATATTATCGAATAAATATAATCAGCATCATGTGGCCTACTTTTAATGTCAGAATGCGTTTCCTTAATTCAGTAATACAAAGAGCATTTAGTCATTGGACTGGAAATGTTTCAAATTAAGGAATAAGTACTAATATACACTGTAGGTAAAAAAAGAACGGTACAAATTTTCAATTGCTCATATTTCCAAAGATGTTAAGTAAATTCAAGCAATTCTTGGATAAAATAATTCCTTATATTGTGAAGATTGAAAATATACCATCATCTTTGCAATAATTGAACGTTGTAATCAAATGTAATGGTGCTTTATGTTACATAAAGCATGTATAAATTATGTAATAAAGCATACATAAATTATGTATGACTATGCCACATTTCTGATAATATTGGGTCAATTTAATGTGAAATGAAAGTTGTAATTAAATTAGTAGTAGTATACAGGGTGATTTTTTCAGCATACAGGTTGAAATGTTGAAACATCGTTTTACTCAAAGAAGCAGTTGAACTGGACGTGTTTGCATAGATAAAAAAAGCGATTCCATTGCATAGGCGCGAGAAGTCCAATTGTAAACTTGAGTTATCTTTAAAGAAGGTGGAGAAACTATGGCCAACGTTTAGATTTCCTATGGGCGTTATGATTGATTTAGAAATTGTCTAAGGATTTTTCTTACCTGTTTTGCATATATTGTACTGCAATTATTGGGCTGTAGATTTTTGTGTTCTTGCAACAAAAACATTCAATTTTGCTTTTGTAGTGGTTTGGAACTAATATAAACATCGTTTTTTATTGAACTAAAATTATAGCAGTTTGCTTTCACTTGTCTTTGATGTTCGTTTTCCACAAAAAAATTAGATCTTCAAAATAAAAAATATCTAAAAAAAGGAACAACACAATAAATAAATTCAGGCTGGCTTCCGGCTGATGGAAGAGCTCTTAATTTAAACATGACTTACAAATAAAAAAAAGCCCTTACTGAACTAACCGTGACGAAATTCAAACGTGAGATAAAAGATATACTAGTCAAAGGTGCATTCTACTCTATAGACGAATTCCTCGACTTTAAATTTTTATAAAAGTTTGTTTTGTATTGTTCTAAGATGTTGTGTATGTATGTACATATATATTATTACGTGTGAACTTACTGTATGCAGACAATTGTATCCACTTTTTATGGAATGCAAATAAAGATTATTATTATTATTATTATTATTAAAAAGAAGAATTGGTTTGAAGTGATGTGACATACTCAAAAAACGTTGATCTAGCTCCGATTCAATCTTAGCAAAAACAAACAAAAGAACAAGTAACATACGTCTAAAATTTACAGCTAAACAACAAGTGTGATACATCATAATTGAAACTGACGAAAAGACCACCTAAAATGATAAATTGAAACATGTCGCCCATAACAACACCAATGGTTTCTCCACGAACTTTAAAGATGTCAAGTACACAGTTAGATTTCTCTTGCCGTTGCAACGTTTTGGTTACAAACGTCATATTCCACTATTTTTTACTAAAAACGCATAAAAAACATTGTTTAAATATTTCACCCTGTATACGATGCTATAAGATCTCTAGTGCCCTTTTTTACCAAAGCAAGATAAATGTCATTACCCATTGATTTTAATACACAATTCATTACACATTAAATTGACCCGATATTATCGGAAATGTTGCAAAGCCAAACATAAAGCAACATAAGTTTGGATTGAAACGTTCTGTTATTGCGAATATGGTATGGTTTCACTTGGTATGGTGCACTTATATCCTCAACAATTTTAGTTGTGTAACATTTACTTTGACAGTATTTGTTAACCTATAACGTCTAAACTTTGACAGTATTTGTCAACCTACAAATTTGTTCCGATTTCATCAATTTTATTCTTCGCGGTATTCTTGCCGACACTTAATTCAGTAGCAATTTCTCGAATGCTGATTCCATGTAGTCGAGTTTGAATTATTTCCTTCTGAAATTCATTTAATGGCGACATTTTTATTTCTTACATCAAAATTCAAGATGGCATTAATGTGACATGAGAAGCCCACTGACACAGCATTACGAAGCCCAGTTGAATTAGTGCAAATTTGAAGGTCCCAGTTTTTTATGCTCGCGATAGTACCTAGTCTGTAAATATTAATTAGGCGGAATATATGAATAAAATATAACTTTTATTAAATCTGCGATTATTATCTCATGTATTTAAGTCTCTGCAAGAGCTAAGGGTTGCTTAATTTGTTCCAACTAAATTAAAAAAGATATTACAAATAAAATCGAGAAATTCCAACCGACTTTCCTGAAATACGTAGTATTTCCAGTTTACTGATCAATAAATATTTCAGTACTGTGATAAACAAAAACATGTTTAATGAAAATTCAAATGTTTTCAAATGTTTCTTTTTGAGTAACCTTTACTTTTGGTGAACTCATTGTCCTAAAAACTTCAAAATGACGTTCAATTGTACTTTCAACCGCATTTTCACTTTCCATAAACAACCAACATTTTTATTATAATCTTTATTTATTTTCTTTTATGTATTATCAAAATTTCCATTGTTAATATTTTTCACCTTTAGGCATCGAAAAAATTCCCTACATTCCATCATACACAAATTTCCAACTCGCCTTTAATCTTGAATAAAAACTGCGCGACATTTGACATATCACACAAACCCCCTACAGCAGGGTTCGTGACAAAAACGGTTAAAACGAAAACGCAAAAGATACCCTGTTAAATACGCTGGCTATCCCACGGCAATACCAAAAAACTCTGTGATTCTGTAATCGCCACGTAAGAAGAGATTATATTAAATAATTTAATTATTTCAACGGCACCCTTGTAAATATTTAACAAAGCGTATATTGTCTGGAAAGTTTGCAGACCCTGTCTGTTAGGTAGTTGGTAGAACTGCCTACGCATCTGAAGTCATTACAATATCACCACGTCTGCGCACCTGTTAAGAAACATCAACATAGCCCGAAATATTTACATAACTTACCGGTTTATATTTAGAATATATTTACGTTACTTTTCGAGATTTGTTTTAGTATAAAATTTTCAAGTAAACTTTGTTGTAAACTTTAAATTTTGTTAACCGTGAAGGAGAGAATTTATTTAGTGTTGTACTATATGGTACTGGTGCTTTACATTCTGATTCTTGATACATTCTGATTCTGATCTGACTATTAACTTACACTTAAAAATCTGATGTGGCCAGGCACATGACTTTATCATACAATATATAAAATTAATAGATTAGCTGCATGAGAATCTATTTGATTGAGATAAATAGTGGCTGCATTAAAATTAAACTAGTTAGCCAGGATTTGACAGATATTTTGATACTACTGACAGTAGGTATGTCAAAGCATCAGCATTTGACACTATCTACTGTCATTAGAATAATAGTTATTTATGTCAAGTGCCGAAAGTACGGAATAGCGCGACGAGCGGTGATGCGGCGCGTCACCGAAGGCGGAGCATCGCCATCGCATGTGAGCGAGTCGCGCTATGTTATTTTCGGCAGGAGTGACATCAACGTTTTTTGTGTTGCTTTTTGAGAAATATGTATTTAAAAAAGATAATTAAAAAATTGTTATATTTCTGTATAGGAAGTGTTAGGTTGATACCACTTCTACGAAACGTCAAGTTTAAAAAGCTAATTCAAATTCTGACAGATTTATACTTGTGCATGACACTGTAGATGTCACGTCCGTACCAACATTTTAAAATAAAACTACACTCATCGCTATACTTTATTTACAATGTTCTCAATTTATCGTTTTTAGAATTAGATGTAAGAACGGGTTGATATTTCTTATCATCAAACAATCAAATTGGTAATCTTATTTTATTTTAAATTTGTATTTTGTACTTTGCCGCACTAGAGCGGCAACGTTCCATAGTGGTTCTCCAACCTCTGATGAAATCAGCTGTTTTCGAGTGTGACAGCAAAAAAAATATTTGTCAAATCCTGGCTACTATGTAGTTTCATTCCAATGCAGATGCGACCGATCTCGATCAAATAGAATTTGCTCTTGCAGCTAAACTATTAATTTTACCAAAAAATGTCATGGGCATAAATTATTCAAAACTTCCTCTACTTTAACTTATTATTTAGCTATTTTGACGAAATTACAGAAATTGCGGCTCATTTGCAAAATCCTTAAAAGAGGCTTAGAATAAACTACCAGTTCCTTTAGACCCTTCTAAATATTAACTTTCTTCCCGATACCTTTACCAAATTTGATTTGCCTAGAACTATTATTTAAGAAGTTACATCCCTAGATACCTGGAAAAACTCTCAGAACTCTTTTTTTTTCGTTTTAGTGCGGTTAAATTGTTGCGGTAAAAATATTTTTTTCATTTTCTAATGCCTTCAAGTGAATGGTCTTATTGTTCATAAAGTCATTCGGCCAGGACATGCGACTATAAAAGTTTTATGCCATAGTTTAGTACTTTTGTGGTAGGGGTTGCTTGAGCAGAGTTGCACTTAGTTATTGCTGGACATGGGTGGGCAGTTTGCCCAGTCTGCACACATCCTGCACCCTAAAAATAGAGTATTTACTCAGGTGGTCCCCCGATGGTATATTAAATTTATTCTTATATTGCTGGCAACAGATTTTGTGGCCGTTTTAGGCATCAATAGAGTATGGAAAACAGCCCATTTAGTTCAGAGCAAAATCCGAGATACACAGTACTTAAATGTGTCTTAGTTTATTTTGTTTATTTTGTCATACCTTATAACGTAAATAAAATAGTTAGGTACTAGAAAAGCAAAGCAATGTTGCAACTTTTTTGTCTTAAAAATAAAGAAAATGTTTTTTAAATTCTTTCAGAAGTCGGTTTAACATTGGTTGACATCGGTAAAAATATGAACCACAATGAATGAAAAATTCAATATTAATTACAATTAATGATAATTATCAATATTAAAAATTAATACAAAAATTAAGAAAGATTTATTCATATTTTGAAAGTTTTGACGTGAACTTGTTGGCTTCCTTACCGAACAAATAACTTAATAATAACTTAATAACAAATAACTTCTTAACTTAGAGCCGTTTAAAATATGCTTTTATTGATATCTGGCGATATATTAGTAATCTCATCTGGAATATAAGATCATATTGAAACCCACAGTTCTACTTTTCTACTAAAGTAAATTTGCCAAAGAAAAATTTAAATAAAATCAATGTTTTGATGTTGAGGATAATTCTACCAGGTTATGAGTTTTTTTAAACATTAGTAATGGAATCTTGTTACTTGAAGTCAATATACAATTAAATTATATTAATTATATTGAGTTGTAAGGTATAATTTTTAAATTCACTTGAAACTTTTTGAATTTTTATAAGAAGAAAAAAAGTGTTTAGGTACTAAAAACAGTCAAATAAAAAGTGTTATTTTTTGTAGGTAATTTTTAGCAGAGAATTTTTAGTGGAATCTAAAATTTGTACAGTAATTAGTTGTTCGATTTTTGTAAGTATTTATTTCTCGGTCCATAAACAGTGTAATACAAATTTGATCATTCTAAATAATTGTAAAAATGCAAAAAATATATCATTTAGCCAAATTTATAGCCTATAAACTCTGTCTTTCAGAACGTTCAAAGGAACTATTCTTCGTCTTCTTAAATATTGTATTTGTATTCACCACAAATATAATTTAACCTACTTTCAATTCACAATACCCATGTTTACCAGCCTTCTCAAAACTATCATAATTTTTAATTGTCATATCTAAAATAGATTTTGGGGTATTGCAATGTGGTAATTTATCGACAAAAAATAACAGAAAAATGGAAAATTGCTATTAAAAATTTAAAAACGACAAACTCATAATAAATTTGGTATGAAAATGGTGTTTTGATCAAATGAAATTACTTATCCCAGTATTTTTTTTAACATTTAACATTCCCTCATCTTATTTATTCAGGAACTATTCACAAAAATGATAACTATCTTTAATTTTTATGTCCATATTTAGACAGTAGATGCTTAATATCATGGAATAACACATACAATTTTATAATTTTAATAAATCATGTAAAAGTTAGGAATTGTCTAAAAATTAATTAGTTTATTAATTATTGTTAAATCACCTAAATTACACTGATATTTGAAAGCATTTAATTTATAGGTAATTTATACTTCATAAATTTATCCTATGAGAAAGAAAAATATACGACACAAAAAGATAACAAAAAAATAAAACTGAAAAAATATATATCACACATATATAATTCATTTTATTTTATTTTCTGCTGTAACTGTAACTGTGCAGTATGTAGTATAATTCTATTAACCAGTTTAAAAACTTTATAATAAACTTTTCGCTGTCACCATAAACTACCTATACACACAACTTTCTCAATACAAACTTGTACATATTATATCAAACCTATACATAAATATACAAACAGGACAATACGTGAACTCTGCGCTGCCGTACTTACATTAAAAATTCAAAACTTCGTGGTCGGCTAACACAGCAAACCATTCACAACAGTCATCACCAAAACCCAAACAGTTTAACCACCACAATCTTCAACAACAACAAAAAAATCCCCACTCCAATACAAACACGACTCCTATACACCCACAAATTGAAAATCAATCCTCATATAATTTAATTTAATTTATTTTCAAGTGCAGCAAAGTCACGATCGCGACTTCAGCTTCGACGTCGGCACCGTTCGTCGCTTGTTTCACCTCGACGGACGCGCGAAGCACACTGTGACGCCGCGGCGCGTCTCGACGCTTACATCGCGGCGTCGAACCCCCACCAAAACGCGCGACGCCACGGCCTACCTGTGGATTTCGACCACAATAATAACAATATTGTAGGCTGCTTGATGAAAAACCGAAATACGTCGAACAGCGCCCCCTCTCGGAGGGCGAATAAAAAATTAATCCGAGTGTGGTCGGGAATAATCAGCGCGAATCGGTGGGCGAAATGCTTTTTGTTCGGGGTGAATCGCGACAGCGGTTCCGGAGATATTACGGTTTTTGTCCGCGATCGCGGTAGGCCGTGATTGGGGAGCGTTTTGGGGTAGCTCGGTTGTTATTGGGGGTAGATGTGTCGTGTTTGTACTCGTTTTAAAGGGGATTTCGAGTAGTTTTCGATGGTGGAAAGGAAAGAGTATAAAAATAATTTTAGAACTGGAAAAAATTTATATTATATAGTCCATAAAAAATAACAACAAAATTCTAAATTAAACTGTGTGCAATATGCATACCGGACTTCTGGCAATACCTATATTTTAAGATGCACAGCAGACAATAATAGACAAGCTTAAATAAAACAGCACATGATTTTTTTTTTGAGTAATAATATTGGATTAATGCTTTGTCAGCGTTATCTTAAAAGTTGAAAAATTAGTTAACGAAATAAAAAGAAATCATATGAAGGTGTAGTCGAACCTATACAAAAATCAAAACATAAATATAAAATAGCCATAACGACTCTTTTGAGTTTTTATACGATATCTCCAAACTGAAAGAAAATATTATATTTATATTAAGTAAAAATGAATCACTGGCCCATTGCAAAGATATGGAAAACGTCTTAACACATAGTAATTCCTCCGATTTTAACGCGTTAGAATTGTCTGACGAAAAGGTACTTAGATTTGAGCATCCACATAATTAGCTCGCCTTTGAAAATAATATCAAAATGTTTGCTGAATATTTGATGACATTAGTATTGAAATTAATTCAAAACTATCGGTGATTGAAAAAATTGCCGTGAAATGCTTGCATCAATATCTCCGAACATATTTAGCTTAGCAGAACATATTGTACACCATATTACAGACTAAATTTTGGTGAAGATTTGTATACATGATAAATCAAGAATTACTTAAAAATATTGAAAGATGTCGATTTTGGAAATGGTACAAAACAGAGATATTATGTCAATATCTATTCTGTCATAAAAATACAAAAGTTTGCTGATGAGAGATGACTTTACAGAATAGATATTGAGATAATATTTCGGTTCTGAAAACCCATTTTTGAATCGTCTTCCAAACTGAAGTCCCAAACTTCCATCTTTCAATATTTTTAAGTAATTCTTTTTTATATTGTACCCACATCTTTCTGTACAACCTGTGGTAAGTTTCCATTGCAGGTGGTGGTTAGTTTCCATTGCAGATAGTGTTATTTAATCAATTTTCATTAGATATCGATGCAAGCATTCCTGATAGTTTTTATAAATTTCAATAATAATATCATCAAAGATGCAGTAAAAAATTTGATATGATGGTATTATTGGTATTATTTTAATAGGTGGACGAAATAAGTATGGTGTTCAACGATTTTGCGTCTAAAATGACTAGACTATAGACCTTGTTTCCAGAAGGACGAGTTGACGTTTTTAAATTCATTACCTCCCTTAACATTTGGCCAAATTTAGGATTTCTTTAAGAATTTTGCTAACCCTGCCGATAACTGTTCCTACCGGTGCACAGTGGGGTATTTGACCTGAAAACCTGGCGAAAATTATTTTTTCACCTAAATGGGCTTTAGATGTGTTGTTTTATTTATCTATAACATTTTAACCTTCATACTAAGAATTAGAAAGTTAATAACTTAATAAACACAATAAATCGGTACAAAATAAGAAAAGGCAAACTGTATTAAAAATTGTTCTTCACTGCACTACACCTATTATAAATTAATTACTGCTACAACATTTGTCATCAATATTTTTTTGTGATTTTATTTCTATTATGTTTTACCGTGTCAAATTCATAAAATAATATATGGAATGTCCAGTTTAAATACGCAGCATATCCGGATTTAAAATTGAACAATACATGTCGTTTTTGCGTTATATGAGATAACATGTTGGGGTCTGTTATGTTGTAAGAAAATCCTGAAAAAAGTTTTATTTTTAAAGACCAGTGGTAGAGGAAGAAAATGAAACTTTACACCAGTCGGATATTGTGTATTGAAACGGTACATATGCTGTTCATGCTGTTTTCCGTTCGATGCATTCCTTTTAAGACGTGATAGTAGAGGCAATTAAGAACCTATTTTACCATATTTATCACAATAAAATCTATTATTTGTAGTATTATTTCAAAATTGTCTAATATTTATACTTATTCTTACCATGAAAACTTTCCAAAATTTGATCATACTTCAACTTGAAATGGTCGTTTTTTAGTGGTATGACCCTAACACGCATGTTTTGAACCCGCATTCGCATTCTGCATAAACACATTTATCGAAAACGCCTAACCAGTTTCTATTCACAAACTTACTATTGTCCCTCCTCAACAAGAATCCAATTTAAACCAGTGAACTGTGTATGCGAGTAGGTGCTTTCGATGTATTTTCTTGCCTTGGATAGGAATCCGATTGGCTTCAAGCAACCAATTTCCAAGAAATGCATGTACAAGTACAAAGTTTAAGGTTTTTTTCGGATGATTTTTAAGAGTCTAGGTCATCGGGGTTGTTTGCTATACAAGATCCAAAACGGAAAAATATACGTACATAACGGCATTTACAACATACAAGATGCATTGAACATAAAGTTGTCCATATTTCGATGACCGTAACCATTTGTATATAGCTAAATATGGTTAAATATGTTCTAAATTACCTCTACTATCACGGTATCAAGAAATTGCACCAAATTACATATAAGCCGGTACATCAATTTTTTGATTTTCTTTTACAACGTATTAGAAATAAAATCACAAAAACCGCATCCGCACCTATTTGCAGAATATTTTCCAGCAGTTATAATGTCAAATATGTATACTATAATTTGAACCACTTTCAATAGCTTAACAAAGCTAAACACTAAACCAGCGTTTCCCAACCTTCAGGGTTCAGGTTCAGGTGGTTCAGGGCTCAAGTGAAAAAATATTGCCGCTTTTTAATACATCGGTCTTTTACCTATCCCAGAGACTGGTTTACGTTTTGGAATTTAACAATTTAGAAATTTGATTTATGGCCAACTTTTTGGGTCAAATACCCCAATGTGCAGTGGGAGCGATATATTGTTTTCTAAACAAAAAACAATGAAAAATATCTAGCATCAAGTTTACGCAAAATCGATTTGATGGGTTAGCAATGTTGGCCACTGAACATGAATTGAGATTAGATCTAAAGAAATCTATTAGCGGTTTTGCAGAAAAAATCGAAAGAGTTTATTTTACTTTAGGGTTCAAGTTTGTATATTGTCCTAGTATTCTGTGTTGTTTTACAAGTATTATTTGCACTAGTTAAAATTCCACAGTTTGTGTTATTAATTTTTTTAAATCGTACATATTGTATTATTGTGTTGTAATAAATATTGGATAGTTTTAACCGTGTTCTTCTAGGTCGTGGTTTTTAGAAATCTGGTTTCTTTTGAATTTAAAGCTTTTGACACAGTTTTTCACAGTTTTTCACAGAAATGATTAATAATATGTACTATGCTTCAAAAAAATTTGATAACACCTTTTAGTAATTGAAATCATACTTCATATAATCAGCTAAAACTGGGTCACGCTAAAAGCCATATCACTAAACGATCAAACGCATCAACACAATAGCAACTGGGACACGCAAATTACTCCGAATCAATTTCATTCACACCCTGTATATTTTTACATCGGTCGTATACGCTTCCACAAACCGCCACGTTATCGTGTGGCGCTATTGTCCCTTTGTGAATGAACAAATTCACTATTCATGCACAGAAACGAGACAGCTTTTAGCGGACCAAGCGAGTTGGAAAAGTTTCCGGTATTCCGGTTCCCCCGCCACAGTTCTCTCCCCCCACCGCGAATCCACCATTGATACATCGATCGTCCATCTTCGATTTTACAATTAGCCAGCGAGGGATCAATTAATTATTACGTTCGTTGGGGTTAATAAGCAAACCAGGACACGTTACGACATATTTTATGGTAGTCTGATGGCGTTTTATCATAAATTATTCAGGGGTTGCTTGGAGGTTTTATGTGATTGGATGAAAGTCGGTGACAGATGGTCGAGAAAACGAAAGATTGTAACTAGCTTTGGGTTTAAACTTATAGACAGTGGGGACTTTTTAGAAAGTATATGTTATTCTGAGTTAATTCTTTACCATTAGAAAAGCCATTTGAAATGGTAACAAAACAAAGTGAAATACAAAATAAAATAAATAAAACAGTGCGAAAACAAAGAAAGATCCAAAGCAATAAAAAGTTAAACTTTTTATTAATTATTTTTAAAAAGTATATCTTAATTGTAGGACAAAAGTGCTGGGAAAGTATATTCAAATAAGAAACTTGAAAGCCACAATCAATTCTCAACATTTTACACGTTTTACACATTTTTTACACATTTTACATGTTACACATAAAAGAAATCTGATCTGGCCAGGCACCTGACTTTAATAGTAAGAGATTCTATTTGATCGAGATCGGTCGTATCTGCATTAAAATAAAGCTAGTTCGCCAGGATTTGACAGATATATTGATACAATAAAAAGTGGTCGGATTCCTTATTTTTGTTACCACTTTATTGATAAGGCATACTACTCACTCCAGGAGTTCATGACAGAGAACATCACTATTCTGTAATATTTATAATATTCTGTGAATTAGTTACATATTTTTGAAATTTATGAAGTATATTGTTTGGACCATATATGTATTTTACATGAAATAAATAAATATCTATCTATCTATCTATTTTAGCAATCGCTACATGTTTTGTGTCCTACTGGGCACTTCTTCAAGCGCTATAGGAAATGAGAAATAAATTACACAATTGACAATCAAACCAAACTCCAAACAACTCAATTGTAAAAACTTACATTTTGGCAGGCGCGGTCCGTGGAGGACATAAGATTACATACAAATGTCACAAACAAACATATATGAGACTGCAGAACAGATTTTTTACGATATTTTTACGATTGTCAAAACATCAGCGTTTGACACTACCGACACTACCTACTGACATTAGAATGAAACTATTTGGCAAATCTTGACTTGATCAAATAGAATTTGCTCATGCAGCTAAACTATTAATTTTACCAAAACATATCGTAGAGGTAAATTATTCAGAATTTCCTCTACTTTAATTTATTCATTTGCAAAATCCTCGAAAGAAACTTAGAGGAAACATCCAGTTCTTTTGGAAGCATCCTTTAGAGCTTTTCAGCTCGAAGTTTGGTCATGAAACTTCTAAATAGCAAGATTCTAAATATGATGTTTCGTCCCGATACCTTCAGTAGTTTCTCCGGATTCGAAGCCACAAAAATCAGGAATTGGAATTGGCTCAGAAATTTACATAACTTAAAAACACCTGACGTATTTGACAATTTTGATTTCCAGAATTTACCGAAAATAATGCATAGGGTGTCATGTATGGGGTGTAATGTATAACAAGAACTCAGGTCGTGTGTGGTATCATTGGATAGATATTTTAATAATGAACAACAGTTAGTTGAAAAGTTTAGTTTTTCGGTAGATTACGTTTATAGATCATCCAGTGCAACAGGCTAATTGCTTTCAATTCATTTTGTTATGTAAGAACATGTTTTTGTCATTTTTAAATTTAATTATATTGTTTCATAGCGCCGAAATAATTTTAGGAAACTATATTAATCGGTTTAAATATACAGTATATAAGGAATATATAAATAGAATCCAGGAGAGAAGTAATTTTAAAAATTAATTAAAAGGATACGGTCTCCATCCGGATTCGAACCGGCGCCTTCTGCCTTGCCGGGGCATTGCTCTACCGCTGAACTACTGAGCCCTGTGGTAAGGAATAGATTTAATTCGTCATTTCAAACGATAGTAACAGTAAGGATTGCTGTCTAACTAATATTATCATGACATCTATTGGACACTGGTGGAAATTGGTTCATGGTATGTCAAGTTTATCGCAAATCTTGCTATTGGAAAGTAGGAAACTAGTTTAATCGGTTTAAATGTACAGTATATAAGGAATATGACGTAAATAGAATCCAGGAGAGAAGTAATTTTTAAAATTAATTAAAAGGATACGGTCTCTGCCCGGATTCGAACCGGGGCCTTGTGCCTTGCCGGGGCATTGCTCTACCGCTGAACTACTGAGCCCTGTGGTAAGGCATAGATTTAATTCGTCATTTCAAACGATAGTAACAGTAAGGATTGCTGTCTAACTAATATTATCATGACATCTATTGGACACTGGTGGAAATTGGTTCATGGTATGTCAAGTTTATCGCAAATCTTGCTATTGGAAAGTAGGAAACTAGTTTAATCGGTTTAAATGTATAGTATATAAGGAATATGACGTAAATAGAATCCAGGAGAGAAGTAATTTTTAAAAATTAATTAAAAGGATACGGTCTCCATCCGGATTCGAACCGGCGCCTTCTGCCTTGCCGGGGCATTGCTCTACCGCTGAACTACTGAGCCCTGTGGTAAGGAATAGATTTAATTCGTCATTTCAAACGATAGTAACAGTAAGGATTGCTGTCTAACTAATATTATCATGACATCTATTGGACACTGGTGGAAATTGGTTCATGGTATGTCAAGTTTATCGCAAATCTTGCTATTGGAAAGTAGGAAACTAGTTTAATCGGTTTAAATGTATAGTATATAAGGAATATGACGTAAATAGAATCCAGGAGAGAAGTAATTTTTAAAAATTAATTAAAAGGATACGGTCTCCATCCGGATTCGAACCGGCGCCTTCTGCCTTGCCGGGGCGTTGCTCTACCGCTGAACTACTGAGCCCTGTGGTAAGGAATAGATTTAATTCGTCATTTCAAACGATAGTAACAGTAAGGATTGCTGTCTAACTAATATTATCATGACATCTATTGGACACTGGTGGAAATTGGTTCATGGTATGTCAAGTTTATCGCAAATCTTGCTATTGGAAAGTAGGAAACTAGTTTAATCGGTTTAAATATACAGTATATAAGGAATATGACGTAAATAGAATCCAAGAGAGAAGCAATTTTTTAAATTACTTCTCTCGTGGGTCTATTTACGTCATATTCCTTATATTCGAAATAATTTCAGACAGCTAGATTCGGATTATCGTCCGGATTTGTGATGTGACGCCCGTTACAACTGGAACATCCTGTATAACAAACAACAAATCCTATCAAATTCGTTATTCTATTTCACGCCAAGCCATCACATTTAAATTGATCGAACATTGTAACCTGAACGTTGTAATTCGTTCTGTAATAACAGCAGAAATTCCATATGAGTGGCATCGACAGACCCGACCACACTCAGCGTTGATTTGGCTAATTTACATCGAAAATTCGGAGCTATTATTGGCGAATTTTCGGGGAAAATCGTGTACGGGAAACCGAATCAAGCTCGATCATTCGTCTTTTTATTTAGACTGGAATGAAATTTTCGGTAGGAGCGATTTTTCGCGGACTTTTGCTTCGCGTTTTTCGATTTTCTTTTTTCTACGCCATTAATCAGGAGCGAAACTGTGAATGGAGGGGTCGATCAGGTCCGGAAATTGGGAATATTTTAATATCAAGGGTATACGCTTGTGGTGGAAATGTGGCTTTGAATATATTTTCTGTGTTGGATGGAAGGGAAATTCGAGAAATGGCTGTTGGATGGAAATGGCCATAATTGAAAATGGTTCATGTTCGAGTTTGCTGTTTCTGGGAGAAATTTTCCGGACGTTGTCACTGAAAATAATACTTAATCAATAAATAGTCGAAATAAATAATCGATTAGATCAATAAAAAAGAAAATAATAACGTCCTTTCGTAAATTATGAAAACTGGAGCATAAAATAAAATATTTTGTATCCCTGTGAAGTCTAACCAGAGTAATTTATACCTAGTGTTATAAATTATAAAAGAATAAATTTGCATGGAAAACAATGAACGGGAACATCAAAAGTAGTCATGGAAAATATGAAATGAAAAATGGATCGTTCAAAATAAAATTCGGAAATCCAAAATATGAATGATATCAGTTCAAAATACCAAAATATTAACTATCATTAATGACAAATTGCTTGAAGGTTTGACCATGTTTGTTTGATAAATAATCAGAGACTCATCAAATTCAGTATTTCTACAAAACCAAAATATTTCGGTTTTCAACTGCCATGTGGTTTTGTTTAAAAAATAAAAACGAACATGTTTAGTTTAGATACAAAAGTATCTTTATTTTCGATGTTAATAATATCAAACAAAAAATAATGTTTTCCATTAAAAAGAAGTACTTTTTGGTGAGGAAAATAGCTAGATAAAAACAAATTGTATATAATTTTGGCATTGTACTGTATTTACAGTTTGTATTTAGGATAATTGTTTTTTCTGGCAAGTGAAGTGAGTTTTATAAATGGAAAACTATAATATTTATAGTTAGTGTTAGTGTCTGTCTACACAGATAGAATGTTTTTTTATTCAATTAGATATGAATCGACTCAAACAAATCGGTTGTTTCAATTACGACAAACAAAAATTTCTTTGTGGATAAAAATGCATTTGTTTGGAATGTTTGTTTGATAGAAAGAATGTTGGTTCAAAAGGGTCCAAAGGAACTGGATGTTTCCCTACATGAGATTCTATTTGATCGTAATCGATCTTGTCTGCATTAAAATAAAACGAACTAGCCAATTTCTCCTATCATACTGCGTATGAAAAAGTTAAAAAAATATTGTTGTTGAGTGAAACAATTATGATGTTTTAAATTAACGTGATTAGTTGGTTGAGTTAGAATGCGACATTTTAAATGTTTCTTTAATTGAAGAAATTATTAATTGATTGAAGAAATTGTAGACTTTTTATTGACCAGCATTTTTCGGCCGGTTTTCTGTGATTAGAAGGCTTACAGCGCAATCTAATAATATTGTTGGATGAGGTTTTCACTATAATAGAAACATTAATTTGATTCTAAATGATTTATTTGACGGACGTATTTTTAAAACAAAGAAAAATATAACTATATATGTATAAAAACGTAATTATCAATATTTATTCCACTTAGATAAATAAATATTCTAAATAAATTAATCTCTACAAGCTCTCTTGTGCCAAAGAAAAATGTGTTTATCAAAAAAGAAAAACATTTCAAACACTATCTTAAAAACAATAAAGGTTTCTATCTGTGGATAGATAAACTGGAAAGAAAATATTTTCAGGGCAGTATGACACTCTTTACTTACCACTCATAAAAAAAAAAAAAACATAATTTAATTTGTATATGCCTGTCTGCCCAACTTCAACCAACGCGTGGTGGGTACGTACGTTCTTGAACCGCCAATTAGCGACGCGGTTTTCCGGCGGTCCGGACGCCAAATTAAAACATGTAATCCGTGGAATTGTCGACCGACTTTGTGCGGTCCCGGCTTACGAGATGCGGACAGCAATTAATTGCACGTGATTGCGCGACCGCGTACATACGTTCATTCGGTCCGAAGAGTCCCGACTCGTTTTACGCTTTATCGCACATGTCAGCCCTTTTCCGAAATCATCCTTGCGTATCCCTCCCACACATCCATATTAATACAGAGAATTAAAAATATTGTGTGTAGGTTAATATGTACAGAAATATTGTTTTTGTCTAAATATCTATATATTGTATTGTATTTTATTTATTATATTATATAATCAATTATTTTTTTCTAATGCAGCGAATAAATAACACATATGTCAACCCTTTTCCGAAATCATCCTTGCATATCCCTCCCACACATCCATATTAATACTGAGAATTAAAAATATTGTGTGTGTTAATGTGTACAAAAATATTGTTTTTGTCTAAATATCTATATATTGTATTGTATTTTATTTATTATATTATATAATCAATTATTTTTTTCTAATGCAGCGAATAAATAACACATATGTCAACCCTTTTCCGAAATCATCCTTGCATATCCCTCCCACACATCCATATTAATACTGAGAATTAAAAACATTGTGTGTGGGTTAATATGTACAGAAATATTGTTTTTGTATAAAATTCTATATATTATATTATATTTTATTTATTATATTATTTAATCAGTTATTTGTCTCTAATGCAGCGAATAAATAACACATATGTCAACCCTTTACCGAAATCATCCTTGCATATCCCTCCCACACATCCATATTAATACTGAGAATTAAAAATATTGTGTGTGTTAATGTGTACAGAAATATTGTTTTTGTATAAAATTCTATATATTATATTATATTTTATTTATTATATTATTTAATCAGTTATTTGTCTCTAATGCAGCGAATAAATAACACATATGTCAGCCCTTTACCGAAATCATCCTTGCATATCCCTCCCATACATCCATATTAATACTGAGAATTAAAAATATTGTGTGTGTTAATGTGTACAGAAATATTGTTTTTGTATAAAATTCTATATATTATATTATATTTTATTTATTATATTATTTAATCAGTTATTTGTCTCTAATGCAGCGAATAAATAACACATATGTCAACCCTTTACCGAAATCATCCTTGCATATCCCTCCCACACATCCATATTAATACTGAGAATTAAAAATATTGTGTGTGTTAATGTGTACAGAAATATTGTTTTTGTATAAAATTCTATATATTATATTATATTTTATTTATTATATTATTTAATCAGTTATTTGTCTCTAATGCAGCGAATAAATAACACATATGTCAACCCTTTACCGAAATCATCCTTGCATATCCCTCCCACACATCCATATTAATACTGAGAATTAAAAATATTGTGTGTGTTAATGTGTACAGAAATATTGTTTTTGTATAAAATTCTATATATTATATTATATTTTATTTATTATATTATTTAATCAGTTATTTGTCTCTAATGCAGCGAATAAATAACACATATGTCAACCCTTTACCGAAATCATCCTTGCATATCCCTCCCACACATCCATATTAATACTGAGAATTAAAAATATTGTGTGTGTTAATGTGTACAGAAATATTGTTTTTGTATAAAATTCTATATATTATATTATATTTTATTTATTATATTATTTAATCAGTTATTTGTCTCTAATGCAGCGAATAAATAACACATATGTCAACCCTTTACCGAAATCATCCTTGCATATCCCTCCCACACATCCATATTAATACTGAGAATTAAAAATATTGTGTGTGTTAATGTGTACAGAAATATTGTTTTTGTATAAAATTCTATATATTATATTATATTTTATTTATTATATTATTTAATCAGTTATTTGTCTCTAATGCAGCGAATAAATAACACATATGTCAGCCCTTTACCGAAATCATCCTTGCATATCCCTCCCACACATCCATATTAATACTGAGAATTAAAAATATTGTGTGTGTTAATGTGTACAGAAATATTGTTTTTGTCTAAATATCTATATATTATATTATATTTTATTTATTATATTATTTAATCAATTATTTTTCTCTAATGCAGCGAATAAACAACACATATGTCAACCCTTTTCCGAAATCATCCTTGCATATCCCTCCCACACATCCATATTAATACTGAGAATTAAAAATATTGTGTGTGTGTGTTAATGTGTACAGAAATATTGTTTTTGTCTAAATATCTATATATTATATTATATTTTATTTATTATATTATTTAATCAATTATTTGTCTCTAATGCAGCGAATAAATAACACATATGTCAACCCTTTTCCGAAATCATCCTTGCATATCCCTCCCACACATCCATATTAATACTGAGAATTAAAAATATTGTGTGTGTTAATGTGTACAGAAATATTGTTTTTGTCTAAATATCTATACATTATATTATATTTTATTTATTATATTATTTAATCAATTATTTGTCTCTAATGCAGCGAATAAATAACACATATGTCAACCCTTTTCCGAAATCATCCTTGCATATCCCTCCCACACATCCATATTAATACTGAGAATTAAAAATATTGTGTGTGTTAATGTGTACAGAAATATTGTTTTTGTCTAAATATCTATACATTATATTATATTTTATTTATTATATTATTTAATCAATTATTTTTCTCTAATGCAGCGAATAAATAACACATATGTCAACCCTTTTCCGAAATCATCCTTGCATATCCCTCCCACACATCCATATTAATACTGAGAACTAAAAATATTGTGTGTGTGTTAATGTGTACAGAAATATTGTTTTTGTCTAAATATCTATATATTATATTATATTTTATTTATTATATTATTTAATCAATTATTTTTCTCTAATGCAGCGAATAATTAACACATATGTCAACCCTTTTCCGAAATCATTCTTGCATATCCCTCCCACACATCCATATTAATACTGAGAATTAAAAACATTGTGTGTGTTAATATGTACAGAAATATTGTTTTTATATAAACTTGGTATCTATTATATTATATTTTATTTATTATATTATTTAATCAATTATTTGTCTCTCATGCAGCGAATAAATAACACGTTCTTTATAAAGAAGTGCGACTCGCTTAGCATCTCCTTGGAACAATATTAATTTAAAATTGGCGCGTCGTCGGTTCAGTTGATCCCGTGAACGGTTCCCAAGGAATTCCGAACGCGAGATCGGAGTTCGCGAGTACCCATTTCTATCAGGCGACCATGATTCGTGTACGATCTTCATCGAGCGTATTTTCTACCGAAAGCAAACTCGACTACTTTGTCGTTATCACTCCATCAAACGCTATTGTTGCGGAGTTTAGTTATTTAAATGATAAATTTGTGACAAATGATGTAGAACAATATACATACTTTCGTTTATTTTATTTCTTTCACAGAAGAAAATACAATGTGGCAATTTTTATTCAGTAGCTACGAAAGAAGAGTATTAACTACATTATTACTTTCTTTTTTTTTAATTACAGGTGCAGCACTGATGCGGGGACACACAACAGATACACACCCATGATACAAATTCTAAATTTGTAACAAATCTACAAATAACAAGGATATGTTACTTGTAGCTACAAGTGCCCTATTATAAAAGGATATCATAGGTATGTAAAAACATTATATTATACTTACTGTATACGTTTTTTTTAATAAGATATCTTAAATTATAAAAAAAATGTATTATAATATCTATAAAACTATATATTAAAAATTACGTTATAAAATTTGGTATTTATAATAGAATACATTACGATCTACAAAACAGTATCTTAAAATTTAAAAAAATAAGTAATTAATTTTTATAAAACGAGTTAATGCTATTTAAAACACAGGATCATTAAATGTAAAATATTAGTATTTTAAATTTTTACAAACGATATTATAAATTTTATAACAAAGTATTATAGAAGCTATGGTATAATACTGTATTATAACGTTTCTAATACTGTACTTAACTTATGCGTATTTTAAGGTTTATAACTC
Source organism: Melinopterus prodromus (assembly GCA_964023965.1). NCBI lineage: Eukaryota > Metazoa > Arthropoda > Insecta > Coleoptera > Scarabaeidae > Melinopterus > Melinopterus prodromus. The sequence continues at coordinate 69,892,179 of OZ030392.1, forward strand.
AATATTCTTGTCACAAACAGTATAATATTTTATAATAAGCATCATGAGAAATATTATAGTGATTCCTATACATTTTTGTCAGTATGACTGCTAATAAGATTTATTCCGAATAAGGCATTTCCATTCAAACAATAATATAATAAATACAAATAAATCCGGCTCAATTCTGTTGGGTTATGTATTTCCATTCATATTATAGGTCGAACAGAACTTGTAACCTTTGCCGATAGTACAAAAAATATCCGGCTCAATTCTGTCGGGTCCAGGTGACGGATTATACGCTTGTTGACGGCTATGTCGTAGTCTTCTTACGTTCAATAAAAAGCGCCGATATTCACAGAATTCGTCACCTATAGATGACCGAATCGGATATTTTTTGTATTGTCGGCAAAGGTTTCAAGTTCTGTTCGACGTATAATTTGAATATAAATACCTAATCCTTTCGCTGAACAACTCAGAATAATATTATGAAGTATATTTGGTTGCCTACTCATTTCGAACCCCATCTTAAGATTGACAATGGCGTAACTGCCGAAACATGTTTCCGATATAAATTAAAATAAAATATTTATCTTGCAAATCAAAAGAGGTTTCTTTCGTCTAATCACCAATTTAAAACATATAATATGTTTAATGCTCGAACTAGAACATGCTTATGCACGCCAAAGTCAAATTTAGTCGAAATGCGATGCTCACATTTGACAGTATTTCATGAGTCATGACCAAAATTTCCTTGAACATGTCTATGATATTTCCTGCGTTATAAGCTATGTATTTTCCTCAACGTGAAACGTGACGAAATTGAATTATTTACAAAATAAATTGCTGTTTCTCGATAAATTCAGCAAGTTGGTAATATGCAAGGGTTAAAAAAGGCTAAAATTCGGACAATTTTAGAGATAAATCAATGTATAAAAACAAAATGCCTGTTTCTATACTATAACGTGATTAACACACAGGGTGAAAGTCAAAGGAATTGCCTTCCAGCAAATAAACAAAAAATTAAAATCGGTCGGCTGGTTTAAATAATATAAGACATTACAGTTAGGTCAAAAGTCAAGTGCGTCACTTTTTTGGAACTCTGTGTATACTAATACTAATCAAAAACCTCACTAATCTAGATATGAATATCGTATACGACGTATACAGGGAGTTAATATTTATTTTTGGGAGATTTATCACTACGTCAAAATGTTCAGTCATATCACTCATATCAACACCAAAAAAATATGTTCTCTCTGTTTTTTCTTCATTTTGTCAGTAATTTCAAAAACCTGCAAGGTGGTAATTTTCATTTCACAGTGCCTGTGCAATGCAAGATTTCACCACTGTATTCAACTATTTGCCATGTACATAGTTAAGTTACCTCCGATATTATGTATATTATAGACTATTATAGATTTTTGGCATATTATCACTTGATTTTCGGACAGAAATTCAGTCCTTTTTGTGTATAACTGCCGGTAGGTTTGGTGAATTTTATACTGCTTGCTATTTTTTTTTTAAATCTAAGTTATACACCATAACTGTTTGTAATAAAACCACAAGTTATCCAAACATTTTATAATCTATATTATTTTTACTCGTGCTGGTTTAGTTCTACCTAATTTTTGAAGAAATTAATCCATACTATAATAAAAAACCGACAATATTAGTTCAAATGCACTCAATTATCCAGATAATTATTAATAATTACTAATTATTAATAAAATATTAATAATTTTCATCACAGTTAACAAATTTAAAATTCCAGTAGACAGTTCTAAAGTTAAATAAAATATCCTGAAATATTTAACCGATTTATCGGAAAATTCAATATCAGTCCCGAACATCCGGGGCACATAAAATACCCATCGCAAAAATTAAATATTGACATTAGCTTTGTTCGCAAAAACAGATATTTTCGGATGCGATATTTTACCATATCGAATTCATAGATATAGGTAAAACAAAATCCCAGTTATGACAAACAAGAACATACTTTTATTTCAAACAAACTATAACCCACGCATGATCACTTCTCACTACACATAAAATTTTAATAATAAATCTATAAATTCAGCACCTAAAATTATCTGTACTGTGTTCTCGAGGTGGTCGGACACCAACATCGCCTCAATATTCTGCGATCCTGACCTTAAGGTAGAGTATAAAGCGCCAGCATCCGGTGGTTATGGTAACAACTGGGGACTGAGAAAGTTCAAAGACCCCCTATGGAACAATTTGCATTACACATTAGAATAAATAAGGAAATAAATAAATAACGCAATAGAATGTTTTTATATCATGTCTAAAGTTTATTGAGTTAATCTGTCTTTAGCAGTATAAAATACATAGTAAAAAATCTGCTAATTGTCTGTAGGTATATAAATTTGCTTAAAATTTTGGTTGTTTAGTTGAAAAATCGAATTATCCAATAAATAAATAATTTAACGGAGGTTTACGTTATATCCTCATAAAACCGTAATAATTAATTTCTATTTTATTGACTATCATACTCTCTCGCTACACAGTTTAATAATATCTGTCAATCAACATGCACTCCTGGTAGTTTTGGAGTTGCAACTTCAAGCAAATTCTCAAGTTCGTTTAGAACTCAATGTCTCAGGCCTTTTAAATACAAAAGAAATATTTTACGAACATCTCAAACGTTTCATGGCACCATATCCTCAAAATTAACCGTGTTTATTGTCGAACTAAAAATTAACAGAATTTCTAAATAAAAACAGATCACTTATCTGTTTTTATGTACGTTGTGTAAAAGTTACACACAAAATCGCAATTTCATTTTTGTATATTTCGCTAGTATCTATAAAATCGTATGTATGATAACGTCGTGTGTGTTGTTTGTTGGTTTTTATTGGTGAGAAGTTTCAAGACGACAAGTTGAGGATTTCTCCATTCGAACTGCGTGCATTTTAAATTTACTTCTGATATTATGCTAGCCTGATAGAAATGGAATCACAGTTGAACACAAAATATCTAACGTATCGGCATCTAACGTTAAAGTCACTGGGAACTATCAAACTATTTATTTGTTCAAACTACTACCATACTTACTTACCAGAAAATCTTAGTTTATTTTAAAACAAACAAAGAAAAAATGGTTGCTATAAAAATTAATTATTCAAAATACCTAAAGGCTTTTTAACTATAAACAAATTTAAAGTAACATATATAGATATGTTTGCACCGATATCCTACATTTGACAGAGGAAAACAAATAAATACACACACTCAAACGAAACAAACCGTATTCTTAATTTAAATATCTTGCTTCACTATTCCTCATCGGTATATCAGGCTCCCATGATTTCATTGGTATGTATTTACTTTATCAAACTGGGGTTTTTCACGCTTACAACTTTGACGCGTAGTTCCGAGTTTCAAGCAAAGTGTGTAGTCGTGAACACTGTACTCTACCTAGTGACTCCGCTAACATTAGGAGACCATAATCCTGAAGAGGTGTTAGTTCGATGGTAGACGTAGTTATTAAAACGACCACTGAGGGCAGCACTGAACAGTGGGTACTTTTATAATTACAGATTTCTGTAATTTGGTTGTGCGTTTTTTTAATACAATATCAAATAATTGTTTAAATTATGATTGTTTCGTAGTTATTTACGTATTTAATCTTTTTATTGTCGTTATAGGTACAAATAAAATAAATATTGTTAAATATTTATGGCTATAAGTTACGAGAACGCGTTTGAAGTTCGATTTTGTTTATTTGTGACGTGACTGGGATGACAGGCGAACTTTCAAACTCTGTATTTGTTGACTCACTATGGATTAGGGGAACATCAAGTATGTGTGTAATATGGCCTCCTCTAGCATTTATAACACAATTTTAGGAGGCCCGTATTTAAAAATTGAATTGCATTTTTTTTTAAATAAGTTTAGCATAACTTCCCAAAAAAAATAATTGCACTTGATAGAATTCCGTTAATTTGGCGCATGCCAATTTTTTTAATAGGACACGGAGCATTTTTGGTCGCTCGTGCAACAGTAATGAAATAACACTTCATTTAGTCAGTGATTGCCGTCTCCTTTGCATTGAAGTTCCAAGATGACATTTTAGGCTACCCAAAGAATGCATTGCCAAAAAAACGCTGCTGATATTTGGTACAATTTTTGAGATTTTTGGTTAATACTATCGTAATGATCTGTTTTTCTTTGCGAGACATAAAAATGCTTGAACAATGTTGAGTATTCTCAAAATGTTTTATTTTTAATGTGACAAACAGCAGGCTTTTATATATTTTGGGAAATTCACATGATTTCAATGAAGATAATTCTTAAAACTTTCGCAAAGAAAATAAAATAAAATGTAAAACCCATTTTTGGGAACTGGCGACCTTTTCTTACATTTGTAGACAAACGTATACATTCAACAATATTCATGTATGCACAAAATTAATAACGAAAATTCAAAATCCTGTTTTTTGTTGATATGTGGAAATTGCTAAGTGCCCTTTTTGACAAATCTTTTCCACTAAAAAAAGCGATTATTGTGCGATGAAGAAATGTCAAAAGTGACCATATTACCTCTGTCACAGCTCATCACAAACTCGAGATGCTTCGTACCAAAATATTAAATTTTTGAGTTAATGGTTAAATCCTTAAACTGGAAGAAACTGTTTCGCTGTATTTTATTACTTATTTACTAATTTTATATTCTGTAGTACATCACTGAATCCAGGTAAAGAAATCCGCGACAAATTTATTTTTTTACGTTTATGTTTTTTTCGTGTTGTTGAGGGTAAAGTAACTAAAAAGACTTAACCAAGTTGCAAAGGTTCTTGTTTGTCTCCATATTGAATTATATCTAGTAGTTGCAAAATCTGTTCTTCCCATTATAGCAACATGTTAGTGTAAACGAACATTTTATGCTTGATACTTAATTTAATCAGAAAGGGTGCTGTCATAGACTGATATTCACACTTAAAATAGTATAATATAGTATCTAGTTTCCCTGATTTTGACAAATTTTATAATAAAAAATTTCGGTTATTTAACATTTCGTTACCAATCTTAAGACAGAAATCCAAACGTTTGGCATTATCACCGGCATCCAAAGTGTGTCTAAAACGTGGTCTGTCATAAATAATTTTATAGTTAGTTCAACTTAATAAACGGTTGATTTATTATCAAATTAATGCTTATTTTACCTTGCCGCCGTTCAAATTATCAAGAAATATATACCGCAAAGTTATCATAGGCTCCTGATACAGCTCGACCTAAGTTAACTAACGCTTAAATTTAGGACGTTCTTAAAGTTAAGTCTGGCTTAACAACGCGTATTTTATTTTATATGCCTATTTTATAATTTTATCTTCCGTTTGACAGCAATACAGTAAAAGGAATGCTATAAAAACTTCGAATCAACTCAATTATTTATCAAAATCTCAAACATACTGTAATAAAAACAATATTGTTAATGTTTTTAGTTGATCCTAACGTAACCAAACGGTAACATCAGTGTTCACGAGTACTCTGTTTGATCAGGAACTCATAATATGGTTAAGATATAACTATAATATTATAAAACCTATTTAATTAAATTCGTCGTTAAGTTAGTTTTATAATTACTCCCTCCTTCAATATTTTTGGTTCTATTCTCACTCACCGTTATCTAATAAATTTGTAATAAGTTATTAAATAAATATAATGCATAATAATAATTATTAAACATTCATTCATCAACGGTAGAATTATTAATTATGAAACAATTAATCACTGTATCAATAAGTAAGTGATAAAATAAACAAAATTTTAGCAAACTTATTCAAAAGATCTTATAATAAAACTGGGCAAATTGACTACAGTGATGAGACAGACAGTCACAGAGAACAGAAACTCTGTATTGGTTGACTCATGTTGGATCAGGACCGCATCAAGTAGTCCGATAACAGGGCCACTTTAGTATGTACGTACTTTTGCGTATAGAGGCAGCACAGCTCACCAAAGGACAGTTAGAGTACAGTTTTCTGTTTTTATATTGTTAAGAAATATATTATTACCGAATAATATTTTACTAAAAACTATGCATGTACAGAAAGAATGCTTCTAATTCCAATTAAAATTCTAATTGAACCCCAATTTTGTATTCTAACTAACACACACCAACACGATCGATAATTGTCTGGTATTATTTTCCTTTACCGACTTTTACTACTGATAAAATATGTTGCTTCACAAGCCTCCCATTATGACCAGGGAAGCAGAATCAACCTAAGAAATTGTTATAATAATAATAATTATAACCTATATAGATGAAACGACTGAACTCTTCGCGGTAGTCAGGATATTTTACTTGTAACTTGAATTTTGTGACTAGAATTCTGTCAGGAGGCCATAATTCTCAAGGAGGTAATAAATTCCGTTCGGCTATAGTTCCTACTGGTGCCAATAGATGGCGCCACACAACGCACCAGATTATATTTATTAAATTAAAAATTGTAATAATAGCTAAAAATTTCTAAAATACAATAGGAAGCCTCATCAAGAATATTCCCTTCCATCTCCGAAAGATTCCACGAAAATAAAATTATTATCTTCAATAATAACCGAGATATCCGCTCAAATTGATTTCTAAATTTGAATTTGGCGCGCTTTTTACTTACCCGGTGCGGATTCCCCAGCGCGTTCGTTTGGTAACATCGGTGTTCGCGAGTACACCGTTTTACCAGGAGAGCATGACACCAATAAGGTGTCTAGAGCGCACAGAACTCGAACGGCTAGATTTCTACTCTACCGACCGTATTGAGGTTATGTTCTCCTGATAGATTGGTGCGTTGGGGATGGTTGTTTGTCCGGAAATTAGCATAATCGCGCAAACAAAACTTGTTAGATTAAATTTATCCGTACTCCGATTCATGCTATCCTGATAGCGAAGATAGTGCACTTGTATCGTACTATAGCGTTTGTTTTATTTGTTTTGTTTGTTTCCGAGGCGCGCAACCAATGAGGGTTCAGTACGACCGCCTACGAGCTTTCCAATTGGTGCGTTCGCGAAAACATGTTTTAAATTTTTCCTTTGAAATTCTTTGTATTAAAAATGTCATAAAAATAGAAAAAAAAATGTTTTAGGGGAATATTTGTTTATTTATTTATGAGTGTCTATCCAGATTGTTAATTAGTTATGGTTTATGTTATTAATTTGTTGGTGGATACGTTGCCATCTAGCGGGGAGTAGTTGAAAGTTGAAATTGTCGTGATAAACTTACTATCAGGTATGGAGGGAGAATTCTACATATAGGGTATCCTATTTACTGCTACTAGTTGATAGATGGCGCCACATTCCGTGTATGAAAATAATTCTAAAAGTTTCGGTGATTGTGAAAATGAACCTCTTCGCTGAAAATGCTTCTGTCCACAAACACGGCATTCACTCTTTGTTGTTCAATGGTCCAATTAGCGAACTATTATCGCCTTCTAACATTGGCACTTTGTGCACAAGCATAGCCACATTAGCTGGATTTTAATAGTTTCTCGTCTTTGTGCTTTACTTTGCGTTAATTTGCGAATTGTAGCAGCTAAATGTTCACGATTTTCATAGTAATATTTAACAACAAAAATAGTAATTGTTTGAAGAAAAAGCCATTTGGTCAAGTCCTTGCACACCCAAGCATTGCGTCAGATATGTTGATGATACCTTTGTGATTTGGCCACACGGTAGAGATAAACTTACTGAGTTCCTTAGCCACCTGAACAATGTTAGTCCTTGTATCAAATTCACGGTGGAAATAGAAGAGGATAATCAGCTGCCATTCTTGGATGTGCTGGTATACAGAACGTCAACGGGTACACTTGGACATACAGTCTACCGTAAGAAGACACATACCGATCGGTACTTGAACGCCAAATCACACCACCATCCCCAACAGAAGAGAAGTGTTATTGACACTCTGTTCAACAGAGGCGAGAGGGTGTGCGACTCCAGCACCTTGGGCGACGAACGGAAACACTTGGAGTGGGCCCTACGTTAGAATGGATACACCAAGTCTGACATACGGGGTGTCACACAAAGAAAACCGCGAGTCTCAGAGGAGCGGCAAGAGTCAAAGGGGTTTGCTTGCTTACCATACGTAAGTGGGGTATCAGAAAGAATCGGTAGATTACTGAAGAAATCGGGTATTATGGGTACAGAGCACAAGCTAAGGTAAAGGATATTTTGCCTAACCCAGAGGATATCACACCACGCTTGAAGAACGAAGGGGTATACAAGATAACATGTGTGTGGAAGATGCTATGTAGAACAGATAGGACGAAGTATCGAATGTCGAGTCAAGGAGCACAGTAGAGACACCCGGCTATGCAAGACTCAACAGTCCGCTGTTGCTCATGGTGCTAATCATAAATTGAGGAGAAATAAATAAAATACTAGAACAGTTCAACAAACAATGTATTTCTTTAATGTAGGTTGAGTACATCTTTTATTTAAATATTACATTTAACACGTACATATCCTCTTAAATACGCATTTTCGAGACGACACCCAACATTTTACAATTTATATTATTTACTTTTATACAAAATAGGCCTACCAGGATTGTCTGTTTGTAGAATGAATATATCCAACGTTTTTTCATCTGCCAGTCCCAACCAGTATATTATTTACATTCAAAAAACAATCATTACCTACCTAATATAATATAAAATAAAATACTTTAGATTTATTTTATAGTTCCTCCTTAAGGGAGACTCAGCATGAGTAATATGAATAATAATAAATAACAAGTTTATATAGTTTATTTGTTTATTTTTGTAGCAGCATCACGTTTTGATTATAAAATCAGCTATATTAAACTACAAACTTTGAGCGAAACTAAGGAAGACCTTAATAAATGAATTAGTTTCTCTTATATATTAACAGAGTTCAACAGCATAACAGATTTTTGTACGAATAAATGAACAATCTATAATACTTAATTCTTATGTACAATATCTTTTTCTTATTCAGAAAACAATAATTAAATACTGTTACTATTTTGTTTAGCTATTACTCTAGTCTAGGCAACTTATAATATTTACATATTACGTACATTAAAATTATTTACATATTATACTAACAAGAATGAGAACGAGCATATTTACAGACACTATACTATTATATTCACATCGAATATCACACGCAGTTTTTACTTTAAGTTACGCAAATGTTTTTTTTACATTCGTATACTTCATGAGTGTTACTTTTAGGGGAAAATTTGGGTTAAATATATTATTTTTATCTTATATTTCGTATAATATACAACTGCCAGTAGAATATCACAGAAATACATGGATTTAATATACAAAGTGTTTCTTATAATAGAGTTACTAGACGCTATCGAGTACCAAATAACAAGTCATGTCAGCGAACAGTCAAAATAGTAAGAAAAAGCAGTTTCTCAGCTGCTTTTTTTTAAATTCAAGTCTTGCATTATTGCTATCAGTATACATCGAATCTTCAGCAGATCTTTGTGTATTTTTTTATACTTTGCTTAGTCCATACAGAGTGTTCATAAATAAAATAAAATTTGAATAATTTAAATGTAATTGAGGTGATGAACACACTGTATAATGTAGGTGTCTTACATTATTCAATTATTAGAAATAAATAATTATATGTAAATGCCCAAGATGGTTGATGATAATATTTGATATTTATTCTATTTCTGTTTCTGTTTTCAGTAACAAGTCTGAGGAAACGTGTAGTCACATTCATAGCAGTTGCTAAGGAAGTCAAACAAATCAACAACATGGTTTGGTCAATACAAACTAAGGAGCGCATATATCCATAACATCCCCTAGAAATTAGATGAATACACCTTATCGCTCTAGATACCACTTCCAAGTTGAATTGTTGCAAAAATGTAAGTATTATTTCATTTCAACTCTTTTGTCCTGTTCGTCATTATGTATTTCTTCAAACGAAAATGTGTTTAGTATTACTAGGTACTAGGAATGTCTCAAAACTTTTGGCTGCATTTGATTTAGATAATGTCTTTATTACGTATTACGCGTATTTCCAATAATATTTAGTTTCAAGATTTGTTTTAGTTTTACTTTATCATACGATAAAAAAATGTCTGTGTATGTGTATGTGTGTATGTGTCCCGATTTTTGTGGCGACGATTCCGGAGAAACTACTAAAGGTATCGGGACAAAACTTCATATTTAGAAGTTTCATGACCAAACTTAGAGCTGAAAAGCTTTTGGTTCAAACGGGTCCAAAGGAACTGGATGTTTCCTCTAAGCATTTTCAAGGTTTTTGCAAATGAGCCGTCATTTCTGAAATTTTAAGGTAAAATTAATAGTTTATGAGCAAATTCTATTTGATCGAGATCGGTCGTGTCTGCATTAATATAAAGGAAGTTAGCCAGGATTTGTCGGTGTCAAACGTTGATGTTTTCACAATAGTATAAACATATCTGTTAAATCCTGGCTGACAGTTTTATTTTAATGCAAACACGACCAGGGTTGCCAGATTAGTCTCACAAGAATGCCGGAGATAATGGGGGATATAGTATAGGTATAGTCGACGAAAAATATGAAAATAATTGATGTAGGGTCAACTTGATTCTGTGATTAAAAAAGTCAGGCTGTTTCACCTCGCATGTGCCAAACCCAAACAGGTCAAAAAACTCAACTTTGCGATTTTGTCAAAGAATAGATCATAATCGCCTATGCTGTTTCCATTTCCAAAAGCCACGTTCTACAGGATTGCAGATATTTTGCGGTTTTTAATTTTGTTTCTTTTTCGTCTTTGAATACGTCGATTTTTTACTATAAAAATACACATTTTGATGTAATGGCAATCCCATATTTATTATTTTGATATAACATTTAATTGTCTTAATGGCAGCGGAAGAAAATTTAAGGCTTAAAGACCTTATTTGAAATTGCAAATATTGATAACTTTGAGTAGCATGGAGGTTGTAAATGGAATATAAAATGTACTCTGGAACTTTATTTGCCCTGAATACGAATGCGAACTCAAAATTACGTAAGACATCCGGAAAAAGTGAGGTCAAATGTTAAAACTGTAATTTTAACAACATTAGTAAATGTATGCCAATTGAATTCAATCTCCCAGAAACCTCAAAATCTGTATAAAATACACAAAGTAACGCTAATTTTCAACTATCTTTTTCTAGAAAATTTTCCTATGTACGGCCATCATACTATTATATGCTGTTATTAAGCCAATGGTGTCATTTAAAAAATATGTCGATTCCGTGTTAATTCAAAAACCATTGAATGTCGGAAATTTAGTTTACGATAAATATGTGTACATATTTTGCAATTCAAAACCGAGTTTTTTTTTTAATAACCGACCGATTTAGGTATTTACTAGTCATGTTTCAATACTTTGTGTTCTCACTGTATAATAGCGGTTTCACTATTGTTAATGGCACTATACGCAATGTTTTGATTGCTTAAAAAGTTGTAGAACATTTTGCGTGATAAATTGCGTAGTGTAAAATAATTTGAATAACATTGAATATGTAAAATTCAACAAAGATATGTCTCTGTATGCATATCGTCTGGTTAAAAATAAAAGTAACTAACTAACATTTCAAATAATTACAAAAACCTGACTACAATAGAATACCAATAAATATAAAGACATTTTCCAGAGAATTAATGGATTTTAAGAATTTATTGATATAACAAATATAAATATAACAAATTGTTAGTTAATGACTTTTACCATTTTACCTTTAAGCCGACGATATATTACTTACTATAATGTAAAACTATTTCCTTCATGTTTGATTTTGCTGGAGATGCTTGAATGCCTGTCGGAGACCCGAGATGAGCCCCAAATGCTGCACACTCCGGCGCAATGCCTGGAGACCTGGCAACCCTGGACACGACCGATCTCGATCAAATTTCATGCAGATAAACTATTAATTTTATATATAGTATGATAAAGTCATGTGCCTGGTCACATCAGATTTTTTTTAATATGCCACATCACTTCCAGTAAACTTTTCATTTTCGTCAAAATCTAGAATTTTTAATAAAGTTTATCGAGACAAATTAAACCTTCTGCTGACACAAAAAATTGACAAAAACTATCACTGCAAATAAGATCAGATTGTGTTACTCCTAATTTATCGATATTTCTGTTATTTATGTTATTTTTATGTGAAAAAACAGCAGTCAAGTTCTGAACGCCAGACAAGTAAAACAAACGCTATTTTAAAATTGAGCGTATACGTATGTGTAAGAATTAAGAAAAGTTTTTCACACAAGTCGGTGATGTAGGCTGGCTAGTCTATAACCTGGATACCAACTTTTCCCTCATCATTCTTTTTAATTTCCCACAGCCTACTGACTACTGTTCTTATTGTAACTTGTTTATTAAGAGAGAAGTTGATGAAAAGCATTGAAAAAATATCCATAAATTAAACGGGTACAATAATTAAAAGAGTTTTAAACATTAGTCAGTACTAATGTTTTTGTTTTTACCCACAGTGTATTTATTCTGACCAAACAGTACATAATTCGTATAAAATCGTACCTACCCAATTTTTAACCAGCCTGTATGTATCTCGTTAATATTGGTTTGGTGCGAGTCAGGCAGTCCAGGCGTGCTAGATTAATCAAAGAAGAGCGGACAGAAATAAGAGCAGCTGCGCCATTTATTTTATTCGGTTTCTGAGGGTAGAATTAATGAACCAGATGACAAAAAGATGGATCGCTCGGGGTAGAAACAAAGACGCAATTACAGCCTGAGATTATTTTTCCCCCCAGACAATGAGAAATTATTAATTGAGTAATTATTAATAACACAAAAAAATAAATATTAATACAACAAAGTTTGTGTTTGCCGTTTCATAAAAACTGATTACCACTGATCTATAAAAAAGTGATAATCCTTTAGTTATCGTATAGTACGTACATACCAGATTGTGCTTGTGTTATTAATTCAGTGTCTGATGTTTCAGGATGTAACAGTTTGTTATATTTTAGTATGTAGTTGATGTATTATATTTGCTTTCGTGTGAATGGATGATTTCTGACAGGAGTACTTCAGGCAAGCTATAAATCCTGCTGCAGCGAATTTCGTGTCTGTGATTCGACATGACAGCTGTTGGAAGTTAGAACTGCATAAAATCAATGTTGCCCGCGGTTTCAAACTAGTATGCCACTCAAGATAAAATAAACATGTGTAGAATATGATCTATCTATAGATTGAGTCGGAGATACAGTTCAAAATAATAATCTGCCTTGGTATGTCTTTTGTTTAAAAAGTTTTTTTTTTTTTATAAAGATATAACTTTCCGATAGAGTTTACTTAAAATATTTTAAAAGGATTATTTCGTGTTATCTCGAAATTTTTTTATATATTTTATATTTTCAAATATTTTTCAAATAAGATTTTGGCATAGCTTTGAAGATGAAGGTAATTTTTTACTCTTATGTTATGTCATTTTAATTTCTTTTGGAACACGCTGTGTATTCAACAGAGAAGGTGATTATAATTCCGTATCTAAAAACCACTAATATTTCCAAATACTTTTTTCAAATAACTTTTTTGCGTAGCTTTGAACATAAAGGTACTTTACTATTCAGTACTTTCATAGTTTTAGGAACACCCGGTATATGCAAGCAGATAATTACATTCTAATATTTCATGTTGGGTTTAAGACATCCAGACACTTTTGAGTGAAATAAAAACTTTGTAATAATCGATTATACAATTAATTTGATTTTTTTGTTAAAAAAGTTTCATATTAAGGCCCGCCACACACCAAAGATGTTTGTAGGAATATGTCTATGCGCACCTTTGTAAAACATACTTTTTTTTTGTATTATTTGTGAGCTTCGACATAACTACGTCACTGGGACAACCATCTTTCATCAGAATAATACTGCATAGAATACCTATACATTGGCATTTAGACACAAAACAGGATGGAATAAGGATACCTCCATTCTCAAAATAGTTTGTATTGCTTCACTTTGAGCCTGCACAGAATGGAATGTAAAAATCTATATTAATAAACAACATAAATATTAAAAAAGTATAAACACGTTTAAAAACTTTTATAAAACCTATAGAACTAAAAAACTAAATAACAAACGATATAAGGTAAACGTCCCAAATTCTTTTACATCGCTACAGGTTAACAATAATTAATAAATTGTAATAATATCTATTTTACGCTGACTAAAAATGCTTTATATTTTCGTAATAATAAATTTAGGGGTGACTGATTTAGGTACTATTGTGGCCATATATTATGTCCCCTCTTTTGAAGTCCATTTTCCCGCAAATCTAGGGGCGAAAAAATTTGAAAAAATTCTGATGCTGTCCTTGGTTAATATGCTACAACCCATAAAAATTAGAAAGCTGTATACGTTGGAGTTTTCCCGATTTTTCAAACTAAGACGAATTGGCGCTGTTTTTGATCCGTAAATTTTATTCCTTTAACTTTAGCAATTAATTATTCCGGAAATAATCTATAGATTTCAACGAATTACAAAGTAAAATCACCTGCGGAATGCTAGCTTTCAATGTGCATTTCTTGTAAAATCATTGGATTAGTGCTTGACCCACAAAAAGCTATATTATGCAATGCCAGAAATTCCGTTATTAGAAGAGCTAGAATAATGAAATATAGACTATCGGCTACCCACTAATTCATAGGTTTAAAGTTTATTACATAATCATTGTTTATCTTACATTTTCCCTACAAAAGATCGAGTTGAAGCATATCATGATTGCTGCAATTGACGCGGCGCTCTTCGGTCTTTCGGGCGAGCGGGGGAAGGGATCGACAGCGACGCTCCAACTAGTGGCGGATCGTACGTGCATTAGTTACTAGGAGAACAGTGTTTACGGACACAATACATATAACGACACGGCGCTTATACCTCGCCAAAGAAATTTGGATATCGGGCGACAGATTACCGAATTAAAAAATAATGGCAAAATGAGTCAATAAGATAACAGAACCACGAACAGGCATTTGGCAATTTAAATCGGGTTTCGGGATTAGCATTTAAAATTAATGAACGATCTGCAAAATAATCTATGTGTCTACAAATTTACGATGCTAAATTTGTAAAAGTTTTTGATATTTCTAAGTTTTATACGCTCAGAGCTGACGTTTGTAATATATGTAATATATCAAGAATTGTATTTATTTTATATTGCTTGTGCATGTATTTAAATATTATTAATAAATAAACTGTTGAAACTGTTATAATAGTTTGAATATTTATATAACAAAATCGGACATACTTTTTAAATATTTTTTGGGTTTATCAAGCAAAGTTAATTTAGTATTTACCACTAATCGGAAAATCTGCCATATTATTGGATCTATCCGCTTCCATCAAAATCTTGTTTACAACCTTATTGTATAAAACTGAAGAAAACATAAACGCCAATCGATAGAAGAGATTTCTCTCGTACCGGGTCACATATTATAATCAAAATTATGCAAAAATTAAGAATTTAATTGTTAGTAAAATTACCACCTTGACAAGTTATCGTTCTTTTTGTGTATTGATAATAAGCTGCCCGGTTCTCTCAGCTGTGTCGGTTCTCTCCGACATGACTTTGAAATCTATAGATTATTTCTGGAGTAATTCATTGCTAAAGTTAAACGAATAAAATTTACGGGGAAAAAACAGCGCCAATTCTTCTTAATTTGGAAAAATTGGGAAAACGCCAACATATACAGCTTTCTAATTTTAATGAGTTGTAGCATATTAATCAAGGACAGCATCAGAATTTTTTCAAATTTTTTCGTCCCTTGTTCTGCCAGAAAATTGACGTCAAAAGAAGGGACATAATATATGTCCACGATAGTACAAATTTATGGGTATGGGAATTAGGTACATCTAAATATAGCACGTCCTGAAATCAGACATGTGTGTCGGAATTGTGTACATGGTTAGAAATAATACATATGGCTCTTTTGCTGTCTTTACACAAGAAAATGACATCTTTTACATCGTTTGCTATATTACAATTAATTTTACGCCTTCTATCAAAATTCCGACACGAGTGTCGGTATTACGGACATCTATAATCCCTAATTATTACACTAGCAGCAGAAAGTAGCGATTTTGGCATTAATACACCACCTTTGAAGGAAACAGTGGAACTCTAAACTAAAAAAAAACTGTTCTTCTGTAACATTATTATCTAATGCTTGAAGAGAATACTTGTTAATAAAAAAGACGCTGTCTGAATTTGTGGCGTTTACCTTAATATAAAAATATGTAGAGTCAATACAGTGTCGGTCAGTCTATAATTTTTCGTCTTTGGGTGGCTCTGGTGTACTGGGTGGTTTGTGGAGGGGGTAGTCGTCCTTTTGCTAGAGGAACCTCGCGGGATTTTTCCAACAGCTGAAACAGCACGGCAAGGCGCACAGTAACGTGTCCTTGAAAGCTTCTCTAAAGTCGCGATTGAAGTAGGCATAGATCACCGGATTTAGGGCAGAGTTGAAGTACCCTATCCAGAAGAGCATCCCCACAACGACATCCGGTGTTGAGCAGGCTTCGTCGCACAAAGTCGATATCACGTACCTGAAAGAAATTATGAAATATTAGTCAATTGAAAATGTGAGATTTTCGTGGATTTTGGGGATTTTTAAGTTTTGACCAACGATAGCCGGGTTTGACATCTGACCAGACTGGAAATCCATACTGGAAATCAAGATTATTATTGTTTCTATTGGTATGCCTGCAAGGTTCATATCTGGGATTCCCGCAGGCAATGAGAAAAACATAGTATCAGTGTTTTCCACTACAATCCAGGATCCATTGAAAAAAAAAATAAATCAACCACTTTAATTTTTCTGAAAGACAAATGAATTTCCTTCCAAAAGCCAAAAAATAAAAAAAAAATCGTTCTTATTTTAGTGATTTATTTCGTTCATAACGTTTTATATTTTAAATTCGTAGGGTTTTGTAATATATGGGACATTTTCTCGTGTATGTTTTGCATATAGGTTGTATACCGTATGCCCAGTAGTGCCTTTATGGTTTTCCGATAATTTGACGATGTTACCGAACGCCGCTTCCTATATTTATAGTATGTATCTATGCGAAGTGCAAACTGCCTCGCTATCTTTGAACAGTATGGAAACTGCGCTTTAACTGCAAATTTATTCCTTGTTTAACTAGTACGCTATCAGTATTTAATTGATATTTATATTCACGGTTGTAACAGTGTTGTACTAAACCGTAAAACGTTGTAATTCTAATAATTCTTCTAAACAGCTTCTATTTTATTGGTAACACTTGTTAATGACTTTTTTATAAACATACCCCATGATATTGTTAAAAAACTAAGCAAACCTGATATGAATCCACTGCAATACATAAAAAATATAACATATGACACCTTTAATTTTAACCATGTTTCATTTAATGACATGAGAGACACAATAAACTCATTGAAGAACTCAGCAAGTGCGGACTGCTATGGTATCAGTGTAAGAATAATCAAAACATTAAGAAATATCATTATATATCCACTTGCACACCTTTTCAATGACTGCATTGAACAAGGTTGTTTCCCGAAATGTTTAAAAATTGCAACAGTGATACCGATACATAAGAAAAATGACACGGGCAACTGTAACAACTACAGACCCATATCATTAACACCGATCGTATCAAAAATATTCGAAAAAATACTAAAAAAGCAAATATACATACATTTTGAAGGGAACAACTTGTTTAGTGAATCTCAGTTTGGATTTAGGCATGGCAAATCTACCAGTCTAGCTATCAATGCACTTATAAATAAAATCTTAAACAACTTTGAGCGCGGATACCAGTCAGTTGCCACGTTTTATGACCTCTCGAAAGTTTTCGATTGTGTCACACATCATATTCTATTAGAAAAACTTAAGAAATATAACTTTTCGAAATCGAGCATTGGGTTAATGGAGTCATATCTGAGTAATCGTTACCAACACGTAAAAGTGAACAATTCAATTTCATCGAACAGACTTTGCAGTTACGGGGTACCCCAAGGATCAGTTTTGGGCCCCATTCTCTTTTTAATTTATATCAACGACATTAATTGTGCTACGGAAGCAACTGATCTTATTCTATTTGCGGATGACACAACGGTAATTAAGGGAGGTGATGATTATGAACAGGTTCTTAATACAGTTGACCTATGTGACAGAGATATTAAAGAATGGTTTTCTTCAAATGCGCTTTGCATCAATCAGGATAAGTGCTTATCGGTATTGTTTACATTGCGACATGAAGCGCGTTCCAGTACGGACGATAATGAGAGTGTAAAATTCTTGGGTGTTATTCTTGACTCCAAATTAAAGTGGGAAAGTCATGTCGGACATGTTTCAGGAAAACTTGCGAGGGTGATTCATTATTTGAGAATCTTGAGAGAATCAATCTCTATAAAATGTCTTAGGGTTGCATACTTTGCCTTTTTTCACTCCTTGATGACATATGCAATATTTAACTGGGGCCATTCAGGTCACAGCAATAAATTGTTTTCTCTACAACGCCGATTCATAAGAGTAGTACTCGGAGTCGGTTGGGGGGAAGATTGCCGTGAACACTTCCGAAATCTCAATGTTCTGACACTTCCATCCGCCTACATATTGGAATGTTTAATGTACGCTAAGGTCAATACCAGTACGTTTGTGACATCGAATGCAATTCACTCGTACAAAACTCGTGAGAATCAGCAGTATCGCCGACCTTTTCTGAGATTGCAGAAGTCGCGCAACGCATCAAATTACTGGGCTCTAAAATTTTTTAATGTTCTGCCGCCAGCAATTAAGTGTTACTCCAATAACAGATTTAAGGCAGTAATGAAACAATTCTTGGTTGAAAAATGTATATTCAATTACGATGAATACTTTAACTGTAATTTCGTAGAAATATGTAGTGCATAGTGTTTTTCTTTTTCTGTTCTGACTTGTGTAAACAATTTTCTTTGTAATAACACCAATAAAGATTATTATTATTATTATTATTATTATTATTATTATTATTAATTAATATCGCATATAGTGCAAAAATAAGAATGCAAACCTAACAGCTCGACAAAAAGTCTAACTATTACAAAGATAACAAGTTGACTGTTTTTATCTTTTTCCAGAACAAAAACGCCTGTCATCACACACTGACACATTGACAGATCCAAGCTTTCAAATTTCACCGAAAATTCATAATCTACCAGAGCTCATAGACACCAGTATACACCAGAGCTTCCACGCCACCACAGAAATGTCAATCATTGGATTAGACGGAGAAACTTGTAAGTTCCCAACACTTTTCCCAAATAAGTCTTTCACTAACATCAACTTTTGGTCAAACAATTTTAGGCATTGACATGGAAAGCGCCCTACCACCAATAACAATCACCAACAAGATCTCCCAGCATGCTTCAACTTCAAGCTCCGACGATTCCTTGAACCACATCTGCAGATATAACGACGATAATGACCTTGGGGACTACATAACAGATGACGACAAGATCAGCATGGCCAGCGAAGGCAAGATCATCGACAGTTATCTGGAAGACTTCCTCCAAAGGGAAGACGAACTAAGGAAATTGATGAACCTAAACAACTTCAACAGAATCCTCAAGAACGAGATCAAATTTGACGATCAAGCTGATGAAGAAAGCAACACTTTCAAAATCACCAATGAAGATTCGGCTATTCTCACGGACCTTGAAAATAAACTAGCAGACATCCAGCATCGTTACAATGAGATTTTGAACATCCATGGGCAATCTGACGATGATGATGATGATGAGGGTAAGATTGGCGATGAGGGATTGGAGTTTGAAGAGGCCAAGTGTAAACTGGAGGAGATCGATAAGTGTCTGGAGGAAATACACGTTGAGAAGAGTGGAGAGGATGAAGTTGGGCAGAAGAATAATGGTGGTGAAGTTGGGTTCATACAGAAGGAGTATGTTAATAGTTTGAACGAGATGACCAAAAAGTTGGATAGTTTGCTGGGCGATGGAAATTGCGAAGAGGAGTATTGAGTTTACGTCTTGAGTGCTTTTTATATGATCTTTGTTTGATGTATTGTATAACGTCTATACTCTTCTTTGAATTATTGTATCTTTGATTTGAATATATTTTGTACTCGAGATATGTATTATGGTTTTTGTCCTTGTAGACAGCAGACTTTAATCCTGGCAAATCAAATTTGATATACCTTCGTCTTACCTGATCGGGTTGCTTCAGTTGGAGATCCAGTGTTCTTCGAAATAAATCAAACGGTATACGGAGTTCAATTCAAATAAAAGCTTTATTGTCGTAAACGGAAAATACACTGGTAGAAAAATATACAAAGAAAACACTCCGGAAAAATAACTGGTAAAATATATCTGGCTACAAGCTGGTACTCGTCGGGTCGAGTACGAAGTCGCCTTGACGGGCTGGCGCGTTCGCAACAGCTGACGCGCCGGGGATGATACGTTCGGCTCTCGGTACGTTCGTTCGTGGACGCTATCGGCCAGCCTCGGATCCGGCGGGAACTTTGAACTGCAACTGGCAGCCAATGCAAAATCAGCACACCACTCTGCCTAGTTCGTCGCGGTTTCCTAGGTCTTATATACCGAAATCTTACCCCCTTCTCTACGTATAACTGGTGCCGGAAACCAGTACCCCTCTACACTTGTTATTAAAAAGATACTCGTATTCGATTTAAAAACGGTTTTAATACAACGATAGATAACCACTATAATATTTAAACTAATTTACAATACGAATTGACGAAATTCGTTACACAGTTACGTCTAAGTTACGCTTAAAACTAAATTAATAACGCAAAACAAAATGGAAACGACTGTCATAGTATCGATGACAGTTGGGGATTCCTGACAAGATGACTTCCTCACACCTGCGTGGCATGCTTCGCACTAGCCTGCGAAGAGATTCTTGGGGTATTCTTTCCCATTCCTCAATCAGGGCTTGTGTCAGTTCCTGTACGGTTAGTTGTGGATTAGAGTGCTTGCGAACACGTCGGTCCAGCTGATCCCACACGTGTTCGACACGTTCAGGTAAGTAGCAACAAGCAAACTTGCTCATAGATAAGGGCAACCAGTGATATCCCCACTCCATTCGAAAAGTCACGCATTCGCTTCAAAAAGATGACGAAAATTGGGTCAGTGACGAAGTTGCCAATTTCTGTGATCCAGAGCAAACCTCATTCGCGCTGCTTTGTGATGCTGTGAAAGGCGTGGTGCGCGGACAGGTCTTCTTGGTTTCAAATTCACTTGCTTTAAGCTGTTTCTAACAGTTTGATCAGAAATTTCTATTCCATGTGCTCGTTTTAGGTCGTTTAGGATGTCTCGTGCTGTGGCAGTACGCTGACGTAGAGAGGAGAAGTGTAGATTTTGATTTTGAGTTGTATTTCGATTTCGACCTTGTCCAGCTCTTCTAACATATTGGTCAGACCCCGAAACCGATTCCATAAACGCTGAATAACACAGCCAATCCATAAAGTTTCTTGAACAACAAAATGTTGCACTTGCAAGCAGTTTTCAAAGGATTGAGTCCCTATAAGAAAGGTTAAGAAGCATTGAAAAAAAAATGTAAAAAATTACAAATATTAACGTTAAAATACCATTAATTTAATCGAATTCATTTTACTACAGCCCTCCGAAACATTTTTCTGGGCACAGATAATAAACCATCCTCATTATTTTCATTCGTTTTATCTCACCTCTTATACATCAAGCAATTATCTTTACATTTTCACGATATGCATTCCAATTTATCCGTAACGTCACCACTTAATTGCTAGGGTGTCTCCTAGAGGGCAATGTGAGACAATGAGTCGTCGTGTCGCCGGTAGGTGGCGTTAAAACAAGAGAACGCGACCCGGCGACGTGTAACTAGGCACTGTCTGGCACGTCATCAGAGTTTCCGTCCGGTAACTAACGCAGCCTCGGTTGAATCTACGGCAATTAGGGGTGCTCAACCCTGTCGAACCCTACTAGACACCGCACTGTTTGTAATGTTACGTAGGCGCGATTTGGACACGTCACAAGACGGTTGCACACCGACTATGTTTATTATGTCGACGGGTTGATTGATATACAGACATTAATTGAAGTTGTAGCTAAGTTTCAGACATACGCACCGGCGCATCCACCATTTTGGCGAAATTGGAATTTGAGGGGTTTGAGATGCAAATTACTTAACCATCCAACAACAAAATTCGAATAAATGTTGCCTATTCTGGTATGCATTTACTATAGAATCAGAATCTCAAGACACAAAGTGTTTTTACATTCTTTTGATTAAAAACTACGAAAAAAACAACATACTAGTTGCTATTTGTTCGGTATTTTTTATTATTGGGCACTGCAGCTCTTCTATACTTGTCTTAAAAAAAACTATTGTTTTGTAAGTTTAATACTTATTTTTAGGAATTAATTATTAATTATTAATTTAATTGTGATAAAGTATAATGGCAAAATATGTTAAAATGAATAAGCATGAAGAATGTTATATTTTATTAATGTTAATTAAGTTTGACAGCTGCTAGTAATCTGTACACAACATATTACTTTAAAATTACCTTGAAAATAATTAAAGAATTCATTCAATTAAATTAGATTTAAAAAACATTGTTTTGTGAATGGGACCCAAAGTCATGGGACCCAAAGTCTATAGCACCATATTTCCCTAAGATTTGGGTTAGGTATGTCGACGATATTTTTGCCATTTTTGACACCAAGAAGTGCAGTATTCAAGATTTTCTTCTCGTTTTGAATTCTAAATTCAACACCATTAACTTTACTGTAGAACAAGAAGTTAACGGCCACCTTCCATTTTTAGATACTCTGGTAGTCAGGAATAGCAAAAATATAATAGAAATTGACGTGTATCGGAAAGATACTAACACAATCAGGTTTATCCCTAATGATTCGCAGCATCCTTTTCAACAAAAATTGTCTTTTATTAGTTGTTTAGTAAATAGGTTATTGAAATTTCCATTGTCCGCAGATAGATATCAGCAAGAATTATTGTTTATTAAGAATGCTGTCGCACATAATGGGTACCCTGAGAAAATAGTTGATAGAATGATTAAGAAGCAGAATCAAAAAATGTATGTAAATCAAATATCTACTTTAAATACTTTGTCTGTAGAAAAGAAGAAATATGTTAAAATACCGTTCGATTGTGCATATACAAGGGGTTTGAGAAGTATTTTTACATCACAAAATCTCTGTATAGCATATTCGACTCATAATAGCATAAAAAACCTTCTTGGTAACCCAAAGGATAAGGTAGATGTACTTGATAAATCTGATATATATTGTATCAAATGTCATGACTGTGAAAAAGAATACGTAGGCCAGACTAGAAGAACAATTTTAACTAGGTTCAAAGAACATGTAGCTCATTTTAAATATAATCGTTTTGAAAAATCTAGTGTGGCTCAACATATTTTAGACACGTCATAAAGTAGTTGTAGATGACTTAAAACTAAAGCTGTGTCAAATAATAGGGAACTAAACAGCTTGGAAAGTATCTTTATTCACTTGAATAGAGATAAATTAATAAATTCAGACAGGGGTCCTATACCTAGTTCGCCATTGTTTGACCTGCTTTAATTAAAACTTGTCTTTTACGCTTCAGTGATCAAAATTCACTGAGGTGTGACCAACAAATGGGTATATATAGGGTAATTTTTAACATGGACGTCACTTCCACTAGTGATTTGCTTGGACAATATCCAGTAAAGATACTATGAAGTGCTAATCTCTCTTTTCCTCTTTTTAGGTTCTACTGAAGATGGCAACATAGTTGCTGAAATACGTATTTAGGTTCTAAAATACTTGTTGTGGTTAGGGGTTTATAATTTTATTATAATTTGTTCTGTTACGCTTAATACTTTCGGAGATATTGATGCAAACATATCATGACAAACTTTTTAATCACTTTCTAAATAAATTCAATAATAATTTCATCAAAGATTCACTAAACCAGGGTACCGCGTATTAGAATCGTTTAGCAACGCAGGCAGTAAATATTCATATTTTCCGCAGCCGCCTGTTGGATATAATTCAACAAAGTGTCGGCCTTATTCGGAAAATACAAACTGATTTATGTGAATTCATTTCGGCGCCGGTTCAGAGCGCGTGACGTATTAAAATGTTGTTTTGGGGCGCCCTCTATGAATTCCCTTGTCCCTTTTCGGTCCGCCTCCTGAAAATAGAGAGCTGAGGCAGCTGAAAATAGCGCGCGGATGACTTTCAGTTTGCTCTTATTGGCCTAGAAATGAATTCAGACTGCGCGGAAAACAGTTTTCTTTTTTTCGCTGCGGTTGTAATGGATATAATTAAAAACTTCCTGCGCAATTATAATACAATTACGGCACTGCGAATTAAGATTTTTAGGAATGGTTCTCGTGTAATTGCTCAAGTGAAACTGGGAGTTGACATTCTTGAAATGTCGTGAACTTTGCTTGCAGTCCTAGTTTAATTTTTGTGGAGTGCAGGATAATTGCGACTGAAAAACGTTCTACATTTTAATTAAAAATGTCTAAGAAGTTGTCGTACAGATTACTAACTGAGTTATTCTGGTTATATGGAATCATAAACGCTGATTTTTTTGAGTGTAACACTTATTATTTTAATGTGAATACATTTGCGATTTCTATTAATGCATGATGTGTTATAGCCAATCAAACTTGCTAAACGCTCGTGCGTTAAAAAGTTTCGGTGATCGCTCTTTTTAAAATACTTGTTGGTTAAATAACTATTAAATAATTCAGAACTAATTTGATTTATTTAAGATATAGATTTTAAGAAACTGTATACAATATTAACTATCATAATAAAATTATAAACCCCTAACCACAACAAGTATTTTAGAACCTAAATACGTATTTCAGCAACTATGTTGCCATCTTCAGTAGAACCTAAAAAGAGGAAAAGAGAGATTAGCACTTCATAGTATCTTTACTGGATAGTGTCCAAGCAAATCACTAGTGGAAGTGACGTCCATGTTAAAAATTACCCTATATATACCCATTTGTTGGTCACACCTCAGTGAATTTTGATCATTGAAGCGCAAAAAACAAGTTTGAATTAAAGCAGGTCAAACAATGGCGAACTAGGTATAGGACCCCTGTCTGAATTTATTAATTTACCTCTATTCAAGTGAATAAAGATACTTTCCAAGCTGTTTAGTTCCCTATTATTTGACACAGCTTTTACAAGTTTTAAGTCATCTACAACTACTTTATGACCTGTGTCTAAAATATGTTGAGCCACACTAGATTTTTCAAAACGATTATATTTAAAATGAGCTATATGTTCTGTGAACCTAGTTAAAATTGTTCTTCTAGTCTGGCCTAGTCATGACATTTGATACAATATATACCAGATTTATCAAGTACATCTACCTTATCCTTTGGGTTTCCAAGAAGGTTTTTTATGCTATTATGAGTCGAATATGCTAAACAGAGATAGATTTTGTGATGTAAAAATACTTCTCAAACCCCTTGTATATGCCACAACCGAACGGTATTTTAACATATTTCCAGACAACATTCTTAATAAACAATAATTCTTGCTGATATCTATCTGCGGACAATGGAAATTTCAATAACCTATTTACTAAACAACTAATAAAAGACAATTTTTGTTGAAAAGGATGCTGCGAATCATTAGGGATAAACCTGATTGTGTTAGCATCTTTCCGATACACGTCAATTTCTATTATATTTTTGCTATTCCTGACTACCAGAGTATCTAAAAATGGAAGCTGGCCGTTAACTTCTTGTTCTACAGTAAAGTTAATGGTGTTGAATTTAGAATTCAAAACGAGAAGAAAATATTGAAAATCTTCTTGGTGTCAAAAATGGTAAAAATATCGTCGACATACCTAACCCAAGTCTTAGGGAAATATGGTGCTATAGACTTTACATTGGTTTCAAATCTGCTCATAAACAAGTTGGCAATAAAAGGTGAGAGACAGTTACCCATTGCAGTTCCCTCAAGTTGTTCAAAAAACTTTTCGTTTATTTGAAAACAATTTTGAGACATACAAAGGGCAGTCAATCTTACATATTCATCTATTTCTGACGGGTCAAAGTTGTTATTGCTCAATAATTCCCTAAGAAACTCCAAAGTTTCCGGAATAGGCACACTAGGAAACAGTGAAGCAACATCAAATGAAATCAACAATTCGCCATCCTCTAATTTTACATTGTTAACCTTATTGATAAACTCCAATGAGTTATTAACAGAGAAGCTTGGTTGAGGAACAGGTAAATTGTTGAACTCATTCGATAACCATTTCGCTAACTGGTAAGTAGGTGAGTTAATACCTGATACAATAGGTCTCACTGATTTACCAGGTTTGTGAATTTTGGTAAGAACATATAATCTAGGTACAGTAGGATTGGAAACTTTGAGTTTAAATCTAGTTTGGCGGGTGATAAGATTAGGACAACTGGACAGCGTACTATTTATTTGATGGACTAGTTTGGGCAGTGGGTTTTTCTTGATTTCCTTATAAGGACCATTTTCAATTAAGTTATCAATCCTATCAAAATAATCCGCTTTATCCAGGATGACCACCTTATTACTTTTGTCAGCCTTAAGATAAAAACAATTCTTCTTCTTGAGTCCTTCAATAATTTTGTATTGATCTTTACATTCATTACTAACTTTAAAGTCCTGTTGATTCATTAACAGCTGATTCTTACAAGAGCTCCTGATTGCAGCTTTTGTGGTGTCATTACATTAGCTAATTGAAGATTCAATTCCTGATATTAAATCTATAGTAGGCATCCTTTTATTAGGCAAGTTGTATTTTAAGCCTTTATTCAGAAAGTTAGTTTCAGTTTTTGAGAAGGACTCAGAAGATTCATTGATAACTATGTTACAATCTAGATTCTTAGTTGGAAATTGTTTCAACAAAACATCACTGTTTCGTTGAGATAGCAAAGAGAGTTTCTTCCTATGGTTGAAATTAACCTTATCCATTTTGTGATTGATGATTTCGTACATGTTTTGTTGAAACACTAACCATTGTTGGTAATTGAGATCTGAAAGATCTTTACAAAGTTTATATATATTGTCATTAACTATCATAATTTTAAATTTAATTGCAAGATATTTGGAATCAATCTCATATTCACTATTTCAATACATTCTATTGTATGTATATTATTAGACTACATACATACGTCATATAGACGCCTCCGCTTGATTTGAATGCTCCGTTCTGAATGTGGTCATGAATATATATGCACGGAGCGAATCCAGTACCTTCAATAACATTCCCGATGCACAACACAGTTGCTTATTGTTCTTGTGTGAATCCATATATCTCAAGCGACATCTCGTTTGCTTTACGCAAAGCTCCTACCGACCATCTAAAGCTCTTGTACAATTTTGACACACCACAGTTCCTGAGTACGTACGCCCCAATAAGCTAGTAGATAAACGAACAATATACAGGACGTCTCAACACTGCGATCTCGGAAGATTGTGCCTCTGTTAATGAAGATATTGTAAAACTGATTTCACTCATATATACATAACGCCGAGGCGCATATTCTAAAATTATTAGCTTGTATACAGAGTGTTCCATAAGGCAGTACCAACCTAACTTATGTTTTTTTTTTAAATGGAACAACTTATGTTTCGGCATAATTTTGTATTCCTCGCTAGTCACTAAAGAGCGGTACTATTCCGCAATTTTGTTTATTAATCCCCTAATTTATTGGGACATCAACCTACTAACTACAAAAGTAAAGGCTAAACCGGTAGTTCTAGGATATCTGTCGTGAAAATTTGTTGACATCTGAAAGTCTTGAAAAACAAATATGCAACGAAGGCAAGCTGATAAGACATATCTAGATTAGGATATTATTTCGTTGAAATGAGCTTTGTAATTAACTATAGATATTTTAATTTATAATAACAACATGCCACAGAATATTACTGAAAATAATGATTTTATTTATTTATGAAATAAGGTAAGAAAATTTCGGATCAGCTGTATTATTATAAAATTATTGTAGCCCAGTAGATTTCATTCTATTAATAGCAAATTGGAATGCGAGACTAACATTTCGAAATAAGTTAAATACATTTGAAAATAAGTAAAATATAAACAGATGCTATCGACTCGAGACATCACACATGTTGATTTAAAAACACGTTTTAAGTTCTCGAAACGCAGTGCAGCGGGCTCGACAAAAACTTGTTATTCTCTGGCCGTACAATAACTACGCCAAATTTTATTCGAATATTTGAGGAAAACATATGTCGTTAATGCTCCGCAGAAAAATACTTTTTTGTCCTTGCAAGAAATTGTTTTGTAGGTTTGTACGTCAGTTCTTAATACGTTTCAGTTTGAATGAGAAACTAATATTTTGGTATGTAGTATATCTTGAAAAATATAATAAAATAAAACATGTGTAATGAATTAATGAATTATTGTTTGATAATAATTATTTGGTTAGATAATTATTTGTCCGACTGCAGTTAATTGATTCAGACTGCAGTTAATATTAATATAAAATTTGCAAATAACTAATAAAATACAGCGCTAAATAAAACAAACTATTGAGAATGATTATACAGGGTCCTGCAACTAAGCTCCCGTCTTCTTTAGCTCCCTTACTCATTAAGCTAAGAGTTTGACATTTTGCAGGCTTACCCTGTACTTCAAGGTACAATTCAAGAAATTATTTTTTATTATACAAGGTGTTCCAAAAATGTGCAACGCCATGGTAATATATTTTTTTAAATTGCATGCTATACATTTTTCTACACATTTGGAAGCCTTTTATGGTTGCCTACATATCACCGAAATTTTATTGAAATCGGTTGTGTGACCGCAGCGGAAAAAAAATAACAACAACAAAAAATGATTTTGTATCGTAGGCTTTAAAAATCAATAAAAACCACAAAATGCACCTCGTTAATAAAAGTTTGCGACGTGCTTATTAAGTTAGATGTAATAGTCTCGTTAACCAAGTGACATTGATCCAAATTATACAGGGTGACCAAAATCGAGTGTCAAACTTGTCAAACTTCAAAGCGTGTTATTGTTCTTATTTTAAATTGGAACCCATACATTTTTTTGTGTGAAATGATGCAGAATTAAAAAATAAACATTGTTTCTAAATACAACCCCATAACAATTCCCAATATTTTAAAAGTTATTCGCCAAAAACTCATTTTTCAACGTTTCCAACGGCAATTTTACATAATAAATATCGTACGTGGCTTTGAAAAACAATTTATTTCATAAAAAATAATAGACGTATTTTAGATTTGAGTGTACTTAATTAAGTAGTTATTCAAATGCTAAATTTACTGCATAATTTACCCATAGCGGTAAGGACGGAAATGTGGCTATAGGTAAATTTTGCAGTAAATTTAGCAATTGAATAACTACTTAATTAAGTACAGTAAAATCTAAAATACCTCTCTGCGTTATATTTTATGTAATAAATTGTTTTTCAACGCCACGTACGATATTTATTACCTAAAATTGGCGTTGGAAACGTTGAAAAATGAGTTTTTGGCGAATAACTTTTAAAATATTGGGAATTGTGATGGGGTTGTATTCAGAAACAATATTTATTCTTTAATTCCGCATCGTTTCACCTAAAAAAAATTATGGGTTCCAATTTAAAATAAGAACAATAGCGCGCTTTGAAGTTTGACAAGTTTGACACTCGATTTTGGTCACCCTGTATAATTTGGATCAATGTCACTTGGTTAACGAGACTATTACATCTAACTTAATAAGCACGTCGTAAAATTTTATTAACGAGGTGCATTTTCTGGTTTTTATTGATTTGTAAAGCCTACGATGCAAAATAATTTGTTTTTGTTTTTTATTTTTTTCCGCTGCGGTCACTCAACCGATTTCAATAAAATTTTGGTGATATGTAGGCAACCATAAAAGGCTTCCAAATGTGTAGAAAAATGTATAACATGCAATTTAAAAAAATATATTACCATGGCGTAGCACATTTTTGAAACACCCTGTATAATAAAAAATAATTTCTTGAATTGTACCTTGAAGTACAGGGTAAGCCTGCAAAATGTCAAACTCTTAGCTTAATGAGTAAGTGAGCCACAGAAGACGGGAGCTTAGTTGCAGGACCCTGTATATTAAGCAAACAGAATAATCCCAACGAAGGTTCATATATTTAACGGCATAATGAAATCCAAATTATACACAAAGTTATTTGCTACTAATTGTTATTATTAACCATTCTATGATTACTCCAAAAAATTATTAATACAAAGGTAATTGTTTGTTCCGATTCTTTGATTGTTTATTTAAATTTAACGATTATATCTTATCAAAACTTATCAAAACAAAAACAAAAATACTCTAGAGTCTAATTACACGTAATTGCAGCACATCCAACTCAACAAAACATCGCACATGCTCATAAAAGATAAAAATTAAAACGGCCTCCGATGTGGGCTCAATGCATAAAGTCCCCCCTGTTGAGCAAACAGCCAACACTTCCCCTTTCCCCCAAAACTGTTAAACGATAATTTTTTCATATCTTCCCTGAGACCATTGTATATGTGACTAACCTGGTAAGAGAATGACCGTTTATACAGCTCAGCGCGATGGGCAGGTGGAGCAAACAAACCCCTGAATCTTAAATTAAGGTTATGGACATCCGTTCTACAGCGTATCTTCCGCATGAAGTATTGTGGGATCCTCTTGGATAGCAACTTATGATAGAATATTGCTGCATGCAACACCCTAGTGTTATCCATGTTCAACCACCCCAAGACGCCCAGCCCATTCGATACATGATCATACTTCGTCAAACCAAAAACAAACAGAACACATGCATTTTGGACACGCTGAGCACGCTGCCAGGCAAGGACGGTACACGGTATCACAATATGAGATCTTTTTACTATTGACAGTAGATATAGTGAGATATTTTCAAAACATCAGCATCAGCTCACTATATAGTATAATATCAATGCAGATGCGACTGATCTCGATCAAATAGAATTTGCTCTTGCAGCTAAACTATTAATTTTACCAAAAAATGTCGCAGACATAAATTATTCATAATTTTCTCAAGACAAAACGTGTTTATTACGTCCTTGGGCATATGCTCCTGCAAGGTTAGCCGTTATTTCTGAACCACCCTGTATTATATAGAACCAACCAACAGATTCGATCGACAAGTTGCATACTCCACAGTGCATTTAACTTTAAAATCGTCAACCACGTAATATCTCGGTCAAAACTGACTCCTTGACGCTTTTCAGCGGGCGTCTCGTTTCTCTCCAATGCTGAAGTTTTGCAATCCGAACGGAAGGAAGCATTAAAACCGCAAGGCGGATAGATTCAATAACTGCGAGAAGGTAAATTGCAGTCTAGCGTCAACAAATGTTAGCGCCCTGCCGCACTCTCCAAGGGAATTCGACCGAGAGACCTGTCAGTTTACAATACCGTCTTGTTGGAAGAGAGAGAGAGGGATATATAGATAGACCTGAGGGATATTAGACCTTTAGAACTTACGTTCCAATGTGAGTTTCTCAGTGCAAGTTTGTCCTAAATCCTGAACATTTCTGGATGTGTGGTAAGACGTCGAATAGATGTAGAAGTTTGTAAAGACAGAGGTCGCTAGTGTACCCGAAGCGAACTTTATAGTATTTATAGTGTAATGTTTATTGCATGTCGTGGTTAAAGGATTTAAATTAAGAATGTAGGTAATGGTCAATACTTAAAACACATAGAAATAAATACACTGCTCAATAGAAGTACAATGATGCATCTTAGTGAAGTGCAAGTTGCCCTTGCTGTCGCTGTGGAAGTGGATAGGTTTGGTCGTGGTTCTGTGATGAATTGGGCAAAAGTATAATCAGTATAGACAACAGAACTGATGTTGTTGTAGTTCCTGGTAGACTAAATGCCATGAATTACATCGAAAACATCTTGGAGGACCATGTGGTGCCTGCAGCATATGGCGTTGGTCAAAATTTCATCCTAATGCAAATGAAATCCATATGGAGAATGACCAAGAAGGCACGCAAATCATGGTTACCACACCAACAGAAGTCCAGAACTTAATAAAAAATGACATTAATCGGAAAAAAGCCCCAGGCTAAGAATAACTGGAGAGGTACTTAAAGAACTTCCAAGAAAGGCCATAGTTAAGCATACAAATCTTATCAATGCTGCGTTCAGACTAAGGTATGTTCCCAAACTGTGGAAGGTAGCAGAGGTGATCATGATACTGAAGCCTGGGAATCATCCACATGAAACAACGACTTATAGACCTATCTCTCTGCTGCCCATCACGTCAAAAATCTTCGAAAAATTACTACTCAATAGATTGAAGCCAATAATTGAGATAATTGAAAAATCGTTAGAGGAAAAGAAGGTTTCTTCCGCAGTCTTCCTAGATGTGGCACAGGCTTTTTATAAAGTCTGGCATGAAGGATTGAACAATAAATTAGGGAGTATTCCGCCAAAAAAGTTTGCACAAATATTAAAATCTTACCTGACTGAGAGATACTTTACGCTCAAACAAGGTGATGCATGCTCTGTCCTTAAGGAAATAAAAGCTGGAATGCCACAAGGTAGTGTTTTAGGGCCGGTTCTTTACCTACTCTACACCAGCGACCTCCCAGCACTAGAAAATAATACTGTCGCAACTTTTGCAGACGACACGGGTATCCTAGCTGTTGGGAACAGCAATGAAGAAACGACGAGAAAACTCTAAAGAGCTCTTGGTCATTTTCAGCTCTGGTCACAGAAAAAAAGAATAAAACTGAACGAACACAAGTCAGTACATGGTGACTTCACGAACAAGAAAATACAACACATCCCGGCTACTATTAATAACCAAATAGTACCGTACGCAAACACAGCCAAATATCTCGGCATGACAATAGACGCCAGACTCCGCTGGAAAGCCTCGAAGAAATGAGAGGAACTAGGAACGTTATAGAGAGATGTACTGGCTGCTAGGAAGAAACTCCACGCTGTCTGTACATAATAAGCTTCTCTTGTACCAGCAAATTCTAAAACCCGTGTGGACGTATGGTGTTCAACTCTGGGGTTGCACCAAAAAAAGTAACAATAAAATTGTCCGGACCTTTCAAAATAAGTATTGAGATGCATTGTCGATGCGCCTTGGTACATTAGGAATGATACTTTCCACAAGGACCTCAAAATGGAGTCTGTGTGCAAAGGAATCAAAAAAGTAGCAAGAAGTCACGAGGAAAGGCTTCACCATCACGTGAACGTTTATTAATTTACATTTTTTAGCAATTAATTCCCTAAACAATATTCCTAGTAATAGTAATTTTTACCGAGGCATGCAACTGTTTAAGAAAATATATAGAATGTCGTGTGCAACCTCGTTATCTTATAGTTTATTAAGTCATATTCACAATTAATTGTTTCGTATTTTATTAAAATCCCTCTCATATTTCACGAGTTAAGCGCAATTTTTTAACCGATTTGCATGGCGTATTAATTTCCTGCTGACGTTGCTGACACCTAAATAAATAGTTTGTTCAGCAAACAGGGCACGAGGTTTCACCAGCTAAGTGGTAAATCTCATTATGCATATCGCTCCCCTACCAGCCTCAAGTTATTTCGTCAAGGGCTTATTTAGCTTAGCCTGTAAGTAAATATTTTATTAGTTTTCCCCATAAACAACATTCCCCTCCCCATTCTCAAATATAAATTAAACTCATACCAAAAACAATACGGATTTGAGAAATTCACCAAGGAAAGTTTGAGGTTTCATTTATAATATTTACCTACCCCAAACTTGAAGTCTAAGCTTAATACCTTCTAAACAAATCGCCATTCCCTCTCGTGAAAGGTATAATAGGATTATTCCATAATCCTTCTAAATCCTTCCAGGCCAATTTTGGGAAACAATCCCGACACATTAGTCATTTTAATAAAGGATTATAAACGATCTGATAATTCCATAAATCATAATTTTCAGGGTCCATTTGGAGTTTTCTGTTACGTAATAAACATGTTTTGTCAAATAAAGTATAGTCTAAGCAATTGTATGCGACTGATGACTCCTATGCGAAATAACACTGATCGATTCCCTAAAACAATTTCACGTAAATGCCCGTAGAATAAATTTGTTATAATTCGGACCCTTTGGGCGTTTGCTTTGCTACAAGATGGGCTCTATTAATAACGGAATTTCAATTTATTTCATTACAGTATGTTCTGGCCGAAAGATAATTAAATTCAGGACGAGGGTGGTCCGGGGTTGACCAAGGGAAGTCCCGATACATATGCAAAGTCGACGTGACAGTGTGCCCCTAGGGCGTTTGTCAATTGTTTCGTAGTCCCTTCATACATACTTATGAATGGGCTGGACGCTTCGGTTCATCGGAAACCCTCCCAATGGGTTATGAATGGAACAGTGTGAGAGGAGGTCAACAAATCGAAAAGTTATAGACGTTCGAGTTCGGAAGTTTCCAATTATTTTCAGATTTTTTCAACTTTAACAACAATTTGACGACCTGTTTGAATCCGTAATAATTTTTTACTATTTTTTTATTGAAAGCCCGTTTAAATTTGCGAGGAAATTCTGAATAATTTTATCTGCGATTTTTTTTGGTAAAATTGATAGTTTAGCTGCAAGAGTAAATTCTATTTGATCGAGATCGGTCGCATCAGCATTGATATAATACTATACAGTGAGCCAGGATTTTCCAAATATTTTCAGTCTAATGACAGTACCGGTAGTGTCAAATGCTGATGTTTTGACAATATCTCACTATATCTACTGTCAATAGTAAAAATATCTCATATTGTGATACCGTGTACGGTCCTTGCCTGACGGCGTCGGATAGGCAGCGTGTTCAGCGTGTCCAAAATGCATGTGTTCTGTTTGTTTTTGGTTTGTGGAAGTAAGATAATGTATCGAATGGGCTGGGCGACTTGGGGTGGTTGAACACGGATAACACTAGGGTGTTGCATGCAGCAATATTATATCATAGGTTGCTATCCAAGAGGATCCCACAATACCTCATGCGGAAGATACGCTGTAGAACGGATGTCCATAACCTTAATTTATGATTCAGGGGTTTGTTTGCTCCACCTGCCCATCGCGCTGAGCTGTATAAACGGCCATTTTCTTACCAGGTCAGTCACATATACAATGGTCTCAGGGAAGATATGAAAAAATTAGCGTTAAACAGTTTTGGGGAAAGGTGCAAAAAAGTAAGAAAAAAATCATACTAGTTACAACAGAACGTTCTTTTTAAATTCCAGTTTTTTACATTAATTTCACAATATTTAGTTAGTATAACTCAAACTACCTAACTAAATATTGTGAAATTAATGTCAAAAACTGGAATTAAAAAGAATCATTCTGTTCTAATTAGTATGATATTTTTTTCTTACTTTTTTGTTGGCTCAAAAGGCTTCTTAAAACCATTTCAAGAATATAGTCTGACATCATCTACTTTTGAAAAAAAAAATAAACTAAAATGTTCGTATTCAACAAATTTTCCAAGCTATTAATGTATTTTGTTTCTAGTGCGGGGCAACCTAAACATGTGTTTTTCGCCTATAATGGTTGCATGTCTGGAGAAATTTGCCTCGAACGTTTTAATCGGCTTGTAATCCTAATGTAGAGTACCACCCCGGTACCAGTGCGCTGCGTGGTGGTGTTATTTCGGTTAACGAGAACTATTATTAGATCAAGGTGAACGGAATCGTGCATATTTAAAATTGACTAAAACCCACTTATTCAAGTCGAACTTTTAAGCTGCTATTCTTAGCGAATCGATTGGATATATCAAACTGGACACTGGGACACCCATGGACACTGTCACAGGCCAATTAACTAAATTAAGAATTCTAAATGTTAGAAGAGCTGCACAAGGTCTCTCAATAGAAAAACTACTCAAAATCAAGACCGATTTCTTGTACTTTCCTCTCTACGTCAGTGCATGGAACAGAAATTTCTGGTCAAACTGTTGGAAACAGATTAAAAGAAGCGAATTTGAAACCAAAAACTAGTATAGAATACTAGTATTCGATTAGCTTTGAAGAAGCGAGCAACATGATTCGCGAAACGTCAGCATTAACAAATCTGGACACACAGCATAACCTGGAAGCAGTTTATTTTCTAAAAAAAAATACTAATAAAAAAATAAACCGACATGGATTCGAACCAGAAACTCTCAACTTCGCACCTATTTTGACGTTTAATACAATAACATAAAAGTTTCTATAGATGAAGGGATGTCGTTATTCCTAAAATTTTTAGCTCTACTGTAAATACATTGTGATCCTTGGTAACAAAATCATCATTCAGCGGAAAACAACTGAACGCGTTTCGGCGGGCTTTCGAAATTACTGGCGCTGTTGATTGATTACTCCGCGTTTTCGAACCTATCGACATGGTGGTCCAAATTCCCAAATCGCCCAAAAAAAAACTCTGTAATCATTTCGACAATTTCGCTTCGACCGAGTTCGTTCTGCATTTGAAAGCCGCCAATTAACTTCTTTTGGAGGTATAAATTAAAAATTGATAAAGCGCCCGTATTCACTGTCAATATGGTTTTTTTTTTTCAACACAGACGTCGAAACAGTCTACAGGATGATTGGAATTTGAAGGACAACTTAATCGGCTGCCTGAATAAATGTGTAAGATTTGAATTTTAAATTAAACATGGTGTTCTTTGACGACAACCAAGCTTCTCTGTTAATAACTAATTGGAGTTTATCAATAAGGTTAACAATGTAAAATTAGAGGATGGCGAATTGTTGATTTCATTTGATGTTGCTTCACTGTTTCCTAGTGTGCCTATTCCGGAAACTTTGGAGTTTCTTAGGGAATTATTGAGCAATAACAACTTTGACCCGTCAGAAATAGATGAATATGTAAGATTGACTGCCCTTTGTATGTCTCAAAATTGTTTTCAAATAAACGGAAAGTTTTTTGAACAACTTGAGGGAATTGCAATGGGTAACTGTCTCTCACCTTTTATTGCCAACTTGTTTATGAGCAGATTTGAAACCAATGTAAAGTCTATAGCACCATATTTCCCTAAGACTTGGGTTAGGTATGTCGACGATATTTTTGCCATTTTTGACACCAAGAAGTGCAGTATTCAAGATTTTCTTCCCGTTTTGAATTCTAAATTCAACACCATTAACTTTGCTGTAGAACAAGAAGTTAACGGCCAACTTCCATTTTTAGATACTCTGGTAGTCAGGAATAGCAAAAATATAATAGAAATTGACGTGTATCGGAAAGATACTAAAACAATCAGGTTTATCCCTAATGATTCGCAGCATCCTTTTCAACAAAAATTCTCTTTTATTAGTTGTTTAGTAAATAAGTTATTGAAATTTCCATTGTCCGCAGAGAGATATCAGCAAGAATTATTGTTTATTAAGAATGTTGTCATACATAATGGGTACCCTGAGAAAATAGTTGATAGAATGATTAAGAAGCAGAATCAAAAAATGTATGTAAATCAAATATCTACTTTAAACACTTTGTCTGTAGAAAAGAACAAATATGTTAAAATACCGTTCGATTGTGCATATACAAGGGGTTTGAGAAGTATTTTTACATCACAAAATCTCTGTATAGCATATTCGATTCATAATAGCTTAAAAAAACTTCTTGGACACCCAAAGGATAAGGTAGATGTACTTGATAAATGTGGCATATATTGTATCAAATGTCATGACTGTGAAAAAGAATACGTAGGCCAGACTAGAAGAACAAATTTAACTAGGCTCAAAGAACATGTAGCTCATTTTAAATATAATCGTTTTGAAAAATCTAGTGTGGCTCAACATATTTTAGACACAGGTCATAAAGTAGTTGTAGATGACTTAAAACTTGTTAAAGCTGTGTCAAATAATAGGGAACTAAACAGCTTGGAAAGTATCTTTATTCACTTGAATAGAGATAAATTAATAAATTCAGACAGGGGTCCTATACCTAGTTCGCCAGTGTTTGACCTGCTTTAATTAAAACTTGTTTTTACGCTTCAATGATCAAAATTCACTGAGGTGTGACCAACAAATGGGTATATATAGGGTAATTTTTAACATGGACATCACTTCCAGTAGTGATTTGCTTGGACAATATCCAGTAAAGATACTATGAAATGCTAATCTCTCTTTTCCTCTTTTTAGGTTCTACTGAAGATACAACATAGTTGCTGAAATACGTATTTAGGTTTCTAAAATACTTGTTGTGGTTAGGGGTCTATAATTTTATTACTAAAAATAATGTTAAAAATCAATTAGCAGTGTGTTGTTTTCAATTACTACAGATGCTACAGAACAAAAACAAAGAGTTTGGACAAGGAGAGTTTGGTATAAATGATGCGTCCTTTAGATATCTTAACATTTCTGTACACATAACACTGTGTCAGTACAACTCTCGTAAGAATAAATAATCAAATAACTGGATAATACTAACTGAAAACAGCCTTCTCAAACCAATGCGTTTAAATCTAACTTCTAATTCAAATAATCGGTTATTTCGTCAAATATAGTTCACTATGCTTGGACCTTCAATAATTATAATTAAAATCAACAATATAAAAACTAATTAATACAAAATGTAGACATACCAAATTCCACAATACTCACAAAGAACTCCCCACCGGTAAATTCTTAATAAAATAACCCTTTACCGAAACCATTCCTTATCATTATCCCCATTGTTCTCTGTTTGTCCGCGCCGCGAACAAAGAAAATAATAATTAAACCTTCGATCGATTTTCCTTAATGGAAATTTCGCGCGGTGTCGTCGCGGAGTGATTTTCAATTTAATTGGAGGGCGCCCCGATTTTAAATTAACACCTACTCCCCCCTCCACTCGACGCCGGTTCACGGTACAGATGGTTGACGTTGCGTAGAGATGTTTTGACCGGCGCTTGTTTGCCTTTCCCCAGTTTAATTTGCCAATTAAAATTCAACTAATCGATCCCGGGGCATGATTAGCACTTCTGATTATAATAGAGAGGGAAAAGTTAGCCCGAGGGGAACGTAAACATCAATTACGAACACAA
The DNA here is from genome assembly GCA_964023965.1 of Melinopterus prodromus. NCBI lineage: Eukaryota > Metazoa > Arthropoda > Insecta > Coleoptera > Scarabaeidae > Melinopterus > Melinopterus prodromus. The sequence continues at coordinate 69,931,210 of OZ030392.1, forward strand.
TGAGTTCCGATTCGCGCTATATTCAGAAGTGGGATATACCTTCAACCGGTTCGACGTTAAATCATGTTTGTTTGGAATCTAGAGTCAATTAGATGGGTTTGCAGAAATAGGGAATACTTCATTTGTTATTTTAAAAGATAACTGGTAAGGTAAACGCCCCGCCGATTTCGAATTCACACAGGTTAAGAAATTTTTGTTACAGTTTTAACTGTAGAATTTGAGTTCAACTGTGTTTCAACCGATTTTTTTTCTATCCGTTATTTTATTATTTAAGTCTTAAGAATGGAGTGTACGAAGTTTCAAGACTAAATTTGCTAAATTAGCCAAGTTATAAGCAATTAGCCGATGGCGTGCAGGTCAAGATCAGTCAAACTTTTAGGTTATATTCTGACAATAAAATAAGAAACCATCGTGGGTTCTTAAGTGCAATGTCAAATCAACAAGCCTAAACTATAGTTCAATATTGTAGAATATTAATTATACCAAAATTTAATAGATATAATAGAAAATAACCTAAATAAAAAGAGTTTGCCAAAATGGCGGAGTCGCCGGGGATGAAGCAAATTTTAAATTAATCGGAATGGAAACAATTCTAAACCTAAAATTAATAAAAACTTTACATATTTAATAATGCCTGACTATACCTGTCGGAGTATAGATGATTAAATTTTCGTTTAGACTCTTATCATAGACTCTTAGCTATTAAATTACTTGAAATCAAGTACCTACATATTTCCATCTCGTCGCTCAAGCCTGTCGAGTATTCATTGATTAACGGCTATATAATGGAGCGGGTAATGCATAATTTGCGTCTCACTATTCAAGCGCAGGCAAAATCACTTTATATGCCCCAATATGGAGTAGGTTCGTGCCTAAATGCGCTTGCGACCACACATAGTTAATGGATAATCTATGTACTATCGAGAGCTGCTGCGTAATAATGCAATCACCAATGTTATTATTAAATCCATTGGCTGTCAATAACGACCCTTCAAAATTTTGGGGCCTTATAATGATCCTTTATACAGAGTGGGTATTTTACGGTTACTGTTTTTAAAGAAAGTAAGTTGTTTATTGAATTGTGTGAAACTTCCTATACAGATTGTGTGCGCAAAACTCAGGCTTAGGTCTATAGAAGCTATCGTATCACGCGACAACACTGCCAACGTCGGTTGAGTGGGGGCAGCCAATTATAATGGGACTGCCGACTGGTGGGAGAGCAGGTCTGGTCAGGTCAGTCTGGTTTTGCGTTCCGGAGCACACGCACGCAACGGCAGAACTATCGCAGATCTAACAACGCTTCATAACATTCATATCTTTGCAATCGCGATGTACCCTCCGCTAGAACAGCTTCAGATCATCAAGTGGTATTGCGGTGGCAATTCCGCGCAACAGTGCGCGGATTTGTTTGCAATCACTTTTGAAGGAAGACTTATCCCGTGCAGACAAACCATTTTCAATATTGTGCATCAATTTGAAAAAGATCTTTGTCTAAAGAGCTGCAGTACTTGTCGTCCAAGGGAGATAAGTCCACAAGAAATTGAGGCAACAGAACGACGGGATGTACTAATCTGCGGTTCTGTAGTACTGGACGATAAGAAATCCACTCGAGGGATTGGCGAGGAATTGGGTATTGGTAACAAACCGTTGCTAAGGCTCTGAAGAAGGGTGATTTCGGAGTTATAAATACTCAAAGACTCAGGAAACCTTCGCAGAGGACAGTATTCGTAGAATGGAGTTTTGTGAAACTGTATCCCTCATACTCAATATCCCGAAAAACTAAATGTTTGGGCACGTAATCTAGGCAATCATTAGGTGGTCCATTCTTTATCAATGGATCTCTTAACGCCCAGAAGTACCTTACTTTGCTGCAAGAGCAAGTACTTCCCGCCATTTATAACCTTCCAGGAGTAGATCAGGATGATGTTTGGTTTCAGCAAGACGGCTGTCCTGCTCATAACGCGGCCAGGGTGCGAGAGTTTTTAACAACCGCATTTCCTCACCGTCTCATTAGTGGGACAGGCGACATTCGTTGGCCCCCAAGATCACCTGATCTGTCTCCGAACGATTTTTTCTTGTGGGGTTATCTTAAAAATACCATTTATGTTGATGAAGTGAATAGGGCACATAATTTACAGGAGTGAAGAGCAAAAATTACAGAAGCTGCCGACACTGTAACAGCCGAAACGCTCTCTGGCGTGAGGGACAACTTCTACAAACGGCTCGGATACTGTCTTGCAGCGCAAGGCGAAACCTTTGAGCCTGAATTAAAATAATGTTTATTTAATTGTTTATTTGATAGTAGAATATTAGTTAATTTATATATTTTTATGAGAATAGCGGTTTTACAAGAAACAAGAACTCTATTTCTCATTTAGGTCATTTTACATTGAATTTTCAATCATCTAAGTGAATCAACTGTTTCAAGATTCACCCTCGACACAAAACAGTTCATCTGCGTCGCCCTATGTTGTCGAATAAGAGGCTTTCAGGCCCTTTCAGGCAAACTTGTAATTCCTCGCTCTGGCAGCGCTGGTGTTTCGTTTTGTCTAAACTTTAATTAACGAATAATTAAGCTGGTGTTCGTCTCAACTGGCGAACAAAACTCTTCTGCGCAGTTCTATTTAGTTTTCTTGTGTTGGTTTCCTGCTTTGGTCCACCGCGAAACAGCTCTATACATCTATTCAGCGCATCTTGATTAATGCAAAATTTATCAAAGATGAAAAGACCGGGTGAAACCTGAGCTAGAATTGACAAAGACAAAGCCAATTGCTTTATGGCCAACATGGTCAACACTATTTGAAAAACTGCTAACGACTAAAGCAAATCTTAGATGACCTTTTAGTATCATTATATTTACTAATATTTGTCATAAAAGAAAAAAAATTAAAACAAAACAAAAAAAATTTTGTAAGATAGGTTACTTATATGAATATAATTTTTACTTCTAAACAACATTTCCAAATAAAGTTTATCGGTAACAATGAAAATAAAGGTAAAAAAAATTTGGCAAAGTTTCGCATTTTTGTGTTAATCAATTATCTGAAAAGAAATTTAAGCTATCATTTTTCATTTTGCATATATCCGCAAAAAACTGAAATGTTAAGATATCGTTTTAATTTTTTTATTCAAAACCAAATGTAGCTAGACATTTGAAACAAGAACAACTTTTTAACAAGGAATGCAGTGTAATTTTTTAATTTGAAATAACATCAAAGATGGCGGGATAACCATGGCCGACTTTAGTTTTTCTTATGGGCGTCATGTTGAATTTTGGAATTTTCCGATAGTCGTTTTTTTCTCATTTCCGCAATGTATAACATGTTAGCATTATTTTATAAAACAGTTCATTTTAGTTTTTGGCGGATATTTTCAAAATGAAAAATGATACCTTAAATTTCTTTTCAAATAATTGATCAACACAAAAATACGAAACTTTGCCATATTTAAACATAGGCTCTATCTCCACTAATAAGCGAGATCCCCATGGTGTGCCTCGAAATTGAATCACCCGGTATAATCGTCTGTAAAATTAAGACTTTTTCAGACTTTCGCAAATCCGCCATGAAGGACCAAAAACGAATTTCGATTTTATTGTTTACGGGCCAATTGTTATTTTGGGCGAATGCGGCCAGTCCTTGGCAGTAGACGAAGTTTGTACAATCTACACAAAGGACGCTGCGGTTTTTCGTAAAATTAGCACTTCTGCTGGTACCAGCATGCGGTGAATGAGCTGACCTGCAACGCAGTTGAACAGAAACTTGCCAGCTTTACTCTCTTTGAAACGAATTTTCAACTTTCCGGATGGTGTATTCACCAAAACTTAGCACGCGATGCCAACTTACGCTGTGCCAGTGACCATTCGTGCAAAACTAAATTTGTTTAGAGTTAAAACTTTGAAAATAAGAGTTTATTTCATTATTCTGCCATCTCCGTACTTTCAATTTATTAAATTGCACTCTACTCTTGATGTTAGTTCTTTTTTTATTAATTAACAGCACCCCCACAGGTACTTGTGTATAACACCTAGTCTGATGACTATCTAGCTATATTAATCTAACCTAAATTGCTACGTATAAAAGGTGTTCTATATTATGTGTTCCCCATTGGTGTAACTTAAATTTAATTTGGATGCTGACGCTTTAAACTTCACACACTGCACGTTGCTCTGCTTTGTTCACCTATCGGCTTTCACTCACATAACACTGTGCTCTGCCTTTTTAACATCACTTCACCAACTCAAAAGGTTTGGTTCTTTTGAGTCTTCGCACACTGTCACAATTGCCAAGAAGCTGGATTGCCTCGACATTCGTGTGCTGGAGAAGTCTGTTCTGATGATTCTCTGCAAACTTTCCAATTTTGTTCGTTACTAATTCCATCTCAAGATCCCTGTGGAGTTCTGTTTCGTATATACCACGGTGCACCAACGATGTTTCTTAGCACCTTATTTTGGAAGCGTTGAATGATGGTGATATTGCTTGGCTTAGTGCAGCCCCACAGTTGGATACCATAGGTCCACACAGGTTTAAGTATCTGTTTGTAAAGTAGGAGTTTATTTTATGTCGACAAAGACGACTTCCTACCAATAAGCCAGTACATTTTTTTGTATCTTATGCCCAATTCATCTCGTTTCTTTTTAACATGTGCTTTCCAGCGGAGCTTGGTGTCTAGCGTCATACCGAGGTATTTTGCCGTGTTCGAGTAGGGTACGGTGGTGAAATTTATTGTAACTGGAACGTATCGCATTCGCTTGTTGGTAAACTTTATGTGAACTGATTTGGTTTCATTCAATGTAATTAGCCACCGTTGCATCCGATCACTAATATCGTTGACAGCATTCTGCAGTTTTAGTGTTGATCCTTCAAAATTTGTATCTACTGCCATGATAGCAGTGTCATCAGCAAACGTGGCAATGGTAACACCATCTGGTTGCGGAAGATCATGTGTATATAGAAGGTAAAGAATTGGGCCAAGTACACTACCTTGTGGTACTCCAGCTTTAATACATTTGAGGGTTGAGTACTCATTATCTTGCTTTATGCGGAAGTATCTGTCAGAAAGATATGATCCTAATAGTTTGCTATACTCGAAGGGTAGTAGCCGATCCAGCTTATAGAGTAGACCTTCGTGCCAAACTTTGTCGAAGGCTTTTGCCACATCCAGGAATATGGAGGAGCATACTTTTTTTCTTCTAAAGTTCTTTCTATGATCATTGTTATTCTGTGCACCTGATCAATTGTGGAATGTTTGTTTCTGAATCCAAACTGATGAGTGGGTATGACGTTTCTTTCATTTAAGATTGGCTTCAGTCGTTTTGCAAGTAGCTTTTCAAACAGTTTTGACAATGGGGGCACGCGATGCCAACTTACGCTGTGCCAGTGACCATTCGTGCAAAACTAAATTTGTTTAGAGTTAAAGTTTGAAAATAAGCGTTTATTTTATTATTCTGCCATCTCTGTACTTTCAATCTATTAAATTGCACTCTACTCTCGATGCTAATGCATACAAATTTTAGGTGTTCCAATTTGTTTGCTCGAAAGTTTAAATTACTTACGTACCAGCATCCTCAATTTTCATCATGCTTAATGCGCGTGGACAGCTGAGTAATTTGTTACCGTTCTGAATTTAACGCGGAAAGTCTGGGATAACTAGGATGTAGGATCTCTACGATGCAGTGTGTAATTTGCATGTTACAGCACGACCGCAACGCTCCACGCTCCGAAGGAGCCGTGAATAATTTCCTTTTCGCTTCTGGAAGCCAGCTAACTCGGTATGCAAGCGCTGCATCGTGTAAAATATGGGCCAATGCTGAAATCATCCCAAAGGGGCATTAATTTCCGCAGATTTTCATATTTTATGCAGAGTTTTGCAAAATAATCACATCAAACCAGCCGCTGCTTTGATTTAGTTTAAGTAATTTAACAAAACAGCGGCATTTTCTCGTGAATTCAGTCAGATATACGATCTGGTTGTTGCAGTGAGACTGTTATCCCTACCTACCGAGAGTATAGGCCACGTGCAAACCATATGGTAGACATAAGTGAAAACGGTCTATCTTAGAAAAAAATAGAGATAAATAAAAATAAATGATATTTTATTATGAATATACTTTCATTTTATTTTAATTCCGTCAAAATAGTTAAATAACAAATTCAACCAAACAAAATTTTGTTTAATTTATATCTAAGACATTTTTCAATCGTCAACTTTTGTTTCTAATTATAGGAGAAACGTGTTTTTTTTAAATAACTTATAAATTTCATAGTTGAGATATCTGGCCTATATTTTCTAATAAACCCACATTTGTTTAAAATAATGCAATGTCTTAAACATTTTTTTGCAATTGGCATAAAATTATGTTTTTAGATCGGCCTGTCAACTGTTATTCTCAAGTGACATTATTTATATTTTGGGGTGATTACCTACCATTGTTTGAATAAGAAAACAATATGACTTTTTAATATTTCGTCAAAATAGAGTACACGGAACAGATTCCAGACAGCAACAAATCAATATTATCCTGAACACTTAGTGGTAGAAAATCAGAGTAAGAAATGGAGAAAGAAATATGAATAATAAAATTTGTTGACGTTAGGAAATTTAATATTTTAAAAAGGAACGTAACACCCTAATTTTCCGAAAAAAAAAAGATTGAAATAATTTAAGTTTTTTCGAATAGGTAAATGACATTGAAAACGAATAATATTGTGTTATTTAAATAATGGAAATCGTCGTAAAATATAAATGATATCACTTGCCAATACCACTTGGCCAGACCAATCAGTTTTAATCAAGAAAAATAATTTTAGGTGAATTGCTAACAACAATTGTTTCAACAAATTTTTTTTTACTCAGTACTCACGTACTCAATACTGAAATGTATGAAACCTACTCAAGTAGTGCCCCACTCTGCCACACCCTCTCACTTTTCCCTTCAAACACGTATCGATGCGGCTTGGTGTTGCTGTTTCTCGGTTTTGACGCACGCCTATGTTTTGCTTTTGTTACTTTGTTCTCCTCTACATTTGTCTTCCACATGATATACAATAAATTCTACTTCAACTTCAACATCTACTTCACTATTTTGAACTGAAAGAGTCCGTAATGTGGGCGGTGTTTCGGCCACCTTTGTTATGAGTTAACTTCGATTCTATACACTTGAAAGAGTAGAGGAGAACAAAAAAATTTTTTTTGATGTGCATTAAATTAATTTTATGCTAGCCTCTTCTAGGCATATGATATCACACCAGTCGAACACAAAGCAACTACTCGATAGTTCTCGACTGTTTGAATTCCAGATTAAAATCTAATTCGCAAAGCGTTTGTCGATCAAAACCGTGAAATTACTTGAACGGACAAAGCGCGAAACGGGAAGAGGCGAGCTAAAAATAGGCCCTATTTTCTCTCGAAGCCCTTTTGTATCGCAAGAGGGGGCTGCGATCAATTCATCTGGCATACTGGAGTGCACTTTTCCATTGACTTTGAAAGGCCAAAGGGATCTATTACACGCCACGATTATTTTAATGTCCGAACGGAATAGCCTGAAAAGTAGAAAAGGAAAACGACCAAAGTCGATTGTATATATAGAGCGAAACGGGTCTGTCTGGAGTACAAAGATCCGTTGAGTGGTGGAAAATTCTCAGAATTGTTGAAGTGGTCTCGATCTAGACGCCTGTATATCGGGGTATACTTTATACCTTTGAGAAAGGTTCTTAAACGATAAAATAGATTAACACCATTCTGCTGTGTCAACACAGTTTCTGAACGTCAAATATCCTTCGGGTTAATAGTACACAATAATAATATAATAATAATAATTATTATTATTATTATTATAGAAGTAATTTTAAAATTAGTTAAAAGATACAGTCTCAGCCCGGATTCGAACCGGGGTCTTCTGCCTTGCCGGGGCATTGCTCTACCGTTGAGCTACCGAGGCCTGTGACAAGGAATAGATAAAGTTTAGATAAAATTTAGTTAGACAGCACTCCTTACTGTTACTATCCTTTGAAATGACGAATTAAATCTATTCCTTGTCACAGGCCTCGGTAGCTCAACGGAGACAGTATCTTTTAATTAAATTTAAAGTTACTTCTCACCTGGGTTCTCTTTCGTCATTCTTCCATATATACCTTATATTTAAACCGTTTAAACTAGTTTCCTATCATAATATACACCAAACGCGCCTCTAACAGCCGTTGGTAGTTTTATGTGCACTGTGCAGTTGCCTACTGGAAGTTACAGGTAGCGACCTGAGACCCATAAGGTACTAAGTGTAATTTTGGCTTACATATATTACTAACTTTGCCAAATAATCAGCAAAACTAATAGGTGTGGCAAGTACAAAGAAATAAATACGCTATACAGGATAAGCCTGGCCCGTAGTCGTCTTTTCTGCTTTTTAACAATGCCTTTCTTAAATTTTTTATTAGAACACCTTTATCATTTGTTTTGATTTTACGTAATTTTCCGTTATTGCCCAGTGTTTTTAATTTATATTAGGTATATCATATAGTTACTTATTTTGACCAGTTTTTGTGATTTGAAGTTTAATGAAAATACCATGCATTAGGGATGAGCAGTACCGATACTTTTGAGTAACGAATTGATACCGGTACCTTCTAATCGAGTATTCGTTACTTTGTATTCGTTACTTAAACTGATATTGATATTTTTCAAGTTGCAATCCTACATAAAATCCGGCAAACTAATACCTTTAACATTTCATCTACTTAACACTCGAAACAAGTTGTTTCCTTCTTAGATCAGATACAAATCACTGATTGCTGCCTTCTGGTTGCTGCCTTCTGATCTCAGGCTGTTCGGTGCCGCCTGGTACAATATCTATATGTAATCATTTGTGGTTCGTTACTGGATACTTAGTATCAGTAAGCATACGTGTTTCGTTACTGATACTTGGTACCTACACCGTTCGGTAGCGTTACCCGACTTGATAATGAGTATCAGTAATCATTCGTGTTTCGTTACTGGTACTTGGGAGGTACCTACACGTTTTGGTACCGTTACCAGACTTGATACTGTGTATCAGTAATCATTCGTGTTTCGTTACTGTAGTTCAAATAAATGTCGCAGAAAGTGGCACAAGGATTAAAAGAGTGTACACACAATACACTTACCACAGAAAAAACGGCAACCAGCATAACATAAAGGCACCCATTATTATGCCCAAAGTTCTGGCAGCTTTGTGCTCCGCTCTCCAACTTTTGCACTGCTGTCGAATCGTTGTACCTGAAATGAAAGAGAAATGAAAATGTATCGGTTCTCTAATTAATTTAGATTAAATTGAATATTAATCAATACTAGAAAATTTTACGTTTTATCTAAATTTTAAATGCATCAACATAGCCGTGGGTTATTTGGAACGCTGAATAAGCATTTTTTCAGAGAGTACACACAACAGCCAATAAAATATGCTTACACAATTGAAATTGACAGATTATACACAATTCTCGTGCTCAAATTGAACATCGCTATAGAATATTGAGTAAGGGGGCAACGTATTTCGAACACCAGCGCAAACACGCTGTAAAAATTACGAACGATTCAATTTCCAATGTTTTTCCATCCCACAGTTCCACGTTTGAAAATTAAAAAGAGGACCAAAATACCGATACTCTAGTGTTGTTGTACCGGCCTCTCTGTAATTTTATTTGCATTTTAAACACGTGCTGAGTACCCAGAGTTATTATTGGAAACAGCTCTCTTCATTTGAACAATCTACACACGCGATTCAATTGTTCTGTAATTAAAAACGAGATAACAACGTCCCGTCTTTGTCATAGAACTGAAATACTGTTGCAGGTTTTAGATTATTGAACACATAAGTTATATAAGAAAAAATCCAACTCAGGACTTTTGCTTAAATAACAAATGTTACATAACACACATTTTGAGGTAATTCCGATTACGTCCGCTAGAGGTAGCTGGGATTAAGAGGACTTTCCGTCACTAATTAAAACATTGTTAAAAATGGCAGAATTCAGGCAACAGCCATTCATTACGAACCGTGCTCGCGCCTGTCCGGGAAACCTCTACAGTTTTAATTAATGGACCATTTATTATGTCTGCAAACACGGGTCAATGTCGGTTTTCTCGGTGAGTTCCCCCATTGAAACGTTCCACGTAAAATAATTCAATTTGAAAATTGCATATAAACGTCCTTCCTAGTTGCTTGTCCTGGCAAGCGTCCAATTCGGCACAGTGGCGCCAAAACTACCCTTAATAGGTAGCTTTTCGAAAACCATTTACAAAAATATAAGGTTTGCTATACTTATTTCTAATAGTTTCCGAGATATGCAATTTTTAATTTCGAATCTAGTGTGCGTTGGACTCGAATAATTATGTTATATTATGGAATAACTTTGGTATTATTAATCGGAAATATGCCGTGTTTGGTATCAAATGAAAGGAAATTTTACGTTCTTTTAATCTGTATCAAAAAAGCAACAAAAAATAATTTTCTAAGTTGTCTATAAAAAAATTATATTTGCGTTCGCAATTTGTTTGACCCACACGTAAAATAATTCAATTTGATAATTGCATATAAATGTCCTTCCTAGTTGCTTGTCCTGGGAGTCCTCCAATTCGGCACAGTGGGACCAAAACTACCCTTAATCGATAGCTTTTCAAAAACAGTTTACAAAAATATAAGGTTTGCTATACTTATTTTTAATACTTTCCGAGATATGCAATTTTCAATTACGAATCTAGTGTGCGTTGGACTCGAATAATTATGTTATATTATTGAATAACTTTGGTAATATTAATCGGAAATATGCCGTGTTTGGTATCAAATAAAAGGAAATTTTACGTTCTTTTAATATGTATCAAAAAACACCAAAAAATATTTTTGCGAAATGGTCTATAAAAAAAATTTAAATTTGTGTTCGTAATTTTTTTGACCCACACGTAAAATAATTCAATTTGAAAATTGCATATAAATGTCCTTCCTAGTTTCTTGTCCTGGGAGTCCTCCAATTCGACATAGTGGGACCAAAACTACCCTTAATCGATAGCTTACCAAAAACCATTTACAAAAATATAAGGCTTGCTATACTTATTTGTAATAATTTCCGAGATATTCAATTTTCAATTTCGAATCTAGTATGCGTTGGACTCGAATAATTATGTTATATTATTGAATAACTTTGGTATTATTAATCGGAAATATGCCGTGTTTGGTATCAAATAAAAGGAAATTTTACGTTCTTTTAATCTGTGTCAAAAATTATAAAAAATATTTGTCTAAGTGTCTATAAAAAAATTTAAATTTGCGTTCGTAATTTGTTTCTCCCTCACGTAAAATAATTCAATTTGAAAATTGCATATAACTGTCCTTACTAGTTGCTTGTCCTGGGAGTCCTCCAATTCGACACAGTGGGACCAAAACTACCCTTAATCGATAGCTTACCAAAAACCATTTACAAAAATATAAGGTTTGCTATACTTATTTTTAATAATTTCCGAGATATTCAATTTTCAATTTCGAATCTAGTATGCGTTGGACTCGAATAATTATGTTATATTATTGAATAACTTCGGTAATATTAATCGGAAATATACCGTGTTTGGTATCAAATAAAAGGAAATTTTACGTTCTTTCAATCTGAATCAAAAAATACCAAATAATATGTTTTCTAAGTTGTCTATAACAAAAAATAATAATTTGCGTTTGTAATTTGTTTGTCCCACTGTGTAGTGATGGTGGCACCCCTGACTAGCAGCGACGAGTTCGTCAGTACCGGAAATTGAGCTAACTTCCGAGAGGCTTTGATACTTTGCCTGACCGTGTCTCCCTCTGCCGACAGCATATTTAAACGTCAAAAAGCGACTAACAGGGCGGAAAATTGGTAACCGCCCCAACGTCGGTACGTCGTTTAATTGCATGTGATTCAATTGATTATGACTATGGTAACACTGCTAATTGGTAATATGTATGTCACACGATTAAGAGAAAGGTCACATTACAAAAAAAAAATTACAAAATTTCTGTCTCAAAACATTTAACTATTTTTGGATATTTTCCCAGTGTAGTGCAGTCATTTGTCTTAGATTCTTGTCTTCTTGACAAATGAAATAAGTGAAATATTTACCGTTTTTTTGGCATCTATACACAAAACAAGTTTATTTGTTATTTTTTTCAATTGTAATTTCAAATTTGTTATACTAAAACCTAATCCGAACAAACTTTGGAGTTAAATAAATACACTTTTAGGACTTATTTGTATATTCCACAGAGTTTCCAACCCACGTCCAAAGTTTCACAGAACTTGTAATGCGTTTTAACAAAAACAATGCACTGTCGCTTGCAGCGCGTGTCCTGAAACTATTTCTCCAAGCTATGTTCATCAGCGTGAACAGTTTTAGCTCACACTGAGTAATTTAGCACACTACAGTACTACTTAATTTAGCTTAATTGGATGTTTTAATTAATGGCAAGCAATTTAATAACACAAAGAAGTGTTAAAGGAGTACGTAATTAATTCTGCAGGATTTGAGCAGGACGAACGCTCAAGCCTTCAGGGTAGGCGAGTACAAATTTCTACCGGATGTAGTATGAGTGGTACCCGGTCTTTATATACGAGATAGATAGCTGTACATCGCCAGAAGCGCAGAGAGAGAATTTAACATTGGGGGGGGGGGGGGGGGGGGGGGTCTTAGCGAAAAGTACGCCCGCTCGGTGGAAGCTTTGATATCCACCTGAGAAATGAGGTCACGTATGTTCGGAATATACGCCGCCTGTATACTCAATGCACCTGTCCCTTTACATTCACACATAATATTCTCTCGATTATTCGAAGGATGTGACTTACTGTGAAAAGATTTCTCGATATAAGCTGAAGAAAAGATGACTTATTTGAATAAAAACGTCGTTAAGATTGATTGGAGTATTAAGAAAATGAGGCAAATATATTTTTATAGAATCAAATTTTGATTTAAATAAATGCATTGTTAGTGTGAAAACCTCATCCAACTGTATTGTTAGATGGCGCTGTAAGCTGGCTAATCTATGTGTACATATAAGCAATTTTGCTTATAACTAAAAATTATGAATTCACAAAATTCATAATAGAATTAAAAAAAAATTCAAATGTACAAGAAATACAAAATATAAAACGTTTTTTATTGAAATAAGGAAAGGTTACCAAATTTTCATAATAAAATGAATATCCTATATTTCGAAAATATACTTAAACGATAGCTTGTTTAAAACTAATAAAATCATAATTCTTTTACTCAACACAATAATAATTACTTGAACTAAATAAAACTCGTTCCTTATAATATATAAATTGTAAATTTTAACTGAAAACATTAAACAAAATTTTCTGAAATGTGCTAATAAACAAAAAAATTATTTTTTGGGTTACTCTTGACGTTATTATGACTTCCGGTTTTTCCGGAAATGACGTCATCAATAAAATTTTAAGTTGAACCCTATATGATATATCGATTGTCATCTTTTTATAAGCAAGGCATCGAAAAAATATATTTTTTCTTTATTTATCTATATGGATACGAATTGGTGAACATTGTCGAAAATTGTCAAATAAACACTTACTAAGGTAAACGTCCCAAGTTCAGACACTGTCTGAACCGACATAATTTTGTTTAGTTGGATAAAATAAGGAATCTACAACATTGCTCTTTATTTTAGGTAATCCGGTTTGTTGATTTGATATTACACTTATCAACCCACAATCGTTTCTTATTCTACCAATGTTCTAACGGTCAGAATATAACCTAAAAGGTTGACTGAGATAATTGAGTGTTAAGCTAAAAGTTGATTTTTTTATATAAGGTAACTGCCATTCGAGTTCTTTTTGCATCGCTACAGGACAACAGTTTTTAAGAAAATTCTAGTAATATCTATTTAGGCTGACTAAAAATGCTTTATATTTTCATAATAATACTAATCTTAACCACTATTATTTACTAATTTAAGACTAATAAAATTATAAACCCCTAACCACAACAAATATTTTAGAAACCTAAATACGTATTTCAGCAACTATGTTGCCATCTTCAGTAGAACCTAAAAAAAGGAAAAGTAAGATTAGCACTTCATAGTATCTTTACTGGATATTGTCCAAGCAAATCACTAGTGGAAGTGACGTCCATGTTAAAAATTACCCTATATATACCCATTTGTTGTTCACGCCTCAGTGAATTTTGATCATTGAAGCGTAAAAAACAAGTTTTAATTAAAGCAGGTCAAACAATGGCGAACTAGGTATAGGACCCCTCTCTGAATTTATTAATTTATCTCTATTCAAGTGAATAAAGATACTTTCCAAGCTGTTTAGTTCCCTATTATTTGACACAGCTTTTACAAGTTTTAAGTCATCTACAACTACTTTATGACCTGTGTCTAAAATATGTTGAGCCACACTAGATTTTTCAAAACGATTATATTTAAAATGAGCTACATGTTCTTTGAACCTAGTTAAAATTGCTCTTCTAGTCTGGCCTACGTATTCTTTTTCACAGTCATGACATTTGATACAATATATACCAGATTTATCAAGTACATCTACCTTATCCTTTGGGTTTCCAAGAAGGTTTTTTATGCTATTATGAGTCGAATATGATATACAGAGATTTTGTGATGTAAAAATACTTCTCAAACCCCTTGTATATGCACAATCGAACGGCATTTTAACATATTTCTTCTTTTCTACAGACAAAGTATTTAAAGTAGATATTTGATCTACATACATTTTTTGATTCTGCTTCTTAATCATTCTATCAACTAATTTCTCAGGGTACCCATTATGTATGACAACATTCTTAATAAACAATAATTCTTGTTGATATCTATCTGCGGACAATGGAAATTTTAATAACCTATTTACTAAACAACTAATAAAAGACAATTTTTGTTGAAAAGGATGCTGCGAATCATTAGGGATAAACCTGATTGTGTTAGTATCTTTCCGATACACGTCAATTTCTATTATATTTTTTCTATTCCTGACTACCAGAGTGTCTAAAAGTGGAAGTTGGCCGTTAACTTCTTGTTCTACAGTAAAGTTAATGGTGTTGAATTTAGAATTCAAAACGAGAAGAAAATCTTGAATAGTGCAAGAAGTGCAAAAAAAGTGTAAAAAATGGCAAAAATATCGTCGACATACCTAACCCAAGTCTTAGGGAAATATGGTGCTATAGACTTTACATTGGTTTCAAATCTGCTCATAAACAAGTTGGCAATAAAAGGTGAGAGACAGTTACCCATTGCAGTTCCCTCAAGTTGTTCAAAAAACTTTCCGTTTATTTGAAAACAATTTTGAGACATACAAAGGGCAAGTCAATCTTACATATTCATCTATTTCTGACGGGTCAAAGTTGTTATTGCTCAATAATTCCCTAAGAAACTCCAAAGTTTCCGGAATAGGCACACTAGGAAACAGTGAAGCAACATCAAATGAAATCAACAATTCGCCATCCACTAATTTTACATTGTTAACCTTATTGATAAACTCCAATGAGTTATTAACAGAGAAGCTTGGTTGCTTTCGGGTGGATCATCCGTTATATCAAACTTAGTCCGTTTTAAAGTATTTAAAGATTAATAAAAAGAAAAAAATAAAGATCAATAAAAAATTAATAAAAGAAATCCTATATTCCGTTAGAAAATAGAAACCAGATCGAGGATATACGCTATCACGGTGCAGGATACTGAATCCTGACTGCTTTTAAATCCTTTTATCGTTATGGGATATCGAACAGGACGGAGCGAAACGCTGAGCAAACATTTTTATTATTTTAATTCGGTCTCCCGTTTTACGGCATTGGGATATACGAGCAGGGATCATTTTTTTTCGACCAGGTTTTCCCGCTAGCCTGGACAAAGCCTACTTTATCGGGCGAAATTCATTTATGTTAAGGATAGGATTCGAGTTCGAGCCACACGGGATTTCTCACGATCTTAGAAATAAGGTCAACTCGGATTGTTCACGAAATTGTTCACTGTAATTCCTATTGTGGAAATAAAATAAAAACATTTAAAAACAAATACTTTAAATAAATAACAAATATTTATTTACAATTAAAACAGAAGTATTAAAAGAAATGAATTGAAACTCTAAATTTACCAAATCTTTTTGACGAGTTGTCCGATTATAAATATCACATTAAATTAAAATTAAACACAAAGTAAGAAAGTAATGAATGATCGGCTTAGCATTTACAAAGCACACATTAAAAAACTTTATTTTAATATTAAACAAGCGGAATACTTGCAACTGGTCTGTTTTACATCTCAAACCACTCTCTATTTCTTCTATTTCATCATTACATTCCTTCCCCGTTAAATAAAATAATTATTACAAAAATAATGCCAATTATTACTACAGCATGTTTCAGTTGGTATGGTCCAGTATAGTTAAAACCACAATGTCCGTAACAGGGTTAAAGGGTTCAGTGGTCAATTAGCATTTTTCAACGAGTGCTGAACGACGTGAATTGACAACGCGTTCGTCAGGATCACATGAAATGGAAACGCTAATGCCTCGCACACTGTGACCGCATCGCTAAATACATTATATGGATATGGCCCTAGGTCGAAACAACATTATGTTCGCTTAGCGTGCTTGTATCTAGTTGTAATTCGACGCTTGACAACCGTGCAGAGTTGCATTTAGATTTCAGGTTCTGACTGAATACTGAACTGTTAAAATCATATCTGAAAGATCGTCACATCAGAATGAAACAAGATTGACTTTTCGCTAAGCAATATCAATGCTGAGATACCGCAAGGAAGTGTGCTCGGACCTCTTTTGTACCTACGATATACGGTTAAGTAAATTATATTCCAAAGTTACAAAGTTACAAAGTTAAAAATTTCTAAATAAAGTTAGTAACATTTGTTCATAAATATGCAATAAGTAATCTTAGGATGGCTGAACTGTATACTTTCAGCGATATCTCGAGCAAAATATCTGCTGGTTTCTGGTTAGCTGGTAATATATAACATCGGTAGAACGGTTGCATAATTCAGTGGCGTATAGCAGCATCCGGGAAAATGCCCTAGCGGGCCCCATAGTGCATCGCGTGAAAGCCCGTCGCTTCCGTTGTGGCGACATGATATTAGAGATGCCCTTGCTTCGCTAAAAGTGCACCTTAAATATTTGAAGAAGCTCAGATGTGACATCTAGTGACATATTAGTAATGTGTTTAGTCGTGTATTTTTCCGTTTATCTATTTTTTTGGCAGAAGTTGTATTTAAAAAAGCTAAAAACCTATGTTTTACTAAATATTTTACAGAAGATTGAAAATAACCCGGATAAAATATGAATGCTGTACTCAGTTAGCTCTGAAGAAGCGAGCAAACGGTTCGCGAAACGTCAGCATTTACAAGTCTTGACACAAGTCATAACCAAGAAGAACTTTATTACTAAGGCAACCAAACGTATTGCAACTAAGGTCCTTTTGACTAAATAAACATAATTGTTATTTCAGTTTATACAAAATACCTATAAGATCCAGACCATTACTTACAGTTAGTGACGAACAAGTTTGTTAAGTTGGCAACAGGTTTACTCTTCGTGATAGTTTCTATATTACAGTAGACACAGGTCTTAAGATTCTTGTAAAACGGAGCTCATATCTTGTAGATAATGGCGCAAATGATGGCGGTGTTCAGAGATTACAACACTGCGGGATATCGAGTGTAACGCTGTTAATACCCGCAACCTAAGTTTAGATAATCATCTTAACCGATATTAGACCCATTATGAGATTTTTACGAGACCCTTGTTCCACAATGCGATGCTTACCACAATTTTACAAACATTTAGGATGGTTACTACGGGTCTTTTCAACAGATTTGTATTCTGTGCCCACTGAAATATTTTACTCATTTCTTTGATATGCATTGAACGATTGTATTACTGCATATTTTTCGAAATTATCTCCAGTAAAATTAGTTCGCTTAGATGTTAAAATGTCTTAACAACCTTGAAAATGATGTTTCTACTCGCAGCTAGTCACAGGCGCAAAAGAATAAATCGAAACCAAATTGGAATATTTTTGAGAAATTCCATCATCCGTAAATGAATTCGTAAAGATTTGTTTTAAATTATTAAAATCCGGATTTCGATGTACTACAGCAACAATTTTTTGTTGTAATTTTTTACTGATTGGTGTTTCAATGCTTTGTAACCTTTCGTACAGGAATTTAATCATTTGAAAACTGCTTGCAAGTTCAACATTTTGTTGTTCTAGAAACTTTATAATACTTGCGGAAACTTTATAATCTTGCATAATAAATTGCCCCTTCTAACCATGTACCACATCTCGTAATAACTGGTTGTGGTGTCAAAGGTAGGTTAGGGCACTTTTCCTTGTAAAGAGACAATCTGGAAGGAGCTTCCAATAAATTATTTTTACATGTGCTTATTAGCGTATTCGCGTCTGGAAATTCTTCCAGAATAAACCCACAAATTCTATGAATAGCGTGTGCAAAACATGCCAAATGAAGAATATTTGAAAAATGTTGTTTAAGTAATTTTGCAACATTTAACATAATCGCAGCAGCGTCAGAAACAAACAGTAATACTTTGGTAGCGTCTGTGATTCCTACATTTTTATGGCGTCATTTACTACTGTACATATCTCTTCAACTTTGGCGGAACAGGGAAACTGAGTAGTTATTAAATAACGTTTATATAAGTCTTGCGGGTCCAGCAATCCGACAACGACGTTGACCACACATCTACCCTTCATATCCGTAGTTTCATCTGCAGAAACCCAAATATATTTATCGGATAGATTTGACTTTATTGTAGAAATTGTTTTGTCATATTGCCCTTGTACATAATATTTTCTAATTGTGGATTGATTGGGTAAGTCTCGTCCAGTATACTTCTTGATAATTTTTTTTAAAAATGAGATTATTTATTTTTGTGGAAGGTATATTAGCAGAAATAAATGTTTCACATAAATCATCAAAAAAGTTTTATTTGACGTTCCTGTGACATTTTCCATCTGTTTTTTTTTGTTTTTACATGAGCCGGAAGACATTGTTTATCACGAATAAAAAAAATTCGCAATTTAGGACAGTGTCAGAATTTGGAACATCCAATTGGGTGTTTGGCGGTGCCAAAACAAAATAAGAAAACACCTAAGGAGTCTCTGGACCACTTCTCCAGAGTACCTCTTCTCAGAGCAAAATGGAATTCGACGGCGAGACCTCTCAAACGGCAAGTTCCCTACACACTGGGTGCGAGCGAATATTTGGATATTTACTTTGGGTCCTAAGCTGCACAATGGTCCGCCGTTTTTATTATATTTCCCCGGCCCGTTGCGAATGTTATCGCACACGCTGAAAGGAAAACGTGTTTCGCACAGAACCCTATTCTAACATAATATTGGTACACTTAACGTGCCCTCTGTTGGTGCGAAGTGAAATACTCCAACTTTCACCTTCGACAAACTAATATTATTATTACGAAATTTGTAACGTAATATATAATCAAATAATTAGAAAATATTTTCGTACTCATTTTCTTTAAATTCAATTAAATTCCTATTTTCCTGTTAAATCAAAATTTTGACTATGGCAATGGTCTGTTTATCTTTTTCACAGATTAAACGAAAAAAGATTTGATATAGTTTAAAAGTATTTTTCTCTAAGCTACTATTTTCGTAATAATACCTACTGTTAAAAATTCATTTTGTTCATTATTTCTTGTTTCAATAATACTCAATTAAACGAGTGATACTACTGGGAAGTTTGCTGGAGAAAAAAATATTCCGGCGCCGCCACCATTTGTGAGAGACACGAAATACCAGCAAACAAAGCTTCAGGCGTCGTTTTTCAGGGATGACTCTCTGAAATAAATTATACCCAGCAGACCATGGTGACATTTTCCACCGGTCGTCGGATATTTTATCCCCCACCGTTTATTTTTTAGTATTTTTTTAACCTAAAATCATACGAGACGTATGTGTATGATTGATCTATTGAAAAATATTTTAGCTGGCCCTTTTCGCTGACCCAGTTGACCTCACTGTCCAGCAAAAAAATACCTTTTGCATCCTCGCATTTTTTCGTGTGTCCTTGATCTGTCCAGATGTTTAAAATATGTATTAAATAAACATTGAGTTTATTGATTTATCTATTTATTTAATTTATTGAGTTATTTATTTTTAGAATTTTCTACATATAAAATTCAAACGTTTAAAATATTTTTAGATTAGGACTACCAAATTCGTTATAAATACCACCCACGCTTTAAAAGTACTTTCCCGTGCATGCCCTTTTGAACGGCTGCGAGGATGACGCCTTTTCGTCCACCTTTTAGATCTTTAAAAACCCAAGTTTCGTCCTAGCACTTTAGGAAAACCCTCTCGTCGGTTAAATATGGTGAATACATATCCCCACTTACCAAATAAGATTCTACCGAGCGGTGAAGTCAAAGTGACCGCCCAACCCGCATATACAGGGTCCTGCAACTAAGCTCCCGTCTTCTGTAGCTCACTTACTCATTAAGCTAAGAGTTTGACATTTTGCAGGCTTACCCTGTACTTCAAGGTACAATTCACGAAATTATTTTTTATTATACTGGATGTTCCAAAAATGTGCAACGCCATGGTAATATATTTTTTTAAATTGCATGCTATTCATTTTTCTACACATTTGGAAGCCTTTTATGGTTGCCTACATATCACCGAAATTTTATTGAAATCGGTTGAGTGACCGCAGCGGAAAAAAATAAAAACCAAAAAAAATTGATTTTGCATCGTAGGCTTTAAAAATCAATAAAAACCACAAAATTCAGCTCGTTAATAAAATTTTGCGACGTGCTTATTAAGTTAGATGTAATAGTCTCGTTAACCAAGTGACATTGATTCAAATTATACAGGGTGACCAAAATCGAGTGTCAAACTTGTCAAACTTCAAAGCGCGCTATTGTTCTTATTTTAAATTGGAACCCATAATTTTTTTTAGGTGAAATGATGCGAAATTAAAGAATAAATATTGTTTCTGAATACAACCCCATCACAATTCCCAATATTTTAAAAGTTATTCGCCAAAAACTCATTTTTCAACGTTTCCAACGGCAATGTTAGGTAATAAATATCGTACGTGGCGTTGAAAAACAATTTATTACATAAAATATAACGCAGAGAGGTATTTTAGATTTTACTGTACTTAATTAAGTAGTTATTCAATTGCTAAATTTACTGAAAAATTTACCTATAGCCACATTTCCGTCCTTACCGCTATAGGTAAATTATGCAGTAAATTTAGCATTTGAATAACTACTTAATTAAGTACACTCAAATCTAAAATACGTCTATTATTTTTTATGAAATAAATTGTTTTTCAAAGCCACGTACGATATTTATTATCTAAAATTGCCGTTGGAAACGTTGAAAAATGAGTTTTTGGGGAATAAGTTTTAAAATATTGGGAATTGTTATGGGGTTGTATTTAGAAACAATGTTTATTTTATAATTCTGCATCATTTCACATAAAAATAAAGTAAAAATCTGATGTGGCCAGGCACATGACTTTATCATACAATATATAAAATTAATAGTTTAGCTGCATGAGAATCTATTCTATAGAGATAAATCGTAGGTATTGTCAAAGCATCAGCATTTGACACTACCTACACTACGTCATTAGAATAATAGTTATTTATGTCACAAATGCCGAAAGTACGGAATAGCGCGACGAGCGGTGATACGGCGCGTCACCGAAGGCGGAGTGTCGCCGTCGCATATGAGCGAGTCGCGCTATCTAGTTATTGGCAGGAGCGACATCAACGTTTATTGTGTTGCTTTTTAAGAAATACGTATTTAAAAAAAAATAAATGATTTCTGTATAGTAAATGCTAGGTTGGTACCACTTTGACGAAAGGTGCGTTCCGATTGGTAGGTAATGGTAGCTAATGGCGGTGGTAGAATACGAAATTATAGTATTTCGTACATATCGTGATAATGACACATAATAGTTTGCATGTACATAAACATGAGTCACTAGCAATTTTCTATTGGAAATACTATAACGGCGTCTGTTACCACTGCCATTATCACTAATGAAAACGCACCTTAAAAAGGTAATTCAAATTCTGACAGATTTATATTTATTCATGACACATCCCTACCAACATACTAAAATAAAACTACACTCATCGCTATACTTTATTTATAATTTTCTCAATGTATCATTTTTAGAATTAGATATAAAGACGGGTTGATATTTCTTATCAACAAACAATCAAATTGGTGATCTTATTTTATTTGAAATTTGTATTTTATAATTTTGCGCACTACAGCGGCACGTTCCATAGTGGTTCTCCAACCTCTGATGAGATCAGCTGTTTTCGAATGTGACAACACAAAAAAATATTTGTCAAAATCCTGGCTACTATGTAATTTCATATCAATGCAGATGCGACCGATCTCGATCAAATAGAATTTGGTCTTGAAGGTAAACTATTAATTTTACCAAAAAATGTTATAGGCATAAATTATTCAAAATTTCCTCTACTTTAATTTATTAATTAACTATTTTGTCGAAATTACAGAAATGGCGGTTCATTTCCAAAATCCTTGAAAAAGGCTTAGAATAAACTAAAAAGCTAAACTATTAATTTTACCAAAAAATGTCATAGGCATAAATTATTCAAAATTTACTCTACTTTAATTTATTATTTAACTATTTTGACGAAATTACAGAAATGGCGGCTCATTTGCAAAATTCTTGAAAAAGACTTAGAATAAACTACCAGTTCCTTTGGACCCTTGTGAACCAAAAGCTTTTCAGCTCTAAGTTAGGTCATGAAACTTCTAAATATGAACTTTCGTTCCGATACCTACAGTAGTTTCTCCGGAATCGTCTCCACAAAAATCGTTTACACACACACACACACACACACACACAGACACACACACAGACATTTTTTTGTACCTTGGTCAAAAATGATCAGGGGACCCAAAAAGACCTATTTCCGCTAAAATCTCAATTTTTTTTTTCGGCACGATTACAATACTTTACATACTGCGTATGATAAAGTAAAAAATATGGGTTCCAATTTAAAATAAGAACAATAACACGCTTTGAAGTTTGACAAGTTTGACACTCGATTTTGGTCACCTTGTATAATTTGGATCAATGTCACTTGGTTAACGAGACTATTACATCTAACTTAATAAGCACGTCGCAAAATTTTATTAATGAGGTGCATTTTGTGGTTTTTATTGATTTTTAAAGCCTCCGATGCAAAATCAATTTTTTTTGGTTTTTATTTTTTTCCGCTGCGGTCACTCAAACGATTTCAATAAAATTTTGGTGATATGTAGGCAACCATAAAAGGCTTCCAAATGTGCAGCAAAATGTATAGCATGCAATTTAAAAAAATATATTACCATGGCGTTGCACATTTTTGGAACACCCTGTATAATAAAAAATAATTTCTTGAATTGTACCTTGAAGTAAAGGGTAACCTTGCAAAATGTCAAACTCTTAGCTTAATGAGTAAGTGAGCTACAGAAGACGGGAGCTTAGTTGCAGGACCCTGTATATGTTGCTAAACTCGCTCAAACCAGATTTATATTCGGTGTAGGTTAGAATCTAAAAGGCAGACGTATGTAGGACACAATATTGCAAATTGAAGCCATAATTAATTGATATATGTGACCCCACACGAGAGATTAGCCCTAACTACGATCTCTCGTTTTGATAGTATTGACACCTGTATTTGAAGGCCCATGTTTGACGTATGACTGTCAAAATTGTTTAAATTAACGCTCGTCTTCCAATTTTGTTCCTATTAAACCGCTTGCCACAAAAGTTTAGATTTTTGTTCAGATTGCATTTAGAGCTTCGTCCATAGATTGGCGTTTTAGTTTTCTTCGGTTTTTGTGTAATACAGGTTGCAAACAAGATTATTTCTATTTCTATTGTTTAATTTTCTATTTCTTAATTTTCAAGACCGAACTAACCATGAACAATATTTTGCGGAGTTTGGCTTCCCTTGCTTGTGGGTTTTGGCGCGAGGCAGTCGAACGAGATGCGGGTATAATTAATTGTACATCTAAATTTATTATCTCTATGAGTGCGTGGATGAGAAAAGGGACCAGTTGCCCGTTTCTAGTTACGCAGATAATCGCAAATAAAGTTAAACTGGTTCAAAATGCACAGTTTTGTTTTATTCGCTAAATAGTCTCTTTATTGTGTTTTTTATCAGATGTGTTCGTCTGAAACCCGTCTGCGGTTGGAAACGCATGAAAAATGCGTTTCTGTTGCGAAAGAAAAGGGGACCACTTGTCGATATTTTATATTTTAGCTACTTACCAGAGTGCAATCGAGTTAAAATTTAGCATATGGAGAGATTTATGGTGACAACGCATGAATCAATAAAAGAAAATTGAAAACGTATCAAAAATTTGCAAAAAATTTGGAAGTTAGTCCTAGGTGTGACTATTTTGTAGCCCCCAGGCCCCTAACGCTATAGATTAAAAAACCTATAAAATCTAAACAAAATAATGAAATAATAAATTCTACTAAAAATCTTCAAACTAACATCGAAATTGTTACAAAAATGTTGGAGTGGGGGTAACTTGCAAATATGCGTGAAGTTATTAACTTTGTAAACTTTGAAAAAGTTTCACCGTCATAACGCAACAGTTTAATTTTTGCATCAACAACTGAATTATTTTTACTTTATCATACGTATGTATAATAAAGTATTGTAATCATGCCGAAAAAAAAAATTGAGATTTTAGCGGAAATAGGTCTTTTTGGGTCCCCTGAACATTTTTGACCAAGGTACAAAAAAATGTCTGTGTGTGTGTGTACCCGTTTTTTGTGGAGACGATTCCGGAGAAACTACTGAAGGTATCGGGACGAAAGTTCATATTTAGAACTTTTATAACTAAACTTAGAGCTGAAAAGCTTTTGGTTCAAAAGGGTCCAAAGGAACTGGCTATTTACTCTAAGCATTTTTCAACGATTTTGCAATTGAGCCGCCATTTCTGCAATTTTGTCAAAATAGATAAATAATAAATTAAAGTAGAGGAAATTTTGTATAATTTATGTTTATAACATTTTTTGGTATAATTAATAGTTTGGCTGCAGGAGCAAATTTTATTTGATCGAAATCCTGTCTGCATTAATAGCAGGTAGCCAGGATATTTTGAATCTTTTGACAGTATTCAGAACGTCAGCGGTGGCGAAACGTCAATTCAACACGCAAATGCATGGAGAATGCGAGTACGCGCGCACGTACAGTGCAACAATATTAAAACATATTGGTGTCAATGTGTATTTTGATTGCGGATAGCCATGTTCTTACGTTTTCGCGAATAAATACAAGAAAGATTGTAAGACGGTATGGTAACATTAAAACTTATTTGGAATATTGAGCATAATTCTTTATGAAGTAAGTAAGTAACTTTTGTAGTTAGCACTGAAGACGGGATAAAACCCGAAAATATAGTATGCTAGAAGCCAAAATAATATATTAATCATCAGAACCAATAACCTTTTTACTTTATCATATGTAGTATGACAAGGAGGTTTAGTCTTAGCATTTTTGAAATATTATACAAATAAGCCGCTATTTCTGGAATTTCGTCGAAATAGTTAAATAATAAATTAATGTAGAGGAAATTCCGAATAATTCATGACTATGAAATTTTTTGGTAAAATAAATATTTTAGCCACATGAGCAAATTCTATTTCATCGGGATCGCTCGTACTGCATTAAAACACTAGTATTAAAACTAGTTAGCCAGGATTTGTCAGATAATGTGATTCTAATGATCGTAGGTAGTGTCAAATGCTGATGTTTTGACATACTGTAAATATAATGAAAATATCTGTCTAGTTCTAGTAGTTTTATTTTAATGCAGACGTGGCCGATCTCGATCAAATAGAACCTCCTGCAGCTAAACTATTAATATATGGAATGATAAAGGCATGTGCCTGGCCACATCAGATTTTTTTTTCAGTTTCCCTTTTTGGTAATCGGTTTAAAATAATGGAGTACCTTTGCCATAACTTATTCAATCCAAAAACACTTATAACTCAATTTCGGACAACTGGTCCCTTTTCATATCCAGACAAACATATTTAACTCGCACTACTATTCCGTAAGTATCGGGACAAAACACATTTAGAAGTTTCATAACCAAACTTAGAGCTGAAAAGCTTTCTGTTGAAAAGGATCCAAAGGAATTGGAACCAAAGGAATTTTGCAAATAAGCCGCCATTTCTGGATATTTATGGAAATAGTTGAATAATAAATTAATGTAGAGGAAATTCTGGATACTTTATGCCTATGACATTTTTTGGTACAATCAATAGTTTAGCTGCATGAGCAAATTCTATTTCATGGAGATCGGTCGTACTGCATTAAAACTAGTAGCCAAGATATGTAAGAAATTTTGATTCTAATGATAGTAAGTAGTGTCAAAGGCTAATGTTTTGACAATACCTTCTGGCAATATAAGCTGCGTTCGGATATTGTACACCGTTATACTTTTTACACCCAATAACACGTAAGTGTCATTTGGACGGTGTACCCGGTGTCAACGGAGTACAATATCCTCACGCAGCTTTAATCGACATATCTGTCTAGTTCTACTAGTTTTATTTTAATGCAGACATAGCCGATCTCCATCAAATAGAATCGCATGCAGCTAAACTATTAATTTTATATGTAGTATGATAAAATCATGTGCCTGGCCACATCAGTTTTTTTGCTGGGAGTGGTCAGCCTGTCCCCCATCAACGGGCAGCAGTAATATTGGCAAATAAGTACATTTCAGCAATTACGCTTTATTTATGTTTGGGTTAAAATTGTCCTGAAATAAAACGTCTATTTTTGTATCCTAAGTTGGGCTAGGTGTTTTATATTTGGAAAACGCCGAAGATATAGAAGTAAAATTAATTTTGATCTTTCCAAAAAAATATTTTTCATCCAGTCCAACTCGTTATTTATCTAAGAAGTTGCACTGAAAATTTGTAGAACTCGATTTTAACTAGCGTACACTTAAAAATATAGTTACACTAATTCGGCTGCATTTCCACAAAAAAAAAAAACAACACAATTCAAAAACCTCCGTCAATTCCGTTCACTCAAAAAACTACACTGAAACACCCTTAAACCTAATTCATGCAAAATTACGGAATCGGCGCTCGAAAGACCAAACTAAACATCCAAATACTGTTCGAAAACACGTAAAACAAACTCGATAATCTGCCTGCTCGTGCTCTGCACATTTACCATTCAGCAGGAGCTACTGGAATAGAGAGAAAGAAAAAAGGAACTGTTTAATGGAGGTCTGTCAGAGAGCGACAATATCTCCTGTGTTATTCAACCACTTCTAGCATCCACGTGTTCAATTATTTAGCACGAAGAGCAGCTTGCTCGTGACCATGAAAACCCACTCTTGGAGCGCCCAGAGCCAGGTATACAGCAACATGAGAAAAGATGCATTACCTGTTGTGGGACAATTTATAACAGATTTAATTAATGAGTGCCCTAATTACAGGAATAGTACCTGACTCTTGGAAAGTAAGTACCATTATACCAATACAAAAAATTGTGAACACCATCAAATGCGAAGAGTTTCGGCCTATTAACATGTTACCAAAACTAGAACAAATACTGGAAATTATTGTTAAACAACAGCTCAGCGAGTACTTGGATGAAAATCAATTTATTACTGACCAACAGTCAGGTTTTCGTGCTCAGCATTCATGCGAGACGGCCCTAAATTTGGTATTGGCAAATTGGAAAGGAGAATTAGAAGACGGTAAAACGATAGTTGCTGTTTTTGTAGACTTGAAAAGAGCCTTCGTCAAAAGTTACTACAAAAATTGGAAACTTACGGAATCTGAAGAAAAGAATTGAAATGGTTTGAAAACTATTTAACAAACAGGAGACAGAAGGTTAGGATTGGAGAAAATGAGTCAAGTGAATTAATAAACAGCTTAGGGGTACCACAAGGTTCTGTTCTTGGACCAGTTTTATTTAATTTGTACATAAACGATGTTGCTTCACAAGTTAAATCTTGTGATATGCACCTATTTGCAGACGATACACTAATATCAATTGCAGGAGATAACTTACCTGATGTAATCAATCGCGACATTAAACTCCGAACTAGTATCGATATCAAATTGGTATAAAGAAAACAAATTATGTTTCAATGGATTGAAAACAAAAGCTATGGTATTGGGAAATAGAAATTCGGTAAACCCTACACCAGACATAGTTATCGATAACACAGTTGTTGAGATAGTGGACAAATTTAAATATCTAGGTGTCATTTTAGATAATAGTTTGAAATTTACGAGTAATATGGAATATATAGTTAAAAAGGTGAGTCGAAAGATTAGCTACTTAGGAAGAATATCTAATAAACTTACATTAAAAGCTAGAATATCTTTGTACCATACGATTATAGAACCATATTTTTACTATTGCAGCAGTATATTATTTTTGTGTACAGACAAAGACATTAAAAAGATTCAAGTACAACAAAATCGAGCACTCAGAATTTTATTACAAAGCTCCAGGTTAACCAGTATCGACTCCATGTTGCGTAAATAAAATTTTTTGAATGTTAAACAAGGAACGGTATATCGGGCACTCACGTTGGTATATAATGCATAAATAATAAACTCCCAAATTTAATGAGTAATTATTTAACATACAATAGTCAGCAGCATGAATACAATACTCGGCAAAAGGACCACTTCAGATTGCCAAAATATACAAAAAGCAGCACACAAAATTCATTTTATTATAAAGCACTGAACATGTTTAACAGCCTACCAAGTGATATAAAAGACAGTAGTACGCTAAGTCTTTTTAAAACATCATGTCGGGTTCATGTATTGGCTAATTTTAAGTAGTTGATAAGTTTAGTACTTAGGAAATCAAATTTATTTTGATTATTAGTTTCTTTTAACTAAATAAACATCATTATTAACAGTTGAACTCATGCCATCAGTATTAAAAAATCATTATTCTGGCCTGAAACACCCAAACAACGTAAAAAGAAACTGTTTTTCTGTAACATTATTATCTAATGCTTGGAGAGAATATTTGTTAATCAAAAAAGAAGATGGCACAAAAGAAAATCATACTAGAGAAATAAAACATAAAAGTTTAACATTTATTAATAATAAATAAGTTTTATTTAACAATATTTAAAAACACGTAATATTTACTTGAATGTTTATATTTGTCGGAAAATCTAAAATCTATAATTTTGTTTCTCTATCAAAAAGAATAGACCAAACAGAAAGGAGCAAAAAAACGATCAACAAAACAACACAAAAAGAATTGATCCTTTCTCTAGTACAAAACTCATTCAATTCAGAAGTATTTCGATAACACTCGGGAGACATTGTCTGCCAATTGTTTGCGTTTTGTATCGCCAAACCCTTAGCAGCCAATTGTGCGTTCACACACACACACACAGACACGACCAGACCGACACAATGGCGCGTTACAAAAATAAACACACCGCGGTCCGAATTTCCGATACATGCCATAGGGTAGTAATTGCCCATTGACGGGTTATACACGTCTTGTTTACTTTGAAATCCACCTCATAAAGAATCGATTGTCTGCGTTAGATGCGAGCATCACGTCGGTGTCGTCGCGTCTTTTTTGTTTTGACACTGTGGCGACGCAGACCCCTCTAGCAGCAAAAACAGAAAGTAGATCAGAGGCGAGTCCCTTAAGCGTAGGCGATATATATATATATATATATATATATATATATATATATATATATATATATATATATATATATATATATATATATATATATATATATATATATATATTTGAGTGAATTTGAGTACGTGTCAATTGCAGGGAGACGTAAAAAGGAGACATCTTTTTGTGTTGTTGTGATGGGATGAAATATGCTCTTAGAATTATTCAGTTATTTTTTTGTTCGGTAAATTTATAAAGGATATTTATTTCGATAATGTCTATTGGATATGAAGATACTCGATAATACAAGTTGGTTTTATTCTATGGAGTTATTTTTAGGTGGTAGAATGTTACTCGAAAACAAAATAATCCCTAGAAAACAACTACTGGCAAAATTATTGGCGAAAATGTAACAATATTAGTTATCAATAATTTCCCCTATCCAAAATGTATCCCCTGACAAAATGAATCTGAAATTTGTATTTGCTGCTCATAATGGGCTTTAGGATAAGATCTGAATTGTGGGTTGTTGATTTCAATATGATCCAGATAAGATTACTAATGTATTATATTGCCAGACAAGTTCAGAGCTTCTGTGACAGAAATTGTGGCATTTATAGGACCATTCATGGGAAATCAATAAATATACAGAATGATTTGCGATTCTAGGCGAAATTCAAATTGAAATTGAATTTTAAAGTCAAATTCAAAATTTAGTGAAGGCATTCAGTTAAAAAAATTATTAAATGAAATACAAATAAATACTTATACATTTTTTACTTCAAATTTGTTTTTTACCATACAATTTTCACCTTGTGCTATAATTATCTTGTAATTGTGCAATTTTCAACATTGTGTATATAAAGTATTTTCTTATTTACAAATTTTTTACTATTCTATTATATTCTATTCTACAGAAATCTTGGGTTTCACAAGCTTTATTTTTAGAACGTAAATGTCAATCTCACCATTTTTTTTTTTATTATTTATTTTTTAATACTTTAAAAATACAGTAATTTGGAATATTAACAAAACCGGTTTAATAGTTTATTAACCAACAAGTATATTAAAAAGAGCGATTTATGTTCGAGACTGTTTAACGCACGAGCGATTAGCGAGTGCGTTAATTGTCGAGATCATTAATCGCCGTTTCTTATTCGAGTCGGTTACAAAAAGTAAACATACTCTGAAATTATATAATTATTGTAAAAATTACTATTTGTATTTTCAATTTTCGTAGTTTTTATTTGAATTTTCCCTTATTATATTCCTTTCTTTGGCAACACTTGAAAGGGCCGTAACTTTTGAAGGAAAGGAAAAGAACAAATAAGTTGATGCATACGAAAAACTGCAAAGTTATAACAAATGAAGGGAATAAACTACAACAAAAATGCAGTAAAGAAAAATTAACATCTCGCTTGTTATTTGATACCAGCTATAATGCGGTATTTTTTGTATAGATCTCACATATTCGACATACATATCCCTGTCAAAATACAGCATTGTCACCGTAATTTTACAGAATATTCATGGAAAATCACTGGAAAAGTGCTGCAATTGCAAAAAAATATAAATAAAAATTATAACTCTCTGTATATCCTATTGTGTCCAGAAATATTTTTAAACTCTACGTTGATTTTAGTTGGTTGAATGTTATTATTTTGCTTCATGTGCGATTACGAGGAAAGTAGTTATGATAAAAATTATTATCATACGCCTCTTTCTCACAGATACATAATTAATTTTGAAAATTATAGCTCTCTGAATATTTGAGTGTGTTCAGGAGAGTTTTAAGAAGTAGACTTTATATTGTTTTTAGTCTAGTTTCTACTCTAATTGATGACTTTTATATTAATAATTAGAGGGTTCCTGGTTCAAATCCAGACGGAGGTGTTTTTTTTCCAAAATTATCCTCACCTGGATTAATTATCATTCGCTTCTTTAGTTGATTAATTATATTAATAATATTCTAAATATTAAATATAATTCGTGACGACTTACAAATAATATTTCTCTGTTCTAGAAATAATCTAGTATTGTATTAAGGGGGTCTCTTACAGTATCTCCCATTTAGTTTTTTTTTGTTGGTAACTTATTTCGTCCAACAATGGGGATTTTCTACACATACATTCAATCCGAGCTATTCTTATAAGGGGGCACAACCCCTCGAATTCTATCCCCTCCGAAAAGATTACTTTTTCCACTAATATGACCCAAGAATTTCTACAAAGCTGGCCCACTGTTCGGTTCTCCTTATCCCCGCTTTGTGCTAAAAATACCTAAATCGATTCTGCTGTATTATTTAGCCGAACAAAATATTACACAAAAAAATTAGTGTCAAATTAAATAATTTTATAATAAAACGATTTTAAGTTCTTGTTATTAGCAAATCAAGTAAAAACATTTCTCAAATTAATGTTACAGGGTCTTTTTAAATAAGAATTTCCTTGATAAAGTGCCTTTATTAGCCTATAAAAGTAATAATTAGTTTCGCAAAACGTAGAATGAGTAGGAAAACTTCTGCAATAAACCATGTTATTGTTACGTTGACTATTTTCGAACGACATTATAAATCTAGCTAAATTATCCATCTCGACAGGATAATTACAAATTGGTCAGTTTATCCCTTCGGAAAGTTTTAATTGGGAACAATAAATTACTACTAACTAACTAATGATCAGGGTAGCAGACCATATTAATGCTTAAAATATATTATGTCATTATACAGGCTGTTTATAGTTTTGATGATAAAACCATATTTTAACTAATTAGGTACTTTTGCAGAAAATAATATTAGCAACTTATTTATATGTATTACAGCAATAGAAACGTAGACATTTTTATCCACTTTAGTGCAGTTTCACCTTTTTCTCCTTTAGCGGTGAAGTCGCGAACTACCCAATTAAACTGCAATTGTAATGCAACTGAGAAATTTGCATTTATATTATTCAGTCACGAAGTCGACAAGATCCAATTTGAGTGTTTTAGAACTTGAATTAAAAAGTTATCGCGAAGATATATAAGAAAAAAAGAACTGTTCTTTAAATATTTCTGTTAAAATTAGCGTTGAAACTATCAATTTTACTAGATCTACTTATCGTTTTGGCGTACAAACAAACAGCTAAACTAGTAGTAATTTTTATTATAAAAATACATCTTCCTGTACTATTGTGGCCATATATTATGACCCTTCTTTTGATGTCGGGTTTCTCACAGAACTGGGGATGAAATTTTTTTTAACTAACTAGTAAATTCTTAATTTTTGCATAATTTTGATTATAATATGTGACCCGGTACGAGAGAAATCTCTTCTATCGATTGGCGTTTATGTTTTCTTCAGTTTTATACAATTAAAGGTTGTAAACAAGATTTTGATGGAAGCGGGTAGATCTAATAGTATGGATTTTCCGATTAGTGGTGAATACTAAATTAAGTTTGCTTAATAAACCCAAAAAATATTTAAAAAGTATGCCCGATTTAGTTATATAAATATTCAAACTATTATAACAGTTTATTTATTAATAATATTTAGATACATGCAGAAACAATATAAAATAAATACAACTCTTGATATATTACATATATTAGAAACGTCAGCTCTGAGCGTATAAAGCTTAGAAATTTCAAAAAACTTTTACAAATTTAGCATCGTAAATTTGTAGACACAGAATATTTTGCAGATCCCTCATTAATTTGAAATGCTAAATACGAAACCCGATTTAAATTGCCAAGAATTTCCATGGGACTTCCAAGTGCCTGTTCGTGGTTCTGTTATCTTATTGACTCATTTTGCCTTTATTTTTTAATTCAGGAATCTGTCGCCGGATATCCAAATTTCTTTGGCGAGGCATAATCGCCGTGTCGTTATTTGTATTGTGTCCGTAAACACTGTTCTCCTAGCAACTAATGCACGTGCGATCCGTCATTACTTGCAGCGTCGCTGTCGATCCCTTCCCCCGCTCGCACGAAAGACCGAAGAGCGCCGCGTCAATTGCAGCAATCATGAGATGCTTCAACTCGATCTTTTGTAGGGAGAATGCAAGATAAACAATGATTATGTAATAAGCTTTAAACCTATGAATTAGTGGGTAGCCTATAGTCTATATTTCATTATTCTAGCTCTTCTAGTAAAGGAATTGCTGGGATTGCATAATATAGCAATTTGTGGGTCAAGCACTAATCCAATGATTTTACAAAAATGCACATTGAAAGCTAGCATTCCGCAGGTGATTTTACTTTTTAATTCGCTCCAATCTATAGATTATTTCCGGAGTAATTAACTGCTAAAGTTAAACGAATAAAATTTACGGGGCAAAAATAGCACCAATTCGTATTAATTTGGAAAAATCGGAAAAACGCCAACATATACAGCTTTCTAATTTTTATGAGTTGTAGCATATTAATCAAGGACAGCATCAGAATTTTTTCAAATTTTTTCGCCACTAGATTTGCGAGAAAATGGACTTCAAACGAGGGGACATAATATATGGCCACGATAGTACACCTTTTTAACATTTTAAAACTAAGCGTTTCTAATATCAAATCTACGCTAGTAAAAGATAGTAAAGGAAACTATAGAAAAATCGAGCTGGGTTGGAATTTTTCCAAAGCTTGTCGATTTTTCCTTGTTCGAACTTGACTGCGGGATATAATTTTAGAACATCCAAAACTCATTATAACGAATGACACTTGCCCAATATATGTTTAGCAATCTTAAGTACCTACTTAAGTCTTTAAATTCAGTGCGAAAACTTCTATTTTTTACCGGAAAATAGTCACGTAGAAGTTTGTCTATTGGCTTTTTAAAAGTCTCCTTCCAGCTTCTTGAGAGAAACGAGATGAATTTTAGATGACGCTTCGCTTTTTACAGCGACATTTGAAATGTCAGCAGACTTTTACGCCTTGATCAAAAATACTACGACGTATTTATAATTTCATATTCTAGTCCAATCATTCCAGATTTTTTATATTCGTTGTATACAGAACATTAATTGCAGTCGCTAAAACTGATACCAATACCAATAGTCATAGTTGATTGACTGAAATTTTTTAATTAACGAAAAACCATTGAAAAACTGTGGCTGTCATATTTTAATACTACTTGCCTCAAATCTCACTCACTTAACGCAAAACAAAAAATTTTATGTGGCCAGGCACATGACTTTATCATACAATATATAAAATTATTAGTTTCTCTGCTTGAGATTCTATTTGATCGAGATCGATCCTGTTTGCATTAAAATAAAACAAGTTAGCCTGGATTTGACAGATATTTTGATAGTTTCATTCTAATGTCAGTAGGTATATAGTGTCAAACGCTGATGTTTTGACAATCGTAGACATTTTTACGAAAAAAATCTGTCCTGCAGTCTCATATATATTTGTTTGTGACCTTTGTATGTTGTTTTATGTTTTATGTAAGTTTTTACAATTGAGTTTTTTGGAGTTTTATTTAATTGTCAATTGTGTAAGTTATTTCTCATTTCCTATAGCGCTTGAGGAAGTGCCCAGTAGGACACAAAACATGTAGCGATTGCTAAAATGAAAGAAAATTAAGGAATCCGACCACTTTTTATTGTATTAATATATTGTATTTATTTAATAAATTGTAATAATAATAGCTTATGAGTCTAAGACAGCTCTAGCTGCACTCTGTACTGAAGGTCTCATATGCGGATTCTGAGTTGATAAGTACATATTCACATTCCTATTTTACAAGGGGCGGAGATATGGGTTTGCCTTTTGGAGCGAGCAAGTCGATTGTCCAGAGATCATTTCTGAGTGTTGCACCAAAGATATGTAATATGTTTGTGGTTTATCTGAGGAAAGCGGGTGTTAACGTGTTGGGTGTACTTTCGTTGGACAGAGATATGTTTTGCAGCCATTCTAGGGAATTTATTTGTTCGATGAGTATTGATGGGTTGGTGTAGTTTGTGCTAAGGAGGGATGGATTTCCGATATTTTTTGTTTGTTCTGGTTTCGCAATCTGTATTATATGATTTTTGAATTTTATTTTTCTTGTGCTTCGAGCGTATGCGTACTCATTAAATTAAAGCCACACACAATTGTCCATTTAATGCAGTGTCATGTCTAACCGATCTTTATTCGCTCATTTTGTATTTTGTATTGTGTTTTTCTTTCTGTGAATGAAGATTTATTATTATTATTATTATTATTTTAATCTGTCAAATCCTGGCTAACTAGCTTTATTTTAATGCAGATACAACCGATCTCAATCAAATAGAATCTCATTTACTTTTAATTTTATAAATAGTATGATAAAGTCATGCGCCTGGCCACACCAGTTTTTTTATTTTTATTGCAAGTACGCTGATGTATTTTTTTGTTACAGTTTGTTTACATCTGTTTTATTTATGTGGGATGTGAAATATAGTTAGTAAAGTTTGGTATCTGGGAAATGTGTCATGACCATTTCGTAATTAATTTCTGTTGCTGTCTCGGCGAAAAGTTGGGGATATGCCTTTTTGGTTGTTTGTGTTGTGCAATATGCGACTGAAAAGCTCTAGTGACCTTCCCGTTGTTTATAAACTGAACCGCGCGGAGGCAATGTTCAAACACTAAAACTCAACTTTATTGCGCTTATATTGTCTGCAGCTTACACTAGAGCGAGCTTAGCCGCGTTTACGGGGTTTATTTTTGATTAACTTTTGCAGCGAATGACGTTTCATTGCGGTTTTATTTGAAGAGGTTGAAAATTCGAAAATTTGGCCAGACAAATATTTGATGATTTGGTGATAACCGTATATTTTGAATCTTGTAACTAAAACTCACGTAAAATTAAAATTTCACAATAATAATAATGATACTTATTTAGTTAAAAGAAACTAATAATTACAATAAATTTGATTTCCCCAGTACTAAACTTATCAACTACTTAAAATTAGCCAATACATAAATCCGACATAATGTTTTAAAAAGACTTAGCGAACTACTGTTTTCTATATCACTTGGTAGACTGTTAAACATCTTCAGTGCTTTATAGTAAAATGAATTTTGCGCACTGCTTTTTGTATATTTTGGTAATCTGAAGTGGTCCTTTTGCCGAGTATTGTATTCATGCTGCTGAGTATTGTGTGTTAAATAATTACTCATATAAGTTGGGAGTTTATTATTTATGCCATTTATGTATATACCAAGATCAGTGCCTGATATACCATTCCTTGTTTAACACTCAAGAAATTTAATTTCCCAACATTGCCTCGATACTGGTTTACCTGGAGCTTTGTAATAAAATTCTGAGTGCCCGAAGTTGTTGTACTTGAATTTTTTAATGTTTTCAAATATCGTTCTATAATCGTATGGTACAAAGCTATTCTAGCCTTTTATATAATAATAAAATTATAAACCCCTAACCACAACAAGTATTTTAGAACCTAAATACGTATTTCAGCAACTATGTTGCCATCTTCAGTAGAACCTAAAAAGAGGAAAAGAGAGATTAGCACTTCATAGTATCTTTACTGGATATTGTCCAAGCAAATCACTAGTGGAAGTGACGTCCATGTTAAAAATTACCCTATATATACCCATTTGTTGGTCACACCTCAGTGAATTTTGATCATTGAAGCGTAAAAAACAAGTTTTAATTAAAGCAGGTCAAACAATGGCGAACTAGGCATAGGACCCCTGTCTGAATTTATTAATTTATCTCTATTCAAGTGAATAAAGATACTTTCCAAGCTGTTTCGTTCCCTGTTATTTGACACAGCTTTTACAAGTTTTCAGTCATCTACAACTACTTTATGACCTGTGTCTAAAATATGTTGAGTCACACTAGATTTTTCAAAACGATTATATTTAAAATGAGCTACATGTTCTTTGAACCTAGTTAAAATTGTTCTTCTAGTCTGGCCTACGTATTCTTTTTCACAGTCATGACATTTGATACAATATATACCAGATTTATCAAGTACATCTACCTTATCCTTTGGGTTTCCAAGAAGGTTTTTTATGCTATTATGAGTCGAATATGCTATACAG
Organism: Melinopterus prodromus; assembly: GCA_964023965.1. Taxonomy (NCBI): domain Eukaryota; kingdom Metazoa; phylum Arthropoda; class Insecta; order Coleoptera; family Scarabaeidae; genus Melinopterus; species Melinopterus prodromus. Next base: position 69,968,928 of record OZ030392.1, read on the forward strand.
AGATTTTGTGATGTAAAAATACTTCTCAAACCCCTTGTATATGCACAATCGAACGGTATTTTAACATATTTCTTCTTTTCTACAGACAAAGTATTTAAAGTAGATATTTGATTTACATACATTTTTTGATTCTGCTTCTTAATCATTCTATCAACTAATTTCTCAGGGTACCCATTATGTATGACAACATTCTTAATAAACAATAATTCTTGCTGATATCTATCTGCGGACAATGGAAATTTCAATAACCTATTTACTAAACAACTAATAAAAGACAATTTTTGTTGAAAAGGATGCTGCGAATCATTAGGGATAAACCTGATTGTGTTAGTATCTTTCCGATACACGTCAATTTCTATTATATTTTTGCTATTCCTGACTACCAGAGTATCTAAAAATGGAAGTTGGCCGTTAACTTCTTGTTCTGCAGTAAAGTTAATAGTGTTGAATTTAGAATTCAAAACGAATTCCCTTTTATATAAGTTTATTAGATATTCTTCCTAAATAGCTAATCTTTCGGCTCACCTTTTTAACTATATACGCCACATTACTCGTAAATTTCAAAGTATTGTCTAAAACACCTAGATACCTAGATATTTAAATTTGTCCACTATCTCAACAACTGTGTTATCGATAACTATTTCAGGTGTAGAGTTGACCGAAATTCTATTTTCCAATATCATAGCTTTTGTTTTCAATACATTCAAACATAACTGAAACCAGAGTTCAATGTTGCGTTTACATCAGGAAGCTATCTCCCGCAATTGATATAAGTGTACCGTCTGCAAATAGGTTCATATAACAATAATTAACTAGTGGAGCAACATTGTTTATATATAAATTAAACAAAACTGGCCCCAGAACAGAACCTTGTGGGACTCAATAGATTATTATTCTTATTAAGTATACAATGTATTGTATACTTAATTAATCTATTATTGCATCTGGTAAGTATCAAAGTTTTTACACTCAATTAACAATAATGAATTCTTTTTTAGTGTGTATACCAGAAATAAATCCCATTTAACAATAAAACCCTTTATACGTCCATTATTCAACATTTATTCTTCCTTGAAAACCCTCTCTTATTTAAATACCACAAACGGAACGTACCGTAAAAATCTTTAATTATCGAATAAACATTACTACCCCTTACCAGCCGGGCCCCCGCGCCTCATCTATATAGCCCATCCGCGTTCCAATCATAAAAGAAAAATCCCATGGCCTGAGGGAAGGTAGACCGGGATATAAAGTGCTTCATAAAAATTCCGTCAGCGTTCCACCGCGACCGAGCGAGGGGGCGGTTCTCTCCCTATACGACGGGGGCGAGAGTTTCGGGCTTAGCAGTTATTTATGGGACACTGGCGGTCCCTATACCTCCCTGCCTCGCAGGTTCACCGCCGCGCCGTACGAATTCCATCAGCTCACCGCGTGGAAGAAGACGGACGATTTAAGACGAAGTCTTCAGGTCGAAAAATATTCACACTTGCAAATTGGCGAATTCTAAACGTGGGGTGGTGTAATCCCGAGTAAGGCTCTGGTGAGCTGTTCAGGGTTCAACGATGTTTTTTTAAGGTTATTTGTACCGAGAAATGGAGAAACGTTTTGTTGTTAGTGAGTTTGTTGACCAGGAGCAACAGGTTTAGTTCTTTCTACATTACTGTTAGTTTTTTTAACATATACGATCATAGAAAAAGAAAAGAATATCAATTGAGTCGTTGTTTATAGTTGTTTAACCATCAAGTATATTAAAAAGAGCGATTAATGATCGAGACTGTTTAATGCACGAGCGGTTAGCGAGTGCGTAAATTGTCGAGTTCATTAATGGACATCATTGAATAAATCGCAAACCTCTTGTTGTTTTCGTTTATGGCCTCCATAACCTACCATCATTAAAATTTAAATTTTTTTTACCTTCCGTTAATCTAGCCATTTTATAAACTAACTAAACAAATTGTACTATTTACCACCACGTGTATACCTCGATTCTGTCTCTGTTAACCGTTTCAACTCCGATATGCTTCCAGAAGGGATCGGACCTCTACACCACGTGTATACCATGGAAATGAAACTGTTTCTGTGCCTATAATGTCGAAACGAGCATTGAATTGGGAAATAAAAACTTGTAGTACAATATGAAATGAAAAAGTCGGTACTTTTCTGTATTATTTATTCAACTTTGAATTATTTAAAATTTGTTAACACTAATTTCCTAAAGTTAGCATCCTGTAGTGCCGTTTTTTGTTGTTTTTTACTTTATCATACGCAGTATGTAAAGTACTGTAATCGTGTCGAAAAATTTTTTTGAGATTTTAGCGGAAATAGGTCTTTATGGGTCCCCTGAACATTTTAGACCAAGGTACAAAAAATGTCTGTGTGTGTGTGTGTGTGTGTGTGTGTGCCCAATTTTTGTTAATTCATTTCCGGAGAAACTACTAAAGGTATCGACACGGAACTTCATATTTAGAAGTTTCATGACCAAACTTAGAGTTGTAAAGCTTTTGGTTCAAAAGGGTCCAAAGGAACTGGGTGTTTACTCCAAGCTTTTTTCAAGGATTTTAGAAATCAGCCGCCATTTCTGTAATTTCGTCAAAATAGTTAAATAATAAATTAACGCAGAGGAAATTTTGAATAATTTATGCCTATGACATTTTTTGGTAAAATTAATAGTTTAGCTTTTTAGTTTATTCTAAGCCTTTTTCAAGGATTTTGGAAATGAGCCGCCATTTCTGTAATTTCGACAAAATAGTTAATTAATAAATTAAAGTAGAGGAAATTTTGAATAATTTATGCCTATAACATTTTTTGGTAAAATTAATAGTTTACCTTCAAGAGCAAATTCTATTTGATCGAGATCGGTCGCATCTGCATTGATATGAAATTACATAGTAGCCAGGATTTTGACAAATATTTTTTTGTGTAGTCACATTCGAAAACAGCTGATCTCATCAGAGGTTGGAGAACCACTATGGAACGTGCCGCTGTAGTGCGCAAAATTATAAAATACAAATTTCAAATAAAATAAGATCACCAATTTGATTGTTTGTTGATAAGAAATATCAACCCGTCTTTATATCTAATTCTAAAAATGATACATTGAGAAAATTATAAATAAAGTATAGCGATGAGTGTAGTTTTATTTTAGTATGTTGGTAGGGATGTGTCATGAACAAATATAAATCTGTCAGAATTTGAATTACCTTTTTAAGGTGCGTTTTCATTAGTGATAATGGCAGTGATAGCAGACACCGTTATAGTATTTCCAATAGAAAATTGCTAGTGACTCATGTTTATGTACATGCAAACTAATATGTGTCATTATCACGAAATGTAATAAATACTATAATTTCGTATTCTACCACCGCCATTAGCTACCATTACCTACCAATCGGAACGCACCTTTAAACTTGGCGTTTCGTCAAAGTGGTACCAACCTAGCATTTACTATACAGAAATCATTTATTTTTTTTTAAATACGTATTTCTTAAAAAGCAACACAATAAACGTTGATGTCGCTCCTGCCAAAAACTAGATAGCGCGACTCGCTCATATGCGACGGCGACACTCCGCCATCGGTGACGCGCCGTATCATCGCTCGTCGCGCTATTCCGTACTTTCGGCATTTGTCACATAAATAACTATTATTCTAATGACGTAGTGTAGGTAGTGTCAAATGCTGATGCTTTGACAATACCTACGATTTATCTCTATAGAATAGATTCTCATGCAGCTAAACTATTAATTTTATATATTGTATGATAAAGTCATGTGCCTGGCCACATCAGATTTTTTTTTCTAATAATAAATGAACGGAGCTTTATTGATCATTCTACGTTTCTTATTAATTTACAGTTGATCTGTTATTAGTATGGGTGAATGACGTCATAGTCGCCATGCATTTATTTTACTCATTAGACATAATTAAATTTAGTGAAAATTTTGGAAAAAAATAGTCAAACAACTTTTATGTTTAATATTTTTTCTATAAAACTAATAATTTACGCTGTGCAGACAATATTCCATTTAGTTGCCCAACTCTGTATAAATATTCAGGTAATTATTTATGTAGATACGTATTTATTGACGATAGGTCAAGTCAAGACACCTCAAATTCTATCGCATCATTATCAATCAATGTTTTTATACAATACATATTAATATTTATCTACGATTCACATATAATAAGTTCATTGCATACGTATCTATGACTATTATAATCCCCATCATTATACGCACCAATGATTATAATGACACTAGCGTTGTATAATAATGACAATTCGTTCAAATAATGACCTCATTATTTGAACGAACTGTCATCATTATACAACGCTAGTGTCAAAGTCTGTCAAATCCTACGTAGATGACAGTTATTTGACAGTTCGCCTCGCCATCATTGACAAATACATTTAAAATATTTTGCATAAAATGGAATTTATGAGTCGTAGATAAAATGTCGTATTTGACTCCCACGTAACGGATATAAATCGCTCGCATGATTACACGCTCGTCTACGGCTCGCGTGTAAACTTCATGCTCGCGATTTATATCCTTAATTATGTGCTCGTCAAATAATATACTATTATCTACGACTCACATATAATAAGTTCATTGCATACGTATCTATGACTATATAATCCCCATCATTATACGCGCCAATGATTATAATGACACTAGCGTTGTATAATAATGACAGTTCGTTCAAATAATGACCTCATTATTTGAACGAACTGTCATCATTATCCGACGCTAGTGTCAAAGTCTGTCAAAACCTACGTGGATGACAGTTATTTGACAGTTTGCCTCGCCATCATTGACAAATAGATTTAAAATATTTTGCTTAAATGGTATTTATGACTCGTAGATAAAATGTCGTATTTGACTCGCACATAACGGATATAAATCGCTCGCGTGATTACACGCTCGCCTACGGCTCGCGTGTAAACTTCATGCTCGCAATTTATATCCTTAATTATGTGCTCGTCAAATAATATACTATATTCTACGGCTCACGTGTAATAAGTTCATTGCATATGTATGTATGACTATTATAATCCCCATCATTATACGCGCCAATGATTATAATGACACAAGCGTTGTATAACAATGACAATTCGTTCAAATAATTACCTCATTATTTGAACGAACTGTCATCATTATACAACGCTAGTGTCAAAGTCTGTCAAAACCTACGTGGATGACAGTTATTTGACAGTTTGCCTCGCCATCATTGACAAATAGATTTAAAATATTTTGCATAAAATGGTATTTATGACTCGTAGATAAAATGTCGTATTTGACTCAAACATAACGGATATAAATCGCTCGCATGATTACACGCTCGCCTACGGCTCGCGTGTAAACTTCATGCTGGCGGTTTATATACTTAATTATATGTTCGTCAAATATTATACTATTAAAGATTTTATCAACCACAATAATACATTATTCCATAAATTAAAAACACGTAAACTATTTTAATAGTATATTGTTTGACGAGCACATAATTAAGGATATAATATATCGCGAGCATAATATTGGTATTGTAATCCAAGATTCTTGGGGCTTATTTAAAAACTATGTAAATTGTAAAATAAATTAAAATAACAAATTAGCTTAAATAATTTCAGAATTAATCCACCGTTTAAGGCTAACTAACTAAATATATTTCTAACACAACGCAATTTGACGCAGTTAGCTCTTACAATCAAATTATAATCAAATTATATCTCCATGATTAAATTGGTAATAAATTATACTGTTAAACTATGCGAACAAGAAACGTGGTCAATAGCTTCCAAAAAGAAGCAATAATATTGAAAGACGTTCCAGATCATTTAAGAAACGTAATAGGATGCCTACAACAAACTCGAGAAAATTTTGAGCAGAAGGATAACACATTTTGGAAGCCATAAAAAATGATTTGGGTCTGTTCTAAAACAACCAACAATTGAACTTTTTGAAGTTACGACCTCGTGAACTTAAAATTTTGCAAAAACGACATGAAAATATCCAAGAATTTTGTACTATTTATTATCCGTTATCAATAAATATATTTAATAAAGAAAAACCTATTGGAAAACACCGGATGCTTATGAATTAAACTTGATCCCTTCCCACAAATTCAAACACCTCTACCAATAATCAAACCTTTCGACAAAAAAAGACAAGTTTAGCAGCTCCAATGAAAAAGGAGCAAACTTCAGGACCGCCACGTCCGAAATTTAGACAGGGCAAATCCGACGGGCATGTAAATTATAGTAATTATAAGCGTCCATTGTGGAAAGATCCGCGACTGAAGGCTTAATTAAAATCGCCAAACTTAATTATGAAGCGGACACTCATGCACGTACGCCATGGCGGGAACAGGAAATTTGAAGCTAAGGTCAGCACCCTGGAGGCCTATTCCAACCTGCCCGACCGTCACGCTTGAGGTTTTTCTCCGACCCACGTCGGGGTGAATTTTTAAACGAAGCGATGTTATCAGAAAAACAAGCTACGAGGTTTGAATTGATGGCCAATTTAGTTACAAATGTTTTAACTTGAACCAGAAAAGTTGAAGGAATATTTTATAAATCCTTACGATAGATCACATATAAATCAGTTGGGTAATTTTTTCAGTAATTGTGTTATTTTCTGCTTGTCTAGTAAATTTAAGGAGATAATAATTTGTACCTGGCAACAATAATTGCATTGAATGCAGAAGCAAAAAGTTTGTTTATAATTCTATTTGAGATGGCTTCTCCTTTGCAAATCTTCATCTCCTTTGAGATATGATTCGCAACTGTTTTAAGTTTTGATTTGGTTTTTGCAATTTTGTTTTATTAAGTAGGTATTCATTGGAATTACTATTTCTTTTTACTACTATTACTATTTTCGTAACATTGGACAGAAATTTAGCGGAACATGGATCGTTTGATGAGCATTGATGGAACAATGAGCATTATTAAGTGACAGTAAATCCTAGGCACACCAGACCAATGAGGCCACTGCAAGGTTTTGGAATTAATGTTTGGATGGGGATGTACCAGAACCATTCAATTTGGCCTTGCATGTTTCAGGAAAACTTGAATGGAGAACGATATTTAAATCTTCTGCGCACCGAAGTTGCAGAGTATTTTGACGATGCACAGTGGGGTATTTGACCTGAAAACCTGGCCAAAATTATTTTTTCACCTAAAAAAATAGGCTTTAGATGTGTTGATTTATTTATGTATAACATTTTAAACTTCATACTAAGAATTTGAAGGTTAATAACTTAATACACACAATAAAACAGTACAAAATAGGAAAAAGCAAACTGTATTAAAAATTGGTCTTCACTGCACTACACCTATTGTAAATTAATTACTGCTACAACATTTGTCATCAATATATTTTTTGTGATATATGGCATGTCCAGTTTAAATACGCAGCGTATACGGATTTAAAACTGAACAATACATGTCGTTTTTGAGTTATATGAGATAACATGTTTCGGTCTGATATGTTGTAAGAAAATCCTGAAAAAAGTTTTATTTTTAAAGACCAGTGGTAGAGGAAGAAAATGAAAGTTTACACCAGTCGATATTGTGTACTGAAACGGTACATAATATGCTATTCATGCTGTTTTCCGTTCGATTCGTTCCTTTTAAGACGTGATAGTAGACGCAATTAAGAACCTATTTTACCATATTTATCACAATAAAATCTATTATTTTTAGTATTATTTCAAAATTGTCTAATATTTATACTTATTGTTTCCATGAAAACTTTCGAAATTTGATCATACTTCAAGCTGAAACGGTCGTTTTTTAGTGGTATGACCCTAATACGCATGTTTTGAACCCGCATTCGCATTCCACATAAACACATTTATCAAAAACGACTAACCAGTTTCTATTCACAAACTTACTATTGTCTCTCCTCAACAAGAATCCAATTTAAACCAGTGAACTGTGTATGCAAGTAGGTGCTTTCGATGTATTTTCTTGACTTGAATATGAATCCGATTGGCTTCAAGCAACCAATTTCCAAGAAATGCATATACTATACAAGTACAATGTTTAAGTTTTTTTTCGGATGATTTTTAAGAGTCTAGGTCATCGGGGTTGGTTGCTATACATGATCCAAAACGGAAAAATATACGTACATAACGGCATTTACAACATACAAGATGCATTGAACATAAAGTTGTCAATATCTCGATAACCGTAACCATTTGTATATAGCTAAATATGGTTAAATATGTTCTAAATTACCTCTACTATCACGGTATCAAGAAATTGCACCAATTTACATATAAGCCGGTACATCAATTTCTGGATTTTCCTTTACAACGTATTAGAAATAAAATCACAAAAACCGCATCCGCACCTATCCGCAGCAGATTTTCCAGTAGTTGTAATGTCAAATACGTATACTATAATTTGAACCACTTTCAAAAGCTTAACAAAGCTAAACACTAAACTAAAACACTCAAGTTCTGCATAAAACTGTTTTTTTATAATAGCGAATGTTCTCATCACTGCAATGAACAAAATTGTGGGTATATTTTAATAAAAATAATGTCGAATGGAAGTTCATACTTGGTTCTAAAGAATGTATGACAAAAAAGTCACATTTATCGTTAAAATACAAAATTGCAACCGTTTTTAAGAGCGTCAACTTATATGCATCTATGTTCAGCCATAGTAAAATATAACCTTTGGCTGACAAAGACACGTGGCTCAGGGCTCAGGTGAAAAAATATTGCCGCCTTTTAATATATCGGTCTTTTACCTATCCCAGAAACTGGTTTACTTTTTGGAATTTAACAATTTAGAAATTTGATTTATGGCCAGCTTTTTGGGTCTAATACCCCAATGTGCACCGACAGAATTCTATCAAAGGTGTACAGAACAGAGCGCAATTATACCGCTTAATTTGCGCTTACCATCATTGGGGCAATACGCGTAGCCCCCATTTCAACCAAATACAATATTGGTGATAGATGTATGTGTGTGTGTGTGTGTGTGCGTACCCATCGAGTAGATGTATCTTGATTGACCTATTTACAATACAAAATCAATAGTAATATCAGGAGCCGGTTTGCTGGCGCGGGACTTTTCAACGGCCCACAACCAGAGTGCAGTAGCGTCAATATTTACACACTACTGTTGACCTAACTGGGTATATATATTTTTACAGATCGTGTCGACTGTTTAATCGGTGACAATTTAAGCGCCGCTGGAACTCCGTGGACGGGAAATGGAAGCTGCAGGTCGCGCTATAAAAATTCTGTTTGTGGTATGAGGTAAACTCTCCAGTTTAATTGATTCCAGCCACTGTTGACTGTTGACCAGGTCCGTACTCAAGTCCCTGTTTCTGACGGGGAAACATGTTTAGTCTTTTGTTTTGTCACTCGTAGGGTTTTTGTTTACGTAATTTTTCGCACCGTGTTGGTGAACGTGATATTTCAGGACCGCAGTATTTCAGAGACTTTTTTTGTGGTAAACTGAAAGTGAGATAAATGAGGATACCGAAGTTTTGTACATCTGTTCAATGACGAATTCTAATTCAGTTTGACGAGAGAGCGGTTGGTGCGTAACACTTGCCACTTTACCATTCTCTTGCGACATGGAAATTATGGAAATTACATATAATGAACAATTGAACCCTTGAAATAAATGGATTCATTAAATTCTATTTGTGGGAACTGGGCTTCGAAAGCCTCATACTGACATTTGCAGGTAAGTGTTTATGTTGTTAATAGTCACATATACGTATGCTGTTGTATACAGGCATTTGGGTATATTGTACCTTGTGCACTAACACGTATCTGACGGCAAGGCAGACATACGCCATTCTAGCGACCCATATTGGGGTATTAGACCCAAAAAGCTGGCCATAAAACAAATTTCTAAATTGTTAAATTCCAAAAAGTAAACCAGTTTCTGGGATAGGTAAAAGACCGATGTATTAAAAGGCGGCAATATTTTTTCACCTGAGCCCTGAGCCACGTGTCCTTGTCAGCCAAAAGTTATATTTTACTATGGCTGAACATAGACGCACATAAGTTGACGCTCTTAAAAACGGTTACAATTTTGTATTTTAACGATAAATGTGATTTTTTGTTATATATTCTTTAGAACCAAGTATGAACTTTCATTTGACATTATTTTTATTAAAATTTACCCACAATTTTGTTTATTGCAGGGCCGAGAACATTCGCTGTTATATAAAAAAAAAAAAACAGTTATATGCAGAACTTGAGTGTTTTAGTTTAGTGTTTAGCTTTGTTAAGCTTTTGAAAGTGGTTCAAATTATAGTATACATATTTGACATTACGACTACTGGAAAATCTGCTGCGGATAGGTGCGGATGCGGTTTTAGTGATTTTATTTCTAATACGTTGTAAAGGAAAATCCAAAAGTTGATGTACCGGCTTATATGTAATTTGGTGCAATTTCTTGATACCGTGATAGTAGAGGTAATTTAGAACATATTAAACCATATTTAGCTATATACAAATGGTTACGGTTATCGAGATATTGACAACTTTATGTTCAATGCATCTTGTATGTTGTAAATGCTGTTATGTACGTATATTTTTCCGTTTTGGATCATGTATAGCAAATAACCCCGATGACCTAGACTCTTAGAGATCATTCGAAAAAAACCTTAAACTTTGTACTTGTATATGCATTTCTTGGAAATTGGTTGCTTGAAGCCAATCGGATTCATATTCCAGGCAAGAAAATACATCGAAAGCACCTACTCGCATACACAGTTCACTGGCTTAAATTGGATTCTTGTTGAGGAGAGACAATAGTAAGTTTGTGAACAGAAACTGGTTAGGCGTTTTCCATAAATGTGTTTATGCGTAATGCGAAGGCGGGTTGAAAACATGCGTATTAAGGTCAGACCACTAAAAAACGCCCGGTTCAGCTTGAAGTATGATCAAATTTCGAAAGTTTTCATGGAAACAATAGGTATAAATATTAGACAATTTTGAAATAATACTAAAAATAATAGATTTTATAGTGATAAATATGGTAAAATAGGTTCTTAATTGCCTCTACTATCACGTCTTAAAAGGAATGCATCGAACGGAAAACAGCATAAATAGCATATGTACCGTTTCAATACACAATATCGACTGGTGTAAACTTTCATTTTCTTCCTCTACCACTGGTCTTTAAAAATAAAACTTTTTTCAGGATGTTCTTACAACATAACAGACCCAAACATGTTATCTCATATAACTCAAAAACGACATCTATTATTCAATTTTAAATCCGTATATGCTGCGTATTTAAACTGGACATGCTATACATTATTTTATGAATTTGACACGGTAAAACATAATAGAAATAAAATCACAAAAAATATAGATAACAAATGTTGTACAAGTAATTAATTTACAATATGTGTAGTGCAGTGAAGAACAATTTTTAATAGAGTTTGCTTTTTCCTATTTTGTACTGTTTTATTGTGTTTATTAAGTCGTAAAATTGCATTAACCTTCAAATTCTTAGAATGAAGGTTAAAATGTTATACATAAATAAAACAACACATCTAAAGCGTTTTTAGGTTTTTAGAATATTATCTAAAATTTGCTTAATTATGCACAAAACAATAATGACGTTTTTCGTTTTTGAAGGCATCAATTAAAAGTACTTAAAAATGACGTAGACACAGGCAATCCACTAAAACACGTTTTTCAAAACATTCTTTTCAGTCCCAGAAATATCTCCGACCCTCTTCAACCGAAATAAAAAAAAAAAACAAAACAATAACTGAATCTGAATACTATATAAAAAAATATCAATCACTTCCCACGACCAACCAACAATACTCTTACCCCAAAACCCAGAAACTTCGAAGCACCTTACATCCAAAACTACCAAACTAAGTTCGCTTTTCGCACAGAACGTCCCCCCATCGGCAAATATAGGGCGACATCTATTATTTAAACGGACACTCCCAAATCCGTTAGGCCCTTTCGACTCGTCACCTTTTCACCTTCACTCTTCACGAGTCGGGGACTCAGGATGTCGTTATTTTCAATTTCAACGCGCCGTTCGCGTCCTATTGTGCCACTTGGGCCGTTTTCTATTCACCAGATGATCTTTACAAGGCGCAAGGATAATGCGTTTGTCACTGAAACGTCCCTATTGTTCGCCAGGATTGATTCTATCATCCCTATTGCCACCGCGTCGACATATATTGATATATTGATCGTATTCTAAGCTATTAATAGATATCTGAACACTGAAATCAATTAAATATTTAACGTGTTTACAGAGCAAAACTATCTTAACGCGCACGTCCTCAATTCAAATAGCGAACTGTAGCAAACTTCTCTCCAAAACTTTGAAATGAGAAAAAAACACCAGATATAGATGGCGCTATCGTAAACATGTCGGTTTTTATTTCGTATTTATTACATTTAACACGTGTGGTATAACCTTAACAAATTAATGTATTGCTTTCTGTTTGTACAAATATTCAAACTGGACTGTGTTTCTAGATTTGGACTAGATTTCTAGTCGATGATATAGTACTTTCACAATCGTCGCTATTGTAAACATGGTTGCCAACGAATTACAAACACGCACTACAATACTCCAGAGTGCAAGTCTAGAGAAGTTCAGAAGAAAATAATTCATTCTGAAAAGTGGCTGAGGTCATCACGATACCCAAACCTATATATTTATTACCAACCATTTCAAAACTGTTTGAGAAATTACTTATCAGGAGAATATACCCAATTCTTCAGAAAAATCAAGCTATTCCATCTCATCGATTCGGCTTTCGAGCTCGACATTCAACAATCGATCAGTTACACCGAATCACAAACGTTTTAGAAAACGCTCTTGAGGAAAAGAAAATTTGCTCAGCAATATTTTTATGATGGACTCTTTGAGAAATTGAATACACAGAACTGTTAAAATCATATCTGAGAGACCGTCACTTCAGGCTGAAACAGGATGACGAATACTCCTCGCTAGGCAATATCAATGCCGGAGTACCACAAGGAAGTGTATTGGGACCACTTTTGTACCTACTGTATACTTATGATATTCCTGTTCCGGGAGAAAGCACAGTGGCAACATTTGCAGACGACACGGCTATTTTGGCGATTAGTGACAGTGTCGAAGAAGCAACTGAAAAATTACAGATAGCTGCAAACAAAATCAACCTTTGGACAATGAAATGGCGCATCAAAATAAATGAAGGAAAATCCACGCATTTAAACTACACCAATAAGAGAGTTAACTATATTCCGGTAACCATTAATGGGAACGATATTCCATACGCGGATACATACCTTGGCATGACACTGGATGCCAAGCTTAGATGGAAAGTACATGTCAAGAAAAAGCGGAACGAACTCGACCTAAAATTCCGCAAAATGTATTGGCTAATGGGACGGAGGTCAGCCCTGTTAGTACAAAATAAGCTCCTACTATATAAACCATTATTATAGCCAGTATGGGTATATGGAATACAGTTATGGGGAGCACTAAGCAGTCCAATACCAACCTCATTCAGAGGTTCTAAAATAAAATTCTAAAGGCCATTGTTGGTGCACCATGGTACATCGAAAACACCAATCTTCATCGGGACCTTCGCATGGAGATGGTAAGTAGCGAAATATCAAAATTTGCTAAGAAGCACGAGGACCGTCTACTCCACCACGACAACACTGAAGCTAACGATAATATATTACTGCAGACAATAATCAACTGCCATCGGAAAGCAATTCTATATTATTAGTAGTCCACACCAAAATTTACATAAATAAATTTCATAAATATTGAAATTCCTTTTCGATGGCAGCATAATGACCTTCAGAATCGAATGCTAGCTACCATTTTGCGATTAGCGAAATAATTATGACGTGGGTTATTTTCGCGTTTTCAAAGTCTTAATCTAAAAAAACATATTCAATTACCTACATTATTAATCTAAATAAGTAATAACAAATGATTTATAGAGGTTTGTTTCATATTTCTCGTTTTCCTGTATAAGTCAACTCTAATTTATGACCTTCTGTTTGAGGCTGCTGGCGAAATATATAAAATATGACGAACGCATTTACTTGGCTGCGTTGAAACAACGGGGCCGTTAAAATTGAACCTGACGGCTCTGCGTAAATTATTGCGTTTTGGGGTCGGTATTTCCGGACGCATAAAAATATAAAATGTGAAAAGCCAAGAGCAAAAGATAGAAATAATAACATTCAACCACCGATAAACAACGTAAAATCTAAGTTTCAAAAATCCTCCTGAACAAACTAAAATAGATAGAGGGCTGTACTTTTTAGAATTAATTACCCAATGTATCTGATCCATAAACGTGTATAATAATAATTTGTATCCCAACTACTTTGCTCGTAATCGCACATGAAGCGAAATAATAACATTCAAACACCGATAAACAACGTAAAATCTAAGTTTCAAAAATCCTCCTGAACAAACTAAAATAGATAGAGGGCTGTACTTTTTAGAATTAATTACCCAATGTATCTGATCCATAAACGTGTATAATAATAATTTGTATCCCAACTACTTTGCTCGTAATCGCACATGAAGCGAAATAATAACATTCAAACACCGATAAACAACGTAAAATCTAAGTTTCAAAAATCCTCCTGAACAAACTAAAATAGATAGAGGGCTGTACTTTTTAGAATTAATTACCCAATGTATCTGATCCATAAACTTGTATAATAATAATTTGTATCCCAACTACTTTGCTCGTAATCGCACATGAAGCGAAATAATAACCTTCAACCACCGATAAACAACGTAAAATCTAAGTTTCAAAAATCCTCCTGAACAAACTAAAATAGATAGAGGGCTGTACTTTTTAGAATTAATTACCCAATGTATCTGATACATAAACTTGTATAATAATAATTTGTATCCCAACTACTTTGCTCGTAATCGCACATGAAGCGAAATAATAACATTCAACCACCGATAAACAACGTAAAATCTAAGTTTCAAAAATCCTCCTGAACAAACTAAAATAGATAGAGGGCTGTACTTTTTAGAATTAATTACCCAATGTATCTGATCCATAAACGTGTATAATAATAATTTGCATCCCAACTACTTTGCTCGTAATCGCACATGAAGCGAAATAATAACATTCAACCACCGATAAGCAACGTAAAATCTAAGTTTCAAAAATCCTCCTGAACAAACTAAAATAGATAGAGGGCTGTACTTTTTAGAATTAATTACCCAATGTATCTGATCCATAAACGTGTATAATATTAATTTGTATCCCAACTACTTTGCTCGTAATCGCACATGAAGCGAAATAATAACATTCAACCACCGATAAACAACGTAAAATATAAGTTTCACAAATCCTTCTGAACAAACTAAAATAGATAGAGGGCTCTACTTTTTAGAATTAATTACCCAATGTATCTGATCCATAAACCTGAATAATAATAATTTGTATCCCAAGTACTTTGCTCGTAATCGCACATGAAGCGAAATAATAACATTCAACCACCGATAAGCAACGTAAAATCTAAGTTTCAAAAATCTTCCTGAACAAACTACAATAGATAGAGGGGTGTACATTTTAGAATTAATTACCCAATGTATATGATCCATAAACGTGTATAATAATTATTTGTATCCCAACTACTTTGCTCGTAATCGCACATGAAGCGAAATAATAACATTCAACCACCGATAAACAACGTAAAATCTAAGTTTCAAAAATCCTCCTGAACAAACTAAAATAGACAGAGGGCTGTACTTTTTAGAATTAATTACTCAATGTAGCTGATCCATAAACGTGTATAATAATAATTTGTATCCCAACTACTTTGCTCGTAATCGCACATGAAGCGAAATAATAACATTCAACCACCGATAAACAACGTAAAATCTAAGTTTCAAAAATCCTCCTGAACAAACTAAAATAGATAGAGGGCTGTACTTTTTAGAATTAATTACCCAATGTATCTGATCCATAAACGTGTATAATAATGATTTGTATCCCAACTACTTTGCTCGTAATCGCACATGAAGCGAAATAATAACATTCAACCACCGATAAGCAACGTAAAATGTAAGTTTCAAAAATCCTCCTGAACAAACTAAAATAGATAGAGGGCTGTACATCTTAGAATTAATTACCCAATGTATATGATCCGTAAACGTGTATAATAATAATTTGTATCCCAACTACTTTGCTCGTAATCGCACATGAAGCGAAATAATAACATTCAACCATCGATAAACAACGTAAAATCTAAGTTTCAAAAATCCTCCTGAACAAACTAAAATAGATAGAGGGCTGTACTTTTTAGAATTAATTACCCAATGTATCTGATCCATAAACGTGTATAATAATAATTTGTATCCGAACTAATTTGCACGTAATCGCACATGAAGCGAAATAATAACATTCAACCACCGATAAACAACAACGTAAAATCTAAGTTTCAAAAATCCTCCTGAACAAACTAAAATAGACAGAGGGCTGTACTTTTTAGAATTAATTACTCAATGTATCTGATCCATAAACGTGTATAATAATAATTTGTATCCCAACAACTTTGCTCGTAATCGCACATGAAGCGAAATAATAACATTCAACCACCGATAAACAACGTAAAATCTAAGTTTCAAAAATCCCCCTGAACAACTAAAATATATAGAGGGCTATACTTTTTAGAATTAATTACCCAATGTATGTGATCCATAAACGTGTATAATAATGATTTGTATCCCAACTACTTTGCTCGTAATCGCACATGAAGCGAAATAATAACATTCAACCACCGATAAACAACGTAAAATCTAAGTTTCAAAAATCCTCCTGAACAAACTAAAATAGATAGAGGGTTATTTTTTGTTTGTCTCTCATTTGTAAATTAGTATTACTGTATTAAAATACAACTTAAAAAAACGGTTATTAATACTATTAGCCTTAATTATTCAAGGAAACAAACAATTGAGATCTAACGACACTCAATAAGTTATTGCCGTCAAAATTAGCAACAATCTTTGTCTTTTCTCTGAACGATGAGTGATAATTATAGCAAAGAAGAATTAATTAACATGATCTACATCTATGGCGAAGCCGACAGAAATACATTAGTAGCATCCAGAATGTATGAACAGCGATATCCGTATAGACGGTGGGGATGCCGTGTTCTAAAGTGTTCTAAACACCAAGTGTTCTAAACTCGATTTCTTTTTATGGCGATATGTGAAGGAGCTGGTATACCAATCAGCACCTACTACACCAGAAGACATGAAACTTCGTAAAACCAGAGTTTTTGACAACTTTAGTGTAAATAAGAGGTACATGTTAAGAAATATCTCAAGATCTTTTATACAGCGCGTTAATGCTTGCAGAAGAGTAAAGGGGCGTCATTTTGAACAACTGCCAAATATTAATTAAAATAATAGTTACTTGTTGTGCAATGTGTTTATAGTTTGTTTCTGAATTTGATTTAAATATGTTACTAAGTTAAAAGGGATCTGTTTTTTAATAATTGCTAATAGTCTTCTAAAACTGTTTTACAGCATCTAACCTATAAACCAACGTTCTGTTGACAGCTGAACTAGCCAGTATATTTTGTAAATAAAGTATCTAGTAAACTATCTGCAGCGTTAACTTAAGATAAATTTATATATGAAGATATAATATTGAATGTTATCTTATCTAACTTGTGTTGGTGTAATTTGCTCTATTTAGATATTGGGATGATTCAAAAAAACAAAATGACAATAGATGACAATAGATGAAGGTTTGTAATAGAGTACGTGACCCTGACCAAGGTCCTTATTTACTGGTTATGATGTATCAAACTTGCACAAAAAAACACCATTTTGGTTCGAGATCTCAATTGGTGACCTGGATTTATTTTTATTATCTTTATCGCGATTATAAATCGCATTTATTAACATCATTAGTTCCCTTAAAATCTACAAACGACCTGCATACCGATTTATAAACGCCCTAAACCGCATTACAACGAAAATATTTATATTCCGTACGCGAGAAAACAAGAGAACGCCGAATCGTTGTAGCGGTTCAGCGCGCGCTATTTATAATACGGCTTTAGGCACCACAGCGAGCGAGATAATCTGAATGAAAAGTTTGCGAGTGTGTCGCGACGTTACGTCCTACAATTCTCTGTCCTACCGTTCGCTGTCCTCCCCGGCGTCCTCCTCCATATCTCCTTACGGCGCAATATTTTATTTTTAGCGACGTTGGGCCAGCCTCAACCCGGAAAAAAGTAAGGGCCTACGGCCGACCTCGGTTCGCGCGTATTTTTCCCACTTTTTGCTACCCCTCAGAAGTCGACGGTAATCGACGCTAAGGGTGGCTTCGTTGGGATATCTAGCGGGCTGGGAAAATCAATAGGAGGGCCCCTTTCTTCGCCTAGGATTCTGGGACGCCATGGGGTCGCAATATCCGGGATTTTGGGCGCAAAATATGAATTACGTGTGTGAAAAAATGAAATGTTTTTATCAATATTGGTATAAATTAAACAGTACAAATTATTTGCGCAATATATAAAATGAAACGTGAATTTATTGGAAGCATTTGATAAAATATTTGACCAATACAAAAAAACATTTGACCAATACAAAAAATATTAGAGCAATGCGAAAAATGCCTTGGGCGTTTAAAAAAATAAGCGTGCAATATATTTATGATATGTGCATCAGAATAAATAATTGTACGTTTATATATTTGAATGTTCCCTTCATAATATATTTGTGCACTTAAATAAATAAATGTGCAATACAATCGTTACCTCTATAAAAATATAATGTGTAAAAATAATTGTTAATTAAAAAATATATATGTTCAATAGTTTAAATAAATCAGCCTTTGAAAATTTGGTAAGAGCATTCAATAATCTAAATTGTACCATGAGAAAATTATAATGCGCCCTGGAGAGATTATAGTGTGCATTAAGTTCTGCAACCCGTAGCGCATTTATGTGTATCGTACAGCTTAGTCTTGTCGTTGCTCTGTGGTTTTGGTGTCAGCTAAATAAAACTTTATAACTGAGTCATAAAAATTGGTTTGACAGGGAAGTGAACTGTTTTATTTTCTTTGGATAAATCAGTTCATACTGTAAATATAATTCTAGTTACAATCATAATCTCAAATATACCAAATCGCGCGCGTTTGAGTAAAGGCGATTTTAGTAATAGTTTAAACCCTTATAATAAGTATAAGAATATGTGTGTTGTATCATATGTATCCTACGTCTTGTTCTACTGCATGTTGTTATACTTGCTTATTTTTATTGTTTAAGAAACTATCGTAATACGACATATAATAAAAATTCTTTTTGCACACGTATTAGTAGAATTAGATGCTGTACAATTGTCAATATTTTTTTTTCTTTTGTTGCTATGATAAATAATCGACATTGTTTAATAGTAGTACCTTTTCCGCTGTATTTAGGTACATAAGTACCATTACGCCGTATGTTTCGTGTCAAATACGGTTATTCCGTGTACAATTTTAACTTGCTATCTAATAATTATTAGTTTTATAAAATGAAACATACATAACACCTGTGCTGGGTTTTTATACATACAAAACATACACAACCCAAAAACAATGTAATATTTTTACAATAAACAATTAATAAAAACGTTTGTTTTCTAATGGAAAAAGATTCCTTTTCTAAATTACATAAAGATTGGTTGGGATTTCTTGTAAAATGGAGGTTTACTCTTAGCATTTTTTCAATGATTTTGCAAATGAGTCCCCATTTCAGTAATTTTGTCAAGGATAGGAAATTTTTTATAACTTATGGATATAAAATATTTTGCTAATATTCATTGATTCTTTTGTCGGTAATGTCAGAACATCAGCGTTTGCGTTGCACGCGAATTCGACACGCAGATGCGTCGAGATTGCCATGACGAAGCACTGCTGTATAGTATGATAAAGTAGGTAATGTACTGGCCACATCAGATTTTGTTTTAATTCAAATTATATTTTTTGGGTTATGTTCATAACAGCACGATTTGTCCATGTTTCATTTTATGAATCCGATAATAGAGATAGACCCTAGAAATGAAAATATTATATTTAATATCGCTATGTAGGTATGTAGACGTTAAATTTAGTAGTACAAAAACAGAGTTAGTTTCGATATTTTTTTTTCCTGATTGTGTAATTAATGATTTAAGTTACGTTTTACCAATTTTACAAGTTTCGCAAATAATAAACTCGTGATTAAAAATAATTTTAATCGTTCTTATTTATACAACTGCCTTATAATAGTTATTTTGCCGCCAAACATTTGGTGGTCCATGAGAAAACTAAAATTTAGCAAAATGATCCCTCATCGCTAAAAGGTTAAGAACCACTGTTCTAGACGAAAACAACATTTCAAAAAGTAAACGTGTGTTGTATTATAACATATCACGGGATTTATGGACTATATTTCTTTGATGGAAATATAACCTTGAGGAATTACCGTTCATTTTGTACAAACATTGTGACCGAATAGTTAAATTTACAATATCCAGTAATATTTTTTCCCTATTTGTAATTTAATCCGGCGATATGCAGTATATGTAATACGTTAAGTACATTTAACTAACGCTGTGTTAAGATTTTTTATAAGATTATTGACAGGAACGAAGATTGATTTCCCCACAATTCGTTCACAGTTCTGACTAAACTGAATTCTTATTTTCTTAATGGATACTATGATTGATCACCTTTCATTCCACAGAAAAAAATCAAAACAATATTTACAAGCATTATTGATATATTTACCATGTATGTGTACCTTATTTTCCTGTATATTTATCATGTAAATTAACATATTATTTTTCATAAGTAAAAACAAGAAAAAAAAAACACTTTTTATAGAATTATATCCAGATTGGTAGAGTTTTTGAGATATTAGAAGACAGGTCCAAGACAGGTCCCTTAATTAAAATTAAACATTTACAACACATGACTTCTTGGCTGTCTGTTCTTACTCAATGAACCAAATCGAACAAATTAAGATCGCCGCTGTTCGAAAATGCAAAACGAAGGGCATCAAGATTTAAAACGTCCCCTCAATTACAATTGCAAATCGGCAATTCGCCATCGAACCCGAAAAAGTCAGTCCCATCTCTTGAAGTCTCATCTCTTTCTAGCTAACAAGAAATCGCAAACTCAATTAAATCAAACCGGAATCCATTTTTATTGGAGGGGAATCGACCTATCCGATTCAAGCCATCGAATATCATTGTTTCCCAGAATTAATCAGCTTTTTTTTCAGGATCCCAGACAGAGATAGCACCAAGTTCTTCTACTACTTTATTTTCTGTTTTTCCTAAAGTTTTAACCAACTTTTGATTAAGTGTTTATCAATTATCTTTAAATATATGATAGATCTATCTCTTCGTTAGAATATTAAAGAACTTTTTAGAGTAGATTGCACTAATATCTCTAATAGGAGTATCCCCTGTTTAAAAATAAACGTTTTCCAATAAATCAAATGTGACATATTCATAATAAATTGATATCCTGCTTGTGCTCTTTTTTATTCCTAAACAAAAAGGCAATTATGTGGCATATCGATCAAAAAACCGAGTGATAAATGACACTATAGGTACACATTATACGCGAAAGTTTGACAAATTTCGCGTAACCTTGGCAACGACAGGTTCAATAAACTCCGGCATTTTAACGATTAATTAATTCTACCGTCAGAAGTGATTAATTATACCTACAATAATAGTAATAATAATACCGAATAATCACCGAATAAAATATAGCGGAGAAATAAAAACAAAATTTAGATTGAAATCGTGACGAAAGACAATAGATTAAGATAATAGAATTCAGAGGTATTCTCTTTGATACAATGGAGGAGTTATTCATTCGGAAAATTTATTGTGGGGCTCAGGTGGAGGTCACTGACACCACGAACAATGATTTCGTCCCTTTATGTTTTGTTCCCTTTATACTTTCCAACAGTTCAGCAAAGATCGGGCCTACTAAATTTGAAACGTGAAAAGTTTCGTGAGGATTTTTTTTTTGTGACGGCGCGGCGGTTTTATGGGTACACCCCCGGTTCGTAAAAAAATGATGACCATTTTTATTCCCCTTTTTGTTGAGAAGTTGGGTTGTACAACTCTCAGTTACTGCTGAGTTCCACTTAAAAATGTAAATTAATAATGCAAAACAAAATGGAAAAAATGTCAAATATTCCTCCTACAGGCCAATTTCTTTAATGCCCACTTTGTCAAAACTGTTCGAAAAGCTACTTGCAAAACGACCGAAGCCAATCTTAGATGAAAGAAACATCATACCCACTCATCAGTTTGGATTCAGAAACAAACATTCCACAATTGATCAGCTGCACAGAATAACAATGATCATAGAAAGAACTTTAGAAAAAAAAAGTATGCTCCTCCATATTCCTGGATGTGGCAAAAGCCTTCGACAAAGTTTGACACGAAGGTCTACTCTATAAGCTGGATAGGCTACTACCCTTCGAGTATAGCAAACTATTAGGATCATATCTCTCTGACAGATACTTCCGCATAAAGCAAGATAATGAGTACTCAACCCACAAATGTTTTAAAGCTGGAGTACCACAAGGTAGTGTACTTGGCCCAATTCTTTACCTTCTATATACACATGATCTTCCGCAACCAGATGGTGTTACCGTTGCCACGTTTGCTGATGACACTGCTATCATGGCAGCAGATACAAATGTTGAAGGATCAACACTAAAACTGCAGAATGCTGTCAACGATATTAGTGGTTGGATGCAACGATGGCTAATTACATTGAACGAAACCAAATCCGTTCACATAAACTTTACCAACAAGCGAATACGATACGTTCCAGTTACAATAAATTTCACTCGAACACGGCAAAATACCTCGGTATGACGCTAGACACCAAACTCCGCTGGAAAGCACATGTTAAAAATAAACGAGAAGAATTGGGCATAAGATACAAAAAAATGTACTGGCTTATTGGTAGGAAGTCGTCTTTGTCAACATATAATAAACTCCTACTTTACAAGCAGATACATAAACCTGTGTGGACCTATGGTATCCAACTGTGGGGCTGCACCAAGCCAAGCAATATGACCATCATTCAACGCTTCCAAAATAAGGTGCTAAGAAACATCGTGGGTGCACCGTGGTATACAAGAAACAGAAATCTCCACAGGGATCTTGAGATGGAATTAGTAACGAACGAAATTGGAAAGTTTGCAGAGAATCATCAGAACAGACTTCTCCAGAATGTCGAGGCAATCCAGCTTCTTGACAATTGTGACAGTGTGCGAAGACTCAAAAGAACCAAACCTTTTGAGTTGGTGAAGTGATGTTAAAAAAGCAGAGGACAGTGTTATGTGAGTGAAAGCCGATAGGTGAACAAAGCAGAGCAACGTGCAGTGTGTGAAGTTTAAAGCGTCAGCATCCAAATTAAGTTTAAGTTACACCAATGGGGAATACTTAAACTCGTACACTTTTTATACGTAGCAATTTAGGTTAGATTAATATAGCTAGATAGTCATCAGACTAGGTGTTATACACAAGTACCTGTGGGGGTGCTCTTAGTCAATTAAAAAAAAAATAATCTGAGTCAAGTGCTAGTTGCTCCTGCTGTCGCCCGTTTTCGCAGCAGTGTAATAATAAACGAACAGTTTAAGAAGATAATTAAAAGATCTTTCATAGAAAAACTTTAATTCATCATACAATAACCCGGAAGTATATTTCTAGGTTAAGACGCAGTGGAAGCATTCCCGCTAAAATTTTCCCATCCCTCCCAAAACGGTGATTAATTCATCAAACCATCACTGCGTTTAGCGGAATAATCCATCATATTTAACCAACAGTTTTATTAATTACCCATTATCCTTCCATTCCCTATCCAAACTTACCCCTTCACTTATATAATCCTAGAATCTTTTCATTATATACCACTACCACCACATCACGACAGAATTTACCACATTTAGAACTAAGTGTGTCCCAATAAAAGTCAAAGATTTGAATTTGCAAAATTACTCATTTTCTTGATGCAATGTTGATATTTCACCGTTCAACCATTTCTTGGATTTCTAAATAAACATTAGTTATTATACCAAAATAATAAAAAATGTAAAATATGTATTCATATTGATAAAAAATAGATTAAAACGGTGGCTGTGAGTTTATATTTAAATATAATTTTTACTACTAAACAACATTTCCGAATAAAGTTTATCGATAATAATGAAAATAAAGGTACTTTACTCTTATCACAAATTCGTATATTCTGAATCCCTCGGTATATGGCACCGAAATTTGCATATTTGACCATTGCCGTTTTCGCTTGATACAAGCCGCCAACTTTTATAAAGAATAAAATTTTCAGAGAAATGGATAATAAAGAAAATTAGCGTATAAAACTTACCGTTCATATTTAATTCTGTAGCTGCTTTACTGTTGTCAGCGCCAGATGTTGTCCCATAGGAAACCGCCGATCCGGAACTGGTACTCCTCCTTCCATTAATCTGGCCAATCGTCGTCAATTCCCCATCGGAGGGATGCAAGAAATGATCAGCATACCTCGGGTTATACGTCGATGTCCTGTGCTGATGAATAGAATTCAGGATGATATTACTGGAGGTCCTGGACAGAGCTTTCCTCTGCCTTATAGCTTCCTTATATATCCTCATATACATCGTCAGCATGACCAAACCAGGTATCCAAAAACTGATCGAACTACTGATGATCGCGTAATACTTATTGACGACGAAATCGCAAGAATTTGGATTTTCTAACCTGTATATCCTATGCTGCTCTGTCGTGTACCAACCTAAGAATATTGGTGTGAAGCTTATCAAAGCCGGTAATATCCAAACGTTGGCTAACATGAAACTAACAGTTTGTGTCGTCATGGTGATTGGGTATTCCAAAGGCCTTACTATAGCGTAATATCGATCAACGCTGATGCAACACAGATGTAGTATGGAAGCTGTTGAGAAGTACACATCTAAAGAATTCCAAACGTCGCACATGAACGAGCCGAACAACCAACGTCCACTCAGTTCGACACTAGCATTAAACGTCATAGCGCACAGCGCTACCAACATATCAGCCATAGCTAAACTAACAACATAATAATTCGTGATCACCCTCAACTTCCTATGCCTATGCACACTAATAATCACCAAAGCATTTCCGAAAATCGCACTCAATATTATAGTACCAAATATACACCCTTTCACTATCAGGATAACCAAGTGTGTCCAATCGGGATTCAGATTTTCAATGTTGGTAATGTTAGTTCTGTTGTGCAAACTGGCGTTTGTTAAGGTCGGTAAGTTCGTGCTTGCTGTCAGTGTTGCCGAAAACGAAGCCATAGCATTTACTATCATGTTGCTCCGATGGGCGTGTGCGATTTTTGAGGATCGCCGAGTTTTTAGCTGCTCGTTGTTCATTTGTTTTGGTGATCGGTGGCGGAGGCTATCGTTGTCCAATCGCGTGGATGCCTGAACTGGTCAACCTCCATGGTTCAGCGGTTTATATGAGGTGATTTGTAAGTCCTGAAACAGAAGAAAAGAAGGTTTTATTGGGTTGTGAAAAAGAAACCCGGCGACTCCACCATTTTGGTAAAACGTTTTTAAATTGAAGTTAACCAAGTTTTAGAATGATGAAAAAGAATTTTAATGTGATATAACAAGTGTTTTTTGGTAGATTTACTCATGCTGAATACGAATCAAACATTTTTCGTCTTGTAAGTATAACGGTATAAATTTTACAGGGTTAGTCAAAATTACCGGAACACCTAAATAATACGCCAATCGTACAATATTTAAAAATCTGGATCAAAACTTTTTTTTTGTTTTAAACAACCTATCGTTTAAGTATATTTTTAATATACAGGGTGTTCATTTTATTCTGGAAATTTGGTAACCTTTCCCTTATTAAATAAACATCCTGAATATTTTACTTCAAATGGGTCACCCTACATATTATATTAAATAAAAATTCAACTGTTTTAGACTCATGGCGTCATCGACACCTTTTTTAATGGCAACCCTATATTTTGTGTACTGATATTGATAGATCTGTTATTTGTTTGTTGAGTTCTTTAAACCATTGGAAATATATTTTTTCAAAGTATTTTTTAAGCTGCTCATTATATTTATACCCCCACATTTAATGTGGTGAGGGTATATTGAGTTTGATTCAACATTTATAACACCCTTAAGGAGGCGTGGCAGATATAGACTTATATATGTACATATATGGATTTGATCAGAATTGAAAACTGAATCGATTAAGCTGTCCGTTTTTAATTCTGAAATTAATTTTAAGATTTCATTGTAACATTCATTTTTTAAACAATGCGTCTTTTTTAGTTATGAGCAATTAGTCAAAACTCATAATATTTTATTTTAACCAAACGAATAATAAATATAAAAAAAAGAGCAAAATAATACAAAACAGTTAAATAGAATTAAATAAAATGTTCAAAAATAAATTGCTTATAAATCAAAAATGATGCATTTTATAGACAATATTTATAATAAAATGAACATCCTGTATACTAAACATATATTTAAACGATAGTCTGCTTTAAACCAAAAAGCTCTTGTGTAAGCTTTTTTTTAAATTGTGATCGCCTGTAAAGTTATTTCGGTGTTCCGGTAATTTTCACTAATTTTGGTTTATTTCTGATAACTGAAAACAATCCATTTTATAAAACAATGATTGTTACAAAAAATTCTTGGATTTAGTCTAAGAATTAATAAATTTCAAATTATACAAGCAGTTCTATTTACAAAAGGAAAGATTGCCAAATTTCCAGAACAAAATAAACACCGGTATATTCAAAATATATTCAAACGATAGCTTGTTTAAAACCAAACAACTTTTGTTCGAAAAACATTTTGAAATTGTTTACAGTTCAGGTGTTCAGGTAATTTTGACTAACCCCGTATAAATATCATATCATGGTATTTCCAGACAAAACTATTATTCCGTCTGGCTTATAAACGTTGCGTATGTGACAGCTTTGTTCTGTTCCAAGACCGAGAAAATCTAATTCTGACCGGCCCTTCGAGAGTGATGTCGCCGCAATGTTACGGCCCTAATCACAATTCCCTTGAACCGAGTGGCATTTTAAACCCGAGATTGTCAACTGTGTCCTTGACATATTTGAAGACGATATCCCGAAATAATTATTTCAAGAGAATATTAACAGAAATGTTTACGTTTTATTATTATTTGTTTAGACAAAACAAATTATAAGTTTCTCTGAGGTTTTAGTACGAAATAGGGCACAAACTAAAAGTATAAAATATAAGTTAGTCATTTTAGAAATCGTCAACTCGAACCGAACTACCTTTAACAGCACTACAAACTTTTCCAATATCAATTACCATATTTTAAGCACCACAATTTTGCGACATTGCTCGTTACGGTTTATACGCTTATCCACACCTGTACCTGTTTTCTTTCATCTACCTTATGTTACTACTTTAGAACAAGCCTTAAACTAACCTATAAAATCCTATTATAAAAGTTTTCCCTTAAGGATTTATTTGTCATTTTAAAACTGCTTTCAGGAAATTTTCGTTTGCGTCTTGCGATTATTAGAGCTAAAGGGAAGTTTGGAACAGTGCGCAGATCTGTTTAATGGATTTGCCTTTAGCTTTGAGTTTTGCCTTCTGTGTTGATGTAAATTAGAACTTTGCGGCGGGCACTATCGTGATTTCGGAGACGAGATTAAACCGAGCTTTCCCAAGAAACTGCGGTTTGTTGTAAGTTCTAGTTCCGCTGTCAAAGTTGGCCAACAAAAGTCTATCTTGTTATAGATTGTAGACGAGTTGATGTAATGAAATTGATTTGTTCTATTATAAGATATCATGCTCGACGTAACCATGTGCTTGCGGCAGATGTTGATGTTCTGTCTGCCCAAATATTTACTTTCGTATTTATTTTGATTCGTATTTAAATGTTAGGATTCTAAAATTGAGACACAACAAACAAGAAAAAATAAAAAAAATAATAAGAAAATACACAATAGCTCACATTGTTTGTTAAATGTACATTGCATTCACCCTGAAAAATCTCCGTTGCTTTTATGGTTGTGTCATTTTTTACACATTGTTTTATGTCATTAGCCACGGTTGTGACCGCTGTATGCTCGGCAACTTATCTATAGCATATTGCTATTAAGTGAATTGCAAGAAAATTTGCTGCCTTTCTATCGTTTATTAATGTGTAATTCATATTTTTTATTAAGAATATTATTTGTATTTATATATTTGTTTCAGAATCATTCAACTTTTATCCTAGAATTTTAGATTTGGCCTGATTGCCAACCAATATTGAAGAATTTTTCTTTCTTTGTAATATTCTGGAGTAAACATTATTAATTCTTTATAATAATTTCCAGTTCGTGTTCATCGAGCAAGGCCTAATGTATAATGAGCAACTGACACCTTTCAAAACCAAAAATACAGGCGCAAAATGAACACAATTGATAATTTAATTCTCTAATCGTGTCAATGGAGCATCCGATAAAAAGTCTTAATAACAAATTGGTAAACAATAAAAGGTGAAAATATTATTTTAAATTGCAACCACATAAACCCAAAACAATATATAAAGAAAAGTTGACAAATTTGAAAATTCTGTTATAACGATCATCGACAACGAAATTCAAAATTGCTATCATGACTATTATACGTAAACACTTAAAAGGCGACAATACTAAGTCAACTAGTTAATAATAATTGTTGTTATATATAAGCTGTATGAATGGTCTGTATGACCATTGTAGACAAATTTTTGAATGAACTCATGTCCGGAAATGTATTGTTTGAACGTTGGAGAGAGTCGGAAGATTGAACCAATTTTACAAACAGCATAGGAAAAATAGTGCCATGTATCATAGGACGGCACTTTTAAAGCCAAGTAACATTTGTGTGACTTTTTTTAATTATTTATTGAGAACCGTTTTGTAATTTTGATACCAATTTTGGGCAATTTGGGTTATCTTGAATTCCTTTTAGAGACGTTAAACTAATAAAGTTTTGCATACAAATTATTTATATATTCTATAATATATTAAGGCTCCATGCAGTACCTAAACGGTGTCAGGTGTGTGAACATGAGTTCGATATCAAAAGCTCAGTATCCTTTATGTATATTTAAGCGCCCCCCCCCCCTGACCATATGTAACGGCGCCCCTGATTATGTGGTGCTTTTTTCAATTTTGATAAGCATTTCGCGTAAATAAATCGCAAAATCGGTCAATTTTATGTCAGATGCAGTAATAGATTTGCCAAAAACACTTATTTTGTATTAATTGTAAATAAAATTTAGAGTTTTTTTTGTATTAAAAAATAGTTTCTTTGCAAAGTTTCTTTCCTGCCATATCATTTGTTGTTTAAAGCAGTACCTATATAAACATTTATCTTCTTTGGTTTATCTATCTCTTAAAACAAAACCAATACGCTTGGACACGAAAAATCCATCACATTAAATCGACCAAGTTCGACGCCTCATACCAAATAAACAAGGTTCGTCCGTTTATAATATTTATTGTCCATATATCACGTTATTTATTCACGAAGTAGCTGAACCGGTAGGGGCACATTAATCATAATTATTGCGACAGTTATAATATCGAAAGAGCCTTGGCGTATATCTGGCGATCTGCGGGAGCAAAACGACGCTCGCGCCATCTACCGCTAAAACTTCGCCGACGCCTTCTTCTTCTTCTCCTCTCGGTCGTCTTTTGTTTACCCAAGTTATTACGATGGATTCGTTCCGAGCTTTCCAGGGCCGCTTTTTACCGCGTGATTTATGGATTTCGGACGCCACTGGTCGGCGTAACCATTGATTGTTTCGATGTGGAAAATGCGCGAATATTTACGATTTAAGTTTTCGTGGGATTCGTTATTGGGCAAAACAACTGAAAATAGCGATGGGATAAGTTATCTGTCCATAAGTTAGTATCGAAGTTTCGGGTTGAGTCTGTTGGACAAGATATACTTCTTTTGATCAATTCATTATTTAGTTTTATAGGGCAGGCAACACGAAACTACTGCCAATCGCGGTACAGCGAAAACCGGTGCACTTTCGGTTAAAATCGGTGAATTCAAAAATCATTGCAGTTTTATACGTATCTAAATAATGTATGAACTAACGCAAACTCTACGATTGATAAATTAAAACTATATCCTAGAGACTGAGTACAGGACACACTAATTTATCTGCCCGGTGCCCGATCTGTACAACCAACCGATACACAGAAATTGCGTATAGGTACTACCAACAAATTTTGATGGGACTTTTACCTAAGTTCTAAGAAAAGTTACTTACAATCTAACCCGGATTTTTATGAAATTATCATGAATGTTTTTAATATGCAGTAAGGAGCATTGAGTTATCATGTAAATAACATTAATAGTTAACAATTAAACCAGTTAAGTTTTTATCTAAAATACTGTAAAATCTAAGTTGAATGTTGGTTGAATGTTATTATTTCGCTTCATGTGCGATTACGAGCAAAGTAGTTGGGATACAATTTATCATTATACACGTTTATGGGCCAGATACATTGGGTAATTAATTCTAAAAAGTAGAGCCCTCTATCTATTTTAGTTTGTTCAGGAGGATTTTTGAAACTTAGATTCTATGTTGTTTATCGGTGGTTGAATGTTATTATTTCGCTTCATGTGCGATTACGAGCAAAGTAGTTGGGATATAAATTATTATTATACACGTTTATAGATCAGATACATTGGGTAATTAATTCTAAAAAGTACAGCCCTCTATCTATTTTCGTTTGTTCAGGAGGATTTTTGAAACTTAGATTTTACGTTGTTTATCGGTGGTTGATTGTTATTATTTCGCTTCATGTGCGATTACGAGCAAAGTAGTTGGGATACAAATTATTATTATACACTTTTATGGATCAGATACATTGGGTAATTAATTCTAAAAAGTACAGCCCTTTAGCTATTTTAGTTTGTTCAGGAGGATTTTTGAAACTTAGATTTTACGTTTTTTATCGGTGGTTGAATGTTATTATTTAGCTTCATGTGCGATTACGAGCAAAGTAGTTGGGATACAAATTATTATTATACACGTTTATGGATCAGATACATTGGGTAATTAATTCTAAAAAGTACAGCCCTCTATCTATGTTAGTTTGTTCAGGAGGATTTTTGAAACTTAGATTTTACGTTGTTTATCGGTGGTTGAATGTTATTATTTCGCTTCATGTGCGATTACGAGCAAAGTAGTTGGGATACAAATTATTATTATACACGTTTATGGATCAGATACATTGGGTAATTAATTCTAAAAAGTACAGCCCTCTATCCATTTTAGTTTATTCAGGAGGATTTTTGAAACTTAGATTTTACGTTGTTTATCGGTGGTTGAATGTTATTATTTCGCTTCATGTGCGATTACGAGCAAAGTAGTTGGGATACAAATTATTATTATACACTTTTATGGATCAGATACATTGGGTAATTAATTCTAAAAACTACAGCCCTCTAGCTATTTTAGTTAGTTCAGGAGGATTTTTGAAACTTAGATTTTACGTTTTTTATCGGTGGTTGAATGTTATTATTTAGCTTCATGTGCGATTACGAGCAAAGTAGTTGGGATACAAATTATTATTATACACGTTTATGGATCAGATACATTGGGTAATTAATTCTAAAAAGTACAGCCCTCTATCTATGTTAGTTTGTTCAGGAGGATTTTTGAAACTTAGATTTTACGTTGTTTATCGGTGGTTGAATGTTATTATTTAGCTTCATGTGCGATTACGAGCAAAGTAGTTGGGATACAAATTATTATTATACACGTTTATGGATCAGATACATTGGGTAATTAATTCTAAAAAGTACAGCCCTCTATCTATTTTAGTTTGTTCAGGAGGATTTTTGAAACTTAGATTTTACGTTGTTTATCGGTGGTGGAATGTTATTATTTCGCTTCATGTGCGATTACGAGCAAAGTAGTTGGGATACAAATTATTATTATACACGTTTATGGATCAGATACATTGGGTAATTAATTCTAAAAAGTACAGCCTTCTATCTATTTTAGTTTGTTCAGGAGGATTTTTGAAACTTAGATTTTACGTTGTTTATCGGTGGTGGAATGTTATTATTTCGCTTCATGTGCGATTACGAGCAAAGTAGTTGGGATACAAATTATTATTATACACGTTTATGGATCAGATACATTGGGTAATTAATTCTAAAAAGTACAGCCTTCTATCTATTTTAGTTTGTTCAGGAGGATTTTTGAAACTTAGATTTTACGTTGTTTATCGGTGGTTGAATGTTACTATTTCGCTTCATGTGCGATTACGAGCAAAGTAGTTGGGATACAAATTATTATTATACACGTTTATGGATCAGGTAGATTGGGTAATTAATTCTCAAAAGTACAGCCCTCTATCTATTTTAGTTTGTTCAGGAGGATTTTTGAAACTTAGATTTTATGTTGTTTATCGGTGGTGGAATGTTATTATTTCGCTTCATGTGCGATTACGAGCAAAGTAGTTGGGATACAAATTATTATTATACACGTTTATGGATCAGATACATTGGGTAATTAATTCTAAAAAGTACAGCCTTCTATCTATTTTAGTTTGTTCAGGAGGATTTTTGAAACTTAGATTTTACGTTGTTTATCGGTGGTTGAATGTTACTATTTCGCTTCATGTGCGATTACGAGCAAAGTAGTTGGGATACAAATTATTATTATACACGTTTATGGATCAGGTACATTGGGTAATTAATTCTCAAAAGTACAGCCCTCTATCTATTTTAGTTTGTTCAGGAGGATTTTTGAAACTTAGATTTTACGTTGTTTATCGGTGGTTGAATGTTATTATTTCGCTTCATGTGCGATTACGAGCA
Organism: Melinopterus prodromus; assembly: GCA_964023965.1. Taxonomy (NCBI): domain Eukaryota; kingdom Metazoa; phylum Arthropoda; class Insecta; order Coleoptera; family Scarabaeidae; genus Melinopterus; species Melinopterus prodromus. The sequence goes on from OZ030392.1 coordinate 70,001,824, forward strand.
AAGTAGTTGGGATACAAATTATTATTATACACGTTTATAGATCAGATACATTGGGTAATTAATTCTAAAAAGTACAGCCCTCTATCTATTTTAGTTTGTTCAGGAGGATTTTTGAAACTTAGAGAAAACAGTACATACTTTAGGTAAATACTTAGCTGATTTAATAGTGAATAAATGCTTCTACACCTACAGTAGAACCACTTATTGACTCAAAAAATTATTTTACCACTAGTGTGTACTAATATTTTTTTGTGCAGAACAATGCGTAGACTAAAAAAAATTAAATAGATACAGGTTGTTCCATTTAAAAAAATTAACTTTCTTAGGAAAAACTGTTTATATATTTTGTTGCAGATTAAGACCAGCCTCTGTACAATTTGGATATGGTACGTAATCACGATAATAGAACGCTTCTTACTACATCATAATCAAAGCGTGTTCATAAAATTAAAAACAGGTATTGTTATATGTTGTATTGTTACATTTAATTGTCGTAAAATTTTGTGAGGAATTCAAAATTGTGCCGAAATATAGGTCCTTCCATTAAAAAAAAAAACATAAGTTTGGGTTGGTAACACCTTATGGAACACCCTGTATACACAAGCTAATAATTTTAAAATGTATGTCTTCTGTAAATATGAGTGAAATCAATTTTAAAATATCTTCATTAACAGATGTACAATCTTCCGAGATCGCACTGTTGAGACACCCTGTATATTAAGTAGTAAACATTGTTTAATAATAATATTAATAATAATAATAATAATAATAATAATTAGGTACTAGTTTCGATCAACAGATCATCATTGCCCAAAACAATCAAAAGATCTAACGCAAAATTGTAACATAAAAAATAACAGATGCATCATTCTGTTGCTTGCTGGTTCTGCTGGTGCCTCTTATAATTGATTTTGACTGTAAGTTTAACAATTTTGAAGGCATATTTAAGTGATTTTTTCTGTTACAATTTGATTTTTCGACTGTTTTGTGTGTTTCTGGCTGTTGATTGCTGATGATCTGTTGACTGAAAGTAATACTAAAGTAAATATTCTTGCAAATTTTTATTTAACTTTTGTCCTTTATTAAATATTTTTGCATTATGGGTCCGTACCAATGTAACCAATGTTATTATTAAATATACATTTAGTATAACTAAATAAAATAGTTTGTATTTTTTCGAAGTTTTGCACTGCACGCCACTGAAACCGTATCTTATAATAGATCTCGCACAAATTAATATCATTACATCAACTCGACGACAATCTACAACAAGATAGACTTTTGTTGGCCAACTTTGACAGCGGAGCTAGAACTTACAACAAACCGCAGTTTCTCGGTAAGCTCGGTTTAATCTCGTCTCCGAGATCACGATAGTGCCCTCGACAAACTTCTAATTTACATCAACACAGAAGACAAACCTCAAAGCTAAAGGCAAATCCATTAAACAGATCTGCGCACTATTCCAAACTTCCCTTTGGCTCTAATAATAGCAAGACGCAAAGGAAAATTTACAGAAACGAGTTTTAAAATGACAAATAAATTCTTAAGGGAAAACTTTTATAATAGGATTTTATAGGTTAGTCTTTGAGTTGTAAAGTAGTAACATGAGGTAGATGAAACAAAACAAGTACAGGTGTGGATAAGGGTGTAAATTGTAACGAGGAATGTCGCAAAATTGTGGTACTTAAAATATGGTAATTGATATTGGAAAAGTTTGTAGTGTTATTAAAGATAGTTGGGTTCGATTGACGATTTGTTAAACGTTTAAATTATATTTTATAGTTTTAGTTTGTGCCCTATTTCGTACTAAAACCTCAGAGAAACTTCTAATTTGTTTTATCTATAAAAATAATATAATAACTTCAATATTTCTGTTGAGATTCCGCCTGAAATTATTGTTGGGGGTATCGTCTTTAAATATGTCAAGGACACAGTCGACAAATGTCGGGGTTTATATGCCACTCGGTCCAAGGGAATTGAGATTAGGGCCGTAACATTGTGGCCACATCAGTCTCGAAGGGACAGTCAGAATTAGATTTTGTCGGGCTCTGAGGTTACAGAACTGCCGCATACGCAACGTTTATAAGTCTGACAGAATTATTGTTTCTCTGGAAATACGATGATTGCAACCCACGAAAATAAGAAACATCATGAGAAAAATTATTGTCGGAAACTTGGGAGTGGTAATACAAAATGTAAATATTTGTTTTACTATTTTTAATATATTTATTTTAGTTTATATTAGAGGTTTCATTGAAAACTAAGAAATAAAGAAGAAACAATCTCTTCGCGCTTATATAAAAACAAAAACACATGGAAAATGTCACAGGAACGTCAAAAAACAACTTTTTTGATGATTTATGTGAAACATTTATTTCTGCAAATATACCTTTCACAAAAATTAACAACCCCGTTTTAAAAAAAATCATCAAGAAGTATACTGGACGAGACTTACCCGATGAATCCACAATTAGAAAATATTACGTACAAGGGCAATATGACAAAACAATTTCTACAATAAAGTCAAAACTATCCGATAAATATCTTTGGGTTTATGCAGATGAAACTACGGATATGAAGGGTTGATGTGTGGTCAACGTCGTTGTCGGATTGCTGGACACGCAAGACTTATATAAACCTTATTTAATATCTACTTAGTTTCGCTGTACCGTCAAAGCTGAAGAGATATGCACAATAGTAAATGACGCCATAAAAAAGGTAAGAAATCACAGACGCTACCAAAGTATTACTGTTTGTTTCTGACGCTGATGCGATTATGTTAAAAGTTGGAAAATTACTTAAACAACATTTTTCAAATATTCTTCATTTGACATGATTTTCACACGCTACTTATAGAATTTGTGAGTTTATTAGGCAAGAATTTCCAGACGTTAATATGCAAACAAGCACATGCAAAAAAAATTATTGAAAGCTCCTTCCAGATTGTCTCTTTACAAGGAATAGTGCCCTAATCTACCTTTGCCACCACAACCAGTTATTATGAGATGGGGTACATGGTTAGAAGCGGCATTTTTTTATGCAAGAAACTTTGATATCATCAAAGCCTTCGTCTTAAATTTGCCTGACGGAGCAGTTAGTATTAAAGACTGCAAAAAAGTACTATCATTACAATATTTGCATGAACAATTAAAATTTATTGATACAAATTTTGCGCAAGTATTGCCAACCCTAAAGTTTCTAGAACAACAAAATGTTGAACTTGCAAGCAGTTTTCAAAGGATTGAATCCCTGTACGAAAGGTTACGAAGCATTGAAGCACGAATCAGTAAAAAATTACAACAAAAAATTGATGCGGTAAGTAGATATAATACACGGCTCCTATTGAAGTCAAGTGGAAGTGGACTCGTCTCGTTAAACAGTCGAGTGGAAGTAGAGTTTGATGTGTAATTTGATAGCAGTGCCATCTGTGTGTTGGTAGGGTGATGTGTGTGTGCGCGGGCGTTGTGGGTGGCATGCAGGCGCCATCTGGTGGTCGATTTTCGATTGAGGTTTGAGCGCCATCTGTGGGCCATTTTGCGAATGAGTTTCTGTCGGTAATATAGAGAATTAACTTTTGAAATTTAAATGCGTGCGCCATCTCTCGGCCGTAGGCGTTATTTATAATTTAAATTTAAAAAATATTTATAATTTGACTTTAAACAAAATATTGTCGTTCCTGTTCGTGTCAGTGTGAACCAACCTTAAGAATCGGCGCTTAACTGTGCCGATCCCTTTATCGTAAGTGAAAATGCATTCTTCTTCAAGGCCTCGTGGCACGCATCTGGTGCGCCTAAGGTCAGCGGTCCATTTACCGTGCAGGCTATTTATAGCAGGCAAACGAGGCACGATTATTGCTCGACGGTTGACTGTGATTGTCTTTAATTTATACACACGGATGCCGATTGCTAAAAATAATGCAATAATGTGAATGTATTTTTTATTTATTTTTTACATATTATACATTAATTAGAAATATAAATACATTTACTACTACTATTATTTTATCATAAAAGTAACACTGGCATTCTTCTTCCAGACCTTGCGGCACACATCTAGTCCGCCTAGGTCAGCAACCCATTTACCGTACGGGCTGTTTATAGCAGGCAACTGAGACACAATTACTACTCGACGGCCGGTTGCGATTATCTTTAATTTATACACACGGATGTCGATTGCTAAAAATAATACGAAAATGTGAATGTATTTTTTTTATTTTTTTACATATTATACATTAATTAGAAATATAAGTGTATTACTAATACATTTACTACTATTAGTTAAAAATACAAAGTCCACAGAGTTCTGACATAAAAAAGACAAACACTACACGCTAAGAAATAATATCGGACACTATAGAAACAATGCGGTTAATTCGGTTCTCGTGAATTTCGATTTTGTGTAATTAATTAATTAATAAGTTGGGTTAATTCCTCACACAAGGTGTGTATTAATTTTTGTGTTCTTAAGGCGGCTATGAAATTTTCTTTTGTTACCTGATCGTTCAGAAATTTTTTACATAGGCTTATTCCCACAAGAACATTCCGGAGCTGCATTGTTGATTCTATTTCATTAAATACTTTGGTGATAGAATCGACCGGCTCAGCATGCATTCTTTTCGCTTCTTTATCTTGTCGAGCATTTTCATACTTTTGGAGTTGAATTTCGACGACCTGCTTTAATTTTGTTGTCGCATTTGAAGACATTTTGAAATCTGACCGCGTTTTAGACTATTCACAATCTAGCGAGGATACTTCTATTTATAATGAGGCGGAATCCGACTATTAGCACCTGCAACTAGCAGGAAAGTAGTTATCTTCAAGCAATAATGATTTCCTTTTGCAGTTTCATATTCAACCATTTTTATGTAAAGATAATAATATGGAAAGACTCTTCAAGCGATAATGATTTCCTTTCGCAGTTTCATATTCAACCATTTTTATGTAAAGATAATAATATGGAAAGACTCTTCAAGCGATAATGATTTCCTTTCGCAGTTTCATATTCAACCATTTTTATGTAAAGATAATAATATGGAAAGACTCTTCAAACGATAATGATTTCCTTTCGCAGTTTCATATTCAACCATTTTTATGGAAAGATAATAATATGGAAAGCATTTTCTGTGTGAAATTAATTTTCTCTCTATGTTCCCCCCACAAATATACAGGCATATAAGGCCTTCGTTCGTTTTAGATTTTGCACAGATCTTCGACAACATCGGTATGCCGTCTTCCAGTATGTAGTGATAAGTGTGTGTGTCGTTAATTATAGAATATAATAATGCATTTTTACAGCTTTATACGCCACAATAGTTAATCTCCTGCCACAACATTTGCGGGTAAGTTGTTTTTAAATTAAATCTTTTAAGCTTATTTAATTAATTTAATATATAGCATTTAACAATTGCCGTTCTATGCAAAAACACACCACGGCCATTAATCTGGCCTCCAATAAGCATGTTGGAGTTGTCGCCGAATATGGCCTATTACGTGGAAGGAATCATGGTTGTTGTCTGGTTGTACGAGCAATGTTAGTATAAAAAAAGCATTATTTAATTTGATATATATATATTTTTTTTTTTTCAGAATTTTTAACCACATTAATAACATTTATTAATATATTAAGAATAAAAAATATAGAATTATATTAAAATATATGCATATTGTAAAGTGATAATAATAACATAAAATATTTATAAATATATATATATATATATATATATATATATATTTTTTTTTTTATTTTATTTAAAATTGAAACAAATTTGAATTATTGACCTTGCCAGTCGAATGACATGTTCGAATTATCGCCGAATATAGCTTATTATTATGCGGAAGGAAATATGCTTGTTGTCTGGTTGTACGAATAATGTTAGTATTTAAAAAAAAGTATTATTTAATTTAATATATTTTTTTATTCAAGAATTTTCAACCACATTAATATTAAGAAGAAGATAAACATACAATTGTTAAAATTGAAACAAATTTGAATTATTGACCTTGCCAGTCGAATGACATGTTCGAATTATCGCCGAATATAGCTTATTATTATGCGGAAGGAAATATGCTTGTTGTCTGGTTGTACGAATAATGTTAGTATTTAAAAAAAGTATTATTTAATTTAATATATTTTTTTATTCAAGAATTTTCAACCACATTAATATTAAGAAGAAGATAAACATACAATTGTTAAAATTGAAACAAATTTGAATTATTGACCTTGCCAGTCGAATGACATGTTCGAATTATCGCCGAATATAGCTTATTATTATGCGGAAGGAAATATGCTTGTTGTCTGGTTGTACGAATAATGTTAGTATTTAAAAAAAAGTATTATTTAATTTAATATATTTTTTTTATTCAAGAATTTTCAACCACATTAATATTAAGAAGAAGATAAACATACAATTGTTAAAATTGAAACAAATTTGAATTATTGACCTTGCCAGTCGAATGGCATGTTCGAATTATTGCCGAATATAGCTTATTATTATGCGGAAGGAAATATGGTTGTTGTCTGGTTGTACGAATAATGTTAGTATTTAAAAAAAGTATTATTTAATTTAATAAATTTTTTTTTATTCAAGAATTTTCAACCACATTAATATTAAGAAGAAGATAAGCATACAATTGTATTAAAATACACATTAATACATTTATTATTATTAAAAATAAAAAAATATAGAATTATATTATATAGAATTACATACTGTTAAGTAATAATAATAAACCTAATAATAAACCATAAAACATAAATATATATATAAATATTAGCTATTTAGTCTTGCCAGTCAAACGCTCTCCCATCAAAATTAATGCATAATTGTTATTGCAATACAATTTTTACAATTATATTAAAATATATATTGTTAAACACTAATAATAATAATAACATAAAACATAAATATATAAATATTAGCAATTTTTTTAATTAATTTTTTAAAATTGCAACAAATTTGCGTTATTGGCCTTGCCAATCGAAAGTTCTCCCATAAAAATTAAAACATAATTATTATTGTGAATCGATTCACAGAATGAAGGTGTTATTCTCTCTGCCATTCTTTTAGGTAGAAATATGGAAAATGGTTCTTCGTCATCTTCCCCCTCCATTTCCACTATGACACTCGCCCACTTTAAATGAGTATAAATCTTCATGCCCGTAATTCGATATTCATAATTAATCTGCATTTCTTTAACCGGTCTCACTGGTGATGAAACGCACATCCCTACCTTGTTCAATTCTTCCAATTCCAAATCGGAAGCAGTGTCATTGTCATCTTCGATATGAATCTTCTTGGCATTCTTCTTCTTTTGTTTCTGATCAACATTATTAGCTTTTCGTTTTACTGCATTCTTGCTGACGTTTGCTTTCTTGGCAGCTGCTGTTGTTATCGGAGCGCTTGCTGTTAGTGCGTTTTCCATCTCCAAATTTGTAAACGCCTCTGCCGGAAGATTGACGTAGTTGACAAGACTTGAAGTTGAGCCGGGTATTAAGTTAAAATTTTCCAGAAGATTCAACTCAGTTTGACTGTATTCTGCCATTTTTGTTGGTGTTGTCGTCGGTTTTTTACTTGATGCGACTGTGTGTGACTTTACTCGAACTGTTCAATGTTTCGTTTACACGCCTTTTATATATATGTGATTTAACGCAGGAGGGGAAAGGAAGGTATTACATAACACGTTTTTATTGTAATGCAGGATTGCGGAATAAGTGCATTTCGTATAGGTCGAAAATACTATTGCTGATATATCGGAACCCGCTAAAGCTGTTTACAAGACCGTCGTGCAACATGCGAAAACATTGGCCGTATTTGAAGAGTTTAAAAAGTGGAATCGTTTGACAACTTGAGCACCAAAAATTTTGATTTAACACGTACATATCAAAAAGTTCATTAGCTCCATCATTATTGGCAAACATAAAATCGTAATGTTCAAATTTTTCCCACTCTATATATTCCCTTAAATAAAAAGCCGTTCGCACCCCGTTAATTTTATGAAAACACAATCGGCACATCTTTCCAATTGGTGTTTCTATAAATGTATGCAAAATACATACCATTTGATCTCTGTTGTATCTGCTTATGCTCTGACGAAGAATATTTGAGCGGCATTGGTCACGTACAAGTGCGTCGTGGTGATTTCCCATAACTAGTAAAAATTTCACCAGTTTTGGTGTGAATTCAAAGTTTGTTCGAAATGTAATATTTTCGCAGCACGTTAGAAACAGATAGGAGTCGTCATCCTTTTTCAATAAATTCCACTTAACACTATGCCAATATCTCAAAAGCATGTTCACAAGTTTTTTAGGCAAACCACTTATTAAAAAGTAATACAATTCGCTTTGTTCCACAACATTACAACAAATACTTGCAATGGTTAAATTTTGGAGCGTATCACAATTATGCACAATTGACATGTTTTGTTTTCGAAATTTGAGCGCTTTTTTGTTATGCATTTGTTGCGCACCGTACTTATAGTAGCAGTCGATGAGCCTTTCACTTTTGCGTTGCGTCATTCACTAGCAAACCGGGTGAATTCGCCTAATTTGGACAATTGCGAAATGCGGTTTCCTTTCGCTTGTTCGTATTCGCTTAATTGGCATTAGGTAACACGCGGTTCTGAGGCCGTTTTTTTCAATAGCTTTACAGCTGCAGAATTATGTAATTCATTATATGTGAATTCTAATGATAGGACGTTTTTTTCAACCGCTTTGCATCTGCAGAATTACGTCATTCATTATATGTGAATTCTAATGATATTCGCTTAGGTATAAATACGAGGGAAGGTGTCGAGCTGTTTAGTATAAGTAACGAACACGTGTGTGCTCAAGGTGTTTTCAAATTACGTCGCATAAAGTGATTTTGTAGTGCATCAATATAGTCTTGAAGGTTGTTATAATACGTGAGTGACAAGATTATTTTTGAATATCTATTAGAAGAAAAACGCCCGATTCTACCAATTCAGCTCGAGAATCAAGAGTTACCGTACCGCTTGGAGTTATTTGAAGAACTTTGGCTGGACTGCAAAATAAAAGCCTATGAAAGCAGTCAATTTTTTACACATTCCTTGGAAGGAAGAATATGTAAGTTATTCCTATTATACTTATTATTATTAAATTTTTTTTGTTAGTTTGTAGGTGCGGACTGTAAAACTGTCGGCGATGGGGCGTTTCAACTGTGGTGTTTGTGAAAAAAGTTTTAGCCGTAAAGACTCTTTAAAAAGACATCGCTGTGTAGTAATTATGTCCACATCATCTCCTGCTACAGTAGACAATCGGTTTTTATGTGCTGTATGTAACAGATCATTTACTAGTCGTAACGTTCTTCAACGACATATTATATCAACTCATATAAATGCGAAACAAGAAACAACAACAACAAAAAGAAAAAGGGAGCGCGATGAAGCAGACGAATCGGTAAAAAAGAAGATGAAGGTGGTTTCTTCTTCTTCTTCAAGTAATCCGCAACCATCGACATCGGCTGGACCGGTGCGACAATATACCTGTGACATGTGCAATGTAACGCTGTCGACGGCCGCCCAATATAGGGGACATCTGCGCTCTCAACGTCATCGTGTTAGAAATTTGACAATTCTGCAAGGGGAAGGAATTAGCGAGATTGCTAGCGCTTTTCAACATCGCATAAAAAGCTACAGAATTGAAAATACGGAGAACGCCGATATTCCCTCATTTTTGCAGAACATAAAAGGGAAGGTGTGTAAGCTAATAGAAGACCTAATTCCCGAATTAAATATTTATAAGCTACAACTTGAGCTCTTTGCTAATTATGTGAAACCACAAACGGTAGCTGCAACTGTCGACGACTCTACATCACAACAACAACAACAACAAGATGTTGAACTAAAATCTTTTAACACGAAATATGTTATTATAGATGGTAGCACCGATTTGGACAAAGTTTATGACGCGCTAGTGAGTAAAATTCAACACAAATCGGAATCGTTCGCAGAAAGGGACAGCGGCTGGAGTTTGGTGGGCGTTTCACACCTTGAGGTGAATATTAACAAGTTTTCACCGTTAGGTTCATCTTCGTACGTGGACTTACCGCCGGATATCAAACAGAAGAAGGCGTGTATTAATATAAAAAATGAAGACAATTCTTGTCTCGCTTGGTGCCTGTGCGCAGCTATTAAACCGGCGGAATCTTGCCCGAATCGCGTTGAATCCTATCCGCATTGGTCGACCGTATTAGATTTAGAGAGTATAACGTTTCCAGTAAAATTAAAAGATATTCCGCGAATTGAAAATTTAAACAATTTAAGCATCAATATATATGGTTTAGAATACGATACAGATGCTGAAGAGCATATTGTGGTAGGACCAATTTTTTTCACTGATTTAGAGCGAGATGTGCATGTTAATTTGTTGTTATATGAGAAAGATGAAGACGATGTCGATTATGATGTTAATCGTTCTACGCATTATGTATTAATTAAGAGTCTGTCGAGACTGGTTGCATCGCAACGCGATAAAAGAAAAAAGTCTCAACATATATGTAATGGCTGTTTAACATTTTTTGAGACCAAGCAACATCTCGATACTCATCGTCAATTTGATTGCAACCGGGTGTGTACAATTTTACCCACTAGAGATTTGAAGAAAAATAAATTGGGCGTTATGGTGCCTGAAAATTTGTTATGTTTTACCAATTTTCAAAAGAAATTAAGCGTACCGTTTGTAGTTTATGCCGATTTTGAGTGTATGCTGCAACCAATTCAGTCGTGCGCCCCCAATCCGGCCAGCTCTTATACGCGTAACACTCACGCGCATATTGCCTACAGTTTTGCATTTCAAATTGTATGCTCGTTTAATTCGGAATTTAATAGATTCGAAACGTACACCGGTCCAGATTGCGCGGAGGTATTTGTAACTAGACTTTCGGAGATAGCTCAACAACTCTATGCCGCACATTTTAAGAAAATCATACCAATGACGCCGCTAACGCGAACGGAGAATGAAAATTTCTATAGAAGTTCAACTTGTCACATTTGCGAGAAGTCGATAACTGCGGACGATTACCTCACAGACAATGGGAAGGTCCGGGACCATTGCCATTTTACGGGCTGCTATCGTGGCCCCGCCCATAAAAACTGTAATTTAAATTATCAAATTCGCAGATTTATTCCGATTTTTTTCCACAATCTTTCGGGCTATGACGCACATCTCTTTATTAAGCAATTGGCGGCTGATGGTGAGAAAATTGACGTTATTCCCCTAAACAAGGAGAATTATATTAGTTTTACAAAATACGTTATTGTAGATAGAAAGCGAAATTCGAAAGGTGAACTTTTTAGTGTGTATTTTCAATTGAGATTTTTAGATTCTTTCCGATTTATGTCATCCTCCTTGGACGCATTAGCGAATAATTTAAAAACGGAGGATTTTCTTAATGTGCGGGAGGCATTTCCCGCGACGGATCAATTTCTATTGATGAAACGCAAAGGTGTCTTTCCGTATCAGTATGTGGATTCGTGGGCGCGATTGGAAGAAATGCAACTACCTTCACGCGAAGATTTTTTTAATTCGCTAACGAATAGCGCGATCGCGCAGCATGAATATGAGCATGCAAAAACTGTTTGGGACGCGTTCGGTTGCGAGAAACTTTTACACTATTCGGATTTGTACTTAAAAGTAGACGTCCTATTGCTTGCCGATGTTTTTGAAAAATTTCGCAAAGTTTCCCTCGACACATACCAGCTGGATCCTTGTAATTATTTTTCAGCTCCGGGTCTATCTTGGGATGCTATGTTAAAATATACCGGTATAGAATTGGAGCTACTGACCGACATGGATATGTGTCAATTTATTAAAAAATCAATTCGTGGCGGTATTTCACAATGCTCTCGCCGTCATGCGAAAGCAAACAATCCCTATTTGGCGTCATACGATCGTAATTCGCCGACCACCTATCTCACGTACTTGGACGCGAACAATTTGTACGCTTGGGCAATGTCGAATTATATGCCGATATCGGGATTTAAATGGCTGACGCAAGCGGAAATTGAAGCGTTGGATGTGGGGCGCGTGAGTGATACGTCAGATGTGGGATATATTTTGGAAGTTGATGTTGAGTATCCACAAGAATTGCATAATGCCCATAACGATTTGCCATTCTTGGCGGAAAATGAAATACCACCGAACTCAAAATTTAAAAATAAAAAATTACTTTTGACTTTATGCGACAAGCAAAAATATACAATACATTATCGAAATTTGAAGCAAATTTTATCGCACGGTTTGAAAGTAACGCGCATCCATAGAGTTTTGGCATTTAAGCAGGCCGCTTGGATGAAGGGTTATATCGATCTTAACACAAGGCTACGTCAACAAGCGGAAAATAAATTTGATAAAGATAATTACAAAAAAATGAATAACGCCGTTTTTGGTAAAACAATCGAAAATGTCGCCAAACGGGTTGATGTTCGACTAGTCACTCATTGGGAGAATCGACATAAGCGAAGAGGTGCGGCACACTTTACATCGAAATTAAATTTTAAATCTATTAGCATATTTACTGACAATTTTGTTGCAATTCAGATGCAAAAATTAAAAATTGTATATGAAAAACCAATATACTTGGGTTTTTGTGTTTTAGAACTTTCCAAATTATTAATGTATGACTTTTATTATGGCTTTTTGAAGCGGCAATACGGTGAGAGGGTAAACTTGTGTTACACGGACACCGATAGCCTCATTTTGCTAACTCAAACGGAAAATGTGTATGCCGATATGAAATTGCGTATCGATAAATTTGACACGTCCAATTACAATGCTAACAATCCGTTCAACATTCCGCTCGTTAATAAGGGCGTTTTGGGACTAATGAAGGACGAAAATGCTGGTAAAGTGATGAGGGAATTTGTCGGTTTACGTTCAAAAATGTATTCATTTACTGTTGAGGGGGAAAGTAAGCAGGAAAAGAAAGCGAAAGGTATCAAGAAGTACATTGTTAAGAAAGAAATTAAATTTGACGATTATAAGAGATGTCTCTTGGAACATAGCGTTCTCTACAAACAGCAAAATTCATTTCGATCGTTAAAACATGACATATTCACTCAAAATCAAAATAAGCTGGCCCTATCGGCGCGCGACGATAAACGAGTTATTTGCGAAGATTTAATCAAAACGTTTGCCTGGGGACATTATACGCTTGATATATAATATGTTTAAGTAATATCTATAAGAGTACATTTAGTTGTCTCGTGCTAGTCATTACGTTAAGATGTGTAGTAATCAGAATAATTATTTTATGATAGAATTAGATGTTTCTGCAAACATCAAGAGCACGTATACGGAGTTCCTAAGAAAATGTTTAAACTCAAACGATATGGACGGAGTGAAATATTTATTAAGCAAGATTCAAGTGCCGGAAGAACTACTCACCTACGGACGTTTGTACGGCGTGTCTGTGAACATTGTAGAGACGCTTTTCGAATCGAAACTTTTAACCGATAAATTTGTCAAGTGCGCGTTGGAGCTACTTTTAGAAGTAGAAGTAGAAGAAACAGACAATAATGTTAATAATAATGGTAATAGAGATAAGAATAATAATAATTGTAACAATAGTAATAATAATATTGTTGAAATGGATGTGAACTATGTAGCGACGATTGCCAAACGGATAAATTGTATTCATCAGTTGGATGAAAACTATAGAAAATGTTTACTCTTTACGTTGTTGAGCGATGAAAATAAAAAAAATGATATGACATCACTTTCTATCAACAATATTATTAACAATTATAAAAATACGCGCTATTATTTTGAAAAAATTGTATGTGATGCATTGTATAATGCTGACAAAAACTTTGTAACGACATTACTAAATACTATTGGCGTGAAGAGAGGTTGGCAATTTCGTTTCGAGCCAACGACGCGCCAGTCACATAAAGCCATTCGAAAATGGTTAACGGATAATGTGCAAAAGGGCCTGAAAGGACATAGTGTGGGTTGGCAATCGGGACCCGATACGGGCGCTTGGCCCTCTAACAATCTTCAAGACTATATTGATACACTAAAAATTATAAATTGTCACACTACTCTAAATTTGTAAATATCTTTTTTTTTTGTATATATTTAATAAATTTTTTTTAACTTTTAAAGCATTTGTTTTATTTTAGTAATAAGAAGAAGAAAAGACAAAAGTTTTTGTAAAAACAATCATTTATTCAGTATCACACACATTTTAATTAATTAATTAATTATATTAAAAAACGAAATCACACCGCATTGTTGCTGATGGCGACGGCGGCGGCGGCGGTGGTGGCGGTGGTGGTGACGACAACGGTGACTGTAAGGACGTAGTACTCCACGTTTGCAGCCAATCTCGAAGAAGGTAAGCATTTTGATGGGCACATTGCAGATCGTTGATGGCATGCTTGTTGCAATGATAATTCTTTCCTCTCGATGATGGTGATGACCCTGCCGCTGCTGTTGCTTGAAGTTTTAGCGTTGAGAGCGCGGGACAGCCCATGTCTTCAATATTGAGAATACGAATATTGGGTAGTATGTTTTCTAACCATCGTTTCTTTTGCAGCCCCTTGACAATTATTTGAGAACCTGCGTCAATTCCTGACGCCCGTAAAAGTGAGCATAAATTGGTATAGGGAGCTTCTTCTTCTTCATCATCATCTTCATCATCTTCTGTTTGTTGCTGTTGTCGTCGTCGCCGAGTTGTTGTTGTTGTTGTTGCCGCATTGCAGTTGTGATTGTTGTAGAGAAAATTTTCATCTTGCTTTTGCCACGTGAGTCCATGTATTTGAGTCGTTACGAAGCGCACATGTCTCTGTAGATTCTCTTCCAAATGCACGAATTTTACGGGTAATTTAAAAAATTTATGTAATTCACGATGACCGGTATAAACATGTATTAGAGTCAATTCTTTGCATATGAATTCACTATCTTTCAGCTGAAAGCCTTGAACGTCGACGACCCAAGTGTTCATCATGATGTCCTAGAGCGATCTGACCTCGCCAGTTAATGGTGTATAGTTTAAAATGCAATCGTTAATGAGGAGGCAGTACAGCGCCGTTTTGTCGGGTATATCTTCGGTCGTTTCGAATTCTAGCCGAATGTCAACAGCGCCCGTACTCACAACGTCGTTCTGTCGCGAACAGTCAATGACCACCAGCGTATGTTCGCCGTAGAATTGGTCGGGCGTCAGGAGCGGTTCGCTGCGTCGACCATAGTACGACGCTTGAAATTTCGCATACATTTCGTACAAAATTATAAATTGCCTATGTTTGAAGTTAGCATTAATCGATTCGTACGGATATTGCTCACTATTAAGAAATAGTTTTACATTGAACAAATTACAATGATCGAAGAGAGACATATTTTTATTTTGTTGATTTTTTCGGTCGGTTTGAAACCCTATAATGGCATAGCGAGGTTTCTCCAATTGCGTACTCGATCTGATCGACCACGTATGCTGTCTGGTCTTCGGCAGCAGCGGATATTCGCTTAGATTCCAGCTGCGAAAAGCCACATCCAATCGGCGACCGCTCGAAATGGTGTTCAGCATTCTAATGCGTTGTTCATCGGCGACAGTTATATGCGGCACACGCCACACTATTTTACTAATGGTCACTTTTAGCGTCTCCGTCGTATCGCTACTAAAGAGCGCATTGGCATCTGAGTTGCTACGTATAAGAACGAGCTCTTGACGTATGTTAAGTAGCACACTTTTATAGTCATCCGCGAAGCCCAGCCAATATTTCAATGGTATGCATACGTTAAAAAATCCAGTTGTTTCATCAACTCCTCCAAACACATTTATTTGATATCCTGCCATCGCGGCGTGTTCCATTTCATTTTTATTGAATGACACGAGCGCTTTGAGAGTGGTCGCTACGCCGGGATTTCTGACGCGGTCGATAACCTTGCCGCCCATCTCGAAACGAATCTCCTCGAATAGATGCGCAAAACCATTGTTGATTATTTTACCGCTCGGTGATGTCTTACCATCGGTTTTCAACAATTTACCCTCGATGTAAATACAACTACGACTCGGCAGCGTTAATACGTCGAGTTGTTGAATAGGAATGCGCACTTCATCATTGTTCCCGAGGGCATTTGTCGCATAGGGGTAATGATTGAACATCTCCGACTTAACGATTGAATCGTCAAATTCAACTGTGTCAGTTACGTTTAAAATATCCATGATTGCTGTTGCTGTGCTGTCGCAATTTGAATCCTAATGATTGCAAGAAACGCTGATTTTCAGGTGTTAACCTTTCAACAGTTGACGGACAAGTAAACCCTTTTGTTGTGCTTTTGGAATTTATATGGTGATTTTGATGCTGCTGCTGCTGCTGCTGTTGTCCGCTTCTCCTAGCATTAAAGTTAAGACCCATTACGACTACTATTATTACGTTGCTCTCGTAGATGCAGTCTGACTGTGACGACCTCCTCTCTGAAATTGATCAATTTATCATCTTGATCGACTATTTTAAGGACAATATTGTCAATCCTTTTCGTATTTAGCGGCATGTAGATGACATTTTGCGGTGTCTCGATGATTTTGTAACCGGGCGGTACGGATGGAAAAAATTCGTGTATCGTATGAGCAGAGCGATCGTTCATGTACGCACCGTGTATTACATTACATTCAATTTTAATCGTATTAATTCGCAGAATATCCACCACGTGCTCGGACTCGTGCGGCGTGTCCGACGTCTTTAACACTTTTGTTTTGTCGAATCCCAAAAGAGGTCCAATGGAATTTTTTACATTAAAATCAACGTCTCGATCACAATCGACGATACATTTCAACGTGTTGTTGTTTGCGCGAATGCTAAACTTTACGTCCGATTTCTTCTTCTTCGCCGCCGCCGTCGTCTTTCCTTTGCTGAGCTGCGAATTAATTTCCTCATTGATGTCGGACAGCTCGTACGAACCGACCGGTATTGTGATTAGGTCTCCATCAATTTTCAGGGCGTTGTTTTGTTGGTCGACATTGGGAATGGCGTTGTACGTTTCAAAGTTGATGAGGGATATTTCGTAGTCGCCGTCGTGTAACTCAATAGGAGGATTATAGTATGCCCGTAGAATGGAATCTCTAGCGCTAAGGGTGAACGTATACGACGTCATGGCTGCACGCGTTTCAACAGACATATGAAGAAATTAACGGCCTCGCAGGAAATTTAAACACAATGCGCCGCAATTGCTGCTATCGTAAGACTGATACGGTTCGTGGTTATATTTTACAAGTACATCGTTTCCGGCACTCTTAAAATATTCCACTATTTCCTTGCTCGGTCGTAAATTTCCAAAACTATCAAAGTAAATAACAATATCTCCCTTTTTAATGTAGGCGACCCAATGCGTTCCCGGCCCGTCCACACCGTCTAAATTAATTATACCGCGCTCGTTTCCTTTGCTAATACGTTTGGGTAAAGAGTCGCGCATAAACACGCCGCGAAAGTTGGGAATTCCTCGGGCGTACCGTTCTAAGTCTATGTTCGTCAGCGCAGTCGTTGGAATGTCAATCTTTTTTTTTGTCTGCTTCTTCTTCTTCTTCTTACGCCGGCACCTTCCTTGTACGGTTTCAGATGTAAACCCTTCCCGGCGATTGCCTCCATCGCCTTATTATGACGTTCGCGCTCTCGAAGTTGTTGCGTTGCCGCTTTACTATCTTTAACCGCCTTAGCGATGGAGGATGCGCCTGATGCTAAGGCCCCCAAAGCGCTCAGACCAGCAAAAATTGGTATTAGAGGTAAAAAACCACCACTTTTAGGTATTGGAATTATTCGCTTTTTTCTTTGCTTTCTCCTTACTGCTGCCGCCGTTGTTGTTGTTGTGGGAAATTTAATTCCCTTTCCGCCGCGACCACGACGACGACTGCTAATAACCATACTTTTTTTTGTTTGTTCAACCTATCGCATCAACGTTCGAATGGTAAATGAATGATTTTAAAAGCAGTCGTCACTTAAAACATATGTTAGTAGGTAATTGAACAGTCATGAAGCTGGTTAAACAAAAATGTCGTCTGCACGTGAATAATGTTGATATTGTATCACAACAACAACAACATGGCGACGGCGGTAAGCATGGTCCCCTTTTGCCATCGAGCATTCGCGCAATAGTATGCGGCCCGTCCAATTGCGGTAAGACCAACGTAATGATCAGTCTACTGGAGGATCCGAACGGTTTGAGATTTGAAAATGTGTACGTGTATTCCAAGTCACTTTTTCAACCGAAATATCAATATCTAAAGGAGCTATTACAACCGTTAGTCGGTTATTACGAGTACTCCGACGATGCTGACATAATTCATCCTTCCGAGGCGAGTGAAAATTCCGTTTTTATTTTCGACGATGTTGCATGTCAGAAACAGTCCGTCATTCGGGACTATTTCAGCATGGGTCGTCATAAATCCATAGATAGTTTCTATTTGTGTCAAACTTATACGCACATTCCCAAACATCTTATTCGCGACAATGCCAATTTGTTGATTGTTTTCCCGATGGACGACCTAAATTTGCGACACATTTTCCAGGATACCGCTAGCAATACAGACTTTTTATCTTTCGACGATTTTAAAAAAATGTGTTCCTTATGTTGGGCCGATAAGTATAGTTTCCTAGTTATTAGTAAGGATAATGACTTGAACAACGGGCGATATAGAAAAGGTTTTCATTGCTACATAAAACTGCCGTAATGTCACCTAAAATGTCATTAGAAGACGGTCTTCACAAACGTTCAGACGTTTTTTTTTTTTGTTTTTGTTTTCTTATTGTACACGCACGCATTATTAGCATAATGATGATGAGCTCTAAGGAAGTAACTGCTCGATTAATACGCGCCAAGAAAAACGTTAAACAAAAACTTGCCGCTCTTAAACAAAGTAAATTAAGTTCTGAAGAACAACTTAGGAGTAAATATAAACCAATAACAGAAACCCTTCAAAATATCATTACAACTAATGCAGCAGCAGTAGCAGCAGCTTCAACTGCTAAATTAGAACCAAAAGCTGAAATAAAAAAGGATGATAAGAATGCAACGAAGAAGGAGGAAGACATAATTAAGAAACCACTAGCACCGTCGCAGCAGCAGCAGAAGAAGAAAAAACCTAGAGGTCGAACATCAATACCCCTAGAAGAAGAAGAAGATTACGATGATGTATTTCGAATTACAACACCTAGGCGAGAAGAAGAAGAAACGTTCGAAGCATATACAGACCCTGATGAAACTACAATCACACCGGCTCGCCAACGAGATTTGGAAACCACCGAAAGTTCATTCGTGGAGTATATGGATCAATTTGCCCCCCTACCTAGACATTATATTGAGGGATATATTAGGGATACGGAAAACGTGTACGACACCGGACATTCTGGCGTCCACCATGATACGGAGTTGGATAAATTCTACCTAGGCTCGTCCGAATTAGAATTTAACAGTCAAAATGATAATATTGTCGTTAATGGACGAGAGTTCAAGGGAACACCGGGCCTTTACGAATTAATATTTAAGAAAAATCCTATCAACGATACGAAGGAAGATCAAAAGAATTATCGCGAAATAATTTTGATGACAAGTGCGGCACGAGTGAACTATGATCCAAATAAACAAATTGCCGGTAATGCTGGCGATAAATATCGAAATGTCATCGCACCGCTCATATACCAACAATCAACGCCCAAAAGTTCCCATCCGACGACAAGATCGAGAGCTAGCACTTGGACGGGCAGTAGAAGCAAATTTGGAGGGCGCAGTCTGATGAGCTACAATAACAAACCGATCGAGTATACATTCTGGGACGATCCCAACGAACTGGTTGAGCGCTTAAGGCTGTTGCTCGCATCGCAAAATGCTGGAAACGACGGACACGACAACGAAATTAATAGCATCGTGGAGGAATTGCGCGAAGCGCGAATCATTATATAAATTCGTAAATTTGGCATTTTGACTATCACTTTTACCATGACTCTTGATAAGTTTGGTCGTCATATATCCGCTAGAAAAAAAAAATTAATATCACCGTCGGCGGCGGCGGCGGATAAAGAACTATATGCGCACATATGTTTACCTATTCGTGGTTCGTATACATATAACTATACTACATTAACATTTAATTACCAGTTGGATAACGGATCCGCTACATATAAATACCCATTGAAGCAAACAGGAGAAATCGAAAGTGTGACCGTTTTTCCTTTCGACTTAATCACGCACATTAATTCATCAAAAAAGGGTATTTCAAAGGATAATTTAATTGGAACTGTTATTCGGAAGGGTGATGCAATAACATTTAGCTTAGATACCGCTATTACATCATCTACCACAACGTTGACGGGAAGACATCGACCAATTAGTACGCATTTGTATGTGGAATTACTCGTTAAATATAGAATATGAGCGGCAGCAGCATCAAGCAACAAGTGGTCGACGAATTGCATAAACCGGCCCGAAAGACCTTCAAACGTAGACGCGTAATCGTGAAAGGACTAGATGATTTATTTCAAGCCGACCTTGTCGAGATGATTCCGTACGCGCGACAAAATCGCGGCCACAAATATATTCTCGTTGTTATCGATGTGTTTTCAAAATTTGCATGGGCCGTTCCGACAAAAACAAAGTCCTCCAAAGACGTAGCCGCCGCAATGAAAAAAATTCTATCCTCGGGGCGTCATCCGGCAAATTTACAAACCGATATGGGTAAAGAATTTTACGGGCGCGAATTCTCAATGCTAATGAAACAATTCAATATCAATCATTATTCGACATATAGTGTGATGAAGGCGTCGGTAGTGGAACGTTTAAATAGAACACTAAAAGCGATGATGTGGAAAGAGTTCAGTATGCAGGGGTCCTATGCGTGGTTGAAACTATTGCCAATTATTGTTTCAAAATATAATAATAACGTTCATTCAACGATTAAAATGAAACCGGTAAATGTTACTCGCGAAAATGAAAAACAGCTATTGGACAGCGCCTATAATTACATTAAAATGAGTAATTTAATTACAAAATTTAAACGAAACGACCACGTAAGGATTTCGAAATATCGCAGTCTATTCGCGAAGGGTTACCAACCAAGTTGGAGCAACGAAGTCTTTATAGTTGATAAAATTCAATATACCAATCCCACAACTTACCTATTGCGCGATCTTAGCGGCGAACCCATTTTGGGGTCATTTTACGAGCAGGAATTGCAAAAGGCAAAGCATCCGGACGTTCAACTCGTCGAAAAAGTGCTCAGAAAGAAGGGAAATCGATTGTACGTCAAATGGTTGGGTCTCGACGAGCGAAGTTGGATTTCTAAAGCCGACCTTGTATAAAAATGCAAGAAGCGATTCAGTTCATTCATTCATTCATTACAATGCCGCTGTTAGTCAACTCGAATGTCGTCTTCGGCAGGGGGTTTGTTAATTCCCTCATCGATAAGTTGCCCATCGAACTTCACATGCCCGGCGGCTACCACTTCTGCGGGCCCGGCACAAAACTTCAAGAGCGTCTAGCACGCGGCGATAGAGGCATCAACGAGCTCGATCGCGCTTGCAAGGATCATGATTTGGCGTACCATCGGCACAAGGAACTGCACAAGAGGCATGCGGCAGATAAAATTCTAGAGGAAGCGGCTTGGACACGGGTTAAGCATCCATCGGCAGCCACCGGTGAAAAAATAAGCGCCTGGCTGGTGACATCGGCTATGAAAGCTAAACGTAAATTGGGATTAGGCATGAGACGGCGGCAACACCAACTGCAGCGGCGACGACGACAACGACGGCACCGCCTAGCAACCTATCGTCGAGCAAAAATCAACAAGATAAAATTTAAATAAAATATAGTACTTCCTTTTTTATTTTTTCACCAATAAATAAGTTTAAACAGCACAGTCTTTTATTTCAAATGCGACTGACCGACCGACTGCTCGAGGCAACCGCTCGGTCGGTCGGTCGGTCGGTCGGTCTCCGTCGCATGTCATTCCCCAATAAGCTTTTGCAGATAAATTGGCCTCTTGGCCTGCCTGATAGGTTACCGAACTAGGCTGTATGCGTGTTCTCCGGAAGCGAGATCAAACCTATGCAAAGGCATTTTTTTTTAATTTAAATTATAAATAACGCCTACGGCCGAGAGATGGCGCACGCATTTAAATTTCAAAAGTTAATTCTCTATATTACCGACAGAAACTCATTCGCAAAATGGCCCACAGATGGCGCTCAAACCTCAATCGAAAATCGACCACCAGATGGCGCCTGCATGCCACCCACAACGCCCGCGCACACACACATCACCCTACCAACACACAGATGGCACTGCTATCAAATTACACATCAAACTCTACTTCCACTCGACTGTTTAACGAGACGAGTCCACTTCCACTTGACTTCAATAGGAGCCGTGTATTATATCTACTGCGGTAGTACATCGAAATCCGGATTTTAATATTTTAGAACAAATCTCTACGAATTAATTTACGGATGAAGGAATTTCTCAAAAATATTCCAATTTGGTTTTGGTTTATTCTTTTGCGCCTGTGACTAGCTGCGATGTAGAAAGATCATTTTCAAGGTTTAAAGACATTTTAGCATTTAAGCAAAATAATTTTGCTGAAGATAATTTTGAAAAATATGCAGTCATACAATCGTTCAATTCATATCAAAGAAATGAGTAGAATATTACAGTGGGCACGTGTTGCAAATAGTTACGATGTTTTTGTTGCAGGAAAGATGTTCAAAGACCTCAACAACAACAACATAAACGTAACAGTTTCTGAATTGTCATATTAATTAAACAAATGAATGTTACCATAATGAAAAAGTTCATTTTAGAAGACAATATTTAAAGTAAAAGTTAGAAGATTTTATCTGTCGTGCCGTACGTCCTGGTATATCCTTAGGGATAATAAAGTCCTTGGAAGTCGACGCGGTATCAATGCTGAAAGTAATCCAAGCATTCGGAATACTTAATTTCATTCCCTCTCTTCAATCCTCAACCGTATAAAAGGCACGAGCAACGAAATAGAATTACAAGTTAAACTTGTCTCCGCTGTACTATTCAGTATATTCAGAGCGTACAAGTTGAAAATTGTATCTCTCTCATATCTGTATACAGGATGTTCAAAGTTATCCTTTCACTAGTTGGTTATATACCATTCATATCACGAAACATAATAGAACAATTATTAGTTCTTCAATATTCAAACAATATTTTTCAGAGCAGTGTCGTATAACAATGTGAAATTGGGTTATATTAAAGTTCTTTTTTATATATTCCATAACACGAAACAGGGGAAAGGAAAGTTTCTGTTTGTTCGCAAAATGTGGAAAGCCATTTTCCAGTGCCTATCGATAATGCTCTACCTGGGGTGACTTTTATTCTAAGCCGCTTCCCCCGATTTTACGCAAGGGTAAATATTTGCAAAGGGGATCGCGTGAACAACTTCGATAATCTGAAAATGGCCAAATCTCCCAAACGGTTTTACGTACGGTGAAAATGAAAATACGTTTATAATAAGCTCGTAAGAAATTTGAACAAAAATAAAATAAGATAAACGTCGCAAATTGTCCTAGATTCCGATATATTTCTGTTTAGTTGGATAAAATAATGATCTTGAAAATTAAGTGTTATAACAGTAATTAAGAAAATTCTAATAATATCTATTTCGGCTGACTAAAATTGCTTTATACATATTTTCATAATAATACGGTGTACTACTCTTTTAACCACTATTATTTTGAAATTTTGGTGTGCCGGAATTAGGAACATAGAAATTGGAACAAAATATAGCACGTCCTTAAATCAGACACGTGTGTCGGAATTGTGTACATAGTTAGAGGTAATACATATTAGGGTGGGCCGATTTTTTTAAAATTTTCAAATTCCGGAATGTTCAGTCATGGAAAAGTTGTGGGTTAATTAATTAACGAAAACACCTAATTAATTTTTTTTTATTTTGGTGTTTTGACTGCCGCAAAGGCTTCAAAATTATTTCAATTTTCGATATTTTTTTTATTTTTGGTCTGTTTTTTAAATATGATATAATTCGGGAATGTGCAATCATAGAAAAGGTGTGAGTTAATGAATGACATAAAACACCTAATTTAATCTTTTTTATATTCGTGTTAAGCAGGCTTTAAAATTATTTTAAATTTTGATATATTTTTTTTATTTTATTTTTTGATAAATAATAATAATCCACGCCTTAACATCCCCCAACAGCTTTCACAGACTATTATTATTATTATTACTAGAGCTGTGAATTATATGCACTAAAAAGCAGGGATATATGCGCATGTATATGCATATATTTTGTAAATTATAAGCACTTAATCTTATTAAATATGCGGACGTAATATGCTGAAAGGTAAGGTAAAATACAAGCACAAAAGATAATATATTTAACAAAAATAAGTACCTATAACTGGTACAAATAAATGTACTAACTAATGCATTGCATAAGTCAAAACGGAACAAATCTTCGCCTTCATTTTTTGACGTTGAAGACAACGATTGATGTAATGTAAGCTGTGGTAAAGATTTGAATTGCGTAGATATCATTTTATGCAAATCAATGAATTTTTTTATAGCATGGTATCTAAAATACTTGAAATGAACTTACTGTTTTACTACAGTATTTACAGAACACGGTGCCATTATTTAGAATTAGTTCGGGTTAATCAAATTAATACGAAATGTACGAAAATCCAATGCTTTTACGGCTTCAGAAAACATAACGGTAGAAAAATGTTTTTAATCTATACAAGGAGAGGGAATCCCCTATGCACTTCTTTCCTACTGAGTAGCGGAACGATTCTCACCTTTATGTAAATAAACGATAAGAAAGCAAAAAAATTGAAAAAATATGTAAATATGACCAAATATGCAATATTCTCTATAATATGCTTGAAAACGAGTAAATATGCTAAATATGCAAATTTAAATTAGGCTCAAATGCTTTATTTTTACGTAATTTTGTAGATACACAAAAAGTTGGTCGAATATCAATATTACAAAATATGCATTTGGCATATAATCACAGCTTTAATTATTACTATTATATCATATTTAAATTAAAAAAAAATAAAAAAAAATATCATAAATTAAAATAATTTTAAAGCGTTTGCGATTCAGTTTCAGATTGATGATTCAGTTTCATTAAGAATGGTAAAACATAAATGTTTACATGTGTTAATAATAAATCTTAGTCAACAATATTTGTTTTTGTATGTAAACACTTAAAATTCAATTGAATGTTTATATTTGCCGGAATAATGTACCACAAGTGTCGGATTCAGCCTGTCTGAATTTGAGGCATTTACCTTATTACACATTCAACATTTTTTCCTCAAAACCATCAGACTTTCTTTTCTCTTTTGTTATCCTAGAGATACAGACGAGTGAGCATGTCTTTAGGATAAATGAGGGATTTCCTATATGGCGAAGGGTAGGTAGGTAGGCAGGGGTGGTCCTGAAATCCTAACGTCGTCGGCGACGACACGCAGATGTTCGCAATTGTGACAGCTCAGCAGTTCTGCCAACACACATATTTCATACATATATTCCGCCGTGGTCCCCCAGTTTTCCGCGCCGTTCATGCATAATAAATGATTTACTGGAACGTCCCGACACTTCCTCAGGATTAAGGTTATATTTTTCGACGCAGGACAAAAGAGATAACCAGAAAAATATTACACAGGTGACCAAATTATAAGACATACAGACTACCCATAGACAACTATTAAAATTATATCTTTCTGACAGATACTTTCGTATATAAGAAGATGATGAGCACGTAACTCTTAAAAGTTTTAAAGCTGGAGTACCACAAGGTAGTGTGCTTGGCCCAATACTGTTTGTTGCCTAACCCAAAAGGATATCACACCACTCCTGATAAACGAAGGGGTATACAAGATACTATGTTAGTGTGGAACATGGTATGTGGGACAGACAGGACAAAGCATCGAATGACGAGTCAATGAGCACAGTAGAGACACCCGGCTTACACCAATGCGGAACAACATGTTTTTTTAAGGAAATAGACAGAAAAGAAAATACATGTTAAACACTAAACACTGCAAAAACAAAGGACGAAAACTACCAATACCAGTTACAATAACAAAAACTAAATACATATTACTCTTATTGTTTAATTTCTGTATATTCTGCCGATGACATTAATACCTATATGTATAATAATTTATTATATTGCGTTTCACAAATTTATAATCAATAACTGTGAAACGCGTTACAGATATCGTAAATCATTATGCAATGCCAGTGCAAGCTCTACAGTTGGTATTAATTTAAATTTGCAGCGAATTTATTACACAATTAGCGAACTGTGCCCGCAGGGGCATTGTTGTTAAACAATCGAATCCAGACACATTGTATACTAACAATTATAACGTGCACCACGACCCTAGTTGTGGCTTGAAATAAATAGGGTTATTCTAATTACAATCGAACAAATAAAATAACGCATTTATTGCCGGCCAATAAAGTATTTATTAAATAAACAGCCTCGTCGATTGTATATAGACCGCTAACCATTAGTAATTCTCGTTATTTTATTGTTATGTGTTATTGTAAACAAATTTTATTTTATCCGGTAACGCTGTGTTAGGTACAAAAAAAAGGAAATTTTATGATTTTTACGAGACATACCAGAAGTTGTTGAGCTGGTAGTGCTGAATATAATGGCATAACTGAAATATTCCAAACACCTCCAATATCTCGATTTTTTTTTTTCAAGAAAACCGTCTTTGGTTACTCACACGTGTATAAAACATAAAACATAACTCCGCCATTTTCTATTAGATTTCCAGAATAAAAAATGCAAATGAAAGGAGGAAGCATAGACCATTACAAAGATCGGTCAGATCCAATAACAAATCCAAAAGTTATAGACGTTCAGTAGTTGCCAATTATTTTCTGATTTTTTCAACTTTAACAACAATTTGATGACGCGTTTGTATAAATTATAAATTAGTTTGTACTGTGAGGGATTTTACGTTAGAGGGTAAGTACTTTTATATTCCGCTTGAAATTTGATTCAAATAATACACTATGTGGTGTAATAATTATGTTGAAAAAGGTGATCGAAAATACATGCTAATTTTATATTTGTAAACTTTACTCGAATACAACTTTTTATATCCACGTTTATTCAATATATATTTTTTATATAATATAGTTTAAACATTTATCTTTTAAATGACATAAATTTCAATACCACATTTTGACACACCTTTGCTACTTTGATTTTTTTTTTTCAGAACAGGTCTTCTCGATTTCAAAACTGGAGATTTTTTTAATAACTGCGAAACCATAGGAAAGGAGAACAAAATGCTCATCTATTGAATACAACAGTCACAAGTTGAATGTTGCGGATATAAAGAATGATACACTGAAGCGGATTCAGTCAAAAATTTCGAGTGTTTCGTCCAGATTTGCTAAAAGATGGACTGCATCGAATAAAATTAAAGCTAATAAGTTTTCTTTCCGAAAACAATGTTTTATTTAAAATTGATTATAAATTATGTATATCCCTCAAGCTTTTCATCTTTATATTTTTTATTTAATGTTAAGGATATTTTTACTTTATCATACGCAGTATGTAAAGTATTGTAATCATGCCGAAAAAAAAAATTGGGATTTTAGCGGAAATAGGTCTTTATGGGTCCCCTGAACACTTTTGACCAAGGTACAAAAAAATGTCTGTGTGTGTGTGTGTGTGTGTGTGTGTGTGTGTGTGTGTGTGTGTGTGTGTGTGTGTGTGTGTGTGTGTGTGTGTGTGTGTGTGTGTGTGTGTGTGTGTGTGTGTGTGTGTGTGTGTGTGTGTGTGTGTGTGTGTGTGTGTGTGTGTGCGTGTGTAAACGATTTTTGTGACGACGATTCCGAAGAAACTACTAAAGGTATCGGGACGAAAGTGCGTATTTAGTAGTTTTATGACCAAACTTAGAGCTGAAAAGCTTTTGGTTCAAAATGGTCCAAAGGAACTGGCTATTTACTCTTAGCAATTTACAACGATTTTCGTCATTTCTG
Source organism: Melinopterus prodromus (assembly GCA_964023965.1). Lineage (NCBI taxonomy): Eukaryota > Metazoa > Arthropoda > Insecta > Coleoptera > Scarabaeidae > Melinopterus > Melinopterus prodromus. Next base: position 70,029,835 of record OZ030392.1, read on the forward strand.
TAATTTCGTCAAAATAGATAAATAATAAATTAAAGTAGAGGAAATTTTGAATAATTTATGCCTACGACATTTTTTGGTAAAATTAATAGTTTAGCTTCAAGAGCAAATTCTATTTGATCGAGATCGGTCGCATCTGCATTGATATGAAATTACATAGTAGCCAGGATTTTAACAAATATTTTTTTGTGTTGTCACATTCGAAAACAGCTGATCTCATCAGAGGTTGGAGAACCACTATGGAACGTTGCCGCTGTAGCGCGGCAAATTATAAAATACAAATTTCAAATAAAATAAGGTCACCTATTTGATTGTTTGTTGATAAGAAATATCAACCCGTCTTTATATCTAATTCTAAAAACGATAAATTGAGAAAATTATAAATAAAGTATAGCGATGAGTGTAGTTTTATTTTATTATGTTGGTAGGGATGTGTCATGAACAAATATAAATCTGTCAGAATTTGAATTAACTTTTTAAGGTGCGTTTTCATTAGTGATAATGGCAGTGGTAGCAGACGCCGTTATAGTATTTCCAATAGACAATTGCTAGTGACTCATGTTTATGTACATGCAAACTAATATGTGTCATTATCACGATATGTAAGAAATACTATAATTTCGTATTCTACCACCGCCATTAGCTACCATTACCTACCAATCGGAACGCACCTTTAAACTTGACGTTTTGTCAAAGTGGTACCAGCCTAGCATTTACTATACAGTAATCATTTATTTTTTTTTAAATACGTATTTCTTAAAAAGCAACACAATAAACGGTGATGTCGCTCCTGCCAAAAACTAGATAGCGCGACGCGCTCATATGCGACGGCGACACTCCGCCTTCGGTGACGCGCCGCATCACCGCTCGTCGCGCTATTCCGTACTTTCGGCATTTGTGACATAAATAACTATTATTCTAATGACGTAGTGTAGGTAGTGTCAAATGCTGATGCTTTGACAATACCTACGATTTATCTTAATAGAATAGATTCTCATGCAGCTAAACTATTAATTTTATACATTGTATGATAAAGTCATGTGCCTGGCCACATCAGATTTTTTTTGTTGGAGATCATGTTCAGTGTTAATATCTATTTTCTAATCTATATATAAAATACATGTTGATATAGAAACAAAATAACAAGAATATCTGTGTGACTTCATATTTGCATATAAAACGTTCATTATACGTTACTTATTTACGACCATCTTTACTACATTATCACAGATCCACTGCAATATCCAAAAAACACACTTTATTTATCAACCCCCTCCAAAACCACCCGATTATCATATTATCATATTTTTAACGAGTTCCCTAGTGTAATATTAACACATTTGCAAAGTTTCAGAATTTTTAATTATACTTTATTTTTCAACCCCCTCAAACACTACCCTATTGGTACTTTAAATTTTGACTGCTATTTATATGTCGATTTTATTGCAGATTTTTTTCACTATTTTTCTAGTTACCAAATTATTATATTAAGTTAATCTAAAAGAAAAAAATTATTTTTCCGTCTCAAACTTACACAACAAAATACCATTTTGCAACACGAAATTGCAATTTGTCGAGCAATTAATTAAAAGAGCTAAGTAAACAGTGAATTGCTTCGGTGTAGAACTCTTTTTATTGTAAAATTCTGCTGGCAAACATTTAGAGCAGCTTTGTTTACATACTCGAAGAATAGAATTGCTTGCTCTGAAAATTTTTCATCAGTAAACCGGAGCTCATAAAAAAAATAAAACTGTGAACGCCAAATGGCAAGTTTTAATTAACGCTGCCCTACCAAAACAAATGAACTAGAAAAGCGAATATGAAATTGTAGAAGGTCCGCAAACGATATCGATTAAATATAATAAATAAATAAATAATGTCCTGAATAAGTTTTTCCTATGAAATATTTCCACGTTTTCCCGGTAATGTGGAATGAATTCCTCCAAGCTTGGTCAACAAAAAAGTTTCCCAACGACGATATTGTATAACGATTACGTCCTAAATGCCATCATCATTACCATTATTATTGCGCATACAATCATACCGGCAGTAACCGCAATTAATACATAGTAAATGACTTCAATCTGTGGGCTGACCTAAGCTGTATTGACACAACGGGACCTATACAACAGAGGCATCATTATGCCGTAATGGCAGTAGAGGGACCTTGGCCTTCCTATCAATATGTAATCAAGGCAACTAGGCCATGCACTCAGGCTATTTTAGGTATATGTGCCACAGTCTATTAACAATAAGTGAAAACTGCAGGTGAAAACGGAGTTTTCCGAGCTCTTGTGACCTTGCACAGTTCGCAAGTTTGTTTATAATTGCTAAGAGAACATCCTCCAAAAGATGTTGGTTGTGTATTAATTGTTAAAAGGTAGTTTTCGTTTCGTCTGATTCTTCTTTTAATTTAAGAAATGCGTAGTAACCTTTTTTATATGATCTCAGTGAGAAAAACAAAAACAGTTTTAATAATAGTGTTAAAAGACTAAGGGAGAAAGCTAGTAAATGCCAGCAGAGACAAGCAGATGCACGCAGAGGAAAGTAGAATAAAATTATTACTACTTGTGAACTAAAATGTTAAAAAGATAATAGGAACAAAATTGTATCCATCTTTTCTTTTTTAATTTTAGTAATTTGTTTTGTAATAGAAATATCCATAGTTGATAAGCATAATAATAATAATTTTGTATCAATTCTCATATGTTGTACATAAAATTATAGATAAAGGTGTACTTGTTGTGGTATGTATATAATTTAATTATTCTTGTTGTCCCACGCTACGTGATAAAATATGGCATTCATTGTGTACTCAAGAAAGCAAATCTTTGAGGAAAAGATTAAGTAAGATATTAATCTTTTTTTCATGAATTTGTGTGCTTTAGTGTATTGTTTTTACGATATTCTAATGACCTAATAGATGAGAAAACCAATTCTTTGTAGAAACGTGTGTTAAGAATGTTCGATTTACAAAATAAATCTTATTTTAGAATAGAATTAAAAATTAAAAAAAGAAAATTATAAATTTCGGTTGTTTAAGTGATTGTATCCCAACTTTTCTGCTTCAGAAATTCTATTTTGGCAGCTTTTTCCAATTTAACCTCCACATACAGGTGTCCAATGTTCTTCCCACAAAATTATTCTTAGAATGCAAATATTTATCTGAGTATTTTTACTAAAGACTTATTTACTTTTTCAATGCCCTAAGAAGTTACAGCAGTTTGAAATATCAACAAACCAAAGAAAAATAAGAAATAAATCACATACCTATCAAATAATTTAAAGCCGAAAAAAACACAATTGATATCTACCCATTATAACAATAAAAACTAAATAAATAGTAAAAATATTAAAAAAATACTTGTAAAACTTTTATATATTTTCTAGAAAGTAAATGCCATTCCAGAGTTTTCATATGGACTTATTGGTTTAGTCAATTCCTTAAGATCTTGGAGCAATTAAAAAACGTGTTTGTTAACATTTCAAATGACTGTAACTTTTTAATGTATGGAAAGAAACTAATATCCACATTAAAATTCTTACGCAAAAAATTTAAACGGGAAAAAGATTATCTATACGCTTTTGTGTTCCGAATAGTCTCGAAAATATCAAAGAAAAAACTAGAAGGTAGAATTTAAAATTTTCTGAAATGACGTCACTTGTTCGTATAAACAGGAAGTCAAACAATACCAACCTCAAAAAATTATCTAAAAACATTTGAGAGCCCTACAATTTAAATCGTGTAACTTTATAAATATAAAAACAGCCTTTTGTAAAATATAGATCAACCGGTAAATTATTTTCAACACTGCAGTTCAAAAAACGAACGATACATAATAAATAAAACGTTGCAGATGCAAGCAGAGGCTAGTAGAGGCAAGCAGAGGCAAGCAGAGCCAAGCAGAAACAACCAGAGTAAAATAGATGCAAGTAGAGGCAAGCAGAGGCAAGTAGATGCAAGGAGAGGCAAGTAAAGGTAAGCAGAGGTAACTAAAGGCAAACAGAGACAACCCGAGGCAGGCAGAAGTTAGCAGAGGCAAGCAGAGGCAAGCAGAGGCAAGCAGACCCAAGCATTCGCCAATAAAAGCAAGCAGAGACAAGTAAAGAAAAATACATGCAGAGGCAAGCAGAGGCAATTAGATGCAAACAGAGGCAAGTAAAGGTAAGCATAGGTAAGCAGACGCAAGCAGAGGCAAGTAGAAGCAAGTGGAGGCACGCATAGGGTAACAGAGGCAAGCAGACCCAAGCATTCGCCAATAAAGGCAAGCAGAGACAAGTAAAGAAAAATACATGCAGAGGCAAGCAGAGGCAACTAGATGCAAACAGAGGCAAGTAAAGGTAAGCATAGGTAAGCAGACGCAAGCAGAGGCAAGTAGAAGCAAGTGGAGGCACGCATAGGGTAACAGAGGCAAGCAGACCCAAGCATTCGCCAATAAAGGCAAGCAGAGACAAGTAAAGAAAAATACACGCAGAGGCAAGCAGAGGCAATTAGATGCAAACAGAGGCAAGTAAAGGTAAGCAGAGGCAAGCACAGGTAAGAAGAGGCAAGCAGACGCAAGTAGAAGCAAGTGGAGGCAAGCATAGGCTAACAGAGGCAAGCAGAGGCAGGCAGAGGCAAGCAAGCACAGGCAAGCAGAACCAACCAGTCGCAAGTAAAGGCAATCAGAGGCAAGTAAAGAAAAATAGATGCAAGTAGAGGCAAGCAGAGACATGCAGAGGCAAGCAGAGACATGCAGAGGCAAGCAGAGACATGCAGAGGCAAGCAGAGGCAATTAGATGCAATCAGAGGAAAGGTGAGCAGAGGTAAGCAGAGGCAAATAGAGGCAAGCAGAAGCAAGTGGAAGCAAGGAGACACAAGCATAGCCAAACAGAGGAAAGTAGAAGCAAGCAGATGGAAGTAGAAGCAAACAGAGGCATACAGAGATCACCAGAGGCCAAGAGAAAGCAAGCTAACTGCAAGCAGAGTGCAAACAGCGAACAACTAACCAAAACAATCTAAATTTAAATCACACTGTATACAGACCATAGCGGTATTAAATTTATAAATCTGCGCTCATGAGTAATTACAGCTATAAAGTCCTGGTGTTCGGCCAAAATTTCAACGAAGATTATTACAATCTTTTTTTATGTAATCACTTTCAGAGGGAAATTTTACCCCTGGTATAAATGATACCACATTATGTCGCATTATATTCGGATGACAGGAACCGCCATCCCATTAATAGGGTCCCTTGGGCCTTAGCTTCCTTCCGGAGCAGTTTCCGCAATATACCGAAGGTTACAGAAATTCTACACTATCTTTTTTTCAGCTGTACGTTTTCTCTTTTTATTTTAAAGGGTATTAAGTTTGATATAAAACTTTTGGCATTGTAATGCAAGTTGGAAACTATTCTAATAGGCCCTGTCGAATACCCCCGCAAATAAATGTTTAAACTTGTCAACCCTTTTAGTGTTTGCACCTACCCTTAGAGTCGAAACGAACCTTGAACTAAGGGAGAGAGGGTCGATTGGTCATTGAAGATTCGTCCAGCCCTTGTGGAATTCCAGTCTGATCCCGAATTATCCCATCCCTTTGTGGGCATATTTTGACCGTACCCCCCGAGTATACAGTGTCTAATTGGAAATCAATTTGCCCCTTTCGAAACTCTCGTTCGCGAAGTTTTCGTACCAAATTGGAATAGTTGGTTTTGTGGCTGTTTGATAGATTGTCAAGTAGAATTCTGTAATATGTAAGGTAAACGACCCAAATTGAGATAGGTTGGGGAGTTTTTGTTACGACACCTCAGCGAATAAAAATATTGTTACTCCGGAAATAATCTATAGATTTCAACGAATTAAAAAGTAAAATCACCTGCGGAATGCTAGCTTTCAATGTGCATTTTTGTAAAATCATTGGATTAGTGATTGACCCACAAAAAGCTATATTATGCAATGCCAGCAATTCCTTTATTAGAAGAGCTAGAATAATGAAATATAAACTATAGGCTACCCACTAATTCATAGGTTTAAAGCTTATTGCATAATCATTGTTTATCTTGCATTTTCCCTACAAAAGATCGAGTTGAAGCATCTCATGATTGCTGCAATTGACGCGGCGCTCTTCGGTCTTTCGGGCGAGCGGGGGAAGGGATCGACAGCGACGCTGCAAGTAGTGGCGGATCGCACGTGCATTACTTACTAGGAGAACAGTGTTTACGGACACAATACATATAACGACACGGCGATTATGCCTCGCCAACGAAATTTGGATATCCGGCGACAGATTACCGAATTAAAAAATAATGGCAAAATGAGTCAATAAGATAACAGAACCACGAACAGGCATTTGTAAGTCCCATGGAAATTCTTGGCAAATTAAATCGGGTTTCGGGATTAGCATTTAAAATTAATGAGTGATCTGCAAAATATTCTATGTTTTTACAAATTTATGATGCTAAATTTGTAAAAGTTTTTTGATATTTTAATAAATATGCTGTTGAAACTGTTATCATAGTTTGAATATATAACAAAATCGGGCATACCTTTTAATTATTTTGTTGGGTTTATCAAGCAAACTTAATTTAGTATTCACCACTAATCGGAAAATCTGCTAACTCTATATTATTAGATCTATCCGCTTCCATCAAAATCTTGTTTACAACCTTATTGTATAAAACTGACGAAAACATAAACGCCAATCGATACAAGAGATTTCTCTCGTACCGGGTCACATATTGTAATCAATATTATCCAAAAATTAATAATTCAATTGTTACTTAAAATTACTACCTTGACAAGTTATCGTTCTTTTTGTGTATTGATAATAAGCTGCCCCGGTACTCGCAGCTATGTCGGTTCTCTCCGACATGACAGCACCACTAACGCCTCCCTTCCCCGCAGCACCTCAAAGACCGTAGAGCGTCGGAATTCACGCGGAGTTTTAGCACGATCTTTTGTATGAAAAATGCAAGATAAACAATGATTATGTAATAAACTTTAAACGTATGAATTATTGGGTAGCCTATAGTCTATATTTCATTATTGATATTAGCCAAGGACAGCATCAGAATTTTTTCAAATTTTTTCGCCCCTAGTTCTGCGAGAAAATCGACATCAAAAGAAGGGACAAGTGGAATTGCTTAAAGTTGTTTTTCCATATAAGGTATATGGAAAAACAACTTTTAGCATAACACTCAATTTTATCAGCTTCATTAGCTGAGCAATAAGTTATATAAAATGCTTTTAAGTTAAACTAAATTAAATTCAATAGAGGCTTTAAGCAGTTCAATAGGCAATTCTTTCAAACGACTGGGTCAATAATTTCATAAGCGATCTCGTCGTGAGTGCTTTTCGGTCATCGACAATTTTCCGATTGCAACTGGAAAGTCGTTTGGAGTCGTCATGGCGAACTGTGTCAATGACGGCCGAATGAAATGAACTGCTTGCTGGTGGGCCGAGGCAAAGTCAAGGCTATATTCGATATTGACCATTTGGACTTGACAAACGAGTCCTTGAACCGATTGATTCGAACTCTTGCGACACGGCATTGTACAGAGTGTTTATCTGCACGCAAAGGCTACACCACGGCACGAAGAAGACGAAATATTCGCTGATGGAAAATGTACGGTTGTCGGGCTATTGTAAACGAAACTGGTGAGATTGTAGTCAAAACACTCAGAACTGTTTAAAAAAAGGTCATAAATCGAAAAGTTTAATAGTGTTTTTACTTTATCATACGTAGTATTATAAAGTATTGTAATCGTGCCGAAAAAAGAAATTGAGATTTTAGCGGAAATAGGTCTTTTTGGGTCCCCTGAACATTTTTGACCAAGGTACAAAAAAATGTCTGTCTGTGTGTGTGTGTGTGTGTGTGTGTGTGTGTGTGTGTGTGTGTGTGTGTGTGTGTGTGTGTGTGTGTGTGTGTGTGTGTGTGTGTGTATGTGTGTGTGTGTATGTGTGTGTGTACCCGTTTTTTGTGGAGACGATTCCGGAGAAACTGCTAAAGGTATCGGGCCGAAAGTTCACATTTAGAAGTTTCATGACTAAACTTAGAGCTGAAAAGCTTTTGGTTCAAAAGGGTCCAAAGGAAGTGGCTGTTGCCTCTAAGCATTTTTCAAGGATTTTGGAAATGAGCTGCCATTTGTGTAATTTCGTCAAAATAGTTAAATAATAAATTAAAGTAGAGGAAATTTTGAATAATTTATGCTTATGATATTTTTTGGTAAAATTAATAGTTTAGCTTCAATACCAAATTCTATTTGATCAAGATCGGTCGCATCTGCATTGTTATGAAACTCCATAGTAGCCTGGATTTGACAAACAATTCTTTGTGCTGTCACCACAGAAATGTCTATGGCTGTCACACTCGAAAACAGCTGATTTCATGAGAGGTTGGAGAACCGCTATAGAACGTAGCCGTTCTAGTGCGCCAAAGTACAACATACAAATTTCAAATAAAATAAGTTTACCAATTTGACTGTTGGTTGATAAGAAATATCAACCCGTTGTTATAACTAATTCTAAAAACGATAAATTGAGAAAATTGTAAATAAAGTATAGCGTTGAGTGTATGACATCTACAGTGTTATGAACAAATATAAATCTGTCAGAATTTAAATTAGCTTTTTAAACTTGACGTTTCGTAGATGTGGTAACAACCTAACATTTCCCATACAGAAATATAACCATTTCTTAATTAGGCCAGGCTCACATGCGACGGCGACGCTCCGCCTTCGGTGACGCGCCGCATCACCGCTCGTCGCGCTATTCCGTACTTTCGGCACTTGTGACATAAATAACTATTATTCTAATGACGGTAGGTAGTGCCAAAAGCTGATGCTTTGACAACACCTACTGTCAATAGTATCAAAATATCTGTCAAATCCTGGCTAACTAGTTTAATTTGAATGCAGACACGATTTATCTCAATCAAATAGATTCTCATGCAGCTAAAGTTTTAATTTTATATATTGTATGATAAAGTCATGTGCCTGGCCACATCAGATTTTTTTTTCTTTGGGTATGATGAACACAATTGCATAAACAAATTTTTATAAACTGTTTCTGTATTAGCCATAAAGAGGCAGAAAAAGAAGCTGAATGAGGAAGACGCTGCTTCTCTAAAGGTGTAAATTGGTAGCGACGTCTGCGTCCGCGGCCACGTCCGGTTGCCTAGCACTGCCATAATAAGTATTAATACTTACCATAATACTTATTATGGCAGTGCTAGGCAACCGGACGTGGCCGCGGACGCAGACGTCGCTACCAATTTACACCTTAATAGTATTATATTTCGTTAGAGAAATTCCAAAATTACATCTTCAAGAAGAGAGTTACAAATTGGAATTAGTATATCGCATATGTCTATAAATTGTAAAGGAAAACAAATCAAATCAGATCATTCAGATTTAGACAGACTTTGGATGCCGGCAATGATGCCAAACGTTTGGATTTCTGTCGTGAGAATAGTAAACAAATATTAAATAAACAAAATTTTAATAAAAGTAATGTATTTTCAGATGGAAACACCTTTTCAATAAAGGACATTTCTCCAAAGAATTCTGGTTACTGGAATATGTAAATCCATATTACAGTCCCTAGAGTCTAGACGTAGCTAACATTTCAAAAAAAGTAAATTTGTGTTGTGACTTAATATGGAATAATAAATGCGATAGAATCTGTACCACTGGTGGAAGTTCGAAATTCTTCTAAAGAATTTAGAAATCTTCTTCAAATGTATACCGAAATAGGAGGTGATTTGTTTGACTATTACTTCTATTCTATTTTGATCGCTTAAACAAAAACAGGCCATATCACGACATTAATAATTTAACGGCAATTCACAATAGATTACAAGCTGGTTTACTGGATTACAGCTCTTTACTTCACTAATTCTGTACAAGATACATAATCATATGCTTGATTCTTCCCTGAATAGCTCTTTAAATATGAACCAAGCTCTTCCAAGAACAACGAAATAACATATAATCACAAAAGAAATCATTGATACAACATCTGTAATGATGTCATGTAAGTACAGAAGTTTATTCATTTTAGTACCAGCTATGTAATCTAAGAAAAAGTGTCAGGTTCATACCATTTTTATTGAAAATTAAGGGGTAATGTCACGCTAGATTTTTTGAAAAATCGGGAATGAAGTGATGTCTTGAGATCTTAGAAATAAGAATACAATATGTTTCATATTTGAAAAAATGTTTAAATGCTTATTTGATGAACTTACGGCCAAGAGTCTAGCCGAGCGTACTTGCAAAAAGTTTAGCGTGAGAGCTTACAGCCTAGAGACCATCTTATTTGGAGGAATTACATCCATGGTGTGAAATATAACATAAAATAATATAAAACACAAAGATTTTGTGGAAATATCCTTGGTACGTTCCTGGAACTGGCGAGAACCGCACAATGTTATAGTTGTCTGAAGTAACGTGTGTTGTTCTTGATTATTTGGTGAAAACTAGCAGAAATAATTAATAACATTCCCGGAGTATATCGTGATCGAAAGGAGTCGAAAGGAAGCAGCAGATTTTCAAATAGAACTAATATGACAAGCATTAAATCGTTTGGAACTAGAGTCGCCTTTGCCTGATAAAGTATCCACAGTCCACACCTGCAAATAAGTAATGTCGGTTGAAAATTATTACAACGTTGAAGTGGATGACGATTAATTATCATCTTTTATCATCTTTTGAACTTTGTTACTGTGATTTCTGCTATTTCACAAGTTGTAGTGTGTAAAACGTGCCAATCAAATGCGAAATTGGCCGAAAGTGGCAATCCTGTAGATGGAATTGAAAAGTTTTGCGCATTCAGGGACTTTCCTCGGCAGATTTTTCACTTATTTTACGATAAAGGTGTTCGCACCATTTTTGTCGCAACAGAAGCAGTTTGTCAACAAACTATGCAGAAAGCAGCAGATGAAGATAGGGCTACAAGTCAACTGAAAATAGTAAAAAAATAATGGCGTAACTGTCTCGGACGATGGAACATCGAGAAAACATATGTTTTCTTCTCTGTACGATTGGTGGCGCTTATCAGCTGGAGAAATGTTGTTGATATTCCCATAAAATCTAAATGTTGCAAAGCTTTCAAATGTTGGAATAAGAAAAAGAAATAGGAGAAGGATAGATCACGTGAAACAACTAATGGCACTCGTCCCTGTCATTTGACAGAAACCAGTTAGGGCCTCAATGGAAAAGGGCAGTTAACCCAGATGTCTATAAATGAGCTTTGAGTTTACGATTGCCGACTATAGTTAAATATAACAATTGTATACACCAAAGTTACACAATACTTTGTTTCCCAAAACCGCATTTTTCAAACTGGTCGGAAAGATAACTTCAACAGATCTTCGCCAATCCACTTGAAATTTTATATGCGGTTTCAAAACAGCATTATCTAGAGAAGTACGTACGGATTTTACGATAAGTTCGAAACTTTTTTTGTTATAAACAATTACTAACCTAATGTTATACTTAAAAGTAATAATTTGTGTTCAAACGTGAGCCATTTTGTTTTAAAGCGGAATTTTCTAATTTCCGTACGTACTTCCCGAGATAATCGTATATAGAATCAATTTATTTTTTGCTTTTATGGGTTAGTGAAAAACAGCGTGCAAAATCTTTCCGGCCGTGCAACCCTGTCCGCCAGAAGAGGTTTCCTTTGATGTCCTCTAACGCATCCATTTTTTATTTGTTTTTGCTTCATTTTATTGTGAATACTCCTCAAATATGAACAATAAAGGGCTTTAAAGAGATTTTTGAATTCATTAACTATATTGTAAAAAATATACCTACAAAAGCGGCCATTCTTTCTCGCACTAGAGTTGCCATTTGCTTTTAAATATAACCCTTCCTTCAGACCACATTTGCAGAAACCTGCAATACCAACTGTAAATTTTCCGATTGCATGTTAGCAAAACGGACAGTTGCCATGCAACGTGCTGTATTTTACGAAGACAGGCAAGCACTCCGGTTATTACCCATTTAACAAAGATATTACACGGCGGGCCAACTAGTTGAACTTAAAAGCTTTCGCGAAAGCTTCGGGCTTCCCTAACTCTAGCCATTCATCTCGGCGAAAAATACATTTCGAAAAAGTTCCGTCGCGCTACGCCATTTTCTATTTTCGAGCCCGCTGAACAATTTTAAGGGAACGGAGAAAAGCGACCGAAAGCAGGCTCTCGCTTCAGACGCTCCAGCTCTTGCATAATCTGCGTTCGGTGTTCAGCGCAATTCATTAAAAACTTTCTCGGATATTACTGCTATAAATCAGTTGGGGAAAAAGTTTCTAATTTAAACGGAACAGATCGGTACTGTCTAATGGCTCAGCGGATAGCGAAGGATTTGCTTTGCTATCGAGAACGAGTAATTGAGCAGAATTATGAGAGGATCTAATGGGAATAGTAAACGTGCTCGAGTATAAATGATGGAAATTGCTAAGGAAATTGCTTTACGAACAAAAATAGTTACAATAAATATGTGAATAGTCATAATTCATTTTTTGTGCTCGTATTTCTCTAATTTAAATAAATATTGTTCCTTATAATATATACGGGAAATACATAAAAAGTATAACATCAGACACCTTTAATTTTAACCATGTTTCATTTAATGACATGAGAGACACAATGAACTCATTGAAGAACTCCGCAAGTGCGGACTGCTATCGTATCAGTGTAAGAATAATCAAAACGTTAAGAAATATCATTATATATCCACTTACACACCTTTTCAATGACCGCATTGAACAAGGTTGTTTCCCGAAATGTTTAAAAATTGCGACAGTGATACCGATACATAAGAAAAATGACACGGGCAACCCTAACAACTACAGACCCATATCACTAACACCGATCGTATCAAAAATATTCGAAAAATTACTAAAAAAAAAAACAAATATACATACATTTTGAAGGGAACAACTTCTTTAGTGAATCTCAGTTTGGATTTAGGCATGGCATATCTACCAGTCTAGCTATCAATGCTCTTATAAATAAAGTCTTAAACAACTTTGAGCGCGGATACCATTCAGTTGCCACGTTTTATGACTTCTCGAAAGCTTTCGATTGTGTCACACATCATATTCTATTAGAAAAACTTAAGAAATATAACTTTTCGAAATCGAGCATTGAGTTAATGGAGTCATATCTGAATAATCGTTATCAACACGTAAAAGTGAACAATTCAATTTCATCAAACAGACTTTGCAGTTACGGGGTACCCCAAGGATCGGTTTTGGGCCCCATTCTCTTTTTAATTTATATCAACGACATTAATTGTGCTACTGAAGCAACTGATCTTATTCTATTTGCGGATGACACAACGGTAATTGAGGGAGGTGATGATTATGAACAGCTTCTTAACACAGTTGGTCTATGTGACAGAGATATTAAAGAATGGTTTTCTTCAAATGCGCTTTGCGTCAATCAGGATAAGTGCTTATCGGTATTGTTTACATTGCGACATGAAGCGCATTCCAGTATGGACGACAATAACAGTGTAAAATTCTTGGGTGTTATTCTTGACTCCAAACTAAAGTGGGAAAGTCATGTCGGACATGTTTCAGGAAAACTTGCGAGGGAGATTCATTATTTGAAAATCTTGAGAATCAATCTCTATAAAATGTCTTAGGGTTGCATACTTTGCCTTTTTTCACTCCTTGATGACATATGCAATATTTAACTGGGGCCATTCAGGTCACAGCAATAAATTGTTTTCGCTACAACGCCGATGCATAACAGTAGTACTCGGAGTCGGTTGGAGGGAAGATTGCCGTGAACACTTCCGAAATCTCAATGTTCTGACACTTCCATCCGCCTACATATTGGAATGTTTAATGTACGCTAAGGTCAATGCCAGTACGTTTATGACATCGAATGCAATTCACTCGTACAACACTCGTGAGAATCAGCAGTATCGCCGACCTTTTCTGAGATTGCAGACGTCGCGCAACGCATCAAATTACTGGGCTCTAAAATTTTTTAATGTTCTGCCGCCAGCAATTAAGTGTTACTCCAATAACAGATTTAAGACAGTAATGAAACAATTCTTGGTTGAAAAATGTATATTCAATTACGATGAATACTTTAACTGTAATTTCGTAGAAATATGTAGTGCATAGTGTTTTTCTTTTTTGTTCTGACTTGTGTAAACAATTTTCTTTGTAATAACACCAATAAAGATTATTATTATTATTATTATTATTATACAAATTCGAATATACGCTGCGTAATATTTTGGTCAATTCAAATATTTCTTTAAAAGACAAATTGCTTATAGGTGTGAAGATTACAAACATATCATATTCGGAATAAAAGAACCTTTCAATCCAAAGTTATGTTGCTTTATGTTTGGCGATGCAACATTTCTGAGAATATTGATATAAATTGCTCCATAACGTTAGAGGGGGTATTAAGAATAAAATAGATGTTTGAACTATCTAACGTGTTTTTTTATTGATGTACTTCTGGCTACATGTTTCGATTAACAATCGTCTTCAGGCCAAGCTACAAAAAACAATAGAAGAAAGGTCTTAACATCACTCATAAAATCAATCTACACAACAATCATAAAATAATAAAACATTATTACCGTCGGTTTCGGTTGGTAAATGTGTCATACAGATAATTGAGGTTATGTCTATGGCTTTCACAATTCTTTCAGCGCATATATCTAAAAATATAGAAAATTTGTTTAACATACACATGTCGGACATTAGGTAATAAAAGCTTACATGTAACAGTAGTCTATAGTAATTTAAAACTAATCAATTCTTGCTCTCTTCAATATCAAGCGTGCGAAAATATAACATGTATCGAATCAACCATTATCTCGTGGCGCTTGCGGGAGATGGCGCATGGCGGGAACTTTAAAAAGTTTAGAAAATATTCGGTGGGGGTTGATTTCAATAATCTCATTCATCAGCAAGCCTGGTGTTCTTACATGATGTCTCATAATCTCCATTTCTTCAAGAAGATACATTTTTTTAGATTTTTGAACTTGGTGGAGCAATTCGACATTATCACTTTGTATTTTATGTTTAGATTCTAAGATGTGTTTGTATACATTTGAATCTTTACACGAGAGATGTTCTTTAAAACGTGTTCCGAGGTTTCGCCCAGTCTGTCCTATATAAAATTTGTCGCAGTCACTACAATTGACTTTATATATCCCACTCTTTGTCATGATGTCGTGCTTTTCTCTATTGTTAATAAGATGATTCCCCAATTTGTTATTATTTCTAAAAGACGTAGATATATTATATTTAGACAGTGTATTTTGTATTTTTTGGGTTAATAATCCTTGGTAGCTAAGAGCTATAAATTGGTTTTTTACACTGACATTTGGGTATATCATCTTCATTATGTTGTTGTGATGAATGTCATTATATATACATTGCATATTTTTTAAAGTATAACCATTGTTATGGCCTATTTTTAGAATATTTCTTATTTCTGTGTTATATTTTTCTTTATTTAGAGGAATTTTTGTGGCTCTATCAAATAAAAATCTAAAAGCAGCACGTTTGTGAGATTGCGGGTTGTGTGAATGGTATGGAATAATTATGTCAGTACTAGTCGGTTTTCTGTAGATATTGAATGCTAGTCTACTCTGTTCGATATCCTTAATTATTTCCAGGTCTAGAAACTGTAGTGTGTTGTTTTTTTCTTTTTCAAGGGTGAATGTTAGGTTGCCTAAGTTGTTCAAAATATTGTGTAATGCATGTATATGGGCATCAGTTCCTCTGAAAATAACAAGTATGTCGTCAACATATCTTCCATAGAAAACAATATGCTTGGTTATAAATGTGTACTTATCAGAAAAAAGCATCCTTTCCATTTCATCAACATAAAAGTCAGCAATTAGTCCGGAGGTGGCCGATCCCATCGGCACACCATCTTTCATGTGGTAATATTTGTTTTCAAAGTAGAAAAAATTTTGTTTAGTTATTAAATGGAGTAGTTCAGTTAAATTACAGACATCAAAAAAATCAAGTTGTTCATGTTTATGTAAATTGTCCAGCATATAGCCATTCATTATTTTTATTGTCTCGTCAACGGGAATATTTGTATATAAATTTTTTATATCAAATGATATAAGCTTGTCTGTTTTATTGATATGTATGTCTTTTATTTTTTCTATTAAAGATGTAGAATTCAGTATATTATAAATTGGTTTAAAATCGAATTCATGTTGGATAATCTTTTGAACACATCTTGCAAGTTTCCCCGTTGGGGTGTTATTATTTGTAACAATGGGCCGAATACTTTTTTCTGGCTTATGTAATTTTATTAGACTATACAGCACAGGGGGACGTGGGTTCATTTCTATAACATTATAAGTTTTATATTGAAATTTATTGAGAGTGTGAATTCCCTCCTTTACTGTATCTCTAACATTCTTAACAAATTTATTCATAGGATTACTACTTAGTATTGAGATGTTATTTTCTTTAAAAAAGGTGATAGTTTTGTCTACATACATGTTAGTGGGTATGAGCACCAGGCCTGCATTTTTATCACCATAAGTGACAGTTATGTCGTTGTCTCTTATCTTCTTCTTAATCTGTTTAAGTGTCTTATATTCTTGTGTATTTTGTCGTTTTCTCTTCGCGAGATCATGGGAAGTAGTTGTCGCAAGTAGGGTGGATGTAACTTCATTCTTCAGTGTCTGGAATCCTTGAAGTGCTGTCAGTTGTGATTCGACGTCAACAGCAACATCTTCTAGGTCATATTGGTTCTTTTCAATGCTGTACTTGTGTCCCTTGTTCAGAAGCTCCATTTCATTCGTGTCAAAATCGGTGTTTGTCATGTTCGTGAGTCGTGTCGCAAATTGGTGTGTGTCATCATCAGTGTCAAGAGTTATAGTATAACCATGGTCATCTTCAGCAGTATGTCGTATATAGAATATATTGTCTCTCTCTCTCCTATCTGTGGGTGTTGAACTCTGTATTAGGTTTCGGAGTTTTCTCTTTCTTTTTTCGGTCTCCTCAAACAATTCGAAATAGATCTCTTCCTCGAGCTTCTCCATAATATTCGTGTATTCCAGGTAGTGTAGTCTGTCAGTGAGTATTCGGTGTATGTATTTCATCTTCATGTTAACCAAGTCTCTGTCCTTATAGTGCTCTCTCAAACGGATTCTCATGAGATAAGTCTCTACCGAAAAATGCAGGCCTGGTGCTCATACCCACTAACATGTATGTAGACAAAACTATCACCTTTTTTAAAGAAAATAACATCTCAATACTAAGTAGTAATCCTATGAATAAATTTGTTAAGAATGTTAGAGATACAGTAAAGGAGGGAATTCACACTCTCAATAAATTTCAATATAAAACTTATAATGTTATAGAAATGAACCCACGTCCCCCTGTGCTGTATAGTCTAATAAAATTACATAAGCCAGAAAAAAGTATTCGGCCCATTGTTACAAATAATAACACCCCAACGGGGAAACTTGCAAGATGTGTTCAAAAGATTATCCAACATGAATTCGATTTTAAACCAATTTATAATATACTGAATTCTACATCTTTAATAGAAAAAATAAAAGACATACATATCAATAAAACAGACAAGCTTATATCATTTGATATAAAAAAATTTATATACAAATATTCCCGTTGACGAGACAATAAAAATAATGAATGGCTATATGCTGGACAATTTACATAAACATGAACAACTTGATTTTTTTGATGTCTGTAATTTAACTGAACTACTCCATTTAATAACTAAACAAAATTTTTTCTACTTTGAAAACAAATATTACCACATGAAAGATGGTGTGCCGATGGGATCGGCCACCTCCGGACTAATTGCTGACTTTTATGTTGATGAAATGGAAAGGATGCTTTTTTCTGATAAGTACACATTTATAACCAAGCATATTGTTTTCTATGGAAGATATGTTGACGACATACTTGTTATTTTCAGAGGAACTGATGCCCATATACATGCATTACACAATATTTTGAACAACTTAGGCAACCTAACATTCACCCTTGAAAAAGAAAAAAACAACACACTACAGTTTCTAGACCTGGAAATAATTAAGGATATCGAACAGAGTAGACTAGCATTCAATATCTACAGAAAACCGACTAGTACTGACATAATTATTCCATACCATTCACACAACCCGCAATCTCACAAACGTGCTGCTTTTAGATTTTTATTTGATAGAGCCACAAAAATTCCTCTAAATAAAGAAAAATATAACACAGAAATAAGAAATATTCTAAAAATAGGCCATAACAATGGTTATACTTTAAAAAATATGCAATGTATATATAATGACATTCATCACAACAACATAATGAAGATGATATACCCAAATGTCAGTGTAAAAAACCAATTTATAGCTCTTAGCTACCAAGGATTATTAACCCAAAAAATACAAAATACACTGTCTAAATATAATATATCTACGTCTTTTAGAAATAATAACAAATTGGGGAATCATCTTATTAACAATAGAGAAAAGCACGACATCATGACAAAGAGTGGGATATATAAAGTCAATTGTAGTGACTGCGACAAATTTTATATAGGACAGACTGGGCGAAACCTCGGAACACGTTTTAAAGAACATCTCTCGTGTAAAGATTCAAATGTATACAAACACATCTTAGAATCTAAACATAAAATACAAAGTGATAATGTCGAATTGCTCCACCAAGTTCAAAAATCTAAAAAAATGTATCTTCTTGAAGAAATGGAGATTATGAGACATCATGTAAGAACACCAGGCTTGCTGATGAATGAGATTATTGAAATCAACCCCCACCGAATATTTTCTAAACTTTTTAAAGTTCCCGCCATGCGCCATCTCCCGCAAGCGCCACGAGATAATGGTTGATTCGATACATGTTATATTTTCGCACGCTTGATATTGAAGAGAGCAAGAATTGATTAGTTTTAAATTACTATAGACTACTGTTACATGTAAGCTTTTATTACCTAATGTCCGACATGTGTATGTTAAACAAATTTTCTATATTTTTAGATATATGCGCTGAAAGAATTGTGAAAGCCATAGACATAACCTCAATTATCTGTATGACACATTTACCAACCGAAACCGACGGTAATAATGTTTTATTATTTTATGATTGTTGTGTAGATTGATTTTATGAGTGATGTTAAGACCTTTCTTCTATTGTTTTTTGTAGCTTGGCCTGAAGACGATTGTTAATCGAAACATGTAGCCAGAAGTACATCAATAAAAAAACACGTTAGATAGTTCAAACATCTATTTTATTCTTAATTTCTGAGAATATCGGGTCAATTTAGTGTAAAATGAAAGGTGTATTAAAATAAATGGATAATTACATTTCTCTTGATTTGGTAAAAAAGGGCACTAGAGATCTTATAGCATCGTATACAGGATGATTTTTGTCTTATACAGGATGAAATATTTAAACAATGTTTCTTTATTGTTTTAGTGAAAACCAGGCAAGAGAAATCTAAGTGTGTGCATGAATTATTTTTAAAGATCGTGGAGAAACCATTGATATTGTTATGGGCGGCATGTTTGAATTTATCATTTTAGGTCAGTATTATCTTTTCGTCAGTATTAATTATGATGTATCACAATTGTTGTTTAGCTGTAAATTTTAGGCGTATGTTGCTTGTTGTTCTTTTGTTTGTTTTTGCTAAGATTGAATCGGAGCTCGAATGAACTTTTTTTGGGTATGTCACATCAATGCAAACCAAGTTTTCTCTTTTATTTTTATGCCATGCTTAAATAAACAGCACTTCCAACATCAGTCTGAAGCCAGCCTGAATACATTGTGTTGTTTCCTTTTTTACAAAATTTTTATTTGAAGATGTAATTTTTACGTGAAAAACGAACAGCAAAGATCTGACCGTCCGACAAGTGAAAACAAACTGCCTTAATTCTAGTTCAATAAAAAAACGCTGTTGATTTTAGTTCCAAATCACTGCAAAAGCAAATATTTATGCTTTTGTTGCAAAACCATAAAAATGTACAACAAAATCGATAGCCCAAAAATTGTAGTACAATATGGAAAACAGGTAAGAAAAATCCTTCAAAAATTTCAAAATCGTAACAAAACTAAACGTTGGCCATTGTTTCTCCACTATCTTTAAAGATAACTCAAGTTCGCAATTGGACTTTTCGGGTCTATGCAATAGAATCTTTTTATTTTTCTATGCAAACGTCCAATTCATCTACTTTTTGAGTAAAAACACCAAAATAACGATGTTTCAAAATTTCACCCTGTACTTATACTACAACAAAATATACTGCGTATGATAAAGTAAAAAAGATCCCGCATTTTCGTCAAATTTTGTCAAAACTCCAAGAACTGCCAGAATTAAATTAAGGGCTGTAAAAAATGTCAAATCGAATAAAATAAAAGCACGACGAGATATACCACGATAAGAAACAATCCGACGTATCCAAAACTTCACGAAACAACTGAGAAACGCCGGACGGAATACGTAACGAAGGGTCGAAATGAGGCAGGCGAAGCAACAAATAATTGGATATTAAAATGAGCCTATTATAATGCAAATAGCTCGACGGAATTGAATCCGATGCACCGCCGACCGCAGAGTTTGAGGTGGACGGGGGCCTCCATTCTTCCAATTCCAAGTCTGCCATCGGATGGAAAAGACGTCGCAGCGCTGTTTTGACATGAATATTAAACCAGTGCGGCGCTGGAAACCGACTATATCGATCGTATAGTTAACCTAGGACAAATTCCTCTCGCAGGGTAGAATTCTGCTGCAGCATCACACTAGAGACGATTTTTCTCAAGGGATGCGTTGTGGTGGTGGATGAAATTAATTATTGTGGTTTAAACTGCAGTGTTCTATGTTTGTGTGGTCTTCTAAGTGTATGCATTACAATTGACAAATTGTAACAACCGTTTTAGTAGCTTTTTTCTAAAATTGGTCACATTGATATCAAATGCCATTTGTCAAACGTAACAACACATAACCACAAACTGCCTTTTTAGATCGCTTGCAATCATATAAACTACGAAATATCTATATTCTATACATATTTAAACACGCGTTGAGCATGCTATTGATACTAAACATCAAATCCCCATTACAGATACATTATGTTGTAAGAAAATCCTGAAAAAAGTTTTATTTTGTTTAATTTTTAAAGACCAGTGGTAGAGGAAGAAAATGAAAGTTTACACCAGTCGATATTGTGTATTGAAACGGTACATATGCTATTCATGCTGTTTTCCGTTCGATGCATTCCTTTTAAGACGTGATAGTAGAGCCAATTAAGAACCTATTTTATCATTTTTATCACTATAAAATCTATTATTTATAGTATTATTTCAAAATTGTCTAATATTTATACTTATTGTTTCCATGAAAACTTTCGAAATTTGATCATACCTGAGCTGAAACGGTCGTTTTTAGTGGTATGACCCTAATATGCATGTTTTGAACCCGCATTCGCATTCCGCAAAAACACATTTATCGAAAACGACTAACCAGTTTCTATTCAGAAACTTACTATTGTCTCTTCTCAACAAGAATCCAATTTAAACCAGTGAACTGTGTATGCGAGTAGGTGCTTTCGAAGTATTTTCTTGCCTTGAACATAAATCCGATTGGCTTCAAGCAACCAATTTCCAAGAATATACAAGTACAAAGTTTAAGATCTTTTTCGGATGATTTTTAAGAGTCTAGGTCATCGGGGTTGTGCTATAGATGATCCAAAACGGAAAACTATACGTACATAACGTCATTTACAACATACAAGATGCATTGAACATAAAGTTGCCAATATCTCGATAACCGTAACCATTTGTATATAGATAAATATGGTTAAATATGTTCTAAATTACCTCTACTATCACGGTATCAAGAAATTGCACCAAATTACATATAAGCCGGTACATCAATTTTTGGAGTTTCCTTTACAACGTATTAGAAATAAAATCACAAAAACCGCATCCGCACCTACCCGCAGCAGATTTTTCAGTAGTTGTAATGTCAAATATGTATACTATAATTTAAACCATTTTCAAAAGCTTAACAAAGCTAAACACTAAACTAAAACACTCAAGATCTGCATAAAACTGTTTTTTTATAACAGCGAATGCTCTCGGCCCTGCAATAAACAAAATTGTGGGTAAATTTTAATAAAAATAATGTCGAATGAAAGTTCATACTTGGTTCTAAAGAATGTATAACAAAAAAGTCACATTTATCGTTAAAATACAAAATGGCAACCGTTTTTAAGAGCGTCAACTTATGTGCATCTATGTTCAGCCATAGTAAAATATTACTTTTGGCTGACAAGGACACGTGGCTCAGGACCGAGGTGAGAAAATATTGTCGCCTTTTAATACATCGGTCTTTTACCTATCCCAGAAACTGGTTTACTTTTTGGAATTAAACAATTTAGAAATTTGATTTATGGCCAGCTTTCTGGGTCTAATACCCCAATATGCGTCGCCTCCAACTTCGTCTTAGTTCTAGGTGTGTGCATTGGCAAAATACCCTTGATTCTAAATATAGTAACCACAATTTCTAAATTTATATAAAATTAATTAATGACGAAAATTAGAAAACATAGTATATTACACTGGTTTTATAAGACGTATTGGCGCATTCCTTGATTTAGTGAATGCATAATAAGATGAATTTAAGAAAGCTATGATGTAATGGACAATGTATTCACGATATTACAGAAAAATAAATTACCTGTAGTTCAACATCACTTAGAACAGATACACGTAATAAATATTATTTGGTGAATACTCACACTGTTTTCATTCATTTTGTACTTAAACTAGCCAATCTCATACACTGCAACGGTATGTTCAAACCTACTTAAAAATTTCCCTCACCAGCATCATAACTGATTCAAGATGCTACAAGTTTCTAACAAGTCTGCAAATTGTCTGAAAATCAATCTGACTATACCACTTCATCTTATATCCCAAAATCTCCACGAAGGAAGCAATACGAATACGATCCACGTATTTCCCATCCATACTCTACATCTTTTTGCCAATGCCGCCAACCGATGAATAATTCAACTAGGACCTGTAAGGGTGGGTGTTGAATATGGCTGCACACACTCCTACACTCGGAAGGATTCATCTAATTTCATTTAGTCCAGATGGGTAGCAACGATCGTAACTCCGAACTAGTACCTGGGCGGTTTATTTCGCACGGTTGGGGACGCTACACCCACGCCATCTGTCGGACACGGCAGCGTAAGCCGTTGGTAGTCACAACTACCGATTATCGGGCAAACAGCATCCTGCGATACCAGATTAATTGCTAGCTTAAACAGGAGTAATTGTATTCATCTAATTCTGAAGTGGTTACGGTTTATTTTTGGAGCTGAATAGGGTTAAAATAAATAAATAAATTTGCCACCCGGTATTTAGTTGATGTTCGTAAAACGTGTATTATAAAAGTGTGTTATACAGGGTCTCCCACGACGAGCTGCCATAAGAAGTTTTTGGAGAACCAAATGAAATGAGAGATTGCAAATTTGGGGAATTATATTGTTGGAGACAATCGTCTCAACTAAAATATTTTGCGTTTTCGGTTACTTCCGGTTACACCGGAAATGATATCACTTTTTAGTTCAAATGGAACAGGCTGTATTTTATCGCACTTTTGAAATATTCATAAAATTCTACATGAATTTTATGTTACATTCCATATACCTAACATGTGTCATTTTTGAGATATTAATTTTAATATTAATTTTCATTAAAAAATGACAACTGCACGGTTACTTAATTATAATTAAAAATGACCTAAAAACCTTGTTTATAACCATGTTTATTCCAAATTGTTAAGTTGTTGTCAAACGCAATCTAGATTTGGCAATATTTGCTATTACTCTCGAATGCAACTTTGATCTTATAATTTGAACACCCTGTATAACTTTTAGCAGAATTCTACCGATGTGTCGATAGTAGGTTATCTTCACAACAATTTTGCCGCACAACTTTTTTCCAACGGTCACAGGGGATAATTTATATGTAATTGAAAGTAAACGTCCAGCTGTCATTGTCTAATGAAAAAAATTAATATCTCAAAAATGACACATGTTAGGTATAGGGAATGTAACATAAAATTGATTTAAAATTTAATGAAGATTTCAAAAATGCGATAAAATACAGGATGTTCCATTTGAAATATAGAATTCGACATCATTTCCGGTGTAACCGGAAGTAACCGAAAACTCAAAATAATAATAATATAATTTTTATTTGTCGTGAGATCTTACAAAGATATTGACAATAGTCGGAGGTACATATAATTCAAATACAAATAATCTCAATAGTGCCGCCCCCCTGATTGATTGATTAATTACTTTTATAACAAACCAACTGCAAATGATTGAAATAATTATTATCAATTAATAAATTGATGCATCATGAGTCCTTGCGTGTATTATTTTTTATTATATTTTGCAAGACGCGTTAGTAATGTAGCCAAAACAAACATCCTACGCACTACGTACCAAGATATTATTTTCTTGTCGAAAGTAAAACGTATTAAGAATTCTATAGCGCGAAAACTATTTCTTGCAGGCATAAGAATGTATTTTTCACCGGTGCATTCGTGCGGCATTAATATGTTTACCTCAAATAGTCTGCCCAATATCGGCGTAGAAGGTATTCTTACAGCTACAGAACTGCAAGTTTTTGTCGAGCCAGCCGATGCGTTCGAGACCTTGCAACGTGTTTGCAAGTCCAGATGTGCGATGTTACGAATCGGCATTAAATGTTCATATTTTCGGTACAAATATTTGACAGTGCATATCTCGCAGTGCAATTTGCTTAGACTAATAGGATAATAATACTCGAAAACAAAAGACGATAGCTAATTTTGGTTTTCACCATTGAGTTTCTCTCAAAAAAAGACAATCTTACACATTTTTCGATATCTCTTATAGTTACCGATATCTCCTATAGTAACATCGAATTTGGCCCACCTGTACATACTTAATTAATTACATACTTAGAAAATAATAGGTAGCTTAATTGATTAATTACTTTTATAACAAACCAACTGCAAATCATTGAAATAATACTGGGTGCAGGGTCGGCCGTAGCGTTTTTGTCGCCGTCTTTGCCGCCAAAACAGATTTATACAAAAATCATGATCCAGAAAAATACAGTCAGCACTCAGACAATATTAACGAAATTTATTTGTAATAAAAACACAACCTTTGGAGATTATACTAGTACAAACAATACTTTTAAAACAACAAAAAGTAACGAATATGAGTACAATATACAAAGTTTAACCCTAAATTAAAATTAGCTCTTTCGAACTTTTTTTCTGCAAAATCGCGAGTAACTTCTTTCAGATCTAATGTATTACTCAATTCATATTCACTGGCCTTCATTGCTAACCCATTAAGACAATTTTAAGTAGAGACGGTTCTTAAGTACTTTTTTTATTAATATTAGTTTAGCAAACTGTCTATCGCCCGCTCAGGTAGCAACAGTTATAGGCAGGATTAGAAAAAACTGCTAACCAATGTTTAAATTTGGCCCAATGTTAAGGGAGGTAATGAATTTTTAAAAACGTCAACTGGACCTTCTGGAAACAAGGTCTATGGACGCAAAATCGTTTAACATCATAATTAATTCGCCCGACTATGAAAATAGTACCAATAATACCATCAAAATGTTTACTGAATGAAGACATTATTATTGAAATTTATTATAAATTATCAGTGAAATTTGTCATGAACTACTTGCATTAAATATCTCAGAAAGTATTAAGCTTAGCAGAACAAAATGTACACCATATTAAAGATGAAAAGAATTACTTAAAAATATTGAAGGATGTAGATTTGGAAAGTTAAAAAACGGGTTTTCAGAACCGAAATATTATGTCAATATCTACACTGTTAAGTCATCTGTCATCAGCAAACTTCTGTCGTTTTTGACAGAATAGATATTGACATAATATCTTCGTTCTTTACATTTTTCCAAATCTAAATCTTTCAATATTTTAAGTAATTCTTCGTTTTTTCATGTACCCAAATCTTCATCAAAATTTTATCTTTAATATGATGTATAATTTGTTCTGCTAAGGGTAATATTTCCGGAGATATTGATGCAAGCATTTCATGGGGAATTTTTTAATCACTGATAGTTTTTAATTAATTTTAGATTTGATTTTATATAATAGAACATTTGAATTTTATATTAAAGATGCTTTACTTTAGCAAAGAACTAAAATATTTATCTAACATTGTTACTGTGTGCTCAAGTCACAAGTCACATTTGCTGGATGTTAACGATTCTTCTTTACTATGTAGGTTGGTATGAACTTGACTTGAACAAAACAATGGCAAAGAGGGTAAAAATAAACACGCAAATAAAGATAAACCGAGCACAGTCGAAAAAGACAAAATATAACACGCAGTGTAATAAAAAAAGGAACGTATATAAATCACAGCGATAAGAACGCCTATAAAAAGTCCGCTTGTCCTCAAGCCTATCTAACTGATGGCAACTAAGGACGAAATTTCTTTGATTACAGAGGTAGTATTTCGCTGAAATGCGTCTATATACGAAGGTATATTCCACGAAGAAAACATAATTTACTAGAGTGATATGCATCTGTATTTATAGACGCGATGTGAATGAACTTGAAAATCAATATTGCGACATTGGTATGAGTTGTAAAAGTGAAAGCTACGATGAAGTTTGCGGAAGAATATCTTCGAGAAACATGACAGAAATACGTACAATATAATTCGAATCTATAAATTCAAAGTTTTATTGCATAATCATTGGTTATCTTGGATTTTCCATTCAAGAGATCGTGCTGAAGCGCCGTACAGTGGGGTATTTGACCTGAAAACCTGGCCAAAATTATTTGTTCACCTAAAAAGGCTTTAGATGTGTTGTTTGATTTTTGTATAACATTTTAACCTTCATACTAAGAAGTTGAAGGTTAATAACTTAATAAACACAATAAAACAGTACAAAATAGGAAAAAGCAAACTGTATCAAAAATTGTTGTTCAATGCACTACACCGATTGTAAATTAATTACTGCTACAACATTTGTCATCAATATTTTTTGTGATTTTATTTCTATTATGTTTTACCGTGTCAAATCCATAAAATAATATATGGCATGTCCAGTTTAAATACGCAGCATATACGGATTTAAAATTGAACAATACATGTCGTTTTTGAGTTATATGAGATAACATGTTTGGGTCTGTAATGTTGTAAGAAAATCCTGAAAAAAGTTTTATTTTTAAAGACCAGTGGTAGAGGAAGAAAATGAAAGTTTGCACCAGTCGATATTGTGTATTGAAACGGTACATATGCTATTCATGCTGTTTTCCGTTCGATGCATTAAAAGGAATGCATCGATAGTAGCGATAGTAGCGGCAATTAAGAAAATATTTTACCATATTTATCACTATAAAATCTATTATTTTTAATATTATTTCAAAATTGTCTAATATTTATACTTATTGTTTCCATGAAAACTTTCGAAATCTGATCATACTTCAAGCTGAAACGGTCGTTTTTTAGTGGTATGACCCTAATACGCATGTTTTGAACCCGCATTCGCATTCCGCATAAACACATTTATCGAAAACGCCTAACCAGTTTCTATCACAAACTTACTATTGTCTCTCCTCAACAAGAATCCAATTTAAACCAGTGAACTGTGTATGCGAGTAGGTGCTTTCGATGTACTTTCTTGCCTTGAATATGAATCCGATTGGTTTCAAGTAACCAATTTCCAAGAAATGCATATACAAGTACAAAGTTTAAGTTTTTTTTCGGATGATTTTTAAGAGTCCAGGTCATCGGGGTTGTTTGCTATACATGAACCAAAACGGAAAAATATACGTACATAACGGCATTTACAACATACAAGATGCATTGAACATAAAGTTGTCAATATCTCAATAACCGTAACCATTTGTATATAGCTAAATATGGTTAAATATGTTCTAAATTACCTCTACTTTCACTGTATCAACAAATTGCACCAAATTACATATAAGCCGGTACATCAATTTTTGGATTTTCCTTTACAACGTATTAAAAATAAAACCACAAAAACCGCTTCCGCACCTATCCGCAGCAGATTTTCCAGTAGTTGTAATGTCAAATATGTATACTATAATTTGAACCACTTTCAAACGCTTAACAAAGCTAAACAGTAAACTAAAACACTCAAGTTCTGCATAAAACTGCTTTTTTATAACAGCGAATGTTCTCGGCCTTGCAATAAACAAAATTGTGGGTAAATTTTAATAAAAATAATGTCGAATGAAAATATATACTTGGTTCTAAAGAATGTATAACAAAAAAGTCACATTTATTGTTAAAATACAACATTGCAACCGTTTTTAAGAGCGTCAACTTATGTGCATCTATGTTCAGCCATAGTAAAATATAACTTTTGGCTGACAAGGACACGTGGTTCATGGCTCAGGTGAAAAAATATTGCCGCCTTTTAATACATCGGTCTTTTACCTATCCCAGAAACTGGTCTATTTTTTGGAATTTTACAATTTACAAATTTGATTTATGGCCAGCTTTTTGGGTCTATTACCCCAATGTGCGCCGCTTGAATTCCGACGCTCTTCGGTCTTTGGTGTGGTGCGAATGAACCATCAAAAGAGCGGACATACTACTTGATCTATAGTGGAATAATTTTCCCAAACCAAATTGGTGATTTGAAATTAATTTCTTCATAAAAATACCTTTCTTAGGTATTTTATTTCACTTTTAGATACATTATGACAATATAACAAGCAAATAATCAATCCCTGGTTTCAATTTTGAAATATCACATAGTGCAGCCATCGAAGTTTAATTTTTCCTTTTGGCTTGAAGCTATTATCCACGTTATAGCAAACGTCAACAAACTATGGTTAGTTTCTGGCTCTGAAATACGACCTGAAAGCCGTATATGTGTGTATGTGTGTGAGTGTGTGTGTAATTGTACGTCTATACATTGTTTATTTGAAGTTTGTTGTGTGGGCGATATCTATTGAGAGCGTAGGACCATGCAGCTCTATACCGTTTGAATTTCAAAGTGGTTTTATGCGGTCCTATTCGCAAACAATCAACTCAAAACAATCAGAACTTATCTGATCGATTATACTGGCTGCAACCACGCAAGCACCAACTGTTCTTTCTATAGGTAAGCACTATTGTCTATAACTTTTTCAAATATTCTTCATTTAACATGTTTTGCACACACTATTCATAGAATTTGTGAGTTTATTCGGGAAGAAGGTTAGAAGCAACAATTTTTTATGCAAAAAACTTTTATTTGTTCAAATTCTTCGTTTTAAATTTACCTAACGAAGCAGTTACCCTAATTAAGAAATAATGAATTGTTTCTTGTTTTAACTTCTCAGAAAGCATTAAAAGCGATCGGTTTAACGGGGGATTCCGGTTTTCCATAAGTTATCTTGAGATCTTGCAGTGTGTGGTTTACTATCCTGTGAAATTCTCTCGTGAACAGTCATGGATAAAAGGCACTCAAGAAAAAACTCCTTCACTTGCTGATAGACAACAAAAAGAAAATTTTCTGGGAATACTCACTCGTGAAAGAAATTTGGTAGTACGTCTGCCGATATATTATTGTCGACAGCGGAAGACGAAGTAATTATAGTGCATGGGTTTGGAGACGGGACCTATTTACCTATTTACCTATTTACGAAGAAATATACTAACAAAGTGGTTGAGTTTGCCGAGAATTTTCCCTATTGTCATGCCTGCTGTGAGTTTTGGGAATCAGAATCTGGCAATATGAGAATTGTATCGAAGTAAATACAGACAACTGTACTGCGAACATGATGGGTCAGCGGAAGAAATAGTGGATTCTACCAAAGACATATTCCGCGGGGCGGTGGGTTGCAGTGGCGTGCGGTGCTTTTGTTCATAAGGTGTGCAGTGAAAAATAAATACTTGTAAATGTTTAATAAAAGATAGAATTGTAAGTTTACAGTCAAAATCAAGTGCAAGAGGCACAAGGCATCAGATGTCAGGCAACAGAATGATGCATCAGTGTTTTTATGTTACAATT
This sequence comes from Melinopterus prodromus, assembly GCA_964023965.1. Taxonomy (NCBI): domain Eukaryota; kingdom Metazoa; phylum Arthropoda; class Insecta; order Coleoptera; family Scarabaeidae; genus Melinopterus; species Melinopterus prodromus. Next base: position 70,059,892 of record OZ030392.1, read on the forward strand.
TTGCGTTGTTTCTTGTGATTGATTTGTGTTTTTTTTTAGTTTTTGGCTAATGATGATTTGTTGATCAAAACTTGTACATAAGTACCCATTCTTGCAAAATTGAGGTTGTTATTTAACTCCTATCCTTTATTAAAGATATTTCCTTATGCGCTATTGATAACTCAAACTCATTTTAAAAACATGTATGACATTTGCATAAATATCCGTCTTAGATTATTAGTAACATTGATTTAAACCAGAAATAAAACTGACTGTAGTGTAGGTAAAACTGAAATAAATTTAATTTAATACGACAAAATTATCATCAATAGGCACAACATGCATCATGTTATCAGCATTATTGAGTTATTAAATAAAAATCATAAAAACATGGACACAAATAATTCAATCTTCGAAATCAACAAACATTTCCAACACAAGTTCCCAAACGCCAAACGTCAACTGTGCATCGGAGCTGCTGCACGCTGGAAATACGTTTTCCCAAAGGCGAATTTAAATTAACAAATATAAGCGAAAGACATAAAACATCTGATTAGGCTTTCTCCGGATTATTTATTGGAGTTTAAAGAATGCATAGGTAAAAGTCCGATCAAAATTAGTTGGGTAGTTTTTGAATTACACCATTAGTAATCGTTTGCCGTTCGTCGGTGCGCCCCTAGCCGCTGCACGCTGGCTGGAGCGATATGGTTGCGTGTATACCTCCTATATGCACTGTGTGCGTATCGGTTGTAAGTAAAGTTCGGACAGCGGACTAATAAATTGGTGTGTTCTGTATTCAATCTCTAGAATATACTTTAAATTTGTCGTTGGTAGAGTTTACGAAGGCTCATACATTATTTACATACGTATAAAGCAGCTATGATTCTTGAATTCGCCGATTTTAAACCAAGTTAAAGCGGTACACTGTCTGGTGCACCGCTTGTGGGTGCACGACATGGCAGTAGTCGCAAAGGCGGGTGTCGGTCGGGACGGGAGCGCTCGGCTCTAGCAAGTAGCAATGATATGGTGTGGTGTAATTTACTTTAAATAATTATTATTATTACGAAGAAATATTATTAAATATGTCGGTATATACATAAATACATAATATATCATTTTTTGGCAGGACTATTTTTAATATTCTTTCGTCTTCTTTCCCAAAATCTTAGGGTGTGCACTGGACGCGCTGCACGTATGGACCGCACGCCACTGGTGGGTTGGCGCACTGGGTCCGATGCGGCTTGCACGTTGAAAAGAATAGACAACTCTCTATGTTTTACCAATCAGAAGACATCCAGACTGTTGATAATATGTACAATGCTGTATGGACCAAATTCTATCATAAGATCTGGACGAATGAAAATCCCCAGCATATGTACTGCCCTGCAGGATCACAGTGTTGATAGAAATGCGAAAAACCGAAGCCGAGAAAATTCTAGATGAATTCAATAACACTTGATAAAAATGTCAATAGTGCCAAGAAACCGATTAACAACAACCTGTCGTCGCGAGAGTTGCTAGAACGGTGTTCGGGGAGGAGAAACTCAAAACAACAACCTAAAGTTTCAATTCTACTTCTAATTTTACCGTGGCTCAAAACCTATCAAAATTGCGGCTTATACAGCAGCAGGAATTTATAAAATAGGGACAAGAATATTCTAAAAAAAGAGGTAATTTTAGAGGGAAAAAAAAAACGGAATCCCCCCTTCATTCGTTCCATTTGACAGCTAGTTGTATTTAACCTGGGTACAATTAATTTCCGGACTGCACCTTTTACACAATTTCATATTTCCGTTTAACCGTACATTCTATCACATCAGGTATTTTTCAGTATAATGCATTCCTGAGCAGATTGCGATGCAATTTTTGTCGGTGGAACATTTGGCAATTCAGCCAATTTTCTGGCTACAAATGCGGGAAACTCCCACGTGTGCTGAATGACCCTGTTAAAGTCGCTGCGCATTTTCCCCATTTCCATCCCGTGTAGTTAGATTTCACGCGCCGTCAGAACGAGATGGAAAAAAATTACCGCGGCCTTGTTTCGCCTGTTTTGTAGCTTGACTAGCTAGGTGCGAACCAACGCTGCCAAACGCGATCCGGGTAGGCAGATAGTTACGGCATTTCCGGAACAAAAGACTAACGGGAAACAGTAGGTCAGGATGCGATTTTTCTTTTTCTTTTTAAAGTTGGGAACTGTTTTCGACTCCTGCATGTGATGGTACTGCCGACAAGGGTATTTTAATTACATATTTATTATTAGTTTTGGTTGTAGTTTTATTCTTTTATCTTCTGGAGAATATTTATTAAAAATTGTAAAACAAAAACTCACCGAAAAGATATACGTTACATAAACTAAGAAATCGTCAACACGTTTGACGTACTATAGCGTGCTACGTGTATGCTGATATTCAATAAACTATTTATTGCGCATATACATACAATCCATATACAACTTTACTGCAATCTTTACTATATTGAAAAAAATTTTGGTTTTAATATACGTATTGGTCCCATGAAGGAAATTGAATATTATGTTGTTCTGTTGTAAGTTATAAGTTATACATAAGTTACGAGTCACCTAAAGACAAGCACAGAAGATAATGCGCATTTAATATTGAAGTTTAAAGCGCAGTAATTATAACTTCAGCGCTAGTTTTCCGAAACTTCAGTAGAACGAAACAAACAAAAAACTCCAATAAAGTTCCTATTTCCCCTGTGTAGCAGTGCCCTAATTCGAAAAGCTCTGCGCGTTTACTATACTATCGACGTAGTACTCAGCAAATAAAGCCTACTACCTTACAAAAAAAGGCTAATTCACATCGTACACGTCACAAATCAAATTACATTTTGTTTCTACAGAAAAACAATTGTATCGGTGAGTATAAAGACCAAAACTAGTCTCAAATCTTTATTAAAATTTCTTTATCTGCCATTTGTTTACTCTCTTTAGCAGTCATTTGACTAGATTGCTATATGCATCGCGATAGTATTCGTTCCTGTAGCTAACGTATTTCAATCAGTTTCCACTGAAAAATGTTTATAACTTCTGCAAAAATGTTTCCATAAATTTTCATCATACCTCTTCAGAGTTCTGCCCCCCACCCCCTAAATCACGATATTGTTCGTTCCTATAGCTAACGTATTTCAATCAGTTACCACAGAAAAATGTCTATAACTTCTGCAAAAATGTTTGCATAAATTTCTATCATTCCTCAAATTGTAGGTAATTAAGAGACCTAATATCCCTATGACGTTCAGAGTTTTGCCCCTCCTAAATAGCGATAATATTCGTTCCTATAGCTAACGTATTTCTGTCAGTTTCCACAGAAAAATGTTTATAACTTCTGCAAAAATGTTTGCATAAATGTCTGTCATACCTCAAATTGTAGGTAATTAAGAGACCTAATATCCCTGTGACGTTCAGAGTTTTGCCCCCCTAACTCGCGATACTATTCGTTTCTGTAACTAAAGTATTTCAATCAGTTTCCACAGAAAAATTTTTATAACTTCTGCAAAAATATTTGCATAAATATCTATCATACCTCAAATTGTAGGTAATTAAGCGACCTAATATCCCTATGACGTTCAGAGTTTTGCCCCCCTAACTCGCGATACTATTCGTTTCTGTAACTAAAGTATTTCAATCAGTTTCCACAGAAAAATGTTTATAACTTCTGCAAAAATATTTGCATAAATTTCTATCATACCTAAAATTGTAGGTAATTAAGAGACCTAATATCCCTATGACGTTCAGAGTTTTGCCCCCCTAACTCGCGATACTATTCGTTTCTGTAACTAAAGTATTTCAATCAGTTTCCACAGAAAAATGTTTATAACTTCTGCAAAAATATTTGCATAAATTTCTATCATACCTAAAATTGTAGGTAATTAAGAGACCTAATATCCCTATGACATTCAGAGTTTTGCCCCCCTAACTCGCGATACTATTCGTTTCTGTAACTAAAGTATTTCAATCAGTTTCCACAGAAAAATGTTTATAACTTCTGCAAAAATATTTGCATAAATTTCTATCATACCTCAAATTGTAGGTAATTAAGAGACCTAATATCCCTATGACATTCAGAGTTTTGCCCCCCTAACTCGCGATACTATTCGTTTCTGTAACTAAAGTATTTCAATCAGTTTCCACAGAAAAATGTTTATAACTTCTGCAAAAATATTTGCATAAATTTCTGTCATACCTCAAATTGTAGGTAATTAAGAAACCTAATATCCCTATGACGTTCAGAGTTTTGCCCCCCTAACTCGCGATACTATTCGTTTCTGTAACTAAAGTATTTCAATCAGTTTCCACAGAAAAATGTTTATAACTTGTGCAAAAATATTTGCATAAATTTCTATCATACCTCAAATTGTAGGTAATTAAGAGACCTAATATCCCTATGACGTTCAGAGTTTTGCCCCCCTAACTCGCGATACTATTCGTTTCTGTAACTAAAGTATTTCAATCAGTTTCCACAGAAAAATGTTTATAACTTCTGCAAAAATATTTGCATAAATTTCTATCATACCTCAAATTGTAGGTAATTAAGAGACCTAATATCCCTATGACGTTCAGAGTTTTGCCCCCCTAACTCGCGATACTATTCGTTTCTGTAACTAAAGTATTTCAATCAGTTTCCACAGAAAAATGTTTATAACTTCTGCAAAAATATTTGCATAAATTTCTATCATACCTCAAATTGTAGGTAATTAAGAGACCTAATATCCCTATGACGTTCAGAGTTTTGCCCCCCTAACTCGCAATACTATTCGTTTCTGTAACTAAAGTATTTCAATCAGTTTCCACAGAAAAATGTTTATAAATTCTGCAAAAATATTTGCATACATTTCTATCATACCTCAAAATGTAGGTAATTAAGAGACCTAATATCCCTATGACGTTCAGAGTTTTGCACCTCCTAAATCGCGATAATATTCGTTCTTGTAGCTAACGTATTTCAATCAGTTTCCACAGAAAAGTGTTTATAACTTCTGCAAAAATATTTGCATACATTTCTATCATACCTCAAAATGTAGGTAATTAAGAGACCTAATATCCCTATGACGTTCAGAGTTTTGCACCTCCTAAATCGCGATAATATTCGTTCTTGTAGCTAACGTATTTCAATCAGTTTCCACAGAAAAGTGTTTATAACTTCTGCAAAAATGTTTGCATACATTTCTATCATACCTCAAATTGTAGGTAATTAAGAGACCTAATATCCCTATGACGTTCAGACTTTTGCCCCCCTAAATCGCAATACTGTTCGTTCCTGCAGCTAACGTATTTCAATCAGTTTCCACAGAAAAATGTTTATAACTTCTGCAAAAATGTTGGCATAAATTTCTATCATACCTCAAATTGTAGGTAATTAAGAGACCTAATATCCCTATGACGTTCAGAGTTTTGCCCCCCTAACTCGCGATACTATTCGTTTCTGTAACTAAAGTATTTCAATCAGTTTCCACAGAAAAATGTTTATAACTTCTGCAAAAATATTTGCATAAATTTCTATCATACCTAAAATTGTAGGTAATTAAGAGACCTAATATCCCTATGACGTTCAGAGTTTTGCCCCCCTAACTCGCGATACTATTCGTTTCTGTAACTAAAGTATTTCAATCAGTTTCCACAGAAAAATGTTTATAACTTCTGCAAAAATATTTGCATAAATTTCTATCATACCTAAAATTGTAGGTAATTAAGAGACCTAATATCCCTATGACATTCAGAGTTTTGCCCCCCTAACTCGCGATACTATTCGTTTCTGTAACTAAAGTATTTCAATCAGTTTCCACAGAAAAATGTTTATAACTTCTGCAAAAATATTTGCATAAATTTCTATCATACCTCAAATTGTAGGTAATTAAGAGACCTAATATCCCTATGACATTCAGAGTTTTGCCCCCCTAACTCGCGATACTATTCGTTTCTGTAACTAAAGTATTTCAATCAGTTTCCACAGAAAAATGTTTATAACTTCTGCAAAAATATTTGCATAAATTTCTGTCATACCTCAAATTGTAGGTAATTAAGAAACCTAATATCCCTATGACGTTCAGAGTTTTGCCCCCCTAACTCGCGATACTATTCGTTTCTGTAACTAAAGTATTTCAATCAGTTTCCACAGAAAAATGTTTATAACTTGTGCAAAAATATTTGCATAAATTTCTATCATACCTCAAATTGTAGGTAATTAAGAGACCTAATATCCCTATGACGTTCAGAGTTTTGCCCCCCTAACTCGCGATACTATTCGTTTCTGTAACTAAAGTATTTCAATCAGTTTCCACAGAAAAATGTTTATAACTTCTGCAAAAATATTTGCATAAATTTCTATCATACCTCAAATTGTAGGTAATTAAGAGACCTAATATCCCTATGACGTTCAGAGTTTTGCCCCCCTAACTCGCGATACTATTCGTTTCTGTAACTAAAGTATTTCAATCAGTTTCCACAGAAAAATGTTTATAACTTCTGCAAAAATATTTGCATAAATTTCTATCATACCTCAAATTGTAGGTAATTAAGAGACCTAATATCCCTATGACGTTCAGAGTTTTGCCCCCCTAACTCGCAATACTATTCGTTTCTGTAACTAAAGTATTTCAATCAGTTTCCACAGAAAAATGTTTATAAATTCTGCAAAAATATTTGCATACATTTCTATCATACCTCAAAATGTAGGTAATTAAGAGACCTAATATCCCTATGACGTTCAGAGTTTTGCACCTCCTAAATCGCGATAATATTCGTTCTTGTAGCTAACGTATTTCAATCAGTTTCCACAGAAAAGTGTTTATAACTTCTGCAAAAATATTTGCATACATTTCTATCATACCTCAAAATGTAGGTAATTAAGAGACCTAATATCCCTATGACGTTCAGAGTTTTGCACCTCCTAAATCGCGATAATATTCGTTCTTGTAGCTAACGTATTTCAATCAGTTTCCACAGAAAAGTGTTTATAACTTCTGCAAAAATGTTTGCATACATTTCTATCATACCTCAAATTGTAGGTAATTAAGAGACCTAATATCCCTATGACGTTCAGACTTTTGCCCCCCTAAATCGCAATACTGTTCGTTCCTGCAGCTAACGTATTTCAATCAGTTTCCACAGAAAAATGTTTATAACTTCTGCAAAAATGTTGGCATAAATTTCTATCATACCTCAAATTGTAGGTAATTAAGAGACCTAATATCCCTATGACGTTCAGAGTTTTGCCCCCCTAACTCGCGATACTATTCGTTTCTGTAACTAAAGTATTTCAATCAGTTTCCACAGAAAAATGTTTATAACTTCTGCAAAAATATTTGCATAAATTTCTATCATACCTAAAATTGTAGGTAATTAAGAGACCTAATATCCCTATGACGTTCAGAGTTTTGCCCCCCTAACTCGCGATACTATTCGTTTCTGTAACTAAAGTATTTCAATCAGTTTCCACAGAAAAATGTTTATAACTTCTGCAAAAATATTTGCATAAATTTCTATCATACCTAAAATTGTAGGTAATTAAGAGACCTAATATCCCTATGACATTCAGAGTTTTGCCCCCCTAACTCGCGATACTATTCGTTTCTGTAACTAAAGTATTTCAATCAGTTTCCACAGAAAAATGTTTATAACTTCTGCAAAAATATTTGCATAAATTTCTATCATACCTCAAATTGTAGGTAATTAAGAGACCTAATATCCCTATGACATTCAGAGTTTTGCCCCCCTAACTCGCGATACTATTCGTTTCTGTAACTAAAGTATTTCAATCAGTTTCCACAGAAAAATGTTTATAACTTCTGCAAAAATATTTGCATAAATTTCTGTCATACCTCAAATTGTAGGTAATTAAGAAACCTAATATCCCTATGACGTTCAGAGTTTTGCCCCCCTAACTCGCGATACTATTCGTTTCTGTAACTAAAGTATTTCAATCAGTTTCCACAGAAAAATGTTTATAACTTGTGCAAAAATATTTGCATAAATTTCTATCATACCTCAAATTGTAGGTAATTAAGAGACCTAATATCCCTATGACGTTCAGAGTTTTGCCCCCCTAACTCGCGATACTATTCGTTTCTGTAACTAAAGTATTTCAATCAGTTTCCACAGAAAAATGTTTATAACTTCTGCAAAAATATTTGCATAAATTTCTATCATACCTCAAATTGTAGGTAATTAAGAGACCTAATATCCCTATGACGTTCAGAGTTTTGCCCCCCTAACTCGCGATACTATTCGTTTCTGTAACTAAAGTATTTCAATCAGTTTCCACAGAAAAATGTTTATAACTTCTGCAAAAATATTTGCATAAATTTCTATCATACCTCAAATTGTAGGTAATTAAGAGACCTAATATCCCTATGACGTTCAGAGTTTTGCCCCCCTAACTCGCAATACTATTCGTTTCTGTAACTAAAGTATTTCAATCAGTTTCCACAGAAAAATGTTTATAAATTCTGCAAAAATATTTGCATACATTTCTATCATACCTCAAAATGTAGGTAATTAAGAGACCTAATATCCCTATGACGTTCAGAGTTTTGCACCTCCTAAATCGCGATAATATTCGTTCTTGTAGCTAACGTATTTCAATCAGTTTCCACAGAAAAGTGTTTATAACTTCTGCAAAAATATTTGCATACATTTCTATCATACCTCAAAATGTAGGTAATTAAGAGACCTAATATCCCTATGACGTTCAGAGTTTTGCACCTCCTAAATCGCGATAATATTCGTTCTTGTAGCTAACGTATTTCAATCAGTTTCCACAGAAAAGTGTTTATAACTTCTGCAAAAATGTTTGCATACATTTCTATCATACCTCAAATTGTAGGTAATTAAGAGACCTAATATCCCTATGACGTTCAGACTTTTGCCCCCCTAAATCGCAATACTGTTCGTTCCTGCAGCTAACGTATTTCAATCAGTTTCCACAGAAAAATGTTTATAACTTCTGCAAAAATGTTGGCATAAATTTCTATCATACCTCAAATTGTAGGTAATTAAGAGACCTAATATCCCTATGACGTTCAGAGTTTTGCCCCCCTAACTCGCGATACTATTCGTTTCTGTAACTAAAGTATTTCAATCAGTTTCCACAGAAAAATGTTTATAACTTCTGCAAAAATATTTGCATAAATTTCTATCATACCTAAAATTGTAGGTAATTAAGAGACCTAATATCCCTATGACGTTCAGAGTTTTGCCCCCCTAACTCGCGATACTATTCGTTTCTGTAACTAAAGTATTTCAATCAGTTTCCACAGAAAAATGTTTATAACTTCTGCAAAAATATTTGCATAAATTTCTATCATACCTAAAATTGTAGGTAATTAAGAGACCTAATATCCCTATGACATTCAGAGTTTTGCCCCCCTAACTCGCGATACTATTCGTTTCTGTAACTAAAGTATTTCAATCAGTTTCCACAGAAAAATGTTTATAACTTCTGCAAAAATATTTGCATAAATTTCTATCATACCTAAAATTGTAGGTAATTAAGAGACCTAATATCCCTATGACATTCAGAGTTTTGCCCCCCTAACTCGCGATACTATTCGTTTCTGTAACTAAAGTATTTCAATCAGTTTCCACAGAAAAATGTTTATAACTTCTGCAAAAATATTTGCATAAATTTCTATCATACCTAAAATTGTAGGTAATTAAGAGACCTAATATCCCTATGACATTCAGAGTTTTGCCCCCCTAACTCGCGATACTATTCGTTTCTGTAACTAAAGTATTTCAATCAGTTTCCACAGAAAAATGTTTATAACTTCTGCAAAAATATTTGCATAAATTTCTATCATACCTAAAATTGTAGGTAATTAAGAGACCTAATATCCCTATGACATTCAGAGTTTTGCCCCCCTAACTCGCGATACTATTCGTTTCTGTAACTAAAGTATTTCAATCAGTTTCCACAGAAAAATGTTTATAACTTCTGCAAAAATATTTGCATAAATTTCTATCATACCTCAAATTGTAGGTAATTAAGAGACCTAATATCCCTATGACATTCAGAGTTTTGCCCCCCTAACTCGCGATACTATTCGTTTCTGTAACTAAAGTATTTCAATCAGTTTCCACAGAAAAATGTTTATAACTTCTGCAAAAATATTTGCATAAATTTCTGTCATACCTCAAATTGTAGGTAATTAAGAAACCTAATATCCCTATGACGTTCAGAGTTTTGCCCCCCTAACTCGCGATACTATTCGTTTCTGTAACTAAAGTATTTCAATCAGTTTCCACAGAAAAATGTTTATAACTTGTGCAAAAATATTTGCATAAATTTCTATCATACCTCAAATTGTAGGTAATTAAGAGACCTAATATCCCTATGACGTTCAGAGTTTTGCCCCCCTAACTCGCGATACTATTCGTTTCTGTAACTAAAGTATTTCAATCAGTTTCCACAGAAAAATGTTTATAACTTCTGCAAAAATATTTGCATAAATTTCTATCATACCTCAAATTGTAGGTAATTAAGAGACCTAATATCCCTATGACGTTCAGAGTTTTGCCCCCCTAACTCGCGATACTATTCGTTTCTGTAACTAAAGTATTTCAATCAGTTTCCACAGAAAAATGTTTATAACTTCTGCAAAAATATTTGCATAAATTTCTATCATACCTCAAATTGTAGGTAATTAAGAGACCTAATATCCCTATGACGTTCAGAGTTTTGCCCCCCTAACTCGCAATACTATTCGTTTCTGTAACTAAAGTATTTCAATCAGTTTCCACAGAAAAATGTTTATAAATTCTGCAAAAATATTTGCATACATTTCTATCATACCTCAAAATGTAGGTAATTAAGAGACCTAATATCCCTATGACGTTCAGAGTTTTGCACCTCCTAAATCGCGATAATATTCGTTCTTGTAGCTAACGTATTTCAATCAGTTTCCACAGAAAAGTGTTTATAACTTCTGCAAAAATATTTGCATACATTTCTATCATACCTCAAAATGTAGGTAATTAAGAGACCTAATATCCCTATGACGTTCAGAGTTTTGCACCTCCTAAATCGCGATAATATTCGTTCTTGTAGCTAACGTATTTCAATCAGTTTCCACAGAAAAGTGTTTATAACTTCTGCAAAAATGTTTGCATACATTTCTATCATACCTCAAATTGTAGGTAATTAAGAGACCTAATATCCCTATGACGTTCAGACTTTTGCCCCCCTAAATCGCAATACTGTTCGTTCCTGCAGCTAACGTATTTCAATCAGTTTCCACAGAAAAATGTTTATAACTTCTGCAAAAATGTTGGCATAAATTTCTATCATACCTCAAATTGTAGGTAATTAAGAGACCTAATATCCCTATGACGTTCAGAGTTTTGCCCCCCTAACTCGCGATACTATTCGTTTCTGTAACTAAAGTATTTCAATCAGTTTCCACAGAAAAATGTTTATAACTTCTGCAAAAATATTTGCATAAATTTCTATCATACCTCAAATTGTAGGTAATTAAGAGACCTAATATCCCTATGACGTTCAGAGTTTTGCCCCCCTAACTCGCAATACTATTCGTTTCTGTAACTAAAGTATTTCAATCAGTTTCCACAGAAAAATGTTTATAAATTCTGCAAAAATATTTGCATACATTTCTATCATACCTCAAAATGTAGGTAATTAAGAGACCTAATATCCCTATGACGTTCAGAGTTTTGCACCTCCTAAATCGCGATAATATTCGTTCTTGTAGCTAACGTATTTCAATCAGTTTCCACAGAAAAGTGTTTATAACTTCTGCAAAAATATTTGCATACATTTCTATCATACCTCAAAATGTAGGTAATTAAGAGACCTAATATCCCTATGACGTTCAGAGTTTTGCACCTCCTAAATCGCGATAATATTCGTTCTTGTAGCTAACGTATTTCAATCAGTTTCCACAGAAAAGTGTTTATAACTTCTGCAAAAATGTTTGCATACATTTCTATCATACCTCAAATTGTAGGTAATTAAGAGACCTAATATCCCTATGACGTTCAGACTTTTGCCCCCCTAAATCGCAATACTGTTCGTTCCTGCAGCTAACGTATTTCAATCAGTTTCCACAGAAAAATGTTTATAACTTCTGCAAAAATGTTGGCATAAATTTCTATCATACCTCAAATTGTAGGTATAAAGGCGAGAGAGACACCATTAAAATCGAGCAAATGTGACTATGCTTGTGCACAAAGTGCCAATGTTAGAAGCCATATGAGAGCGCACATGGGTCTTTCCGAAACAATTGACTCATTTTCTCATATTTCAATACTTTGCTACAGCAAAACCATATTTAATTTAAAACTCAAATCTTGCTCTCTTATTGAAACATACTTTGTAACATTTGGTACATATTCGCTCAGTGTGGACGCAGCTTGAATCCAGCGAACCTTGCAGGAAGCGAGATAAAAAGTCGATGCGTTCTTGTTTAGCTCAATTAAAGAAATGGCGCGAACGCAACCCGGGCAATGGGCATAGGCGTCCAGACGCGCGCCGAGGCGACAGAATGAATGCTAAGCTAGATTCTAGGGGAGTTTAATAGAAATACGTGAGAAGGGGCACTAAAAGCTCAAGCTCGCAGTCCACGCCCGAAGCTACGCTCCTACACGATCCGCCTAAGGTGAGTTATTACAGTTTTACAGGACATTTCAGGATTTCATGCGACGACGCTGACCCCATCTAGCGGGCAAATTAAAAATTACTACTCGTCCGGCAACCAGCCTTGCATATTAACGACAATATTTCAGCGTTAATGTAAAAAATATGAAAAGTATCCTATTCACTGCGCCAGTTCAGTCGAGTGAAGTTCCGCGTCTGAAACGCGTCTACAAGTAGCAACGAACACCAGTTATGCGCCAATTATGTTTCTAAACGAAACATTACTGGCGCAGTCAATAGGATAACTTTTTTTAAAATTAATTATCTATACCCGCTAACTTCTATAGCCTAACGATAATTAACATAATATACATAATATACCACCAAGGGTTGATGGCACTTCACATATAGAAGGTATAAACTTGTTTATTTTGTGTGTGTCGTTGGACACACACATTTGTGGTGTCATAAACAGACGTGGGAAATGCAAAGTAGGGAGACTTTCAACCCTTAGTGGCTTTTACGACGCACTTTGTGAATCGTAAAGTTCACGGTGGATACTGAATGTTATTCGCGACAGACTTCGGACCTGATGTGTCCGTATAGCTGGGAAGATCTGGACGGAAGAGATGCAAAGTAGGTCATGAGATGTTTCAATTTGATCAGATATAGAGGTGTGGAGCGAGCCGTATGCAGATTGGAAACTATAAACAGTAACTGAGTGGATTTGAGTTTGGTTTAGTGAAGATAGCCAAGGGGAATGAAAAAAAAGGATTAGTTGCTAATACTGTCATCATGTGTCAATGACAATAATAACATTCAACCACCGATAAACAACGTAAAATCTATTTTTCAAAAAACCCTCCTGAACAAACTAAAATAGATAGAGGGCTGTACTTTTTAGAATTAATTACCCAGTGTATCTGATCCATAAACGTGTATAATAATAATTTGTATCCCAACTACTTTGCTCGTAATCGCACATGAAGCGAAATAATAACATTCAACCACCGATAAACAACGTAAAATCTAAGTTTCAAAAATCCTCCTGAACAAACTAAAATAGATAGAGGGCTGTACTTTTTAGAATTAATTACCCAATGTATCTGATCCATAAAAGTGTATAATAATAATTTGTAACCCAACTACATTGCTCGTAATCGCACATAAAGCGAAATAATAGCATTAAACCACCGATAAACAACGTAAAATCTAAGTTTCAAAAATCCTCCTGAACAAACTAAAATAGATAGAGGGCTATACTTTTTAGAATTAATTACCCAATGTATCTGATCCATAAAAGTGTATAATAATAATTTGTATCCCAACTACTTTTCGCGTAATCGGACATGAAGCGAAATAATAGCATTAAACCACCGATAAACAACGTAAAATCTAAGTTTCAAAAATCCTCCTGAACAAACTAAAATAGATAGATGGCTGTACTTTTTAGACGTAATTACCCAATGTATCTGATCCATAAAAGTGTATAATAATAATTTGTAACCCAACTACTTTGCTCGTAATCGCACATGAAGCGAAATCATAGCATTAAACCACCGATAAACAACGTAAAATCTAAGTTTCAAAAATCCTCCTGAACAAACTAAAATAGATAGAGGGCTGTACTTTTTAGAATTAATTACCCAATGTATCTGATCCATAAAAGTGTATAATAATAATTTGTATCCCAACTACTTTGCTCGTAATCGGACATGAAGCGAAATAATAGCATTAAACCACCGATAAACAACGTAAAATCTAAGTTTCAAAAATCCTCCTGAACAAACTAAAATAGATAGAGGGCTGTACTTTTTAGAATTAATTACCCAATGTATCTGATCCATAAAAGTGTATAATAATAATTTGTAACCCAACTACTTTGCTCGTAATCGCACATGAAGCGAAATAATAGCATTAAACCACCGATAAACAACGTAAAATCTAAGTTTCAAAAATCCTCCTGAACAAACTAAAATAGATAGAGGGCTATACTTTTTAGAATTAATTACCCAATGTACCTGATCCATAAAAGTGTATAATAATAATTTGTATCCCAACTACTTTTCTCGTAATCGGACATGAAGCGAAATAATAGCATTAAACCACCGATAAACAACGTAAAATCTAAGTTTCAAAAATCCTCCTGAACAAACTAAAATAGATAGATGGCTGTACTTTTTAGACGTAATTACCCAATGTATCTGATCCATAAAAGTGTATAATAATAATTTGTAACCCAACTACTTTGCTCGTAATCGCACATGAAGCGAAATCATAGCATTAAACCACCGATAAACAACGTAAAATCTAAGTTTCAAAAATCCTCCTGAACAAACTAAAATAGATAGAGGGCTGTACTTTTTAGAATTAATTACCCAATGTATCTGATCCATAAAAGTGTATAATAATAATTTGTATCCCAACTACTTTGCTCGTAATCGCACATGAAGCGAAATAATAGCATTAAACCACCGATAAACAACGTAAAATCCAAGTTTCAAAAATCCTCCTGAACAAACTAAAATAGATAGAGGGCTGTACTTTTTAGAATTAATTGCCCAATGTATCTGATCCATAAACGTGTATAATAATAATTTGTATCCCAACTACTTTGCTCGTAATCGCACTTGAAGCGAAATAATAACATTCAACCACCGATAAACAACGTAAAATCTAAGTTTCAAAAATCCTCCTGAACAAACTAAAATAGATAGAGGGCTGTACTTTTTAGAATTAATTACCCAATGTATCTGATCCATAAACGTGTATAATAATAATTTGTATCCCAACTACTTTGCTCGTAATCGCACATGAAGCGAAATAATATCATTCAACCACCGATAAACAACGTAAAATCTAAGTTTCAAAAATCCTCCTGAACAAACTAAAATAGATACAAGGCTGTACTTTTTAGAATTAATTACCCAAAGTATCTGATCCATAAACGTGTATAATAATAATTTGTATCCCAACTACTTTGCTCGTAATCGCACATGAAGCGAAATAATAACATTCAACAACCGATAAACAACGTAAAATCTAAGTTTCAAAAATCCTCCTGAACAAACTAAAATAGATAGAGGGCTGTACTTTTTAGAATTAATTACCCAATGTATCTGATCCATAAACGTGTATAATAATAATTTGTATCCCAACTACTTTGCTCGTAATCGGACATGAAGCGAAATAATAGCATTAAACCACCGATAAACAACGTAAAATCTAAGTTTCAAAAATCCTCCTGAACAGACTAAAATAGATAGAGGGCTATGCTTTTTAGAATTAATTACCCAATGTATCTGATCCATAAAAGTGTATAATAATAATTTGTATCCCAACTACTTTTCTCGTAATCGGACATGAAGCGAAATAATAGCATTAAACCACCGATAAACAACGTAAAATCTAAGTTTCAAAAATCCTCCTGAACAAACTAAAATAGATAGAGGGCTGTACTTTTTAGAATTAATTGCCCAATGTATCTGATCCATAAACGTGTATAATAATAATTTGTATCCCAACTACTTTGCTCGTAATCGCACATGAAGCGAAATAATAACATTCAACCACCGATAAACAACGTAAAATCTAAGATTCAAAAATTCTCCTGAGCAAACTAAAATAGATACAGGGCTGTACTTTTTAGAATTAATTACCCAATGTATCTGATCCATAAACGTGTATAATAATAATTTGTATCCCAACTACTTTGCTCGTAATCGAACATGAAGCGAAATAATAACATTCAACCACCGATAAACAACGTAAAATCTAAGTTTCAAAAATCCTCCTGAACAAACTAAAATAGATAGAGGGCTGTACTTTTTAGAATTAATTACCCAATGTATCTGATCCATAAACGTGTATAATAATAATTTATATCCCAACTACTTTGCTCGTAATCGCACATGAAGCGAAATAATAACATTCAACCACCGATAAACAACGTAAAATCTAAGTTTCAAAAATCCTCCTGAACAAACTAAAATAGATAGAGGGCTGTACTTTTTAGAATTAATTACCCAATGTATCTGATCCATAAACGTGTATAATAATAATTTGTATCCCAACTACTTTGCTCGTAATCGCACATGAAGCGAAATAATAACATTCAATCACCGATAAACAACGTAAAATCTAAGTTTCAAAAATCCTCCTGAACATACTAAAATAGATAGAGGGCTGTACTTTTTAGAATTAATTACCCAATGTATCTGATCCATAAAAGTGTATAATAATAATTTGTAACCCAACTACTTTGCTCGTAATCGCACATGAAGCGAAATAATAGCATTAAACCACCGATAAACAACGTAAAATCTAAGTTTCAAAAATCCTCCTGAACAAACTAAAATAGATAGAGGGCTATACTTTTTAGAATTAATTACCCAATGTATCTGATCCATAAAAGTGTATAATAATAATTTGTATCCCAACTACTTTTCTCGTAATCGGACATGAAGCGAAATAATAGCATTAAACCACCGATAAACAACGTAAAATCTAAGTTTCAAAAATCCTCCTGAACAAACTAAAATAGATAGAGGGCTGTACTTTTTAGAATTAATTACCCAATGTATCTGATCCATAAAAGTGTATAATAATAATTTGAAACCCAACTACTTTGCTCGTAATCGCACATGAAGCGAAATAATAGCATTAAACCACCGATAAACAACGTAAAATCTAAGTTTCAAAAATCCTCCTGAACAAACTAAAATAGATAGATGGCTGTACTTTTTAGACGTAATTACCCAATGTATTTGATCCATAAAAGTGTATAATAATAATTTGTATCCCAACTACTTTGCTCGTAATCGCACATGAAGCGAAATAATAACATTCAATCACCGATAAACAACGTAAAATCTAAGTTTCAAAAATCCTCCTGAACAAACTAAAATAGATAGAGGGCTCTACTTTTTAGAATTAATTACCCAATGTATCTGATCCATAAACGTGTATAATAATAATTTGTATCCCAACTACTTTGCTCGTAATCGCACATGAAGCGAAATAATAACATTCAACCACCGATAAACAACGTAAAATCTAAGTTTCAAAAATCCTCCTGAACAAACTAAAATAGATAGAGGGCTGTACTTTTTAGAATTAATTACCCAATGTATCTGATCCATAAACGTGTATAATAATAATTTGTATCCCAACTACTTTGCTCGTAATCGCACATGAAGCGAAATAATAACATTCAATCACCGATAAACAACGTAAAATCTAAGTTTCAAAAATCCTCCTGAACATACTAAAATAGATAGAGGGCTGTACTTTTTAGAATTAATTACCCAATGTATCTGATCCATAAAAGTGTATAATAATAATTTGTAACCCAACTACTTTGCTCGTAATCGCACATGAAGCGAAATAATAGCATTAAACCACCGATAAACAACGTAAAATCTAAGTTTCAAAAATCCTCCTGAACAAACTAAAATAGATAGAGGGCTATACTTTTTAGAATTAATTACCCAATGTATCTGATCCATAAAAGTGTATAATAATAATTTGTATCCCAACTACTTTTCTCGTAATCGGACATGAAGCGAAATAATAGCATTAAACCACCGATAAACAACGTAAAATCTAAGTTTCAAAAATCCTCCTGAACAAACTAAAATAGATAGAGGGCTGTACTTTTTAGAATTAATTACCCAATGTATCTGATCCATAAAAGTGTATAATAATAATTTGTATCCCAACTACTTTGCTCGTAATCGGACATGAAGCGAAATAATAGCATTAAACCACCGATAAACAACGTAAAATCTAAGTTTCAAAAATCCTCCTGAACAAACTAAAATAGATAGAGGGCTGTACTTTTTGGAATTAATTACCCAATGTATCTGATCCATAAAAGTGTATAATAATAATTTGTAACCCAACTACTTTGCTCGTAATCGCACATGAAGCGAAATAATAGCATTAAACCACCGATAAACAACGTAAAATCTAAGTTTCAAAAATCCTCCTGAACAAACTAAAATAGATAGATGGCTGTACTTTTTAGACGTAATTACCCAATGTATCTGATCCATAAAAGTGTATAATAATAATTTGTAACCCAACTACTTTGCTCGTAATCGCACATGAAGCGAAATAATAGCATTAAACCACCGATAAACAACGTAAAATCTAAGTTTCAAAAATCCTCCTGAACAAACTAAAATAGATAGATGGCTGTACTTTTTAGACGTAATTACCCAATGTATCTGATCCATAAACGTGTATAATAATAATTTGTATCCCAACTACTTTGCTCGTAATCGCACATGAAGCGAAATAATAACATTCAATCACCGATAAACAACATAAAATCTAAGTTTCAAAAATCCTCCTGAACAAACTAAAATAGATAGAGGGCTGTACTCTTTAGAATTGATTACCCAATGTATCTGATCCATAAACGTGTATAATAATAATTTGTATCCCAACTACTTTGCTCGTAATCGAACATGAAGCGAAATAATAACATTCAACCACCGATAAACAACGTAAAATCTAAGTTTCAAAAATCCTCCTGAACAAACTAAAATAGATAGAGGGCTGTACTTTTTAGAATTAATTACCCAATGTATCTGATCCATAAACGTGTATAATAGTAATTTGTATCCCAACTACTTTGCTCGTAATCGCACATGAAGCGAAATAATAACATTCAACCACCGATAAACAACGTAAAATCTAGGTTTCAAAAATCCTCCTGAACAAACTAAAATAGATAGAGGGCTGTACTTTGTAGAATTAATTACCCAATGTATCTGATCCATAAAAGTGTATAATAATAATTTGTAACCCAACTACTTTGCTCGTAATCGCACATGAAGCGAAATAATAGCATTAAACCACCGATAAACAACGTAAAATCTAAGTTTCAAAAATCCTCAAGAACAAACTAAAATAGATAGAGGGCTGTACTTTTTAGAATTAATTACCCAATGTATCTGATCCATAAAAGTGTATAATAATAATTTGTAACCCAACAACTTTGCTCGTAATCGCATATGAAGCGAAATAATAGCATTAAACCACCGATAAACAACGTAAAATCTAAGTTTCAAAAATCCTCCAGAACAAACTAATATAGATAGAGGGCTGTACTTTTTAGAATTAATTACCCAATGTATCTGATCCATAGAAGTGTATAATAATAATTTGTATCTCAACTACTTTGCTCGTAATCGGACATGAAGCGAAATAATAGCATTAAACCACCGATAAACAACGTAAAATCTAAGTTTCAAAAATCCTCCTGAACAATCTAAAATAGATAGATGGCTGTACTTTTTAGAATTAATTACCCAATGTATCTGATCCATAAAAGTGTATAATAATAATTTGTAACCCAACTACTTTGCTCGTAATCGCACATGAAGCGAAATAATAGCATTAAACCACCGATAAACAACGTAAAATCTAAGTTTCAAAAATCCTCCTGAACAAACTAAACTAGATAGAGGGCTGTACTTTTTAGAATTAATTACCCAATGTATCTGATCCATAAAAGTGTATAATAATAATTTGTAACCCAACTACATTGCTCGTAATCGCACATGAAGCGAAATAATAGCATTAAACCACCGATAAACAACGTAAAATCTAAGTTTCAAAAATCCTCCTGAACAAACTAAAATAGATAGAGGGCTATACTTTTTAGAATTAATTACCCAATGTATCTGATCCATAAAAGTGTATAATAATAATTTGTATCCCAACTACTTTTCTCGTAATCGGACATGAAGCGAAATAATAGCATTAAACCACCGATAAACAACGTAAAATCTAAGTTTCAAAAATCCTCCTGAACAAACTAAAATAGATAGATGGCTGTACTTTTTAGACGTAATTACCCAATGTATCTGATCCATAAAAGTGTATAATAATAATTTGTAACCCAACTACTTTGCTCGTAATCGCACATGAAGCGAAATAATAGCATTAAACCACCGATAAACAACGTAAAATCTAAGTTTCAAAAATCCTCCTGAACAAACTAAAATAGATAGAGGGCTATACATTTTAGAGTTAATTACCCAATGTATCTGATCCATAAAAGTGTATAATAATAATTTGTATCCCAACTACTTTTCTCGTAATCGGACATGAAGCGAAATAATAGCATTAAACCACCGATAAACAACGTAAAATCTAAGTTTCAAAAATCCTCCTGAACAAACTAAAATAGATAGAGGGCTGTACTTTTTAGAATTAATTACCCAATGTATCTGATCCATAAAAGTGTATAATAATAATTTGTATCCCAACTACTTTGCTCGTAATCGGACATGAAGCGAAATAATAGCATTAAACCACCGATAAACAACGTAAAATCTAAGTTTCAAAAATCCTCCTGAACAAACTAAAATAGATAGAGGGCTGTACTTTTTAGAATTAATTACCCAATGTATCTGATCCATAAACGTGTATAATAATAATTTGTATCCCAACTACTTTGCTCGTAATCGGACATGAAGCGAAATAATAGCATTAAACCACCGATAAACAACGTAAAATCTAAGTTTCAAAAATCCTCCTGAACAAACTAAAATAGATAGAGGGCTATACTTTTTAGAAATAATTACCCAATGTATCTGATCCATAAAAGTGTATAATAATAATTTGTAACCCAACTACTTTGCTCGTAATCGCACATGAAGCGAAATAATAGCATTAAACCACCGATAAACAACGTAAAATCTAAGTTTCAAAAATCCTCCTGAACAAACTAAAATAGATAGAGGGCTATACTTTTTAGAATTAATTACCCAATGTACCTGATCCATAAAAGTGTATAATAATAATTTGTATCCCAACTACTTTTCTCGTAATCGGACATGAAGCGAAATAATAGCATTAAACCACCGATAAACAACGTAAAATCTAAGTTTCAAAAATCCTCCTGAACAAAGTAAAATAGATAGATGGCTGTACTTTTTAGAATTAATTACCCAATGTATCTGATCCACAAAAGTGTATAATAATAATTTGTAACCCAACTACTTTGCTCGTAATCGCACATGAAGCGAAATAATAGCATTAAACCACCGATAAACAACGTAAAATCTAAGTTTCAAAAATCCTCCTGAACAAACTAAAATAGATAGAGGGCTGTACTTTTTAGAATTAATTACCCAATGTATCTGATCCATAAAAGTGTATAATAATAATTTGTATCCCAACTACTTTGCTTGTAATCGGACATGAAGCGAAATAATAGCATTAAACCACCGATAAACAACGTAAAATCTAAGTTTCAAAAATCCTTCTGAACAAACTAAAATAGATAGAGGGCTATACTTTTTAGAATAATTACCCAATGTATCTGATCCATAAAAGTGTATAATAATAATTTATATCCCAACTACTTTTCTCGTAATCGGACATTAAGCGAAATAATAGCATTAAACCACCGATAAACAACGTAAAATCTAAGTTTCAAAAATCCTCCTGAACAAACTAAAATAGATAGATGGCTGTACTTTTTAGACGTAATTACCCAATGTATCTGATCCATAAAAGTGTATAATAATAATTTGTAACCCAACTACTTTGCTCGTAATCGCACATGAAGCGAAATAATAGCATTAAACCACCGATAAACAACGTAAAATCTAAGTTTCAAAAATCCTCCTGAACAAACTAAAATAGATAGAGGGCTGTACTTTTTAGAATTAATTACCCAATGTATCTGATCCATAAAAGTGTATAATAATAATTTGTATCCCAACTACTTTGCTTGTAATCGGACATGAAGCGAAATAATAGCATTAAACCACCGATAAACAACGTAAAATCTAAGTTTCAAAAATCCTCCTGAACAAACTAAAATAGATAGAGGGCTATACTTTTTAGAATTAATTACCCAATGTATCTGATCCATAAAAGTGTATAATAATAATTTGTATCCCAACTACTTTTCTCGTAATCGGACATGAAGCGAAATAATAGCATTAAACCACCGATAAACAACGTAAAATCTAAGTTTCAAAAATCCTCCTGAACAAACTAAAATAGATAGATGGCTGTACTTTTTAGACGTAATTACACAATGTATCTGATCCATAAAAGTGTATAATAATAATTTGTAACCCAACTACTTTGCTCGTAATCGCACATGAAGCGAAATAATAGCATTAAACCACCGATAAACAACGTAAAATCTAAGTTTCAAAAATCCTCCTGAACAAACTAAAATAGATAGAGGGCTGTACTTTTTAGAATTAATTACCCAATGTATCTGATCCATAAAAGTGTATAATAATAATTTATATCCCAACTACTTTTCTCGTAATCGGACATGAAGCGAAATAATAGCATTAAACCACCGATAAGCAACGTAAAATCTAAGTTTCAAAAATCCTCCTGAACAAACTAAAATAGATAGATGGCTGTACTTTTTAGACGTAATTACCCAATGTATCTGATCCATAAAAGTGTATAATAATAATTTGTAACCCAACTACTTTGCTCGTAATCGCACATGAAGCGAAATAATAGCATTAAACCACCGATAAACAACGTAAAATCTAAGTTTTAAAAATCCTCCTGAACAAACTAAAATAGATAGAGGGCTGTACTTTTTAGAATTAATTACACAATGTATCTGATCCATAAAAGTGTATAATAATAATTTGTATCCCAACTACTTTGCTCGTAATCGGACATGAAGCGAAATAATAGCATTAAACCACCGATAAACAACGTAAAATCTAAGTTTCAAAAATCCTCCTGAAC
Organism: Melinopterus prodromus; assembly: GCA_964023965.1. NCBI lineage: Eukaryota > Metazoa > Arthropoda > Insecta > Coleoptera > Scarabaeidae > Melinopterus > Melinopterus prodromus. The sequence goes on from OZ030392.1 coordinate 70,083,231, forward strand.
AAACTAAAATAGATAGAGGGCTATACTTTTTAGAATTAATTACCCAATGTATCTGATCCATAAAAGTGTATAATAATAATTTGTATCCCAACTACTTTTCTCGTAATCGGACATGAAGCGAAATAATAGCATTAAACCACCGATAAACAACGTAAAATCTAAGTTTCAAAAATCCTCCTGAACAAACTAAAATAGATAGATGGCTGTACTTTTTAGACGTAATTACCCAATGTATCTGATCCATAAAAGTGTATAATAATAATTTGTAACCCATCAACTTTGCTCGTAATCGCACATGAAGCGAAATAATAGCATTAAACCACCGATAAACAACGTAAAATCTAAGTTTCAAAAATCCTCCTGAACAAACTAAAATAGATAGAGGGCTGTACTTTTGAGAATTAATTACCCAATGTATCTGATCCATAAACGTGTATAATAATAATTTATATCCCAACTACTTTGCTCGTAATCGCACATGAAGCGAAATAATAACATTCAACCACCGATAAACAACGTAAAATCTAAGTTTCAAAAATCCTCCTGAACAAACTAAAATAGATAGAGGGCTGTACTTTTTAGACGTAATTACCCCAATGTATCTGATCCATAAAAGTGCATAATAATAATTTGTAACCCAACAACTTTGCTCGTAATCGCACATGAAGCGAAATAATAGAATTAAACCACCGATAAACAACGTAAAATCTAAGTTTTAAAAATCCTCCTGAACAAACTAAAATAGATAGAGGGCTGTACTTTTTAGAATTAATTACCCAATGTATATGATCCATAAAAGTGTATAATAATAATTTGTATCCCAACTACTTTGTTCGTAATCGGACATGAAGCGAAATAATAGCATTAAACCACCGATAAACAACGGAAAATCTAAGTTTCAAAAATCCTCCTGAACAAACTAAAATAGATAGAGGGCTGTACTTTTTAGAATTAATTACCCAATGTATCTGATCCATAAAAGTGTATAATAATAATTTGTATCCCAACTACTTTTCTCGTAATCGGACATGAAGCGAAATAATAGCATTAAACCACCGATAAACAACGTAAAATCTAAGTTTCAAAAATCCTCCTGAACAAACTAAAATAGATAGATGGCTGTACTTTTTAGACGTAATTACCCAATGTATCTGATCCATAAAAGTGTATAATAATAATTTGTAACCCAACAACTTTGCTCGTAATCGCACATGAAGCGAAATAATAGCATTAAACCACCGATAAACAACGTAAAATCTAAGTTTCAAAAATCCTCCTGAACAAACTAAAATAGATAGAGGGCTGTACTTTTTAGAATTAATTACCCAATGTATCTGATCCATAAACGTGTATAATAATAATTTATATCCCAACTACTTTGCTCGTAATCGCACATGAAGCGAAATAATAACATTCAACCACCGATAAACAACGTAAAATCTAAGTTTCAAAAATCCTCCTGAACAAACTAAAATAGATAGAGGGCTGTACTTTTTAGAATTAATTACCCAATGTATCTGATCCATAAACGTGTATAATAATAATTTGTATCCCAACTACTTTGCTCGTAATCGCACATGAAGCGAAATAATAACATTCAATCACCGATAAACAACGTAAAATCTAAGTTTCAAAAATCCTCCTGAACATACTAAAATAGATAGAGGGCTGTACTTTTTAGAATTAATTACCCAATGTATCTGATCCATAAAAGTGTATAATAATAATTTGTAACCCAACTACTTTGCTCGCAATCGCACATGAAGCGAAATAATAGCATTAAACCACCGATAAACAACGTAAAATCTAAGTTTCAAAAATCCTCCTGAACAAACTAAAATAGATAGAGGGGTATACTTTTTAGAGTTAATTACCCAATGTATCTGATCCATAAAAGTGTATAATAATAATTTGTATCCCAACTACTTTGCTCGTAATCGCACATGAAGCGAAATAATAACATTCAACCACCGATAAACAACGTAAAATCTAGGTTTCAAAAATCCTCCTGAACAAACTAAAATAGATAGAGGGCTGTACTTTTTAGAATTAATTACCCAATGTATCTGATCCATAAAAGTGTATAATAATAATTTGTATCCCAACTACTTTGCTCGTAATCGGACATGAAGCGAAATAATAGCATTAAACCACCGATAAACAACGTAAAATCTAAGTTTCAAAAATCCTCCTGAACAAACTAAAATAGATAGAGGGCTGTACTTTTTAGAATTAATTGCCCAATGTATCTGATCCATAAAAGTGTATAATAATAATTTGTAACCCAACTACTTTGCTCGTAATCGCACATGAAGCGAAATAATAGCATTAAACCACCGATAAACAACGTAAAATCTAAGTTTCAAAAATCCTCCTGAACAAACTAAAATAGATAGAGGGCTATACTTTTTAGAATTAATTACCCAATGTACCTGATCCATAAAAGTGTATAATAATAATTTGTAACCCAACTACTTTGCTCGTAATCGCACATGAAGCGAAATAATAGCATTAAACCACCGATAAACAACGTAAAATCTAAGTTTCAAAAATCCTCCTGAACAAACTAAAATAGATAGATGGCTGTACTTTTTAGACGTAATTACCCAATGTATCTGATCCATAAAAGTGTATTATAATAATTTGTAACCCAACTACTTTGCTCGTAATCGCACATGAAGCGAAATAATAGCATTAAAACCACCGATAAACAACGTAAAATCTAAGTTTCAAAAATCCTCCTGAACAAACTAAAATAGATAGATGCTGTACTTTTTAGACGTATTACCCAATGTATCTGATCCATAAAAGTGTATTATAATAATTTGTAACCCAACTACTTTGCTCGTAATCGCACATGAAGCGAAATAATAGCATTAAACCACCGATAAACAACGTAAAATCTAAGTTTCAAAAATCCTCCTGAACAAACTAAAATAGATAGAGGGCTGTACTTTTTAGAATTAATTACCCAATGTATCTGATGCATAAAAGTGTATAATAATAATTTGTATCCCAACTACTTTGCTCGTAATCGGACATGAAGCGAAATAATAGCATTAAACCACCGATAAACAACGTAAAATCTAAGTTTCAAAAATCCTCCTGAACAAACTAAAATAGATAGAGGGCTATACTTTTTAGAATTAATTACCCAATGTATCTGATCCATAAAAGTGTATAATAATAATTTATATCCCAACTACTTTTCTCGTAATCGGACATGAAGCGAAATAATAGCATTAAACCACCGATAAACAACGTAAAATCTAAGTTTCAAAAATCCTCCTGAACAAACTAAAATAGATAGATGGCTGTACTTTTTAGACGTAATTACCCAATGTATCTGATCCATAAAAGTGTATAATAATAATTTGTAACCCAACTACTTTGCTCGTAATCGCACATGAAGCGAAATAATAGCATTAAACCACCGATAAACAACGTAAAATCTAAGTTTCAAAAATCCTCCTGAACAAACTAAAATAGATAGATGGCTGTACTTTTTAGACGTAATTACCCAATGTATCTGATCCATAAAAGTGTATTATAATAATTTGTAACCCAACTACTTTGCTTACGTAATCGCACATGAAGCGAAATAATAGCATTAAACCACCGATAAACAACGTAAAATCTAAGTTCAAAAATCCTCCTGAACAAACTAAAATAGATAGATGGCTGTACTTTTTAGACGTAATTACCCAATGTATCTGATCCATAAAAGTGTATAATAATAATTTGTAACCCAACTACTTTGCTCGTAATCGCACATGAAGCGAAATAATAGCATTAAACCACCGATAAACAACGTAAAATCTAAGTTTCAAAAATCCTCCTGAACAAACTAAAATAGATAGATGGCTGTACTTTTTAGACGTAATTACCCAATGTATCTGATCCATAAAAGTGTATTATAATAATTTGTAACCCAACTACTTTGCTCGTAATCGCACATGAAGCGAAATAATAGCATTAAACCACCGATAAACAACGTAAAATCTAAGTTTCAAAAATCCTCCTGAACAAACTAAAATAGATAGAGGGCTGTACTTTTTAGAATTAATTACCCAATGTATCTGATGCATAAAAGTGTATAATAATAATTTGTATCCCAACTACTTTGCTCGTAATCGGACATGAAGCGAAATAATAGCATTAAACCACCGATAAACAACGTAAAATCTAAGTTTCAAAAATCCTCCTGAACAAACTAAAATAGATAGAGGGCTATACTTTTTAGAATTAATTACCCAATGTATCTGATCCATAAAAGTGTATAATAATAATTTATATCCCAACTACTTTTCTCGTAATCGGACATGAAGCGAAATAATAGCATTAAACCACCGATAAACAACGTAAAATCTAAGTTTCAAAAATCCTCCTGAACAAACTAAAATAGATAGATGGCTGTACTTTTTAGACGTAATTACCCAATGTATCTGATCCATAAAAGTGTATAATAATAATTTGTAACCCAACTACTTTGCTCGTAATCGCACATGAAGCGAAATAATAGCATTAAACCACCGATAAACAACGTAAAATCTAAGTTTCAAAAATCCTCCTGAACAAACTAAAATAGATAGAGGGCTGTACTTTTTAGAATTAATTACCCAATGTATCTGATCCATAAAAGTGTATAATAATAATTTGTAACCCAACTACTTTGCTCGTAATCGCACATGAAGCGAAATAATAGCATTAAACCACCGATAAACAACGTAAAATCTAAGTTTCAAAAATCCTCCTGAACAAACTAAAATAGATAGAGGGCTATACTTTTTAGAATTAATTACCCAATGTACCTGATCCATAAAAGTGTATAATAATAATTTGTATCCCAACTACTTTTCTCGTAATCGGACATGAAGCGAAATAATAGCATTAAACCACCGATAAACAACGTAAAATCTAAGTTTCAAAAATCCTCCTGAACAAACTAAAATAGATAGAGGGCTATACTTTTTTAGAATTAATTACCCAATGTACCTGATCCATAAAAGTGTATAATAATAATTTGTATCCCAACTACTTTTCTCGTAATCGGACATGAAGCGAAATAATAGCATTAAACCACCGATAAACAACGTAAAATCTAAGTTTCAAAAATCCTCCTGAACAAACTAAAATAGATAGATGGCTGTACTTTTTAGACGTAATTACCCAATGTATCTGATCCATAAAAGTGTATTATAATAATTTGTAACCCAACTACTTTGCTCGTAATCGGACATGAAGCGAAATACTAGCATTAAACCACCGATAAACAACGTAAAATCTAAGTTTCAAAAATCCTCCTGAACAAACTAAAATAGATAGAGGGCTATACTTTTTAGAATTAATTACCCAATGTATCTGATCCATAAAAGTGTATAATAATAATTTATATCCCAACTACTTTTCTCGTAATCGGACATGAAGCGAAATAATAGCATTAAACCACCGATAAACAACGTAAAATCTAAGTTTCAAAAAATCCTCCTGAACAAACTAAAATAGATAGATGGCTGTACTTTTTAGACGTAATTACCCAATGTATCTGATCCATAAAAGTGTATTATAATAATTTGTAACCCCAACTACTTTGCTCGTAATCGGACATGAAGCGAAATAATAGCATTAAACCACCGATAAACAACGTAAAATCTAAGTTTTCAAAAATCCTCCTGAACAAACTAAAATAGATAGAGGGCTGTACTGTTTAGAATTAATTGCCCAATGTATCTGATCCATAAAAGTGTATAATAATAATTTGTATCCCAACTACTTTGCTCGTAATCGGACATGAAGCGAAATAATAGCATTAAACCACCGATAAACAACGTAAAATCTAAGTTTCAAAAATCCTCCTGAACAAACTAAAATAGATAGAGGGCTATACTTTTTAGAATTAATTACCCAATGTATCTGATCCATAAAAGTGTATAATAATAATTTGTATCCCAACTACTTTTCTCGTAATCGGACATGAAGCGAAATAATAGCATTAAACCACCGATAAACAACGTAAAATCTAAGTTTCAAAAATCCTCCTGAAAAAACTAAAATAGATAGATGGCTGTACTTTTTAGACGTAATTACCCAATGTATCTGATCCATAAAAGTGTATAATAATAATTTGTAACCCAACAACTTTGCTCGTAATCGCACATGAAGCGAAATAATAGCATTAAACCACCGATAAACAACGTAAAATCTAAGTTTCAAAAATCCTCCTGAACAAACTAAAATAGATAGAGGGCTGTACTTTTTAGAATTAATTACCCAATGTATCTGATCCATAAAAGTGTATAACAATAATTTGTATCCCAACTACTTTGCTCGTAATCGCACATGAAGCGAAATAATAGCATTAAACCACCGATAAACAACGTAAAATCTAAGTTTTAAAATCCTCCTGAACAAACTAAAATAGATAGAGGGCTGTAGTTTTTAGAATTAATTACCCAATGTATCTGATCCATAAAAGTGTATAATAATAATCTGTATCCCAACTACTTTGCTCGTAATCGGACATGAAGCGAAATAATAGCATTAAACCACCGATAAACAACGTAAAATCTAAGTTTCAAAAATCCTCCTGAACAAACTAAAATAGATAGAGGGCTATACTTTTTAGAATTAATTACCCAATGTATCTGATCCATAAAAGTGTATAATAATAATTTGTATCCCAACTACTTTTCTCGTAATCGGACATGAAGCGAAATAATAGCATTAAACCACCGATAAACAACGTAAAATCTAAGTTTCAAAAATCCTCCTGAACAAACTAAAATAGATAGATGGCTGTACTTTTTAGACGTAATTACCCAATGTATCTGATCCATAAAAGTGTATAATAATAATTTGTAACCCAACAACTTTGCTCGTAATCGCACATGAAGCGAAATAATAGCATTAAACCACCGATAAACAACGTAAAATCTAAGTTTCAAAAATCCTCCTGAACAAACTAAAATAGATAGATGGCTGTACTTTTTAGACGTAATTACCCAATGTATCTGATCCATAAAAGTGTATTATAATAATTTGTAACCCAACTACTTTGCTCGTAATCGGACATGAAGCGAAATACTAGCATTAAACCACCGATAAACAACGTAAAATCTAAGTTTCAAAAATCCTCCTGAACAAACTAAAATAGATAGAGGGCTATACTTTTTAGAATTAATTACCCAATGTATCTGATCCATAAAAGTGTATAATAATAATTTATATCCCAACTACTTTTCTCGTAATCGGACATGAAGCGAAATAATAGCATTAAACCACCGATAAACAACGTAAAATCTAAGTTTCAAAAATCCTCCTGAACAAACTAAAATAGATAGATGGCTGTACTTTTTAGACGTAATTACCCAATGTATCTGATCCATAAAAGTGTATTATAATAATTTGTAACCCAACTACTTTGCTCGTAATCGGACATGAAG